>JAIUCV010000010.1:11136885-13536885 GCA_026724425.1 Erythrophleum ivorense
AAATTTTTGAAGTTGTATGACAGTACCAGCAATGCAGCTTGACCTGAGTTACCATTCCATCAATTTTTATGGGTTAAGGCCATGGCATTGGTTTGAGATTATTTTTATTCTTTAGTAGATACTCACAGATTTCTAGAATGGTATGATTTGCTAGATTTTGATTTTTCTAAAATTAGTTATGAATTTTTTAAATTCATACCAATAACTTGTGACAGGGTAGCTAGACCTTTGGTACTATTCTATTGTCAATTGTGGTCCAGTTGATGTCTTATCATCTAGAATGATTTTTAACCTATGGTTGACATTTAGGGCTTTTGAGAAAGCTATTATTTGCTTTATTTTAATTTTCTAAAATTAATTATGATATTTCAAAATTGATGTTAGAAATCTGCCCTTGTAACCTGAGAGAAATTATTATTTTTAGCAGAGCATGGTTCCAAATCCAAAACTCTTAGAATGTTTTGTGATGTATATGACTTGTACAAATTTTTTATGGAGGTAAAATAACATGGATGAGTTCATATAGTCCATGAAGCATGCAATAAAATTTTTGGGCCTTACATGATGCAATTTAATTCCATTATTTATGCACTATTTTCGTGAAAGTGAGGGAAGACAGGCCTTGCAATGGAATAAGTAGGCTAAATGATTAAGGTATTACATTTATTGGTATCAGAGCTAAGTTTTAGGCCTTCTAAGATTGTATATGGCTTGAGGAAGCAATGTTACAAGTATGTATGAGCTTAATTGGTGCATTTTGGGTGTGTGAATGTGGCATATGTCTACATTTATGTTAAGTTGTTAGAATGGTCTTTGAGTAGGTAGTGAACATTAGGAGGGGTAGGCCTTTAGGGTTGAACCAATAAGGCGAGAATAGAGTGGATTAATCATATGGCTAGAGCTCTATAGGCTATGGTAGCTTGTTGGGATCTGTGGCAAGCTATGTATTAGCAGCAAGAGGTTATTAATATTATGTAGCTGTAAAAGAGGCTTGCTCAGAGAGACAATGAGAGGCCTAATCTTCCCCTATTGTTACACTATGACCAGTCTGAGATGTTTTGCTTGAGGCAAAGACAGGCAATGATACAACGTAGTATGAGATGAAATGCTGTTGCCTAAGAATCAGTCTCCCCTAACCATGACACCCTAATGTCTAGATGAATTAAAGAGCCTAGAAAGATATCCCCTCAAGCCAAGGTTAGAGTCTATAGGCAACACTCTATAGAGCCCTGACAGCCTAGATGTACCGATTAGTTATACATGAATAATGCAAAGGGCAAAACCCTTTAGCCTTAATGGTAGGCTGAACATAAAGGAAGTTGAGGCTCAAATTGTGTAGCTAGAAAAGAAGTACCAGTGATGGAGTGTATTACCATATGGAAGACCTTGTTGGCCATATTCAGGTTAAAATGAGAAAAGAACTGTTATGGGGTCAGACAGAGTACAGAGAGTAAGATCCCTAATATGAGTAAGACAAAAGAGAGATAAATGACCCACTAGCAGATGTCGAAAATAATTAAGTAATAGATGAGCAGTGAGCCTAGTGCATGAATCTAAGAAAGAGACTAGCCTAGCTTATGAATGAGCCCGAGCATGTTTAAGATTGAGTAGCACCTAGAGTTAACCTATTAGACACGGAAGTAGTAAAGTTGTTGAGATCCACCTAGAAGGCATTAACTCCAACCTAGAATGCTATTCTATGTGCTAGTAAATGATGGGTTTTTATTGTGAGCTTCAGATATGCAAAGTATGCTACGGGTATATGTGTAAAGGAAGGATATATCTATGTAAAAGAATAAATGTCATACCTTCACATAGTATATATTGTTACTCACTATTAAAAGATCTTGTACATACTAGCAAGGAAAACCTTGTTAACAAGGTCTCGAAATTTACATTGTAAAATGCAAGACCTTGTTGACAAGATCATGGATCTTGGTGACAGGATGTCCTCGTAGCCATTAAATTGACATAATTTAGTGTTGATAGCATCAAGAATGTAATGAGTTTATGAGGAGGGTATACCTTAGGGATGATACCCTAAAACAAAAATGAGACGTAATAAAATAGAGGACCACCTAGTTAGTGGTCACTAACTCTCCAAGGGACAAATCCTTAATTTAGTGATTTCAAAAATATGAGAAAGCGAAGAGACATTGAGAGAGTAATACTTAGAAAGAGATACCTAGTAGCTAGATAAGAGTTCAGCACTTAGTCAGATGAGTTTCCCTAATATGAGATTTGTGTACTATAAAGGCTCACGAGTAGTAAGAGTACTAAACAGAGCATAAAGTTCCAGTAAATTAGATTCAGGATATCAAGAATATGTTACCTGAATTGGGTTAGTATAACACTAGAATTAATGAATTATACTCCTAAAGATGAAAGCAGAAAGTCTAAGTAAAATGAGAGAGAAGCAAAGGCAAGCAATTAATGCCTCAACACTTCTAAGGAAGCTAGAGAAATTTAAAAGCCACTTAAGAAGGTGAGCTCCAGGATTATGTAAAGTAGCAATGTAAGCCATAAGCTTTAAAGAGAGTAAACTCTAGGGTTCATAGGGAACAATTCCTTATAGAGGAATGGTCTAGTTAGGATTAAAGCAAGAGAATAAAAGGAATTAGACCTTTCTCCCATTTTATAGAAAGTGAGTAAGTAAAGGTGAATCCAGGAGGAATAAAAAATGCTCTTAAGCATAGAGAAAGTATGTGAAGATGTTAGAACTGAGGACATAATGAACTAAAAATAGATAAATGGATAATATGAATAAGTGTACTAGCGAGTACTGTTGTCCTTGATATAGATGTCAATAAAGTATAATGTAAGGCCCTAAATAGAGATAACTGGGCAATATGAATAACCTCAGGGTAGTACAGTAAATGACATAAGAAATTAGAGGAAGAGTTCCCTCTCTCCAAGTGTCATTTGAAATAAAGAGAGGTAGAGTATGGGAATAGGAAGGTACTTTAGATTGTTAGGGAACTCATAATATACTAGCGATAGTGGCTTGAGCTCAGTCATAATGCACCTGTGTATTAGTGATTGATGTTATTGTTTGCTTACAATGATGGTTGCATGATATTGAGTTTGGCCAACTTAGTAGTAATGTAACTTGAGTGCGTAGCAAATAATGGCATCAACCATAAAGGATGTCCCAATAATTCAAGAATATCCTAGTTATTTAAATCAAGAGATAAGTTAAAGAAAAAGAAGTACAGGATTCCAATACTATTAGAAAGATAAGAAAAGTATACAAAAAGGAATCCCCAATAAAGAACAATGATGAAAAAGGAAACTTGCTAACAGTATTAGAATGTTAAAAGTCAAATAGCATGAGTTCAATATGCATAGGATGAGTCCCTCATTATATAACTAAATAAAGTGAAAGGGGACCAGCCTACAATCTCTATCCTGCAAGAGATATTAGACACACTCGATGTGTGTCATGCCTTGATACTAAAGGCAATAGAAAGCAGAACAGAGGCACAGCTAAATATTGTGGGATATGAGAAGAAAGACAGAAAGAGTACAGGTAAAGTGTAGTAAACCAATAAGAGTAAAGAAAGAAAGCTTAAGTGAAAAGGCTTGAAGTGAAAACCCAAGAATCCCATAGGGAGAAGTAAGTGAAAATCAGAATACTCCTAAGTATTGCTCCAGTGGGATCAACAGAGAAATAAGCAACACAGAACCCACTTCATATGAAAAGCATAGTAGACATCTGAGTTCAGTCTTAGCAATTATGAGTGATGGTTACTGAACTTAGTGATCATGTATTTTATTATCAGATATAGTGATCTTAGACTTTGATATACCCTAAAGATAGATCACAGTAGATCTTAGCATAGTATAGCAGGTTGCAATAGACCCTAGTAGGGCTCTAAGGGGTCACAGTAGATCTAGGGGTCGCAGTAGATCCCATAGAGATACAGAGAGCCCACAGTTATAACACAGCAGTTCTCTGGGGAGAGGACAGCCTGAGATAATTTTTCCAAATTAGTTCGTCTCAGAGACTAGTACAGTATCAGATAGTTTTTGTCTCAAAGACTAGAGATCTCTTAAGTCTGGTAGATTATTGTCACAGAGATATAAAGGCTATACTTAGACAATTAGACCACTGACTAAACCTCTTTAAGAGATAGCATAGTGTGTGGGATGAGGAAAGCAAGAAAGTAGCTTTATAGTATTATAGCTAGATGAACCATGATCCAACAAATATTAGACCTGACTAAGGGATAGAGAGATCCCTATGTAGTAGAGTTATACATTCATAAAGGGGTTAGGTATATTTTTTCTTAATGAGGTGAGTGGTAAACTATGTCTCCAGCAATTGAGATTATGAAAAGTTAGTATCCCACAAGAATTCAACTATCATCTGTGGTAGTTGCTCTTCAATGTTAATATAGGAAAGAGTAAGAGTTATGATGATTAATTATTAAATTGAAAAGCTAAATAAGACCCACTCTCAAGTGAATAAAGAGAGTAAAGCATAGTTTAGACCTAAAAAGGCAAGGGTCAAAGTAAGAAATGAGACTGGGACAATGGAGAATAACTACCTTTTTAAAAGGAGCTATGATCCTAGTAAGTGATAAAATATGAGGCCTATGATAGAAAGGAATATGATGATGAACCATTAGATGAGCTAGTGAGAAAATGAACAAGATTAAATAGTAGACTAAATATCTAAGTATGTTATCCCCTAAGGCATATGCAAGTGAGTCCACTGAGCAAAAAAGTCAACCCATATGAACGGGTTAAGACTAATCAAATGTGAAATAATAAGCTCTCTCAGGAAATAGGCTAGAGTTATAAGAGTATATGTAGTATTAGAAATTACTTTCCCTTATGATAAGAGTAAGTCAAATACTCTATAGCAATAGTACAAAAAAAGAGAATCAAATACAGTAAACTAATGACGTAAATTTCCTGAAAAAAGAGCTTAGTCTCTAAAGGAAGTAAATAGAGCCAACAAGAAGGAAAAGAAAAGGCCAATTAATGAGAATATGAGAAAAGCTAGATGAGGTTATACCCCTAACTTTCGAGGACGAAATTTATTTAAGGGGGGAGGAAATATAACATCTAGTTCCTTCATAAATGCGAAAAACGTAATGTCCAGTTTCTTCATAAACGTATGAAACTCACCAGATATAAAAGGAAGTCCCCCAGATAGAATGATTTGAGGTCTAATAAAATTTGAATAATAATCTAAACTTAAAATAATAAGGATCTAAAGTTAGAGGTACCTTGAAAATGGAGCCAAAATAACCAAACAAAATGTAACAAAGATGTAGTCACATTTTTGTAATTTCTGGCACTTTTTAGAAAAATCAAAGGAAGAATTTTTAAATGAAAAAAATAAGTTTTTTAGAGTTCTCAGTGACCTTAAAAACCATAAGAACTCCTAGAATGATTTAAACCCTTCCAGTTTACGTTTTAGAGTGTCAATTGACCCAAACTTTGACTGATTCAGTCGAAAAGGTTTTAAATCTAATTTGGATGAAACCAAAGCCATTTTATGAATTAGAGAACCTAAATTTTATGATAGAAAAGACAATTCTTAAAAAAGAGTTGAAATGAGCCTAAACGGAGCAAATAGGCATGCAGAGGCAAAATGGTCATTTTGAAAAATTATAAAAGAGGCTTCTTAAGTAAGATTACACCTAATCACCTTCTCCAAGCTTCCATTTCTAGAATTTTGAGTAGCCATGGTGTGACATTAAAAGAAGGGAGAGAGAAGAAGTTTAAGCTCCCATTTAGGTAAGTAAACGGCCCCGTTTCATACTGTGCCAATTAGGAAAGTTGTTCCTCTTTTTAAGAGCTTTCTAATGGTGGTTTTATTTTCTTGAAAACTCGAAGATTCAAGCCTGACCCAAGCCAAAAAGGAATTCTTTTCAAGAAATCAATCAGTGGAAAATAATCTACGCAAAAAAAGTTTCATTTTAAGGTAAATTTTACTTTCAATACTTGCAAAATCTTATATTTTTAAGCTATTTAAGCTTTGGTCTAAAGAGAGAAAGTGAGAAGGAGAGTTTTTCTTTATATGTTCTTGATGGAACCAAGGGTTATGAAGTGTGAGGATTAAGAATACACAACTAGAATTAAAAAAGAAGCTTTAGAATGCAAGTTATAAAATTTAGAGATTTGGTTGCACCTGGGCAAATAGGAAACTTCCTAATGATAATTTAAGTTGTATAAAAGTATGAATGCGTTCTCAAGACACCTAGTGTAATATCTCAAAATTAATTAAGGTATTAATCGTGGATTTGGACTAATTAAGAATAATTAGGTAAATTATGTGCATAGGAGTTTATAAAGAAATAAATAATTAATGTAGGTTTAAGATTCAATTGGGCTAAAACTTAATTTAGGCCCATAATTAATTTAAGTAGGTCATGGATAAAGACTAATACATGCCCAATATTCATTTGTACAGACCCAATGTGTTATTAGACCCTTTTCAACTTGGCCCAACTCTTATTTAACTCTTGTAACCCTATAATCCCAACAAAGCATAAGTCTGAACCAACTTATATTTTGGGCTTTTGGGTCAGCCCAAACCTATCATACCTTATTTAATAACACTTTTCCTACTACAATTTCCTCATATAAAAACTGCGAGGAGTCAATGGAAACTTGAACTAATTAAAATTTTTCCTCTTAAAAACTTCCTCATACAATTTTACTATTTATTTAGTCATTTCCAATTTCTTAACTAACTTTGAAAATACATAATTAGTTATGAAAAAATCGTATGAGGTTAGTTCAGGGCTCTACTTCAAGCTCTCTAAGCCCTTTACACTGGGAAAATGCTTACTTAGCGGAGCACATATGAATTCATATAAAGTTGCCCTTACAACAAATTGGACAGTTTTACCCCTTCACTTGACATATTATTATTACTTTGCCTTTATATAAGTAGATGCATTTTTGCATTTTAGGCTCATCAGTCATATTCTATTTACTCAAGGGTTGATTATATTCATGACTTTCCATTCCATACTTGAGTGCCTTACAGTATCATAACATAACTCATACACGCAGTAATCTAAAATATTTAATTACATAACAAAATGTGATGCATAAAAGTAAGGTCCTCGATTTATGTCTCAACATTCCTTGCTCTTTTATTTGCTTGAACTCAGACCTAACATGGGTTATATTTGGGGTGAGATTATGAAATCTCAATAGTAGTAAACCAATCTCATTCACAAGTAAGCATGTAAGTACATAACATGATGCCAATCAAGATGCCACATATCGCATAGCAATACAAGGAATTTCATACAAGGCCAAGCACAATCTAAGCATACATGTCTCATCTTATAGCATAAATGACAACTTGATATAGCATAACACTCATCATTATACAAACATACAAGCTTAAAGAAAAAAAGAGGAAAACTACTACCTTAGCAAACTTTGCTCCTCAATCCTTGGGACTCAGTTTACTTGCTTTTGGAGTTCCTAAAACAACATCAAACCCTATAATCATAATGATAATTCATTACAATCAACATATAAACCTTAACTTCTAAAGTAGGATGACACCTTTTAAACTTAATGGGACCATTGGAATTGGAAAAATCCAACTCTTTCCCTTCCCATTCACTATGGCCGAATAGTATGCATTTCTTAGCCAAAATTTAGGAATTTTATCCCATGAGCTTTGGGGGCTTTCCCATAGGTATTCCTAGCTAAAAACACCTTTTTAAATCCATTGGAATGGATAAAATCATCAAATTCCAGCCCCCAATATCACATTTTGGTCATCACATAATCTAGCTCTGTTTTAGGCTCAAAGTGCATTTCTTTGGTTCTAAAAATTCCATAACCTTTTCCTTTATGTTTTAGGACTTGAAATTTGGTATACATGACTTTAAGACATCAAGAAAACACCATAAAAATTTTGGGAAAATTCGGACAGCATCTCCCCATACTTTCTATTTTCTCAAAAATTACAATCTTTGTGTTTTCCAAAGTCTCAGCACATAACAACAATAACTAAGCTCATATGGCCTTCATGTTCAACATATAAAATTCATTTCAAGGCCTTCATATTCAACATATAAACTCCATTTCTAATAATTCATATGCTGTCCAAAAATAACTCATAGCTAGGGTTTAACAAAACTAGCTTAAAGCATGTGATTTACAAGTATAAGATGGAGAAAACTTACTCTTTAAGCTTAAGCCTTGCTTCCTTTGCTTTTCTCACACTAAAATCCTTTCTCTTCCCACTTAGAGCAACATTTCACCTTGAAGAAAAGATGAATATGCAGCTGCCCTTTGGAGGAAATGGTTGGAGGATGGAGAAGATGAAGAAATTTGGTGAAGAATGGTGGTAGTTTTGCTTGGTTTCACTTCATCTTCCACTTTTTCTCCCTCCCTCTCTCTCTTCACGTTTTTCTCTCCTCCTCCCTTGTGTGTGGCATGAAAATGGTGGAATGGAGGTGAAGGAGATAAATTAGGATGAAGTTAAAGCATCATACTAAATTTAGACCCTTGGATCAACCTTTTTAAGATCAAATCTTAGCCTTCCATTCCTTTTTCTTTTGATTTTCTAATTTCATAACTAAATATCTTCTTTCAAAAATCCTTGGCCACACACTTGGATGCCTTTTCTTAGCCCTTAAGTTATGGATAGTAACCATGGTTAATTTTCTTAACTCATCCATGGTCTACTTTTAACTTAACTATAGTTAGTTTCTAATTTAACCATGGTGAATTCTTTAACATAACTAAAATCATTTTCTTCTCTCCCTTTCATTTTATATTTATATTTGGGTTTCATCTTCTCTAAAACTCTAATTATATCTTCTATTCTCTTTTTGGGCCTTTAGAATCAGTTATTGGGCCTTACCGCAGTCTAACATCGGTGTCTGAGCCCAATTAAGGTTTTACAATACAATACATACCTTTAGACTTTCTAAAATTTATAAATATTATTTTTTCTGCTTTCTGGCCATACTGAACTTCAAACATGGTTCAGGGGCCCTTAACCTCAATCCTCACAAATTTTGGTGTCAATCGAACACCCGAGTCTATAGGTGTAATTTTCACCGTTCTGTATTATGATTGTGCTATAAACTTTTCATTTATTGCAATTTTGTCCCTGAAACTCCTTCAGGGTTTCTTAACCCTTTAGCTATTTTTATTTCTATAGTTGTTACAACTTCCTTTTTCTATTTTGCTCATGGCTACTGATCAGGATAACCAGATCCTAGACCGGATCCCGCCCGGCCATCCGAACAACTTGGCATCATTGGATCCATCTCATCAAACTGAGTTTAACTATGGGTCACAGATTTCTGAGATTCTTGCCCGATTTTTTGATATTTGTGCTTAAAGCCACAAATGGAGGGTGAAACTAGGGTTCCCTGAACTTTAGGGCAATTTATATATTTTTCCCGGCATATAACTTTTCTTTGCATTTTAGTCCCTAGCTCTTTCATACTCGACTTTAGAGGCCCTTCAGGACCTTTTTCTGATCTCTTTTTTTCATCTATTTTAGCCCTAATTTTAGGGCACCTCTAGCCTTGACTCATCATTATTTATGGTCTAGAATATTATTCTAATTTTATTAGACCTCAATTTATTCTATTTGGGGGACTTCCTTTCATATCCAATGAATTTCGTACGTTGACGGAGAAACCATATGTTACGTTTCTTGCGTTTCCTTACTTTTTCTTGGATTTTTAGAAAATCGGATGTTGCAAAACCCATCCAAACCTTAAACATATTCAACCCCCTTCCACCATTTCGCATAAACAAAACACATAAGAAACACAAGAAGCAAATTCAGAGGTCTCTTGGAGGCTGGGTTTCTCACCACTTTCTTGGCCCCATTTCCCCTATCTAAAGCCAAAATCAGTTAAGGTGAGTGTTATATAACTTGACCCTCTCCTCTTCCTCTTCAATTTGGCCTAATTGATTTTTTATTTAGAGCATTTTCACCATACCTAAAATCTGAAATGTGTTGTTTAGAGTTTCCATAGTGAAATTTCAGAGGTTGGAGCTAGAGGTGTTGTTAGGTAAGTATAAACTCCTCATTTTGATATTTTTTCTGCTAGTTAGAGACCCCTATGGTTGATTTATAGTATGAGTATAAATTTATGTGAATTTACCTAGAGTTTAAAGTAATATTCTGAAGTTTTTGGTATAGGAACAATCAAAATCTGAATTTTGTTCTTGTAGTGGCTAGGTAAGTGTCCTCTAGGTAGCTATTGGTGGTTTAATTCTTTAAGTATTAGGTTGCTATTATAATCAATGTATAGGAATGGTGATGGTCTAATTTTGTATTTATAAGCTAAGGTAGCATTATTGTTGATTCTTAAGAAATTGTCTACAAGTAAGGTAACCAGGGTTCATATTAAATTCCATGCATATGTCTATTTTACTGCACATGTATTATTTTAAATGCTAAATGAATTGGTTGGCTATCTATTATGTTGTGATTGGATCTTGTGAGTCTATGGTGGAGCTGTGGTACGACTGCCACCCATGTACATGCTTCAATCAGGTACCGAGTTATAATCAAACCCTAAATGCACTAAGCCCTGGTTGTGCTCATTAGGGAATAGGTGCCATAGATGAGCCTCTCCCAGTGTTATTGGCCTTTAACATGTGGATTTAGGATTGCTTGTATGAGATAATGTCACTAATAGCCCAATTGTTTCATTTACTGATATAACTGGTCTATTTTAATGATGTTCATCTGATTTCATACACATATGTTAATTAAATTAAAATATATGAATGGAATTTGCCTTTGGTTACTGAGATTTGCATCTCACCTCATTTCATGGGATAATACTTTCAGGTGAAGGCTCTTCGAGTAAGAATAAAAGGAAGCAAGTGGATGAAAATCCATGAGCTCCAACCATGTGTGGGGAAGGCTACACTTGGACTGATCTGAGTAGAGTAGATGCTAAATTTTGTATTCCTTCTTGTATAGTATCATCATGTAATCATGTTTCCAAGTGTAAGACTTTGTATTTTGATTACTTAGAATATATCTATTGAGGAGCTAGGCCTCATATTAAATTGGTGTTGGATATATGAACTTATAATATATTATATGAACTTTGTTGATCCTATGATATGGTTTTCAAAATATAATTATGTGATGCATTAGATGTTAACTTAAACTAGTGATATATGAAACCTCTGCTAGAATATGTATTTGAATGATAAATGTTGGTAGCTTATGAATTCTTGCTGTCATTAATCTATGAATTTGCTGATACATGGTAGTTAGATGAGTAGGAATTAACACTTAAGTCTTGAATTGGCAATGATAAGTTGGATAGGTAAATAAGGTAGATGAAAGCTATTAGAGCCTTACAAATTAAGGTAGAGTGGCCTTAGAGAATTGCTAGATGGAGAGTGAGAGTGTAAAGGACAAAACTTAAGGAAAAATGGTACAAAAAAAGGTCATGCCGCGGCCAAAATAGGCTGAGCTATAGCCAAGTGTCAAGCAGAGGCAAAGAGCACCGTGGTGTGAGGTGTCTCATCGCAGCGTAAAACAAAAATCTTACCTAGAGAGGGTAATAGAGAGCAACCTCACTGCGGCACACTATGTTCCGCCGCGGCATAAGTCAAGGGAATCAGGTGGAGTGTTCCAGTAGCTAGTTTCATTGTGGCACAAGTATAGCCCGCTACAATGCGAATCAGGAAATTTGCTATAGTAGGTTCCAGAGTGTCTTTCCGCCATGGCGAGATTTGCAAAAATTTGAGAAGTTGAACCCGAGAGCAACTTCGTCATGGCATAAGATGCGAAACTTGGCTTTTAAGTTCTAGTAGCCAACTTAGCCAAAGCAAGGAGGTTTCAAGTCATGGTGAAGGTTCTTAAACTCTTACTTTTAGCATAAAAATCTTGGTTTTTCCTATGATAATGTTAAGAAATGATTTAGAAATACTTGTAGGAGGTATTTATGAGTTGAAATTAATGGATAAATGAATTAAAGGTTTTTTATTGAAGGTTTGATTCACTTATGTGCATAAAATTTTGTGATTTTTTTGTTAATGACTCTAATAACATCAAGGTTCAAATTTCCTTACATTTTCCTAAATTGATTAATTGAAATAGTTCTAGACCTTGATTTATGATCATTGATCGCGTATTTAAGCTTAATTATCATGATTAGAAGTTAGGGTCATTACACCTAGGAAGCCTCACATATGCCATTTCCCTAAATGAAAAGAAGTAAACTCCACGAATGCTCCAAGCTTCCATAGTCTCAACCAAGCAAGATTAAGGCACCAAGGGAGTGTTTTAATTTGTTCCAAACTTAGAATGGGACTAGATATGATGGAAGGACCTCAAAGAAAGCCTTGAAAAAAATTTAAAAATCTTAGAATGTGAAATAGAGATGTAGGCTCCATAATAAGATATTAGGAAGCAACTTATAGCTAGACTCCTTAAAATGAATGTGTGATGACTCCAAAGAGTTTAAATGGAATCAAGAGACCTAGAGTGAATGAGAAATGGAAGCCAAGATCATGGATTCCCATAATGGCTTCATTAGGTCCTTTATGGAACCATAATTGTGTCTTAGGACAAAGTAAGATTCCATAGAAATTTCATAAGGATAGAGCTTGTTTCCATTAGTGATGTATGTCTCTTTTGATGTGTATGGGCTAAGAGAACCAAGGGCCACCAAATTTCAAGGCTTGGTCGAGAAAGGGAAAGAAGAATTTCAGGAGGAAAGTGTTGTGTTCTTGCTTCAAGGTAGCTCTCTAATCTTTCTCTTATGCATGGCTTAGATGTTTTCTTGTCTTGGAGTGCTTGTGTGTGTGTGTGAGCCATAAGAAATGTTTCTAGTTAATGCTTATATGTTGTGGTACCATTATGCTTCTTGAAATGTGTTATGGTTGCATTATGATTTACATAGGTTTGGTTGTGCCAAAAGTCTCCTAACAAAGGTAAGGATGAGCTAAAACTCCCTAGAAATGGGTGAGACAAAGACAAAACCTTCAAAAAGAGTGAGGCTAATTCAAAAGTCCCTTGAAAGTGAGTGAGAAAAATTCAAAAGTCCCAAGAAAGGTGGGTGAGTCTAGACCAATGCCATTGAGAGTTTATATTTGCTATGTATGAGTTTATGTGACAAGAAAAATGTTTTATGTATGCTCATTAATAACTTGAATGTCATGCATGCATTTTTTTTCACTTGTAAATGCATCCATTATGTATGTTTAAAAGGATTAAGAGTTATTGGAATTCTTTGAATCTCACTCCTCCTCTACATATGCCTAACCATATCTAAGTGAGCCAAAAGGACCAAGAAATGGTAACCAACAACTATAAGAGGTAAGACTTTAACAAAAGGATAGAGAAATAAGCTTTGTATTTGCATTTTGATATCAAAATATATAACTATGAGATGTATATATGATGTAAACCTTTGAGCATGTTCTAATGTATGTGTAAATGATGTATGTATCAATGTGGAAGCTAGATGAATGAATATGTATGTTCTTGCCATCTAGGAGTCTTTATGAGATGTGATGTTCATATGTATGTATGCAAGTGGCAAGGTAAGATTGAGCTCTATGATGATTTAGACCTTTTGGCATGCTTTTACATGTTGTAAGTGTGCTTTTAGAATTGCTCAAGTGGTTGTGGAAGGTCAAGAAGAGCATTTGGTGTTTTAAAATCCCATTTTGGACTTCAACTTTGACCAAATGGAGAGCTGAACCAAAGTCTAACCAAATGAGTGAGATTTTTTATAAAAGTTTTCCAGTAAGTAGGTCTTATCTAGAGATTTTTACAGAGCTAAAGAGTATTCAATTTGGAGCTCTAGAGAATTTATTATAATTTTTCAAAGTTGGCCAAATTATGCAGAAATGGTATAATTACTATTCATTTGGTTAGTTTGCTTCTTAGTATCACACATAGGTCAAATGAAGTCCAATGCTCATGAAATTTTAAAGGATAAATTAGACATCCTAAGCTTTCTATAGCCACAAAGATCACCTCATTTGGAGCTCTGTAAAGGGAGAAATGAACTTTTAAGTTGTATAACAATACTAGTAATGTAGCTTGATCTAAGTTACTGTTCCATCAATTTTCATAGTTAAAGGCTATGGAATTGGTCTAAGATTATTTTTATTCTTTAGTAGACACTCACAGCTTTCTAGAATGGTATGATTTGTTAGATTTTGATTTTCCTAAAATTAGTTATAAAGTTTTGAAATTCATACCAGTAACCTATAATAGCAAACCTGGGTAGCTGGACCTTTGGTGCTATTCTATTATCAATCATAGTTCAATCGATGTTTTATAGCTTGGAATGATTTTTAGCCTATGGTTAACATGTAGGGCTTTCCAGAAAGCTATCATTTGTTTCATTTCAATTTTTTTAGAATTAATTATGATTTTCCAAAATTGATGTAAAAAATCTGCCCCTGTAACCCAAGAGAAATTATGATTTTTGGTAAAGCATGGTTCCAAATCCAAAACTCTTAGAATGTTTTGTGATGTGTATGACTTGTACAAATTTGTTATAGAGGGAAAATGAGATGGATGAGTTCATATAGTCCATGAAGCATAAAATGAAATTTTTAGGCCTTATGTAACGCAATTTAATTCCATTATTGATTCACTATTTTCATGAAAGTGATGGAAGCTAGGCCTTGCAATGGAATAAGTAGGCTAAATGGTTAAGGTATTATAGTATCTAACAGAAATACAATGTTGTAAACAAAAATTATTTAAATTATCATTTTTTTCATAAAACTAATTATCACAAACTTGAAATAGCTTTGAAATGTTGCCATATGCATAGTTAATGTCTAAGAACCTAATTTGAAATTCTATACATGTATTAGTGGGGTTTTAGTTAAACAAAATAGAGTATATTAATATAGGACATTAAATTAGCATGCGGACTAAACTATATAATGTTTGGCTTTTTTTGAGGGATTTAGAGAGAAATTTCTTCGTCCAAATTTTTATAGTGAGTTCTTCAATCTTTGAACTTAAATTCTAGAAAATTATAGAATTTTTAGAGCAGGTTAGATCCTTGAAACCATGCACTAACAGAACCGTACTTAAGTTATTTGAATAGGTAAATAAAGGAATTTATGCATGAATTTTTATGGAAGGATAGCTAAAATATATAAACTTAGGTCTAGAAATTTTAAGAATTTTTAATGTTTATTTAGCCAATTATTTAAATTGAATTCCAAAGAGATAGTATGTAGAAGGTTAAAATTATATAATGTCCAAAATGTGTTCGATTAAGGGGCCAACCATGATAATTTTTAAAAACTATTTTTATGGCTTTTATTTAACCTCATGAGATGGCTTCTTATCAAATTTCATAAAATTTGGATAATGTTTGATGGGTCAAAGAAAATACAAAAGAACGAACATCAAGACAAAGTTAATTGTGCCTTTCCTAAGATCTGGTCTTTTGTCAAAATCAAAAATTGTTACTAGGATAAAAGAAAATGGAGTATAAATTTTCATTTGAAGGAATAATAAAATTCAAAACTCTCTAAGTATGACAAAATATTAAAAACCAATAATATAGAAATAAATTATACATAGAACTTTTTTTTATGGATGAAAAATAAGACTCAGACAAATAAAAAGTATTTAGAACTTTTCTTTCCATGTATGTTAGTTTTTATTTACTATTATCATTTTACTTGCTCCCATTCAAAATTCAATGGATCCTAAAAGGATTCCCATGATTTTCACTTAACAAGAAATGCTAACAGCAATATTTAATTTGTTTTATTATATGAGTTACCTAATAAGACTAACGCTATGTTTAGATGAGGAGAAAATAAGGGAAGAAAGAAAATTAGCAAAGAGAAATAGCGTTTTTCCTGATTTGTATTGAGAAGAAAACAGAGAAGAAGAGAAAAATTAAAAAGAAAATGAGAGTGGGTCTCACCTAAATTTTTTCTCCTCGAATATAGAGAGATTTTGAGGGAAAAACTGTCAGCTAACGTAATCTATCTTTTATTTTCCCCAATTACCCCTCATAGAAATCCTCGTTTTTATGTTTTTGTTCCCAATAAATGGCATATACAACCCTAGTTTTCATTCTTCCATTTTTTGCAAAAATTCCTTATTTTGGTTTGACCTTCAGTTTTCTCCTCCAAGCTTTGTAGCATCATCTAGTATCTCCACTTTTTTCATGTCATATTTTATTAATGCCTCTAGAAGAAATTTTATTGTCATTTTTTCATGTCAATTTCATTAATACCTCTAGAAAAAATTGTATTATCGTTATTGCTGTAGTATTTACATATGGTGGGTTGATTATTTCAAAATCTTTTCCATGACTGACTTATTTGAAAACAAAAATTTGATCTGCAAAAAAGGGATAAAAAAGATAGTATGAAATTTGAAGGATAAATTTGTAAATTTTAAGTTTTGTTTTTGCATACCTGTGCCGACAGGTCGGTGAAACAAGTAAATTTTACCAATAGATAGTTATATGTATGCATTTGTATTGTTGTCATAATATTAATATTATATGATTATGGGTTTCATTCATCCTCTTCGACTTCATATTTTTGTGGATTAAGTTGCTATGATTTGGAGCTAATAGTCAAGTTTTAGCTTACTATGTATACAAATATATTTCTTTGTATTTAAGGCTAGAAATTTTTTTTGCGGTTATTCCTCCTCCTAGATTTTGGTATGAAATTTGAGATAACTAACTTTGGCTATTTGAAACAAGAGACTGCAAATAAACTTTTGTCCTTTCCTAGCACCCACATGGCCCTTTATAGCTCAATTACAATGTCAAGTATGTTAAGGCGAATTGCTGCTAGACTTAGCAATATTTTTAGGCTTTGTTGCACACTATGTTAAGACAATTGGCAAAATGAGAAACACCATTAAACTATGTGAAATGTTGGTGGTTAAACTATCTGGAATATTGGCAGTTATAGCCTTTCTTTTTAGGTATTTGAAGTGTCATAAAAGAGAAATACCACTTTCCACATCTTTATCTCTCATATGACCTATAGTTAACATAATTGATCATAGCATTGATCCTTTCTGGCAACTTTGTATATACTTATTTATAAATTTTTATTTTTGTTTCTATAAAGTATGCCTTTTACATACTTTGTATAATTGTTAAATAGAGCAACAACTACAATAATATGGAATTCACGAAGGATGTGGAAGAAGATATGTATGGTTCTGACTTTGAAGTAGTGACAAATGGGGGTTCAAATTTGGACCATTTAATAGAAGATTTGAAAAGGCATAAACGTATGTGTATGGTACATCTTATTTGTTTAATTCTACATGCAATTCATTTATTGGAAGAGATGTCAACTTTAGTTAATAAATCTATAAGTATCGGGAATATTGATCGATATAACATAAGAAAACAATTGATGATATGGCTATAAGATGAAGAAAATTGCTGTGATGTTTTGCGTATAGGCCCACAAGCTTTTAGGGAGTGATGTGAGAAACTTCAAACCATAGGAAGAGTTAAACATTCACAGTGGATTATAGTTAAGGAACAAGTTGCCAAATTTCTCCACATATTAGCACATAATGTAAAAAATAGAACTCTATGATTTACATTCATCGATCAAGGGAGACTATTAGTCGCCATTTTCATAATGCTTAATGCGCAGTGGTTTCACTTGAAGTTGAGTTTCTTTCACAGCCTTCTGGATTAGAAGTTCCTATCCAAATTTTCAACAATAGTAAATTCTACCCATATTTTAAGGTATACATTTATTTTTATATCTATACATGAATAAAATAAATGTTCCATAATATATTGCTTTTAACCAATTCTAAATGATAAGATTGAGTAGGAGCTATAGATGGAACTCATGTTTGAGCAAAAGTACCTAGAGAAGAAGCTACTCGATTTCAAGGATGAAAAGATTATCCTACGCAAAATATTTTTGCCATATGTTCATTTGACATGAAATTCATCTATGTCTTGGCCGGTTGGGAAGGAGCAGCTTCAAATTCAAGAATTTTAAAAAATGCTTTGTCACAAAAAGATAATCTTATAATTCCCCATGGTCTGTATGCTTTCTCTTATAATTCCCCAAGGTCTATTTATAGTTGATAGTATTAGGTATAGAATTTTTTAATTCTTTGGTCGTTAATCAATGTTTTGCACTTGTAGGAAAATTTTATCTTAGGGATGCTAGCTTTCCACCCATTCGTGGTCTATTAACACCTTACAAAAGAGTTCATTATCACTTAAAAGAATATTTGACACAATCACCACATAATGGAAAGGAAATTTTTAATCATCAACATGCTTCATTACAAAATGTCATCAAAAGAATATTTGGAGTTTTTTAAAAAAAAGATTTTCGATCAGAGCTAGTGGCACTAAACCACATTATTCCTTCCAAACTATGACTAATATTGTAATAACTTATTACATATTACATAATTTTTTGATAGGGGTAGATCCTAATGAGAACTTGATTGTTAAAGTTAATCGTGAATTACAACTTAACCCCTCTAATAATATTGAGGCTTACTCTAGTCAAGGTCAAGAAGAGGAATATAGACAAGGATCAATTTTAAGAGATAGTATAGCAGGCTAAATGTGGAATGACTATCGGCATAGATTATAATTTCTTATATAATAATTTCATATGTTAATGAGAGCTTTGTTCTACGATGTATATTAATGTTGGTTGAATTGTTGAAGTATGTTATCAATAAAATTGTTTGGTATATTTTCAAAAATTTGCATAATTATCAAAGTAGATGACTTGGACTGTGAATATTGTATTCTTTAATTGTTTGAGATTTCATGTTGTTTCATTCCATGCAAAAATTCAATAATTGCCCCAAAGTAGAAGGATTTAGTGAAGGACAATTTGTGATAGTCACCTAAGATGGATGAAGCTTTTTTTTTATGCTTTATTGGAAAAGATGATGAAAGGAAATCGTCTTAATAGGACATTTACAACATTTGCATATGATAATATGCTACAAGCTTTGAGAAATTCTTTTAGGCTGCATATTATAAAGCAACATTTGAAAAATAGAAAAAAGATATTGTCACAATGATTTAAAGAGCTTTATGATTTATTCAATGGATTAAGTGGCTTTTCCTAGAGTCCAATTACAAAAATGTTTAAAGTTGAAAATCAAATTTGGAATGACTTGATTGAGGTAATTCCATCTTGTTAATTAGACTAGTTGATGTTAATTACTTTGATATCTTTGTTAATTACTTTGTTTATAGCTTTGTTTGGAATATGCTTTCATTTACACTGGTATAACATAGAAATTTGCACATTTATTATGTATTTGCAAAAAAAACCCCAAGCAAGAAAGTGGATGACTACACCTGTATTACATTATAAGTTATATAAATTGTTTGGTATAAACAGAGCAACAAGAAAATATGTTGAGAATGCTAAGGATAAACTAAAATGGTGGTAGAATGAGTGCATTGATTTAAATGTCTATTTTGAAGAAGTAACAATAAATGAAATAACGAGTGAATGTGATTTTAATTAGGGGTACAAGGCTACAAACTCTAGAGCTAATATGGATTCGTTTAGTCCTACATATGGCAACTCAAATCAACCAACTGGAACTGCATCTTCTAAAGGATAAAAGCGCAAGAAAGTGATGATTGGTAGTATTGAAGACAAATATGAGAAAATTACGCTAGAAATCAAAGAATTAGCTAAAGTCATGAGAGATGGTAATTCTCTACATGATAAATCTATATCATTATCTGAAAGGCAGGTTGTTGTTGTTAAGAAACAAGTTGAGATTGCCAAAAAAGGCCTTGCAATACTTGAGAAAAGTAGGCCTCGGCATTATAGTGAAGAGGAAGTATGGGCAGAATTTGAGCAAATTAGAATAATTGAATATTACAAGTTAAAATATTTTTTTTTTCATGCAATGAAGAAAAAAGTAAGTAAACTTTTTTTGAAGTTCCACGTCATCTGCGATTGCAAACATTAATAAAGGTGATGAGTGATGCTGGAATTTCTTAAAGTAGATAATGGTAGTTGAATGCTTTTTTGATGTTGTTAAGTTATCAACGTCATTTTGTGATGATAATTGTAGGGGGCTTATAGTGGTGTTGGATACGAATTTAAGTAGTAGTGGCACAACTAGTTGTTCTATTTTGTTTGTATAAGTTTATGACAGGCGTAGGCCGCTTTGTTGTTGATTGGATGACTCCAAAATGATTTTTAGTAGTGAAATTGTAATCTTCTATAATTGTGCTATTTGAAATTGTTCTATAATTGTTATATTTAAAATTTTTATAATTGCTTTACTTAAAAATTATGGTGTATGTCTGCTGGGATTGACATCAACTCAGAATGGATAAAAGTTGGACCAAATAGCATATACAAATTTTAAAAGCATTTTAACTTGTCTAAATTTTAGGGAAAAAATGAAATATGTAACACCCAGTACATTGTAAAAAACACCGAAACGGGTTGGTTTGAAAAGCAAGTCCCTTAAGATGAGTGATTCAAGGTCAAATAAAATTTGTATAAAATTTTAAATAATAGAAAATGAGGATTTGAGCCTTGAGTTACCCAAAAACCAAGGCCGGAGTGATTCAAAAAATTTGCCGAAAGGCCAGTGACATTTTTGTAAATAAATATAATTTTGGAAAAAACACCTAGGAGGGCTTTTTAAACAGAAATTTTGAGTTATCCAAGGTTCTCAGAGGCCCCAAAAACCATGGGAAGCCCCGAGACTGGTAAAATTCCTCCGGTGTACTCTTTTCGATGTCAATTGACCCAAATTTTGACCGGTTCATCCGGAAAGGTTTTAGCTCTGATTTGAGTGATTCTAAGGCATTTTATTAAATTGGGAACCTAAATTTTATGGTGAAAAAGATGGTTCTCAAAAATGAGCTAAAACAAAGATAAACCGAAAATGTCATTATGGAAGGGCAAAAATAAAAACAAATTGTCAAAGGAAGCTTCTAAATTCTCCTTTTTAAGCCACATTCATTCTCTCCCCCCTAAACCAACTTTCTTCTGCCCAAATCTCAGAAAAAGAGCTGATGTCTTAGGCACACAAAGAAGGGAAAAGAAGGAGGAAGAAAAGCTAAGGAAAGGTGAGAAAGTGTAAGATTTTGCTACTTTTTCCTCTTGAAACTGCATCCTCCTCTTCTTGCTTCATCTTTCCATAGTTTTAATGCAATTTTTGCTGCTAATTTGGAGTTAGACTAGAGGAGAAAAATTTGAAATTCAAGGAGGAGGAAGAGGGAAGAGAAAGAACTCTTGAAGAAGGCTTGATTTAAGGTAAATTCTTGACTTTCCATTACCTCTCCTTCTTATTCCCTTAGTGTGTGTGTTCGGTCAGACCAAAGCCATGAGAGGAAAGGAGATTTTGTTCTGAAATAAGAGAGAATTGAGAGTTTTAGACCATGGGGAGTTGGGAAATACCAAGAAATTGCATGGAAAACTAGTAAAACTCAAGTTGAAAAAGTGTAGGGTGCCTGAACATAGTTTAAAATCTGGGTTGATTCAAGACTTCTCCATCATATGTGAGTGTTTGTTTGAGTTTCTAAGACTCCTAGGGAGCCTCTCAAGTGCCCTATCCATTAAGGAAAAATTCCAAACTCTATAGGTCTTTAATGGAAGCATAAATCGGTCAAGACCCTTAGAGATAGCTAGGGGGCATTTTAAATGGTTCCAAGCTTGATTTGAAACGTTATATGATAAAAGAAGATAGGAGAAACCCTTGGAAAAAATTTAAAAGCCTTAGGATGGGAGATGAGGCAATGACTTCCATAATGTAACCTTATGAAGCAACATGGATCTAGGTTTGTAAAAGTGAGTGTGTGATGGTTTCAAGGACCTTAAATGAGGTCAAGAAGTCTAAATATGGCAAGAGAATGAAACCAGGAATGTTAATTATAGTAGTTGCTTCATTAGGTCATTAATGGAAGCATATTGTGACAAATAGCATAAAGTGTATTCTTGAGAATGAATTGGAAGTCTTAACTTGTTCCAAGAGTATAATTAAGTGTTGTTTCTTGTGAATAGGCCAACGAAATCCAACCCCACCTCATTGTGTTTGTGGAATCGAAAAAGAGAAAGAACAAACAAATTAAAGCTTGAAATTGCACCAAGGTAGCTCTCTACCTTTTCTTGTTGCATTTTTTTGTTGCATATATGTCATTGTGTGCTTGTGTGTATGTTTATATGTTTGAGACATGCCACTTGATGCTATGTTGCTATCTTGGTACCAATATGCTTTCTTGAATGTCTTTGAATGGTAGAAATGGCTCATAAGGGAGAGATAATGTCAAAAGCCCCTTAATATGGGTGAGGAGATGCCAAAAGTCTCATGGCATGGGTGAGACATGTAATGTCCCACATCGAGTAGGAGACCCTGGGGCTAAGGCCTTATAAGTGGAAGCGAAGCTCTCCCCACCGACGACGCATTTTCCTAAGAGAGGAACAAAACCCCACCACGTGGGAAATGAGAGTACCACGGGGTGTCGTAACGGGGACAATATCGTCGGAGGCTCTGTGGGGCAGTGGTAAGGCCTTATAAGTGGGAGTGAAGCTCTCCCCACTGACGACGCATTTTCCTAAGGGAGGAACAAAACCCCACCATGTGGGAAATGAGAGTACCACGATGTGTTGTAACGGGGACAATATCATCGGAGGCTCTATGGGGCAGTGGTATCAGAGCTGGCCTAGCCACATGTGCAACCCGAGGACAGGTTGGCCCCAAGGCGGGTGAAATGTAATGTCCCACATTGGGTAGGAGACCCTGGGGCTAAGGCCTTCTAAGTGGGAGTGAAGCTCTCTCCACCAACGACGCATTTTCCTAAGGGAGGAACAAAACCCCACCACATGGGAAATGAGAGTACCACGGGGTGTCGTAACGGGGACAATATCGTCGGAGACTCTGTGGGGCAGTGGTATCAGAGCTGGCCTAGCCGCATGTGCAACTCGAGGACGGGTTGGCCCCAAGGGGGTGGAATATAATGTCCCACATCGGGTAGGAAGCCCTGGGGCTAAGGCCTTATAAGTCCACTGCCCCACAAAGCCTCCGACGATATTGTCCCCGTTATGACACCCCGTGGTACTCTCATTTCCCATGTGGTGGGGTTTTGTTCCTCCCTTAGGAAAATGCGTCGTCAGTGGGGAGAGCTTCGCTCCCACTTATAAGGCCTTACCACTGCCCCACAGAGCCTTCGACGATATTGTCCCCATTACGACACCCCGTGGTACTCTCATTTCCCATGTGGTGGGGTTTTGTTCCCCCCTTAGGAAAAAGCGTCGTCGGTGGGGAGAGCTTCACTCCCACTTATAAGGCCTTAGCCCCAAGGTCTCCTACCCGATGTGGGACATTACAAGACAAAGCCAAGAGTCCCTTGGATGGGTGAGGCTATGTCAAAAGTCCCAAAAACCAAGAGTGAGGCAATCTAAAAGTCTTAGAAATGGCGTGAAGCCAAACCAAAAGTCCCTAGAGCTCATTCTTATTCTTGACATGTGTTTGTGACATAAAAATGTGGAAATTGAATGCTTTATCGATTGAGTAGTTGCATACTTGTACCTTTGACATGTTGTATGCCTTGAAAATGTGTTTGAATAGGTGTATGAGCTATTGAGATTCAATGAATCTCACCCCCTCCTTTCTCTCATCTCATATGATCTAAATGGAGTTCAAGATCCAAAGGATGGAAGTCAAGGAGTTTAAATCTTCATCTCTTAGCAAATCTTCCCATTTTTGATGTATTAGAATGTCAAAGTATATATGTATATGATATTTTTTAGTTATGACACTTTAAACAAGTGTAAAACTATGTAAAGATAGTATATGTATCAAGAATAGAGTTAAATGAGTGGAAGTGTGCAATTTGACCCCTTGGAAGCTCACTTGTATGTATGTTTATGAAAGTGGTATGATGAATTTGAGTTGCATGATGGTTCAGACCTATGAGAGACTTATTTATGCTTTCTAAGTTGCTCAAATGTGCGTGGAGCAATGTAGAGCTCATTTGGACCAAATTTGCCTCTTGTTGGGACCAAAAGTGTCATAATCTTGAACTATAGTAAAGTCTGACCAAATGACCTCTTCTTAACTTGAAATTTTGCATGAAATTAGATCTTGCCTAGAGCTTTTTGGGAAGCTAAAGAACAGGTCATTTGGAGGTCTATGATATTTTCTATGATTTTTCAAAGTTGGTATCAGAAATTCGGATTTGCACCAGTACTGTTCATTTGGTCAATTGTGTAATTGTGTCATCCGAGGGCTAAACGTGGTCCAATGGCTATGAAATTTTATAGACTGAAACTAGACAGTCACAGTGACTTGCACCAACTAGAAAGACCTCATTTGGAGGTCTGAGCTAAGAGATATGAATTTTTAAATTTCTGGAACAGCAATAGTAGTGCAGCATGATCTGAGTCATTGTTCCATTAAATTTCAGTAGCTTAACGTGCTTGCTCTAGTTTGAGTCTATTTGTACCATAAATTTAACATTCATAGCTTTCAAAATTGGTATCATTTGAATGGATTTGATTTTTTTGAAATTAATTGGACATTTTCGAAATTTATAGCAGACACTTGCATTAATACTAGTAGCTGTCCGAACCTTTACCCCTTTTTCCTTGTCAAACGCTTTTTGTGTTATGTTTCATGATCTAAACATATTTTTGGCATAAATTAAACATGTTTAGATTTCCATAATGGCCAATAATGTATGATTTCAATTTTTCTAGAATTAGTTATGAATTTTGAAACTTCATATCAGTAATTTGAACCAGTAGCCCAGACAGCAGTGACCTCGGTGGCTTTTCGGATGTCAAATGTTCTACCCTTAATGATTCATGAGCTGAAATTATTTTTACCATGGGGTAGACATATATAACTTTCTAGAATGGTAAATTTTGTTGGGTTTCAATTTTTGTGGATTTAGTTATGAATTTCCGAAGTTGTGACAGAAAAATTGAAATTCTGGCCGAAAATAATAGTGTGAGTTTGATACTCCCCTTTTAATTCCATGAGTTGTAGGCCAACTTTGGTGATGCAACTGAATAATATTTATGTAATTAAATATGAGGATGTGATGTATGAGCTCATATGGTTCGCGTGATATCGAATGAAATTTTCATGCGCGACGCAACGCGAAATAAGGCATTGTTTTAATGCCATTTTTCCATTCTCTTTGTGCAATTCAAAATGTGAGACTTAGAAATGATAGGAAGCAAGTTAAAAATATATGGTGTTACAAAAGATATAGTCTTAAAATATATATATATATATATATATATGGTTGGAACATTATAAATTAAAAGAATTAATTTTATGTAACTTCTATAATTTGTAGAAAAATATATGTATAAGTCTTAAAAGCAAAATAAGAAGAAAAAAATATAGGTCTTAAAAAAAAATATGTTTGACTACAACACAATTGGACCATGGTCTGACCACTATTTGGTCAGACCAAGGTCAGACCATCACATCCAACTGCTTCTAACCAATCTGTAATCAGACTACAATCACAGTCGGACTCCCCCACTATGCCTAATTTAAGTTCTTTTTTTTCTTTTCTACCTATTTAAACATTTTGTTTTTTTCTTCTTTTTTTATTTCCCATAAAGTATATTATTTAACTCTTCCTCACAAATTAAACTTATAATTTTCTTTCCTTTTCTTTTCTAACAAATTTTAATATGGTTTTCTTTCTCTTTTCCTCCCTACAAAGTTATACATTTTGTTAAGAATTTTGTTCCACTTCTTTTTCATACATTAGAACATGTTTATGTTTATCTATATTTTTCTGCACATGTTATGCATACAATAGTTACATGAAGTAACCCTTAAGCGTAAACATTGGTATCAATTACTATATTTATGTTCAAACAACAACCTTTCTAACTGTTACTATCAATGTTTAAAGGAATCCATACAATATTTCATATTAAGGTCTAGATTTAGGTAGATGATATTCTATATAAATCTGTATCTAGAAACTTATATATAATTACAAAATATATATTCCCTAGGTATATATACATATAGTTGCATATGCAGATAAATATAGATTGAATGGATGAACTATATACACTACAATTATATATATATATATATATATAGAATACAACATTATAAGCATATAAACATAATACAATATTAGGAAATATTAACCTAATATATCTACGTTTATTTACTATAACAAACTTTAAAAAAATGACTCATCCTACTCCTCCTCAGTATCATCCCCTATGTCATCGTTATCTCCTTCATGCAACACACTTGATTTTGGTTGAGATGAGTTGTGTCTCCCCTCTGACAATGCATTATTGCTATGCGTTAACTCTTATAGTTGTGCTTGCAGCTCTTCAATCTATCTTTTTTGTTCTTGAAATTGAGTTTGATACGATTGTGTTGAAATATTGATGAATTCATTTCGTATCATATTTTGAATATAGTTTGAATGAGGATATGGTGCCAATTGACTTGATGATGCTTCTTGATTGTAGATGTATCTCATCTTAGAGTCTCCTAAAATTTTACAAGACATATTGTCAAGTCCATAAACTGCGTCCCTCTTTTTGCCACCAGTAACTTTAATAAATAAATTTAAGTCGAACACATTATCACTTGAACTTTCTGTACTATCCTTTTACCTCAAATACTTATCCTACCGATATGAATTCAATTGATTAATATGAAAATAAATGTGTGTGTGTATATATCATGCACATACCCAAACAGCTTTTGATTTTTCATCTACCTAAGAGTTGGTAGATTTATTTGGTGTTTTTTTAAATAAATTTCTAAAAATGAAGGATATCTTTCTAATTGACGGGCCTATATAACAAAATAAGAAAGGATTAGATAGAATAATATGTGAAAAGTATGAAATAAATGTAACAACTTCATACCAATCTTCTAGCATGTTCTTCCATAGACGTAGAGCCTCATATGTGCAAAGAAGCACCAACATGATTTTTCTTTTTTCACTCACTATTGGAACAAAATTCATCAGTATTCCAATGCTCGCAGATTTCTTTCCAAATTGATTGTTTAATCCATTATGGTCTTTTTTGTGTGTCGCAGACGTGTGCAATTATATCCTTCAAACGAGTTTTTACCCAATTTTTTCAATTCTGCCAAATCTCATGATGATGCCCTAGGTCCCAATAATGGTATTTCTTTCAATGCATAACATAACACCTAACCAAATAGTATATGTTCAAGTTAAAGGTAATTAATTGATATTTCAATCTCAACAAAAAGAGTAGAAAGTCAAACCTCAAATTTATGAAATCATAATTATTGATATTCTAGTGGAAACTCGCTCCAACAATTCCATGCTCCATGTAATATCTAGTCCCTCAAAAATGCAAGGAGTCTCCCAAATAGAGTGAATTGAGGTCCAATAAAATTAGAATAATATTCTAAACTGTAAATAATGATGAGTCAAGGCAAAAGGTGCTCTAAAATTAAGGCCAAAATAGATGAAAAAAAAAGATTAGAAAAAGGTCCTAAAGAGTCTCCAAAGTTAAGTATGAAAGAGTTAGGGACTAAAATGTAAAGAAAAGTTGTGTACCAGGCGAAATGTATAGATTGCTCGAATGTTCAAGGAACCCTAGTTTCACCCTCTATTCATAGCTTTAGGCACAAATATCAAAAAATCGAATAGGAATCTCATAAATCCGTGACCTGCGGTTAAACTCTGTTTAATAAGATAAGTCCGATGACACCATATTGTCCGAATGGCTGGATGGGATCCGATCTAGGATTCAATTAGCTCAATCAATAACCATGAGCAAAATAGAAAGATGAAGTTGTAACAACCACAGTTAGTCTGATTAGCCTAGTAATAAAGATTCAAAAGAGAATGAGAATAGTTTAAAAAGTACTAAGTTCATCATAAGTCCATATAAATTAATGAGACTTACTATGAGCTACAGATTTGATGAGATAGGTAGCTTAGACTAAGTATAAGCTGAAGCTTAAGAAAAGTGACCAGAAAAAGAGAACACAGTGTAAAAGGAGAAATTAAATTAACTGAGAGCTCAATAAAAGTTCTCCCTGGATTGATGAAGGGAGGATAAGATATCCTGAGATAGGGAAACCACCCAATAGTGGTTAGCAAATTCCCATCGATAGACCCCCTAAATTGTAGAGTACAATGATAAAGGAAAGGAGGAAAAGCTAAGAAACTAGCCATAGAAGAGATGCCCTCGCTTTAGTAATGACTAAATGAGTAGACCGAACATAGAAAAGTAAGCAGACAGGGGTCCAATAGTTAGTCAAACGAACTTTCTAATATGACAATGATGTAGGGTTAAGGTACGTGAGTAATTAGAGCACCTGGTAGAATATAAGCCTTCAGTAAGGTAAAATACAGATATTGAGAGTACGTGTCTTGGATTGGATTAATAGAACCCTAAAATCAATATATTGTGCTCATGGGAATGAGACTAAAGAGGTTAAATAGAGAGAAAGCCTAGCTCTAATACCAATAATGTCATACCTTACTATATAACGTTTTTCCTACTACAAATACCTCATATAGATTTTAGAGGAGTCAATAGAAACCTGAATTGATTAAACATTTCTTTTTAAAAACTTCCTCATACAATTTCACTATTCATTTGGTCATTCCCAAAATTTTGTCTAACCTTAAAAATACATAATTAATTTTAGAAAAATCGTATGAGATTGGTTCAGGGCTCTACTTCAAGCTCTCTAAGTCCATTACAAGGAAAAAATACTTACTTAGTGGAGTACATATAAATTCATATAAAGTTGCCCCAAAAATAAACTAGACGGTTCTACTCCTCATTTATTATATTATTATTACTTTACCTTTAGATAAGCATAAGCATCCTTGCATTTTAGGCATGCTAGTTATATTCTTTTTATTTCAGGGTTAGATATATATATGGCTTTCTATTACATACCTTATTATTATGCAATATTATAACACAACTCATACATACCATAATCCAAAGATATTTAATTACATGACAAAATGTGATGCGTAAAAGTAATGTCATCGGTTTATGCCTCCACACCTTTTGCCCTTTCTTTACCTGATCTCGGACCTACCATAGGTTATGTTTGGGGTGAGATTATGAAATCTCAGTAGTAGTAAACCAGTCTTATTCACAAGCAAGCATGTAAGTACATAACATAATGTCAATCAAGGTGCCACATACCACATACCACATAGTAATACAAGGCCAAGCATAATCTAAGTATACATGTCTCATCTTATAGCGTAAATGACAACTTGATATAGCATAACACTCATCATTATACAAACATACAAACTTAAAAAAAGAGAAAGGAAAACTACTACCTTAGCAACCTTGCTCCTTAAGCCTTGGGACCCGGTCCACTTGCTCTTGGAGTTTCTAAACAATTACCAAACCCTATAATCATAATGATAATTCATTACAATCAAAATATAGACCCAAAATCCTAGAGTAATATAGCCCTTTTTAAACTCATTGGGACTATTGGAATTGGAAAAATCCAACTCCTTCCCTTCCAATTCACTATGGCTGAATAGTGTGCATTTTTTGGCCAAAATTTAAAAATTTTATTCCATGAGTTTTGGGGGCTTTGTCATAAGTATTCCTAACTAAAATAACCCTTTTGAATCCATTGGAATGGATAAAATTATCAAATTCCAGCCCCAACAATATGTTTTAGTCATAACATAACCTAGCTCTATTTTAAGCCCAAAAGTGAGTTTCTTTGGTTCTAAAAATTCCATAGCCTCTTTCTTTATGTTTTAGGACTTGAAATTTGGTATATATGACTTTAGGACATTAAGAAAACTCCATTTTGAGAAAATTTGAACAGCATCTCCCTAACATTTCTATTTTTCCAAAAATTACAATCTTTATGTTTTTTAAAGTTCCAACACATAACAACAATGGATAAGCACATATGGCCTTCATAGTCAATATATAAACTCCATTCCTAGGCCTTCATATTCAACATATAAAATCTATTTCAAATTATCCATATGCTGTCCAAAAATGACCCATAGCTAGGGTTTAACAAAACTAACTTAAACTATGTGATTTTTAAGTACAAGGTAGAGAAAACTTACTTTTTAAGCTTAATCCTTACTTTTTTTGCTTTTCTCACACTAAAATCCCTTCTTTTTCCACTTAGAGAAACATGCCACCTTGAAGAAAGGATGAAGATGCAGTTGCCTTTTGGAGAAAATGATTGGAGGACGAAGAAAATGAAGAAATTTGGTGAAGAATGGCGGTAGTTTTGCTTGATTTCACTTCTTCTTCCACTTTTCCTCCCTCTCTCTCTTTCTTCACATTTTTCTCTCCCTCTCCCTTGTGTGTGGCGTGAAAATGGTGGAATAGAGGTGAAGGAGATGAACTTAAATGAAGTTAAATGGTCATACCAAATTTGGACCCTTGGATCAACATTTTCAAGATCAAATCTTAGCCTTCCATTCCTTTTTTCTTTTGATTTTCTAACTTCATGACTAAATATCTTCTTCTTAAAATTCCTTGGCCACACACTTGGATACTTATTCTTAGCCCTTAAGTTATAGTGATTTGATGGTTAGTAACTATGGTTAATTTTTTTAACTCAACTATGGTCAATTTTTAACTTAACCACGGTTAATTTCTAACCTAACCATGGTTAATTCTTTAAACTAACTAAAATCTTTTCTTTCTTTCCTTTTATTTTATATTTATATTTAGGTTTCATCTTCTTTAAAGCCCTAATTATATCTTCTTTTCTCTTATTGGGCCTTTAGAATCAGTTATTAGGCTTTACAGCAGTCTAAAAATCGGTATCCGGGCCCGATTAAGGTTTTACGATACAATACATACCTTTAGACTTTCTAAAATTTATAAATATTATTTCCTTTATTTTCTAGCCATACTGAACCTCAAACATAGATCAAAGACCCTCAACCTTTATCCTCATAAATTTCGGTGTCAATCGGACATCGAGTCTTTAGGTGTAATTTTCACCGTTCTGTATTATGATTGTACTCTAAAATTTTCATTTATTACAAGTTAGTCCCTAAAACTCCTTCAGGGTTTCTTAGCCCTTTTGCTATTTCTATTTCCATGGTTGTTACAACTTCTGCTTTCTATTTTGCTCATGGCTACTGATCAGCCAGACCGGATCTCGTCCGGCCATCTAGACAACATGGCGTCATCGGACCTGTCTCATCAAACAGAGTTTAACCATGGGTCACGGATTTCTGAGATTCCTACCCAATTTTTTTATATTCATACCTAAAGCCATGAATAAAGGGTGAAATTAGGGTTCCCTTAACTTTTGGGCAATCTATACATTTTGCCTCGCACACAACTTTTCTTTGTATTTTATTCCCTGGCTCCTTCATACTTAACCTTGGGCACTCTTCAAGACCTTTTTTATCTTTTTTTTTCATCTATTTTGGCCTCAATTTTAGGGCACCTCTGACCTTGACTCATCATTATTTGAGGCCTAGAATATTATTCTATTTTATTGGACCTCAATTCACTCTATTTAGAGGACTCCTTTTTGTATCCAGTGAATTTCATACGTTGACGAAGAAACCATATGTTACGTTTCTCACATTTTCTTACGTTTTCTTATATTTTTGAGGGACTAGATATTACACTCCATCATATGTATTTTTAAAAATTGTAACAATAGAAGCACAAATAGCTTTATTATTTGGTTTGAACCTATAAAAATAAGGATTGAAGGAAAAAAATTTGACTCATTTTAAACATAAAGATAATAGAATCAGGGTGTAGTAGAAATAAAATCATAAACCCTGTGCCATCAAACTTAATCAGTGTCAAAAGAGATTCATTTTGGTCACTAGATTGCTCATCTTGCATATCATGTGATTCCTATTGAATGTTAGGCGGGATTGGCTATGTGTCTTCTTAAGCAATAGATGATTTTGGTTGAAAAAGATTCCTTCTTGTCTTTCTTCCTCTTTTAGAAGACATCCCGCAATTAAATATGACTCATGTTGATGATAAATATAAATTGCATGAAATAGGATTGCAAGTACATGAGCATAGATAATAGAGTAATTATATTTCACATGTATAGTAATAAATATAAAATGATAACCTTTCTTTCTTACCTTGGCAACTTTGTAAATGTTAAGATGAATAGTTAGGATTTGGAGAATGTGCTGCTGCAGGTGAAAAGAATGTTATAAAGAAAAGAGAGGCATAGAAGGCACAATTTAACTACATAGAAATATATATACACACTTATACATATGTGTGTGTGTCTATGTCTATGTATATGTGTGTGATTATACATGGAGGAGAGTGACATGTAAGTCCAACTTACATAAGGAAAACAATAAAGAGACAAACTAAAACTATTCCTGGATATTGTTGTCTAGGTAAAAGTATAAAGACATCAAGTGAGAAAAGATTCCCTGAGTTGTCATAAAATTTATTATTTAATATGTAATAAAACTTATTATCTAATATACAATGACTATGTAGTTCATGCATAATGTTATGGCTTTCTAACTATGATGAAACATGCATAGGTCATAGGGAATATACTTTCTCATTGGAAGAGAAATGAATAAGGTAAAAAAGAAAAATAAATAGTCTATTTAATATTATCTGAATTACAATATAATTACATAAACTTGTACCAAATAAGTTTACATCTTTTACATAAATTTATCCAAAAAAGTTACATTTATTTGTCATCAACTTTTCCACTAATTTTTTTATTGGATTTTTTTGAGCTTAAAGCTTTATTGTTCTGATGACATTCAAAAAATTGATGTTGCATCTCAAATATTGAAGTCTCATTAGCATGCATTTGCATCTGAAAATCCTTTAACTTTTGATCAAGATCAGGATGTAGGCGACTGATGCAAGACCCACTAGGAACGTGCCCTAGAGAACCTTCAACAATTCGAAACTTTGCCCGGGACCGGCTAGAAAATAAGAATATTGGTCAAAGGAAAGACCCTAAGAGAACTTGTCTCTTAGAACCCTAGCCTCAAGACGTCACAAAGGAAGACCAATCCTTTGATAAGTCACGTGAACTCTCAGAGAACACAAAGAAGCAAAAGTCTCACAAAGTATTGAATAATACTCAAATTCATTCATAATCTAAAATAGAGTACAATAGGGAGCCTTTTATAGGCAAAGTTTCTAAAAGATTTAAAATCCTAATAAAAGTTAAACTTTAAAATCTGATTAGAATTATTTTGAATAATACCTAAAATCAAGGAACAAAATTAGGATATTAATTGTAACTTAATCTCCTAGATAAGCTCCTTGACCAAGTCCAAAAAAATAATAAAATAATAAAAAACAAAATTCAAAAAGAATCTTAGTTAAAACTAATTAGCTCCTTTAAATAGTCCACATAGGATGCTCATGCTTCATTAAAAATCACATGGTTGATACATGATTTTTAATTTCTTGCAATTGGATTCCAATTGGGCCTTGGCACTCTTCTTGTAGAATGGTTAGCATGATCACACCTTTTACATCTTCTTGGGCCCTATCTTGACTCAAATAAATGGGCTCTAAGTCATGAAACTTATAAATCAAACAATTGAAGGCTTCTTTCGTTGCTTTGGCCCTAGCTCTTGTTATTGGGCCTCCTATGCCTTGCAATGGATCTTTAGGCACATTTGACTTGAACTTTTAGGTTTTAATTTGCAAATCACGTCCTTAAGCTTGAAACTTAGCACCATGTCCTTCATCAAGTCCACTCCTATGCTCAGCAAGGTCTCTTGGTGCGATTGCATCAGCGAGCCCCCGAATATATGGCCTCTGCCACACTTGGATAAGAGAATAGGTTTTTTTTTTTACCATAATTATAGCCAAAGATTGGATTTTCTTCTACTTTATGTGCAACACCTCCCAAGCCATATATGGAGCCTCCACTTTTTTTCCTCCAACAGCTATTGTCCACAGAGCAACTTTATTTGCTAATGAAAAATTTTGTGCATTAGCCGCATTTGCTATGCTAGATTTAAGTCTTGCATATTTGTTTTGAAACAAAACGAATAATGAATGATGTTACATATTTGTGATATATATGTAAGAACATTTAATAAAAGTTTCAAAAAATATGATATTTACAAAAGTATTTTCATATTTTTTGTCAACCTATTTTCTAGACATTGGTTTTTTATAAGTTTGAATGTGAAGCTCTACTATAGTCACAGGCCTACCTAATTCTTCAGCTAAAGTTGCAACATGATCTATAAATGGAATATTTCCACCAACATAGAGAGATGGCCCATGGACGAAGTTTGAAGCTTTATTCTTCTTGGCACATTCACTTTTCTATTTAAATTTTACCTTGTTCCAACCAGCACATAAATAGTTCCAAATATGTTCATTAATCCAAATAGGATGCTTTCATTTATCTCAAACATAACAGATCAAATCTTTTAGGTGATTTCTTGCTTGATCTTTAAAGTTTTTATGGATTTGAAGCTGATCCTCTATTATCCATATATAATATTTCTATCCATTACACCCAAAAATATCTGTAAATCCATGTATTCGAATACGGTGGGTATAACAAATTTGGTATTAGTTATGAAATTGAAATTTACTTAGAATTCTTTAAACCATAATTGGTGAATTGATTCAGGAACTTCTTTCCATGAATTATAAGGCCCCAAGTAATTATGTTTTATCACTGATATTATATACTCAATCGCATCATTTCTATTGGGTCCAAATCTGAGTAATGCATATAACAAAATTATGATTATACTAAAAATTTTTTAATATTGAAATGAAAATCCATACCTTGTTTCTCCGATTGGGTAAATAAGTTATTTTCTTTTATCAACTCCTTCTTGAATTTGGGAATACAAAACTGCTCTGTAAGTTCTTCTATCCATTTACACAGAAAATAACATTAAAAGAAGATAAAAGAAGCATGCCAACATACATTCTTCACATCAAATAATTATACAAATATATTACCTCTTATATTTGTAATAATAAAAGTGAGCCTCATAAGAAAATAGCACTTATACATGATGCATCAACTGAATAGAGAATTACATAAGGATATGTGGCTCAAATGCGCCATATTATTTTGTCTTCATCTTTATGTAAGCTGTCATACTGCAGCACCTCCATTGCAATTACTGCATGGCCTAGGTCCTCCCCTCATTCACCCTTATGTATCCTGAGGCACATGATAAAACTTTTTATCACCTGCAAATCACTGCATGCTAAGTCATTCCATGGATAAGGATGAAGTGCTTCATGCCTCCATGTGAATTATACAATCCTCTTCATGTGAAGCTTCAAAACATGATAAGGATAAGAACGAAATAACTTTGGATATAAGTGAGGACAAGTCAAGAGAAAAAGTTAAGTTAGCCACGTGAAATCAAGCAATTTTGTTTGTTTACACTAATATAGCAATATTTTACCTATATATATATATATATTATATTCACATGTAATTTAAAAATTATTATCCCAAATAGTTATTATTTAACTAAGTAATACATACATATAGAAATATAATTATATATTTAAAAATTTGTTTGGACTTTAATTATTTGTAAAGGCAACTTAACTAAAATAATTAGTAATATGATATAATCTTTTAAATGTGAGTGAAGGTGAGATTAATATGGAATTAGTTATTCAGTTAATTGATGTGAAACTAACACAAACTATTAAAACATATATTTTTAATTCTCAATAGAGCAATTAGTTATGTTTATTATTTTTAAATCTCAGTTTAACATTAATTTTATATAAATTATGTCCTTCAATTAATTGCTTCTAAACTAATAAAAATATTTAAAATATATTATATATGTATATATATATATTTATATGCAAATCTAAAATAATTAATTTTTATATATAACATAACATTTTCTTTTTATCAATAGGCTTTCAAGAAGTTTCGGCTTCATTTGATCTGACCTAGTTCTGCAATAAGGCAAAATTGTCCAAAGAGAATTAATAAATTTCTCTATCTTTATATTCTCTCTCGTCGCATCTAAATAAATTTCTCTATTTTCTCTTCCCTTTTCACTTCTTTTCATTTTCTCTTTATTTTTCTCCTCCTCTACTTTTTTTTTTCTCTCATCTAAACATAGGGATTCTTTCCCTTCTAGAATCCTCTTCATTTAATAAAAAAATTAAAAGTTTAAATCGTTATCTTATTGCAATGAATTTGACAGCTAAACACATGCAACATGCGTTATTATTTCTTGCACGTCTTTCCCAACTAATTTTTCTTAAATAATTATTTTAAAATATAAATTGTGATTTTGTTTTTTTGAAATATAATAATTACATTAATTTAATCATTTAACAAATATAACATTAAACGACACTTAATTCAGTTGAAAAAAAAACAGCGAAGGTCCTTTGAGATATTTAGTTATTATCCGTTCAAGATTTAATTAACTTGATTCTTAAACAATATTAATTTTAAAAAAATCTAATTACACAGCTTTTTTTTTATAAGATTATATTTCTCTCTCTTAAAACAAAAAATATATTATACTAAAACAAAAAAATAAATTATAATTACATTTTATTTAAAATTATTTATTATTTACATAATAAATCAAATATTAAATATATACTTGATCAATATAAAATAGTTATATTTTAAAAGTGTATTTTCTTACTTTCTCGTATTCTGTTCAATTTTTTTACTTATCTCAAAAAGGCAAACATATCTTGTTTGTATCCTTTCGATTAGTCCATTGTTATCTGCCCCATCATGTTTATATAAATCAATGTAAAAAAAAGACAAAAATAATAATAATTTTTTAAACAAAAAATTACTCATTTCAAAATTAATTCATACCTACATGATTTTTTTAAATAACCAAATATTTTATTATACTAATAACTTTTCTAGATCAAAAGAATTAAAAGAAAAAAAAAGATGATGAGGGGAAAATGGGAATTGAGAAGAAGCTAAACGGTAATGGCTTTCCAAAACTAAGAATTTTGGTAATGGCCAAACCAAAGATATCGGCGCATGTCTGGCACTCATGACGGTAATGAATGCAAAATTAATATTCTTTCGGTCTTATTTATTAAAAATAAAAAATTATTTTATTGATATTAAAAAAATAATTAATATTAATTTAATTTATTAATTAAATTTAAATTTGATAATTTTTTTTATTTTTTTTTATTTTTATTTTATATAAAAAAACGTTATGCATTGTTAAATGTATTAGATGTAATAATAAATGAAAGATAAAAAAATTTATTATTTAATAAAATAAAAAAATATATCATATTTTTTATATTTTAAAATTAAAAAAATTTAAATTTTTTTATAATTAATTTAAATTTTTTTATAAAGGAGAGAGTATTTATCTCTTCGTACGTATGTGTTGTGTCTTTCCGCTCCAAAACTGATATATAAAAATCTCTTCCAAAGGGATCCTAGGCCGTGTCTCGACAATGTGTGGGCCGCGGGTACGGAGTTCGAGGAAAATAAAAAAAGAATTTAAATCGTGAATCCCGCATAAATGGCCAAAAAAAAGGAAAAAAAAAAGTCACCTCTTGCAAAAGTAGAGAAACACACTAAAAAACAGTACTTCAAACCTTTTTTTATTATATATAATATAATGATGATATCTCCATCTCCTCAAAATTTCTCCAACACCCCGTGGGAAGTGGAAATTCGTGAGTTCTATCCATGGCTATGGAGGGTACAATCAAGTGCTCAGCCAACTACGTTCCTCTTACTCCCATCAGCTTCTTGGAGCGATCCGCCATAGTCTACAGAGACAGCCTTTCTATTGTGTATGGTGACGTCAAGTATACATGGAAACAGACCCTTCAGCGATGCACTAAACTTGCTTGTGCTATTGCCCAGCTCGGAGTTTCTCGAGGCGATGTGGTCAGGTTTCGCAAATCCTCTTTTGTTTCGATCATGTTTGCTGTTCTGGGTATTTGTAGTCTGTAATTCGACGGTTTTGGATTTCTGACTTTGGTCAATTTGTCATCGAAGTCTTCTAGAATGAGCGATTGTGAGAAATAAACTGTTGGTTACTTTTGTTCTTCGATTCTGCCTCTCACTGAAGCTGCTTTTAGGCAGTGATTATCATTTATAAAAGAAGAAAAGAAACAGACCTGACTTTGCACTTGAATTTCTCTCATTCAGCGTCATGTATTGGATTTTCTTTTTGGTACTCCTATGATACGTGCACTTGCTACTATTGCCATTTATATATTGACATTAGTCTAATCGGATTTTTTGGTCCAAGCCATGTAAAATAGTTTTAAATCTTTTCTAATTGAATCTTAAATTTTAGCTAAGAATTGCTTATTTGCTTATTTGTCAAAATATAAATGGCGATAATACTTGTTAGTTGGTACAATAAATATTTCCCATGTATTGATGGTACAATTTTGTTTTTGATCCCTCTCTCTTGATCTGGTTTGGTTGTACTAGAACCTAATTTGTCCCTTATGACACTGCTAAACCAGTGTTGTTGATCGTATTAACTAAGAATTTCCTCTTTACTTGATCAGGTTGCTGTAATTGCACCAAATACTCCGGCTATGTATGAGCTTCATTTTGGTGTTCCAATGTCAGGGGCAGTTCTCTGCACTCTAAACACACGTCATGATTCTCCAATGATTTCACTGTTATTAAAACATTCAGAGGCTAAAATTCTTTTTGCAGACTATCAAATGCTTGATATTGCTCAACGAGCACTTGATCTCCTTTCCAAAACAACCACCAAGCTTCCCCTTTTGGTCTTAATTCCAGAGTGTGGTATTAGTCACAACAACGCACCCTCTTCTGGAATGTTGGAATATGAGCACCTCCTAGCTAAAGGAAAACTTGATTTTGAAGTGAGAAAACCAAAGGACGAATGTGATCCTATCTCGCTCAATTACACTTCTGGAACTACATCAAGCCCGAAAGGTGTAACCTTCAGCCATAGAGGTGCCTATCTTAATGCTTTGGCCACAGTTCTTCTCAATGAGATGAGGTCTATGCCGGTGTATTTATGGTGTGTTCCCATGTTTCATTGCAATGGATGGTGTCTCCCATGGGGCATTGCTGCTCAGGGTGGTACAAATGTCTGCCAACGAACTGTAACTGCCAAATCAATATTTGACAATATTTCTAAGCACAAGGTAACCCACACAGGTGGTGCGCCGACAGTTTTGAATATGATAATAAATTCGCCTCCAGATGTTCGGAAGCTGCTTCCCGGGAAGGTAATGGTAATGACAGGTGGTGCTCCACCGCCATCAGAGGTCCTCTTCAAGATGGAAGAACTAGGATTCAGCGTGACACATTCATATGGTTTGACAGAAACTTATGGTCCAGGAACAGTTTGCACTTGGAAACCAGAATGGGACACCCTACCTAGAGACGCACAAGCCAAAATCAAAGCACGTCAAGGAGTATACCATTTAGGCCTTGATGAGCTTGATGTGAAAGATCCTGTGACAATGAAGAGTGTACCACCTGATGCAAAAACCATAGGAGAGGTAATGTTCAGAGGCAACACCGTCATGAATGGATATTTAAAGAATTTGGAAGCAACACAAGAGGCATTTAAAGGTGGATGGTTTAGAAGTGGTGACTTGGGAGTGAAGCATCCTGATGGGTACATAGAACTCAAGGATCGCTCAAAGGATATAATAATCTCCGGGGGAGAAAACATAAGCTCAATAGAATTGGAAGGTGTAATTTTCAGTCATCCTGCAGTTTTTGATGCAGCCGTTGTAGGGAGGCCTGATGACTATTGGGGAGAGACACCATGTGCATTTGTGAAGTTGAAGGAAGGATATAGTGCCACAGAGGAGGAAATTATACAGTTTTGTCAGAAACGTTTGCCTCGTTATATGGCTCCTAAAACTGTGGTTTTTCAAGATCTGCCAAAGACATCAACTGGTAAGACACAGAAATATGTTCTTAAAGAGAAGGCTAAGGCGATGGGAAGCTTGCCTAAGAAGACCAGCCGGTTATAAAGTGTCTTGGTAAAATTTGACGTCAATTTTTATAATTTTATTTCCTTTTTAATGAGGTCATTATAATTTAAAAGATTGTGATTGAATCCATATAATTTTAAAAACTTTCAATGTTGGTCCCTCTTTAAAACTTAATACGATAAAATGATGTTAAATTCAATTGATTCCCCTAATTATGTGTTATATTAAAATTCTGAATGTACATTGTCTAAGTCAACTCATCTTATAGTTACGTAACTGGCATATTATATGCTGTATAAGTGAGAGAATTCTATATGTTTCATCTATTTTTTCTTTTTTAATTTGCATGAATTATGCATATTTAGAGTATTAACATGATATATAATTGGTCATAGCTAGAGAATTTAATGATCACTCAAGAAAGTTTAATAACAGCGGTCAAATTAAAAATTTATTAAAAATTATAAGAGAATGAATTAAAATTAAATAAAACTCTAGGAATCAACACAATAATTTTATCAATTATCTTTCATTTCGCTGCCATCTTATCCACCATTATGTACTTTCATGTTTGTAAACCTAATTTGTTCATGCATAGTCTGTAACATTGTTGCTACCTTCAGTGGGAAAATTAGTCCAGACAATTAGGCATATTTGGAGTATAGATAATTTAGGCCCACTTATAGAATTGGGCCTGAATGAAGGCCTACTAATGGAGCTGGCCTGAAGGAAGGCCCATTAATGGAGTGAGTAATGAGAAACAGCAATATGTCATAGGCCCACTAAAATAGAACTCACCAAAAAACAAAATCTTGGAACCTGAACATGTCATATACAAACAAATCCACACATAAAAGACACATTTCAATGTCAAGTCATCACAATCCACAGAATAAATCAGTAGATAATGGCATGTGAGATGCAGAGAACGATACACAACATTTTAGGAACATTACTTTTCTTGAACTCGAGAAGATCGTACAACAAACGCTGAACTTGAAAAGTCTCTCGAGTGTTTCAATCTGAAGTCTGCTGCGTTTTTAGGATGTTGGATCTGGCCATGAGGATCGAGACTGAGGAGTCTACAGATTGAATCCCAAACATAAGAGATAGATGGGCAGATAATGTAGAAGAATAATGGGGAGCGATTCAGATTTGGAAGGTCCGAGAACCCATCAACGCTTAAATTACGAGAAAAAAGGTGTACAACAAGAACTTACTATCGTCTTCCAAACTGAAGCATTAGATGAAAAGGGTGAGAAAAAGTGAAGAATAGCAAAACTCACCGTTGTCTTCAGAGAACCCACCGAAGTAAAGAGGACTTCTCTTCGTGGAAGCTGACAAGAGAAACAAATGGTTCTAAATTGTTAAGGTTTGAAATTTTACAGTATGCAAATTGGCAGGATTATCTTCAAAGAATTGAAGGTTCAAATTTAAAATGATGCAATGAGGATTTGCACGGTTCAATTAATGCCCCCATCATGTGTCAAACGCCGTAAAAATTGGGGAGTTGGTAGTCAAAGCATTTTAGACCACTGAAAATGTGTAAGCTAACACAGGATATGCAAAAAACACTTTAACAATATCCGAATTTATTAAATGTGGAATATAAATTGAGCTCCAGCCATTGCTCGTCAGTGAAGCTTTCTCTGCCTGTGGGATGCTTTCAAGCTGGGTTTTGACGTTAAGTGCAGTGAAATCAAGCCTAGGGACCCAAATTATATAGCAACAGAATTTTGGTGTCTTCCCATCAAAGAGGCCCTTTTTTGATGCAAGATGGAAGGCATATTCCTTTAACATAAACCTTGGAAACTCAAATTTTTCGAACCACCTAAGGAGACATTGCTGATTTGTTGGCAATGTTCACTTTGTTGCCAACATTCTGAAGGCAATGGCTAACATTCTTCCACTTGATCTGTATTCCATAAATTGGTATAGACAAACTTGCAAAACTGATCCAAGCAAAGTAAGTGAAGATATATGATCAAAGCTACATCTTTTATTCGCAACCATACAAATATTTACGATAAGTTATAAATTATATTATATTGATAACCTACACGGCCTTATATAAATAGTACAAGTTAAAATCTCATAAATGTCTATAAATTATGAGAAAATGTCACTCATATGAATCAATATCAATATATTATAATAAAAACCGTGTGAGCCGTGATTTATAAACAGTGTGGCTTTCACGGATTACGTATAGGACTATTGATAACCGTACATGAACAATTTTTTGTCTATATAATTACTGTTTATTCAATTTTTTTTTTCTTTTTCTGAATTTTTTTGTAAGGCCCACGGGTATTTTGTAAATGTCTCCTGTATCTTGCAGGGAAAAGAACTAGTTAGAAAAGAAACAAGTAACTTCCAAAAGCAATCCAGAGGGTTAGAAAACACCAACCACATATTGCTTATATAGAAAAGTTGTGATAAGTCCATAGCCTCTGGACGTTTAAACTGCTATTGCTAGTAATTACCAACAGCAACACGGAAAGGCCATTTAGTCCCATGACTTCGCTGCAAAGTGAGCATTATATAAAAGCCAACATCCTTGGTTATCTTACACACCAAGAGGGATAAATTGAATACCTAATACCACTAGTAACATTTGTCATCAGGGCTCCAAGTATGTAACAAACACTGGGCACACTTATTACCCTTGACAGCCTCTTGGAAAGAATGAAAGCCCCAGCAGCTAGTGGCATCAGTTTAACTCACTCCCAACATTCCTTCTAAAATTCTCCATAATCCTTTATCCTTTAGAAACATCTTTCAAATTTATGGCATGAAAAGGAGTTTGCTTCATTCCCATATGTAAAAAAGGATACCCAAGGATAAAAAAGTCAACCATATAAGAACAATCAAGAGTACCAAACGAAATTTGCCATGGAAGGAAATGGATGTCAATAGAAAAGACACCTAAAACAATAGGCACGCGTCCTAATAAAATACAATGAGGCTTTTTAGTTAAGCCATGATTATTAAATAGGATTAAAATTTCCAAAAACACACGAAAGCAAAAAAATGTCCAAAAAAAAATCTTCAAAGGTCATGATAACATTACACACACCAAAGCAGCATCTCTGACATACATACGGTAAAGGAAAACGTAAGACCTCCTAATACTATTCCTCATAAAAACCTCAAAACTTATAACCTCGTGAAAATTAGCATATCTTATAAGATTTAATATGAAATTACCAATTAAAAATTGTAAGGATAGATGACCCTGTGAGTCCATAAATAGCCCTAAGATACATGATTTCGCATAACCCAGCATTATGATCCAGCGTCAACCACCCAAGGCGTATTAAGAAGATTACGTAGATATACCCTTATTTAATTATAGAAGTTTCAAAACTTTATATCCACATAGTTACAAGGAATACCAATTTAGTTACAAAATTTACTTAGATGGGCTTAGCATGAGAAATAAGCTCTCACCAACATTAGATAGACAATGTCATTCCTTCATAAATAGTATATTCTCCACATTCTTTATAAAATTCATAAATAGGATATTCTCGTTCGCCAACTCCATCAGAATTCCAATCCTGAGCCTCAAAAAGCTCTGGTTTTACCAATAAAATTTTAAAAGAGTAAACTAGAAAGTACAATGAAAAAAAAAATAAAACAACAAGAATTTCTGTTCGTTTATAACCATTTCAATACGCAAAAAACTCTCAAACTTTTACATCGATGGAATCTGTTAAGGCATAAACAGAGGCTTACATACACAACGAGACCCAAAAATAGAAAGCAGTGAAGAATGAAAAAATGAAAGAAGCTTGAAATGTAATTCAGAGCAGAGAAGCACAGCTCTCATAAGAGAAAAATCTAGAAGGGCTGGTTTGGGGAAATGGGGAAGCAGAAGCAGACGAAGAAGCGATTTCTTTATTTTGGCATGTGATTGGTGGATTCAAATAAGAAAAGGAAGTGACTGTCAGATTGTCAGCAACGTATAGAAGAAGAAAGCCACAGCTCGAGTGATTGCATCCACACCAAAAAAAAGATTCAATTTTTTTATGATCGATGTATAACGTTTGATTAATGGCGGCAATGACTTGCAAGAATTTTTTTATATGCTAAGGGTATCAAATTTTATTTAATATTTTCTGTTAAATAAATTAATGGTGATAGAAGTTAAAAAAAATTTATTGATTTTTAACAGTTAAAGAATTAAAATAAAAATAAATAGATTTTAAAGACAATACTAATATTTGATATAAAGTTAAAGAATTAATACTGTAATCTTGTTCTTTTTTTACGTTTTTTTTAATTTTTTATTCTCAAGACTTTGCGTTTTTTTTATAACCAAAAAAATAACGATGGTAAATTGTTTGAAATTAATTATTAATTATTTTGAGCCGGATAATTTTAAGGTTAGGTTAACATTTAATAACCTAAACATGTTAAACTATGCCTTTAATAAATAAATAAATAAATATATATATATATATATATATATATATGTATATTATAACCATACTTTTTATTCTATGAATCGCTCAGCGCGAGAATGGCGATAACGAATCGGAAGTGATAAGATTAGCCATGACGTCACGTCTAAGTTTCATGTCAAATTGTCCACTTCGTTAATAAAAAGTCAAAAGCACGTGAATGCAAAATGATGAATGATAAATGTTGATTGTCTGATATGAATGTTTATCAATTTTTTCCAATATCACAAATTAATTATACATTAATAATTTAATTATTGCGTGTTCCACACTCCGTAAGACTTTTTCTTTTTGGTTGTCATATTTTTAATTAACTTTTATTCAAAGTTGCAATTAATTTGTTAGCATTTTTCAACTATTTTTACTTTTAAATTTTACTCAAGAGGTTCTTGGATTTTTTTTAAAAAAGTCATAAATAAAATGTTTTGCAACTTGGGTATAAAAATGTAATAAATAAAAATATTTTTAATGGTTCAATAATAAATTTGTTGGTATCAAGAGCAAGGTTTTAAAAATCAGACAGGATCGATCAGTTCGACCAGAAATTGGCTCTTAGTCTAATTCGGTTAGTCCAAAGAATCAAGAAGCCAAAAAATATGTCAAACTGGTCAAAATTGGTAAAAACTTATTTGAACTAGTCTAAAGTAAATTTTTTTAAAATTTTTCTTATATAATAGAATAATTCATTTCAAATAAATTTGATAAACTAAAAATAAAAGGCAATAAAAAAAAGGAGAGAGTTGAATTATAATTTTTTTAAAAAAGAAAAAATATAAAAAGAAGTAAAATTGCATAATTGATTTTTTTTTATAATTTTTTTCTATTATGTTTATATTTTATTTTTTAGTAACATTTCTCTCAAATATCAATATATTTAGTCAAAATTATTATTTATTATTTATTTTTTAATGATAAGTAGAATCTTAATAAAATTTAGAAACTCTAAAATAATTTTTATAATATATTAAGAAATATTAAATTAGTAATTAAATATTTAAAATTTACTAATATTTATTTCTTATATTAAAATTTTAATATATAAAATTTTAAAAAATATATATTTAATTATTACTTATTTGAGTAATAAACCATGGACCAATGCCTCCACCGATTCAATGATCGATCCAATTTTAAATATATTGATCAAGAGGATGATTTAAAAAAAAAAACTTAGCTTAGTTTAAAAGTATTGTATTACTTGGTTGAAGTGAAATACAAGAAATTTTTTCTTTTGGCTATGAGAAGAATAAAGGCTCATTTGATATATTATATAAGATAATGTTCGATAAGATTTTAATATTATACAGTATTTGGTATATTGTATAAAATATTATATCATTTAAAATAATGTTATCATATATAACACTAGATAAAATAAAATGTAATCTTTTTAATAAAAATACCTTTTATTTAAAACTATACTATATTTATCTAAATATGTTATGCTATATTATTTTTTAGGGAAATAAAATTCTCCAGGGTTAGGAAAATTAATATTTTTATTTGTAAATAAATGTCCTTTTAAACACCTTTAAGTAAAAATTTTAATAAATTCAAATTTACTTGTTATTATATATAAACAAAATTTGATTGATTAAATCACATATGCTTAATACCCTCGAACTAGGTACAAGAATATACTTATTGAATCTCATCATGCTTAATTTGAAATGCTATTCCATCTAATAAGTGAATTTAACTTAAATAGAATTGGACAAATTTCTGTTGCATTAGTTTCATGAGCTTTTCCTCAATAGCACATTAGCTTAAAAAAAATCTCATTCACAAATTTTAAAAGAAAATAAATCACAACATGTTCATGGAGCACAAGACATAACAATGGTTCAACGAAGGGGAAAGGAAGGTATAAGGTGAACTCTACAAATTGTTTATTACAAAGTGATTATAATCTTCCAAACATGGTCTCCAATTTGTTATAATATAATTGTTTGTTGTTCAAGTATGCCATATTCTGATTTATCTATAAAAAAAATAAACAAAGTGTATATATTAGACATATATTACATTACAAATTCAAAAAAGTTAAACAAATTATAAAATAGTATAGCAAGGATAAAAAAATTACCTCCCTTATTTCATCAATTGCTTCCATTACATACATTTCATTGTTTCATTTGACTTATCAAAGCTTGTTGAATGTGATTGAGGTCCTTTCTCATTCTTATAATTCTATTCATAATATTTTTCTCACCCTTTTTCAAATGGTACTAGGTTCCTAATATTTGTATATGGATTTGATTTAATTCCATACTCTTTTGTAATCCATCCTCTAGTTAAGGTTGCTTATAGTTGTCAGTATGTGTTATGTTGCTTAAGGTAGGGTGACCACTTTCTAAAGATAGTAGATGATTTGGTCCATATATTTTAGGATTTATGTCTCTTATATAGTTAGGGAGTCATGTCAACCGTGGTCTAGCTTCCTAAGATTTTATAATGTCTCTCTAATTATATAGGTTTTGACAACATAAGTTAAATCATTGTGGTTTATGAAAATGTTAGGCCTATAAGACTCACAAAAAAAGTGATAACTAATTTTTTATTTTATAAGTCTTCATTTTTTTCCATATATTGTGTTTATTTTATCGAAATACCTTTTCATAACTTTTTTGCAAAATAAATTTTTTGATGTTTGTTTTGTTTCTACCAATATAAATTGCGCTTCAATTTTTAAAATTTTTTTTTAAAAAAATTATTGTTGCTATATCATACATTAAAAATACATAAATAATTTAATTATCACATGTTGTAAACTTCCATAAGACTTTTTCTTTTGGAAAAAATATATTTAAAGACCTTAAGTCTACAAAAATTATTTTTAGAAAGACCTAATTCTAACTTTGAAAAAATCAACTTGTAACAAAATATTTTATTATAAATTTTGCAAACTTAAAATCTATTGTAATGTTCTCTTTCCTTTTTGGTTGTCATTATTTGATTAACCTTTTGTTCAAAGTTGCAATTAATTTGTCAGCATTTTTCAACTAGTTTTACTTTAAATTTGATTTTCTTCAAGACATTCACATTGAATTTTTTTTTCAAAATAAAATCATAAACAAAAATTTTCGCAACTTGATTATGAAATTTTTAAAAAATAAAAAATATTTTTATGGCTCAATAATAAGTTATGGCTAAATTTTTATTTTGTCGGTCTTAAATTTTGTATACAGTATTTGGTTTATTGAAAATTTTTTGACAAAATTTTTTTAAAAAAATAAATTTTATTGCGGCTTTTTCTACCAATACAAATTTTTCAAAAACAAATTCTAGAATAAATAAAAAACTATTTCCATTTTTAACTTTAGCCCATTATTAGTTCCCTATAACTATTGTTATTTACCGAGGGTCAACATGATCATCAAGTTCTCTCTATATTTAGACCTATATAAAAAAAACTTTCATAATTTTTTTAATTGATTCAAATCACAAAAATGTTTTTCTTTAAGGCTTAGTTTGTTTTGTAGGATTTTTTTTTCTAGAAACATATTAATGTAAAGATGTTCTTGTGTTTGTTTTATTAGAAAATAAGTTCTTTTTTAAAAAAAGAAAATTAATGATCCAAAACTTCATTTTTTAAAATCTTTTATTAACAAAAAAGTATAAAAATAATTTCTATATTTTCTTCAACCTGTTATTATCAACTTACCTTCACCATTGTTACTCATTGTAGGGCAATAACATTATGAAAGGCTATCGTGGCAACACTTCAGGCCCAAATTGAGTTTAAATTTTTAAACTTGAAATAAAAATTTAAGAAGGAAAAAAATCTTCAAGAATGCCTTTACCACACAGAAAAGCACCAAAAGCTGATTCCTCACCTTTGGATTAAAAAAAATTTGCCAGGTGTAGCTTGCAATTACTTTGTAATACTAGTAACAATTGAACTAGCAAAACCTTGGATATTAACCCCCTGCTCAATTTAGCATATGCAAAAATTCTTCTTGCCCTTTCAAGGCAATTGCACAAAGTCATGAAATGATTAAAACAAAAAAAAAGGGTTACATAAAGCTATTATTTAGGTGCTAGTGACCCCCAATATGCATTAACACTGACTTTGAACTAATAAGACTAGGAGGAATACCTTTAGAATTATATTCTCAAACAAGATGAAATGACATTTGGGCGAGTCCCTAAGTCTCCTTTCGAATACTTCTCTAACTCATATTCCACCTCGACACAGTCTTGATTGAACGAATGAGAAAGGTGCATCAAAATTTGCATCTTTAACAAAAGAAACCACGATAGTCATATCAACGAAACCCCACAATCTAACAAAAATGTAGGGGTCATTTGGGTTGTCGCGAGGTGAATGCATTCTATTTACATAACTTGTACAATGTCTATTTTACCCTTACAATTATTTCTCTATCATCAAATTATCATTTTAACTATCAAATCAACTTTTTTAAAAGTAAGGGCAAAAAAGTCTTTTTCTATCTTACTAATGCCCACCTACCCATTTTTATATTCCCTTCACCTTTATATCTTTAACCAAACGGCCCAATAGTACAATAAGCATGACCCATTGATAAATATATATTTCTATCTATTTTATTCTCCTAAACATAGACATTTTAATAATAAAATATGGTTTTAAGACCTTAATTAGATAAGATTTTGTTTTAGAAGCCATTTCGATATTTTAGGAATTTATTTGCAAAATTGTGGAATTTTAATGCATAAATCTTTTTAAATGAATTTTGTAAATATTTCTATTTCATTCTTTCCATTCCTTGTGTGCAGATTTTTAATGCAAATATGAAGCTTGAATGAGAATTTGACTTAAAGAAGAGAAGGAGAAGAGGTGGAAGCTCTCCAAGTTCAATGAAGCAACAACCATGTGGAGAACACACACAAGCAAAAATGAGGAAGAGCCACGAGTTGAATGGAGTGAAGGTACAGCTCGAATTCTACATGCAACGAAGTTGGAGAAAGAAGCAAGGAGAAAACAAAGGAAAAGAATATATGCAGAACCACATGAACAGTAAACAAGAAAAAGAAGAGCTATAGATGCATGAAAGGAGCTTGCCACGGGTAGAAGGGATCTGCATGAAGCATGAAGAGTTGCCAAATACACTCAACCATAAAGCAATGTCCAGTGTACATAGAAGCAGCAACACAAACTAACGAAGTAGGTAGCACGTGATTAACATGGAAGCTGCATGAGACACAATAAGCATGTGGTAAATGAGTTGAACAAGGACGAGCTGCACATGGTAAGCTGTAGGTTTTGGGAGCTGCAAGCTAACACGAACAGGGAGCACGTTATCCGGAACCATGTTAACAAGAAGAAGCTACTGTTTTGAGAAGGAGAAAGAATGATGAAGTAGCAAAAATAGAAGGAGAAGACTCGCATGGCTGGAACAGACGTTGAGTAAGTTGAGAGAAGCTTGCATGAGCTAGAAGTAGAGCTGGAACAAAGCTGGAATGACGTTGAACTGGGCAGAGAAAATTGGAAAGAATGAATGCCATTTGAAAAGCTTTTCTCTTCGGTCTGAACAGCAGAACAGAGCATGAATAAATGCAGCAACATCCAGCAGAAAACTCGAGCAACTAAAGGAGCTGCATGAAGCTAAGGTACAGAGCATGTTCACGTAAAGAACGTGTAGGAGCTGGAGTTAAGTTAATGGAAGAAAAAGCCACAAACAGAAGCTACGTGAATGAGCTGAAAACAGAGCATGAAGCAACCAACTCGAGCTACTGGCAGGAAAATGCTGAAGCTGGACGATGCAAACGCTGGAGGCCACATGAAGAAGACGAAGAGAGCTGAGCACGGGAGGAATGCAGTAGCATCAGCACAAGAATTATGGGAAGATTATAAATAAGGCACGTGATTATTAAGTAAAGAAAAGAAGCGATGAAAGGCAGCTGAAAATTGACGTGGAACAAGATGTGGTTTTGCATGAATTTGAAACGAAGGAGTCAATAAAAGAGTCACGTGAATAGCAGCAAGTTTAAAGCATCCAGAAGCACACTCCAAGGGGGATTCATACTTCATTCACGCCTCTCATAGTCCAGCATAGCCACGCCTCTGATTCATTCACGTCTCTCCAGCACATTCACACCTCCTTCATTCAAATCATTGGACCCTCATCCATTCGCACAGTCCAACTCATTCACGCCTCAAACTCTCAGCAAATTTTCGCCTATATATAGGGCCACCCACACCATTCATCCATTTATTCACTGCAATCCATCCATCCATACAGGATCCATCCAACAATCCCATTCATCCATTCCATCCAACCATTCTTCCACTCCATGCTCATTCCCATTCATTCCATCATCCAACATCCCATGATTTTCTAATCCACCTTGAGGCTAGCTAGGAGGAAGCTCTTGGAGAAGCTTGAATCCATAGAAAAAATTCAAAATTTTGGCTAAGAATTTCCTTATTTTTCCTACACTTTTTCTCTTTCATTTATTGTCTTGGTTAAGTTGTATTTGATAGGGAATTTGTGTAATTATAATTAGTGGCTGGTTAGACACTAATTAGGAAGTATTTTTGTTGATTAATTGATCTGATTAATTTCAATATTATCTGAATTCCCATGTATGCTTCGAAGGTGTTCGATAAAATACATGAGTGAGATTATTTGTTTGAATTGAAGATTCCTTAATGTTTAGTTAGTTAATTAAATATTTAGGATGATTCAGAAGCTAATCAAATTAGTTAATCAATCAAATTGGATGTTCATTGATCTTAGAAACAAGAATTAACAATTTAATGCGGGATTGAGGTCTCAATTCAACGTTAGATCATTAATCTCTTGAATCTTGAGTGGTTACCCAAGATAAATTGTTATGAACACAATTAGGGACTCTTAGGCTAGAATTAATCACAATTAGAATAGGATAAGGATAGTGGATACCAAGGGACGAATCCAAAGCTAGTCACAAGACCATAATTTACCCAATTAGATAGAATTTAGGAATTTTAATTCAATTTAGTTTTAGGTTAGTTTAATTCAATTAAAACCCCTTTAGTTTAAGAATTTTTAGAGTCTTTTAATATTTGGAAAACTCAATTAAACATTGAACGCCAATTCCAAGGGAGATGACATAGGTTGTGCCATTCGCTACATATTTTATCAACCTAGTATTATTTTGAGGGTTGCATGACGAGCCACTCACCCATTATAAAAAAAGACCCCTAATCGAAGAGTAACTCCTTACTTCAACATAATAATTAAACAAAGCAAATGATGGTTCTATCCCTACCAAATTACACAAGGAAACAAAGGCAATAATCACCCTCATCCCCCATGGAATAAGTTGAGCCAAAGCAACACCTAAAGTAATAACAATATGACAAAAATAAGGGGTTTAGGGGCAACCTAAGACCACTTAGAAAAAACATGACAGTAATGCTATCATTCCCAATATAAAAAATACTTTGATATTTAAAAGAAAGCTCCAGAATAATGCTTCTAGGAAGATTTGTTTAGTAATTACATTCAGTCTTTGTCAGTAAGCCTACTCTTAAAAGATTTCATATGGTAAGTGAGAGCAAAAATTCTCTTTTGAGTGTTTCCTTTAGACTTAGCCATTGCCAAAGAGAAGGTGAAATTGTAAGAATCGGTCCAATGAAAAATATGACACAAGTAGTAAAGAGTAGTAAGCGAAGGAAACAGAAGGGAGAAAGAAGGAAGATAGACTATTAACAGTAATCAATCAAAGAAGATGTGAAAATGTGTAGCCTAAGTCATAGGGATAATGTGTCACATGCCTGTAGCTATGCCATTAACATGATGACACGTAACCTACCATTTATTTGTGACTATCCTTGAAGGGCCTTTTCAAATAATTCCAAGTAACCTCGAATCATGCTAGAGGCGAAAAGCAATACATTCCTAGTAACCTTGAGTAATGCTAAGGCTCAAAAAATGTGTGTATATATATATATATATAAAGAAAAAAAAAGGAGAGACTGAAGAAGGGGGAAAACAAGACTACACACCAAAACCAAGTGCCATATATATCAAACCATTGAAGCATGGATAAGCAAATTCACCCCATAGAAAATCAACCTTGTAGGAAGACCTAACCATTTGCTTAACTTCACAAATAGACCTCGCCATTGTTCAACCTAATAGGAGTTCCTCAAACAACCAAGATAACAAACAACAAACTCAATTAGCAAGCAAGAGTAACCATTTTTCAAGGGCAATGACACTACAAAGGCAACCTCTAGATGATGCTATCATCAAAGATCCAAACCTAAAGCAAACTCATGAAGCTCCTCCTTTATAAGTTCATCCACCCAATAATTCAACTAGCAAATTTGGGGACAAGTTTTATATGTCCAAAATGGTCTTATCTACACCACCAAGGTCTAAAGAACTCTATGACTACAATCTAATAAGTCACATATAGTGAATTGACACAATAAGTTTATCTGAATAATGCAATTTGAAACAACTAATTATGATAAGTTACTTTGAACAAACAGCTTTTATGATTGCATTAGGCCACTAGATCTGATTATCATCATTAACTTACCCTTAAGGAATATTATAAATATAAGTCTTTTAAAGGCAAAAGGACCAAAAGGATAAGAGCTAAGACACCCAAGATCTACATAGTTTAACCCATCACACATAACTAAGCTAAGATTCCCACAAATTTACTTATACATTACCTCTAAGGCTCTTATTCCTATATTAGTTTACTACCATATCCTCTCCTTAAACAATATTATATTAATGAATTTTTTGAATTGATATAGTTTTTTAAAATGAAAAAAATACTTAGCAAATAAAAAAAATGTAAAATACTTTGATATTTTTGGATTTAACATTATATATATACATATTTTTCATTTTAAAAATATGAGATATTACATGCTCACCAATTGTTGGATTCATTAAGGGAAAATATGATAGATTTATTTATCAATTTCTTAAAATAGCCCTAACCTATTGTATATAATTGCTTAAAAATTACTCATGTCTATTTGAAAAGGTTGAGAGTAAAGTTATACATACTAATTTTCTTTGAAAAGTTATTAAAATTTCAAATATTATTAATCAAGACTATTTTAAACTTTATTGTTTATAATCATTTTTTAATTTTTATCAAAAAATAATGCAAGTTTCCTAAGTCAACTTAGCCCAATTTTAAGTTGGGCCTGAGCTTAATAAATGTTTGGTATAACTTAACTTATGTGCAATTTTTCCTATTAGTGTATAACAAACATTAATAATAATTTTTTAAAAAATAAAATAATAATACATCTAAAAAAAAAATTCTCCCCACAAGTTTTTTGGCCTTGAGCAAAGGCAAATTAATCATTCCATGGTCCTACAAGAAATGGAATTATAATGGAATATGCCAGAGACAACCAAATAGATCGGAGACAATAGGTCCCACACAATTTGGATAAAGCCCTTCCATCAATATCATTAGGTGATGGCCACGTGGGATGTTAGCCTAGTTTTTGTTTTCTCTTTTGGGCCAATAGTAAGCCCAAATCCTTCCAGTCGGCTATTGATCACACTCGGCTCTGGTTCATCGATCTTAGGGAAGCGGATTCTCGTGGTAAACGTGTGCACTGCCCTTACAGTAAGAGCAAAACGCCGCATTTTGGTGATTGAGAGCGATGGGGCATTAATGAAATGGCTGGGATGAAGTAAGATGAGATTTGAAACGCTACTAAGGCTTCTCCTTTTAAACCAAAACCAAGCGCTGGTTCCGTCGATGGTTGATCCAATGTTTGTCTCTATTTGCCCCTTCAGTGAGATCAGATTTTAGTTCCTTCAACGGTTAAACCGTCAACAACTCAGTTCGCCTCTTATTTGCATTTTGCTTCTGGTTCTATGACCAGTGTAGAGATGAATAGTGACAAGGAAAAATCTGAGACATATAGCGTAATATATCAGAAGAGATGGCTTTTGCTTATTTGAAACTTCATGTTTAATTGCAAATTTGTTGGGTATATATTCAGCCTAATTTTTCTTTTTTTGCTGTCAAATGAATTTACTTAGTTTAGGAACTACTTTGTATGAAAAATTACGTGTACCATGTTATATTATGTTTTGACATGGTTATAGAAACGAGGTATGATTCTGCTCATAAAATTGAGCAATTTTGGTTATAAGATTCTGGTTTGCCACCTGGTATTTAGGGTCACTATGTAATGTTTATCTAGTTCATTTAGCTAAATTCTGTATGTCTATATGTGAGAAATAATAATTCAAATATGAAGATAACAAATGTTAATCGGTTGTGATACAAGGAATATAAATGATAGAAGGAATGTATGCAAATGACGAACAAAATATATTAGAAATTGTATTCCTCCTATTCGAGTAAGGAAGGCAACTCCTCCTCCACAATGGGATTACAAAGATCTTCTTCCCTCTCCTTTACAGCCAAACACAAATAAAAAGAAGACAATGGGATTACATTTTGATGTCACTACAGGTAAGCATTCTAACAGTTTTATGATGTGTGGTACTCTTGAATCTTCTAAGCAATCATTTGCCATTATTTAATAATCATGTGTCCATGAAAGTGGGCTTCTCTCTCTACTAGAGCAAATCCTCTGCTTCTCAACTTCCATTGCTACTTCTCCCTTCTTTACTGAGTTGTAGTCATTGGTGGACTTGTGTTTATTGGATCGTAGCTACAGTTTGGGCCTTCCATTTCCTCTAACGACACTTTTGGACCTTCATGGTTCCTATCAGTATTTCCTCCTTCGAAAATAACCTTGTCCTCAAGGTTGATAGTTGGAAACATCTCTTTTAGTGCTTGTAAATTCTCCCACGTAGCCTCTTCGCAGTCTTTATCTTGACACTCAACTAGGACTTGGTGATAAGTTTTTCCATTTGTAGAAATGAAACTGTGATCCACAATAGCAGCTAGTAAAGGATGATTTTCAAGGAGTGGTAAGGGTGCTGTGTTGTCTGGCACCTTTCCATGAAACTCCTTTAATAAAGAGACAGGAAAACTGGGTGAACCTTGCTAGTCTCGGGTAATTGTAACTTATATGCCACCTTCCCAATTCTTTGAATGATTTGATATGGTCCATAATAACGTTGAGCCATTTTAAAATTTAATCTGTTAGCTAGTGTTAGTTGTCCATATTTGTATAACTTCACCAAAACCCAACTTCCAACCATAAACTCTTTCTCTTACCTCTTCTTATTTGCATTTTTCTTCATCCTCTCCTGAGCAACTTGCAGATTCTGTTTTAATTGCTCTTAAAGTTTCTGCCGTTGTATAATTAGCTTGTCAACCACTACCACAATCGATTTTCCTGGAGTATAACCTGGGAAAATATTAGCATTCACTCCATATAGAGCTTGATGGGGAGTCATGTTGATAGCTGTATGATAAGATGAGTTGTATGAAAGTTCAACCCAAATTAAATACCTATGCCAACGATGAGGATGTTGAGCTATAAAAGCTCTAAGGTATTGTTCTAAGCATCGGTTTAGAACATCTAATTGCCCATTTGTTTGGGGATGATGGGAGGTGTTGTAATGAACGGTATTTCCACAATCTTGAGTAATTGTCTCCAAAAATGGTTAAGAAAAAAAGGGTCTCTATCAGAAACTATTGATCTTGGAAAATCATGATGTTTCACTACAATGTCAGTGAATAGATTAGCTACCACCCTTGATGTCTTATTTTCAATGCTCCAAAGTGTCCCACCTTGTAATAGTCCTTTTGGTTTTGAAGTCTCATATTTAGTTTGTTGACAGATGAGACATTAAGAAACATATTGTTTGATGTCCTCCTTGATTCCTTGCCAATAGAAAATCTTAGCTATTTGCTTATAGGTTTTGAGTATTCTAGCATGACCAGCCAAGGGAGTGTAATGGAATTCATGTAATATTTGATTATGGAGGGCTTTGTCCACAGGGACTAATATCCAGTCATCATAATATAAAAGATTGCCCTTGACTATGTACCTCTTAGGAAGTAGGTTATATTGGTATTGCTGGTGTAGCAATTGTAATTCTTTATTCTCAAGGTTAGCTTTGCTAATATTATTAATGAGATTATTGTGTGGCATTGTTATAGTATGAAATTCTCCTTCTATCTCTATTTCTATCTCATTGTAAACCCGAGACAAAGCATCTGCTGCCTTATTAAGCTTCCCACTCCTATAAATAATTTCATAGTCAAATCCCACCAATTTAGTTTGGTATGATTGTTGCTCTAGTGTCTACACTATTTGATGCATCACTTCTTTTAAGCTTTGGTGGTCAGTCTTAATGATAAACTTCCTTCCTAGTAAATAATGCCACCACTTCATGACTGCTTGAATGATAGCATAAAGCTCCCTTATGTAGGCCGATGATGAAGAAAGCCTAGTAGTGAGTTTTTTACTGAAATATGCTACTGAATGTCCCTCTTGAGTGAGCACAGCTCTTATTCCTACTTGGGATGCATCTATTTCGATTGTGAATTCCTTAGAGAAATTTGGTAATGAGAGCACAGGAGCTTGGGTCATCTTGGACTTCAATGTTTCGAAGGCTACTTGTGCTTGTCCTTGCCATTGGAATGCATTTTTTTTAATAACTCTATTAAGGGATAAGCAATAATAGCTTAATCTTGGATGAATTTGTGGTAGTTCCTGATGAGCCCTAAGAATCCTCTAAGTTGAGTGATTGAAGTAGGAATAGGCTATTCTTCCATAGCCTTGATTTTCTTGGGGTCTACCTTTACTCCTTGTACAGTGACAATGTGTCCAAGATATTCAATCTTCTCTTAACAGAAAAAACATTTAGACCTCTTAACAAATAATGAATTCTATTGTAAGAGTTTCAGTACCTCAGAAAGGTGTAGTGCATGTTCATGCAAGGTTCTATTGAACACCAGAATGTCATCAAAAAACACAACTACAAATTTTCATAAGAATGGTCAAAAGACCTTGTTCATGGCAATTTGAAAGATAAAGGGTGCATTAGTTAATTTGAACGACATGACTACAAATTCATAATGACCCAAGTATGTTCTAAAAGCTATTTTATGTATATCAGGATCCCAAATATGAATTTGAAGATATTCAGATCGAAGGTCTAGCTTGGAAAAAAAGGCAGAGCCATGAAGCTCATTAAGGATTTCATCGATTGTTGGGATAGGGAATTTGTCTTTCATAGTAATATCATTGAGTGCCCTATAATCAATGCAAAATCACCAACTTCCATCCTTTTTCTTCACTAGCAAAACAGGTGAGGAATAAGGGCTTTGGCTATCTCTAATTATGCCACACTTCAACATCTCATCCACCATCTTTTCAATTTATGTCTTCTGGAAGTATGGGTATTTATATGGCTGAACATTCATAGGTCTTGCTCTTGGCTTAATTGGTATACAGTGATCAATTGTTCTGCATGGGGGATGTTGTTATGGTTCATCAAATACTCTTTTGTACTTCTCTAGCACATCAGTAATTTCTTGTGGCAAGTTTTCACTCTTGGAAACCTCCGTTTCTACCTTTATGTATACATGGTAAAGGGAAGACACACATTGTTCTACCAATATTAGGTTGAGAGATTTGCAATTCAAAGGTCTATCATTCATTAGCGAACTACCTTGCAATTACACTCTTATCCCCTTATACTCAAATTCAATGGTTAAGTCTTTATGGTTAATGATGACTAGTCCAAAATTCATTAACCATTGAACTCCCAAAACAACATCAGATCCCTTTACTTCTAAAGTATAGAAATCAATGTTAAATAGATGTTGTTAAATGCCTATCTATACATCTACACACTTTTGGTTGCTGAACAAATATGCCCCACTTCCTACAAATGCTTTGAAGGCTTTAGTTGGTAATAAGGGAATTCTTAGGCCTTGGGCAACTTTTGGTGTAATGAAGTTATGGGTACATTCATTATCAATCAACACCTTTACTGGTTTTCTCTTACACATTCCCATCATCCTCAAAGTACTAGGATGAAACTGTCCAGTTAATGTATTAAAGCTGATTTCAGGGGCTACTTCTACTACTGTGTCCTCTTCTATTTCCTCCCTGAAGCTCTCACTCTAAGGTTCTTGTAAGATCTCCTCCACTTCTTCCTGGCCCACTAAGAGAAGACACGTACTCTTGCATTTATGAATAGGGCTGTATTTTTCATCACAATAATAGCATAATTCTTTTTCTCTCTTGGATCTAAGTTCCATTGCTGTTAATCTTTTGAAGGGATGATTATTACTTTGAGCAGAAGCATGTGAAGAGTTGGTTGAAGAAGTGTTCTTAGTATGGTTGTATTGAATGGTAGTTCTTGGTGAAAAATTGGTTGCTGTCTGAGACTACTATGGAAATGATTTGGTAGAAGTATGAAGTGAAATGGGATTGTGTATAAAGGAAGATTATAGTTGAAGGTGTTTTTGTTCATGGAGTTTGGCTAATGATACAACATGAAAGTAGGATTCTAGTTGTGCCAACAGCAATTCACACTTAATGTATTCTTGTAATCCAGCAATAAAAAAACTAATTTACCATTGTTAGGACAAACCAATTACCTTGGCAGATAAATACTCGAACCTGCTTGATATTTAGCTAAGGTGGAAGTTTGTTTCAACTCCTTAAGAGCTCCCTTTGAGTCTTTATACAAAGCAGAGCCAAAACACAGCTTCAATGTAGTAAGAAATTCCTCCCAATTTTGCATGAAATTATTTTTCATAACCCACTTATACCAGAAATAAGCAGGTCTACTCATATGGAAAGAAGCAACTCTAATCCTTTGTGCCACTGGTACTTGATAGGTGTCAAAAAATTCTTGGATTTTGAACAACCAATCTTCCGCATCAGTACCATCAAAGTGAGGTATCTCAATCTTCAAGTTTTTCCCTATATTGAATGTCTGATTGAAACTTGATATCTCGTCCTCCCTTAAAGCAGATTGTGCCGAGCTTGTCTCCACTTGTTTTTGTATCTACAGTAAGTTCCTTATCATGATTTCCATATTTCTAAACGATTCTCTAAATCCATCAACTATCTCCTCCACGGCTCCTATTGCATTTTGCATCTCGCCTTGGGCCATTTCTAGTTTTGAAAATTGAGTTCCTTCTACCATGGTTACCTCTCAACGAGAGCACCAAATGATACAAGGAATATAAATGATAGAAAGAATGTATGCAAATGATGAACGAAATATATTAGAAATTGCATTCCTCCTATTTGAGTCAGGAAGGCAACTCCTTCTCCATAATGGGATTACAAAGATCTTCTTCCCTCCCCTTTAAAGCCAAACACAAATAAAAAGAAGGCAATGGAATTACATTCTGACGTCACTACAGGTAAGCATTCTAACGATTTTATGATGTGTGGTACTCCTAAATCTTCCAAGCAATCATTTGCCATTCATTTGATAATCATGTGTCCATAAAGGTGGTCTTCTCTCTCTACCAGAGCAAATCCTCTGCTTTTTAACTTTCGTCGCTACTTCTCTCTCCTTTGCAGAGTTGTAGTCATTAGTGGGGCTTGCGTTTATTGGATCGTAGCTACTGTTTGGGCCTTCTATTTCCTCTAACGGAACTTTTAGGCCTTCATGGTTCCAACCAGATTGTCTATTTATAAACCTATATATTGTGAATAAATTTTGAAATACAATGCTTTAAATGTCATAGTTAAACTAAACTCTACATATATATATATATATATATATTAGACAGATAGCAGTTTTATGGCTCTGTATCTTACACCTATATATTTCTTAAATTTTATAGACAAAACAAAAAATGCTCTTGGAATTGATTATTATATATGTGTGGATTTGCAATTTTGAATATGTAGGATATGAATGCATTAAAAAGGTCATGAAGCCACCTTGCAAACTCTATGAAGGGTTCATCAGCTCATTTGAGGCATTGAGGAACAACCAAGTACTTCGTACTGGTGAGAGTTCTTTGTATAAGGAGTGTGAATGATTCTTGTAGAATGGGGAATGCATAGAGGGGAGAAAAAATACTGAGGTATTTTGGGTATTTTTTGTGTAGTTGGACTCTTGGTTTAAGGATGCCATCCAGCCACTCTTGTATTTTCAACTAAATATCAACCAATAGTATTTTAAAGAATTGTAAGTGCATAAACAACTTTGTTACATTGAAGAAATAGTTTTAGTACATTTGTATGCTTTTATTGTACACTTGCAAGTAATGAAAATCCTCAATACCTTATTGCAACTTCATTCGTGTCCCAAATATTAACATACACCCTCAATTTAGCTTAACAATACATACAACATTATCACTTTGTTACAACTTCAGTCCTATCTTAGATTTAACTTTATCACAACATAAAATCTTTAATATTTTCTTTATTGGCCTTGTCACACTCGCAATAGGATCGTGTGGTACAAGAAAAATTTTAAACATTTTGATTTTTGAAAAACGAAAACCAAATCAAGTAATAGAGTCGCCACTAAAATTTTAATTTTTTAAAAGAAAAAACCTTAGAAAAACTTTTCTTATTAAAAAAAATCTTACGAACCAAAAATATATTTGGGGGTCGATTGTATGTGGAAAAAGTGTTAGGTACCCCATAACAGCCATTCCTAAAATCAATTATCCCAAGTTAATTTGCAAAATTAAAATGGCCATAATCTTATTTTAATTTCCCTTAACAATTACATGTAAAAGTAAAGAAAAGAAATGAAATTAAGAAAAAGAAATTATAGAGAAAAAAATATTTATTTACATTGACAAATTTAATTTAGGATGAGAACCTAGGATCTACATATTTTGTGAAAGGGATTAAAGTTCATATAATTCGACTGAGTAAAAAATTGTTTCAGTTGGTGGGTGTTTTTTAATTTTTGTGAAAAGAGAAAAAAATTATTCTAAATTTTTGCAAATAAAATGATTTTAAAGTTGGTTTGTATATTTTAATTTGCAGAAACTGAATTAATTCCATTTCATTATTCTTTTCTTTTTTTATTTAATGATTTTTATGATTGTGATTTTTTTTTGTTTTTATGATTTTTGTTTTTTAAATTTTTTGATATATATATATTAATAATTTTCTTTTTTCTTTTTTGATATATTTTTATTTTTTAATAATTAATTTTTTATTCTTGATTTTTGACTTTTTCCTTTTTATTTTTTTTATTTTTTGGATTTTGGACTTTAGATTTTATTTTTGATTTTTGAGACTTTTTATATTTTATATTTTATATTTTTTATGATTTTACCTTTTTCAAAAAGAATTTTCCTTTTTTTAATTTTTGATTTATTTTTTTATTGATTTTTTGTTTTTGATTCTAGGTTTTTTTCGGCTTATTTTTATTTTTATTTCTTCGAATTTATTTTTATTTTTATTTTTATTTTTGTTTTTTTGATTTTTTTTTGCTTTCCATGATGTTTGTATGATTTTTATGGTTGATTTTTTTGATTTATTAATTTTTTATGATTGGAACTTTTTATTATGACGTTCATTTTGAGAAATGGCACTTTTTTAGTTTTATTTATTTATTTTTCATTATTTTAATTTTTTATTGTTTGTGAAGTACGACATTTTGACCTCTTTTTTTTTTTTAATTTTAAGATTTTAAATCAAAATGATTTTCACAATTTTATTTTTGAAGTCAGAACTTATGAATTTAGAAAATTTTCAAAGAAAAGAGGGTCATTTAACTTTTATTTTAAAATACAATTATTTATTTATTTTTGTATTTTGTGTTTTTTTTTTATTTTTCATCATTATTATTTTTGACTTTTTTGTTTTGGAACTCATTTGATATGATAAAAGGGGCCATGTGAGCCCAAAAAAGAAAAAAAATTGATAGAAAGGTGATTATAAAACTTGACAAACACCAAGAAGACTTATTGCCTCACATAGTTTCCCAGATAATCCAAATATGCTTGAAGGAACAAAAAATCCCACACGGGTAATTCTAACAATAAAATAAAATAAAACTTACAAACACATAACAACTTGTAATTATGAGTGTTTGTGCTCCATATCAAACAATCATGTTATTCCAAGCATATGTTACATTATTTTCATATTGCATGAATGAGTCAACAGGAATACTAGCGAGCTATCCTTTCCAACCATTCATCTACTCTCCTTGCCAAGGTTCTCATACATTGCTACTCCACCAAATTAGAGGTCTCACTCATAGGACAAAAGTAAAGGAGAATGTTAGCTTGTAGTTAAAGAAAAGATTTTAAAAAAAATAGATCTCAATACTTATGTAATCTTAATAACCAACAGTTCTCAAAACAGCAAGTAGCCATCAGAAACATATCTAGTCAAAGAATAGAGGGTCATCAATAAATTCTCATTGTAATCAATAAACCAAGGTATGTGTAGCCTTAAAATTTTCCCGAGAAAAATTAAATGAAATGCAAACCAAATTTCTAATTAACCAAATGAAAGAGGGTAATAACCAAATGACACTCTTATGTCTAGTGATACATGAACAAAACAAGATTTTCAATTCAAATTCAATCAAATAATTATAGTTACTCAAACCACTCCCATATTCATTGAACACAAGTCCAAACCCAATATGCAAGAATTTTATCTGAACTTAATGAATCCTAACCATGCACACATAAACTTGAGGAACATAATCTTCCCATTTTAGGCTGAGCAAATGTAGGATGACTAAAAACAATAGCATGAATCTTGATCAAACCTCTGAAGCAACAAACATCAACATCTTAGCCTCATCTAAATAATTTGAACTACCAAGAACACAGAAGCCTAGATTTTAACACCAAACATAGAGTACACCAATGGCTTCATAATTCCAAAGGTGAAGAGATGAATAAAAGTGGCAACAAAATAAAAAGGATTATACCTCACTAAATTTTTTTTCTCTGCTAGGGTACAACAACTTTTAGCTCATTTCATGTCATGCCAAATTTGCTTCCTCTGCATTCTTTCCTTCATTATGGTCTTTTTAATAGCCAAATTTCCCTTCCTAGATTGAAAAATCCTCCAACCATATGTCTTTCCCTCTCATTTTATTTCTTTCCCTCAAATTTCCATTGATCCATCCTCTCGGTCTGTTTCCCCAAATCTTTCAACCAAAAATCCCAAAACAAAGAAAAAACCTCTCAATTTCTATTGTTCCCTCTCGACTTCTCTTCTTCTTTCCAAATACAGCCTCGTATTAAAATAGAACCCCAAAAGCCTTCAACCACAAAATTCCCTCTCTCTCTTTCTCTCTCTCATGTGAGTTCCCTTCATTTTTTGAATCTCTACTCTCTAATCCGAAACCAACTAAAAAAGAACCTAATACGTGGCAAAGCTAATATGCCAAGGAAGCAGTTGCTATTTCTATTATTTTCCTTATGACTTATTAAATCTGTTAGAAGCTGTTCTTGTTAATGGATATTAGTTTGTTATATTCCTAGTTGTAAGTCCCACCACCTTAACAGAAATAAATAGAAATTAGTATATTGTATAAGCATGATTAAACTTTCAGTAATAACACTCTACTTCTAGTATCGAGTACCAGCTCTTCCTCCTCTATACAAAATTCTTAGCAAAATCCAAAACTCAAAAAAAAAAAAGTAGCATGCGAAGATTAATTCTTCAAGTAAACATGTTTTCATATAGCTGACAAGGCTTTCACACGGCTCAAGGACCTCATGGCTTCAACGTTAGTATTAGCGTTGCCTAATTTTTCCCTTCCCTTTCAAGTAGAAACGTACGCTTCTAATTTGGGTATAAGGGCTGTCATATCTCAGCAAGGGCATCCTATAGCCTTTATAAGCAAGGCTTTGTCCCATAAGAAACAACATGCTTTTGCATATGAAAGAGAGTTGACAGCCTTGGTGTCTGCGGTGAGACATCGGTGGCAATATTTGTTTGGCAAGAAGTTTACTATTATAACGGATCATTTGCCTTTGAAACACTTGTTGGAACAAAAGAATATTACACCTGAACAATATAGGTGGGTCAGCAAGCTGGATGGACTCGAATATGAGATTGTATATAGGAAAGGATGAGAAAATCTAGTGGTTGATGTGTTGTCTTATTGTTTTGATCAGCCCTCTTGATATTTTACTATGATCTCCATCATTTCCATCTTGAACCAGAGAGGAGCAGCTTCTTGTAGACAAGATACAGCACTGCAGCAAGTCATTTTAGATTTGGAAATAAATGCTACTTCCCATCCTAAATTTTCTTAGCATGGTGGGATTTTTAAGAGGAAGGGGAAGTTAGTGGTGGGATCTAACCAGTAGCTTCATCAGAATTACTCCATCATTTTCATGGTGATTCCTTAGGGGGACATTTAGGGATGGTTACCACACATAAATGGTTATCTGCTATATTTTATTGGAATTCAATCTTTTGTCAGAGGACGTTCCACTTGCCAATGCTTTAAACCAGAAAATGTTGCTTCCCTAGGGTTAATCCAACCCTTACCTATTCCAACTACCATTTGGATTGATATTAGCATGAATGTCATCATGGGACTACCAAGGTCTCATGGCAAAATGGTTATTTTGGTAGTTATTGATAGATTATCTAAAGTTAGACATTTTATGGCCTTACAACATTGTTTTAGTGCCATGGATGTAGCCCAACTTTTTTTAGATAATGTCGTGAAACTCCACGGCTTCCCGTACTCTATTGTCACTGATAGAGACCCTATTTTCTATGGGAATTTTTAGAGGTCCCTCTTTCAATTTAATAAAGTGAAACTTTTATATTCCTCTACTTATCATCCCTAAACGGATGGTCAAACAGAGGTGTTGAATAGGAGTTTGGAATGTTACCTTCGGTGCATGACGGGTGATCATCCTAAAGATTGGGTTAATTGGTTGCTTTTGGCTAAGTTTTGGTATAACACTTCCTTTTATACTGCCATCAGCGTGACCCCATTTGAAGCTGTCTGCAGTGTTGCTCCTCCCATTCACTTACCCTACTTGGCTGGAGATTGTGATAATGATGTTATTAATAGGAGTTTGAGGGATCAAGAGACTACCTTGTAATTACCTCAATACCATCTTAAGAGGGCTCAAAATAGGATGGTCCAATTGTCAAATAAGAAGAGGACAAACCAAAAATTTGAAAAAGGGGACATGGTTTATCTGAAGCTTCATCCTTTTAGAAAGAATAAGCTTAATAATTTAGCTTTGCATAAACTAGTAGCTAAGTATTATGGGCCCTTCTAGGCTGTGCAAAAAATTGGTTCAATCGCATATGAATTGAACCTTCTAGAAGACATGAAAATTCATCTGATTTTTCATGTTTCACTTTTAAAGAAACATATGGGAGCAAATCCAATTCATTCCTAATTACCTCAGCTAGATAAAGATGGGTACTTCTCATTAGAACCTGAATGCATTCTGGCTCGACAAGTTATAAAAAAGCATAACTTGCTATTAACATAGGTTCTAATCCACTAGAAGCATACTGCACCAGAGGATACTACTTGGGAGTCCTAGGCTACTATACGTTAACAATTTCCTCACTTCTGTCTTGTAGCTGATGCAGATCCTTGAGGTCAAGGATCCTCTCCATAAGGGGGAGGAAGTTGATATGTGGCAAAGCTAATATACCAGGGAAGCTATTACTATTTCTATTATTTTCCTTATGACTCATTAAATCTGTTAGTAGTTGTTCCTATTAGTGGCTGTTAGTTTGTTATATTCTTAGTTGTAAGTCCCGCCATCTTCGTGGAAATAAATAAGAATTAGCATATTGTATAAGTGTTATTGAACTTTCAGTAATAACACTCTACTTCTAATATTAAGTACCGGCTCTTCCTCCTCTATACCAGAACCACTCTTAGTCCTTCTCTCTCTATCTTTTGCTCTCCCACTTGCATTTCTAGTTCATGTTGCCTTTATAGGGCTTCCTAACATGATCCTCACATCCTTCTCAGGTGTGTGTCTGCAAATATCCTATGTCACTCATTTGCTCCTCTGTGTTTGTACTTCAGTGCATGTTCGATGCTTCTGCCAAAACCACGAGAGAGAGAAGGACCATTATGATGCCTGTGCTTTTGTGTATCTAGCTGAGGAGGTGCTTGCATCCTATGATGCCTAGGCTTTTGTGTGCGCGATTGAAAAGGTGCCTGTGTTTGGAGTACCCAAGAGAGAACTAGAGAGGAGGGGACTAGCTATTGTAGAAACGGGTAGGGTTCAAGAGGGTGAGGCCTAAAATAAAGAATCCCAACCCAATATAGTGTAGCAATATGGGACTTAGGTTAAGCGTCATAGTCACGGCCTAAAGGAATTTGAGCTTCCTTGTTTCTCTTCTTTCTTTTTTTATTTTATTAGGCTAATCCTTCATCTCTTTTTTTTTAATCTTTAGTTATTCTTTCTTCTTCATCTTTTATTTTTGGTTTTTAATTTTGGATTATCTAGATTTGAGATAATAGGCTAAAGGAATTACTCAGGTTATGTAGACTTGTAAAGATTTAGGCTTGACAGATTAGGCTACATTGGGTTTTTCCTTTTTTTTGTATTTTTTCTCTTTTCTTTTTTTTTATTTTGATTTTGATTGATTTTTTATTTGATTTTATTTTCCTTTTTAGGTATAACACTATATAGGTTTAGGTTATTTGAACTTTTCAGAATTTAGAGGAAAAAGGAATGGGCATTATTATTATTTTTTATTTTTGTCTTTTTCTTTCTTTTGCTTTTCTCTTTTTTTGGGTGATTTTCCCTTTTCTTTTTATTTATTTATTTTTACTCTTTGATTTGATTATTATTTTGGAACACACCTGGACAAAATACAATGTTCATAATTACTTTTCTTTGCTTGTTTCTTAAGCAAGGAAATTAAAAATAAAAATTTGATGTTTTTGCATAAAAAACAAGCAAAAATAGAAACATGTATTTTGTTTGGGATGATTTGATTCCCTTTTGACACAACTAGATAGTAAACAAAAGAAAAAAAAAGACCCAAACAAAATATGATATTTACAGGTTGCTCTTCTTTACTTATTCTTTAAATGATGAAATCGAAAATGTAATTTTTGATATTCTTAACTTAAGAATAAGTAAAGATAGAAACATGTATTTGGTTTGGAGAGCTAATAAATCAAGTTAAGCTAACTTACCTGGAAATGCCAGAACCTAATTAAAGGTAAAGATAATTTCCAGTTCAAGGCTTTTAGACTAGAAAAGATACTTTCCAGTACAAGGCTTTTAGGTAAATGTCTAGTCTGCGCAACACACAAAGAGTGTCTGGTCTATGCATGGTTTAAAGGGTGTTATTCTGTGCAAGACTTTAAGGGTGCCCAATTTGTGCAAGACTTAAAAGTACTTATTTTTGTGCAGGACTTTGAAAGGTGTCTATTTTGTGTAGGAGTTAAAGGTACCTATTCTTGTGCAGGACTTTGAAAAGTGTCTGTTCTTGTACAGGACTTTGAAAGGTACCTATTCTTGTGCAAGACTTAAAGGTGCCTCTTCTTGTGTAGAATTTTAAAAGTTAATATTAAAGGCATATATATAGGATGCATAAAGCATGAAACAGATCCGATTTTATGCTTGATTTTGCTTTCTTACCATTGATTTTATTTGATTTTAAGAATTTTTTTTTTCAATTCTTGAGTATAAAAACTTTAGTTTTCATTAGTGCGATGTATGAGGAAGGCCTTATCGAGAATTCAACTAATTAATTCTTTGTTTGCCTTAAAATAAATTAGAGTTAATGTAGGCAAGCTTGGAATGCATGAAACATGAGATATGAAAATTTTGCTTTATTCTTGCCCTAGCATGAGTTTGACTTTAAGGCAAAGGATGTATGTATGGGATGTGTAAGACATGTGAGATGTTTTATTATTGCCATGTAAATTCTTGCTTTTACTCGCCCTGGTATGAATATGTACAAAATGTATGACACCTATGGACTATCAAATGATGATTTGTCCTTAAATTACTTGAGTGAAAGTAAGGGTAATATTACCTTGTGTCAAAAAATAAGAAAAGGTGTTGACTTTTTAAATGAGCAGTCATAGAGGGGAAGTATATTGCGCTTCCTAGGCATGAAGTCCAACTAACCAAACTTAAAGTATTTTTCATTGTCTCCAATTTGTGACCCTTGAGATTTTGCTAATGGAATTTACTATCAAGCAAAAAAATTTTAAGTGTCGCCTTGGAAATCCCTAATTACCCATCTTTAATTGTTGTTCAAGCAAGAAAAGTCACTAGGCACATCATTCCTTAATGCCATGACGATGAAATTTGGGATGACAAAGGCATCTAATTGCCCATGTCTAACTTTTGGCCTTGGTCTTCCTTCTTAGTGATGATTAGGAGCTTATGGAGGATACATGGTCCAAAGAAAGCATCAACTACATTGCATAAGGTTACTATTTTAATAAGTGTCATTCCTTAGTTATTAGTTTATTTATATGAAGAATGAATGCAACAATCATGGCATGAATTAAAATGAGATGCAGGTATGATAAATGAGAAATTATTGAAATAATAATCCTCATTAAAAAGTATTTCAAACAAAGCACATTTATGACAAAGACAACAAGTAACTTTAAGATAAGGAAAAATAAAAGAACTTGGCACAAAAAGTTCTTTAGAAGAATGTCCTCTACTGTTGGTCCTATATATTCCCATGAAGTGATTTGTCATACTACCAGAGATATGCATTTCATCGATCCTATATTTGAGAACCCAATCTTGTTTGATTTGTCTCCATCCATTACTCCCTTATTTCGCCCAAAGTTGGATTTTAGATTTCGCCTTAACTTTTGCCTAGGCATTCTTTTTCATTGCCTAGTGGGCTTTTCCTTTCCCTTTTCTTTTCTTCTCTTTTTTTTTTTTTGGCTCTAACTTTTGCCTAGGTTGCCTTTTTGGGTTCAATTTGGCAAGCTTTCGCTGTGCTTTAACTTTTACCTAGGTTGTCTTTTCAAGTTCTCAACTTAGTGAGCTTCTCTAATTTTTGTGCGTTAACTTTTGTCTAAGTTGTCTTTTTAGGTTTTCAACTAAGTGAGCATTTCCTTTTCATGTAAAATACCTTTTAACAGTGTCAAAATTGAATGACTTAGCCAATTTATGACCATCCATGTCAACTAAAACTAGCACACCTTTTGAGAAAGTATGCTTAACAACGTAAGGCCCCTCATAGGTGGGAGCCCATTTGCCCCGAGCATTATCTTGATTCAGTAAAATCTTTTTGAGGACTAAGTCATCAGTTTTAGATCCTCTAAGATGAAGCTTTTTGTTGAAAACTCTTACTATTTTCTTTTGATACAATTATCCACGGCACATAGTAGTAAGTCTTCGTTCTTTAATTATATTCAACTACTCATATTAGGTTCTTACACAATCACTTTCATCCAAATTAGCTTTAATTAACACCCACAAAGATGGGATTTTAACCTCAATTAGTGTGATGGCCTCCATTCCATAGATCAAGGAGTAAGGAGTTGCCTCAGTTGAGGTATACATAGTAGTGCGGTAACTGTGTAGTGCATATGGGAGCATTTTGTGCTAATCTTTGTAGATGATTGTCATCTTAGCAATGATCTTCTTGATATTCTTATTTGCTACTTCCACTACCCCATTCATCTGTAGCTGATATGGCATTGAATTATGATATTTGATCTTGAATCGTTCACAAAGTTTAGAGACTTCTACCTTATTCAAGTTTGGAGTGTTGTTTGTGATAATCTTGTCGAGTAATCTATAATAGCAAATGATATTTTCTTTGAGAAATTTGTAGAAAGCCTTTTGAGTAACACTAATGAAAGAATTAGCTTCTATCCAGTTGGTGAAATAATCAATGGCAATAAGAATAAAATAGTGTCCGTTGGAAGCCTTAAGATTAATTAGACCAATTACATTGATGCCCCATATTGAGAATGACCAAGATGCCACAAGATTATGTAATGATACTAGCGGGGCATTGATTTTATCTAAGTAAATTTGGCATTTATAATACTTCCAAATATATTTAATGTAATCTTTATCCATTGTTAACCAGAAATACCCACATCTCTGGATTTGTTTGGCCAAGGTATGACCATTTGCATGTGCGCCACATATTTCTTTAAAAACTTCAATCACAATTTTTTGCACCTCCTTTGTGTTCACGGATCGTAGTAATGCACCATCATGACTTTTTTTGTACAAACATCATTGCTGATAAAGAAATTCATAGTTAGTTGCTAAATTGTCTTTTTGTCACTTTGAGTGGCTTCAACTAGATATTCTCTGCTTGCCATATAGGTTTTGATGTCATTATACCATGGCTTCCTAATATGTTCTTCTTCTATATTTAAGTAGTATGCTGGCAAACTTCTAGCTTCTATTTGGAGTGGTTGGACTTGGACCTTATAATCAAGTCGAATCATTGCTGCTAAAATGGTTAAAGCATTAGTAAATTGATTTTTATCGTGAGTCACATGATGGAAGTTGATTTCATCAAATTGATTAATCAACTCAACCAGGAACTTCTGATACGAGATCAATTTTGAATCCTTGGTCTACCATTCTCTAGTCACTTGATGAATCATAAGGGCTAAGTCACTAAAAACTTTTAAACTTTTTATACCAAGGACTATAGTTGCATGCAACCCAATGATACAAGCTTTATATTTAGCTATGTTATTGGTGCATTTAAATTCAAGTTTAATGGCAACTAGGAATTGTTTTCCTTCAGGGATACAATCATTGCTCCAATACGATATCCATGCATATTAGTAACACCATCAAAGTACATTCTAGCTCGCCTCATTATTGTCTTAGTCACCTCCATCACCTTTTATAGCAAATATATCTTCATTAGGGAAGTGAAAATCTAGTGGCTGGTATCCATCTAAAGGAATTTTAGCCAAATGGTCTGCCATGACACTTCCCTTAACAGACTTCTAAGTCATGTACTTGACATCGTACTTAGAAAGGATCACTTGCCATTTTGAGACTCTTCCAGAAACATGTGGGCTCTCAAAGATATGCTTTATAGTATCCATTCTGGAAATCAACCAAGTGGTGTAATAAAGCATGTACCATCATAATCTCCCGGTTATCAATACTAGCTCACAACAAATCTTTTTAATTAACAGGTAATGAGTTTCACATTCATTAAAATTTTTGCTCAAGTAATAAATTTTTCGTTCTTTCTTTCCAAAGGCATCATGTTACCCCAATATAACACCCATTAACCTTGGCAAGATTGTTAGGTAAGGAATCAAATGTCGCTTGATGAATCATAAGGGCTAAGTCACTAAAAACTTTTAAACTTTTATACCAGTGTGGGAGGAACCAAAATCGAGGGATTTAACAAATAATCCTTAATCTTTATCAAAGGCCTGCTGACAATTACTATACCATTCTCCTATGCAATTTTTCTTCAACAATTTGAAGATTGGTTTACAAGTTGTGGTCAAATTGGCAATGAACCTTGCTATATAGTTTAGTCGACCTAAGAAGCTACGTACTTCCTTTTTTGTTCAAGGAAGCAGTATTTCTTAAATTTCTTTCACCTTGTCAAGCTCTACTTCTATTTATTTCTAACTCACCATAAAGCCCAACAACTTCCCTGCTAAAGCCCTAAAGATGCATTTATTAGGGTTCAGCCAGAACTTGTATTCATGCAGCTTTTTGAATAACCTTCTAAGGACCACTACATGACTCTCTCTTAGTGTAGATTTAGCCACCATATCATTTATGTATACTTCAATCTCCTTATGCATCATATCATGAAAAAGTGCCATCATAGCCTACTGATAAGTAGCCCAACATTCTTTAATCTAAATGGCATCATTTTCTAGTAATAGGTCCTGCACGATGTGATGAAAGTAGTCTTTTCTTTATCGTCTTCATGCATAGGAATCTGATTATATCTTGAATAACCATCCATGAATCAATATCGATAGGCTCTTGCCATATTATCAACTAAAATGTTAGTGTAGGGCAATGGAAAGTCATCCTTTAAGCTAGCTTTATTTAAATCCTTATAATCAACACACATGCAAACCCTTCCATCCATTTTAGGGACAGATACAATATTTGCTACCCATTGAGGATATGTGGATACTTGAAGAAAAGCCACTTCTAGTTGCTTCATAACCTTTTCCTTGATCTTCAGGGACATGTTAGGGCTCATTCTTTGTAATTTTTGCTTCTTTGGCTAATGTTTGGAAGTAAAGGAATCTTATGAGAATTAATTTTTGGATAAAGTCTAGGCATGTCTTAATAGGACCATGTGAATATGTCAATGTACTAATTGAAGAGTTGAATCATTTCCTCTTTTTCTAGATTATCCACCATTTTAACCTCTTTTTTATCTTCTTTTATCCCCATATTTATATTTTCAATTACTTCTTCATGCAGACATATTCCTTTATCCACAAAATCAAGCATTTTTTCAAAAAATTGAGTCAATTCTTCATTATTAGATTTAGAATCATGCATATCCCTAGCAACACATAAATCACTTAATGGGATTTTAGGAACCTCTACGTTGGACAAGAGTTTGAAGGAAATCAATTCCTTAGAGGGAGAAGTAAAAAGAAATGAACTAATGGAAAGGAGTAAAAGAAAGGGAATGAGATATCAAAATAATCAAAATTTCATTTACACTAATTACTATCATTCATAGTTCATATAAAATACTGCCTTTAATTGTAAAGAAAAGTGCCTACTAGCTATAGGCAAATTAAAACAAAAGAACAACATAATCAAAATAGTTGCTCTAAAGCAACGACGTCTGAGACATCTTCAGTTTTCCAATTATCCAACCCTACTCCAGTATCATCAACTAAGATCCAAGCATTGACTCCCTATAGAGCTTCATCATTAAGAGTTGAGATACTCAACTGATTCATTACTTCGGAGGGATCTGAGAATGTTTCTTTGATATCAGGGGTTTTCTTCTTCTCATGCTTCTTATTTCCTTTCACCCTTATTTGCTCCTTCACTTGATTTAATAGTGGAGGTTCGTATTCCACTCTATAACGATTAGGATTCTTTGGAAGATCAACATGTTGCTTAACCCCTTGTAGCTATGCACCTAGTCCTTTTCCATATTCAAATCCATTCTTCTCCAACATTTTCATTACAACTTGGTCAATGCTTTCAATGGTTATCTTGGATTTATCCACTTTTAGGCTTTGAAATGGCATTTTAGTGGCTTTAATATATGGCGAAGAACTTAGTTTACTCAGCATTATCTCTTTTCCTTTAACAATGATAATCCTTCTATTATCAATGAAATTAACTTTGCGATGTACAATGGAAGGTGCAACACTAGTTAAATGGACCCATGGTCTCTTTAGCAACATAGTATAAGATGGATCGATGTCTATTACTTAGAAGTCCACTAAGAACATTTTTCGGCCAATCTCCAAAGACAAACAGATAGTGCCAATCACTGCTCTTTTAGAGCCATCAAATGCCCTAACCATTATATCGCTCTTTTTAATGTGAGATGCTTCTATTACCAACTGCTCAAATGTAGTTAGTGGTAGCACATTTAGTACTGATCTACCATCAATTAAGACCTTCATAATTATGAACCCATTGCACGTCAAAGTGATGTACAGAGCCTTCAATTAGTTAGCTAACGTTCTCACAATTCCCTCTTTTGAAAATGAAATGGTGGATGTAGACTTGACAATGTTCATAACACTGGCTACCTTTTCCTACGTGATGTGAGGTCACACAAATGCTTCTTTTAAAACTTTTTATAGAGTTCAACGATGCACCTTTGAACTTATAACTAGGGACTACATTGAAATTCAGGCTGAGGTTTTCTTCAATTGTTCCATAACATCATATTCGCTTTGCTTTATAATTTATAAGAATTCTTTGTAAGTGTTTTATACTTTTTCCTCTTTCCCTTTCTTCTAGTCACTGCTATCTATCCTTTTCTCCTTCACATTTTTATCAATATTTACAGGGAGATAGGCCTTTCCATTTTGAGTGATTCCTCTTACTTCAACTATATTCATAACAGGCTCTTCTTCTGCCTTATCAACCATCGCCCAACTTGAAAGGTGTTCAATAATTTCCTCATATCTCCATGGCACAACATGATTGCTTTGATATGGGAAAGGAGCTGACATATTTGTAATCACTAATGGTTACCTTAAAGTGGGTGGATGGGGTGAAACTAATGTCGAGATAGGATTATCAATAGTTAGAGTAATTGTTCATGACTGCTTAAGCAAAATGACAATATCAACACACTTTTTGTCCGTTACACAAATTTCTTCATCTGGTTTTTTTACAACTATAATTCCTAATGTCATCAATTTCTCTACTGCCTTTTGAAACTGCCCATAATTCTCAATGTCATGGCTTATGTCTTGTTGATGAAAATCATAAAACTTAATCGTGGTCTAACGATAGTTTTGACAATCCCTTCTTCTAGTAACTCAATCATGTACCCAGCTGATTAGAAACTAGCTAACAAAGTTTTCATGGGTAACTTAATGGTACTAAGGTTTTTGGAAAACTTTGGCTCCTTCTTAATAATGCTCACTTATCGCCCATGACTAGGTAACAAATTAGCAACAATTTTCGAGTCCTCTCTAGATTTGAGCTAAATATGGTTGGACTTTATTAAATCTAACACATTCCTTTTGAAAGTGACACAGTCCTCAATCGAGTGCCGTAAAGCACCCATATAGTATTCATAAGAAACATTGGGATTATCTAAGCTGGGTATGGTGGTTACATCCCTTTTACGTGTCACAACCCTATAAGCTTTGCATCAAATAGCTTTTGATACAACTCTACATTAGTGGAGTTGAAATTAGGCCATGGGCGATTATCCTTTAGTCGTATGTTAGTCACCTTCTCGTAGTATCCTTGCCTATTCATAGTCATTCTAATCTAGCCTTGCCCTTGGTTCCTTTTACTAATTTGATAAGAAATAGGTTGTTATAGAGATGGTCTTGAGGGCTAGATTTAATTTACATCCCTTTCCTTTTTCTTCACACTTTGTCCCTTTCTAAAGTTGCCTTCTATCTGAGGAGACATGAGTTTCTCGTCTCAAAGATCTACTTTAATTTTCTCTCCAATCTCAATGAGATCAGCAAAATCCGTAACATGAGTCTGTAACACAATTTTGTAAAATGGATTGGAGAGAGTCCTAATGAAGTATGAATAGAATTCAAATCCAATCATTAGGGGCTGGACCTGGGATGCCATTAATTTCCACTATTATGCATATTCCTTAAATGACTTAATCAGCTTCTTGTTCACCCTCTTCAATTACTTTCTAGTTAGAATAGTATCAAGATTAAATTTATATTGCTTTATAAAAGTATTTGTCAGATCCCTCCACTTATAAATCTTTAAGTGGTCTAATTGCATGTACCATAATAGAGTAGACCCCATTAAACTCTTTAGGAAAAAGTTTATAAAAAACTTTTCATCTCTTGACCAGACAATCATCTAAGTACAGTAAGATTTCTGATAAGCATGAATTCTATATGTTTTAATCCTCCTAACTTAAGCATTTTAGTGACCAAATATGATTCTAGGGGTGTATTTAGATGGAATTTTGTTTTATTAGCCATTCTTTGCACTTTATGAATTAATTGGAAAAATAATTGATTTTAAATACATAATCATTTTAAATGAATTATGTGAATTTTTCTATCTTTTTGTGCAGATTTTTTTTTGGCAATTAGAGCTTGAATGGAGAAGCATCAAAAGAGATCTTAGGCTGAAGTTTAAATAAGAAACAAATGAATGAGTGAGTCATGCAAATGAAGCCACAAATGCTGTGAAGGAGAAGGAAGCAACACAAGCTTTGAGTTCAAGAAATATGCACAGGCTGGATGAAGAGAAAACAAGCAAATAATGTGTGAAGAGGAGATTGCATGAAGATTCATGAAGCAAGCAAGCTCGAGCTAGCTGGAGAAGGAGTAAAGTAATGCGTATGAAGCATGCAGAAAACACGTTAGAAGCTACAACAACCAACGTGGAAAACAGAACATATAAGTGAATGAAGGAAGGCTTGAAGGCGTGTAAACAAAGCTAACGTGAGAGCTAAATGAATAAAGCATGCAGAAACCTGAGCTTTGAGTTTAGAAAACAACGTGGGCAGCTTGTGATATATATATTAAAAGAAGAGGCTAGAAGAGCAACACGAGTTAAAGAGGAAGCTACGAGCTAAAGGATAAGAAGCAACACGTTGAAGCTGAGAACAAAGCAAAGAACAACGTCTGTAGCTCGAGAGAGAAGCAGCTGGGTAGAGAAGAAGAGCAGAACAAAGGGAGAACAACACGAGCTGAACAAGAGGGATGAGATGCAGCTGAAGAAGCTGCTGAAATGCATGAGGAAGCTCAATGCTGTGCAGAATGAAGGAGCAACGTGGAGCTGAATGAGCTTCAAAGATACGAGAAGGAAGCTGCATGGGACGTAAAAAGCAAAGTAAAGAAGCAGCTGTAACATGCAGAAGCATCATGTGGTATTAAGAGAACAAACATGTCCAAGAAGCCTCTGTTTTTGAGTTTAAGAATAGAGCAAGACGCTGGCTGAACGTGGTGAAGGAAAGAGAGAAGAATGAACTGCATGCAGAGGCTTACGTGGAAAATGACGTGGTTTTGCATGAATCTAAATTAATGAAGCATGAGTTGAGGGAGGAGAACGAGCTACTGCATGACAAAGAAGAGAAGAATCATGCATGAAATTTACGTGAAGAAGAGCTGCAGTTTTAACGAGAAGAAGAATTACAGAAACTCAGAAGGCACGAGCAAACATGAAGAGAAGCAGCTGAGCACGTGAGATATTAATAAAGCTTGAGAGCTGGAGAACATGCAATAGAAGCTTTCCACGTGAAAAGCAAATAAGAGGTAGCACGTGATTCATTAGAGAATTAAAAAACATTCGGGCAGAACCATTATTCAACACGCCTCTACACTTTATTTACGTCTCTCCAAGCCCACTCACGCCTCCTTCATTCATTGAATCCATTCCATTCACGTAACTCCATTCCATCATCTATATATTCATTCATTCGGCCACTAGGACGCCACATCCACTCCACTCCTTCGTCCAGCACCATTCATCCTCCACTCCATAATACATCCACCACGCCTTCACTCATTCTATTCTCCATTCCATCCATCCATCCATCTCCACATCCCATGATTTTCTAATCCACCTTGAGGCTAGCTAGGAGGAAGCTCTTGGAGAAACTTGAATCCATGGAGAGAACATAGAATTTTGGCTAATGATTTCTCTATTTTTCCTACACTTTTTCTCTTTCATTTATTTTCTTGGTTAAGATGTATTTGATAAGGAATTTGTGTAATTATAATTAGTGGCTGGTTAGACACTAATTAGGAAGTATTTTTATTGATTAATTGATCTGATTAATTTCAATATTATCTGAATTCCATGTATGCTTCGAAGGTGTTCGATAAAATACATGAGTGAGATTATTTGTTTAATTTGAGGATTCCTTAATGTTTAGTTGGTTAATTAAATATTTAGGATGATTCAGAGGTTAATCAAATTAGTTAATCAATCAAAATTGAGTGTTCGGGATCTTAGAAACAATAATTAACAATTTAATGCGGGATTAAGGTCTCAATTCAACGTTGGATTATTAATCTCTTGAATCTTAAGTGGTTACCCAAGATAAATTGTTATGAACACATTTAGGAACTCTTAGGCTAGAATTAATTACAATTAGAATAGGATAAGGATAGTAGATACCAAGGGACGAATCCAAAGCTAGTCACAAGATTATAATTCACTCAATTAGATAGTAATAAAGAGTTTTAAGTCAATTTTATTTTAAATAGTTTAAGTAAATCAAAACCCCATTTAGTTTAGGAATTTTTAGAGTCTTTTAACATTTAGAAAACTTAATTAGACATAGAACGCCAATTCCAAGGGAGATGACCTAGGTTGTGCCATTCGCTACATATTTTATCAACCTAGTATTATTTTGAGGGTTGCACGACGAGCCACTCAATTTCAAATGGTAAATTGGATTGCCAATACCATCATACTTATCAAAATCTGAGACCTTAAATTTCTTTGGGATCAAAATTTTTGGAATCAGGCATAATTCTTCCATATCTATCAACCCCCATGAGTTTGATCCTCATAAATTACACAATTGATCTTTAACTTCCCCCAACTCTTTTTCCTATTCTTCCTTAAGATTATTGGCCTTCTCCTTGGCTTCTACAATTGGAATTTGGAATGTGTATGTAGCATCATAGCTGGGAAATTCTTTCATATCTTTTGCCTCATCATGGAAACCTTGTCTATCAGTCACTTTTGTCAGAGAATCTTGTGCATTCTTTTGTCTCCAAGCAACATCCATCATTTAACTAGAGTATGCCTCTATTATGATCACCCTTAGCGAGCTTGTTCTTATTTCTGCCATTTTACCATAACAGGTAGATGACTAGATGCATTGGGCAAGTTATCAACACCGTTTCCCTTTAGGGCCTTAATTAACATTTTCATCATCATATTCATTTGGGCCATTTGATTTTTCATAGTCGTTATTCAACCATTTAGTGCAACCGTATCTTCTTCAGCTCGTTGACTCCTTTCCATCTGATGTCCTTCCATGAGTTTGCTTCTTGAGCGACTGTTGTAAACTCTAGTAAGAAGATAAGTTTGGTTAGATGGATTGCATTTCGAAGGCATAATATTATCTTCCCCTTCTTACTTTTCTCTTTTATGAAAGAATAAGAAAAATTTAATTATTTTAGGAAATACTTTATTTTGAATGAAAATAGTGATTTAGACTAGCTGTTTTGGCATAATAGCAAAGGAACATTGAGACCTTTGATTTCTTAAGAGGTTTTATTAACCCACATAGAAAATCAAAGTGTCACTTGATGCAAGAGGGAATTCGAATCCCTACATGATCAGTGTCTTTGCATTCATTTGAGTCATTCTTCATTTCTATTGAACACTCATTGCATATAAAGTAAATGGATCCACTAATTGATTTAAGAAAATTCTGAAATTTCATAACAGTAGTTTGGCAATAAAATACAACAATACTTGGAAAATTAATAACTATTAAGGTTTTTCAATTTTGTTACAACATTATTGCATAACATAAAGAATTCTATTATCTCCACTGATATATTTAGCAGATTAGTCAAGCCTTCAACTTCCTTGAATGCACTTGTGAAATTAGAGACAATCTTATTAATTAGGAGAATCAACTTTCTAAACTAACTCATAAACCTTTCCTTTTCTATCATTTGTTCATTTTAAAGAGCTTTCCATGCCTCTATGATTTCAACTTGTCGATTAAGTTCCTTTATTAAATTTTACATCATTGTGGCATTATCACTCCTGATAGTGGTCAAATCATTCATTCTCTTCTCCAATTCTTTAGTCAGCATATCAATTTCCTGTTAAGCTTTTCTTGATTCGAACCTTTGCATTTGCCTTTCCAATAAATCCCTTTCTTTTACAACCTTCATTAACTTAGCCTTATTATTATGCATTTTTCTTCCATTTTCCTTTATCCACTATTATGCTTGTTCTACAACATCCTTTAGCTTTATGTTTTCTTCCTTCAGCCTTTTCATTTCGATACTTCCCATGCTTCTCTTATATCTTTTTACTCTAGTTGCTTCCACTCACAAGACTGAATATTCATTCTGCATCTAATTGAGGCCCTTTAGCCGTTCTTGGCTTTCTTTTTCAAAATTTTTTAATTTTTCCTTTTTATCATCCATTTATCTTGCTAATTGCTTATCAATCACTTCTATGTCATTGCCAAGTAAAGGATTAGGTGGCCCAAAAGACAGGTTAGCACCTTTGGTCTTTGCCTTCAATCATTCTTGATATTCTTTAGTCATAGCCACGATGTGCTTACCCAATTCAAATTTCCCTTTATACATCACTTTGTTCCACACACTTCTTATTTTTTGGCTTTGCATTTTAGCTTCTAAATCACTATGGTAAAAGTGAATCATGTGTGTTGCTTCTTTAGATGAAATATCTTGCCTATACACAAATTGTTGAAGAATAACTAACGAATTGTAATTAATACAACCATAAGGACTCATCAAGAGCATATTCTAAAATTCTCCATAACAATATATGATTTCCTCACTTTCTCACCAGGCAATCTTCCCCCAGAATGTGTTTTTATCTAATTGACCAAGCAATCGAGCCTATTCATCATGGTTCATCTTTGCAGATGATAACATAGAACCTTTATAACTAAAGAAATCTCTAATTGGATTATGGATGGTGTTAGGTCTTTGACCCAATTGATATTTCCTCCCATAAATGTGATTGAAAATCCATATGGTTAGGAGATGTAAACAACATTTCAATTTTCCTAACTTTTCTTCTTGGCAAAAGCTTAGTGTTAAAAATGTCTCTGCTCAAACAACTGGCATGAGGATTTACACGCTGATACTCCACCATCCAAAATATTCTTATGGTAGCCAGATCAATTATCCCTACTGCTGATACTCCACTAATCCATATATTACTAAGGTTAGGACTCTCGGAAAAGTATTCCAACCCTCGTTTCTACTAGAATTTCCAGACGCTTCTCTATGTATTTTCTTAAAAAGCCTTTAGTTTGTCACTTTTGGTGTAATTGGACTCTACCAAGATCTTCTAAAATCTATGTCACCACCCGCTTTGATGGTAAATACCCAGGGTAAGAATAAACCAATGCATTCTTTCCCACAGGTATATTTACAAAACTTCTATATTCTTCTAAAGTGGGCGTAATTTGGAATGTAGGAAATGTAATACACTTTAGAGAATTGTCCCAATATTGAGCAAAGGCTGAAAGTGCTTTTGGTTGACTGGTATTTGCAATAAATCCAGGATATCCCAATAATCCCTTCAAAAGTCTTGAATATATCTTCCTTTCAGTTTCTTACTCAATATAATCAAACTTTCAATTGACTCTGCTTCTGTCTTGGCTTTGATCTTTACTCCAGTTGCAACTAGCCCTGTTCGACTTAGACGTAAATGTTTCTTACTGCCCAAAGGTTCCATTTTTTTTGTTATGGCAATCAACTTGTATAACAATTCACTGTTTCAAAATACACAAGTTAGTACATCAGGGATTATTGGTTAGTGGATTATTATTATGAACTTGATAACTCTGCACATTCCTCAAGGAACATATGGGCTTTAGGACTCAATTAACGCGCTAATATAATGACCCACTAACATATGATAAATTTTGTATTAAATGCTTGCTTATACATCATTGAGAATAATGTCTTGGTATAAGAAAAGAAAAAAAAACTTTGTACTTTTTCTCAAGGAGCTTATTACTTCATGAAAGAAAAAATAGTTGACAATCAATCTAAGAGAAATATGCTTTTCTACACAATTGATGTCCTAAAAAAAAAAGACAATTTAGATCTCTAACCAAGATGTGATACTTACTTGATGATGCATTAAAAATTGTGAATATTGTAATTCCCTAGAATTTAAAAAATACTCATTTTCTATGCAAAATTTGTTACCTTACCGAGATGAAAATTTTAAAGAAAGGTTTTTTTAGCTTAATTTTAGTAAAATTGGATTATGCATCATTTATTATTTTATCTTATCTCTTTTCTTTCTTTCTTATTTTTTTGGTATGTTTAAGGAAAAATGAATATATGCTAAAGATTTCCCTTTAAAATGGTTATTATAAGTATGATTGTGGCCATTTGAGGTTGAAAACCCACTGGATTAGGGCTAGTTTAACTAATGCATACTTTCATCATAGTTAACATATATTTAATTGTGTAATGACATTTCATTAATTACCCCCAATAAATAGTGATGATGATGTGAGACTCCGTAGAAACCCGTTCTAGGAACCCCAAATTACACGGATCAGTGATCGAATTTTGGCATGCAGCACAAGAACAAATAATATGGACAATAAGCAACAAAGAACAAAGAACAAAGAACAAAGAAAAGGAACAAAGAAGAAGAAGAAGAGATGTTGGTCAATGGAATTGAACCCTAAGAGAACCTGTCTCTTAGAACCCTAATCCGGGACGCCACAAAGGAAACCACTCCTTTGATAAGTCAAAGATTTTCTCCAGCACACAAAGGCCACAAGAGAAACCTCACAAATCAGAAATAATTCTGAAAAGATAATTCATTCAATCTGCCATTCTTAGAGTACAAATGGGCCTTATATAGGCATTTAAAAATAAAACCCTAAACAAAATAATGAAAATAAAAGAAATTTAAATCTGAACAAATTCACCAAGAATGGTGCCTAAAAATCTGAAACAGCAACAATCAAATTAAAACAAAATAAAACTAAGAGAATTTTGTGGAGAATGGCTGATTTTGTGGAAAATGGCTAGACTCCTTCAATTAGGCTCCCTTTGGGCTTGGGCTAGCATCTTGTAGGAATGAAATAATCTTTATGCCAATTTGTTCCTTTTGGGCTTCATATTCAGCTAAGACTATGGGCTCCAAGTCTATTAGTTTTTGGATCACTCCATTCAAGGCCTCTTTCATAACTTTGGCTCTTGATCTTGTGCATGGGCCTCCCATACCTTGCAATGGATCTTTAGTTGGCCATCTTTTAGAGTCACGTCCAGCCCTTTTGTTTCCAAGTTCTTGATTTTGTTCAAGCTTCTTCAAGTCTCCTATCTCACCTCCATCATTCCCTCCCTCCTGAAAAGGATTCGTCCTCGAATCTGCAATATCAAAATGAGAAAGGTCAGCCACATTGAAAGTTGCGCTTACATTCCCATAAGAACTAGGTAAATCAATTTTATATGCATTATCATTTATTCTTTCCAACACTTGGAAAGGACCATCGCCTCTTGGGTGTAATTTGGACTTCCTTTGTTCAGGAAACCTTTCTTTCCTCAAATGAACCCACACCCAATCTCCTGGTTCAAAGATAACCTTCCTTCGGCCTTTATTAGCATGTTGAGCGTATTGCTCATTCTTGCGCTCAATATTCGCCTTAACCTTAGCATGAAGATCCTGCACAAACTTAGCTTTCTTTGCACCTTCAAGGTTAGCAAACTCATTACAAGGCAAAGGAAGTAGATCTAAGGGAGTTAAAGGATTAAAACCATATACAATCTCAAAAGGAGAAAACTCAGTTGTAGAATGCAAGGCACGATTATATGCAAACTCAATGTGAGGCAAACACTTTTCCCAATTCTTTAAATTTTTTTGAATTACAACACGCAATAAGGAAGAAAGTGTTCGATTCACCACTTTGGTTTGTCCATCCGTTTGAGGATGTGCAACTGTAGAAAACACAAGCTTTGTACCCAGCTTAGCCCACAAAGTTTTCCAAAAGTGACTAACAAATTTAACATCACGGTCACTCACAATAGATCGGGGCAAACCATGCAATCTAACAATCTCCTTGAAAAACAAATCAGAAATATGGACAGCATCATTTGTTTTTGAGCAAGCAATGAAATGAGCCATTTTACTAAATCGATCAACAACAACAAATATGCTATCCTTTCCACTAGATGTTCTAGGCAATCCAAGCACAAAATCCATTGAAATATCTACCCAAGGATGAGAAGGAACAGGTAAAGGAGTATACAAACCATGTGGTTGCATTTTAGATTTAGCGTGCTTGCATGCAATGCACCTTTTACATATAGCAATCACATCCCTACGCATATGAGGCCAATAAAAATGTTCCTTCAACATGGATAAAGTCTTTTCTATCCCAAAGTGTCCCATCAAACCACCCCCATGAGATTCTTTAACCAAAAGCTCACGCATAGAACAAACAGGCACACACAATTTATTTCCTTTAAACAAGAAACCATCAAATCTAAAGAAATCATGAGCACCATGTTTTTCACACAACTTCCAAGTTTCAGCAAAATCAGCATCACATTCATACATGCTTTTGAAAGATTCAAAACCAATTAACCTAGCTTGCATAGATGTAATGAGACTATACCTCCTAGACAAAGCATCAGCCACAACATTTTCTTTCCCCTTTTTATGTTTAAGTACATAAGGAAATGACTCAATGAATTCAAGCCACACAGCATGCCTCTTATTCAACTTATCTTGGGTCTTTAGGTATTGAAGACTCTTATGATCAGAATGCAAAACAAATTCCTTAGACCATAAATAATGTTGCCAATGTTCCAGAGCTCTTTTTAAAGCATACAATTCCTTGTCATAAGTTGAATAACTCAAACAAGCACCACTAAGCTTTTCACTAAAGTAAGCAATAGGCCTAGACTCTTGCATCAAAACAGCACCAATACCAATTCCAGAAGCATCACATTCAACTTCAAAAACTTTAGAGAAATCAGGAAGAATAAGTAGAGGGGCATTGGTCAATTTATCTTTCAAAGTGTTAAAAGCCGCCTCTTGTGCCTCACCCCATTTAAAGACAACATTTTTCTTTACCAGCTCATTTAAAGGTGCAGCAAGGGTTGAGAAGTCCTTTACAAAACGTCGGTAGAAACTTGCAAGTCCGTGGAAACTCCTCACCTCACTAGCATTCTTAGGTGTTGGCCACTCCCAAATTGCCTTCACCTTCTCTTCATCCACCCGGAGGCCATCACTACCTACAACAAAACCAAGGAAAACAATAGAATCCAAGCAGAAAGAGCATTTCTCTAAATTTGCAAAGAGTTTATTTTCTCTCAAAATAATAAACACAGAATGCAAATGCTTAACATGCTCTTCTAGATTCTTAGAAAATACAAGAATGTCATCAAAATACACAACAACAAACTTTCCTATGTAAGGGCGAAACACATGATTCATTAAGCTCATGAATGTACTAGGAGCATTAGTTAAGCCAAAGGGCATAACAAGCCATTCATACAAACCAAACTTAGTCTTAAATGCAGTCTTCCACTCATCACCCTCTTGCATCCTAATTTGATGATAACCACTCCTAAGATCTATTTTTGAAAACAAGCAAGCACCATGCAACTCATCAAGCATGTCATCAAGTCTAGGAATGGGATATCTATACTTAACTGTGATTTTGTTAATGGCTCGGCAGTCCACACACATCCTCCATTTGCCATCCTTCTTGGGCACAAGTATTACCGGAACGGCACATGGACTAAGGCTCTCTCGCACAAACCCCTTTTTCATGAGTTCTTCCACTTGTCTCTGAATTTCCTTAGTCTCTTCTGGATTTGCCCTATAAGCAGGTCTGTTAGGAAGAGATGCTCCAGGAATAAAATCAATCCTGTGTTCAATGCCTCTTATGGGAGGCAATCCATCCGGTACCTCTTCCGGAAACAAGTCTTTATATTCCTGCAACAAACTCAAAACACTAGAAGGAAGAGATTCATCAAGGTCACTAAGGGTTAGATAAACATCCTTATACAAAAGTACAAAAGATGTCTCACTACATAAAGCCCTCTTAATCTCTCCTCTACCAGAAAATAATGTTACTTTCTTTTCTTCACTCTCTTGACTTTTCTTTTCAGTAGCTCTCTTTCCTTTTCTCTCCATTTCACTTTCTTTTCTTTCTTTCTCACGCACTTTCTTTTCTTTCTCTCTTAGCTTGCATTCTTGAGTAATTCGCTTTTGATCCTCATATGCCTGCAAGGGTCTGAGAGGGGTTAGCATAATGGTTTTCTTATTAAACTCAAGAGAATACCTGTTAGTATAACCATCATACTTAACTTTTCTATCAAATTGCCAAGGTCTACCCAATAATAAGTGTCCAGCATACATAGGAGCTATATCACACAAAACCTCATCATGGTAACTTCCTATGGAAAATGCTACAACAACCTGTTTAGTTACTTTAACATCCCCATTATCATTGAACCACAACAAATTATAAGGAGTGGGGTGTTTTCTAGTTGGTAAACCTAGCTTTTCAACTAACAAGGTACTAGCAACATTAGTGCAGCTCCCATTATCAATGATAAGACTACATACCTTGTTGTTAACAAAACACCTAGTGTGAAATATATGCTCTCGTTGTTCTTTTTCAAGCTCTTCTTTAGGTTGAATGCTAAGAGCACGCCTTGACACTAGAACCTCACCAAATACAGCTTCAGCTACCTCCACATCAGATTCATCACCTCCATTGGAGCTCAACTCAGCTTCCACTTCTTCATCACCACTACTTTCACTAGTAACAACACCATTCTCAAGCAAAATCATAGTCCTTTTATTTGGACATTGTGAAGCAATGTGACCAAAATCTTGACATTTAAAGCATTTAATTTTAGAAGAACTAGAAGAAGATTTAGGTTCAGATTTACCTTTAGAAGTAGGTGTTTGCATCTTCAACTTATTCTCCTCTTTAGGCTTGGTCTCTCCCTTAAACTTGAAGGAGGACTTGAAGTCTTTGTTGGAACTAGCATGTGATTTCAATTTCTGTTTTGCTTTAAAATGCTTCTCCACCTTAATGGCTTTATGCAACAACTCTTCCATATCAAGGTAGTTTTGCAATTCAACTTCTGTAGCAATTTCAGGGTCTAAGCCACCAAGAAATCTTGCCATTGTAACTTCTGAATCTTTCTCAATGTCAGCTTTGATCATGGCAATTTGCATTTGCTGAAAATATTCTTCCACACTCATAGATCCTTGTTTGATTTTGTGGAGCCTTTTGTGCACATCCCTATAGTAATGGGTAGGGACAAATCTCTTCCTCATGAGAGCCTTCATTTCTAGCCAAGATCGAATTGGACCCTCTCCAGAACGCCTCCTACTAGTGGTTAATTGATCCCACCATAGGCTTGCATAATCTGTAAACTCCAAAGCAGCTAATTTCACTTTACTTTCCTCTGAAAAAGATTGGCAGTCAAATATAAACTCAACTTTTCTTTCCCATTCAAGGTATACATCAGGATCAGCTTTCCCTTGAAAGGAAGGGATTTTCATCTTGATATTACTAAATGCATCTTTCTTTTGAGGTGGAGCTCTCCTAACTCTTTCATGTTGGCTTTCCTCCTCAAAATCAGATTCATCTCCTCCTAGAACGTTTTTACCACGTCTTGCCTTGCTATTGGAAGAAGAATAATCTATTTGATCCAACCTAGTATTTAGCCTCTTGAATTGTTCTTGAACAGATTTGATGAACAATTTAAGGTCAACTTGGTTATCTTCACTTTCAGACATGATTGGCACCTGAAATGTTAGTGAATAGCAAGAGAAAGGACCTGACCACTCCCTCTCGTGTTTCACTCTAAATGATGCAAATTCACTCGTGTTTCACACTTGTAATGGCTTTTACAATGATGAAAACACTCTTGCCTTTTTCCTCTCAACTTGCTTCCTATAGTGTACTAAATTAAATCCAACAAATCAAAAGAAGTAGCAACTGAAGTGGCAATCTCAAATTAGAATTCAAGATGCAAAGTTCTCCAAGAGACAACAAAAGTCCAACATTTAAAAAAAATTCGTAGGTGCAGCCAATGGAAAATACAGCAAGTGACTAGGAAAGGAAATGAAGACAATGAATTTATGGAACAAATGGTATGCGGCAGATTATGGGAGAACAAATGGTTAAATGATTAATTATCAAGAGGAAAGGATGGAAAGGAAATTGGAATCTGAAATCAGTAATGAAGCAATCAGAAATTTGAAATTTAGAACAAGGTGAATGAATGCAAAATTTCCTTTTATGAATTGTGCACAATATGACATTTAATGACCAGATCAACTCAAGGAATCAAAAATGGTAATTCCAAGAATAGATAATCTTCAGCAATTGCAATTTAAGTCAACAATTTATAATTTCCAGCACAACTTCCTTTTTCACAGATTTTGACTTCCTTTTTTTTTTCTTTTTTTTTGCAACTTTTCCTTCTTTTCTTTTCTTTTCCCTTTTTTTTTTTCAGTGTAATATACTCCTTTTTTTTTTTCGAATCTCAAAGGTGCTGAAATTTGCAAACAGAACACCAGATTTCTGAAAGATCAGAATGACATGCACGCAAGAAACAGCTATAACTTTCTCTACAAAAATCGGATTGACGTGATTCCAAAACGAGAAGAAAGAAGAGATCTTAAGACATAAGAACGACCTATTACACGTCCAAAAAGACGAAGGAAAACACCAGAAACAGCCGCACGAAAATAAGGACGAACAGAAACTAATCAAACGAAATAAGGGAAAAGAACAAAGAAAAAGTGGATGAAACCAACCTCAACCAATGCTCTGATACCAGATGATGTGAGACTCCGTAGAAACCCGTTCTAGGAACCCCAAATTACACGGATCAGTGATCGAATTTTGGCATGCAGCACAAGAACAAATAATATGGACAATAAGCAACAAAGAACAAAGAACAAAGAACAAAGAAAAGGAACAAAGAAGAAGAAGAAGAAGAGATGTTGGTCAATGGAATTGAACCCTAAGAGAACCTGTCTCTTAGAACCCTAATCCGGGACGCCACAAAGGAAACCACTCCTTTGATAAGTCAAAGATTTTCTCCAGCACACAAAGGCCACAAGAGAAACCTCACAAATCAGAAATAATTCTGAAAAGATAATTCATTCAATCTGCCATTCTTAGAGTACAAATGGGCCTTATATAGGCATTTAAAAATAAAACCCTAAACAAAATAATGAAAATAAAAGAAATTTAAATCTGAACAAATTCACCAAGAATGGTGCCTAAAAATCTGAAACAGCAACAATCAAATTAAAACAAAATAAAACTAAGAGAATTTTGTGGAGAATGGCTGATTTTGTGGAAAATGGCTAGACTCCTTCAATTAGGCTCCCTTTGGGCTTGGGCTAGCATCTTGTAGGAATGAAATAATCTTTATGCCAATTTGTTCCTTTTGGGCTTCATATTCAGCTAAGACTATGGGCTCCAAGTCTATTAGTTTTTGGATCACTCCATTCAAGGCCTCTTTCATAACTTTGGCTCTTGATCTTGTGCATGGGCCTCCCATACCTTGCAATGGATCTTTAGTTGGCCATCTTTTAGAGTCACGTCCAGCCCTTTTGTTTCCAAGTTCTTGATTTTGTTCAAGCTTCTTCAAGTCTCCTATCTCACCTCCATCAGATGATGTATCACTTTCCTTCTAGACTTTTTTAAATGCACAAACGTGTGAGGAATAAGTTAAAAAATGCTCCTTTTTGTTCCAATATGGGTAAACCCTAAGTTGAGGTCACTAATTTACAAAAATCTAACTCTAACTATTTAGAAGGCATGTATAGTTGGACTATTAGTGCAAGGTTTCAGGGTAAGTCTATAATTCCTAAAATTATTGATCTCCAAAATTGCCTCATCGTAAGATAAGAATCTCACTATATAAATTTTACCTTGGGAGGAAAAAGATTCTACACAAGTCAAACCCACATAACAAGGTATAATTTATGTGAGATTTTCATGATAGCCTTAGGAAGCACAATACTTCATAGGAAAATCAATATAAACCTTTATCAACCTAGGGTGCACTCAAACCCGAGTATAGAGCCCATAACATATGTGAGGTATTTGTGTCTTAATGATGTGTGTGAAAGAGCATTTACCTTTGACCCTATGGATTACCCAATCTTCATCTGCTAGGAAGATTAGCCTAACAAAAGGAAGAAAAGCATATATACAGATATAAGCAAAAGAGGTAAAATATATATACAAATATAGTCATCTACCCTAACGTTTTGTTCTACATGCTATCTAACCCTAACACATGTTATATACGCAATCAATGGAATAAAACATATGAAATAAATGTATGAATGGTATGTTATCTACCTTAATCATGTGAGACAAACAACAAACAAAAGGATGATCAAAATAAAAGGAAGGTTATAATATTTTGCAATTAACTTAAACTGGGCTTGACCTTCTAATTAACTCCCCAGTGGAATCGTCAAACTATCACACTCATAATGTGACTGCATGGTTTTAGAAAAATTTAAAACATTTTGATTTTCAAAAAATAAAAACCAAATCAAGTAATAAAGTTGCTATTGAAATTTTAATTTTTTAAAAGGAAAAACTTTGAAATTTTTTTTTGTAAAAAAAAATTGATTTACGAATCAGAAATGGATTCGAGAATCAATTGTATGTGAAGAAAGTGTTAGGCACCCCATAATACCCTTTCCTAAAAATAATTATTCTAAGTTAATTGTGCAAAATTAAAATAGTCTTGATCTTATTTTAATTCTCCTTAATAATCACATACAAAAGTAGAAAAAGAAATGAAATTAAGAAAAGAAATAACAGAGAAAAAATATTTATTTATAAAGGTGAATTTGACCTAAGATGAGAGTTTAGGGTTTAAGTACCTTATGAAAAAAAATAATCAAAATTCACATAATTCAACAAAGTAGAAAATTGTGCCAATTTGTTGGTGTTTTTTAATTTTTGAGAAAAGAGAATGAAAGCAGAAATTACTGTAAATTATTGCAAACAAAAAGGCTTTGAAGTTAATTTGAATGTTTTAATTTGCAGAAACTAAATTAATTCCATTTTATAACTCTTTTCTTTTTTTATTTAATGATTTTTATGATTGTGATTTTTTTTGTTTTTATGATTTTTGGTTTTTGTTTTTATTTTTTTGATATATATTTTTTATTTTTCAATGATTTTCTTTTTTTTTTTTGCCATTTTTGATTTTTTGATATTTCTTATTTTAATAATTGATTTTTTTTATTTTTTTGGTTATTTTTTTACTTTTTTATATTTTTATATTTTTGGATTTTATTTTTGATTTTTGATTTTTGAGACTATTTATATATTTTTATTTTATTTTTTATTTTTAATGATTTTCCTTTTTTAAAAATATTTTTCTTTTTTCTGATTTTTTATTTGATTTTTAGTTTTTGATCCTTGGTTTTTTTTATGGCTTATTTTTATTTGTATTTCTTTGATTTCATTTTTTAAAATTTTTTATTTTTATTTTTATTTTGCTTTTCGTGATGTTTGTATGATTTTTATGGTTGATTTGTTTGATTTATTAATTTTTTATGATTGAAACTTTTTATAATGACATTCATTTTGAGAAAAGACACTTTTTTAGTTTTATTTATTTATTCATCATTATTTTAATTTTTTAATGTTTAATTTTTGTTTTTTTTCATTTGTGAAGTACAACATTTTGACTTTTTTGTAAATTTTAAGATTTTAAAGCCAAATGATTTTCATAATTTTTTTTGAAGTAAGAACTTTAGAATTTAAAAAATTTTCAAAGAAAAGTGGGTCATTTAACTTTTATTTTGACATGCAATTATTTATTTATTTTTGTGTTTTGTGTTTGTTATTTATTTATTTTATTTATTATTATTATTTGAACTCATTTGATAAGATAAAAGGGGCCATGTGAACCCAAAAATGGAAAAAAAAATTGATAAAGGGGTGATTACAAAACTTGACAAACATCAAGAAGATTTATTGCCTCACATGGTTCTTCGGATAACTTTTGTATGTCTGAGGAGACAAAAAAATCCATACAGCTAATTCTAATAATAAAATAAAATAAAACTTACAAACAAATTGCACCTTGTGATTGTGGGTGTTTGTATTCCATATCAAACAATCATGTTATTCCAAGCATATGTTACATTATTTTCATATTGCGTGAATGAGTCAACAGGAAGACCAGCGAGCTATCTCTTCCAACCATTCATCTACTCTCCTTGCCAAGCTTCTCATGTGTTGCCACTCCACCAGATTAGAGGTCTTACTCATGTGACAAAAGCAAAGGAAATGTTAGCTTGTAGTTTGAAAAAAAAAAAAAAAGATCTCAACGCTTACATAATTTGAATAGCCAACGGGTCTCAAAATAGCAAGCAGTCATTAGAAACATATCCAATTAGGGAATAAAAGGTCATGAAGAAATTCTCCATTGCAATCAACAAACCAAGGTATGTGTAGCCTTAAAATTTTCTTGAGAAAAATTACATAAAATGTGAACCAAATTTTTTACTAAACGGGGCTTTATACATTATGTTTACCCAGATCCACCTATCATCATGGGCCGAAATGAAGGAGGAGGGGTAATAACCAAATGTCACTCATGTTTTTGGTGATATATGAGCAAAACGAGATTTTCAATTCAAATTCAAGTAAACAATTATAGTTACTCAAACCGCTCCCATGTTCATTGAACACAAGCCTAAACCCAATCTGCAAGAATTTTATCTGAACCTAATGAATCCTAACCATGCACACATAAACTTGAGGAACATGATCTTCCCATTTCAGGCTAAGCAAATTATAGGATGACTAAAAACAATAGCATGAATCTTGATCAAACCTCTGAATCAACAAACATCAACATCTTAGCCTCATCTAAATAATTTGAACTACCAAGAACACAGAAGCCCAAATTTTAGCACCAAACACAGAGTATACCAATGGCTTCATAATTCCAAAAGTGAAGAGATGAATAAAAGTGGCAACAACATAAAAAGAACCATACCTCACTGAATTTCCTTTCTCTGCCAGGTTACAACAGCTTTTAGCCCATTTTCATGTCGTGCTAACTTCGCTTCCTCTACTTTCTTTCCTTTATTATGGCCCTTTCAATAGCCAAACCTCCCTTCCTGGATCAAAAAATCCTTTAACTAAATGTCTTTCCTTCTCACTTTCTTTCTTTCCTTTAAATTTCCACTGATTTGCCCTTTTAGCCTTTCCTTCCCCAAATCTTTCATCCAGAAATCCCAAAACAAAGAAAAAAGCTCTTAATTTCTATTGCTCCCTCTCGGCTTCTCTTCTCTTCGAATACAACCTCGTATCGAAACAGAACCCAAAAAGCCCTCAACCACAAAATTCCTTCTCTCTCTCTCTTGCGTGAGTCCCCTTCCTTTTTTGAATCTCTACTCTCTAATCTAAAGCCAACTTAGAAAGAACCACTCTTAGTCCTTCTCTTTCTACCTTTTGCTCCCCCACTTGCATTTTTGGTTCATTTGCCTTTGCCTTCCCCACGTGATCCTCACATCCTTCTCAGGTGTGTGTTTGCAAATATCCCCTGTCACTCCTCTTCTCCTATGTGTCTACGGCTCAGCGCATGTTCGATGCTTCTGCCAAAACCATGAGAGAGAGAAGGACCACTATGATGCCTGTGCTTCTGGGTATGCAGCTGAAGAATAATGGATATTATTACTTTTTTTTTTCATTTTTTATTCTTTTCTTGCTTTTGTTTTTTTTTTTGTGTGATTTTTTTTATTTTTTATTTGTTTTTACTCTTTGATTTTATTATTATTTTAGAACATGTTTAGACAAAATACGATATTCACAATTATTCATATTTACTTGTCTCTTAGACAAAAAAAATAAAAATAAAAATATAATATTTTTACATAAAGAACAAGCAAATAAAAAAAACATATATTTTATTTAAGATAATTTGATTGTCTTTGACACAACTAGACAATAAAGAAACAAAAAAAAAACACCTTTTCACTTTTGAGTATCCTCTTTATTAGCTAGTTTAGATGTAACGATATAGAACAACAATCATTGTTGGCCTTTTTACTTCTCAAAATGTCCTTTTTATTATCTAGTCTATAGTCCAAATGTAGTGGTATGGATAAACACTCATTACTGCTTTTTTCACTTCTTAGGGTGTCATTATTTTCTTCATAAAAGTTGCTAAAACATTATAAACTAAGTAAAAAACAACACCATTCAAGCAAATGAAGGCATAGAATTAGTTATCAGTAGAAGAATTGTTTACATGAATATAGTGATATAGAATAGCAATTACTATTGGCTTTTTCGCTTCTTAATGTCCTCATTTTCTTGATAATAAGTTGCTATTGCAAAATAAGCCAAGTAAAAATCAAGACCATTCAATGAGATCAAGGCATAGAAAAAACAAGACCATTCATAAAAGAATAATTTGTACCAATGCAATGAAACCTAAAAGAATTCATTTTGAAGAAAATTAAACATTACAAGTAATTGCATATTCAACCTAAATAGAATAGTCTTGATCACAGGCTTAATTTTACCTGCAAAGAAAATTTAATATTCATAAACATCGAATAAAAATTCATGGGTTGGAACATGGAGGTATTCATAAACAGCAAATGGCCATCGAAAGCTCCTGATCAAAAAATTGATGCTATTGCAAAATCAATCAGCATATACACATTTATAAATAGCAGATAAACATTCATGCATGTAACTGAAATTCCAACATTTAGGTATGCAGCCCCATTCTCAAAATTTCACCAAAACACAGACAATCAGTTAGTCGAGTAAAATACAACCATGGATGTTGTCTATGGATCTCACTGAATGCAAACAATTAGAACTTGGACCAGATCAAAACACAAACAATCATTGGTTCACTGAAGAGGTGAATGGAGAGCAAAATGCAGACAATCACCTGAACCCAAATAGAGCCATTGACAGTTTAGCCCAATGTTGCCTAATTCATTTATTATGTCTATGAACTCTGTATCCATTCATCAGTACCAAAACGGGGTTTGTTCGCAAACCATGCGGGAGCTCCAAATGCTTTAGTTTTGTGAAAAAGGAAGAGGGACTGAGGGAGTATTCAAAAATTAAAATCTCTAGATCCAAAGCACAACAAACACCACAAGCCTAAACAACCCACAGCCAATAAATTGAAGAAGAAAAAGAGGGAATCCAGAATTTCAAACAAAATCAAGCCTATTAACAATAAAAATCTTCAATTTACCTGAAGTTAAGCACTGTCATTACTACCTTTATTAGAAAACTTGACAGACAAAAGCATTTTTGTTGGGCTAATGGGTAGATACATAAAAGCAACTCACTTGTTCACCTTGATTTCATCTTGCTATCTTGCGCTTTCACTGAAGGGAAGAAGGGAGTTGTACTATTCTTCCTCAAGATCAACAGAATTAAGAAAGATGAGGAAAATGGAGACGGTTACAGTTACCAACAAAGGGAGTTAAAATATATCATTTAACTAATTTAAAATATATTATTTTAATAATAATATGATAGATAAAAAAATTAATATATAATATAATAATTGATTTAAATATATAAATTTTGTATTTTTGTATTTCTTTTTTGAACTTATTTAATTAGGATTTAAATTATAAATTTATGAGTTATGAATTTAAAGATTAAATTTTTAATTGTTCATTTTTTTATGTAATTATATTTATTAACTATTTCTTTAAATTATTCATCTATTAGATATATAAAAATATTATATAAACTAGATATTTATAATTTTGTACTAATAATATATTAAATTAACATACTAATTAGGTATACCTTTTTCATACCAAAATTATATAAATTAGCATACTCCCTATTCGTACTCATATGCGATATCCTACCAAATTGCATATCAGGCAACATTGACTTAGCAATCAGAGGAACCAAAACCTGATCTCCCTGAAGAGGCAAGCAGAGATGATCATTGAATTATAGTGTGTTTGGAAAAATGGTGAGAAACCTTAAAAGCACTTTTACCTACCCACTTTTGCCTGAAGCAATATTCTATTACTTTATTCAAATCATAATTTTGAAAACTAAAACATTTTTTTAAACATGCACTTAGTCATCGATGAAACCAGCGTTTGGTTCCGGTCTAGTAGCGGATTTGGATGAGCGTTAGAGAGTCTGAAAATCCTATTTACTAATCATGATTATGTAAAACTAACAAATTATTATTTTATTTGAAAGGTGATTTAAAAGATAAAAATGTTTATCCAAACATACACTCAAGGGAGAAGCTTCAATTGCGTTTCAAACCCAATCTCATCCAATCCTACTTGTTCTTCCATCAACAGCTACGCTAACGCCACATCACCTTCACTCCACAAAACGCTTCAATTTAGTCTTATAGCAGAGGCAATGCACGTGTTTACCACTTTAGAGGATCCGCTTCCTCGATCCCAATGGTCCCTATCTTATAATCAAATCGTTCGCATTCTCCATATTTAAAAGTGCTTTTGTCTCATAATATTCTAGCATATGCAACTTGTGCTTTAACTAGCAAAATTATTGGTCAAACTGACATGCTTATCCAGCTATCCAAACCCTACAACCATCACCTACCACGTCATCATATAGAAGACAACACCATAGTCATTTTAACTAGGTTTTTTTTTCTCAAATGTACTTATTTATATTTTTGTTATTAAATTTTTAATTAAAATAAATTAAATTATATAACCCAATTTTACTAAAATTATATAAAATTTTTATTTATTTTAAAACATACACTTTAGTTCAATTTTAATTTTTTTAACTAAAATACTCTCCATTAAATAAAATATTTTGACTTGCAAAAATTAGTTTTAAGTATAATTTTTGTTTTCAGTAATAATTTTTTTAATCATCAAATCTATTCTCTTGAATTTCTGGATTTGAAGGAGGATATTTTTCTTTAAAAAAATATGTATTTAAGTTAATAAAGGATATTTTAGTTAAAAAAATTAAAATTAAATTAAAGTATAAAGTAATTTTTGTTTTAGGATAGAAAAATATAATTTTTAAAAAATAGAACGAAGGTTTATATAATTTCATTAAAACTCAAGGCTAGATTTGTATAATTTACTTATTAAAATTAACAAGTGTATTATATTTTAATATTAACAAAAACAAATATATAGTTAGTTTTCCACAACTTAATATCACATAATTAAATTTTTAAAAAGGTATTTTATATATTATGATTTTATTGAAAATTTTAATAATAAAATATAAAAAATTGCTCATAAATTTAAGCTATATTTGAGAGTTTATGAGGAAATAAAATGAAATGATAAATATATAATAGAATGAAAAGACAAAGAGTTAAACAACAAGTCATGTGTCATTACATTGTTTTGGTGTTTGATGAGAGAAAGGAGAGAGTCAGTAATAAACTAGAATACCTTATAAATTATTTTTTTACTCTTATAATATAATTTTAGTAAGATTTTAATTAAAAAAATATAGTCATCATTATATTACTTATCTATTCTATTCCATTCCAAACCACCAATTTAGGGGGGGACAAAAAGAGTTAAGTTTTGGATGACGAAAAGAGAGATTTTAAAATCTTACTTTTGTTATTTTATTTCATCTTAAAAAAAACTCTTAAATAATAATTTAACCCATATTAATCATTTTATTTCTTATCATCTATCTAAACAATCCTTTCAACCATTCATCTGTACGGTGGGGCCACAGTCTTACCCTTCCATTTCCATTGTACAAGCAAGAGAGGTTGCTTATCTTCGAAAGGCATGTAATTGTCATCACCCTTGTGCTACTCTTGTCATAGATAAGAGGTATCATAGATGGTCAACGAGAAGTTGGATGGCTAATCTTGCTCAATCGCTTTCTCTTGGTTATCATGAGTTCACCTCTCCCTTGGTTGTGGTGTTCGTTTAAATATTAATTTTCATTTGCCTTTCCTCGTTTCTATTAGTAGCCAGTTTGTTTGTTCCCAAAAAAAAAATTATTTAATTTTAATTTTTATATATTTTTATAAAATATAATATTTAATGCTAAACTTAAGAGATGTCAAAATATTTTACTCTATAATAAAAGTCCAGTTGTTGCAGGATATATACAACATGCCAATTTTTGCACACTGAATTGACCTATGTGTTTCTTAGCGTCTAGAACCTTCTAAATTTAAGCCCCAGAGCAACAACACTAGTTATACAACCAGGAGAAAATTAACATAAGAGAAGACTAGCCAGCATCTTCAATCTTCAACTTCTAAATTAGTACATATTATCCTCTACGGAAATGCTCAATCCTGTTGGAGATTGATTCAAAATGTGTTTTTTGACTTGGTCTTTGTTCGTTATTTACTTGTTCCTTACTTTTCGGGATTATGAGTAATGGGAGTAGTGGAAATAAAAGTTGTTATCTGTTAGGATTTATTTCTGATTTTTTTCAAATATTTAAAATTTCATTGTAAAAGCCTATATAAATGCATTAGTTTCAGAATAAATCGCAGTGCATTATTCTCCAACATTTTTGGTCATTGTTGCTCTGTTTTCTATGCACTCTGTATTTTTCTCCAGCATTTTTGGTATCAGAGCCTGATTCAGATTTATCTGGGCCTAGTGTGGAGAGTTGAAACCAGAGAGAAAAAGAGAGAGTGAAACACCATGACCTCAAACGGAACTTCCATGAGTGTTACCCAGCCATCCATTCCCATCTTCAAAGGAGAGAACTATGAGTTCTGGAGCATAAAAATGAAGACTCTATTTAAGTCTCAACACCTCTGGGACTTAGTAGAGAATGGTTTCGCTGATTTAGATGATGAGAATTGATTGAAGGAAAACTGAAAGAGAGACTCCAAGGCACTATTCTTCATTCAACAAGTAGTGCATGATACTATTTTTTCGAGAATTGCAGCAGCTACCACTGTAAGACAAGCGTGGACAACATTGCAGACTGAGTTTCAAGGCTCATCTAAAGTGATTGTCGTGAAGCTCCAAACTCTTCAGCATGAGTTTGAAACCTTGTCCATGAAAAGCAATGAATCTGTGAAGGATTTCTTGTCTAGAGTGGTGACCATCATCAGTCAAATCAGAGCATATGGAGACCAAATAACTGATCAAACTGTTGTTTCAAAATTTCTGTGAAGTCTAACTCCCAAGTTTGATCATGTTGTAGCTGTAATTGAAGAATCCAAAGATTTGTCAAAGTTCTCATTAGACGAATTGATGGGATGTTTGCAATCTCATGAGGCAAGGATCAATCGAACAGCTGAAAAGCATGAAGAAAAGGCATTTCAGGCAAAGGGGGAGTCATCCAACTTAAGAGAATCTGACAAAGCAGCAGGAAGGGGTCGTGGTAGAGGCTCATTTCATGGAAGAGGTCACGGTAGAGGCAGAGGAAGAGCTTCAGAACAGCGACAGCAGCCTACCAGTGATCAAAAGGGCTACAAAAGCAGCATTCAATGTCACAATTATAAGAAGTACGAGCATATGAAAGTAGATTGCTGGTTTAAAGAGAAGCAAGTGAACTTTGCAGAAGAAGATAGAGAAGAAAGTAAGTTATTTATGGCCCATTATGATACTAATGAAGTTTAAAGTGCTGTGTGGTTTGTAGATAGTGGCTGTTCTAATCACATGAATGGCATAAAGTCAATATTTAGAGAGCTTGATGAAACTCAGAAGATGAATGTGAAGCTTGGAGATGATAAAGATATTCAGGTTGAAGGAAAGACATTGTTTCTATTGCAACTACCTAAGGTAACACTAAACTTTTGGACAACATTCAATTTGTTCTTAGCTTAGCACATAATTTGTTAAGTGTAGGACAATTGATAACTAGTGGATATTCAGTCTTGTTTGATGATAGAGCATGTCTGATTAAAGAAAAAAGGTCAGGACAAGTTGTGGCTAGAATTAATATGACCACGAATAGGATGTTTCTATTTGATGCTTCAAATTTGAATAATTTTGCTTTGATGACTGGAGCATCAAATGACTTAAAGTTATGGCACCTGAGGTATAAGCATCTTCATGTCAACGGTTTAACCTTATTGGAGTAGAAAGGTATGGTTCTTGGACTTCCAAAAATTAAGTCCATTGATTTCTGTGAGAGTTGCATTTATGGGAAACAAACTAAAAAGTCATTTCCAATTGGAAAGACTAAGAGAGCTTTATCATGTCTTGAATTGATTCATGTTGACTTGTGTGGGCCTATGAACACTGAATCATTAAGAGGAAGTCTTTATTTTTTACTTTTTACAAATGATTTTAGTTGCATGAGCTGGGTTTATTTTCTGAAATTCAAATCAGAAGCATTTGAGAATTTCAAGAAATTCAAGGCTTTAGTAGAGTAGCAAAGTGGGTGTTGCATAAAAGTTCTTCGTACAAACAGAGGTGGTGAGTTCTTGTCAAAAGAATTTACTCAATTCTATGAAGAACAAGGAACTCACAGAGAATTAACAACACCCTATACACCGAAGCAAAATGGGGTGGCAGAACACAAGAACTGTACTGTGGTAGAGATGGCAAGTTATTTAAAGGCAAGGGACTTCCAAATTAGTTCTGGGTAGAAGTAATTGCTATCTCAATGTATTTGTTGAACATTTCTCCTACAAAAGCTGTTTAAAATCAAACTCCGTATGAAGTTTGGAAAGGTATAAAACCTTTGGTAAGCCACTTGACAGTTTTTGGTTGTATTGCTTATACTTTGGTAAATGCACAAACGCATAAACAATTGGATGGAAAATCTGAAAAATGCATTTTTATTGGTTATTGTCCTGACTCCAAAGCTTATAAGCTATATAACCCTCTTAGTGGCAAGATGATTGTCAGCAGAAATGTAACTTTTAATGAAGAAGGAAGCTGGAATTGGAGTGATAGCAGTAGTAAAGATCAAGCTGAAGTTGTAGTTCCACTTTAAACAACTTCAAGTTGTCCCTTCTCACCGACTGCAAGTAGAGAAAGCCCACTAAGTTCACCTTGCACACTAACTACACCAGTTTTAGCCACTTCAAATAATAATGGTAGCACCTCATCATCATCAACTAAGTCTTCTAGTGAAACTACTCCAAGAAAATTTAGATCTTTAAAAGAGATCTATGAATCTGGTGCATTTGCTTTACTTGTGTCAAATCCTACAACATATGAAGAAGCAGCAAAAAAGGAGGAGTGGCAAAATGCAATGAAGGAGGAACTCATGGCTATAGAAAGAAACAAAACCTGGGAGATGATTGATTTACTAGGGAGTAAAAATGCTATTGGGCTGAAATGGATATTTAAAACAAAGTACAATGCAAATGGGAGTATACAGAAGCATAAAGCACATCTTGTAGCTAAGGGATATGCACAGCAAGAAGGTGTAGACTTTGCAGAAACATTTTGCCCAGTTGCAAGATTTGAAACAGTAAGAACTTTTTCTGGCCTTGGCAGCTCAATTGAAGTGGCATGTTTACCAGTTTGATGTCAAATCAGCATTCTTAAATGGTGAGTTAGAAGAGGATGTGTATGTTACTCAACCTGAAGGTTTTGTAGTAAGAGGCAAAGAAGCAAAAGTGTACAAATTGAAGAAGGCACTCTATAGGTTAAAGCAAGCTCCAAGGGCATAGTATAGTAAGATTGACTCCTATTTTCTGCAAAATGGGTTTGTAAGAAGTGAAAATGAACCCACTCTTTACTTAAAGAAGATAGGTAACAATGACCTTCTTTTAGTATGTTTGTATGTTGATGATATAATATATATGGGCTCTAATCACTCTCTTGTAGATGACTTTAAATCCAGTATGATGAGTAAATTTGAAATGTCAGATTTAGGTTTGTTGCATTATTTTCTTAGTCTTGAAGTGATGCAAGAAGAAGAAGGAATATTTATTTCTCAAATGAAATATGCAACAGACTTGTTGAAAAAGTGTCATATGCTTTATTGTAAACTAGCAGTTAATCCCATGAATGTGGATGAAAAGTTGCAGCTTGAAGATGGTACTGAACAAGCAGATGCAAGGATATTTAGAAGTCTGGTTGGAGGTTTGATTTATTTAACTCATACTCGACCAGATATTTCATTTTTTGCAAGTGTTGTTTCAAGGTTTATGAGTTGTCCATCACAGCATCACTTTGGAGCAGCAAAACGTATCTTGCGTTATGTTGCTAGAACCTTGAATTATGGGATCCTGTATAGTCAAGTTTCAGATTTCAAATTACTTGGCTTTACTAATAGTGATTGGGTAGGCTCTTTGGATGACAGAAAAAGCACTTCAGGGAATGTTTTCACTCTTGGCTCAGGTGTAATCACGTGGTGTTCAAAGAAACAAGCAACAACAGCTTTATCATCTTCAGAGGCAGAATATGTGGTTGCTGCTATTTCAGCTTGTCAATGCATTTGGCTTAGAAGGCTTCTTGCTGAGATGCATCAAAAGCAAGAAGGTGCGACTGAAATTTACTGTGATAATAAAGCTACAATTGCAATGACCAAGAATCCTATATTCCACGAAAGAACAAAGCACATAGACATACGCCTGCACTTCATTCGTGGTGGCAAATGGTGAAATAGTTATGAAGTTTTGCAAGACAGATGAACAGGTTGCTGATATATTCACAAATGCGTTATCATCTCAGAAGCATGTGTTGTTTAGATCATTGCTTGATGTATGTAATTTTGAATCAAGGGAGAGTGTTGAAGATTGATTCAAAATGTATTTTTTGACTTGGTCTTTGTTCGTTATTTACTTGTTTTATAATTTTTGGGATTATGGGTAGTGGAAGTAGTGGAAATAAAAATTATTATCTGTTAGGATTTATTTCTGATTTTTTCTGATATTTAAAATTTCATTGTAAAAGCCTATATAAAGGCATCAGTTTCAGAATAAATCGCAGTGCATTGTTCTCCAGCATTTTTGGTCATTGTTGCTCTTTTTTCTGTGCACTCTGTATTTTTCTCCAGCAAATCCCTCACCTTCTCTATGATCCAAAGTGCCACTGTCATCTCCCCCACCTCCCCACCAAAACCCATCATCACTATGATCCTCCTCACACACCCTTCTGTGTATGTTCTTTTGATTTTGACTTGAATTCAAATTCGGATTCTTCATTGTTGGAGAAAATTCTAGTTCTACGGAGTCAACACTCACTGGTTCCCTGCTGTGTATGTGATTAGCCTCACTTCTCTCGTTCTCATAAGCTTGATTATCTGTCACCATCGTCAATGGCTTCCCTACAATCCTCTGCGCATCAACAGCCATGCCGGCATCCGATGCCGCCTTCTGCACAGACCTCGGCGACATGTCTCTGTAGTGCTGGACACAATAAGAAGGCAGCATGGCCGGAAAGTTGAGCTTCTCCATCGACGACGGTCTTCTCAGGCAATAGAACGCTACATCGTGAGCGACGGCGGCAGCGTCCGGCGAAGCGTATGTGCCCAACCACAGGCGTTCCTGTGACCCCGGCACGCGGATCTCCGACACCCACTTACCCCACTTTCGACGCCGAACTCCCTTGAACTTGCTCTCCATTGTTGTGCATGATCCACTACTCATCTTTCTGTTTGCTAATGTGAGAGACGAAGATGGCAGATTGGGTTTTCGTTGAAGAGCAGAAGCGAGGGAGTGGCTTATAAAGGTTGAGGATTATGGCTATGAGAGTCAAAAAGGCAAGGCAACTTGCCGCATGGCTGTCAAGAGTGTTGAAGGTTGGGTTCTAGACCATGACAATAAAGTCAAACTATTCAAAGGTCAACGTTAAAATAATATATCACATGCGTCAATTCACTCTTTCAACAAACATATCTGCATTTTTCAAATTCAACAAAATTTAATTAAGGAATCATTTTTTGTCTATTAAATTTTAGTTTTATCCCTCAAGTATTTTTTTTAATTTTTGGCATACTAAATAAGTCCCTCGTGGGCTGTGTCCCACTATTTAAATTTAAAAGAAAATATTAAAAAGAATTATATATATATATATATATAATATGATAATATGGTTCCTAGATTTACAATTTTAGTTTCAAAGTCTTTTCTCTTTCATTGGTGTCATTCCAAATTTTGTAAGTCAGGTGAAATTTAACAAAACAAAATATATCGTCGACCAAACATTCTGGGGGTAAATCTTACATACACTACCCATGACTGCGCCACATAATTAAAAGAACTTATGAAAGAAAAAGTAAATTTTTTATTGTTATTTCAACGTGTTATTATACATAAATAGTATTTAAAAATAATATAATAAATATTTAAATTTTGTTAATATATCTCATTATTACTATTCTTATCTATTTATTAAAATCATTACCGCCTCACCAAAAAAAATTGCCAAACCTAAAAAAGACACTGGTATATTGTACGTATGAACATAGATATAACTAATATAAATTAAAAAATTAAATGAAGTATATTAATTAAATTATGTTATGTCAAAGAATTATAGAAATGTAAATGTATTATTATCCAAAAAAATGTGTTAAATATTATTGTTATCCAAAAATTGTATTATGTATAATTAATATGTAATTAAATTAATAAATTATAATTCTGCGTTATAAAATTTCAAATTCTTTTGTAAAAACTAAGTTGATACAACATATATAATTTAAAAACTAATATAGCAGTTTCTTATGAAAAATGAATTAAGCATCCACAAAATCTAATTAATTAACAGGAGGATTTTCTGGACGGTGAATATTACCTTGTGAGCTTGTGGGATTTTAGGCTGCTTGAAATTTGAGGACGCAGCTTGTGGTGTGGGAGTGGGCTAGGAAATAGGAATTTGAAATTATTGCGTCTTGTTAAGGCTTGGTAAACGAATTACAAAGCCAACGCGCAGTTCGCCGTCTTTTACAAAGGAGCATGACCACGTCCTAACTCTTAACCTAACTACATTTTGTTACAATTATTTTCCTTTAGTAAATTATGCTAACCCCTTTTAAAAATTGATTAAATTGTATATAATATTTCTTGTATTTAAAAATTATACTTAATTTTTCTCTAATTTATATTCTATTACTAGATTAACTTTCTACTAAATTCTAAAATACAATTACTTAATTGTATTTATTATGTTAGAGTTCAAAATTAATTTGATTATCTCTAATTTTAATATCATACCAGGCATAAAATCATTGTTGCGCAAAAAGTTAACTTTTTTTATGAGAAGAGGTTTTTATAATATATACCAAAATGTAAAAAAAATAAAATATAATTTCTGAAATCAAAAGATATCAAATGTAATTTAACCAAATCGAGAGGAGCTTATTTAATTATTCTATTTTTTTAAAGTTGATGAGCAATAATTTGTCAATTCTCTAACGGATCGTTTGGTCTGTAGAAAGTTAAAGATAAAAAAAAAAGATAATTTTATAAATAAAAAATATTTATAATATTCTTATTTTTAATGATTGAATAATAATTAATAAATAATATTAAATAATGATTATAAGAGTAAAAATAAAATTTTACCAAACTTTTCATTTCATTTTCATTTTCCACGGGCAAACCAAACAAGCTGTGTTGAGTTTTTTATTATGAGGAAATTGATAGCTTTGTTGTAAACTCAAATGTCTCTTGATTGAAAGTTTTGATGTGAGCAGGGTGCCACCCCATGGGTGGAATGACATAGAATGGGGCGGCAGAAATAACTCACTTCATTGATTAGAAGTTTAATTTAAAAAATAAAATAGATGGTACTCCATTCTCCACTAATTGAATATTACAATGTTATCAATAGAGTGAATTGGGTTTAAAAGTGAAATTTTTAATGTTATTTTGTGATGTTTGCCATTTTATAAAAGTAAGAAAGTGGAAAAGGTTAAAAAAGTGAATGAAAAATTATAAATATCCTAAACCACCCAATTTGGACTGGTCTAAAAATTAAGGTGTGAGATAGATTAAAATAATTTGAACACTATTTTAACTCATGAAAATAAAGTCAAAAATATTCAAAGGTCAATGTTCAAAAAAAAATATCAAATGCATCAATTCATTCTTTTAACAAATTATATTAATTTTTCAAATTCAACAAAATTTAATTAATTTAAAAAAATTTTATTAAATAATAATTTTTTATTTATTAAATTTTACTTTTATCCCTTAAATTTTTTTTGGGATATATTCCTGAACAATTTTAGTTTCAAAGGCTTATCTTTCGTTGGTGACATTCCAAGTTTCATAAGTCGCGTGATTTGTTTTTTTTAAATATCGCCCTCCAAACATTTTTAGGTTAATCTTACATATACTTTTTTTATATTAATCTTACATATACTAATCAATGAGTGTGGCACATAATTCAAAGAAATTAGTAAATAGGGGATTTGGTGGACGGTGAATTTCACCTTGTGAGCTTTCTGGGATTAGGGTCTTGAGTGGAACTTGAGGTATTGGACTTTTAGGCACCTGAGATCCAAGTTGCTTGAAATTTGAGGGCAGGGCCTGTGGCGTCTAAAACAAGACTAGGAAAACGGTATTTGAAATTATTGCCTGTTTTAATGTTAAGGTTTGGTAAACGAATCACAAAGCCAACGCGCAGTTCACCGTCTTTTGCAAAGGAGAATGACCACATCCTAACTCCTAACCTAACAAAAAGTTATTACCATTATTATTTATAGTAAACTATAATACTAATGTCTTTTAGAGTTTAACTAAATTATACATGATTTTTTTTATTTGAAATATTACACCTAGATCTTCTCTAATTTATATTCTATTATTGAAATTAACCACTACTAAAAAATTGCAATTTAACAACAGAATTGACAGAAAATGGATCCATTTTTAAATCTCATTTAACAATGGAATTAGCCACTCTTTTTTTTCATAAAAGTGCACAATTAGCACAAATTAGCGATCTCCTTGTCCGTTGCTAAAATATAAAAATGGATAAACATTGCTAAATCCATTTCTAAAATTAAAAAAAAAATTCCTACTTAATTGGATGGTGTCCCCCTTCCCATTAATTGGGTGTTACAATAGTCATCAATAAGGTGGGTTTGCTTTATAGGTAAAATTTCTAATATTATCTTTGTGATCTTAACATTTTTGTAAAACTATGCAAGTGGATATGATTAAAAAAGGAAATGAAAAATTATAAAGAACTTAAATCACTCAATTTGGAGAGTATAGATCCTTTGTATTTAGCAAATAAATTCACATCTTACATTTGCAGAGAGATAAAGAGAAAAGAGAAAGTCGATGAAAATAAAGGAAGTAGGCCTCATATACATTTTCCCTCCTTTGAGTCACACACACTCCCTTAATTGCACGGTGCATTATTGCAAATGATACAAAAGCCAAGTTAGAGTGCTCTAAAAATTGAGGAGGGAGATGGATTAAAAGTGGTTTACTATCATATGAAGAATAAAATCATATTCTCAGGTTATGCAAAAAATTAATTTTTTTATAAAAAATAAATTAGAAGAGAGGTTTTTACAATATATATCAAAATGTTAGTGAAATTGATTGTAATTTTTGAAACAAGAAAGATATCATGTATAATTTAACAAAACTTTAGGAGAGATTAGCATAATTTACTCTATTTTTTTCTTTTAAAGTTGATAGACATTAATTTTTCAATTCTCTAGAGGTGTGTAATTTTTTTTTTCTAAATCTTACAAAATAGAAAAGAGTCAATCACTACTAAAAAAACATGTTTTTAGCAACAACTAAAAAAGGTTGTCACTAAAAGTACAATTGTGGTGGCAACTATTTTTTAGTCGTCACTCAAAGGTATCTCTTGTTTTGCCAACACTTTTAGTGGCTACACAATAAAGTCATCATTAGGAATCTTTTACGAAATGTTGCCACAACATACCTTTTAGTAGCGACATATGAAAAGTTATTACTAAAAGTCTTTTGTGGTGACAAAATTGTTGCCAACAAAAAATGCTTTTGTGATGACAACTTATGGTTGCCACAAAAGACTTTTAATGGTGACATATTGTTGTTTTAGGGGCAATCTCACATTGTCATCGCTAAAAGTAATTTTCAGTGGCGACAAAAGACCTTTAATGGTGACATATTGTTGTTTTAGGGGCAATATCATATTGTCATTGCTAAAAGTAATTTTTGTGGTGACCTCACAATGTCGCCACTGAAAGTAGCTTTAATGGTAACTTTTGTTACCACAAATAACTTTAGAAAACCCATCTATCTCTTAAATGCATCATTTTTTCCCTTTCTGTTCTCAATAGCGCAAGCGTTCTATCTTCTTCCTCCTTTATCTTCATCAATCATCCATTGTGTCTTCATCGTCTAGCCAATACATCCTCATCAAAGAACAAAAACTTATTAGAAAAACCTATGGCTCTCCTCCTCCATTTGGGCTGAGATCTTGTTGGATTTGCTACAGGTTTGGTCAAATAAAATTGCAATTCACCTTCCACGAACAAACCCCTATGATTCTCAGAGCAAGTAAGTTCATTTTGTCGCCACCTATGGTAACCATTTGATTCTCCATGCACCTTTTTCTCTCTTTTTATAGTTTTCAACAATTTTGCGTTTTATGCACTATTCATCATTTTTTTTGTTACTGAATTACTTCGCCTTCCATGGCTTTGGTAGCTTGATTTAGTGATGAAATTTTCTATGTGCTCCTATGTGTTCCATATGATTGTTGAATCACTATTGAAATCTTGATTATCATTTATATTTCAATAAATTAATAATTTTCACTTAAAATTTAAGATTTAATTTAATTATACAATTTAAAATTAGATAATTTAACCTCACCCCAAAAAAAACTACTATTAGTGTTCCCTTGTGTTTGTAAATGTAGTTTGCTTACTCTATTATTGTTCCCTTGTAGTTTGCTTACCCTATTAGTGTTCCCTTGTGTTTGTAATTGTAGTTTGCTAACTCTGTTATTGTTCCCTTGTAGTTTGTTTGCTCTATTAGCTTAGTTGTGTTTCTCATTAGTGTTTTTCAAGTACTTTGTTATTGTTCCCTTATCAATAAGTTGTTTGCTTATACTTGTTTGGATTACTTTTCAATATAACTTGATGTTTTTATTTAATGGTACATATAATTTGAGCTTTAACTTGAAGTTTGAAATGTGAACTTAGGAACAAACATAAATTGTTTGTTTTTCTTATTTTAATTACTTATGACTTTTTTTTATTATTTAATTGTGTATGTAGTTTTAGAATAAATAACTTTATTATTTGAATTTATATATACATATACATACATATCTATATATTAGCTTAACCAATTTTAGTGATTTGAACCTACTACTGAATCAATGAGCGATCTAAATTCAAATGCTCTACATGGGATTTTGTAATTAACATGTAAAAAAAAAAGTATGGCCAAATATAACGTTTTGCAATGAAAGTCCAATGGGAATGGTGGTTCTTACCTTAGAATTAAAGATAATGTGAATCTTATGAAAAAAAAAATTACAACTCTTTTTCTAATTGTAATTAAGTTGCATCTTTTTCACTAATTACTTCTCTTGATCACATTTTTAGTTTACAAAATATTGGCTTAAAAAAACTTTAATTTCTAAAAAAAAAGAGAAGGACACGAGTAGAAGCTTACATAAAAATAGATAAACTTAAGTGTCAACTCCAAAGTTAAACATTCATCTCTAGAATAATTCTTGTACATATATTGTCCCCTTTGGTTGGCTATATATATGAATTTGCTACTAGATTTACCTTTGTCCATTAATAAAAAATTCTAAGTTAAAAATGGACTTGTTGCTATAATTTTTGAAGGCTACGATATAAAGAGTGGTAGTTTGACATAAAATTTAGTGCTCAAGATTAGCATAATAAGACCACAATAGTTAATGATATTGTCAAGATTCACTAGGGCCCATATATTGTCTAATGCTTAGAATGTTTGATATTTCTAGATGTCATCTTGTATTTTGGAAGATTCCAAAATAGAATATGACATCTAGAGATACAACAACATTCTAAGCAGTAGACCTCAGATGTGCCCCAATGAATCCTAAGAGTATCATTAACAGTTATATATGGTCTTATCATTTTGATCTTGGACATTAAGTTTTATATTAAATTGCCTACTCTTTATGTCACGGCGTTCAATGGACATATTAAAAAGAATTTCTATATTGGATTTTTGTTCATTAGGAAATCATTCTTTGCAAAAAGCAAAATTATGTCTGGTAGGGATGGTCAGAATTGGCCATTCTTCTTTGCGTTGGAAAAAAGATTATGAGTATATGAATCAAATGATATTATTAATTTGTGAGAAAAGAATTAAGCTTATATCAGATTATTTGATTTTGATTCTAGTGGTAGATTATTGATGCAACACAAATCCATGTTGTGAACATAAATAAATTGAGGTCTACATGTATCTTTGCCTAAATTTAAGTGTCTTATCTTGAAAGCTATTCTGGGTTTAATAGAAGAATAGGTAATATTCATTCTTTCATCTTTGATTTTTCTTTGTCTCTTAAATTGTGAGTTTGATGGTAGTTGGTTTTGATGGATTAGTACCACTAATTTTCCTTCCTCTTATGGTTGTGGTTCAAGCTAATATGAAAAAAAGGGCTTTTGATTGAAATTTTATTCTATTTCTCCTAATTATATTGAATGCGAGGTAGGATTACTTGTGTTATTGCACTGGTATAAAAGGAAAGTGTTATATAAAGTTAGTTGATATATTTTTGTTATGTAGAGTTAGTTGTGATAAGTAACTTTAAAGGAGGTTATTGTGATGATATTGGTCCAAAATTTTAAATAAAAAGAGTATTGGGAAATTGCTGGTAGAAACATTATATTTGCCAACTAGTATTATGAAATAATTTTTTAAAAAATTAAAAAAAAACTCTTTAACAAACCTTTCCTTGAAAGAAACTTTTAGTGGCAACTATTGTCACCACTAAAAGTCCCTTCTAGTGGCTACCTTTCATAAAAACTAAATTAATGGGGCTTTAGTGATGACAATTGTTACCACTAAATAATTTTAGTAGTGACTTTTGTTGTTATTAAATATTATGTTTATTGACAACTTTTTTGTCATCACTAAAGGCCTTTTGTTACAAAAGTTTTAGTGAAAACCTAGCAATAACCAAATGTTGCCATTAAAAGTATTTATGGGTGACTTATTGACTTTTAGTGGTGACTCTAGAAGCAATTTTCTTTTGGGTAGTGAACATTATGAGTGAATTGATGGATCTATCACATCCTAAAATGTGTAAGATCTTGATTGGGAGTTATGAAGTAAGTGAGGTTAGGTTGACAACTAGCACCATTGATTAGAACTTCAATGAAAAAAATGAATGATGTCCCACTTCCTATTAGTTGGATGTTACAATGTCATCAATAAGGTAAGGCACGTTTAAAGGGAGAAATTTTCAATATTATTTTTGTAATGTTAACCTTTTTATAAAATTAAGCTAGTGGAAAGGGTTAAAAACAAAAAGTTAATCAATAGTAGATATGTTCAAACTATCTGAGCCCATCCCTACCCTACCTCACTCTTAAACTATCTTCCCAATAACACAATAAGTTAACATCATAATTGGCCACATGATTATTATGTTACATATCGTGTAAAGGAAAAGTTAAGGAACATGATGGAGACATAAGATATCACGGGATTATTGTGTGATTTTTGAACATTATTTTTTAATTGATATATAACATTTTCAACTTTTATAATAATTTAAAAAGATAAAGTGGTCTCTTTTCCATGGAAAAGATTTGCACCTAAATACTTTCCCAAGCGTCAGTGAGTATGAAAAAGAGAAAGACAAGTGAGAGAGGGGAAGAAGAGATAAGACTGAAGAAAGAGATAATAATAATAATAATAATAATAATAATAATAATAATAATAATAATAATAATGGTTAGGATTGAATGGTGAGCTTGGACAGTTAAGATTGGGAGAAATTGACATTTTCTACTAAATGAAAAGAATCCTCATCCTTACTCATCATCATACATACCAACTGAGTCCCCTTCACCCTTCTTAAATTTGAATTCTTGATAAGTTTTGTTTATATTTATATTTGCATATCATTTTTATAGGAATATATCTTGTGTTTTTTGGTAATATTTCATATTTTATATTTATTTTGAGGTTACTTTACCTTTAGGGTTTATTTGAACTTATGTAAATTATTGTAGAAAAATCATACTTTTGAATTCTTATTTTTGTAGATGAGCTTAAAATACCCAAACGGCCTAAGTATTGATGTTTGGAGACCATAAATGAAGACTCGATTGAGTGAAGTCCAAAGGCAAAGGCCTAAAATCTCTCAAATAGGCACATAGGAAGATGTCTAAAACCTTTTCTAGAGGGCTAGTGCAAGGTGACCTCCAACCTAAGGAGGAAGTCTAAAGAGCCAATCGGAGGCCCAATCCACTTACAGGGAAGCGTCCATGACTAAACATAAGTCCGCTAAAGGAGTCTTCTATCCTATCTTGGATACTTTAAGTTAACTACATGGAGGCTAAGTAAAGGAATAATAAGAAAGGCAATAGAAATCCTTGTATTTAGAGACCTGATGTCATTAGAAAATTTGTAATAGGAATTAGACATGCCTTGCAAGACAAGGATTTCTACTTGAAGAACAAGAAATGTGGCATCTCTTATTCTTACAAGGAAAAGGTAAACCTAGTGGCTATGAAACTCTTGTTTGACACAATAATAAGTATGCATCTTAAGCCGACATTAAAGCCTCATGAAGGACATAACGGAGTAGCTCGTAGGCTTGCAAACCTTGAAGGCATTCTTGTAACCCTAGCCTACTCTCTTAGTCACTCACTTAAGACATTTGTCTTAGGCAATGTTCTTTATCACTCTTCTTCTACTTTTATTTTATTTTATTTTATTTTATATTAATCATTTATTAAGCCTACATGGAATTTAATTGCACTTTATTAGTAATGATTTATCATCTTTCTTATTCACGAGCATATGCTATGTGTTTAATGCCTTTGTTGATTATTTCTTGAATCCTAGTTGATTTTTGTAACTTGGATTTGTTTAGTAGGAGTTTTTAAGTTAAGATGTTGTTAAGAAACTTGAAAAATTTGCAATTGAATCTTAGTGTGAATTTGTATTGAATAGGTGAGTCGATGTTCGGGTAACTAAAGATATAGCATATGCCATTAATATATTCATATTAGTCCATGTTTGATTTAGGTAGCTAAGTTTAGTTAGTTGTGATTTCATCTAGTAAGAGTCTTTTGTGTGAATTGAACTTGAATCCACTAAAAATAATATTTTCTATGAATAATTGAATTTAGTTAGATCACATATGGGTTATTTAAAAGTCATTAGGTTTAGGACAGTTCAATTTGTATTGGATTGGAGGGTTGATACACTAGAGATTGTTGCTATCCATAATGAATGAGAAGTTAATGTTGAACTTTAAGTGTTAGTGAGAGTTGTTATCAAGGGGATATCTAATATTCCATAGTTAAGTCTTGAGTCTTCTCTGTGTTTTCTATCTTTGTTTATGTCTTTATTTGTCTGAGTCCTTGTTATGTCTTTATATCTTACTTGCATTTAGTAATTAAGGTAACTTAGTATTTTAGTTGCACATACTTGCAATTAACTGTACATTGAAAAGAACATTAAAAAATTTTAAAATATAAGTAATAACAATTTTCGTGTGAATGATATTATATTTATCACTTTACTATTTATTTGACTAGCAAACTCTCTAATATATATATATATATATATATAAAGAGAATCACGTCAATTCCATCTCTCTCTTAATCTTCTATCCTTCTTTCTATCTTGAATTGTTTGAATTTTTAAACTATTCAATTTTAATTGGTTTGAACAATTTTTCACTAGTTTCTTTTTTGACAGTTTTATGGTTCATCCAAGCTTGTAGAAGGACTAATTCTCGATCTTCTAGTCTGATCTTCAAAATCATAGTAATTAGACTACAATCCAAAAAGTGACACTTAGTTTCGCCTAAGAAAATAGATAAATCAATAATTCAATAAAAAAATTACAATTGAATTTGAAAAAGTGTAAATTTTTCAATTAATATGAAGCACCCCGCGCGTGGACGCGGATGATCAAGTAATGGCTAAAAAGGTAAGCCATGACGTTATGAGAAAAAGTTCCCTGTCACCTTGTTGGGGGAAAAGGTCAACAGATAAATGAATCGATAGCAACAAAGTGAAAAACACGTTGTTTTTCTGATGCGTGGGAATGTGATTTTTTTTCTTTATCATAAATTAATAACAACATATCATTTAACTATTACGTGTTCTTTCATTTAAAAAAAAAAACTGATAAGGGTTCTACATTTGCATAATACTTTTTCTTTTTGGTTGTTATTAACTTAAATGGTTTTCTATATAACATTACAATTAATTTGTCAGCATAGTTTACTGATATATAACTGATAAATTAACTTTTTGTTACCATCTCTTCAATATGCAAGTTTCCTTAATCAGTTAATTAAGTGATAATAAGCGTGTAGTAATTACTGAGATAAAATGTGTCATGGTGTAACTTCTATCGATGCACTCTGTGTTAGATTCTTTATTTTCGTCTCTAATAACTTTTAATTAGATTTTATATGTAATACATATTGCATGTTATATATAATTAATTTTCCGAAATTTATCCATGAATTTTCATGATGATGGCTTATAGCTTATCTTAATTTAGACAAATTCAAAAAGCAAAATAAAAAAATAATTACTTTATGATTCGAATATTTTGTATAAATTAGTATAGTTTAAGTTGAAAGCAAGTCAAAAAGATTTGCATCAAAATGACTTTGACCTCGATATTTACTCTAAACATATATCCCCTTTTTTAAATGTGCCTTTTTTTTTGGGGAGTAATTTACATAGACATTCTATAAGTTTTATTGAAATTATATAATTTTTTTTATTTTTAAAAAATATATAAACTTCTTTTAAAATAAAAAGTTATCTTATATTTTAATTTAATTTTAAAATGTATTAAAATACCCTCCATTTAATTTTTAATTAAAAAATATATATTTAAGTGAATTAAAAGTATTTTAATAAAAAAAATTAAAATTAAACTAAAGTATAAGATAATATTTTTATTTTAAAAGGCATCTATATATATTATAAAAATAAAAAATTTTGTATGATTTTAATAAAATTTAAGAGAAATTAATATAATGTATCTATTTATTTTTTATTTGCTGAGTTCTCAATCGGCCATTCAACAGTGAAACATGGTCAAATAATATTTGTGGATAACCACCCCGTGTTAGCATAAGTTTGTTGTATACGGCAGAAATGTGTTGCCTTTGGGCCCGTTTGGTATGATGTATAAGATAAGGCCTGATAGTATAAGACCTAATAAGATAAGGTTTGATAGGATAAAACCTTATAAAATTTTAAGTCTATACAGTGTTTGGTATGATATTGTAAGATAATGTATCGTATAAAATAATATTATCATTTATTTGATAAAACACTATATAATATTGATAGGATAAAAATTAACTCTTTTAACAAAAATAACCTTTTCTTAGAAAATATATTATATTTTTTTGTGTTATATTAATTTTTTAAAAAAATTATGGGTGAATAGGGTTGCATATAGTGCATGATAACCTAGTAACTTGAGCGACCTGATCTCGTTTGGTCACATCAGGCTAAATAGCTAAAATATAATTTTATAAAGACTTATATGAAATTTTTTATTTTTTAAGAGTCAATTTATAATTTTTACCAAATATTAAAAAAAAGTGGCTTAACTAGTTTAAGAAACCAATCTAACACAATCTCATATTAAACCAATTAGACTAAGTTTAATGCTAAATTAGTTTTTGCAAAGCTTATTCCAATCCTATTAATTTTTTTAAAAAATTATTTTATAAGGACTTATATATCAATTTTTTAATAGTAAAATACAATTTTATAGGGGCTTATATAAAAATTTTATTTTTTAGGATCATTTTATAATTTTTAACAAAAATTATTTTATAAGGACTTATGTGAAAACTTGATTTTTTAAGGTTACTTTATAATTTTATAATTTTTATAAAAAAATTAAAAATGACCCAACTAATTTGATCTCAACTAGTATTAATTAAAACTGATCTAATCTAGCCAATAAATATTCCATAGGTGAGGGATTAAAATTAAAAAACATTAATAAGTATTTATATATTAAAACCTAATAAGGCATTAATAATCCCATCCCCCAAGGTATGATTAGGTTATATATTATTTTAATGTATAAGAAAGTTATGTATAAACTTATATAATACATTACATACACTAAACAAATTATAAGTTCATAATGTATTGTTGTCACACCTGAACATGCGACCGCGCGGCGCCAAATCGAAATCAAATTGAAAATAAAGTAGAAAAAGTAGAGTCGCCACCAAATTTTTATTTTTTTGAAAAGGCAAAATTTTGGAAAAAACCTTTTAATTTGGAATATCAAAAAATATGATCTGCGAACCAGAAAATAGATTCGGGAGTCGATTGTGAGTGGGGAAGGTGTTAGGCACCCCACAACACCCGTTACCAAGAACGGTTACCCTAAGTTAGTCGTGCAAGATCAATATGGCCTCTATCCTATTTTAATTCTCCTTAACAAATCACATGCAAAATAAGAAACAGAAATAACATAAATAAAGTTAAAAGGAAAAAGGAAATTAGGAAATGAAACTAGAAAACAAAATCAAATAAAAGAAATCAAGAAAATGAAAATTGAACAAAAATTTTATTTACAAGGACGGACTTGACCCAAGATAAAAGCCTAGGGCCTACGTACCCTCTGAAGGGGATCAAAGTCCACGTAGTTCGATCAACGGTAGATTTGGGTTGATGTTTTGTTTTTTGTTTTTTGTTTTTGTTTTCTTTAGGTTTTATGATTTTTTGGTTTTTGTGTTATTTTTTGTTTTTTTGTTTTTTTTTTGTTTTGTTTGTTTGTTGGATTTTTTTTTATTTTGTTTTTTTTATTTTTTTGATTTTTAAGAGAGAGACAGTGTAAAAAAAAAATTATTTATGCTCTTGCAAACAAAACAAATTTGAGGTTAGTTGAGGTGTCGTTTTATTTGCAAAATACAAAACTAATTTTACTCTTTCCTCTTCCCTTTTGTTTGTTTTTTCTTTTCTTTAGATTTTGTGATTTTTGTGTTTTTGTTTAGGTCTTGTGATTTTTATTTTTTTGTTTTCTATTTTAAGTGACCATGCTCTTATTGTTATTATTTTTTTTGGTGAAAAGATAAAGAAAATAAAACTTAATTTTCCCTTAACAAATAAAACGAATTTAGAAGTTGGTTGGCATGTTTTGATTTGTCCAGAGTGAATGTAATTTTTACTTTCTTTGCATCTTCGATTTTGAGTTTTCCCTTTTTCGATTTTCTTTTCCTTCTGCATCTTTTTTTTTAGTTTAATCTGATTCGTTATGATTTTTTTTTTGTGTGTGTTTATTTAAAGGACTTTCTTTAATTTTCGCTCTGGGTCTATTTGGATTTTTTTTTAACAAAAGGGAAATTTTTTCTATATTTTTTTTACTTCTCGTTTGATTGGATTTGAATTTATGATTTTCTTCATTCTGATTTTAGTTCTCTTAATTTTTGTTTGCTTTGATTTTATTACTATTTTTGTATTTTGAAATCAGATTTTGCCTAAAAAAAAAATTCTTATTCTTGAATACTTCTCTTTTATCCCCTTTGAAATATTTGGAACTAACCTTAATTGTTGATTTGGTTTTCGGATATATTCCTGGATATTAAGAGTCTATTCCCTTTTTCCTTTGGGTTAAGTTTTTCCAATTTTTAGGCTTCGTCTTTTTTCTTATTATTATTATTATTATTATTATTATTTAATAAGAATAGAAAAGTCACTTTTACATTCGACAAGTGAAGAATATTTAAAAGCTGAATCCTTGAAATTACATACTCACTAAGGCACGAATTTGGGATCCAAACAATGTCAAAGAGGCTTATTGCCACACTTGACTTTGTATTTGTTTCCTTATATTTGAGGGGATTAAAACAAGTCCCACACGATTATTAACGAACGATCATTAACGGTAAGGGCGAAATATATAAAATCACAGCTAGATTATTTTAATGGTGTAATCCTAATCATTTTATTTCTGATCCTTTTTCTTTGAAGGTTTTTTTTGGGTTATTCATTGAATTATATAATAATGCCACAACATTTGATGATTTGACCAAATAGCTCGGGGGCTTATTGTCCCACATGGCCCTTAAACTTATTTTTATATGTCTGAGAGGATGAGAACTCCCACACAACAACTCAACAACTCTATGATTAAGTATACAGCGAAACACAAGATAAGATTAAATGCGAACGGTAATCTGTTGGTGTGCGTGCACTTGTGAGCAATCACATCTGACATTCCCTCGAAACATAATGCATTACATCAAAAATTAGAGAGAACCATTACAGTATTCATCCATCCTTATCACCAGCGACCCATAGTATATCTCTTCCAAAACATCTCCAGGGACATCTTCCTGCCCTCAGATCATGCGATTCCAGGTTATGGCCCTCGCACCAAGCACAAGTAAAAACATAGTAGGTTATTTTTTGTAAACCAAAAACAACCAGGGCCTCAGTATCAAAATAGAAACAACAGGGGTTAAGGTACATTCAGAGGTTCCCTTTAGACCAAATTTTGGATACAGACAATCCATAAAACAACCCAAACAGCACAGCAGTACAACCTCTCAAATCCATTCATCATGATGAAACAAAATAAGATTAAGTATCATACCACATTTCTAACAAATATCTAAGCAGAAAACTCACCTACAGGTTTTGACCAGAAAACTCACCATCAGCAGGAAACTAAAACAACCACCAGGAGAATCAGACAGTCGCTTATTCTCTCGGTTCCTTTCTGCTCCCATTTTGCTCTTGTTCGTTTTTGGTCATTTTTAAGCCAACAATCTCAAGTGATGTTAATAAATCAATCGAATCAACATACAAAGTAGCAGGTTCATCTCAATAACAATTTAAGATAAGACAGAATCGAACAACCACATGATGAAACTATTTGAAACTAGATGGGCCAGTGAGCACATAACCAAAAGACATTAATATTTTCTCCCCACACAGAATAACATAATCGAGATTCAAAGTCAATATCATTTTCCACCACAGGCTCATCTCAGCGCGTTTTTTCAGTTTCAGAGGTCTGAGAAGGTATCTAAAGGTCCAAACCAACCGATAGCTAGAGTACCAGCTCTTCAACCCGTGCCATAAGAATTTCAGAGAGAGCACTGAACCACAATGGCACGGGTCGACCAGTATCTCAGCACGTTATATCACTATAAGTCGAATCAAAAATAAAGAATGAGATTACCTCCCTGGCCCTGAATTTTTCCTTTGATTTCGTCTCTCCTTCTTCACTGTTCACGCCTCGGTTCTCTTTTCCCTCACTGAATCTCTGCTCTCAGCCTTTCCTCTCTCGGGGTTTTCGTCTGTCTCCTTCCTCTTCTCGCTGAATCACCGGTTCTTCTAACCCCGAAACCTTTTTTCAGAAAAGATCCCCAAATCGCTCTCTCGGGACCCGAATCAGAGGCCCTCCATCCGAGGGCTTCCCCTCTTTTGTCCCTCCTCCTATTCACCCCCAATCTCTTCTGATGTTCCTCGCTTCTAATCTCAAACCTATATTTTTTTAATCTCCCTCTCTGTATTCCCCTTTCTCTATCTCCTGATCTCCGCCTCTTCTCCACTCTCGTTTTTTCTCATCTCGCCTTCCTCTCCTCCAATTCGAATCCTCCTTCGAAAAATCCCCCTCGATTTTCTTTTGACCCTTCTCTCCTCCTCTCTTTTTTTTCATTCGACCTGCCCTTAAATCTTCAAATTCCTTTCCCCCATCCTCCTGCCTCTCCGGTCCCCTCTGATCTCCCTTTTCATTTCAAGTCCTGTGCGTCTGTCTGCTGCTTCTCTGGTCCCTCTGGCTCGAGGCAGACGTCTCTCTGTGTTTTCCTTTTTCGTGTTCTGTCTCCCCTGCCTCTTTGCTTCTTCTGGCCTGAGGCAGACGCGTGGGTCAAAGCGAGCTCTGGGTCAAAACGCAGGGTTACCTGCGTTTTGGCCCTTGCATAGTTTTTTTTTTTTTGGGTTTAATGGGCCGAATGTAAAAAAAGATAGGGTGTGGGTTTTTGAATTTTTTGGACTAGATTGACCCACTTTCCTTTTTGAACATTTTTTTGAAAAAAACATCTGCTGTTTCTTTTTCTTCTTTTTTTTTTTTTTTGCTTGAAGCTAATGGATCATATTTAAAAGAGTTGGGTTGCAGTTTCTTTTCTTTTTTTTTTGAATTTGGGCCAAGATTTAATAAAAATAGGCTTGTATTGAGAAAAGGACTTAGACCCCTTTTTTTTTTTTAATCTTTTTTCTTAATTCTTTAAATTTATATATATATATAATTTTCTTTTTCTCTTCTCTCTTTTGTTTTGATTTTTCCTATTGGGTTTTTTTTTCATTTTTTCATTTTTGTTTCCTAGAGCTTTTGATTTAGCTTTTTCTTTATTTTTTTCATTTTTTTCCTCCTAATTTTCTATTTGTTTTCTTTTTTTTTTTTTTTTGTATTTTTGTTAATCTTATTTGGTTATTATTTGTGTAGCTGGTCCGGACAAAATACGGTGTTCACAATTGTATTAGTTTATACTATGAGGCCTTATATGGTGTACCAAACATACCCTTTATCACCATTTCGTAACATGGAAAAGTGAAAAACTATCCAAGAGAATGGTGGACCTATTCAACATGAATTGAGACCTAAAGGCCATCACTATGAATACCTAGAGCACTTTATCGATGGGCTTGAAAATCGAACCACTAAGATTAAAAAAAAAATTGTTCCTTTTTACTGTTTGTTTGCAAATTCTTCGATTAAAAAAGTGGGGTAAGATGATCTTATGGGTATCATAGCGGTCAATGAGATACATTTTTATCTTAAATATTTAAATATAGATTTTAATATTAATATTTAAGAAAATTTATTTTTATAAATACACTGGATAATGTAAGAGGTATGCTGATCCTAAGATCATCTAAAGAAGAATTTAGTCTCAGGTGACGTACAAGTTTACATAAGAATACCCTCATCATATAATAAAGAAAACTACTAAAAAAAAAAGTGAGTATCATAAATTCTTTTTATTATCGAAAGTGTTCTAATTCTTTTTTTCCAAATACATGGGCAAGCACTAAATTGGGCTATAATGGATTTTTTTCGTTTTCCTCTCTTGTGCCATCAAATAGCATGCATTCTCACATAATAAGAATTCGTTCAATCAAAACATGCCATGTATCCCTTACCATATCAAATTATCACAAACCTTTTCTCCCCTTCGTTCGTTCCTCTTCTCACCAGGAGCAGTTTCGTGCCCACCACCCAATTTCTTTCTCCTTCTTTGGTATCCCATTTGAAGCCACGCACAACTTTTTGCAAGCCAGCAAAGAGGGACCACTCCTCCATTATTTTTCCTCTCTCTTCTGTACTGATAGGTCCCAGTCAAAATTGAAAAGAATATTTGATAGGATAATGCTATTTTTTGGTTGTATATTGCACCACTATTAATGTTCTTAAGAAATTTTTTGAGATAATTTGGAGCATGATGTACCTAAAAAAATCAATGGCCATAATTGATTTTATACAAGTAGGATTTATGTGTTGTACACATGGAGTCCATATGCAGAGTAAATTTTAATCGAGTGTATAAATGACGTGGCGCATCAGATGTATGTAAGAATTACTCCATTTTTAAATACATCCTAGACCCACTACTAACTTCCAATTATTTTGCCTACGTGACTTTGAATTAAAATATTCTAAATCTATTCTAAATCAATAAAATAATCAATAGATAATAGTTATTCCTATTACTATGTGACTGCATGCAATGGATTACAACTCAACAACTATGCTACATGCTTCATGTTCTCCAATGACTCGTGCCACTTCTCATGCAATATCTTCTCCGTGATACTTAGAGTTTCTCTTAGATGTGCGTTGAAATCTTCGCAACGTGCACAATGTATCAATACCTCCCTCTTTCGCAGGAACCTTGTCCCCAAGGTTCAATGTAGAAAAACGTTCTTGAAGTTGTGTGGTAGGCTCCCATGTGGCACTTACTATTGGAAGAGACCCCAATAAACCAAGCTTTCTTCAATGAATTTAGTATCCCACTTAACCCAACGAGTATCCAAAATGCCTTAGGGCTCGAGAAATATTTCTTCCTCATCTGCAAATGGTGGAACTTCCAAACATGGCTTGATAGTTTCTCCTACTTTTTGTTCTAGCAAAAAGATGTGGAAGACATGGTGAATACGAGATCCAGGAGGCAAATGGAGCCTATAAGCAACTTGGCTGATGCAATCTTCAATTAAGTATGGGCTATAATACTTGGTCACCAGCTTTTGATAAGGTCTTTTAAAAATTGATTGTTGGCAATAGGGGTGCAGCTTCAGGTAGACTAGATCTCTAACTTGAAACTCAATGTCTCGTTGTCTGTAGTTTGCTTGTTGCTTCATCTTATTATTGGCAATTGGTAAATTAAGCTTCAACTACTGAAGTATTACATCACGGTCAAGAAGGCTTTGATCAACTATGTTGACTGGACAACTACCTTCTTCATAACATGAAATAAGTGGAGGTGGTCGGCCATAAAGAGGTTGGAATGGGGTTATCCCAATAGATGCATGAAATGTTGTATTGTGTCAAAATATAGTTTTAGTAAGTTTTTAATTAAAAAAATATAGTCACCATTATATTACTTATCTATTCTATTCCATTCCAAACCACCAATTTAGAGGGGGGGGGGGGACAAAAAGAGTTGAGTTTTGGATGACAAAAAGGGAGATCTTAGAATTTTACTTTTGTTATTCTATTTCATCTTAAAGAAAAAAAAAATCTTAAATAATAATTTAACCCATATTAATCATTTTATTTCTTATCATCTATCTAAATAAACCTTTCAGCCATTCATCTGTACGGTGGGCTACAATCTTGCCCTTCCATTTGCATTGTACAAGCAAGAGAGGTTGCTTATCTTCGAAAAGGATGTAATTGTCATCACCCTGGTGCTACTCTTTGTCAGAGATAAGAGGTATCATGGATGGTCAACGGGAAGTTGGATGGCTAATCTTGCTTACTCGCTTTCTCTTGCTTATCATGAGTTCTCCTCTCCCTTGGTTGCGTTGTTCGTTTAAATATTAATTTTCATTTGTCTTTCCTTGTTTCCACTAGTAGCCAGTTTGTTTGTTCTAAAAAAAAAGATTTATTTGATTTTAATTTGTATATATTTTTATAAAATATACTACCTCCGGTCTCATATATAAGAGACTTTTCTGAGATTTGATTTGGTCTTATATATAAGAAACAAACTACCATATTTATTACAATATTCTAATTATATCCTTCATTAAATAACTCATTCAAATTATAAGTAGTGATGGTCATTAATTTCAAGAAGAAAGTGCACATATTAAATAGGGGTATTTTTGGAAAATAATTTTTATTTGAGACAAAATTAAGAAGATTAATTACTTTTAACTAACTTTCTTAATACTCGTAAATTAGTTATTTGTTTCTTATATATGAGACCGGAGGTAGTAAACTTAAGAGATGTCAAAATATTTTACTCTATAATAAAGTCCAATTGTTGCAGGATATGTACAATATGCCAATTTTTGCACCCTGAATTGACCTATGTGTTTCTTGGCGTCTAGAACCTTATAAGTTTAAGCCCCCCGTATGTAATTGGAGCAACAACACTAGTTATACAACCAGGAGATAATTAACATAAGAGAAGACTAGCCAGCAGCTTCAATCTTCAACTTCTAAATTAATACATATAATCCTCTATGGAAATGCTCAATCCCTCACCTTCTCTATGATCCCAAGTGCCACTGTGATCTCCCCCACCTCCCCACCAAAACCCATCATCACTATGATCCTCCTCACACACCCTTCTGTGTATGTTCTTTTGATTTTGACTTGAATTCAAATTCGGATTCTTCATTGTTGGAGAAAATTCTAGTTCTACGGAGTCAACACTCACTGGTTCCCTGCTGTGTATGTGATTAGCCTCACTTCTCTCGTTCTCATAAGCTTGATTATCTGTCACCATCGTCAATGGCTTCCCTACAATCCTCTGCGCATCAACAGCCATGCCGGCATCCGATGCCGCCTTCTGCACAGACCTCGGCGACATGTCTCTGTAGTGCTGGACACAATAAGAAGGCAGCATGGCCGGAAAGTTGAGCTTCTCCATCGACGACGGTCTTCTCAGGCAATAGAACGCTACATCGTGAGCGACGGCGGCAGCGTCCGGCGAAGCGTATGTGCCCAACCACAGGCGTTCCTGTGACCCCGGCACGCGGATCTCCGACACCCACTTACCCCACTTTCGACGCCGAACTCCCTTGAACTTGCTCTCCATTGTTGTGCATGATCCACTACTCATCTTTCTGTTTGCTAATGTGAGAGACGAAGATGGCAGATTGGGTTTTCGTTGAAGAGCAGAAGCGAGGGAGTGGCTTATAAAGGTTGAGGATTATGGCTATGAGAGTCAAAAAGGCAAGGCAACTTGCCGCATGGCTGTCAAGAGTGTTGAAGGTTGGGTTCTAGACCATGAAAATAAAGTCAAACTATTCAAAGGTCAATGTTAAAATAATCTATCACATGCGTCAATTCACTCTTTCGACAAACATATCTGCATTTTTCAAATTCAACAAAATTTAATTAAGGAATCATTTTTTGTCTATTAAATTTTAGTTTTATCCCTCAAGTATTTTTTTTTTTAATTTTTGGCATACTACATAAGTCCCTCGTGGGCTGTGTCCCACTATTTAAATTTAAAAGAAAATATTAAAAAGAATTATATATATATATATATATATATATATAATATGATAATATGGTTCCTAGATTTACAATTTTAGTTTCAAAGTCTTTTCTCTTTCATTGGTGTCATTCCAAATTTTGTAAGTCACGTGAAATTTAACAAAACAAAATACGTCGACCAAACATTCTGGGGGTAAATCTTACATACACTACCCATGACTGCGCCACATAATTAAAAGAACTTATGAAAGAAAAAGTAAATTTTTTATTGTTATTTCAACGTGTTATTATGCATAAATAGTATTTAAAAATAATATAATAAATATTTTTAAAAAATGTTAATATATCTCATTATTACTATTCTTATCTATTTATTAAAATCATTACCGCCTCACCAAAAAAAATTGCCAAACCTAAAAAAGACACTGGTATATTGTACGTATGAACATAGATATAACTAATATAAATTAAAATATTAAATGAAGTATATTAATTAAATTATATTATGTCAAAGAATTATAGAAATGTAAATGTATTATTATCCAAAAAAATGTGTTAAATATTATTGTTATCCAAAAATTGTATTATGTATAATTAATATGTAATTAAATTAATAAATTATAATTATGCATTATAAAATTTCAAATTCTTTTGTAAAAACTAAGTTGATACAACATATATAATTTAAAAACTAATGTAGCAGTTTCTTATAAAAAATGAATTAAGCATCCACAAATACTAATTAATTAACTGGAGGATTTTCTGGACGGTGAATATTACCTTGTGAGCTTGTGGGATTTTAGGTTGCTTGAAATTTGAGGACGCAGCTTGCGGTGTGGGAGTGGACTAGGGCGTCCGGCTTGTCTCCAGTAACGCGGGAACGTTGTCTTCATCCCGTCCAAGCAATCCCCACCGTCCAGCGAATCTGGCCCGTTCCCGTCCTAACACGCGTCCCACTCTTCAAAACGCAGCGTTTTGCTTTACTGAAACGCTGCGCAGCAACATAGCCTCAAGTAACGCAGATCGTGGCCGTCTCTCTGCACGCTCCAGATTGCAACAGGTAGCCTCTATCTTTATCCCTAAATGCTGTTTTTGAAGCAGGAAACCGTGGCACTGTATTGTTCTTCGCATGACAGCTGGGAGGAATCAGACGCTGAAGGAGATTCAACCAAATCGTGAGTTTTACATTTCGAAGGAACAAAGGAATCAAATGCCAATGGATTCGGCTAAAACAAATTGCGGGTTTCTTCATACTTTTTCTCCATACGAGTTTTCTATTCATACGCAGATAAGTGTTTCAATTCCTCTTAATGCTCATATATGCTACGATAGTTTTATAGTTTATTCTGTTTAATATTCATATGGATTCGGCTAGCTATTGCTTCTGTTCTGTTCTCTCACTAAAAGTTTTATATATTATATCCATTAAATTGTTTGGGCTCCAATCAGTAATAGGGAACATCAAACTACTCTTCCTAAGACAGCTAACGTGATAATGGAATGCTGAGGTTCAGCGTTAGTGCCAATGGATTCAAATCCTAATTGCATAATAATTGCTTATGAATGAGTTTGTATGAACATTGTGGGAACAGAACAATTTTTGAAGAACCAATTATTTTTGCAACTATAACTCCCTTTGTTCATATAATGGAGATGATGACTTGTTTAGCTTTGACTTAAGTGATGATCAATTGAAGATGAGACTTATGCACATGTCTTGCACATAGTGCTAGAGATACATACCAATGCCATTTCATTTGAATGGAAAAGTTTTGTTCTGATGGTTATATGGTTGTATGATGGCAAACTAGGATAAGTTTTGTTCTGTTCTTAAGGCAAACTGGTCTTGTGCTGTTATGCTATTACACATATGGCAAACTGGGTATAAGTTATGGTGGTGCTTTGTAATCAACAGCCACAGCAAAAGTGATGATGGCAGATGAAAAGAAAATACTTTGTTTTAGTCTAATGTTTGAATTCTAAATTTCTGATAACTTTTTAATCTGTATGGACTTGGTATCTTGTTTGTGTTGGATTATGTGAAACTTATTATCTAAATGCATCTATTGTCTATAATATTGTTTAAGTACTGCATTATAGTCAAAATAATCATTCCATTCCATGGTTTAATCACAGATAAGGAAGTTGCATGTTATTGACCTTTGAAAGATTGATGTGTGAACATGATGAACTTTATGGCTGTTTGAGTATTGCTGGTTGAAACAAATGAAGATGAAGACAAAATTACACATGACAGTTCAAGTATTATTAGCATATCTGAACAGCTTCATTTTCAAAGGTTCCAAGCCAAGAAATTGAAGATATGTTGTGCACTGTACAAATGGTATGTTTCCTAATCTGAACCAAGTGGTGTGCTACATCATTAGCTGTGGAGGAGACTTGTCACCAGCAAAAGAGGAACAAAAACAGAGAAATCATCATTATGAGGACCAGAAGAAATATTTTGGCAATGAGACTAAGAATCATGTACCCATTGTTAGCTTGTATAAAATGAACAGATGTACCACTTGTCTTCTTTTGCTTCCAAAGAGATAAATGTAATTTTCTGTGATTGTAATGGAGGAAAATGTTGAATAAAATGACCTCTTTCAGTTGTCACTCTTTTTTGTAGTTGATATTGCAGCATTATGAAATACAACTTCCAAAATAGCACTACAATATACAAACTACACAAAGCCCACATCATATACAATTTCCAAAATGCGACTTTCATATAAAAACTTCACAAATGCTATATGCTATACAACTTCCAAAATATGATTAGCATCAAAAAAACTCCACAAAAGCTAAATCAAGTACAATGTGCAAAATATGCATTTGTATCATATACCACCACTTAATTGATATTTGTGAAATTTCCACTAACTTGCATTGCTTCAAGTGAGAGCATAGGATGTTCCAGAGGCGCCTATATTGCAAAATGCCCTCTAGTTATAACATAGTCATTGTTGATAATATGATTATCATATAAACTGAATGCTCTTACCATCATCATTTGGGTGAAAGTTAAATCACCTTCGTAGACCTGTGGTTGTGCAAAAGGCACCGATGGTGCTGAGCTTGATACCCCGATAGACATTGAGTTAGGTGTTGAGTTTAAGACCTCAACAGACATCTGACTATGTACCAGATTATCCTGAAACAAGTACTCATGAATACTAAATCTTTATCAAAAAGTAGTAAGTTGACATTTATACATACCAAAGATTGTTGCGCTTGTGAATTTTGGACACTTTGACCTTTTCTTCTTTTCCTACCATGACGCTCAAGGCAGCTCTTCATGCGCTTCCTAGTTTTTATACCGATTCGCTTCTTGAAACCCTTTGCTTTTTTTATGCATTCGCTTGGTGATAATGAGGCAGAATCACCTTCACCTATTTCACTTTTTTGACTCAAGCGAAGCTCCGTTACCTATTTGTAAGAGCAAAAATAAATAAATAAATAAAGAGAAGTTGCATTGATTTTATATGTTAAGATAAAGTAGTTAATTTTAATTGTTACAAACTTAGTTCACACAAAACATAGCAATTACAAGATGACTTTATTTACCTGTTTAGCCAACTCAGACATAACTTCATTTACTAATATGAAAGCTTCTTCATATTCAGATGCTTCAGATGCTATTCTTATTAGCATGGGACAGAGTTGTCTGTATCGCCGCGTGCTTTCCAACCTTATATCTCCTTTAACTTCCTTTCCTTTCACATCATATATGATACCACTTCTTGCTTTCTTTGTCCATCTCTTAAGAATATATTGATCTGGAAGCGTTTTAATATCCATGTGATCAAACACTTTCAAAGCATGGCTACATAGTATTCCAAAGGCCTCGAACTTCATACAGCTACAAGATATCGACTTATCTGAAGAATTAAATATCACCTTGTAATCTCCCTTTGTGCAATTTCCCTCCATATTGACCATAGAAATAATGAATTCAATAATGGGTAAAATTTCATTCTTGTGCTTTATATAGGCAGCTGCATATCGATCAAACTCCTCTTGGAATAACCCAAAGATAGTGGGTGTGTAAAGTTGAGCTAGTTGCTTCAACATAATCGAATGTTCTATTTTCAACCTTGGGATTTTTTGACGTGATTCAAACTCACATTTCAATTCATTATATCGCTTGTCTTCTATCACCCTTTCAAATGTTTTGAAGAATTTAATGATATTTAAATCGGGTTCATGAAACTTTTAACATCTGAATTCAAGCTTTCGCTCAATTGAGTGCTTCGCATACCCAAGGTGACAGCCTTTTTCATGTAGCAAGCTGCCCATTTTTCTTTTATGCTGTACATATGCCTTAGCCAGTTGTTCTCTTGAACACTATAATCTGCCAACAACTTACTCCACTCTACCTCAAATTGCGCTTCCTCATCATACTTGTACATGCATCTCTTGAAGTCTCTCAAGAAATGGGATTCATCAGTCATCAAATAGCCTAAATGCTTCACACCATTTTGCATTAGATGCCATGTGCATAATCCATGGGAAACATTGGGCATCACATCACATAATGCTTTAGCCATTGCTGCATCTTGATCAGTAAAGATAGTTAAGGGTTTTTTTTGCTGGTGACAAGCCAAGAAAGTCTCAAAGAGCCATTTAAAAGACTCTGCTGTTTCATCGTATAATAATGCTGCCCCAAATATCACTATTCCCCTGTGATGATTAAATCCACAAAATAAAGCAAGTGGTCGATTTGCTTTATTAGTGCAATGTGTTGTATCAAGAGACACTACATCACCAAAATACCCATAATCAATCAACATTTTTGCATCTGCCCAGAAAACATTAGTAATTTGTTCCTCCATATCCATTTGATAAGCATGAAAAAATGATGGATTTTCTACCAGTTGGTTTTGGAAATATTGTAATAATGCTCCGGCGTCTCCATACATCATACTTCTTTGTCTTCTTGCAGTGAGATAATTTTTGACATCCCTACGGGTATAACCGACATTTGCTATTCCCCCTGCATGTGTACTCATCAAGTCAAAAGATGCTTTTTGACGAATCCCTGAATCTTCTGCTAACTCAATTTCATGAGCCTGAACTTGAGATATTTTACGGTATGAAGCTAGCATGTGAGTAGTTTCTACAAGATGCAATGGATGATTATGTTCCTCAACAAAATCATGCACTTTATATATGCCTTTTACAAGTGTTAACCCAATTCGACATTTGCAATCTGTTCTAGTCTCATGCCGAGGATTTATAGTCATAAAATCTCTTTTATCTTTCTTTCTAATCCCTTCTTTACAACATACATATCTACACGATGTTATAGGGCCATTCTTCTTTTTGTTGAAATATTGTTTGCGAACTCCAAAGCCAACTTTTCTACCGTAATTAGCCCAAAATAGCCATGCCGCTTCTAAACTCTCAAATTCCATCCCAAGTTTAGGCTTGAAATCAACTTCCATTGAAAGAATTGATACCTGCAAAAAATCTAATATCATTAGCTTTACTCTTTATTTAAACAAAAAATATAGATTAAATTTATATACTATTTAAATATATTTTTTTAAGATCATGAAATAATATCAAAATAGAAAAAGGATAAATTAGTGTCATAATCTGTCTTTGATGCTACAATAACCTCTGCACAACAAGATTATTAAAATCTAGCAACACAATTTTTTTTTAGCTTATTGAACTTCAACCCCCTTGCTAAACTCTATAGAAAGTCTGTTAAAATAACAATATTTGAAATTAAAAAAATGCTATAACCTTAGTAAATTATTAGCAGATTGCTACCATAATAGCAGTGGAAGGATTTCTCAATGCATAAGATAGAAGAAAGATCCTGTGGCTCAGACCTGTGCCTGTCGAACTGCTTAATTAATCTGGTCTGAGGATTGGCAATTTAGCTCAGTTTGGTCTGAGGAGGAGAATCAAGATTTATGCTACGAAAAGGAGAATCAATAATATCAAATATTTCAGAAGCTAAGATGGCTTGTGTGGAGACATCACTCAAAGAGGAAGTTCGGTGATTTCAGGCTCCTTTGGAGGTTCCATTTCATCAGAGCAGTTCATGAGCAATGACCTGTAATGCTTCCATTAGTTCTGAACTCCAGATTTCTCATATTCTAACTCGTCGGCTTCTCTCCAACTGCATTATAAGAAGGTTCCAATTCATCAGAGCAATTCATAAGGAGGGGTGTTCCAAACCAGCAACAAAGCTTCTTCTTTCCAGCAAAGCTTCTTCTTTCCACGTTCCCGCGTTACTGGACAAGCCGGACGCGTTTATGTTTTCCCGCCAAAAGCTCAGTTCTTCTGCAATATAACAGGGAGCAGGTTGGAGAAGCAGGACACTACTTTCAGACCCAACGTATAGGTGCAGAGAGAAGGCCACGATCTGCGTTACTTGAGGCTATGTTGCTGCGCAGCGTTTCAGTAAAGCAAAACGCTGCGTTTTGAAGAGTGGGACGCGTGTTAGGACGGGAACGGGCCAGATTCGCTGGACGGTGGGGATTGCTTGGACGGGATGAAGACAACGTTCCCGCGTTACTGGAGACAAGCCGGACGCTGGACTAGGAAATAAGAATTTGAAATTATTCAATCCTTTTAAGGCGTGGACTAGGAAATAGGAATTTGAAATTACAAAGCCGACGCGCGGTTCACCGTCTCTTACAAACGAGGATGACCACGTCCTAACTCCGAACCTAACTACATTTTGTTACAATTATTTTTCTTTAGTAAATTATGCTAATCCTTTTCAAAAATTAATTAAATTATACATTATATTTATTTTATTTAAAAATTATACTTAACTTTTGTCTTATTTATATTCTATTACTGGATTAACTTTGTACAAAACATATGTATTTCTTCTCAAATAAAATTATTTAACTGTATTTATTATCATATTACGTTTGAAATCACAATTGTATGTTAAAATTTAATATCGATTTAGTTGTTTTTAATATTATATGAGGAATGAAATTTTTGTTGTTGTGCAGAAAGTTAACTTTTTTTATGATAATAAATAGGAAAAAAAATTTTACAATATATATCAAAATGTTGGATGAACCAAGTATAATTTTTAAAATAAAAAATATATCAAATGTAATTTAACTAAGTTGACATTATCTAATTTAATTACCCTATTGTTTTTTTAAAAAAAGTTAATGAACAGTAATTCGCCAATTCTCTAATGTGTTGAGTTTTTTATTGTGAGGGAATTGATAGTTTTTGTCGTAAACTGAAATGCCCTAATTCTTGATTGAGAGTTTTGATGTGCGTGGGGTGCCACCCCACAGGTGGAATGATGTGGAATGGGGTGGGTAAACAATTCACTCCATTTGATTTATAATATTATCAATAGAGTAAGTTGGTTTTAAAAGTAAAATTTTTAATATTATTTTGTGATGTTTACCATTTTATAGAACTAAGAAAGTGGGAAAGGAAATGAAAAATTATAAAGATCTTAAATCATCCAATTTTATTTTCGAAGGAAACATATATATATATATATATATATATATATAAAGTTAAATGCTACTAATAAAATATAAATGGCTAAAAACCTGGATATATATTTGTTTGAAGGATATCAAATGTAATTTAATCAAAGAACAATTAATGTAATTTACTCTTATAATTAATTTATTATCTTTAAATAATAATACAAGAACTTCATTGAAAAGAAAAAAGAGTGTTATACAAACTTCACAATCTTTCCTTTGTGTATAACACAATTTAGTTCTATTTTAAAAAAATATTAAATATAAAAATAATTAACAAATTTAATATAAATTTAGTTAATATTAACTTACGAAAATCGCTAAATTGCTTCACATGAACATGTTAAAATCATTAATGGCCAAAATTAATAAAAAATTAATTTTGATAAGCCTTAGCTCTGTCATGACATAAAATTAAGTCCTTAAAATATAGTTTGAATTTTTAAGATTCTTATTATAATTTTTGTAGAATTTGAATATTTATATATAATTTTTTCCCCTATTTCTAAATTTATAATGAATAAACTTGGTTGAGGTGAGACCAATTATAAATAAGGAGTTAGTTTCCAAGTATAGAAATGAATAAGTTAATTTCAAAGCCTCTTTTTTCAACCCCACATGGAGGTTGGAGAGTTTTGAAACTTGAGCTTTTCACTCTCTGATCACTTTTTTCATACTGTGTATATCATTTTAAATTTTAAGAGATGGTTTGAATCTTAAAATGTCCCTGAAAAGTTAAACCCTTCATAAATAAAAAATAAAAAAATAATTTTTTTATAATTATTATTTAATAATAATATTTTTTATTATTTTTAAAATAAAATATGAAAGTAATATTTATTCATAAAATTATTTATTTATTTTTTTATTTTCATGTATATCAAACAATATTGTTGCATATAACAGGTTGTTTTTTTGGGGGCGGGAGGTGGGGAATGCAAAAAGATGAAAATGATGAGGTGGGAAGCAATAGTATCAGAGGCTACATTTTGCATAGAGATTCACATGCGGGGAGAATCACTCTGTCGCCATATTGGTGCTTTCCGAGTCCCCAAACTGCGAATCACTTACTCCCCTCCTGTTTTTCTAATTTCTGCAAATTTAGAAAAAAAAATTATAGAAATCCATATTTAAATATAAAATAATAAAATATTCAAAGTCAGAACTGGATGTATTAAAAATACTACATAATATTGTTCGTCAAAGTGATTTTGAGTCAAATTCAAATAAAATAATAGTGGAATGTGAGTCAAAAAGCCGCTTCTGGGTTTTTAGGCTGCTTGAAATTTGAGGACACAGCTTGTGGTGTGGAAGTGGGCTTGGAATTGGAAATAGGAACTTGATACTATTGCTTCTTTTTAGGGCTTGGTAAACGAATTACAAAGCCAACGCGCAGTTCACCGTCTTTCACAAAGGAGGATGACCACGTCCTAGCTCTTAAGCTAACTACATTTTGTTACAATTATTTTACTTTAGTAAATTATGCTAACCCCTTTTAAAAATTGATTAAATTGTATATAATATTTCTTGTATTTAAAAATTATACATAATTTTTCTCTAATTTATATTCTATTACTAGATTAACTTTCTACAAAATTCTAAAATAAAATCACTTAATTGTATTTATTATGTTAGAGTTTAACATTAATTTGATTATCTTTAATTTTAATATCATACCAGGCATAAAATCATTGTTGCGCAAAAAGTTAACTTTTTTTATGAGAAGAGGTTTTTATAATATATACCAAAATGTAAAAAAAAATCAAATATAATTTTTGAAATCAAAAGATATGAAATGTAATTTAACCAATTCAAGATGAGCTTATTTAATTATTCTATTGTTTTTCTAAGTTGATGAGCAATAATTTGCCAATTCTCTAAGTGTGTTGAGTTTTTTATTATGAGGAAATTGATAGCTTTGTCGTAAACTCAAATGTCCTAGATCTTGAAAGTTTTGATGTGAGTAGGGTGCCACCCCATGGGTGGAATGAGTAGAATGGGGCGGCGAAACAACCCACTTCATTGATTAGAAGTTTAATTAAAAAAAAAAGATGGTATCCACCCCCCACCAATTGAATATTACAATGTTATCAATAGAGTGAATTGGGTTTAAAAGTGAAATTTTTAATAATATTTTGTGATGTTTACCATTTTATAAAAGTAAGAAAGTGGGAAAGGTTAAAAACGTGAATGAAAAATTATATATATCCTAAACCACCCAATTTGGACTGGTCTAAAAATTAAGTTGTGAGATAGATTAAAATAGTTTGAACACTATTTTAACTGATGAAAATAAAGTCAAAAATATTCAAATGTCAATGTTCAAAAAAAAAATCACATGCATCAATTCATTCTTTTAACAAATTATATTAAATTTTCAAATTCAACAAAATTTAATTAATTTAAAAAAATTTTATTAAATAATAATTGTTTATTTATTAATTTTTACTTTTATCCCTTAAATATTTGTTTTTTGGATATATTCCTAGATGAACAATTTTAGTTTCAAAGTCTTATCTTTCGTTGGTGTCATTCCAAGTTTGGTAAGTCACATGAATATTTTTTTTCTTCAAATATCGCCCTCCGAACATTTTTAGGTTAATCTTACATATACTAACCAATGAGTGCAGCACATAATTAAAAGAATTTATTAAATAGGGGATTTGCTGGACGGTGAATTTCAACTTGTCAGCTTTCTTGGGGTTAGGGTCTTGAGTGGAACTTGAGGTATTGGACTATTAGGCACCTGAGATCCAAGTTGCTTGAAATTTGAGTGCAGGGCCTGTGGCGTCTAAAACAAGACTAGGAAACAGGAATTTGAAATTATTGCCTGTTTTAATGTTAAGGTTTGGTAAACGAATCACAAAGCCAACGCGCGGTTCAGCGTCTTTTGCAAACGAGAATGACCACACCCTAACTCCTAACCGAACAAAAATTTATTACCGTTATTATTTATAGTAAACTATAATACTAATGTCTTTTAAAGTTTAATTAAATTATACATGATTTTTTTATTTGCAAGATTACACCTAGATCTTCTCTAATTTATATTCTATTATTGAAATTAACCACTACTAAAAAATTGCAATTTACCAACAGAATTTAATGACAGAAAATAGATCCATTTTTAAATCTCTTTTAACAATGGAATTAGCCACTCATTTTTTTTTCATAAAAGTGCACAATTAGCACAAACAAGCGATCTCCTTGTCCATTGCTAAAATATAAAAATGGATAAACATTGCTAAATCCATTTCTAAAATTAAAAAAAAAAATCCTAATTAATTGGATGGTATCCCACTTCTCATTAATTGGGTGTTACAATAATCATCAATAAGGTGGTTTTGCTTTATAGGTAAAATTTGTAAGTACCCATTTGATCGATCCGCCACATATAAGGTTATCTCGTGAGTTTTGCTTTATTGTATCCAAAGTGAGAAGTGAGAAACAAATAAAGAATAAAGACTTCAGCTTCCTACTATTTAAGATAAAGCATTCGCAGTATTATTAGTCTTTTCAAACTTATATAGGATTTTATAATCATAACCCAAAAATATTATTAGTCTTTTTGACAGTTTTATGGTTCATCCAAACTTGTAGAAGGACTAATCCTCGATCTTCTAGTCTGATCTTTAAAATCATAGTAATTAGACTACAATCCAAAAAGTGATACTTAGTTTCGTCTAAGGAAATAGATAAATCAATAATTCAATAAAAAAATTACAATTGAATTTGAAGAAGTGTAATTTTTTAAATTGATATGAAGCACCCCGCGCGTGGACGCGGATGATCCAGTAATGGCTAGAAAGGTTAGCCATGACGTCATGAGAAAAAGTTCCTTGTCACCTTGTTGGGGGAAAAGGTCAACAGATAAATGAATCCATAACAACAAAGTGAAAAACGTTGTTTTTCTGGGCGTGGAAATGTGATTTTTTTCTTTATCATAAATTAATAATAACATATCATTTAACTATTACGTGTTCTTTCATTTAAAAAATAAAAAACTGTTAAGGGTTCCACATTTGCATAATACTTTTTCTTTTTGGTTGTTATTAACTTAATTGGTTTTCTATATAACATTACAATAAATTTGTCAGCATATTTTACTGATATATAACTGATAAATTAACTTTTTGTTACCATCTCTTCAATATGTAAGTTTTCTTAATCAGTTAATTAAGTGATAGTAAGTGTGTAGTAATTACTGAGATAAAATGTGTCATGCTGTGACTTTTATCGATGCACTATGTGTTAGATTCTTTATTTTCGTTTCTAATAATTTTTAATTAGATTTTATATGTAATACATATTGCATGTTATATATAATTAATTTTCCAAAATTTATCCATGAATTTTCATGATGATGGCTTATAGCTTATCTTAATTTAGCCAAATTCAAAAAGCAAAATAAAAAAATAATTACTTTAGGATTCGAATATTTTGTATAAATTAGTATAGTTTAAGTTGAATTTAAGTAAAAAATATTTGCATCAAAACGACTTTGACCTCGATATTTACTCTAAACATATATTCCCTTTTATAAATGTGACTTTTTTATTTTTTGGAAGTAATTTACATAGACATTCTATAAATTTTATTGAAATTATATAATTTTTTTTTTATTTTTAAAAAATATATAAACTTCTTTTAAAATAAAAAGTTATCTTATATTTTAGTTTAATTTTAAAATTTATTAAAACACCCTCCATTTAATTGTTTAATTAAAAAATATATATTTAAGTGAATTGAAAGTATTTTAATAAAAAAATTTAAAATTAAACTAAAGTATAAGATAGCAGTTTTATTTTAAAAGACATATATATATTATAAAAATAAAAAATTTGTATAATTTTAATAAAATTTAAGAGAAATTAATATAATCTATCTATTTATTTTTTATTTGCTGAGTTCTCAATTGGCCATTCAACGGGGAAACTGAAAGAAATGAACTGTACACGCAGCGAAATTTTTTAATTCATTTCTTTCATAGATCCATCAACTTGATTAAACTAAGTATGAGATAAGTTATTACCTTTACAGTGCGCTTTCTCTTTTCAGATCTCTGGAACTGTCGTCTATGCACAGTCCCCTTTACCGGTATCCACATGAACGATCTGACAATTTGAAAGGCGTGCTAGCACCTTTGTTCACCACGTCCGTACGCGAATTGAAGAGAAGATGATCTTCTCTTTCTAGGCGTTCGTACGACCATTCTCTCTCTAGGTGTACAACCGTTCTCTCTCTTTAGGGTGATGGCTTAGGGTAAAAATCTGACCCTTTTTGTGTGTTCCTAAACCCTAGTCTACCTCTCCTTTTATAGAGGTATATTTAGATTAAATAAATTAATTTTAAATATATTATTTAAATTAATCTTAAACAAATTAGTTAAAATTTGAATTTATCTCATAAATTCAATTTGAACTAATTCATTTATAAATAAATATATATATATATATTGGAATATATATAAAGCATATATATATTTATATCAAATATAAATATATATTTCAAATTTCTATATTATATATACATATATATCAAATAATATATATATATATACATATATTCTGAATTAATTACATATATATATAACATATTATATATATATATATAATTATCTCACTGTAATTAAGCGTAACATTCATTGAATCTAGACACAGTTCTAGGTTCAATGAATTTAGACATTCTTGTTCAAGTTAATTTGTTCTTGTGTGCGACCCTGTAGGCCTATATGATATTGGCAGTTGGCCAACAACGTTATTCAACCCACAAGTCACTAGCGGCCTTTAGTAAGACATAGTGACTACCCAAATCACATAAGATTTGGTGATCCGATACAGCCTATTGTATAACCTTATTACATTCCTTTTATCACATGATATCTTGATCGAGTATGGCGTATGGAATTGTCATCCTTATCTTACTCGATTATTAGTTTCTCGATTTGCATGCAGACTGACAAAACGAATGGAAAATCCTTCCATCCAAGCATGGCCATGCATTTCTCAGTCTCACTCATTGAGGGGCCCAGAGATATCTCTCCGTTAACCAGAGGGATAAATTCCATCTTGATCACTCATCATTCCCTACATGGAATCTACTATGCCCGACAATAGCCTTTATGATCACCCGGTCAAAGGTGACTTTTGACAATGCCAAAGCACAGTGTCCTTCATGTTGGAATCTATGATGATCTCAAGTATGAGGAATTAGTGACACGGTTATATATGAGGTACGCTTATGACCTAATCCACGAAGCTACCTCATGACGGGTCGATCCAGCACCCTGTTCCCAACAGGCGCCTATGATTTTGATTTGTATCTCCATACATGATTAACATATAACCATCAATCAAAATCATACTCATTTTAATACATCATTGTTCCCACAATGATGATCGACTAGGGATATTTAGGATAACTAATATAATTTATCCAAGGATATAATTATTATAGAAACATGCAAATATAATAATTGTAACAGAAAAAACTTTTATTCTTAATGAAGCACAATGTTTACAAATGATTGGCCTATGGCACAATCTCCAACAAAAACATGGTCAAATAATATTCGTAGATAACCACCACGGGTTAGCATAAGTTCGTCGTATACGGCAGAAGTGCATTGCCTTTATCACCATTTCATGACATGGAAAAGTGAAAAATTGTCCAAGAGAATGGTAGACCTATCAACGTGAATTTTGACCTCGAGACCATCACTATGAATACCAAAAGCACTTTTATCAATGGGCTTGAAAATTGAACCATTATGATTAAAAAAAAATTATTCCTTTCTATTGTTTGTTTGCAAATTCTTCGATTAAAAAAGTGGGGTAAGATAATCTTCTTAAGGGTATCATAGTGGTCAATGAGGTATGTTTTTATCTTAAATATTTGGATTTAGATTTTCATATTAATATTTAAGAAAATTTATTTTTTTAAATACACTGGATAATGTAAGAGGTATGCTGATCCTAAGATCATCCAAAGAAGAATTTAGTCTTAGGTGACGCACAAGTTTACATGAGAATACCCCCATCATGTAATAAAGAAATCTACGAAAAAAAAGTGAGTATCATAAATTCTTTTCATTATTGAAAGCGTTCTAATTCTTTTTTTCCAAATACATAGGCAAACACTAAATTGGGCTACAATGGATATTTTTTTTTCCTTTCTTGTGTGTCAAATAGCATGCATTCTCACATGATAAGAATTTGTTCAATCAAAACATGCCATGTGTCCCTTACCATATCAACTCATCATAAAACCTCTTCTCCCCTTCGTTTGTTCCTCTTCTCACCAGGAGCAGTTGGGTGCCCACCACCCAATTTCTTTCTCCTTCTTTGGTATCCCATTTGAAGCCATACAGCTTTTTACAAGCCAGCAAAGAGGGACCACTCCTCCATTATTTTTCCTCTCTTTTGTACTAATAGGTCCCAATTAGAATTCAAAAGAATATTTGATAGGATAATGCTATTTTTTGGCTGTATATTGTGACGCCATCATTTCTAACTCATACCCATCATCCCTTACATGCTCATGTGAGATATAGTGAGAATAAAGTGAGAACTTCCATTGGATTCATACACTTTCTTGCGTTGTGTCATGGTTAAAAATTCATTTCAGTGTCACATGGACTGTGCAAGCTCATGCCATGCATCCTCATATTTAATTGCACAATTACAACTCATTTCAATCCCAAAAACATGCTTTAAACCGATGGAAACCAAAAAGAGATATGGAACATGTATATTCATTTTCAGCCAGACTTAGCCTCATTTCTGGGCAAAGTTTGAAAAATCACAACTAAATCTAGAAAAATAAAAAATAGTAATCTCGATCATTCTGAAAATCTTGGGATGTCTACTTCATACTAAAAATATGTACAAGTCATAACATCCCACACACAGGACGTTTGACACGCGAATTGGTCTGGAGGTTGGACTGGTCTTGATGCTGTCACAGTTTACTGATATGAATTTCAAAAATGTCCAACTAATTCCACAAAAATCCAATATATGAAAATGATACCAATATGGAAAGATGTGGATGTTAACTAGAGAGGAAAAATATCTCCAGATCAGTTCATCAAGCCAAGCTCTCAGAAATCAATGGAATAGTACTTCTGGTCAGGCAAGATGACTGATACTGGGTAGAAACTTCAAAAATTCATATCTTCCTCTATAGACCTCCAAATGAGGTGCTTTCAATTGTTACAAGTCACTGTGAATGTCTAGTTTCTACATAAAATTTTGTAGCCATTGGACCACGTTTGCCCCTTGGATGACACAATTACACAACTGAACAAATGAACAGTGCTAGTGCAAATCTGAAATTCTGATATCAATTTTAAAAACTCATAGAAAATTCCACAGACCTCCAAATGGCCTGATCTTTAGCTTTCCAAAAAGCTCTAGGAAAGATCTAGTCACATGCCAAATTTCAAGGCAAGAAGAGGTTATTTGGTCAGACTTTGATATAAGGGGGCAAAGTGTTAATTTCCTTTGTTACAAGAGGGCTATAAGGGTTCAAATTTGCTTCTCCTACTCCTAAGGCTCTATGAGCACGTGGGAAAGCATCAACATAGGCTATTAAACATGGCTCAAATGTATAACAACCTAGATTTGTAAAACTCACTCTCTCACACCAAAACATACACCATGTACATAATGTCAAGATCTTGCTATTCATACCAAAAACTTGCTACATCATGCACTATAGTTCTAATTCTCATACATATACAATAAGTACATCTATTTACAAGTATTCATAAGTGCACATCCAATGTACATCATTCAATTATATCTCTTAACAACAAAATGGTGACAAAATGGCTATTTTACATATCCTTTGCCGATTTCCCTAGTTTCAAGCTTGGTGGCTCCCATGTCTTTATTCACTTGGTCCACCTAGCATGTTAGGATAGTGGAGAGAAGGGGATGAGATTCAAAGAATCCCAATAGCTCGTCTCTCATTCAATCATACATAATATGTGCCAAGCAAGCTTTTCAAATGCATATATGAAAAAGTGAAAGTCATGGACACTTTAAAAATAACCTTGGCATGTGAATTAATCATACAAGACATTCAAGGATTCACCAAGTGTTTGGATTGGCTTCACCTTTCTCCTCATGGATTTTGGACTTGCCTCACCCACTCTTGAGCACTTTGGACTCAAGCATACTCTTGGGAGTCGACATTGCTTTTGGGAGACCCTTTACTTTGTCTCAACCAAACTCGAGGGTTCTTGGCTCATCTTCACCCAAGGGAAGAGTTTTTGGCCTTTCCACACTCAAGCAAACTCATGCAAACATCATAGATTCATTTAACACATAACATAACATCAAGGTTTATGACATGTAAAGGCATGCTAGCATACTTTTCATATCTTGAAAATACACATACACACATTCTAAAATAAGCTAAACACACATTCATGCATGAGAAAAAGGGGGAGAGAGCTACCTTATAGGCTAACACAAGCCTTCCCTTTCAATTTGTCTTCTCCTTTCTTGATTTCATAATTACAACTAGATGGGAGTGCTTCTCTTGAGCCTAGACACACAAAGAGCATGGGATTACTCTCTCATAACTCAACACTTATTTACAAAGTTAAGGGTTTTTTTATAGCAAACCTTACCAAGCATATAAGAAACTAGGGGTTTTTTCTCTCTCTAGAAGTTCACTAACTATCCTTCCTCTCTCTAAAAGTTTACTAACTATCCTTCCTCTCTCTAGAAGTTCACTAACTATCCTTCCTCTCTCAAGCTCTTAAGAAAGGAAAACAAAGAAGAAGAAGTGAAGATACATGAGTTTCTTGCTCATTCTTAACTAGAATAGAGCTTCTTTACTCAACAACCTATGGGAAGGAAGCTTAAAAGGAGAAGAATAAAATCAAGAAGAAGAAGCATGAAGAGCTTTGAAGGTTCTTACCTTTCTTCCTTAACTTCCTTTCTTTCTCTCTTAGTTTCTCCTAATTTTCCTCTCTCTCTCAAGCCTTTTTTCTGTGCTTGGACGAAGCTTAGGTCGATTAAAGGAGAAAGGATGAGTTTGGACGCTTTAAGAAGTCAAATTCTCTTTTTTCACGATTTTTCGGACTAACCCTCGCTATAGCAAAGCATAACCCTCGCTACGGCGAGCATATATCAGTCCCAGACCCCTGCTTTCACTACAGCGTGCGCTACGGCGAGCAGCTCCCTGGCTTTTATATGGGATGCCTGTACTCGCTATAGCTAGAAGCATTTTCGCTATAGCTAGAAGCATTTTCGCTATAGCGAAAATGCACTCTTGCTATAGCTAGACCATTTCTCGCTATAGCGAACAGGTACATTTGCTATAGCTAGCCCATTTCTCGCTATAGCTAGCAGACTTAAAAATTTTTCAGCCTTTCAAAAATTTTTCAGCTTCTTTTTTCTGGTTGTTACATTCCACCCTCCTTAAAAGAAATTTCATTCTCGAAATTTAAATAACATACCTCATGGAAAGAGTTCTGGATATTTCTTCCTTATATCATCTTCTAATTCCCAGATGGCTTCCTCGGGAGACAATCCCTTCCAAACCACTTTCACCAGCAGTATCGTCTCATTCCGTAACTACTTGAGTCTAACATCTACGATCAAATCTGGTGATACTATATATGATAGATCATCCTGTAACTGCACATTCTCATATTCTATGACATGTGAGGGGTCGGGTTAGTACTTTTTCAATTGGAAAACATGGAAGATGTTATAGAATTGGCTTATGTTTGGAGGAAGAGCTAGTCCATATGCCACAGGTCCTACTTTATCAAGAATCTAGAAAGAACCTATGTACTTTGGACTAAGCTTTTTACTCTTGATAGACTGACCTATCCCTGTGACTGGAGACACTCTAACGAAGATATGGTCTCCAATCTCAAAATCTAACGGCCGCCTACGTTTATCTGCATAACTTTTCTGTCTACTCTGGGCTATCAGAAGTTTCTTTCTGATGGTTTTGATCTGTCTAGAGGTCTGGTCCACTAATTCTGTGCCTATGAGGCTCCGCTCTCCTAGCTCAACCCAACACATTAGGGACCTACACTTTCTCCTATACAATGCCTCATACGGTGCCATCTATATACTGGCATGATAATTGTTATTGTAGGCAAACTCTATTAGAGGCAAGTATGTATCCCAGTTTCCTATCATTCCTAGCACACATGCCCTCAACATGTCCTCTAGGGTTTGGATGGTTCTCTCTGTCTGTCCATTCGTCTGAAGGTGGTAGGCCGTGCTGAATTTGAGTCAGGTGCCTAGAGTATCTTGTAATGATCTCCAGAAATTTGATGTAAATTTGAGATCTCTATCTGATACTATGCTTCTAAGCACACCATGCAGTCTAACTGTCTCCCTGATGTACAGTTAGGCTAACTTATCTAGGGTATAAGTGGCTTTCATAGGTAGAAAATGCACTAATTTTGTTAACCTATCACTATTACCCATATTGCATCATACCTCGATGATGTCTTGGGTAAACCTATAATAAAATCCATAACTATACTATCCCATTTCCACTCCGGGATATCTAAGGGTTGAAGTAACTCGGCTGGTTTTCTGATATTCTGTTTTTACTCTCTGGCATACTAGGCATCGAGAGACATACTCTGCTATGTCTGTTTTCATCCCAGACCACCAGAATATTTTCTTCAAATCCTGGTACATTTTATTACTACCCGGATGAATGGTGTAGCTACTCTTATGTGCCTCATCTAATATCTTCTCTTTGATCTCAGTGTTCCTAGGCACATACAGCCTATCCCTGTATCTTACTATGTCATCCTCAGATAGATTGAACTCCTGGACACTGCCCTGGGTTATCTGGGCTCTAATTTTACTCATATGGTCGTCTGCTTGTTGGGCTTCTCTTATCTGATCCCTCAGGTCATTTTTTATTCGGGTCTACTCATTAATAATTTTCCCGAATACACCTCGCAGGAGAGACTCATGTCTCTGAATCTCTTAATCAATTCCTGCTCTTGGATCATCATACAGGTCACATGTATGGATTTTCTACTTAGGGCATCAGCTACCACATTAGCCTTGCCAGGATGGTATTTCAATGTGAACTCATAATCTTTCAGAAATTCTAACTATCTTCGTTCCCTCATATTTAGCTCCTTTTGTTCAAATAAATATTTAAGACTCTTGTAGTCGTTGTAAATTTCTATTGCCGCCCCATATAAGTAGTGTCTCCATATTTTCAGAGCAAATACCATTGCGGCTAACTCTAAGTCGTGTGTGGGGTGGTTTTCCTTATGAGATTTCAACTGTCTAGAAGCATAAGCTACCATTCAGCTTTTCTGCATAAGCACACATCCTAACCCTCTCTTAGAGGCATCACTGTACACTACAAAAGTTTCTTTAGGGTCAGGGAGTACTAGAACTGGAGTCGTGGTTAACTTGTGCTTCAACTATTGGAAACTACTCTCTCATTTCTCATTCCACACAAACGACACATTCTTTCTAGTCAGCCGGGTTAGTGACATCGCTATTTGAGAAAAGCCCTAAATGAACCTTTTATAATACCCTACTAAACCTAGAAAGCTCCTGCTCTTTATCACTGTTCTAGGTCTTTCCCACTGTAATACTACCTCTACCTTATGGGAATCTACTACGACCCCTGCCTGAGAGATCACATGACCTAGAAACTGAACCTTAGTGAGCCAAAAGTCACATTTACTAAGCTTAGCATACAATTGTTTCTCTCTTAGGGTCTCTAGGGTTAATCTCAGGTATTGCTCATGTTCCTCTCTACATTTCGAGTAGATGAGGATGTCATCTATGAAAACTACTACGAACCTATCTAAATGTGGTCTGAAAACTCTGTTCATGTAATTCATAAACTGCGGGTGCATTCGTCAACCCGAAAGGCATAACTAAGAATTCATAGTTCCTGTATCTAGTTTTAAAGGCTGTCTTGGGAATATCTTCCGCCTTTATCCTAAGCTGATGATATCCTGACTTGAGGTCTATCTTGGAAAACACTGACGCTCCTACTAACTGATCTAGGAGGTCATCTATGCAAGGGAGAGGATACTTATTCTTAATGGTAATTTTATTGAGTTCCCGGTAATCTATATAGAGCCTAAGGATCCCGTCCTTCTTCTTTACAAATAGGACGGAGCTCCCTACGGTGAGATATTGGGTCTAATAAAACCCTTCTCTAAAAGCTCCTCTATTTGTTTCTTAAGCTTTGCTAACTCAATGGGAGCCATTCTATACAGGACCTTAGACACTAGACTTGCCCCAGGTACAATAGCTATAGGAAACTCAACCTCTCTCTCTGAGGCCAGTCTACTAATCTCCTTGGGAAATACCTCTGGGAACTCCCTCACTATAGGAATCTCATCTATACCCTTTTCTACCTCAGCCTAGACTGAAAAGAAAACTAAATACCCCTGACAACCATGCCCTAGAGATCTCTTAGCCTGGGAGGCAGTCATAACAGATAACTCAACCCTAGTACTAGGCACAGTCCCACACTTAGGTAAAGTAATACACCTGTAACTACAATCTAATATGGCATTATTTACAGACATCCAGTTCATACCAATGATCACATCAATATCAATGAGGGGCATACAAATCAAATCAAGGGTGGTCAGGCAATGATTAAATTGGATCACACAATTTAAGCAAGCATGGGAAGTGATGGCCCGGTTTCCTGTGGGAGTAGATACATGTAACTCATATTGAAATATATGCATACTCAGACCCAACCTTCTAACACAGTCATATGATATGAAAGAGTGGCTAGCACCCGAATCAAATAATGCAGTTACAGAAAAATCATTTATTTTAATAGTACCTTGGATAAGACTCGGGGACTGGCTAGCCTTCTGTTATGATAGGGCAAAGACTTTACCCTGGGTTTGTGGTTTGGGAGGAGGAGCCCCCGCATAGCACGGTTTGGTACCGTGATTCCTGCCACGCTGAGGACACATGATCGGTGGAGCACTGCCTTTACTGGACTGAGCCCTCCTTCTCTTGCCTCTCTGATTCCACTGACTCTTTCAGCCTCTACGGCTCGCCACTGTAGGCTGTGAACCCTCTCTAGATCTTTTGGGTTCAGGGAGGGGAAGAGGTGGTCTGGCGTTAGAGGTAGGCTGCATCATCCTGAGGTTCGCTTCCGTAACTTTACATACCTCTACAAGGGTGTTGAAGTGCCTGATTCTCTGTGACACTACACTATCTTTGATCTCAGGGAGCAAGCCTTTCTCTAACCTGTCTGCTCTCCACCTCTCAGCATCATGTCTCTGTAGGTATGAGGAATACCTAGAGAGCTCAACAAATTTCGCTACATACTGGTCCACAGACATCCTTGGAATTTGTCTGAACAGGATAAATTATGACTCCTTCTCATCTCTGATGGAATCGGGGAAATACTTTTCGTGGAATGCCTCCCAAGTGATCGGGGCGTTCCTCGCTCTCAGAATAGGCTCAGTGCCCTTCCACCAGTAAATTGCTTCTTTCTGTAACTGAAATGCAACCATCTTGGCTTTTTACTCAGACGTGCACTCCATCACCTCGAAGATCCATAATCCAGGCCTCAGCTTTATCTGCGTTCATTTCACCATCAAAGGCGGGAGGCCCAAATTTCCTGAACTCTATGATCACTTTTCTGGTCGAGGTTTGCTGCTAAGCAGGAGGCGTTTAAGCTGGTGGAATCGGGGCAACAACCTGCAGGTATGGTTGTGCAGCTATAGGAGTCGCCCCTGAGTGCTCAGGATGATCTGAGTGTGGATTGACTGAGGAGGAGGAGGTGTAGGGCCCTGACTATATCTCTCAACAAGCCATTCCTAAAGCTACATAATAACAACCTGTTTTTGATCCAGGCGAGCCATGATGGACTGTAAGGCTCCAACAACTGGGTCACTAGGCCCGACTTCATCAGTACGAGCCGCTCTGAGAGGCCTACCTCTTCCTCTTCCTCTACCTTGGCGCATGTCTACCATCTTTCTGAAACATATAATCATGCTTTAGTACATAATAAGGACACACGCCACTGCCATGCACTCAATCATCCATAATAAGCTCATATACATTTTGGCAACTCACAAACACAAGCCACAACCCACAATGAGAGCCTGAACCTTTGCTCTGATACCAATAAATGTAACACCATAATTTCTAACTCATACCCATCATCCCTTACATACTTATGTGAGATATAGTGAGAATAAAGTGAGAACTTCCATTGGATTCATATACTTTCTTGCGTTGCGTCATGGTTAAAAATTCATTTCGGTGTCACATGGATCGTGTGAGCTCATGCTATGCATCCCCATATTTAATTATACCATTACAACTCATTTTAATCCCAAAAACATGCTTTAAACCCATGGAAACCAAAAAGAGATATGGAACATGTATATTCATTTTCGGCCAGACTTGGCCTCATTTCTGGGCAAAGTTTGGAAAATCACAACTAAATCTAGAAAAATCAAAAATAGTAATCTTAATCATTCTAGAAATCTTGGGATGTCTACTTCATACTAAAAATATGCACAAGTCATAACATCCCACACAAAAGATGTTTGACATGTGAATTGGTCTGGAGGTCGGATTGGTCTTGATGCTGTCACAGTTTATTGATATGAATTTCAAAAATGTCCAACTAATTCCACAAAAATCCAGTGGGTTAAAATGATACCAATATGGAAATATATGGATGTTAGCTAGAAAGAAAAAATATCTTTAGATCAGTTCATCAAGCCAAGCTCTCAGAAATCGATGGAACAATACTTCTGGTCAGGCAAGATGACTGATACTGGGCAAAAACTTTGAAAATTCATATCTTCCTCTCTAGACCTCCAAATGATGTGCTTCTAGTTGTTAAAAGTCACTGTCAATGTCTAGTTTCTGTGTATAAAATTTTGTAGCCATTGAACCATGTTTTCCCCTTGGATGACACAATTACACAACTGAACAAATGAACAGTGCTGGTGCAAATCCGAAATTCTGATACCAACTTTGAAAAATCATAGAAAATTCCACAGACCTCCAAATGACCTAATCTTTAGCTTTCCAAAAATCTCTAGGAAAGATCTAGTCACATGCCAAATTTCAAGGCAAGAAGAGGTTATTTGGTCAGACTTTGATATAAGGGGGCAAAGTGTTAATTTCCTTTGTTACAAGAGGGCTATAAGGGTTCAAATTTGCTTCTCCTACTCCTAAGGCTCTATGAGCACGTGGGAAAGCATCAACATAGGCTATTAAACATGGCTCAAATGTATAACAACCTAGATTTGTAAAACTCACTCTCTCACACCAAAACATACACCATGTACATAATGTCAAGATCTTGCTATTCATACCAAAAACTTGCTACATCATGCACTATAGTTCTAATTCTCATACATATACAATAAGTACATCTATTTACAAGTATTCATAAGTGCACATCCAATGTACATCATTCAATTATATCTCTTAACAACAAAATGGTGACAAAATGGCTATTTTACATATCATTTTCTCGATTTTCCTAGCTTCAAGCTTGGTGGCTCCCATGTCTTTGTTCACTTGGTCCACCTAGCATGTTAAGATAGTGGAGAGGAGGGGATGAGATTCAAAGAATCCCAATAGATCATCTCTCATTCAATCATACATAATATGTGCCAAGCAAGCTTTTCAAATGCATATATGAAAAAGTGGAAGTCATGGACACTTTAAAAACAACCTTGGCATGTGAATCAATCATACAAGACATTCAAGGGTTCACCAAGTGTTTGGATTGGCCTCACCCTTCTCCTCATGGATTTTGGACTTGCCTTACCCACTCTTGAGCACTTTGGACTCAAGCATACTCTTGGGAGTCGACATTGCTTTTGGGAGACCCTTTGCTTTGTCTCAACCAAGCTCGAGGGTTCTTGGCTCATCCTCACCCAAGGGAAGAGTTTTTGGCCTTTCCACACTCAAGCAAACTCATACAAACATCATAGATTCATTTAACACATAACATAGCATCAAGGTTCATGACGTGTAAAGGTATGCTAGCATACTTTTCATGGCTTGAAAATACACACACACATTCTAGAATAAGCTAAACATGCATTCATACATGAGAGAAAGGGGGAGAGAGCTACCTTATAGGCTAACACAAGCCTTCCTTTTCAATTTGTCTTCTCCCTTCTTAATTTCACAATCACAACTAGATGGGAGTGCTTGTCTTGAGCCTAGACACACAAAGAGGATGGGATTACTCTCTCATAACTCAACACTTATTCACAAAGTTAGGGGTTTCCTTATAGCAAACCCTACCAAGCATATAAGAAACTAGGAGTTCTTTCTCTCTCTAGAAGTTCACTAACTATCCTTCCTCTCTCAAGCTCTCAAGAAAAGAAAACAAAAAAGAAGAAGTGAAGATACATGAGTTTCTTGCTCATTCTTAACTCGAACAGAGCTTCCTTACTCAATAACCTATGGAAAGAAGCTTAGAAGGAGAAGAATAAAATCAAGAAGAAGAAGCATGAAGAGCTTTGAAGGTTCTTACCTTTTTTCCTTAACTTCCTTTCTTTCTCTCTTAGTTTCTCCTAGTTTCCCTCTCTTTCTCAAGCCTTTTTTCTGTGCTTGGACGAAGCTTAGGTCGGTTAAAGGAGAAAGTATGAGTTTGGACACTTTAAGAAGTAAAATTCTCTTTTTTCACGCTTTTTTGAACTAACCCTCGCTATAGCGAAGCATGACCCTCTCTACAGTGAGCACGTATCAGTCCCAGACCCCTGCTTTCGCTACGGCGAGGAGCTCCTTGGTTTTTGTATGGGATGCCCGCACTCGTTATAGCTAAAAGCATTTTCGCTATAGCGAAAAGACACTCTCGCTATAGCTAGACCATTTCTCACTATAGCGAACAGGTACATTCGCTATAGCTAGCCCATTTCTCGCTATAGCTAGCAGACTTAGAAAATTTTCAGCCCTTCAAAAATTTTTCAGCTTTTTTTTTTTCTGGTTATTACATATATTGCACCACTATTAATGTTCTTAAATACATCCCGGACCCACAACTAACTTCTGATTATTTTGCCTACATGACTTTGAATTAAAATGTTATAAATCTATTCTAACTTAATAAAATAATCAATAGATAATAGTTATTCCTATTACTATGTGACTGCTTGCAACAAACTACAACTCAACAACTATGCTACGTGCTTCATGTTCCCTAATGACTCGTGCCACATCTCATGCAATATCCTCTCCATGATACTTGGAGTTTTTCTTAGATGTGCGTTGAGATCTTTGCAATGTGCGCAACGTATCAATACCTCCCTCTTTCACAGGAACCTTGTCCCCAAGGTTCAATACAGGAAAACATTCTCAAAGTTGTGTGGTAGGCTCCCATGTGACACTTTCTACTGGAAGAGACCTCCAATAAACTAAGCTTTCTTCAATGAATTTAGTATCCCACTTAACCCAACGAGTATCCAAAATGCCTTAGGGCTCAAGAAATATTTCTTCCTCATCTACAAATGGTAGAACTTCTGAACTTGGCTTGATAGTTTCTCCTACTTTTTGTTTTAGCAACAAGATGTGGAAGACAGGGTGAATACGAGATCTAGAGGCAAACAGAGCCTATAAGCAACTTGGCTAATGCATTTTTCAATTAAGTATGGGCCATAATACTTGCTTGCCAGCTTTTGATAAGCTCTTTTAAAAACTAATTGTTAGTAATAGGGGTGCAGCTTTAGGTAGACTAGATCTCCAACTTGAAACTCAATGTCTCGTTGTCTGTAGTTTGCTTGTTGCTTCATCTTATTATTGGCAGCTGGTAAATTAAGCTTCAATTGCTACAGTACTACATCACGATCAAGAAGGCTTAGATCAACTGTGTTGACTGGATAACTACCTTCTTCATAACATGGAATAAGTGGGGGTGTTCGGCCATAAAGATCTTGGAATGGGGTCATCCCAATAGATGCATGAAATGTTATGTTATACCAAAATTCGGCTCATAGAAGGAAATCAACCCATTTTTGAGGTTGTTGATGATTGAAGCATCATAGGTACTATTCAAGGCATCGATTAACCATTTTAGGTTGTCCGTTTGTCAGTGGATGATATGCAGAACTCATTTTTAGTTTAGAGCCAAACATATGGAAGAACTCATGCCAAAATTAGCTTAAAAATAGTGGGTTGCAATCACTAATAATTGATCTTGGCATCCCATGAAGCTTGACAACTCCATCAACAAATAAAGTGGTAATAGTTTGTGCTAGATAAGGGTGAGAGAGAGACAAGAAGTGAGCGTATTTGCTCAATGCACCTACCACAACGAGAATAACATTCTTACCATGTGAAGGAGGGATTTGAAGTGGCTAAAGGAGGCTTGTTGGAGAGAGTGTTTTAGCTTTAATGCATTGACAGGTATCACAGGTAGCTACATACTGCTTAATGGTTTGATACATTGAAGGTCAATGGAATTGTTGTGCCAACCACTTGAATGTATGCAATACACCTAAGTGATCCCTATAAGGTGAATTGTGAAATAAAGAAGTTGCTGAATAGCAGTAGAAGTTGGGGGCACCACCACATGCTGTTTATAGCAAATTAACACGTTATGCCAAGAATAAGGATTTCTAGGATTGTCAATAGCCATTTGACCAATTTTCTGCATACAAGGTTATGTCGTGAGTCTTGCTTTATTGCATCCTAAAGTGAGGAGTAAGAAACAAATAAAGAATTAAGACTTGGGCTTCCTACTACTTGGGATAAAGCATCAGTAGCATTATTAGTCTTTCTAAGCTTATATAAGATTTCATAATTATAATCCAAAAGCTTTGTTACCTATTTTTGTTGTTCAAGTGTGATGACTTGTTGCTTTAATAAATAGTTAAGGCTCCTTTGATCAGTTTGAATATAAAATTTTCTACCAAGTAAGTAGGGACACCAAGTCTGAATAGTAGTGATAATTGCCAACATTTCCCTAGCATACTCAGACTAAACATGTTTAGTGAGACCCAAAGCACGACTCATAAAAGCAATAGGGCAGCCTTGTTGGGTGAGATTAGCACCAATGCCATCTCTAGAAGTGTTAGATTCAATCACAAAGGGTTCTTGAAAATTTGGCAAAGCTAACATGGGTGTCGTGGTCATTGCCTCCTTGAGATTTTGAAAAGCCTTCTTAGCCTCTTATGTCCACTGAAATTGTCCCATTTTAAAAAGGTTGGTTAAAGGATGAACTATCAGGTCATAATTTCGAACAAACTTGTAATAGTAACTTGTAATACCTTGAAATCTATACAAGTCAGAAACATTAGTTGGTTAAGGCCATTGAAGCATGGCTTGTATTTTTTTCTCGTCCACCTTGACACCATCAAGAGTAATAATGTGACCCAAGTATTCCAAGCATTGTTGACCAAAAGGCACATTTGTTGAGCTTAATGTAAAATTAATGATGCCATAAAATTTTAAAAGTCATTCTAACATGTTCAAGGTGCTTAGACCAATTGGGGCTATAAATTAAGATATCATAAAAAAAGACCAAGATAAATTTATGCAAGTGAGGCCAAAAAATAGAGTTCATAATTGCTTGAAAGGTAGAGGGAGAATTCCAAAGGCCAAAAGGTATAACCAAATATTCGCAATGCCCATTATGAGTATGAAATGCAATTTTATAAATATCTGGTTCATAAATGCATACCTGATGGAACCCTGTCTATAAATCAAGTTTGGTAAAATAAGAAGCCCCATAAATTTCATCCAACATATCATCAATAATGAGGATTAGGAACCTATATTTGATAGTTGTAGTATTTAATGCTCTATAATCGGTGTAAAAACACCATGTCTCTTTTTTTTCTTGACTAAAAGAACAAGCGAAGAGAATGGACTAACACTTGTCTTATTCACCCAAATTTGAGCATATCTTAAACCTATCTTTCAATCTCAACCTTTTGAAAATAGGCATAGCTGTAAGGATGCACATTGATAGGTTTTATGCCATCTTTAAAATTGATATGGTGTTCAATCTCTCTAGATGGTGGAAGTTGTGATGGCTTCTATAATATCCAGATCTTCTAAAATTGAACTGAAATTGATCAGATTATAAAAGAGAACCTCTAAAACGAAATGAAATAAGGTAAAATAAGGTTAGATTAATAAATGAAGCATCTATAAGTGAGGATAAGGAACCAGAGGTGGCTCGAAATCAAAGTCAAAATGGCTAAATGATATGAAATGAAAAGTAGTGGCAAAATTGTAATTTCAAATAACTTTTTGAAAACTCAAAGAAATGAGTTTTAAATGAAAAAATTAAGCTTACTAAGATTCTCAGAGCCCCAAAGATCATAGGAACCATCAAAATGACCAAAACCCCTTCAATGTACCTTTTAGGCAGTTGGTTGACCAGAACTTTGACTAGATGATTTAACAAGATTTCAAACCCCGTAAAATTGAAAATAATTTTTTTAAAAAAATAGAAGACATAAATTTTTATATGAAAAGATGGTTCTAAAAAATGATATAAAACGAGCCCAAATAAAGCGGTCAAAGTTACAGGATATAACGAGAATTTTGTAATTGTTGTAAATGTAATGGCTAATGGGTAAAAATAGTATGAAAGATTTAATTTAAGCTAGGTATGACATTTTAGTAAATTTAGATCCTCTATTTTATTAAAAACATTTACTTTCACTTTTATGGGGTTTAGAACCTTGCCGAATCATCTTGTCAAAATTCTGGTCAATTGACAACTTAAAAAGTATATCAAAAGGGCTTTGGTCATTTTGATGGTTCCTATGGTTTTGGTACTTCTGAGAACCCCAGTGAGCTTAATTTTTCCATTTAAGACTCCCTTTTCTGAGTTTTCAAAAAGTTACCAAAAATTATGATTTGGCCACTACTTTTCATTTCATATCGTTTAGCTATTTTGGCTCTAATTTTGATCCATCTCTAGTTCATTATCCTCATTTTTAGATGCTCTATTTATTAATCTAATTTTATTTTATCTTATTTCATTTCTTTTTTAGGGTCCCCTTTTATAATATGATCAATTTCAGTTTATTTTTATAAAATTTGGATATTACAACTTCTATAATAAATCATTGTACTCAGCCATTAGTTGTTGTAACTCAGTAGGAACATTTTGGAAGTTGCCTTGGCTTGTTAAACTAAGACAAACTACAAATAAAGAAGTCCCATGTCAAGCCTCCTTTGAAAATGCATGAACAAAAGTTGGTTGAATTGCTTGAGAAGTCAAATTATTCCATTGAAACTCTATAGTTAACTTTTTCCAATTACAAAGTATAGCCTTCGGTTGTTCTAACTATTGTACTCCTAACACCATGTCCAAACTGATTAGTGGTAAAGCATAAAGAGTGAGGGAAAAAGATATACCTTGCAATGTTATGGGAACCCTTTCGAATTTGCAGTGATACTTTAATGGACCAAGTCCATTTGCCACCTTGATATCAAATGGCTTAGTTGAAATAACAGGAAGCTATAAGATGTCTACAACTTTGGTATTAATAAAATTATGGGTGGACCCACTATCAATTAGCACAACCACTTTTGTTTGACTGATAATGGCTAGGATTTACATTATTTTGGAAAGAGACCAACTAGAGAGTGCATGTAGCGATATTTTAGCCTGGAGATCTTTAGAGTCCTCCAATTCGCCTTCCTCCTCATATTCATGTGGGCTTAATGTACTACCTTCCAAAAGGAGGAGTTGAGGTTTATGACACCTATGGCCAGGGGTAAATTTTTCATCACAATTAAAACAGAGCCCCTATGCAAGACATTTTTGCATCTTATTCCATGTGAGTCACTTAGTTGTCCAAAAAGATTAAGCCTTCAATGCAGCAGTAGTCACACAAGTGATCAACTTGGATTCATGCCTCTAACAAAGGAGTTGCTTTTTTCAAACACATGCTAATGAGATCTCTTCCTTCAATGTCTTAGGTTTAAACATTCAGATGCCATATGCGATCTCGGGTTTTAGTCCTCCCATAAAAGCCCCAGTGAGAGCCTTCGGAGGCCAACTATGGACTTGGTTACCCAAACATTCAAACTCCTACTAGTAATCACGGAAAGATCCCACCTGCTTTATCTTGGAGAGAGCCTCCTTGAAGTCCTCACATGTAGTGGGCCCAAATTGAGCCCCTAATTCTTCTTCAAAAATTGTCCAGGTGATCTTTATATTGTCATCAACATAAGTGCAATGGATCCATTGTCACTAATGATTTGCCTCCCCTTCAAGATGAAAGGAACTAAGCAAGACTTTGTGTGCTATTGGCGTATCCTGAAATTTAAAAAATTAGTTAACATGATTAAACCATATCATGGGGTCACTGCTAGAGAACTTCAGAAATTCAAGTTTTGCCTACTTGGAAGAAAAAATTGGTCATCCCCCTTTCATAGTCATTTGAGCTTTATCTTAAACTCCTCGAGAATGTCCACTACAACCATTAGCATTGCTACTAGCCCCTTCTCGATTAGAGAGTGAGGCTTTAAATAAATGATTGATTGTTTGCTCCATATTTTGGAGTTTATCTGCAAGGCTTAACTCTATCTAATTCATACCTTGTCCAAGCTCACCTAAGCTTGCTTCCAAGTTATCAATTCTCTCATAGTTGGAATCCAAGAAAGTTGCAACTCTAATACCAATGATAGGTCCTAGTCAAAACTAAAAAGAATATTTGATAAGATAATGCTATTTTTTTAGTTGTAGAGTGCACCACTAGTAATGCTCTTAAATACATCTAAGACCCACAACTAACTTACTTCCTATTATTCTACTTTGAATTAAAATATTCTAAATCTATTCAAAATCAATAAAATAATCAATAAGTAATAGCTATTCCTATTACTACATGATTGCATGCAACAGACTACAACTCAATAACCATGCTACGTGCTTCATGTTTGCAACAACTTGTGATATCTCAATCAATATCCTCTCTATGATACTTAGAGTTCCTCTTCGATGTGCGTTGAGATCTTCTCAATGTGTGCAACGTATCATGTACATAGTCTTTTTTTCTTAAAAAATTTATTTGCTACTATTAGATAATTTTTTGGAACTTTGTTGAAGCAACAATGTGTTAGGATAATTGTTAGATACTATTAATGTAGTAGATAGAATAATGTGGTTATTTGTGCGATTTTTTTCCACAAACGATCAATGTTAATTGTTTTATAAATTGGTGGTTGTGTATGATACTTAGTCATAATTAATTGATAATTAGCCAGTGCCACCTACCGAGCTTGAACAGCCTCTAATTTCCTTGTAGCATTTAGTTGTAAACACTATAAAAAAAATGCTCTTAGTGGCAACTTTTATTGCCATTAAAAGTACAAAAGTTGCCTTAAACATTTTTAGTGCTATATTGTAACTAATACTAATGTAACAAAAGATCTGTAGTGACAACACAAAAGTCATTAATAAAAATAATATTTAGTGGTAACAAAAGTCACATTAAAACTATTAAGTGGCCACAATTATTGCCACTAAAGCTCCAATAATTTGACTTTTAAAAAAGATTACTACCAAAAGAGAATTTTAATGGCAACAAAAGTAGTTGCTAAAAGTATCCTTTAGTAACAACATTGAAGTTGCCACTAAAGGAAACTTTCAATAGCGATAATAGTCAATTTATTTTTTATTTAAAAAATTTTTAGTAGCGACTAAAGATTTTTTTTAAAATTTATTTTATAATCCTTAGTTGTTATTATTTGCAAATTTTATTTCTAGAAATCACCATAATGTCTATGAATGATATATCTTTCGTTGTCTTGAAAATTTCTTATTGAAACATGTAGGTTCATTTATTTCATTTCCATGGATTGATCAAATATGATGCAAGCCTAACATTATAGTAGTTAGCTAGAAGGAAATTATGGAAGACAATATATGAGAACAATAACATATAGAGATTGTTTATTTTTGCTCCAAAAGCAAGATGTATACTTTGAAAATTCCAAAAAATAGATACTAACAAAATTTTCACATACATTGCAAGGTAATATGTGCCAACTAGATCTATCACCACCTTTTTACCATAAATAAACAAACCTCAAAATACAAATAATTCATATAATAATAATTGCTAGTAGACAACCCAAGGCAAGCTAAAAGTGTAAAGTTGAGTTGCAAGGCATTTTTTTCTTGTGTTTGATGTTGTACATATTGAGAGAATGCTACTCTCGGGAACACTTTCCAATTACTATGTACCATGCTTGCATAATGCATTTCACAACTTTATGCACTTAAAACAAGTTTTAGAAGAGGCAAGCAATGCAGAATTACAAGCATCTTAAATTCCTAACCTACATGACAAAATTACTTTAACCACAACTATTATTAATCAATAGCAAGCAATCATTACAAATGAAGGTATTGAAGTTAGAAACCTTTTTGTTCACCCCCACCTTTCTTCTGCAAAGGGTTCAAAGGTGGAAGTTTTTCATAACAAAATGCACAAATACAAACATTTGAGAACCATCTATATAAAGCTGAGACATGTAATATTGACATTTTCTTACCACCAATATGTTCATGAAAGATTAAATATATTGAGCATCCTCTACAGATGTTTGTATGCCAATTTCTGCAAGAATTGCTTTTACATGCTTTTTGTTGAAAAGTGAAAAGGAGTACTTCATGGAGAAGGTGTTCAGAATGTCACACAGAACATATTTGATATCTGATTTGCAAAATGTAAGTGAAGAAAAAAAATCATAATTTGAAACATCATTACTTTAATATAAATAACAAAACAAAACCCCCAAACCAAAAAAGAAAAGAAAGCCAAATTTAGAGGAAACATGCTTCACTTGCTTTGACAATTTTTGTTTTTTTCAATATACATCTGTGAGGGTGTAATGTTTGATTTTTGTTAAACAACAGAAATAGGTACATTTTCAAAGAAAATCCCCCGAAATAAATTAGTTAAAGTCCTATAAAATTTAAATGGCATTCCAGGCTCCTAAAAATGAGAATCCTAAGCTTAGACGGAAAGAAAAATAGAGCTAAAATGAAGAAACGAAATTGAACAAAAGACATACAAAACATAATGGCATTTTTGTAATTTTGAGCAAATTTTAGAATTTATACAGGAGGGCTTTTTAATGAAAGTTTTGAGTCCTTTGGGGTTCTCAAAGGCCCTAAAAATCATGGGAAGTCCCGAGACAGTTAAAACCCCTTCGGTGGATGTTTTCCAATAATAGTGGACCCAAACTTTGAGGAATTTGTTCAGAAAGGTTTTAGCTCCGATTTGAGTAATTCCAAAGGCATTTTACTAAATTGGAAACTTAGATTTTATAATGGAAAAGACAATTCTCAAAAAGGACCTAAAACAAACTAGAAATGAAAATGCCAAGATGAAAGGACAAAATTAAGATTTTTGAAAAGTCTTTCTTAGACTCCACTTATATATATAAGGCGCCCCACCTCCTCACTCACTTAGACACATATGTTTTTGCCCTAAACTAGAGAAAGAACCCTAAGAGTGAGGCGCACAAGAGGGAGAGGAAGAGAAGGAGAAAGACAAGGTAAAAGGTATGGATTCTTGGTTATTTTTCATACTTTTTTTTAGTAAACCTTTTCTCCTCCATTTTTCCTTCTTTCCTATGGTTATATTGAAATTTATGGATTTGTTTTGAGGGAAGAACAAAGGGGAAATTTTGAAATTGAGGTGAGGAAGCTAAAGAAGGTGAAGAACAAGCAAGAAGAACCAAGGAAATCAAGGAATTTTGCCATCTCTTCACTTGATCTTCCTCCTCCTTTCTCTTATAAGTGTTTTGACCTACATATGGCCAGCCCTAAGGAGTTGAGTTTCTAACTAAACCAAGGGTAAATCTTAGGAATTTGAGGGAGAAGAACAAGGATATGCAAAGAAAGCAGCAAACTAGCCATTAGATTTTAAGATAGCAAATTTAGGGTTTCAAGTGTTCCTTATAAAATCTAATTTGATACCTTAATTCTTAAGCCTAAATGAGTGTTTGAATGAGCTTCTAAGATTCCTAGAAGGCTCCCCATATGCATCCTCTATCAAGAAAACAAAGTACACTTCCATAGAGGCTAAATGCTCCATAGTCTTGGCCAAAAGGGGTTGAGGCACCTAGGGAGAGTTTTAAAATTTTTCAAGCCCATTTTTAAGTCATATATGATGAGTGAAGATGAGGGGAAGCCTTGAGAAAAATTTAGAAACCATAGAAAGTGAGATGGCCTTATATGTTCCATAATATGACCTAAGGAAACAACATATAGTTAGGCTCTTTATTTTAATTGTGTGATGACTTCAAGAGACTTAAAAGGAGTCAAGAATCGTAAATGAAAGGAAAGAATGGAGCCTAGAACTTATTTGATAGGTGTTACTTCATTAGATACATTCTTGGAACCATAAAGGGGTTATTAGACCAAGTTAGTGCTTAAGGAAGATGTGTGGCCTTAGAATTGATTCCATGAACCTAATTGGCTTTCATAAATTGTGTTTAGGCTAAGAGAAACCAATTCCACACCCTTGTGTGTGTGAGGCCGAGGAAGGGAGCATTGTTTCAAGAAGAAAAGTGTATGGTTGCATTAAAGGTAGCTCACTTCTTCTCTCATGCATGAATGCATGCTTGACTTGTCTTTGAATGTGTGTATGTGTGCTTTAAGGTATGAAAAGTGTTCTAGTATGAGCTCTTATTCCATGGTACCATGATGGTGCATTATGTTTTTTAAATGATATTTATTTGCTTGGGTTTGCTTGAGTATAGAGAAGCCAAGAACTCTTAGCCATAGTAATGATGAGCTAAGAACCTTTAGAAATAGTTGCGACAAAGCAAAGTGTCTCCCAAGAGTGAGGTTGAGCCAAAACCTCCTTAAGAAAATGGGTGAGGTAAGTCCAAAATCCATAAGTGAAAGCATAAGGCTAATCCACTTACTTGGCAAGCCTATAGATGCCTTGTATGACTTACTTACATGCCAAGATTGCTTCTTGAATGATCATGTCATCTATTATGCTCATACATCATTTTCCAGACTTATTTTGCATATTTTATGTATGATTGAAAGGGAGATGAGCTATTTGGATTTTTTGAATCTTATTCCCTCCTCTCTAATGTCCTAACATGCTAGGTGGACTAAGTGAACGAGGTAATGGGAGCCAACAACTTGAAAGATAAGAGATTGACAATAATTTACATAGATTTTGCTTCTTTATGACCATATGAGTGGCAAATATTATAATCTATTGTTGTATATGTTATATGACCTTATGAACATGTGTAATTATGCAAATGTATCATGTACAAATGAGATTTAATGTTATATGAATGGTGTAATGCATTTTGAGTATGGAATGGCAAGACTAGCATCATGTAACCTTGTGTATAACTTAGGGTGGATGAGTGAGTTTGAGAAATTTGGATTTGTGCACCTTTGAGACAAGTTTATAATGTCATTTTGGTGCATTCCCACGTGCTCAAGTGGCCACACAAGCTTGGGAAGCAAATTTAGAACTTTGATGCTAGTAGAGACCATAAAAATGATCAAACCAGAACTCTATAGCACAAATTGATCAAATGGATGAATCTTCCCATTAAAATTTGGTAGAAAGAACTCATTGAGATGTTTTTGGGAAGCCAAAATGTAGAAAAATTGAATCTCTATAGAATTAATTATAAATTTTCAAAATTAGGATTTTTCTACTGTTTTGGTGCATATATTGTTCATATGGTCAGTTTTGTGTTCTGTGTCATATGAGGAACAAACAGTGTCCAATGATTATGAAATTTTATAGAAATAAACGAGAGGATATAAGCTTTCTATGGCCACCAAGATCACTCATTTGGAGGTTTGAGCAGAGAGTTATGAATTTTTGAAGTTTAATGTCAGTACTAGTAGCACCACTTGACCTCCTGTATTGTTCCATTATAATTCAGTTCCTAAATGAACTTGGCGTGGTCTGGAGATATTTTTTTCTTAGATTTAACATCTGTAGATTCTCATAATGACCAATTTTTTATGATTTTGATTTTTCTAGAATTAGTTATGAATTTCCAAAATTTATGATAGTAACTTGTGACAGTAGTCCAGACAACTAAGACATTGGGTGTTTTTTAAATGTCAAACGTCTTATACTTGATGTCTCATGAACTGAAATTATTTTTACCATAAATTAGACATCTGTGGCTTTCTATAATGGTAAATAATTTATGATTTTTATTTTTTCTAGAATTAGTTATGATTTTTCAAAATTTGTGACAGAAAATTGAAATTTTGGCCGAGGCTGCACTATGGTATTTTGTGTGTTCCTTTCACTTGCACGAGTTGGAGGCCACTTTTGGTGATGGAATTGAGTTGTATCTATGTAATTAAATATGAGAATGTGATACATGAGCTCACATGGTTCACGAGACACCGAATGAAAAATTTATACGTTACGCAATGCAAAGAAATTGATTATTTTAATGCCATTTTCCTTGCTTTTTCATGAAATACATGACATGAGACATGGAGATAGCATGAGATAAGCTAAAAATTTATGGTGTTATAAAGGGTCACATAGTAGGAAGGTAACCCTCGATCTTCCCTCTAAGCCTCCCCTTCTAGGCTAAAGTGAGAGCTTAGACAACATTTACTACCACCAAATAAACTCTTTTCATTCTATACTAATAAAAGTATATGGAAAGTGGAAAGAGTAAGAGAAGTGCCAACAAACACAAGCCAAGGCAACTAACTAATAAGGAAACCTATGTAATAGACCAGCTAGTCCTCATGTATCATGTGCCCTAGTATAACAACAATTTTAAGAACGGTAGACATTCAACACTTGAACATAAGGCTATATCACATAGATGGAAATCCCAAAGTTATTGGGTTGGGAATGTTAAACAATGAATTACAATGTAAAATCAACATAAAACTAATGGTAAAACTAGAATTCCATACATGACACGACCCAACTGAACTAATAACATTATACAAAACTATTTTAATTTTTTTAATAAAAGAAGAAATAAAAATATAAATAAATATAACAGATATCATAGTATTAGAGAGATATGAAATTCCAATATTTGCAAAATTAAATCAATATACCAAAAAAATCCATTATATAGATTAGTTATTTTGCAAAATATGGATTTAGATTAAAAAAAAGGTCATATAAAATTAATCTAAGGAATAAACCAAAATTACGAATGTGAATTTTTCCATGAAAGAGATTTTAAAGAATGTGAAAACATTTGCTTCTATCTATTTGAGTAGTTCCTTTTACTTGTGAGCTATGTAAATAACTAATGATTGTGGCAATTTTTAAATTATAATATTTCTATGAGAGTTTCAATGGCTAAGCCAAAGTTTTCACATTAGAAAATTAATTACATTAAATCATATTTATGAAAAAAATAATTTTTTTCATAAATCATTTTTTTAATAGGTCATTCATGAAATTATATATGAATGCAAGTTATAAGAGCATATTATATAGCTATTATCTTTTGGTGTGAGCAAATATTTAACATTGAGCATTACTCAATTTTCTTTTTAAAAATTAGCCCAACACCTAAAAGGGAACGAAGTAGATTCATCTCTAACAACATTATGTTGCTAGTTATATGGCAATGCTATAGGAGCCAAAAGAATTTTTTTTTTAGGCTAAGGTCCTTATAACCAATTTTTCGAATTCAAAGCTTTTTTAAACCTTTTCTTATTTGGTTTGTTTAGCTTTCATCACAAACAGACATAGTAACGATAGTAAAACCCTCAAGAAGAGAGAACAAAAAGGTTTTCCTTGATATCTCACAATAAATTATAAGCCAAGAACAATTGAGGAAGATTAGAAAACACAATACAATACAATACAAAAAAAAAGGAATTTTGTGATGGCTGTATAGCATTGATTTTGACTAAAAATAAACATGATGACATTTCATTCTTGACAACCCCTACAAACTTGCACAATTCTAAAATATGTGCTGCAATGGCTTAGTTATAATGGCAACTGCAATTTTGCAGCTTTCTTTAGTAGCAGTTTCAACCATTGCTAAATTCATTAATTAAAATAGTCCCCTCTCCCCTTCTGACAGATTTAGATTTGGAGTTTAAATTTGAAACACCAAGCTACTGTAAGGAGAAGGTTTAGTGCCATGAAGACCATCGTCGTCCATAGCAATGTGGTGTCGTCACCATCGCATTGTCGATTGTCATCCACCATTCGCCATGTAGTCCACCATCCACCACTGGCTATTTACACTATTTTAGCTTTATCTTTTCTATTTTTCTTTTCAATTTTCAATTGATTTGAAGTAGTTTTTTAAAAGATTTTTTCATTTTTGAGATATATTGATTTTTTGTTGGTTGGAATTGGTTAATTTGTGTTGAATCTTAAAGATTATTTAAACTTTTTGTGTTGATTTGAGTTTTTCTTATTTGATTTTTTTTGGGATTAAAATAAGTTATTTTTATTGTTTGATTCTTTGTTATTATTATACATATATGAAACATTATTTGCTTAAAGCCCCCATTGTTACAATGTTTATTTTCTCCATTTTTTGATTTTTTTAAAAACTTGATCAATATCTCTTTATCTCTATAGTTTGTGTAGTCTTTCAATTAGATTTATTGTAGATATGAAATTTTCTTAAATACCTAACTATTGAGAATTGTAATGGTTGTAAAATTAATTTGACAAACTAGAAAAAGTTTAGCTAATTATTTGAGTTTTAGATTAAGGACTATTAATTATATATGTATTTGCACTTTATTTGTTGATTTCCTTTCCTATTTTCCCCACTTTATCTTATTTTTATCTTAATTTATTACTTAAACTTAATCCTAATATTTTTTTTTTTCAAATCCCATATATGTTATTTGGTTTTTTTTCTTAATTTATTATAGGTTGTGGGCCTGGTAATATATTGTTTAGGGTTTGTGGAATTAGGAGTAATTGGTAATATTGTGACTATAGATTGTGAAATTGGTCATACTTGGCAATTTTTTTTATTGTGGTTTGTGTTTGGCAATATTGTGATTATGGTTTTGGTAATAGATTCATATTTGGATATATTGTGATTTTGGATCGTTGAATTGGCCATATGATAATATCTTGATTATGAGTTGTAGATTTAGTAATATATTGCTTGGGGTTTGTGGAATTGAGAATAGTTGGCAATATTGTGACTATAAGTTATGGAATTGTTTATACTTGGTAATTTTTATAATTATAATTTGTATTTGGCAATATTGTGATTATGATTTTGGTAATACATATATATTTGGAAATATTATGATTTTAAGTTGTTAAATTTGCCATACTTGGTAATATCTTGATTATGGCTTGTGGACTTGGTAACATATTACTTAGGTTGTGGAATTGAGAATAGTTGATAATATTATGACTATGACTTATGGAAGTAGTCATACTTGGAATTTTTTGTAATTGTGATTTGTGTTTGGCAATGTTGTAGGTTGTTGAATTAGCCATCTCAAGTGTTTGGACGTTCCACCCATTCTTATAGTGGGACTAGTTCTACCGCAGAGTTAGAAAGTCAAGTCTCTCTAAAATTATCAGGATCACCTCCCTTTTAAGCTAACTTTCTTTTAAATTCCAATAGTAATATTTATAATAGATTCATTAAATAATATTTTTTATAATTTAATTCTTATTTATTTATAATAATATTTATATTTTTAATTTAGGTACATGATCCAGGAAGTGAGTATTGAGTAAGTGTAAGTAAATGTTTTAATCAAGATGAAGACCATTATTAGGTTTATCACTTGTAGAATTATTTGTTAAATGATATTATATTTGTATGACTTATTTATTGACTTATAGGATTGCTATTTCTATGATAGTATTATTGCGTATGTACTAGATCTAATTTTTAATATATCTAATTATAATTTAAAGTTTATAATTCTTATGGTTACTATGTACTAGTTATTTTTGGTTATGTTTATAATAAAGTTCAAATATAACAAAAAAAAATTAAAAACAAAAATCGAGTAAAAAAATAGCTAAGATTGCATTAGCGATGGTTAAAATTGTTACTAAAGGGATTCATTTTTTTGGGCTATGTTTGTGTCATAATCGCTACTAAATTAGCGCCATAACTTGCAGTAATTGCACCATAACCACTATGAAAAAACCTTTTGTGATGATTGTTCCCATGGTTGAAAACAAGCGTTGCAATGCAACTCTTGATCAAGCTTTTAGCTATGTATCTTGCAATTGTTGCTAAAGTCTTTAGTGAAGTCCAGATACAAATGCTACAAAATGCCACTTTTTTGGTAGTGATAAGCATAACATATCATGGTTCCTTCTATACTTTTCTAATTTTGAAAGAGAACAAAAGATTTGAAGAAACTTATCAAGTTGTAGGATTTTTCTCCAATGCAAGGAATAAATGATTTGCAGTTCTCTTTTCTTTTTGAATTTCTAACATTTAAAACAAATACCTATATTTTGTAAGAAAGAGTATCATTTTGGCAATCATTAAAAAGACTCATGTTCATCTATATAAGCTATGAAAGGAATCTTTCAGACAAAAGTAGAATAGTTTTTATAGATGTTTCTTAAACAAAACAAACCAATGAAATTATTAATAAGCAATACAAGGCAATAATTTAATACCTTTCTGTTGAAACCATTTTCTTCAACATAATCATTACCTATTTGTGCATAACTTCAAGCCTCCTGTGATAAACTTACTAGTTAGAGCTATTTAGTGTAAATCCACTCCTCACCAAATCTCTAACTTCTCTTAATATATAAAGGACAAATGTCAGCCTTCACTGTAAATTGAACTATTAGCAACATTTTGCAAGGATATATAGCAAGTTAGTGAAGATGAATGCTTCCAATGTTAAACTCATGCACATATAAATCTCAATCAAACTATTCCTAAGCTCTATCTTGCTTAACAGTAGTTAACCACCCTAAAGCCCCCATTTACAACCTCTTTTTTCCCATTTTAACGACTAACCCTTAGTCTAGGTTTCGTCATATCTTATTGCCAACCTATAAATTAGACTCAGAGTATAACTTGAAGACCTAAGAATTGGAAGTTTAAGGTGTAGACAACATCCCAATAAACTCTAAATCTGAAACCCCCCTTTCTAAAGAGAAGTGGGTTCATAATCAAGAAAACTTCCCCGCACATATGGCCTCCATTAGAATGAAATGAGCTAGAAAAGAAAGAAAGAAGAGAGAAAAGTAGAGCAAGATTAAAGGGAACAAGAGAAAACTCACCATAAATGGATTTAGCACATCCACAGCTTCACTCTACAGACCCATGTATGATATATAAAGGAAGGAGCTCCAGTGAGTAAGTCGACATTGCAGGTGGCAGCATGATGATTGGACAATAGCTAGATACATAATCAAGGGAACAAGAAGACAAGAAGAAAAAGGAAGATGTTATGTAAGAGAAGAAGAGCGAGCAATGAAGGGCAATGTAAGAGATTAGGGATGTGAGAAAAGAGACCATCTTTATGCAAGATTTAAAAATTGAAGCCATAGTGATGTTATGAAACCAGAGATATAAGAGCAAAAATCGAAGTTTAAGATTTAGGTCTTTGCCTACAATGAAGTTGATGAAAAAAAGGGAGAGAATATGGTGTTTGCCAAAATGTAAGATGCCTTGCATTTTTGTCTTAGTTTTTTTAATTTATTAATATTAATATATATTAGTGTTAATTTATTAATTTTAACTCTCTTGATTTAAATTTTTTATTTAATTTATATTATATCTATCCTTCAAAAATTATCTTTTAAATTATAAATTAAATAATAAAATAAAATAATCTATTTTTTATTAATTATCTAATAACTCATAAAACTAGATAAAGAATAAATAAAAAGAGACTATCAATAATTCATATAAAAAAATAGTTTAAGTGATAAATATATTTTTTGAGATAATTAAATTAAATTAATATTTATAAGATAATTGTTAAATTTTTAATAAATATAGTACAAATTTATTTCATAATTATATTTTTAATTAGAAATTAAATAATTATAATACAATTATCTATTTAGTTTATTTTTCTTTTTGATTAATGATTAGATAACTCATTAAACTTGATAAAAATAATTAAAAAGAAACTACAAATAATTAGTAAAATAAATAAAAAATAGTTTTTATGATAAATATATTCTTTGAAAATTTTTGAATTAAATTAATATTAATTTTTATGAAATAATTATTAAAATTTTAATTAATATTGTACATATTTATTTCATAATCATATTTTTAACCAAAGAATAAATAATTATAATAGAATTATCTATTTATTTTATTTTTTATTTTTAATTAATGATTAGATAACTCACAAAACTAGATAAAGAATAATTAAAAAGAAAACACCAAAAAGTTTTAAAATAAATAAAAAATAGTTTATACATGAACATATTCTTTGAAATTATTTAAATAAAATTAATATTAATTTTTATGAGATAATTATTAAAAAATTAATAAATGTTGTACAAATTTATTTCATAAAAATTTAATTATTTTTAATTAGAAATTAAATAATTATAATATAATTATCTATTTAGTTTATAATTTTTTTTATTAATGATTAGATAACTTACAAAACTAGATCAAGAGTAATTAAAAAGAAGCTACCAACAATTATTAAATAAATAAATAATATTTTATTTAATAAAAATATTCTTTTAAAATTATTTAAATTAAATTAATATTAAAAGAAATTTTAGGCTAATATTTTTAGCCTTCAATTTGCAAAGTTATACGACTTTATAAGCCATTTTTTGTACTACTTTACGTACTTGTCTAAATTGTTGACATCATTGATCATATGGTTCCTATACTTTAAAAAAGTTGTAGCTAGGTTGGTTCACAAGATGTCGTGACTAGATCTCTATGGTTGAGGTTCTTAATGCTTAGAGAATAATCCTTATTAATTAGTTATGAGAATAAGTTAACCAGGTTAAATATCAATTGTACTTAATACTAATTAAGGTTAATCGTGTTCACACTTCAAAGATATTTCAAATGGATTAAGTTTAGCTATTTGGTCCTACATTCACTTAATGTAAGAAGGTGGAAATAGCTTAATTAAAATCCTTAAATATTCTTAAACATGCAAGGGATAAGCCTACAAAACCTAACCTTATGTGAGCTAAGACATAGGGCAATGTAAAATTTCTTTCATGGCTTGAGGTTTGGCATTGTAGCCCTACTTTCCAAAAGTCATGGAGTTACTCCATCCTATCTCACCTTGATGGTGATGTCAGAATCAAGCTGAGCCATGGCCTTAGTTCTAAAGTCATGGCCTCCATGCCCTCTGTTACACTTAGGGTTCCAAATTATGCCTTGTCTTTTAGACAAGCTTGGAATTATGCACACGTCTTCAAAAATCATGAAAAATGACATGCAACAACCACTATATGTTAGCTAATCACCATAAAAATTTCAAGGTAAAATGATATGGTTTGGTCCATTAACTTATGCGATTTGCAAAATGGCCCAATTTTGCCCTATAGTCTAAACGAGCACTATTTGGGGCTTAGTTAAACAACCAAAATAGCCTAAAAAAATGTAAAATTTGACATACTAATCCTCACACATGTCTTCTAACTTCTTGCCAAAAATCATGAATTTTGAAGGTGGTATACTAGGTGAAAAAGTATACTTCTCATAAGCTACCCTATTTTAAATTTATCTAAGCAAATAAACACTATTTTTGGCTTAGCTATCCACAATGAAACATTAAGAAACTTGGCATATCATAGCTTCTAGGTCTTATCTAGATATTAAAAAAATATTCCAAGATGAATAGGAAATGTTTACTAATTCATTTACATACTAATTTACAAGTTGGTTATATAAGTACAATAACTATTCCAAGCATCACACGTTCCAATCCCTATTTACAAAACAAGTTTACCAAAATTTGTACTACACATTCAAATACAAAAGTCCCTTACACACATATAGTTGCATCATATATACATACAAAATAGTAACCAAAAAACTTAAAACCATCTAAATAGTAGCTTGGTTCTCTTTGTCTTTCTTGGAGTTTTCACTTAGAATTAGTTAACAGAAGGGTGAGATAATAATCTTAATAGATAGTATAGTATTCCAAATACATTTACAATGAATTTAAATTAAAATAAACCATGAAGTAATTATGCAAGCTATGTAAATATCATTTTATGGATATAGACATGGGTACAACTTACTATAATCTCATATTTTTTGTTGCATATACTCAGTTGATAACCAATAACCATGAAGGAGTACTCTGTAACTTCCCTATTTGATGAGACTGAGAGCTTTGTAGCTCCTAGGTCTTGCATAATCATACATACAAATAACCATATTCATATATAACCAGACATTCATCAATTCCATTAAATCAATTCAAGAGCAAATACAACAAAATAGGAATACTAGCTATTTATATCAACTAAGGGCTCTAATTCCACTACATAGCTTCCACTTTCCCCAGGTAGGTCAACAAAGGCCTAAATTCTATGTTAAGCAACAAATACATAGTAATGAGAAGTCACATGAAAAATTGCCTATTAGCTTAACTAAAATTCCAAACTCAATTACAAGATACTTAGTTCAATTTCCCAATTCTCAAGTCATTATACATAACTCCTAACTTCTTGATTTCCAATTTCTCTTTTCCACAATTCCAAACATATCAAATTTCTTATTCAATAATTGAATAGAAAATTATTCTAATTGGCTTTTGTAAATCATGGTTAAGTACTAAATTAAGGAATTGAGAACAATGGGTATAAATTCCAAATTCAAAGAGCTTACCTCTTCCTTTTGAGTTCTTCCAATTCCAAATTACAAAAACAATTTCCAAGCTTTTAAATTAAAGCTTCCAAAGCCTAAATATCCTCCTCCTAATTTTCAACCATGGCATGGGAAAGTATATTAATTATTTTGGGTAATTTTGGGCAAATAATAATTATTTGGCAATTTTTGACAAGAATATAAATTTAATTATAAGTTTGAATTTAATTAGGAGAAGATTAATTAGTGGAGGTGAAAATTTAATTAGATCTTTATAATTAATTTAATCATGCTCAGAATGATTTTAGAAGCCCAATTTAAGTTTTAATAAAGACCTAGTTCAATAGGGCTTATTAGATCACTGCTTAACACTCAGATATTAATCTAGTTGAACAAAAATGCCCATAGGTCAGCCATATTTCTACTGAACCCTAACATTAGTGCCACCACCCCACTTATTCAGCAGAACACACTTTGGATAGCAGAAGCAAGAAGAGAAATTGCATAAGGGGGGGGGGGGGGAGCTAGGGTTTCTTCACCTTATGGCCTTAATCTGCATAACTAGAGGAGGATTTAGCTAAAGTAAGTTATATGAAAGTTGTTTTTCTCATCTTCCTTTTCATTTTGATTTGATTAGTTCTCCATTTAATGGATTTTCATCTAAATTGTAAGTTTAAAAATTAGTGTTTTAGTGTTTTCTTGTATGATTTTCCAAACTTGAGGCTAGAAAAACTATTGGATAAGTATTCCCCTTTGTTTTAATGTATTAATATGCTAAAAATTGGCCTCTATGATTGATTTTTGGTTTTGGGCTATGTTAATATGCGAAAATGCAAGGATTTAATGCGACTTATTATTGTTTCTGGGTTTTGGGGCCCTAATCTGTACATTCAACTCATTGGAAGCTTGGATAAGCTTTTTTTAAAGTAATTATTAATGATTGGAATGAATGGGTATATGACTCTTCTAGTGTATGATGAATAAAAGTTGCATTTTGCTTGATTTAGGACACTTAAAGTATTTTGGCATTTGTTAGTAGTTCTTGAGGAATTAGAAATCAAGTGAGGTAATCAGGAGTTTTAACTCCATGTAAATGTTAATGTTAATCTTATATTTGCTACATGTATTTGTTTTCCATGATAAAGGATTAGTTTGACTACTTGTCATTTTGGACAGTAATTATGTCCTTATGTGAAGCTATGATCATGCTTCCACTTATGCATTGTGCTGTGATTGTGCACTGATTCATGATCATACTTATTAGAATGCACCAAGCTGTGACCATGCTCAATAATGAGTTAGTGCTATGATCGTGCCATTTTCTTATATTTTTTGTTATTATCATATTGTATGTGATTACTAGTATGTGATAGTAGTTACTAGTAGTCAAACTTGTTCATTTACTAATTTACATGACATTTTTCTAATATCTCCTTGTATGAAAAGAATTTATGTTAATTGAATTGTACATACAAATGAAATTTCTCTTAGTTACTGAGATTCACATCTCACCCTTATTATGGGATAACATTTTTAAGTAAAGGTTCTTTTGCCAATGATAAAGGAAAGTTAGGGGATAACCACCTTTAATTCGAGGCCTTGTGTGGGATTCTACACTTGGATATTTTTGGTTCTGTATAGATTCTAATTTTGTAGCTTAAATTTGTATAGCATCATGATGTATTCATATATTGCCAAATGTAGGCATTTTGATGTTTATGTAATCTAGGATGAACCCACTAGGACTAGGCTTTAAGTTATATTTGACCTAATGATCTTAATTGTAATTGAGAAATTATGACTTGATATGCATGTATGAAAGATTGCCTTATCAATTAATGAATATAATTATAACACTACTCTTAATACTTGTTTTATTACTGTCATATGGCGTAATGCTATCATGTATGGTTAATCATAAGGGTTGATGCTTGTGTAAATATGAATTTTGGTATATTTTATGTAGTGGTAGCCTTAAAAATGTAAGTCAGTTGTTTTGGTTATGTAGGGTATGTATTGGTCCATCCTTTAGGTATATTCTAGCTTGTTCTATTGTCATGGGTCCTTTATATGTGATTTTGGAATATGCCATAGTCATATTTTGATTCTAAGGTTGTGTCAAGGTTTTAAGGATGTACATATGATTAATTTGTCATTTGAAACTTACTCAATGTGATTTAAAGACATTAGGTAGTTAAATGTGCAATTTTGGGTTGCCACTTGAGGTTGTACCTTGCTATTTGTTGTCATAAGTGTGTGTGTTGCATTGATATGATCAAAAATTCAATTGGTGTAGCTAGTCCTTAAATCTTTTAGATAATGTAAACCCTTAAATGAAGATTATAAAAGGACATAAGCTTTAAAAGCTTTACATTTTAGCCTTAGAAAGGCACTAGAATTGAGGCTGAGGTGATACTAACTTATTAATTCACACTCTTTAGAGGTCAGGTTCAATGTACAATTAATTCATAGCCAAATTTCCTTTAAGTCACAGCCAAAATGCATCAGGATTCTTCTAGAGGCTAATTGCACCATGGCACAAGAGGTTTAGCCACAACACAAATCATGGGAAATAAGGAGATTGGCTCTTGAGAATTGCACCATCCTTTAGGTATATTCTAGCTTAACCACATACAAGCATTGATACCCAATTAAAAGAATACCACCACCATATCCTATCAAGTCCTACTAAGTTAAGCCATTTACCTTCCTAAGCTCTATAAAGATCACAAACCCATACTTTCAACCACTAAATTCAAGATGTATGAAGGAAATAACAAAAAATGGAATGGTCAAGCTTACCAATGCCTTGGATTCACTTCTCCTTTTCCACCAAAATCACAAATGATGATGATGATAATAATAATAATAATAATAATAATAATAATAATAATAATAATAATAATAATTGATAAATAAATCCACCAACTTATGATTCCATAAACGATAATGTAATCAAAAACCAACTGGGCCAAAATGCAAAGGAAGAAGAGTAGATGAAGTTTCTTTTTACTTACTTGAGACAAAAGTCGCATCTTCCTTCTCAAATCTCGTCTTGAACATTGCCCTTGAACCCTTTCTCCTTCTCTTTGTTTTCTTGTTCTTTTCTCTAGCTGTGTCATGCACATGGCTAAAATGAAGGGGAGAGAGAGTATGTGTGTTTAGTTATGTGGGAATTGGGTTTGGGTGGTAGATATATTAGAAATTGGCTAACTGGCTTATAGGCTTTGTTAATTTCTAATTAGGGTTCCTCTAAATCCTATTTTAGGGCTTTTCTAATATAATTTAATTTAAGCAGGGAATAAAATATCTAATTAGTTTTTTCCTAAGGATAAATAATTAAAGTTCCAAGTAATTAAATGAAAACCCAAAAATAAATATATTTTCCATGGAATTCCTAATTTATTAAAATTTAATTTTTTAATAACCTATTATTATATTTATTTTTCCTTTAAAGTCCATATTAAATTTTTTTAGGGTGTTACAAATGTCAATTGAGATGCTCATTGCTAATGGCTATAAGAATTGATGAGTGCCTCTCAGAAATAAAATAAATGCTACTTTTGTCTTTCTTAATGTGACGACACTCCTAGGGTTTCTTCCTCTACTATAAAAAATGTAATGAGCATAATATTTTGATTTCCATTTTAAGCTATCACTATTAACAATGTGCCACACAATATTTATCGTATAAGAAAGTCTCTTTGTTTTGAACCATCAATTCTAAGTGCCTAAAGACATCAATGGATGGTTTATTTGACCAAAACACTCAATGGAAGATCTTTGTGCTTCTTTCTTCCCCCACACCTTTGTGTTTGGAATTCAACCACTGTATCAAGCACATCTTATTGGATAATAGCCATTCAAACATGTAATAGGTCATAAGAATCCTTCCATTTTTTATGTCTTATAGCAATAGCCTTTTGCTTGATGATCCATGCCATCTTGGATGAAACAATGTATGATAATTGATCTTTAATTCTTTGGATGATCTATAGATTGAAATGTCAAGGAATTCATTCACCATGCTTATTATGTAGCTAACGGTCGTATTAAAGTCAATTTTACAATGGTCTTGACATATTGATGAAGAAGCACAAGCATGATCTCCATTGCATTTTGTAATTTGCCACATATTGAAAGAGGCTTTCAAGCATGGCCTTACCCTTTAATTACAACCATTTCCAAAGTTAGGGCACTTAGCCTTGATAGATTTTGATGTAGACTTCTCTACCTTAAAGTTTTAATGCCTCTTGATATTATGCATCTTTATTGCTATTGAAGAAAGGTAGAAAGGGGGCTAAGAAATGTATTCTATAAGAGAATGAATACTGTAATGAGTTTTATAAGTAATAGGTACCCTATTTATAGGCCTAGAGTTAAGGAGATTTACAATAGTACCTTTAGGAATAAGGTTATTTACAACAAACCCAAGAAAAATAAATACTCAATGAATAAAAGAAAATAAGACTTCCACACTCCCTTTTAAGCTAGGGAGAATAGGTTAATCATGTCCAGTTTAGATAAGTGAACATCAAATTTAGTTCTTGAAATGACTTTGGTTAGAATATCATTTGTTTGTTGACACGTAGGTGTATAAATCACCTCAATGGTTCTCTTTTCTTTTTTTCTTTGATAAAATATCGATCAATTTTAACATGTTTGGTTCTATCATGATGGACTGGGTTCTTTGTAATGCTTATTGCAACTTAGTTGTCACATAATAATTTCATGGATGTTGAAGTAGGAAATTAAAGTTCTTTTACAAGCCTTTTCAACCATATACCTTCATAGATTCCATAAATCATAGCTCAAAATTTGGCCTCAGTGCTATTGCAAGCTACAACTAATTGCTTCTAGCTCCTCTAAGTAACAAGGTTACCCTAGATATGGGTACAATACACTGAGGCTGACCATTTATCAATAGGACATCTATCCTTATCAACATTATCAACACTAGAGAATACTTCTATGCTCTTGTTAATTCCTTTCTTGAAAAATAACCCCTTTCTTGGTGTCATTTTTAAGTTCTAAGGATTCGATTTACTGCTTCTAGGTGTTCTTTAGTAGGATTATTCGTAAACTAGCTTGTCACACTCATTGTGAAGTTAATATCTGGTCTAGTATGAGAAAGGTATATAAATATCCCCACCAATCTTTAGTACATCCCTTTATCAATCAGGGTAGAATTTTCTCTTGGCCAAAATTTGTTAGATGAACCTATAGAAGTATTAGTTGGTTTACTACCAAGCATACTGGTTTGCCTTAGCAAATCAAGGGTATATTTTCTTTAGGATATTAAAATCCTTTTGTTGGATTGAGCCACTTCCATATCTAGAAAGTACTTTAAAGCTCCCAAGTCTTTAATCTCAAAGTCTTTGCTTGGGACCTTTTAAAGGTGAATAACTTATTCTTCATTGTTCCCAGTTATAATAATATCATCTACATAGACAATAAGAACAATGATCTTACCCTATGATGCTTTGATGAAAAAGGGTGTGATCTATCTACTAACCCAAGCTGCTTGATTACCTTGGTAAAATTTTCAAACCATGCTCTTCTTAGGAATTGCCTAAGCCTATATCAAGACTTTTGTAATATGCATACTAGGTTGATATTGTTGGAATTTTCAAACTTAAAGGTATCTTTATGTAAATTGTAGTATCCTAGATTTGTAAGCTAATGTAGTTTGTAAAGAATGAAAAGAGACATCTATAAAGGAGTTCATAGGGAGAAAAGGGACCATTCAATACTAAGAGTTGATTTGGGCCTAATTGGGAGAAAAATTAAAGATTTAAAAAACATGAGAATTTACTTAAGAAAGAAATACTATTCATCATAATATTATAAAATAAGGCTAGTAAATTAACTATATGAGGTTGGTTTGGTAAAATCCTTAATGGTGCACAAGTTAGGACTCTCAGTAATAATATTTTTTACCAGTCTTTTTCAAACTATTTTAAATTCTTGTAACTTTTAAATAGATATTTTTAATGAAAATTAGAGTCTAAATTTGGTATGGAATAGTTAGTTTTTGAAAGGACTAAAAAATGAGTTCAAATAGGAGAATTAAAATGTAGGAATAAAATGGTTATTTTTGAAAAGTTATAAAACCTTATATATATATATATATATATATAGCATTCCTCATCTCTTCTTCCTTCCATAATCAACTTTTTCTAGCAATTTCAAGTTTCCATGGTGGCATGAAGAAGGGAGGAGAGAGAAGGGAAAGAAAGCCAAAATAGGTAAATAAATATGCCAAATTTTACTATGCTATAGTTATGAAACTTTCTCTACTTTTCATGCTCTCATGGTGGGTTTGGTTTCTCAAAAAGGTGATGTTTTTGGTAGTTACCTTGAGTGAAAGAGCTCATTTGAAGAAGCCAATTACACCAAAATAACCTTTATCAAAAGTTCATCAAAGCAAGGTATAACTAAAGTTAGGAAAAATTTATATCCTTAAAACCTTAGCTTTTTACTTGTTTGTCCAAGAGAGAGAGAGTAAAGGAAGGAAATATGAATTTGATGAAAATTGGGTATTGTAACACCATAATGACTTGACTCTAACTCATCTCCCTCTAGGTTTGATTCCATATGATTTCCAAAGAAAATGACTAAAATGGGGTATTGTACTACTTTAAGTGGGGGTTTAACAGGTCATATTTTGCCCTGTGGGTCCCTTGAATCCATCATTCATGTTCTCTACTCAAACACCATCTATACAACTTTCACATCACCTCAAACAACTCATAAACCACGGATATGAAGCCAAAAACCAAGAAAATGCAATTTCTCACATGAGCCCAAAAGTCAGATTTTTGGCTTTAACTTTGGAAAATCATAACTAATTCTATAAAAATGGGAATCAAGAAAATAATAGTTCTCTAGAAATATTTGAATGTTAAATTCACACTAAAAATAACTTCCAACCACAATCTCAGCGTTTGGACTATATTTGACATCGAAAAAGAGACAGAGGTCCAGCTGTCCCTGGTACTAGTGCAGCTTACTGTCATGAACTTCGAAAATTTGTAATTAATTCCAAAAAAATCCAATTAGGGCAACTATACCAATTTGGAAAGATAAAGATGTTAACTAGAGAAGAAAAATAAGTTCAGATCAGTTCAGGAGCTCTTGGACCTCGAAAATTGATAGAACAATAATGAAGGTCGGATAGCTTCCCTGATGCTGATACAGAACTTCAGAAAGTCGTTTCTCCCTCTACAGACCTCCAATTGAGGTGCTTCTAGTTGTTATATGTCACTGTAGATATCTAATTTATGATCATAAAATTTTATGACAATTGGACACCATTTGTTCTATGAATGACATGGATCCATTTTTGGACTAGTTGCATAATACCATGACCAAAACCATCAAAATTTTCAAACTTCAACAATTCGCCAAATATTCCCTAGACCTCCAAATATTACCCACTTTATCTTTTAAAGAAGCTCTCAATAGACTCTAGAGGCATGCCAAATTCCATATCAAGAAGAGCTCATTTGGCCATACTTTGACGGAGCTCACAAATATGGTAGTTTTGGCACCCAACATGGTTCAAAGTGGGTCCAAATGGTCTCCCACATGTTCTTGCATCTCTTGGGCAAGTTTGAAAGTATAAAAATAGCATATATGAATTGCCCAAGTGATCCAAGTCATCATACATTTCAAATTCACTATGCTACGGAACAAAATGCACTATTACATGTAAGCCACAAAAGGGCCAAATTTTACATTTTCATTGCTTTGACTTGCTCTACAGTTCATACATCATTTATACATATGTTTACATTTGCTCACATATTTACATCTCAAAAATAATAGGTGCATATTCATTTTGGCACCTCTTTACAACAAAAGAACTAAAACAACTACACAACTCCCTGAGCATACTCAACTAGGCTCCTTGGTGTGCACTTGGTTCTCCTTGAGCTCCACCTAACATGTTAAGATGGGAGAGGGAAGGGGGTGAGATTCATGGAATCTCAATAGCTCATACTCATTCAAAGAAGCAATCAAGGCATATAACAAGTCAAAGCATGCAACCATTCACAATTACACAACACATGCTTTCCATGCCATGAATATCATATCAATGCCAAGAATAAGCTTTAGGGACTTTTGGTCTAGCCTCACCCGAGTTTTGGGACTTTTGGATTGGCCTCACCCTTGGTTTCGGGACTTTTGGCTCCACCTCACCCGTCTCAAGAGACTTTCGGCACCACTTCACCCGAGCAATTTTCACAATTCATATCATAAGCATATTGGTACCAATGCATTAAGGCAACATTAAATGGCATGTCTCCTCATACAAGCACATACACAATCATACAATGACTTTTACACATCCAAGAATGCAACAAGAAAGAGTGGAGAGCTACCTTATCGGCTAACACAAGCCTTCCCTTTCAATTTCTCTTCTTCCTTCTTGATTTCACACTCACAACTAGATGAAGTTGCTTCCTTTGAGCCTAGGCACAACAAAGAGCATGGAATTATTCTCTCATAACTCAAAAAAAATAATAAAATAAAAAAATAAAATAAAAAAAAAAAAAAAAAAAAAAACAAAAAAGAAAAATAAAATATAAAAATATAAAAAAAAAAAAAAAATAATACTAATAAATAAAAAATATAAAACATAAAAAAATAAAAATAAAATATATTTAATGAGCTCTAGCCTTCTTCAAGAGTGGTTTTCCACCTTCTCTCTTCTGAACCAAACCCAAATCAACTACCAAAACTATAGAAAGAGAGGGCAAAGAGAGAAGAACAACATGCTAAGAAGAAAAGCTATGGAAATCTTAAGCTTGCTTACCTTTGTGCTTGTTCTCCTTCCTTCTCTAGGTCTCTCTCTCTCTCCACAGCCCTTTTCTCTCTCTTGGTTGAAGCTTAGGTCAGTTTTCAGAGAAAGGATGAATCTAGACTCTTTAAGAAGTCAAATTCTCTTTTTCGACATTTTTTCGGACTTACCCTCGCTATAGCGAAGAATAACCCTCGCTACGGCGAGCACGTATCAGTTCCAGACCCCCGTTTTCGCTACGGCGCGCGTTATGACAAGCAATGCCCTGGTTTTTGTTTGGGATGCCTGCACTCACTATAGCTAGAAGCATTTTCGCTATAGCGAGAAGGCACTCTTGCTATAGCTAGACTATTTCTCGCTATAGCGAACAGGTACATTCGCTATAGTTAGGCTATAGCTAGCAGACTTAGAAAATTTTCAGCCTTCCGAAAATTTTCAGCTTTTCTTTTCTTTTCTTTTCTTTTTCCCGGTTGTTACATGTATAATAAAGGGTTTAGAAAGATGAGGAGAATAAGTTAATAGATTAACCTAAAAACTAAGAAATTGCATTTTGGGTCTATTAGGATTTGGTTCGACCTTAAGCATTTCAAAAACCTAGGAGAATTAGTTGATCCTTATAATATCATAATTGAACTAGAAATAAATTACAAATATCCTAATGACTTTAAATTCTTTCTTAAATAAAAAAAAAATCATGACGTGAACCTTAAGGAGGGATCTAGGCTAAACTAGGAAAATCATATCTAGGGAAGTTTTCAATTTAGTCTAATGAATTAAGAGCTTAAATAAATTGTATAAGTGTTAGATGAGTCATTGGTTTGCAAAAAAGCATTAGATTTGATGATATTAAGATTATAGTTCGATAAAAACTCTAATTTGCCATATGAATGGAATGTGTGATATGACTAGGCTTTTAGACTTGTTTTAGTAGTGAAAAGTAAGTAAAATGAGATAGATGGATGATGGAATTGCTATAGGAAGTATAACAAATGAGAAGAGGCACTTTGGGACACTTAAAGTAATCTAAATCATACTTTAAGTCATAATATGTACATATATTGATAAAGTGAGATTACATATGTCTTAACTGGTTAGTTTATACCTTAATTGATGTGCCTAAGCCAAGCAAGTGGAACCACATCAAAGTATGTATGTGAAGCCATGGGATCAAGAGAAGGAGAATAAAGGAATTGATTGAATTTACTTGATAAGGTAACTTATCTTTTGTTCTTATATGTATGATTGGTTTACTTGAGTAATTGGTTACTTGTGTATATTGTTTGCAATTGTTTAGCTTGTTGATTGTGTGAGTAGACTATGCCATTGCATTATACCTACTTGGATTGTAAGAGGGGTGGCTCTAATGTTGGGAGAGGCTAGGGCAATGAGAATAGATTTGCTCTATCTTAGGCCAAAAGTCCTTTGAGAGTATGAATTTGCTCTTGTTTGAGCCAAGGAAGCCCTTAGAACATATATTTGCTCTCTTAAGTTGTGATAGGCTATGATTGCATAACATACATACTTGCTTCTATGTGAACCGTATGTGTGTTTAAATATTGGTTTAGCTACTAGAATCATTTAAATCTCATATTTCCTTCTCTATACTAACCATAGCCAAGTAAAATGCAAAGCAATAAGGATGAATAGACAAAGACCTAAAAGGGTCAAATTTAACAAGAGTTTGGTCTAGGACTTAAATGTTATCTATGTGTTGTAAATTCATATTTTCATGTAATGTAATGGTAGCTTGTGCAAAAGTGTTAGATTTTGAATGTATGACCAATGGATACATGTATATGACACTAAAACATGATTTAATATATAGAAATCCGTTGAGTTTACATGCATATTTTCACGTGGAATGGTAATTTTTTGTTGCAAGGCAAATTTCATATAATGAACCATTCATAGTTGATGTATGAATGAATTGAAATTTGCTCATGGCAAGAAGTGGCACATTAGAGCTCATTTAGTGCATTTTGGAACCAAAATTTTGACCATTTGACAAATAAAATATCCCTTCGCCTTTAATTACCTTAATGAACCAATTTGGGACTGAAATTTGGTGAGCATTTAGAAGATATCCAAAGCTTTAGTGGAAGTTTGTAATTTTTAGAACTCTGTAGAATATTTGGCAAATTTTTGAATTTGGCCCCAAAATGTTGATATGGCTAATATTGTTCACTTTGTGATAGTTCTAGTTTTTGCATGATTTGAAGGACTAAATGGATTCAATTTGACTTGAAATTGTTATAGTAGATAGTTCATATATAAACTTTAAAATGACGCCTAATTTGCTTCAATAAGAATTGTATAGCTCAAGTTATGAATTTTTGGAAGTTTATGCTTAATTATTTGAATAGTGGCTAAAGTGAGCAAGTTTCCTTTTTAATAGGATTAAGCTTTATGTACATGATAAATTGGATGGAACCCAATACATGAACTTTAATTTATGAATTGAAATTATGGAAAATCGTATTTAGGCATCAAAAGGTCATTTAATAATATTTGAATTTCCATTGCAAAGGGCTACGTAATGCTTACTTTGACCTTTATGGACATCTAATGGTATTAAGTAAGTAAGATAAATATCATGGCATAACATAAACTTCATTATCTAGATCCCCATTAAGGAACACATTCTTAACATCAAGCTAATAAAGCTTCTAATTAAGATTAGCTGCAATATGTAATATCTGGTTCTCTGAAAATGAGAGAAAATGCGAGAAACGTAACGTACGATTTTTTCGTAAACGAACGGAATTCATCGAATATAAAAGTAAGTCTCCGAAAATGGTTTAGTTGAGGTTTCAGAAAATTTGGAAAGCATTCTAGACTCCTAAAAATGAGAATCCCAGGCTCAGACGGAAAAGAAAAATGGAGCTAGAATGAAGAAATGAAATTTGACGAAAGACTTACGAAACATAATGACATTTTCGTAATTTTGAGCAAATTTTGAAATTCACACAAGAGGGCTTTCTAAATAAAAGTTTTGAGTTCTCCGGGGTTCTTAGAGGCCTTGAAAATCATGAGAAACTTTGGGACAGTTAAAACCCTTCCGGTAGACATTTTTCAATGTCGGTTGACTCAAACTTTGACTGATTCGTTCGGAAAGGTTTTAGCTCCGATTTGAGTGATTTCAAAGGCATTTTATTAAATTGGGAACTAAATTTTATAATAAAAAAGATGATTCTAAAAAAGGAGTTAAAACGAGTTAAAAACAAAAATATAAAAAATGAAGGGCAAAATTAGAATTTTTAAGAAAGTGAAAGCTTCTTAAACACTCTTTAAGTTTCTTATTTCTTCTCCCCTTCATTTGCATAATCCATTCTGCCCAAAAACTAGAGAAAACACCAGCTCTCTTAAGCTCACCATGGAGGAGAAGAAAGAAGGAGAAAAAGTAAGGAAAAGATAAGGAATTTCATGGATTTTCATGCTTATTCTTTTTCCAAACTTGTTCCTCTCCTCTTGAGCTTTCTTTCTATGGTGTTATTGAAGTTTTTAGATCTATTTTGAGGGAGGAACAGAGAGAAAAATTCGGATTTGAAGAAAGGAGGCCAAGGAAAGTGAGAATCAAGCAAGAAAACAAAGAAAAATAAGGTAAATCTTCCATCCCATGGTAGCTACTTCCTCCCCCTCCTTCTCCCTATTTCGCCCCATATATGTAGCTGCAAGAGGGCTTGAATTTTAGGCAGAACCAAGGGTGAATTCCATGAATTTAAGGGAAGAGAGTAAGAATATGCAAAGAAATTCAAGAAAAGGCTATGGATTTTCAAGGTGGCAAACCTAGGGTTTCATGGGTTCCCTTAAAAATATGATTTGATGTAATTATTCCTAGGCCTAAATGAATGTTTAAATGAGTTCCTAAGATCTCTAGAAGTCTCTCCATATGCATCCTCCATCAAGAAAATAAAGCAAACATCTATGGAGGCTAAAGGATGCATAGTCTCAATCAAAGGGGGTTGAGACACCTAGAGAGAGTTTTAAATTTTTTCATATATGATGAATGAAAATGAGGGGAAACCTTGGGAAAAATTTAGGAGGCCTAGAGAATGAATTGGTGTCTTAGGTTCCATAATATGACGTAAAAAAAGCAACATGTAGTTAAGCTCTTTGTTTCAATTGTGTGATGACTCCAAGAGACTTAAAAGGAGTCAAAAATCATATATGAAAGGAAAGAATAGAGTCTAGAATTTATTTGATGGGTGTTGCTTCATTAGGTGCATTCTTGGAACCATAAAGGGTTTATAGATCAAGTTAGTGTTTAAGGAAGATGTGTGGCTTTGGAATTAACTCCATGAACCTAATTGGCTTCCATGAATTATGTTTAGGCTAAGAGAAATGATCTCTACCTTCTTGGGTGTGTGAGGTCAAGGGAGAGGATTCAAGATTCAAGGAGAAAAGTATGTGGTTGCATCTAAGGTAGCTCACTCATTCTTCTCTCATGCATGAATTTATGCTTGGCTTGTCTTTGAATGTGTGTATGTATGTTTCAAGTCATGAAAAGTATTCTACCATGATTTCATATGCCATGGTACTATGATGATGCATTATGTTTTCAAATAATGTTTGTTATGCTTGCTTGGGTTTGTTTGAGTGTGGTAAAACCAAGAACCCTTAACCATGGTAAGGATGAGTCAAGAACCCTTAGAGTTGGTTGAGACAAAGTAAAGAATCTCCCAAAAGTGAGGTTGACTCCCAAGAGTAAGGTTGAGTCCAAGAACCTCTTAAAGAATAGGTGAGGCAAGTCCAAAATCCACAAGTGAATGGGTAAGGCTAATCTATTTTCTTGGCAAGCTTATGTATGACTTGTTCAAATGCTAAGAATGCTTCTTGAATGATTGCACACTTCATGATGCTTGGGCAAAACTCAAAATCCAAGATGAAAGAATGAATTGAAACACCTAGCTTGTGGAATGGCAAGTAGAAAATTAAAAAAAAAAAGTGTAAAAATCACAAGCTAGAGAATGATCACATCTTTTCATCACTTCAACAGTCAAAGCAACTTCACTTGCATCAGGAAATAATTTCCATGGCAATTCCATTTGAAAAGAATGAATCAAAATGCATAGCCTCACATGGATTAGTGTTTACTCTCAACTCTCAAATGGTCAAGGTATGTGTATCACTCAAGTTCCACCTATCAAAACCTCACTACCATAAGCTTGTCAAGCTTCTAAGTCTCCACCACTCATGCCAAATGCAAAGCATAAATCAAGAGGACTTTATTCAAGGTTGTAATGGGGCTAAGGAGATGAAATAAGTGGACACAAAAACAAGGGAAAAAACAAACAACAAATGGAACACCTTAGGACCTCAAGAGCAGTAAATCAAGATTTAGGATAGAGAAGAGTGTGCATTGAAAGCCTTATTTCCAATGAGTATAGGCAACTATAAACTCAATTTGTAAGACTTCTTTCTTTTGATTTTCAAATGCTTTTCCTTCCTTTTCTTCTTTTTTTTTCATTCTTTTTTTTTTTATTGCTTTTCTTCTCTTCTTTCTTTCTTTTGCAATTTTTTTTTAGTCAATTTCCTCAACTTTGAATAACAATGGCCTAACTTAATGTAAGACATACATTCTCTCATCCCAATTAGATGTAATGCTCCTTAAAATCCCTAAGGCATCTTAAAAAAAGGTGGGAAACATATTGAATGGCTATGGTTAAACAAGAAAATCAAGGTTCAAAGTGGCTAAACAATGGATAAAATACATGTAGGGTTGGCTTTTTGGCTCACTAGCTACAAAAGAAATGAATGCCTCATCATTTTCATGCATGCAAATGCAAATGTGGTCTCAATACAGAATCATGACAAGTTCTAGAGTGAAAACAATGATAAGTGAATACACATTAGAAATGAACAATTATGGCTCAAATCCTCACTAGCTAATGGCTATCAAATAATTCATTGAAATCAAATTCACTGCCACTTCACTTGAATCAAGACACAAGATCTATTACTTATCATGTCTCAGTGAATCCAAGATATAATCATCTCAACTTGCAAATTCCACAGAAAAACTAAAAAGAATCACGCTATTTTTTCAAAAAATTTCTCAAAAATTCAAATTTTTTTTTTCAAAACAAGGAAACAAGGAAAAGATGGATGGAATCAATAACTCTCCTCCCCATACTTAAATATTGCATTGTCCTCAATGCCAGCACACAATCTAGTCAACAGATAAACAACATAATATAAAGAGAGTGCAAAGAGAGTGTACAACCGGATGAACTTGAAAATGGAAATTCCAATGGTAGGCTCAGATTCCCATATAGCTGGTTAGCAACCTTTTATTACCTACAAGATAGAAAGAAAACAAACTGTAATGCAGAAAAGAAAAGAAAACTAAATCTTAAACTAAAAAGAATACTATCAAAAACTAACTAATCATAAGTATCAAAAACTAAAATCAAAACAACTTTATTCCTCCTTAGCCGAACAAAATTTAAGTCTCACTACTTTAAAGCATTTGAATTGATCATTCAGAGATGATTCATGGACTTCCTCAACCATCAGTAGTTTAGGAAAGTCAGATTCAGCAATTTCAGGAGCAAGAAAAGAAGGAAAATCAAATTTAAGGTATTTAAAACTAAAGAAAGAAAATTTAAAAGCAAAACTTTCTAAGAATCTATCAAATCCAATGAAATCTACTAGACTCCCATCAGTAAGAGTCACTGCATCAACAGAAAAATTAAATTGCAACTTCTCATAATCCTTTGAGTTCAAGTCTTCCAAGGTATCTGGCAATTGCTTCTCCTTAACTGGAAGAGTCTGTGACTTGTCGGGAATTAGCTTACCAACTTCAAGAATTTTTTCAGCACTCTCAACAAGAGAAGCAGTATCTTCCCTGACCAAAGAGACATCAGTAGGCTCACAAGATTCGAAATAATGATCAACAAAATTCAGTCTCCTACTAGTATCAATAACAGCACAAGCATCAATAGGTTTTTCAACATCAATAGTATCACTATGCATGCTCTCATTAACACTAGTATGATCAGGAGAATCAGTCTCATTAACAGTTTCAGTGCAAGCAAAGGACTCTATGGATTCAGTAGACTTATCAGACTCCAGAAACTCATTAATCTCAGCACACACAGGACATGTATGCATATTATCACATAAGCATTCAAAAGTTAAGTCTGATTCATCAACAACAAACTGCTCAACAATTTCATTGCCTATATCATTATCACATGCTACTTTCATTGTTTCATCATGTTGATTAGAATATGTGAGGAAATCACTAGTCTCAATGAAAGCATTAATTTGAGAGCATATATCATATATAGTGGATCCAGCACACACACAATCAACAAAATCATTTAAATCATCTAGATCACATGATCCAGATGGTATGCTATCCCTAAACTCAGTAGATGCATCATCAACAGACTTATCAACTAATTCCACACCAGGAACAGAATGATCATTACATTCTAGGTTACCCCTACACTTATCTACTACCCTAGACTCAAAAGATTCATCATTAATAGATTCAGAAATGAATTCATCACTACAATCACAGCTAGGAGTAGAAATTCCAAGTGCATCAGTACACAAGGAATCATGAACATCAACAATTGTGTCAATTTTGCTCAATGAGTTACCACAATTAACCAAATCAGGAGATTCAACAACAATTTCCTCATCAACATCATTATCATGCAATTCAGAATCAACAACATTATATGCATCAAGAATCACAGTGCTATCATGTATACTAGAATCAATTCCAACAAATTGTAATGTATTAGAAGATGGAAGGATATTACCCAATGAATATGATTCTTCCTCCTCTATACATTCCCTTCTGATTTGCTCCTCAATCAATTCAATAGCACTTGAAGTCGATTGATTCATTTGAAATCTTGAATCCTTCATGACATTATCTGCCATTTGCTGGTCTTGGAGTTGCAACCATTCAGTTCCCCGTTGGACCATTTGCTCCAATTGTTAGTTTTGAATAATACAAGCTTCCATTAACTGCTCTTCCTAACTTGGTTCCCTTTGGACCTCTTGTTGCATATACCCCTCATGATAATTGTAATTATCATACTCTGGCTCTTGCCTATGGAAGTCTTGGTATGGTTGGTAGCTAGGGTGAACTTCATAAGAATGATGGTGTCGTTGGTAGCATGGTTGTTGGACTTGTTGATATTGTTGTGCTTGCCGTTCTTGTCTTTGTCGTTCAAGAAGACCTTGAAGCATTGACATGGCTTCATCCAACTTCTGAGAAATCCTATGCTCTGCACAAGAATCATAGATACCTTGATTAGAATAATGATATGGATTCATTTAAAGCAAAAAAAAATTGAGAAATTCAATTAATTTCAATACAAGAAAAATCACTAACAAATTATAACTAAAATTAACTCTAATTCAAGAAAATAAAATTTCAATGAAACTAAGACTTACTTAACTCTCAAAAACACTCCTAAACAGAGGTTAATGATGTAAAATAAACTCACAAAAAATAAAGAAATTAAATCCGGAAAAATTGAAAAATTTCTAAAAAAATACTAAAAAAATTCAAAAAATGCCTCAAACGATGGAATTTGGCCAAAAAATGGTGCACCTAATAGCTTTGCTATTTTTTTTGCTTAAAACACCCAAAAACCTTGGAAAATGAAGTTTGAGAATTTTTTGGGCACTTCAAACAAAAATTCCAGCAAGCAGGACACTTAACGCAAAACACCGAAATTACCCAATTCCAAACTCAAAATAGAGCAAAAATCAAACCAAAACAGAACAAAAATAGAGCTAAAACACCTAGAAAACTTTCTCAAACAATTGAGAATCCAATTCCCCGGCAACGGCGCCAAATTTTGAGAGGTCTGTCGCGTAACCCTCAAAATGAAACTAGGTTGATAAAATATGCAGTTAGTGGCACAACCTAGGTCATCTCCCTTGGAATTGGAGTTTAATGTTTAATTGAGTTTTCCAAATATTAAAAGACTCTAAAAATTCCTAAACTAAGGGGGGTTTTTGATTTAATTAAACTAAGTAAAATGAAATTAAAATAGAATTCCTAAATTCTACCTAATTGGATGAATTATGAATGAAAGATGGTCTTGTGACTAGCTTTGGAATCATCCCTTGGTATCCACTATCCTTATCCAATTGTGATTAATTATGGCCTAAGAGTTCCTAATTGTGTTCATAACAAATTATCTTGAGTTACCACGCAAGAATCAAAAAATTAATGATCTAACGTTGAATTGAGACCTCAATCCCGCATTAAATTATTAAATCTTGTCTTTAAGATCAATGAACACCCAATTTGATTGATTAACTGATTAATTAGCCTCTGAATTATCATCCTAAAATGTTTAATTAACCAACTAAATATTAAGGAATCCTCAAATTAAACATTCAAATACATAATCTCACTCATGTATTTTATCAAACACCTTCGAAGCACACATGGGAAATTAGATAATAAAAAAAATTAATGTCCAATCAGATCAATTAATCAACAAAAAGGTTCCCTAATTAGTGTCTAACCAGCCACTAATTACAATTACACAAATTCCCCATCAAATACAACTTAACCAAGAAAATATGTGAAAGAGAAAAAAAGTGTGAGAAAATAAAGAAATCCTTAGCCAAAATTCTGAGTTCTTCTCCATGGATTCAAGCTTCTCCAAGGCTTCCTCCTAGCTAGCCACAGATGGAGATTAAAGCTTCATTGGAGATGGATGGATGGAAGATGGAATGGAGGAGAAGGCATGGTGGATGTGGAATGGAAAAAAGGCAAAAGATGGATGAATATGGCCGCCGAATGAATGATGAATTGTGGATATATATAGGCGAGGGTTTCTGAAATTATAGAGGCGTGAATGTGCTGGATGTTTGCTTCCTCTCACGTGAATTCTTTTAATGATTCCACGTGCTCACATGCAGCCTCCTTCGTGCAACTCAACCTCTTTGTGCTGAAGTCACGTTTCTTTCTTCCCTCAGCTCCAGCGCTTTTTTTGTTTCTCAATGAATCACGTGCAGCCCGTGTCTTCTTCATGTATATATATAAAGTGGGCTCCATTGAATATAATAATCTTCTCCCACGTGATTTGCTCAAGGCACCAGAACGTGGTTTTGTTTCTGCTGCTGCCTCATTAGTTTTTCACGTCCCATGCAAGCTCGAAGCTTATTGTTTTTTTCTGCTCACCAACCTGTTGCTTCCTTCTTCTTTTCTTCGTTCCTTTTGCATCAGTCCTACATCTTCATTTGTTTTCTCCATGCTTCTATTCCTAGGCACAACGTTGGCTGCTTCTCTTACTCATTCCACGTCTTGCTCTGTTCTTAAACCAAAAACTTGAAAACAGAGGCTTCTTGGGCATGTTTGTTCTCTTAACTTCATCTCAGCTCATGCATCCAGCCCAGCTCCCTTTCAGCGTCACTTCTTCCTACATCAGTTCGTGTTGCTGCTTCTGTCACGTCTTCTTAGACCCTATGGCTTTCTTCATGTTTGCTTCCCAGCTTTTCCACGTTAAACCCACACACTTTCACTTCACAACAACTCATGCTTCCTTCACGTTCCAGCCTTTTCTTCTTGTTGATTCTTCTTGTCATTCTGCCCAACCCGTAGCTAGTTCTCCCTGCTTAAAAACTCCAGCCAAGTGCTTTCGTGGATGTTTCTTCTACGTTGCATTAAGCACCCAAGCTCAAGCTTCTCACGTGGCTGGAATGTACTATCTCAACAGTGGAGAAATGTGATTATGTGCCATGTGAGGGAGCCCAATTCTTCTCTTTCTCTTCTCTAACTCAAATTCTTATTTAAATATCATTTGCCCATTGAAAATCTGCACAAAAGGTAAGAACAATTCAATAGGAAAATTCACAAAATTATTTAAAGAAATTTATGCATTAAAATTCTAAAATCTTGTAAATAATTCCCTTGAATGCACAAATGATTACTAACATCAAATTTTATCTAATTAAACTCCTCAAGCTATATTTGCTCATTAAAATGCTTAAATTAGGAGAGTTAAAACATATAAAATTCATACTTATCAAATTCCCCCACACTTAAACCTTAAATTAGGAGAGTTAAAACATATAAAATTCATGCTTATCAATGCTCATGCATGCATTTGTAAGACTTGTTTTGCATCTTTTATGTGTGATTGAAAGGGAGATGAGCTATTGGGATTTTTTGAATCTCATTCCCTCCTCTCTAATATTCTAACATGCTAAGTGGACTAAGAGAATAAGGCAATGGAAGCTCACACCTTGGAAGATGAGATTGTGATAAGAAAGTGTTTAAATTTTGTTACTATAAGGCCATATGAATAGCAAATATTGTATTCAATGGTTGTATATGTCCTATGATATTATGAACATGTATAATTATGCTAATGTATCATATATAAATGAGAGCTAAGGTTATATGTATGGAAATATGCATTTTGGACATGTAATGGCAAAGTTGCATTATGGAAATGCATGTATAAATGGAAGTAAAATGGCCAAATTGAGATGTATGAGATTTGGGACCACTTGGGAAGTTCATACAAGTCATATTCATGCTTTTAAACTTTCTCAAGAGGTGCCAAATATTAAGGGAAGTCATTTGGACACATTTGGTATCTAATATGGAGTAAAATTTACCATATTAGAAACTCATACCACTTTTTATCCAAATGAGCTCTTCTTGATATGAGATTTGGCATGCATTTAGAGCTTGTTGAGAGCTTTTTGAGAAGATAAAGCTTAGAATTTTTGAAGGTCTATGGAATATTTGATGAATTTTCAAAATTGAAAAAAATTTTAATTTTGGTTCATGGTACTGTTTACTCAGGTTTGAAAATGAATTTTGTCACTCAGGGGCCAAATGATATCCAATGGCTACAAAATTTTATAAAAAAAAAATTAGACACTTTCAATGACTTGTGTCAACTAGAAGCACCTCATTTGGATGTCTAAAAAGGAATATATGAATTTTTGAAATTTCTGTCCAGTATTAGGTGTCCAGACTGACCTAAGTTGATGTTTGATTGGTTTTCGAGACATGGACGTGCCTAAACTAGTTTGAAATTATTTTTTCCCTCTAGCTAACATCTGTAGCTTTTTATATTGGTATCATTTCATGGATTAGATTTTTGTGAAATTAATTAGACATTTTTTAAGTTCATAGTAGAAATCTATATCAATACCAGTAGCTAGTCAGATCCTTAAACTTTTTTGAATGTCAAACATCTTCTACTTGGCATTTCATGACTTGTACATATGTAGCTTTCTAGAATGATAAAGAATACATGATTTCAATTTTTCTAGAATTAGTTATGATTTTTCAAAGTTTGTGACAGAAAAGGAAAAATTCTGAATGAAGCTACAACTATAAATTTTATGTATTCCCTTACCTTATACGAGTTCTAGGCTGCTTTTGGTGATGGAATTAGGTTGTATCTATGTAATTAAATATGAGAATGTGATACTTGAACTCACACAGTCCACGTAACACTGAATAGAATTTTCATCCCCTACGCAATGCAAAGAAATTCATTATTTTATATGTCATTTTCTTGTGATTCTTGATAAGTGCATGGCATGAGGCATAGAATTTGTATGAGAAAGGCTATAAAGTTATGGTGTTACATTAGGAAGGTAGAAAAGAGGGTTTTAAAGCATGAGAAGTAGGATTATCCAATTGAAAGCAAAACAAAAAGCCTTAAAATTCAAGTTGCTCCACCTAGGGAATTTGATATGTATAGACAAATATAAAACTTTTTAAGCATTGCGTGATTTATGTAAGAGTATGAATGAGGTCCCAAGGTAATTAGGAAGTTGCACAAGTGGCTAATTGCATAAGAAAACAAACAAATCTCCATGGGCTCCTTTATGGTGTGTGTCTCAACCTCAAGTGCTACAAGGTACCTAGGGAGAGTTTTTTTTTTATTCCAAGGGTAGAATAGGCTTAGACATGAATTATAGATGCTAGCGGAACCAATGAATTAAACTTAGAAAGCTTGATTTGTGAGATGGAAGTTTATGTCCCATTTAGACATAAAGGAGCAACTTAAAGTTTGGCTTCTTGGATTGGGCTTATGATAACTTCAATGAGTTTATATAGAGTCATATAACCTAGAAAGAATGAGAATTGAGAGCCAAGAGCATGATTTCAAGTAGTTGCTTCATTGTGTCATATATGGACCATATTAGAGTTTTAAAATCAAGTGAGCTTGCATAGAGTTTGTGTGAAGCTAAATTTGGTTCCAAGAGTGTAATTGAGTCTCATTTTATGTGTCTAGGCCAAGAGAATCAAGATCTTCCTAATTGTTTGTGTTTAACCCAGAAGAGCAAGTAAAGTGCAAAGGGGAAAGCTTGTGTTTCCTATAACACCATAATTTCTTAGCTTATCTCATGCCATTCTCATGCTTCACATCAAGCATTTCATGAAGGAGCGCAAGGAAAAAGAATATAAAATAATAAATTTCTTAGCGTTGCGCTATGCATAAATTTTTCATTCAGAGTCCCGTGAGCCATATGGACTCATGTATCATATTATCATATTTAATTACATAAATACAACTCATTTCCATCATTAAAATTGGCCTAGAGCTCATGTATAGTAAGGGGATACATAAAATTCATGAATGCAATTTCGGCTAGAATTTCTTCATTTCTGTCACAAACTTTGGAAAATCATAACTAATTATATAAAAATCAAAATCATACATTCTTGGCCATTTTAGAACTTTATACATGTCTACTTTATGTTAAAAATATTTCTAGACCATGAAACATAACACATAAGACGTTTGACATCTAAAAAGGTCTAGAGGTCTAGTTGTCCAAGGGTGCTATTACAGGTTTCTGTAGCAAATTTCAAAAATGTTCAATTAATTCCAAAAAAATCCAATCCATTCAAATGATACCAATCTGAAAATTGGTAAATCTTATCTAGAGAGAAAAAATAACTCCAAACCGGTTCAAGTACACCCAGACCTTGAAACCTAATCAAATAGTACCTGAGGTCAGTTGAAATGCCTAGTACTGGACAGAATCTTTGAAAATTCATATCTCCCTCTCTAGACCTCCAAATAAAGTGATTCTAGTAGGCACAAGTCACTGGAAATGCATAGTGTCTCCATATAAAATTTTGTGGCAATTGGACATCATTTGAGCCCTATATAATAGATTTCATTTTTGGACATGGGTGAATAGTAACATGACTAAAACCAAATTTTTTGTCAACTTTGAAAATTCATCAAATATTCTCTAGACCTCCAAAAATTGTCTTTATCTTTCCAAAAATCTCTCAACAAGCTCTAATTACATGCCAAATCTCATATCAAGAGCAACTCATTTGGACAAAAAGTGACATAGGGTTCTAAAATGGCTAATTCTTAGTCCATACAAGATACCAAAATGTCCAAATAGCTTTCCTTGTTATTTGGCACATTTTGGGCAAGTCTAAAAGCATAAATAGGACTTGTGTGAACTGCCCACATTTTGTGAACTGCCCAAACCTCATGTATCTCAATTTGGCTACTCCACTTCCATTTATATACTAATGCATCACACTTTCAAGAAGCAAAGTTTGTCATCTCATGCTCAATATACATTCTAATGGTCATATAATATAATCTCTCATTTCTACATCACATATTAACATAATTATACATGTTCAAGAGGTCATGGGTCTTATACAATAATAGATTACACTAATCATCATTCATAAAGCTTTAAAGTAGCCAAATCCATACACTTTAGTGTCATGCTTTCATTTCTCATGTAGTTAGCTTCCATTCCCTTAGTCTCTTGGTCCACCTAGCATGTTAGAACATTGGAAAGAAGGGGATGAGATTTAAAGAATTCCAATAACTCATCTCCCATTCAATCATACATAAAGGATGCAAAACAAGTCTTATAAATACATGCATGACATATGGACATGTGCAATCATTCAAGAAGCAATTTCAATACTTGAGCAAGTCATACATAACATACAAAGGCTTGCCAAGCAAGTGGATTGGCATCACCCATTTACTTGTGGATTTTGGACTTGCTTTACCCATTCTTTAAGAGATTCTTAGACTCAATCATATTTGGGAGTCAACCTTACTTTTGGGAGACTCTTTACTTTATCTCAACCAATCTTGAGGGTTCTTGGCTCATCCTCACCATGGCTAAGGGTTATTGGCTTTACCACACTCAAACAAATCAAAGCAGCATCATAAACATCATTTGAAAACATAATGCATCATTATGGTACCATGGCATATAAAATCATGCTAGAATACTTTTCATGGCTTAAACACACACATACACACATTCAAAGACAAGTAAAGCAAACAATCATGCATGAGAGAAGGTGGAGAGAGCTACCTTGGAAGCAAACACACACTTTTTCTTTTGAATTTCCCCTCCTTGCTTTGGCCTCACACACACAAAGGTGTGGGAAAGATTTCTCTTGGCCCAAACACAATTTATGAAAGCTAATTAGGTTCATGAAGTTAATTCTAAGGCCACATAACTCGCTTAAACTCTAGCTTGACTCATTGACCTCTTTATGTTTCCAAGAAAGCACTTAATGAAGCAACACTCATCAAATAAATTTTAGGCTCTATTTTTTCCTTTTAAATATGATTCTTGATTGCTTTTAAACCTCTTGGAGTCATCACGCAATTAAAATAAAAAGCCTAACTATATGTTACCTTTTTAGGTCATATTATGGAACATATAAGGCAATCTCTTTATCTATGATTTTTAAAAATTTTTCAAGGCTTCCTCTCATATTCTCCCATCATACATGATGCAAAACTAAGCTTGGAAGAAATTAAAACACTCCCTAGGTGCATGAACCCTTCTTGGTCGAAACTATGCTTCCATAAGGCACCAATAGAGTTTCCTTACTTCCTTTGATGGGATAATCATATAAAAAGCTCTCTTGGTGTCTTAGGAACTCGTATGAATATTTAAATATCATAGAATATGGCTAAGGTTCATGATAGAGTTCAAGGTGCAATCAAAACCCTAACTTCCATAACTTGCATTCTAAAGCTCCCTTTTCAATTCTAGTTGTATATTATTAATCCTTACACTCCATAACCTTTGGTTCTATCAAGAACACATAAAGAAAAACTTTGCTCTTCACTTTCTCTCTCTAGACCTAAGCTTAAATGGCTTAGAAACACAAGATTTTATAAGTATTTCAAGTGAAGTCTAACCTTAAAATGAAGCTTTCTTCACATAGATTATTTCCCACCGATTAGTTTCTTGAAAAGAGTTCCCTTTTAGCTTGGGTCATACCTGAATCTTCAAGTTTTCAAGAAAAGAAAACCACCATTAGAGAGCTCTTAAAGAGAGGAACAACTTTCCTAACTGGCGCTGGATGAAACGGGGCCGTTTACTTACTTAAACAGGAGCTTAAACTTTTTCTCTCTCTCCCCTCTTATGTCACGCCATAGCTACTGAATTTTCTACAAATGGAAGCTTGAAGAAGGTGATGAGGTGTAATCTTACTTAAGAAGCCTCTTTTACAATTTTTTAAAATGACCATTTTGCCTCTACGCGCCTATTTACTCCATTTAGGCTCATTTTAACTCCTTTTTTAGAACCATATTTTCCACCATAAAATTTAGGTCTTTTAATTCATAAAATGCCTTTGGAATTACTCAAATCGAAACTAAAACCTTCCTGAATGAATCAGTCAAAGTTTGAGTCAATTTATGTTAAAAAACATCCACCGGAGGAGTTTTAACTATCCCACGGCTTCCTATGGTTTTCAGAGCCTCTGAGAACCCTAGGAAACTCAAAACTTTCATTTAAAAAGCCCTCCTGTATGAATTTCATAATTTACTCAAAATGACGAAAATACCCTTATGTTTCGTCAACCTTTTTTCACAATTCATTTCTTCATTCTAGCTCCGTTTTTCTTTTAGTCTCAGCTTGGAATTATCATTTTTAGGAGTTTAGAATGCTTCCCAAAATTTTTGGGACCTTAACTAAGTCATTTTGAGGGACTTCCTTTTGTATCCAATGAATTTCATTCGTTTATGGAGAAACCATACGTTACGTTTCTCACGTTTTCTCTTATTTTCAGAGAACTGAATGTTGCATTTCCTAGTCTAAGGTAGCTCTCTAACCTTTCTCACATGCATTTCTTGATTTGTTACTTGTCTTGGATTGCTTGTATGTGTGTTAGAATTATGTGAATTGTTTGTAGCCATTGATTTAGTGTCTTGGTACCATGATGTGCTTTTAAACTTGTTTAAAAGATGTAATGGCTTGAGTGGATTTGGTAAGGCCAAAAGTCTCTTGAGATGGGTGAGAAGGAGCTAAAAATCCCTAAGAATGGGTGAGACAAGGCCAAAAGTCTCAAGAAAGAGTGAGGCCAAGTCAAAAGTCCTTAAAAATGGGTGAGGCAAATCCAAAAGTCCTAAGAATTTGGGTGAGGCTAAACCAACAACCCTTAGAGCTTATGTTTGAATTGTATGAACTTGTATAACATGGAAAAATGGCTATGTATGTTTTCTAGAAGGTTTTATGGCATGCTTGCACTCCTTGACTTGAAAATTCATTATATATATATGTTTAAAAGGGTAAAAGAGCTATTGAGATTCTTTGATGAATCTCACTCTTTACCCCATATGTCTATTTTTGCCTAGGTGAAGCCCAAGGACCAAGAGGTGGAAGCCAAATGCCTTGAAGATGCGTTTTTGACACTAAGATAGGGGTTTTTATATTTTGATGCCATGAATTTTGAACAAATGATGTAAATGTGATGTAGATACATGGACATGTATTTATGATGTATGAATAGATTTTGGAACCATATGTGCATTTATGAGAAATTTTGTCATTCAAATGCCTAGATATGCATATGAGTTCTTGTATGTATGTGCAAGTTAGGAAGTGATTTTGAGATGTATGAGTATTTGGACCACTTAGGCAGCCTTTATATGCTAATTTTATCCATTTGTACATGCTCAAGTGATTGTGGTTAGAGTAGGAAAGCACTTGGTCACATTTTGACCCTATATGGTGCCAAAAAAATCTAACTTTTGCAACCTATACCCCAAACTGACCATATGGACAATTTAAGCATGAAATTTGGTATAAATATAGGTCTCATCTAGAGCTTTTTTTGGACCTAAGAACCACTATTTTTGGAGCTTTAGATAATTAATTATGAATTTTCAAAGCTGAAAAATTTTGTAGATTTGGTCTATGTAATGTTCATATGGTTAGTTTGTGTTTATATGTTATTTGAGAGCCAAATAAAATTCAATGCTCATGAAATTTTATAAATATAAACTAGACACTATAATATTTCTATAGCAATTAAGAACACCTCATTTAGAGCTCTGTAGAGAGAGAACCAAATTTTTGAAATTTATGATCAGTATCAAGATGCAACAAACACCTCTAGTATTATTCTATTATTTTTTGTGGTCCAAATAATGTTTTCTTGGTCTGGAACTATCTTTATTCATTATTTAACATCTAGAACTTTCTAAAAAGCTATCATGTGCTTGATTTTAATTTTTTTAGAATTAGTTATGATTTTCCAAAGTTTACATTAGAAAACTGTCATGGCAACCCGAGAGCAAAAATGCAAATCCATGAGAAATGGTTCTTTATTCGTGTTGTAGGCCTCAAATTATGTTGTCTCTCATATTTTTGAGTATATTATAGGTGGAAATGAATTGAGGTAAGTTTAAATGGCTCACATGGGCAAAAATTGAATTATTTCAATGTCCAATACGCATAATTCTGTTGCCAAAGTTTACAAATTCCATGTAAATAAGTATGAAATGCTTTGATTACCATGGTATGAGGTCTATGAGATTATGGTATTACATCTTTCATTAAAAAACACAAGTATGATCATTAATGAGGGAAAGAATCCAATAGGCAACAGTTATATTTTGAGCACAAAATGACCCTCAGATATCATTATGAATCATAGAAAAGGGATGTAAAGGTTTGTAAACATTACTAAGATAATAGTAATGGCTATATTTGGATAACCAACAAACCTCACATTTGAAACTTTTTAAACTTTTATTAGTAAATAGAGTATGAAACATCTTGGCCAAATACATACAATTTAGATATCCAAAATGTTATTGACATAACATAAAAATATAGTCTAAATTGCTTGTAGTTATGGTTACATTGAAGGTTTAAGTGATTTTATTATTAACCTTGATCTGGTAAAGACTTATATTCTCCTTAGCATTGCCAATCATTTTTTTCTAAATCCAAATTCTAAAAAGGACATTCCAAGGAAGGAAACCTAGCAACATCCTTCAAGTCATGACTCTTCTTGCTAATAAAAAGAAAATTTAAGATAAATTTAGATCAAAGAGAACATATTCTAGTGTGAAGGTTTCAAAGATTTTCACTCTCCCCATACCAGTCACCATGGATAAAGATTCATTAGCAATCCTCATTTTCTATTTATCAGAGCATGGCTTATATTCATGGAATAATGTGACATCTCCAATCATATGATCTAAAGTGCTTGAATCAACAATCTAGGAGGTACTGTCTTTTGCTTGAGCATGAAGAGCATTTAAAAAGGTGTCATTTTGTGCTATGATTTTGGTGGCAACATTAGAGGTGGATGATTAACATTGACTAATTAGCTTTTAAAGGCACTCCACTTGTTCTTTGCTAAAATAGACAGATTCATTTGTTAGCCTTTCACTTTCTCTGAGGTTATGGCATACCCTTTATGTTCTTCTCATTTATTTGGCTTCCAATAAGATGGTTTTTCATATTTCTTCTAGCATGTTTCACAAGTATGGCCTATGCATTTGCAATGGTCATACCAAGGCCTCCTTTTCTTTGGTTTGTTATCATAGTTCACACGTTAGGTTACAAAGGAAAAACTATCAAATGGAGTATTAGTAGCTATGTTTAGCCTCATCAATAATTTCTTCCTACTATCCTCCTTTTACACCTCAAAGAAAGAAACTAAGCAGAGATAATGGCTTTAAGCTAAGGATTATTCCCCTAACTTCATCAAAGGATAAGTTTAAGCCTATAAGGAATTTCAAAGCTCTCTCTTCCTTTACAATGTCACTATATTTCTGTGCATCTTCAAGGCAAGCCTAATTTGTGTTCTTAAAGACATCTAATTGTTGCTACATATGCATCAATTTAGTAAAATATTAGGTTACTATTAACTTTTCTTGTTTAAGATCATGAAGAGTGCATTTGATCTCAAATAATTTAAAAGTATTGTTGTCATCAAACTAAGTCTCTTTTGCAACTATCTATATTTTATGGGCAATGCCATAGAACATAAAATCTTGCCCGATATCATTATCCATGGTATTAACCAATAAGACATTATCATATTATTTTTGCCTTCCATATCTTGTATTTCGAGTCCTTCTTTTTTGGTTAGATGACAGCTTCAGTAAGGTAATTATCCTTATCCTTTCCTGAGACAAACATTATCAAGGACTTGGCCCATTGTAAGTAGTTGTAGCCATTCAATTTGTGTCTTATGATGAGTTGAATGGAGCATTCTTTACCACCATGGCTAGAAAAATCTTATCCAGAGGACTCACTTAGATGTTGGCTTGCTTTGGAGGCCATAAGATACTGGAAAGGGCAAAGAAGGTGGCTAAGGAGGTTTCAAGCCTAGAGAACAAGACAGCGAAGTTTCAAGTTTTGAAAAATGCTTTCAAACATACTAAATGACAAGAAGATATGTAATTTAGGTATTGCTTGATGAAATAAGAGAAGTTTCTCTTATGCTTATAAGACTATGATAAAGGATCTACGTTGATGAAGGCCTATGAAAGGGTACAACAAATGCTGAAGGATTTGGAGTCCAAAATGCTGAATAATGGATACTCAAAAAAGGTAGTGAGTTGAACAAACCATAAGTGAGGTCCAAACGGAGAAGGAGCCAGGCAGGGATTGAAGATACAAAGGTCGACAATTAGTTTTGGGTAAAGAGCAACTAGAGAGGAGGCTTTATGCACTCTTAAGCACTAACATGTAAGCGATCATCTAGAAGAATAGCAATGGTGCGTGGCAGCATATGCAATGGCAGTAGAAGTCTGGCATCTTAGAATGGGTCAGTCAATGACATCTATGAGGATTCTTAAGGTGTTTGGGTCAATATCAAGTCAAACAGTTAATAAAATGGAGCTTTGCCTTAAGAATGAAGGCCCTAAAACAAAGAGAAAGAGAAGAAAAATAAGAACCTATTGCTCTCATACCATAAGGAAAGATAGAGATAAAGTTAAGAAATGTATTCTATTAGAGAATGAATACTATAATGAGTTTTACAAGTAATGGGTACCCTATTTCTAGGCCTAAAGCTAAGGAGATTTGCAATGTACTCTTAGGAGGAAGGTTATTTACAAGAAACCTAAGGAAAAAAATAAATAAATAAAAGAAAATAGGACTTCCATAACTATCATCAATGAATCTTTAGTGGGAAACATAAGGCTAATAGAAATCTTTGAATCCTCATCTTAAGTACATGCCTAACATAACCCTAATATTTTAGGCTTGTCCATTGCCCTTGTATTTATCCTTGACAAGAAAGAAGATGATGGGGGAAGGATTGGACAACATCATCATTGCTTTTGTCACTCCTTAAGCCTAAATCACTCTGACAGTTGTGTCAAGCTACCTCAAATAAACTAAGTTGGAAAAGATTTGCAACTAGTGGCATAATCTAGATTGTTTCCCTTGGAAATGGATTTCAATGTTTAATTGAGTTTTTTAAATGCAAAAGGAAATCTAAAAGCTACCTAACTAAAAGGGGATTTGATTGAATTAAACTAATTAGCCTAAATTTAAATTGAATTAAAAATCTAACTACTAACTAATTTGCATGAGTTAAGAGTCAACTAATGGACTTGTGACTAGCTTTGAAATTATCCTTTGATATCCACTATTATTATCTTAATTCAATTATCAATTGTTCTGGTCTAAGAGTCCCTATTTGTATTCATGACAATATATCTTAAGTGACCACACAAAATTCAAGAGATTAATAAATTAATGTTGAATTGAAATCTCAACTCCACATCTAATTATTAACTCATATCATTAGGATCAATGAACACTTGAATTGAGTGATTAATCAATCAAATTAGCCTTTGAATTATCACCCTAGGATATTCAATTAACCAATTAAATTCCAAAGAGACCTCAAATTAGACATTTAAACACCCAATTTCTTACATGCATTTTGTAACACCATAATTACATAGCACATCTCATCCCTAGTCTAAGCTCATTTCCAAGAATCATGCAAATTCTCAAAGAAATTGGCATTAAAAATAATGAATATTTTAACATTACATAGCGTATAAATTTTTTATTTGGTGTCCCATGGATCATGTGAACTCATGTATCACATTATTATATTTAATTACATAGATATAACTCAATTCTATCACCAAAAGTGGCTTAGAACTCGTGTAAGTACAAGAAATACACAAAATATCCTAGTGTAGCTTCGGCCAAAATTTCTCACTTTCTGTCCCAAACTTTGAAAAATCATAACTAATTATTAAAAAAAAATCAAAATATGCATTCTATATCATTTGGGAAAGCTACAGATGTGTACTTTATTTTAAAAATATGTCTAGGTCATGAAACATCAAGTAGAAGATGTTTAACATTCACAAAAGTATAAAGGTCCGACTGGTTACTAGAACTGATATAGATTTCTGCTATAAACTTTAAAAATGTCCAATTAATTAAAAAAATTTAATCCTTGCAAATGATACAATTTGGAAAGATATGGATGTTAGCTAGAGGGAAAAAATAACTTCAAACCAGTCCAGGCTTCGAAAACTAATTAAATAGTAACATAGGTCTGACTGGACGCCTAATACTAGATAGAAATTTCAAAAATTTATATCTACCTCTCTAGACATCCAAATGAGGTGCTTCCAATTGGCACAAGTCATTGGTAAAGTATAGTTTCTCTTTGTAAAATTTTGTGGCAATTGGACATCATTTGCCCCATAAGTGACAGAGTTTCATTTCGGACCAGAATGAACAGTGCACTGAACCAAAACTAGAAAAATTTTGAGCTTTGAAAATTCATCAAATATTCCATAGACCTCCAAAAATTCTTCACTTTAGCTTCCCAAAAGGCTCGCAATAAGCTCTAGATACATGCCAAATTTCAGACCAAGAAGAGCTCATTTGGACAAAAAGAGGTATGGCTCACCAATATAGTCAATTTTGCTCCATATAAGATACGAAAAGTGTCCAAATGGCCTCCTTTAATGTTTGGCACCTCTTGGGCAAGTTTAAAAGCATGAATATGACTTGTATGAACTGTCCAAGGGGTTCTAAATCTCATGCATCTTAACTTAGCCACTCTATGTAACATCCGATTTTTTGAAAATCTAAGAAAACGTAAGGAAATGCGAGAAATGTAACATATGGTTTCTCTGTCAACGTACGAAATTCACCGGATATAAAAGGAAGTCTCCCAAATATAGTAAATTAAGGTCTAATAAAATTAGAATAATATTCTAGATTGCAAACAATGATGAGTTAAGGCCAGAGGTGCCTTAAAATTGGGACTAAAATAGATGAAGAAAAAAGGGATAAGAAAAAGGTCCCAAAGAGCCTCCGAAGTCAAGTATAAAAGAGCCAAGGACCAAAATGCAAAGAAAAGTTATATGCCGAGCAAAATATATAAATTGCCCGAAAGTTCAGGGAACCCTAGTTTCACTCTCTATTCGCAGCTTTAAGCACGAATATCAAAAAATTGGGTAAGAATCTCATAAATTCGTGAGCCACGATTAAACACAATTTAATGAAACGGGTCCAATGATGCCAAGTTGTCCAGATGGCCAAGCAGGATCCGGTCCGGGATCTGGTTATCCCGATCAGTAACCATGAGCAAAATAGAAAAAGAAAGTTGTAACAACTATAGAAATAAAAATAGCTAAAGAGCTAAGAAATCCTGAAGGAGTTTCAAGGACAGAATTGCAATAAATGAAAATTTTATAGCACAATCATAATACAAAACGGTGAAAATTACACCTATAGACCCGGGTGTTCGATTGACACCAAAATTTATGAGGATTGAGGTTAAGGGCCCCTGAACCATGTTTGAAGCTCAGCATGGCCAGAAAGTAGAGGAAATAATATTCATAAATTTTAGAAGGTCTAAAGGTATGTATTGTATCATAAAACCTTATTCGAGTAAGGATACCGATTGTTAAACTGCTGTAAAGCCCAATAGCTTAGTCTAAAGGCCTAAAAGAGAAGAGAAATATAATTAGGGTTTTAGAGAAGATGAAACCCAAAGATAAATATAAAATAAAAGGGAAAAAATGATTTTAGTCATTTTAAAGAATTAACCATAGTTAAGTTAGAAACTAACTATGGTTGAGTTAAAAGTTGACCATGATTGAGTTAAGAAATTAACCATAGTTACTATTCATAACTTAAGGCCTAAGAAAAGGTATCCAAGTGTGTGCCCAAGAATTTTTGAAAGAAGATATTTAGTTATGAAATTAGAAAATCAAAAGAAAAAGGAATTGAAGGTTAAGATTTGATCTTGAAAAGGTTGATCTAAGGGTCCAAATTTAGTATGACCATTTAACTTCATCCAAATTCATCTCCTTCACCTTCACCTCCATTCCACCATTTTCATGCCACACACAAGGGAGGAGGAGAGAAAAACATGAAGAGAGAGAGGGAGGGAGGGAGAAAAAGTGGAAGAAGAAGTGAAACCAAGCAAAACTACCACCATTCTTCACCAATTTTTTTCATCTTCTCCATCTTCTCCATCTTCTCCATCCTCCAACCATTTCCTCCAAAGGGCTGCTACATATTCATCTTTTCTTCAAGGTGAAATATTGCTCTAAGTGGGAAGAGAAAAGATTTTAGTGTGAGAAAAGCAAAGGAAGCAAGGATTAAGGTTAAAAAGTAAGTTTTCTCCATCTTATACTTGCAAATCACATGCTTTAAGCTAGTTTTGTTAAACCCTACCTATGAGTAATTTTTTGACAGCATATGAATCATTAGAAATGGAGTTTATATGTTGAATATGAAGGCCTTGAAATGAAGTTTATATGTTGAACATGAAGGCCATATGAGCTTAGTTATTGTTGTTATGTGTTGGGACTTTGAAAAATAGAAAGATTGTAATTTTTGGGAAAAATAGAAATCATGGGGAGATGCTGTCTGAATTTTTCCAAAATTTTTATGGTGTCTTCTTGATGTCTTGAATTCTTGTATACCAAATTTCAAGTCCTAAAACACAAAGGAAAAGGCTATGGAATTTTTAGAACCAAAGAAATGCACTTTTAAGCCTAAAACGGAGCTAGATTATGTGATGACCAAAACGTGATGTTGGCGCTAGAATTTGATGATGTTATCCATTCCAATGGATTCAAAAGAGTATTTTTAGCTAGGAATACCTATGGGAAAGCTCCCAAAACTCATGGGATAAAATTCCTAAATTTTAGCCAAGAAATACATACTATTCGGCCATAGTGAATGGGAAGGGAAGGAGTTAGATTTTTTCAATTTCAATGGTCCCATTAAGTTTAAAAGGGTCATCCTACTTTAGAAGTTAAGATTTATGTGTTAATTGTAATGAATTATCATTATGATTATAGGGTTTGATGTTGTTTTGGGAACTCCAAACGCAAGTAAATAGAGTCCCAAGAATTAAGGAGCAAAGTTTGCTAAGGTAGTAGTTTTCCTTTCTCTTTCTTTAAGCTTGTATGTTTGTATAATGATAAGTGGTATGCTATATCAAATTGTCATTTATGTTATAAGATGAGATATGTATGCTTAGATTGTGCTTGGCCTTGTACGAAATCCTTTGTATTACTATGTCGTATATGGCATGTTGATTGGCATTATGTTATGTACTTACATGCTTGCTTGTGAATGAGATTGGTTTACTACTACTGAGATTTTATAATCTCACCCCAAATATAACCCATGCTAGGTCTGAGTTCAAGCAAAGAAAGAGCAAATAGTGTGGAGACATAAATCAATGGCCTTACTTTTATGCACCACATTTTGTTATGTAATTAAATATTTTAGATTACTGCATGTATGAGTTATGTTATGACACTGTAAGGTACTCAGGTATGGAATGGAAAGCCATGAATATAATTAACCCTTGAGTAAAAAAAAATATGACTAATGAGCCTAAAATGCAAAAATGCATCTGCTTATATAAAGGCAAAATAATAATAATATGTCAAGTGAAGGGTAAAATTGTCCAGTTTTTGTAGGGACACTTTAATATGAATCTATACGCATTCTGCTGAGGAAGTATTTTCCCCTTGTAAAGGGCTTGGAGAGCTTGAAGTAGAGCTCTAAACCGACCTCATGCGATTTTTCTATAATTAATTATGTATTTTCAAAATTAGATAAGAAATTGGAAATGACCAAATGAATAGTAAAATTGTATGAGAAAGTTTTTTTAAAAAAAAAATTAATTAGTTCAGGTTTCCATTGACTCTTCTAAGTTTTATATGAAGTAATTGTAGTAGGAAAAGTATTATAAAATATGGTATTACACTCCACTTCCATTAATACACTAATACACCAAGCCATCAAGAAACTAAACTTACCATTTATACTGATTTCATACCACATATAGTCTATACAAAAGTCATACATCATTTTATATTCATACATGAATTTACATCTCAAAAATAATATATACAAAGCCACTTTGCTATTCATATGGCCATAAAGAAGTAAAATTCATGCACTTTGTTGTCATATTCTCATCTTCCAAGTTGTTGGCTCCCATTATTTTGTCCACTTGGTCCACCTAGCATGTTAGAATATTGGAGAGGAGGAAATGAGATTCAAAGAATCTCAATAGCTCATCTCTCATTTCAACTATACATAAAGTATGCAAACAATATCTTACAAATGCATGCATGGGCATATTGAATAACATGAACATTCAAGAAGCAATCTTGGTATGTAAGTAAGTCATACAAGACATCCATAGGCTTGTTAAGCAAGTGGATTAGCCTCACCCATTCACTCATATATTTTTGACTTGCCTCACCCATTTCTTTAAGAGGTTTTTGACTCAACCTTACTCTTAGGAGTCAACCTCACTTTTTAAGGAACTCTTTACTTTGTCTCAACTAACTTTAAGAGTTCTTGGCTCATCCTCACCATGACTAAGGGTTCTTGGCTTCTCCACACTCAAGCAAACATAATAAACATTATTTAAAAACATAATGCATCATTATGATACCATGGGATAAAAGCTCATGCTAGAACACTTTCCATAGCTTAAAACATACACACACACATTTAAAGACAAGTCAAGCATACATTCATGCATGAGAGAAGAAGTAAGCTACCTTGGATGCAACTACACACTTTTCTTCTTGAATTTTCTCTCCCTTCCTTGACCTCACACACACAAAGGTGTGAGATTGATTTCTCTTGGCCTAAACACAATTGATGGGAGCCCATTAGATTCATAGAATTAATTTTAAGGCCACACATATTCCTTAAACACTAACTTAGTCTATTAATCCCTTTATGGTTCCAAGAATGCACCTAATGAAGCAACACTCATCAAAAAAATTCTAAGCTCCATTCTTTCTTTTCATATATGATTTTTGACTCCTTTTAAGTCTCTTGGAGTAATCACACAATTAAAACAAAGAGCTTAACTACATGTTGCTTCTTTAGGTCATATTATGAAACATATGAAGTCATCTCACTTTCTATGATTTCTAAAGTTTTTCTAAGGCTTCCCATCATCTTTACTCATCATATATGACTCAAAAATGGGCTTGGAACAAATTAAAACTCTCCTTAGGTGTGCTAACCCTTCTAGGCCGAGACTAGGAAGCAATATGGCACCAATGAACTTTGCTTTGTTTTCCACATGGAAGATGCGTATGAGGAGACTTCTAGGGATCTTAGCAACTCATTTAAACATTCATTTAGGCATAAAAATTAAGGTATCAAATCAAATTTTCAAAGAACACATGAAACCTAGGTTTGCCATCTTGAATTTCCATCGTTATTTGTTAATTTCCTTTGCATATTCTTATTCTTCACACTCCTTTTTCTAAGATTCACCCTTGGTTCTATCTAAAATCCAAGCCCTCCCATAGCTTCTTGAGTGGGGCAAACCAGAGGGAGAAGAGGAGCAAGGAGTAGCTATCCCAAGGAGAAATTACTTTATTTTTTCTTGTTTTCTTGCTTGAATCTTCCTTTCTTTGGCCTCCTCTCTTCAAATCTGAATTTTCCCCTTTGTTCTTCCCTTAAAATAAATCCATATACTTCAATAAGGTCATAGGAAAGAAAGGAAAATGGAGGAGAAGAGGTTTGCTAAAGAGAAAGCATGAAAAATAACAAAAAATCCATACCTTTTGCCTTTGATTTCTCCTTCTCTTCCTCTTCCTCTTGTGCGCCTATCTCCTTAGGGTTTTTCTCTAGTTTAGGGTAGAAACATAATGGGCTAAATGAATGAAGAGGTAGGACACCACTTATATATAGGTGGGAGGAAGAAAGACTTTTTAAAAATTCTCATTTTGCCCTTTATTCTTAGCATTTTCGTTTCGAATTCGTTTTAACTCCTTTTTTAGAACCGTCTTTTCCATTATAAAATTTAGATTCCCAATTTATTAAAATGCCTTTGGAATCACTCAAATCATAGTTAAAACCTTTCTAAACGAATCTGTCAAAGTTCGGGTTCACCAACTTTGAAAAACATCCATCGGAGGAGTTTTAACTATCCCAGGGCTTCCCATAGTTTTCAGGGCCTATTAGAATCCCGAAGAACTCAAAATTTTCATTTAAAAAGCTCTCTTATGTGAATTCCAAAATTTGTTCAAAATTACAAAAATGTATTACGTTTCGTAAGTCTTTCATTCAATTTCGTTTCTTCATTCTAACTCAATTTTTCTTCCCGTCTGAGTCTGCGATTCTCATTTTTAGGAGTCTAGAATACTACTTAAAGTTTTTGGGACCTTAACTAATTCATTTCGAGGGACTTGCTTTGTAAACGCTCCTGTTTTCACCGTTTAACGAAAACCAAACATTACACATTTCATTAAACACCTTGACTACATATATTGGAAATTGGACGAGAATAAAAAATTTAGCACTTAATTCAATCCATTAATCATCAAATAATCTCCTAATTAGTGTCTAACTAGCCATTAATTATAAACAATACAAATTCTCAATCTAATACATCTTAACCAAGATAGTACAAGAAAAAGAAAAGTGTTAGAAAGAGAAAAAAAAATTAAATAGAAAGCTTAGCTTAATCCCTTGATAGTCTCCTTAGATTCAAGCTTCCATCCAAAGGTTGCATCTAAGCTAGCCACTCAATACAATTAAGCTCTCATTGAGTGAAGAATGATGGAGGAAGATGGAATGGAGTCACAACAATGGAAAAGAGTGAATGGAGCATGTGGAATGGATTAATGGTCCGTGAATGGTTGGATGATGGAATTATTGGATGATCTATCTCTACCTACCCCCCGAGCCTCTTATCCCTTTAATGATCATGTGCTTCCTCCTCTTTTAATACCAACCTCTTCCTCCTGTGCTCCTTATTGTGTATATAATTTGGGCCCCCCTTGTGATGCTGAAGTGTTAGAATATAATATCAAATCTGTTTGTGATTCTTATTCCTCTAGCTAGCTATGCAGCACATTTATATCCTCACAACCGTGCTCCCCTCAAAGCTTCTTCCTTCATGATCCCATGGCTTCACCTCATTTCTCATCATGTGCTTTTTTTTAATCTTTCTCCACATCCTAGAGCTTACAAAACTTGAGAGCAGTCTTCTTTCCTAACTTCATCTCCCTTTTCTCTTCCTTTCATTCACTGCTGCCTGAGCCTCCTTACTGCCCAGACCTCTCTCATACTCTCTTTTACATCCTCTATGTGTTTGCAGATCCTTCAACTGTGGCTTCTTGTTTCTACTCATGCTTTACCTCATTCTTTTCTCCTTAAACCCATAACTTCCCTCTATTTTTGCTGCTATCCATGTTTGAGCTTCCTTCTCCTCATTAATCTGTGACTTGCTCATGTTTTGTTATGTTCATATGTATCTTCCCCGTACCTTCTACTCGTGTTCTGTACCTAAGCTTCTCTTTCACCCCAAAGTAGAACCATCGTGCTCTGGACCCGTGAGTGGAGTGAGCTGTGCATGGACTGGTGTCTTATGTTTCTTCCACATAAGCTACTATGTGTGTTGCTCTTTCATTCCCTGGAACCTGAGACTGCCTCCTATCATGACTTCCTACATGCAGATGTTATGAATGGATGAGAGCCAACCAAAGCACGAGAGCTATGTGGAAATTTTGATTTAGGGATTTTGACGATAGGGGCTTCAACTTAAGGGAAGGAGATGGAGAGTCTAGAAGAAAAACATTGTATGAAATCAATTTAAAATTTTGAGGAAATGGGCTTCAATATATGAAGAAGAGGGAGGAAGAAAGAAAAAAATAAGGAGACAAGTTGAAGAAAATAAGATTGGTGAGGAAAGAAAAGTTTTTATCATACTTTAGTTTCCATTTTTACATAGTTAAAAGAAACAAGATTTAATGCCAATTTGAAAAACAAACATTAGATGATGCCATTTGTGTAGGTTCTTAACATATAAAACTCCTATATCTTTGTAACTTGGACACCATTACTTAGCTACATGGCAACTCCTAGTTGTTTTAAATTTTATTAAAGAAAATAGAAAAGCAATGTACATAAATCTAAATCCCAAAAATCTCCAAATTATACCCAAATCACAAGCATTAACAACAACAATAACAAGTCTTTTCCTTGTAGGTGGTAATCATAAGCGCTAAATGAAACAAAAAATCATACTTTAAGTGGTATGGTTTGGAAAAAAAAAGGGAGAAAAGAGAAAGAGGAAATGAGAAAGAATTCACTTTATTGATTCAACATGCCATCAGTGTAGACAAGCCAAATGCCTTATAGCTGCTTATAATGTCCTAAGGACCACCAAGCTAACTGGGCAACAACTACTAACCGAATAACCACCACTTAGAAGTAAACTGATAGTACTATATATCCCTACTTATTCAAGTAAGAAAACTAAAACATCCTTATCTATTTTGTACTAGCAATAGAATATCACATGAATAAATTTAATCCCTAACAAAATTCCCTTGATGACAAGGGTGAGCTGACAAAGAAAACATTGGAAATCTTATTTGGATATCAAATGAAATTTCCCATGTAGCATCTTTATCAAAACAATCCTTCCACTTAATCAAAGCTTTAGTAACTGCCTTGTGAGTATATGCTACAGAACCCACACAAGCTATGACTTCATAAGGTTCATAATATCATGGAGAGAGATTTTCAAAGTTTGATTCTCCAAGAACTACTTTTTATAGGGCTGTAACTTCAAAAGTCCCTAAAATTTAAAGATTCTTGTTGAGTGATGAAAATGTTATTGTTACTTCAAAATTGTTAATCTATTGGGTTTATATTGTGGTTAGCTTCCTTTGCCAAAGCTACCTTGTCCTTGAGGTTGAAGTTAAGGAAGTCTTGAGTATGAGTAAGTTTTCCCATGATGCATCTTTAGGGGATAAGTTTTGCTAATCAGCTAACATTTCTTCAATTTAAAGACCATTGTCAAGCTATACTCAATGCCTAAGATGACTTTGGGTTGGGGTGTATTTGTAATAGGATCTGCAGGAAGAAGGTACATAAGGGTCTTCCATGTAAGGTGTGATGAACTAATATGGAACATCGGGTGAATACTTCATTTTGCTTAAAGATTTAGTTTATAAGCAAAGGGCCTATATTATCTAAGATTTGAGCTAGATCCACATATTTGCTTGAGAACTTGCTGTGGATTTTGAGAGTAAAGCTTTGTTGTCTAGAAGGATGCAGTTTAAAATACTTGATTTAGCTTAAAGATTTAGCTTATAAGCAAAGGGCCTATATTGTCTAAGATCTGAGCTAGATCTGCACATTTGCTTGAGAACTTGCTATGGATTTTGAGAGTAAAGCTTTGTTGTCCAGAAGGATGCGATTTAACTCAACCATCCACCAATTTGAAAATAGATATTTATCTATGTATGCCTTTTTATTCATTCATCTTATGCCTCTTGCAAGTTTTGCTTAAGTTGGTTTAAAAATTTCCATTTAGTTTGTAAATTAGTATCTATAGCTTTAATACTTGAATTCTCAAGTTGATAGCTTGGTTAAAAAAATTGTGGTTTTATAAGGAGTCATGAAAATTAAAGATTGGTGAAAATTATTGTAACATAGTTCAGCCTAGTGTAAGTAGGAATCTAAGCTACGGGATTAGAAACAAAATGCTTGTAAGTATTGTTCCAACACCTATTAAGGACCTTAGTTTGGCCCATCTATTTGGGGATGGTAAGTTATGGAATATTTCAAAGTAGTGCCACTATTAGCAAGCAACTGGCTCTAAAATTTACTCATGAACACAACATTTTTGTTAGTGAATATGATAAAGGGAAAACAATGTAGTTTAACTACCATTTGGAGAAATAATAAGGCTACGTTTGAGGAAGTATATGATATGGCTAGAGGTCTAAATGGGCATATTTGGATAACTTTCTCAAAATAACATGTCACAATAAAACCAATAGATTTTGGAAGCCCCTAAAATCCATGGTTATGTCAATCCACATAGCACTAGGAACTAGAAGGGGTTGGAAGAGAATACTAAGTACATATAATGTAGTATGTGACTATACAACAAGTTAATGAAAACTTATTGAAAATAGAGTTGCAAGTAGTGGGATTCACTAACACACCCATTTTGACGAATTCCTATTGATTTTTTGTACAGCTATGTGGTACATTATGTTTATTTAACTAATTTTTAGGGTTGGAGAAGGCTAAATGGTTTGTTTGGCAAATATTTGTTCTGTTTGATAGAAATCACAATTTTGCACAAAGGTTTTGACATCTTATTTAAGACCTGCCCAAAAAGATTTTGTGAAAATTCCATGTATTGTGTAATTTTGCACGGTCTCGAGTTTTTTATTTAATGTTATGATTAACTGAAATTGTAAGGTAAACATAGAGCAAAGTGTACCTTTTGTAGTTGGTTGGGTTTTGGCTTTTGAGTCAAAACAGCACTCCCATTTCTTCTATTTGCCAAGGCGATATATGATTATATAATTGGAACTACTGAGATATAATGTTGTTATAGGGTTTGGACTATTTGATTCATAAAAAATTTCAAGCTTTACGATAAGTGATTATATGGTTGGTGTCTCTATTTATGCGCAACTTGTATAAAGGCATAGAGTTCTTAGACATAGGCAAAGGCTAAGGATAGTTTAGACCTAGTTTCTTGATAAAGAAAACAATGGGATGATGCAAATGAGAGAGAAATGCTCCTATGTCAAATTTGGAAGTGCTAGTTCCCACTTTAAAGGGTATATTGAAGTTCAGGAGAGCTAGTATTAGTGTTAAAGTAAGCTTTGCAGTTAAATTACCAAAGGCTTTTGTGCCAAGGATGTCCACTAAAATTTAATTTCTTTAAGATTTGTAAAATCATTTATTAGTGACAATGTCTCATGTATTGATCAATTCAACATATCTTTTATTTTCTTTGGACTCCTTGAATGGTAACAATGTGTCCCAAGTACTCAATGCATGGCTATCCAAAAGTATATTTGCTAAGCCTAACAAATAAGGCATGTTCCTAAGTACTTGTTATCATGTCTTTACTATAAATGAGGATATCACTAAAATATATATATATATATATATTCTAACAAACGCATGATGCCTTTTATGAGTTCTAAAAACTGTTTTAACAATATATTCTTCCCTCATTCGGATTTGGTGATAGCCAACCCTTAGGTCCAACTTGGAGAATATAATAGCTTCATGCAATTCATTTGAGAGCTTATCAATGATTGAAGTTGGAACTCCATCCTTGGTGGTCAGATTGTTAAAGGATTTATAATCAACATAGAATTAGCAAGAACTATCATTCTTTCATTCATAGAGATAATGGACTTTGGCTATCCTGAGTATTCCTTGTCCATCACATCTTGCACGATCTTCTAAATTTCATATTTTTGAAAATGAGGATAATGAATATGGCTTGAGGAGGCAATCTCATTAGTTCATTATAAACATCCTATAACTTGGCTAAAATAGATTGGATTCCATTAAGAATATGAGCCTAACTTTTCATAAGAAAAGTAGGCACAACAATCGAATGAAACAAGGAAGTTACTTTGTAATCAGTGATCATTTTCTCCTACTATTTCAATGATATTGGTTCTTGTGAGATTAATGTATCCGTTTGTAACAATATCCTCGCACTCAAATACAATAGGACCTAGTATAGCTAGTCATTAAACTCATAAAACTAGGTTGACTTCATCCATTAAAAAAACATAGATATCAATAATGAATTGATAACCTTATAGAGAAATTGAGATAGTATAACATTTAAAACTACAAATCTATGAGTCACCACTTCTAATGATCACTTCAAATTCCTTGATAGGTTTAGTGTAAAGGCCAAGTTTCTTTACTAAATTAAGTTTAGGGAAATTATGAGTGCTAAATCCATCAATCAAGACACTACGAGACTAGTTTTTACATAAACCTTTGATTTGAAGTGTTTGAGTATTGATCTTCCTTACTAGTGCATTAAGACTAATCTTAAAGAACATGACTCAAAATTAGCAAAGGCATGTCTTAGAGAAAAAAAAATCTCTAATTGAGGTAGATTAGAAAAACAATCATTATCACCCTTTAATCCCACCAGTAGAAAACATTGATGTTAGTCTAGAAGAGACAAAGAAGGAGGGTTTGAATTAGACTCTTAAAAATTATGGTATTTTTAAATTTTGACTAAAAGCTTTCAAGTTACTTATAAAGTTGAGTGAAAGTTAACTTCTTGAAAAACTGTGTGATCAATACAAAATTTTTCAAAATAGTGTTGCAAGTAGGAACATAAGTAAACAAAATGATTTTCTTTCAAATTTTGGAACTAGTAAAGATTAAAAAAACCTAAGAGTGCATGGTATAGGGAAAATCACACCACAAAATTTATGTAAGTTCAAATCAAGGTGGTCCTATATCCACTTCTCAAATACAAAGTAAGGAAATTTTATATCTAAGTAATCACCGTAAATTACAAGATAGGTCACCCTTCTTGACGCTAAGCCAAAAGGCTTTTACTCCCTAATTACAAGGTAAAGTCAAGAGATCACATAGGTGTTTTACAACCTAAGTACACAAGATAACCTATATAATTAGGTTCAGCCAGTGGCTTTTATTCCATAATTACAAGGTAACCAAATATCACAAGTTCAATCCAAGGACTTTTACAATATCAAAAAGTTCCCTAGGATTCTCAAAGGTTCCTAATAACCCAAATGAAATGTAAAAGAATAATCAAATGAAATGTTGGCTCACCAAGAGCACTCGGAATGCAAGCTTAAATCTCACTTAAAATATCAATAGCAATAAAAACTCAGCTAACAAGTATTTTAAGAATATAAGAATCAATGAATGCTTTGTGTGCTCTCTCTTACTTCTTTCTTCTCCAGTGCTCTTTTTAAATACTCAATCACCATCAAAGAGTCGTCATTAAAGAGACATTATTCCTTTGTTTTCATATTGTTCCCAATAGTTGGAAAAGCTTCAATGAATGCTTGAGCTGATGCATTTTTCTCAACATTTGCTTGAAGCTTTAAATGAAGTAGCATATTTGATAATGGCTTCAGTTTCTCTTACTTTGTAAAGATGAAGCAGAAGTGAAGAGAGATGAAGAACTTTTTTGGTCAAGCCATTTTGTTTATCTCTTTATTGTAACATAATTTTCATTTAAAGTGGACAAGACTACTTAACAACTATTTTTAGCACTTCCCTCTTTTATGTATACTTTGTATTTTTAGGGAAGACAAGCTTCTGGCTTTCCTTTTAATGCCTCTTCCACTTGCACATTTCTTGTTTTTCCCTCTTGGTTAATAACTCTTGGTCAAACATAAAGGCTAATGTCAACTTCAGGTAAAACATGAAATGGGCCCAGATTACTTTGATTGCAAAATATTCTTTCTGGCTCATCGAAGTATTTTGACCCAAGTAATATTTTTATCAAGAAAAACTTTGGCCTAACATAGTGATTAAAAACACTTTCGTCCATTAACAATTGTATTAAGAAAGCTTTGGCCTAGATGCATCTGGAATATTGTATAAAGACACGTTTTGGTCCAAATTCATGAACTCTCTGATTTTCCAAAGATTATTTTCGCATCTTGATGATTTTTTTTTTACATAATTAAAATATATTTAGAGACTTGAGTCAACAATTGAGGTTTGCATTTGTGTATGGCTATACTTATCATTGCCCTTGCCACGTTTTTCTCTAAGAATTGTTGCTGTCATTTTTTTTAGCAAATATATGATGGTTTGGAATAGGGAAATGTATTAGTTAGTGAAGGGACAAGTGTAAATTGTAATGGCCTTAGGGCTAAAACAAAGGTACAATGTTTTAGGGGTTGAGTGTGAATAATAGGTTATGAAAGAGATTTAGGTGGGGATAAAGTTTTTTGAGAAGTGCGACCAAGATTAAAGATATAACTTGGATAGGGAAACTACATGGAAACAGGAAGTGGGTTGAGTAACGAACAATTTACATCTTAGATGATCAAGCAAGCCAACTAGGAAGAAACTAATAAGCCAAGGTTTAGAGATACCTGCAACCTTAGGAAATGCCCTAAAAGGGGATTGACAATCAACTACCAATGTTTCATGCTTGCAATTTTTTAGGCCAGCTTTGGGATCGTCAAATAAGCTAGATCCAATTTAATCATCAAACTAAGGCTTCTAGTGTTTGTGAAAAACTTTCTATTTTAGTGAGACAATATTTTGCGATAGAATACCATGTTAAGGATTATTCCAACTTAAAATCTTAAGCTGTTAAGAAAATTTCTCAACTTAATTGCATTTCAATTCAAGCCCTTCTTCTTATGTAAAACATTGTAACTAGAATAAATTACACTAACTTCTCTAGTAAGTCTCAATTTTATATATTTTTTAATATCATTTTAAGGGAACTTCACAAGTAATTTATGCTAATATTTTTAATAATATTATTATTTTGATGTTAATTTGTTTTTATAGTTAAATTGAAAATGTTATGTTAAATTATTGTGAAGAATCCTAATTTGAACTCTTATTTTGCAAGTGAGCTTAAAATATCATAAAAGTTTAAGTGCTACTGTTTGGATATCACAAAAACCAATGGATGAAATCCAAAGGTAAAGTCTAAAACCCCTAGATAAGCACACAAAAAATGTCTAAAGTCTATCTCAGAAAGTAGTATAAAGTGATGCCAAGACTAAAAAGGAAGCCCAAGAGTTACATTGGAGGCTCAAAACAATAGAGGAGGCATAATAACAAGACCAAAGTCCAAAAGAAAGAATTTCTTTACCTAGCTTAAGTAGCAGAAGTCAACTACTTAAAGGCTAAGCAAAAGGAGTCCTAGCTGTAGCATAAAAAGGCAATAGAAAGCTTTTGTATCTAAAGTCTAATGTAAATAGGAAATATTGTGATAGGAAATGAGAGTGTCTTGTTGGACAAGGACTTATGACAAAATGGCGCCATTCCTATTCCTATTGGAGAAGTAAACCCTAGTCTTTTGACCCAAGCTTGGCTATCAATAAATAGATGCTTTTGCCAATGCTCTGGGGTATGATAATTAGAGGGAAGACACTACTAGGAGCAAGGAAAAGTCTAGTGACAAGACATCCTTCCCCAACCCTAATTGTCTACCTTTTATCATTTATTCAAGACACTTGTCTTGAGTGATAATTTTCATCAATCTCTTCTTCTACTCTTTTTTGTTTTTATCTTGCTTTTGCATATATTTAACTCTTATGTTAATTTGGTTATAGAGTTTAATAAAGTTTATGTTGAAAATTCTTGCATGTTGGGTGTAAGTTATTATCTTTATACCATGGTTGATGAATTCGTGATTTATGTGCTTGTTGAAGTTTAAGACAAAAGGGACACTAAACCTAAACTTTTTCTTAGGTCTAAATTTAGCTTTCTATGGAAGCTTGGTTAGGATAAGCAAACGAGAGAGATTGTTCTCGCTAAGTACAATTCTATGGCATGTGCTACAATTATTAGTAAATTAAAAGTCTAGTATTGTTTAGCTAAGGCATAAAATCAAGGGGTGTCTTAAAAGAATTCAATAAAGCTTAAACAAATTAACAGCGATTATCTTAGATAGAAATCGAGAGTTACTTAGGTTGATTATGATTAAGTTATATCAATTATAAATGAAGGGGTAATTGATTTTTAGGAAATTTGCTAACTCATGCATGATCATTCATTAAACTTTTGCTTCAAGAGTCACAATAACTTAAAGAACGAGTTGGATCCATTATGTGAGTCTTGAGCCTCTGCGTGTGGTTTGAATCTTGCGTTATTCCTTCTTTATTGTTTATCTTTGTATTTTGGATCTTGTTTATTTTTCATCCATTAATTCGGTTGCTGGTAATTAGGATCACCTAGGATATTAGTTAGTCTTCCCAGCATTCACTAGTTTGTACGTAGATATATTCTTTGTTCGCACACCTAATTCATGATATATTTAAAATATTTCTTGTGAGAACAATATTCACTATTGAATTATTTGTTTGATTAGTATATTAGTCGTATGACTCTCCTTAGATTTAACTAAACTACATTTGATAATCTTTTTATTTTAAAAATATCATTAAATTCTCCTAAAAATTGATATATATTACAAAAATCTCCCATTTTATTTACAATGTATTAATAAAATTAAGTTTTTATATATCAAATTTTGATTTTATTTTATTTTTTATGACAATAATACTAAATTCTATTTCCATAAGAAACACATTATATATAAGTAAATTTTATTGACAGAAAATAAATTAAAAAATTTTACAATATAGATTAAATATCAGAAGAGTCAAACGATATTTTAAAACAAGATAAAAATAATAATTTGACCAAATCTAAGACAGGAAAAAGAATAACTAAATACTTGCTAGAATGTGCTTTTAACTCCCGAACATTTAATCTACTTCAATCAACTTCTTGGGCCAGTTCACTTCATAATCTTTCAGATACTCTGGTCTTTTCTTCCTTCTAGACCCATTAGTTTCTAGACTTTGGACTGCGTTGTTGCATTAGAAATCCACCCCCTTCGTTCTCAATGATGCATCAGTCCTTTCCCCGCTTTCTATTTTGGCATTTACCCAGGGGATGTCAATTCCATGTAGAACTATATTTTAACCTTCCCAACTGTTAAGCATGGTAAAATAAAATAGAATTTGGTGTGAAGAAATTATGAATCTCAAATATCCAAAAATCTGGAAGTAACTTAAATAATGAAATTTCAAAATCTGCTATATTTAGTATGAAAATTGAAACATACAAAATTACTATTGTTTCTTTTCAAATATCCTATATCTAAGTTTCTGAGATACTTAAGGTTCCCGCATATCAAACAACTCCTCAAGGATATATTCATTATATAATGAAAAACAAATCAAGGCTGCTCACAACCTAAGGTCCAACAAATTTTTGAAACAGCTGTGTTGGGTGATGTTTCCATGGAGTAACAGTCAGATGTAGATGTGCAAGATGAAAGCAAAAAATTACATACAAACAATAGAATGGGAAATAAATTAGCCCGAACAATTTTAGGGGAAAAGAAATAAAATAACATTAGACTGTGACGCCACCCCCCAAAACCCAAAACAAGAGCACTAACATGAAAAGTGTACATGTTTGTAAACTTAGGCCTTGACTCTCTGGAAAGAGGACGACAGTATCCTGAACAGTCCATCTGGGTTATCTGCGTGTACCTGTTGAACGGGTAAAGTTAGTTACTTTATATCATGGCAAGCCACTATAACACAATACACCCTCGTTTCCATTTAAAATATAATCACCAGAAGGTTACCAAGTATGCTAGAACATAAATCTCAATGAAGAAAACTAAGAAAAGTGCTTATCTCTACTTGAATCGTAATTAATAGACCCAGGAGAACGCCGGACGGTAAAAGGATCTACATACGACTCATAACTCACAACTGTCTATAAGTCGAGCTATTCCAGGAAATTTCTGCCACTGGAAACCATATGGCTAATATTACATCGCTCTAAGCATCCTATCCTCCCATTCGCATTAATGTGATGAGCAACCTACCCTCAATCTAAATGTTGCACGATGCTCAAATTAACAAGTCTTCCACGTACACATTAAATTCTAGTCTAGCTCCAGTTTATTTATACCCCATGTTTTGAAAATCGGACCGGACCGGCCGGTTCGACCGGTTGGACCGGGAACTGGTCCTTGGTCCGGTCCAGTTGACCTTTAGAACCGGTCAGAACCGGAAAAACCGATCGGGTTACTAGTTGAACCGGTTTTGTATTATTTAGCAAAATTAATAAAGTTTCAGTTCGAACCCTAGTTCTCTTAGAGAGCAAAAGCGCCACTGCCATTGAGTTGAAATACATCTCTAGTTATAATATGCAATATTTAATATAAAACCTTTATTATAATTCTATTTTAAAATAATAAAATGAATAATAATTGATTCAAATTCTGACTATTAACAAGATGAACAATATATTTTTTATTAAATTATTATTATTGTCTTATTTATAATCCAAAATTGTAATATAATGAATAAGAAATAAAATTAAAATTCATATAATTTTTATTAAAATTATGTAAATATATTTAAACAAATTAAAAATTAAAAATTATGTTATGTATAGTTTATTTTTATGTACAATTAGTCATAATATTTTAAAATATATTAATATTTATTTGTTATTATGTATTATCTTACATTTTTAATATATATAAATATATATTTAATTATCACCGGTTCAACTACGATTGAACCAATGAACCGTAAATCAGTGACTTCACCGGTTTAATGACCGGTCCGATTTTTAAAACATTGTTTATACCATTTCAATGTAAATTGCTGCTAATTACGTTATATATATATATATATATATATATAATTTTATCCTCATCTTGTCCCAGAGGGTGGACCTTTGTCTCCAAAATAGACATAAATGTGAGACACTCAAAAGTGGGGACCAACAAACACGCCAACGAGCATAAAGCAAATCAGGTTACCAACGTCATTGCCTCATATTTCAGATTTCATCTTAATCATGCATGTGAACAAAATGACATTTGGCAGCCACATTATGTTTTATATATATATATATATATAATGCTCTATGGCTACTGACAATATTTGCAAGTATCCTCTGATATCAGGACTATAGCTATTCATGAACCAGGTTGACCCATAGATATACCTAGCCCAATTCAGTCAGGTTAGACCAAGGCCTAACTAGTGGGTCAATGGGCTTAAAATCAAATCCAAGCATATAGGCTTATACAATTTTGTTAGGAACCAGTATTTCCCTTGAATTTCAAGTAGAAATCCAACACATAAAATGGTAAAAAAGGGAGAAGAAAATAAACAAACGTTCTCTAGCCCCCACATATATATCCAAATTCTACCTCTCTCACTCTGCCCTCACCCCCTGTTTATTTCTAATAGCCCAACCAACTTCAGAAGTTCGCTTGTTGCCCTCCACGCGTCCCTCACTCACCACCATACTCCATGCAATTATGTAACCAAGCCAATCCCTATTGCCCAATTCCCACTAAACTACTCCATATCTCTTGATTAAGGAATCTAAAAAACTTAAAAGGCAAAATTGGGCTTTTGCTAGGGCTTTTCCCGAGCTTCCCAACAATATAATTCATCAATTTATTTACACTCTAAAGTTTGCATTAAATTCATTTATTTACTCTCATTCTTTATATTCCCTTTCATTATGTTCGTTTCTTCATTTTTTCTCTATAAATTCCTTTTTCCTTTCCTAATATTTGCAAACATGACATAAATGTTACTACTTGACCAAAATTCTCCTTATATACGTGACACTATAAATTAATTTTTTGACATTTTTCTAATTTAAAAAAATGCTATTTTGTTGTAAAAATTGTCAGATTCACTCAACTAAGTTTTTCATTATCAAGTTAAGCAAAACTATATCTACAACCAAATAAACATGGGCCAAGCATAAGCTCTACCCATGGACTTGAGTTATTACCTAACATCTAACAATCGGGCTAAGATGGCTTTCAGACTCAGCCTAGGCCCAGAGGCCCAAAATCCGATTAGGCTATGGCCTAAAGCCTGGTGTGACTCAGCCAATGAACAGGTCTAATCACAACCATAGGAAAACATTTAAAGTGAGATACGTGCAAAGGGGGAGAGCATAGTCCAAGCAAAAAACTTAACCATATAACCAACTTACCCAATGGCCAGCATCTTCAAGGACATGCATTTCAACTCCCCCTCCCTCCTCAGCAGCCAGCTCCTCAGCAGCATGGATTCGTTGAAGATCTTCAAGAGCCCACCTATGTAAGCTTCTTTCCGCTTTCAAAAAGTTCACATGCACACCACGGGGCACATCTTCAACAAGTTTCCTATGGGAAAAAAAAGGAATAAAATAAATTATTGGCTTCATAAACAAACTTTTCTGGAATGGATTATTTTTATTTAAATGTGAGCGCATATATCATTAATTTTAACATCCATAAATATACTAAATAAGAAATTATTTCTCCAGCTATTCAGAGTACATTTGCAATTTAACTTGCATACAGCATTTACGTCATAATAATTCATGGCAGGATTGACCCCATCCCTCATGCAGAGAAGTCGGGGTGATCAAAATTACATTAATTACAGTTATTATCACAGCTCATAACAAGTACCACAAATTTGTTTCTTCATATGATTGATACATTTCAGCAATCCCTTTCAGGTCAAACACCCATGAGAAGCTTGATGATTGTGAACCAAAAGAACTGGTAGGTCGTAGGTTAGTCACTACCCACTGCATGCAAAAAAATAAATGTAAGAAAGTCAGAGGGAAATAAAATTATTGTCAGGTGATCATTAATAATATCTTCATCATTTTTTTATGTGAATTATGTCCTTCTCATGATTTCTAAGTTGATAAAGGCGAAAAGCTATGTATGATATTGTAAATTTTCAATCAGTCATCAAAAGGAAGTATCATATATACAAAAACCTTCTCAACAGACTTGAATGCAATTATGTCAATTCAGAAAAAACAAACAGAAATTGGCCTAAGTATCTGATGATTGATACTGATTTAGTCCTACAGTAGCATAAATTTACAATCAATATGAAAATTCATTTATGAATAACAATTCTTTTTGTTTCTCTATTATGCCACACATAGATTATCTATAATTTCCTAGGTTTAGTTCGTACTTATATTATTTAAAGTTCCAAATCAGAAAGGTGAAAGTTAGGAATAGTTAGAAATCTTAATAGATATGCGTCCTCTCTTCAGTTGTATTCCCCTTAGTTCTCATTATTCTCTTGCTCTTTGGTGCCTCAAATTCTCATGAATACATGTGAACTCAAAGGTTTTTTCTAATGCATAATCTTATCTAATGTACACCATCCATTTCTCATCAAATTGTATTGCTATCTATCCATTGCTGTCCATTGGTTAACTGTTGACTACAGTATGTGTAAAGCCAACTAAAAGTAACCAAATCTTTCATATAAGCCCATTTGATCACTCTTCCTCGAGCTTATTGTATTCGCTATCAACCACATCAAGTATCAGCATTCCCCTATTAAGTTCTTGGCCAAACTACCTGTTGGGCTTCGAAGTACAAGCATAGCAAAATAAATTTAAAAGTTTTATGAAACCCACCAAGGATCTTTGCAGAAAGGGCATAAACTGGTGATAGGAATATTACATTTTGTGTAGATCGCTTCCTACAGTTGAGTCTGCATCTGTTCAACTCATGATCTCCTAGTCCCACGAACACATGAACCCCTTCAAACGCATGCAGGCAATTACAAACACAAATCAATGAAACTGCATCTCTGCATCTCTATGGTATCCGCACCCAAGTAGGCCAAAACTCCAATCCTAGAATGAGTGGTCAAAGTCTCTCTCCTCTCCTAGTCTTTATTAGAAGACTCTCTTTCACTCTATATAGCAACTCACTCTTGATTTCGTCTGTACAGCCACCAAACCCTTCGTTGTTTATTTATAGATAAATGCCTAGGGATTTGTGATGTCCAACTAATGGCCCCTAGCCAAATCGATGATGAGTGGAGAGATAATTGAGCTTTAGTTATTAACCCAGTCTAATAACAATTGCCCAAAAAAGAATGTAATATTACTTTAACATAAAATAATAATATAATATAATATAATATAATATAATGATATTATGATATATATTTTGAGATATATTTTTAAGATCTCTAATCCAACTAAAATCTAAATTATATTACATTAACTTCAATTTTACTTTACTCTTTATGTGTGACCCTATAGGTTTTTATTACATTGGTAGTGATCCCAAAAAAAATCCTATTTTAGTATTACAGACAATAAGTAGTATCTAACAATATATCATTGCCACCCAAATAATAAGAATGTCTATGATTCGACATACCTAATCTGTGACCAATATTCTATGTAGTTTAGTCTCTTTCATCTTCTGTATAATTCAATCTATGTGTATCTTGATCCCTGAATAGATTAAATCAAAACAAATGAATCAATATCACATATTGATCCATTTAACCATGACCTTCTTAGTCTTACCCAATTAAAGGACCCAGAGATATTACTCCACCTATATCAGAGGGATAAAATTCCATCAGTATCACTCACATCCCTCTACATAATTTGTGATACACCTAATTACTGCATTTTTGGTCATCCCTATTAAAGGTGACAGTTGATGGCATCAAAGTATATAACTCCTCATGAAAATGATGTATGAAACACAGTTATCCATGAAGCACTCTCATAGCGAGTTTGTCTGGTACATTTGTTTTCTAACATATACCCATGTAATGACTTGATATCTCATATCCATGACCATGGCCATAAGCCAATATATATACTAGTCTCGCTGTATTATTGTTATTCTAACTTACAATAATACTCAACTAAAGACAATTCAAAAATAATAAATTATTCTAAAGACAATTAATATATTTATTTATATTATACATATATAATATTAAATATAATAATTGAAATGCCTTTATTTATCAAAACATAATAAAATGTATGTTAGTACAATCATCTTATGATAGGCTTTTAGGGCATACACCAACACTACCCAACAAGAAACACTTTTCCACAAGATCCCACTCCAATTTATGATCAAGATCTGTATTAGTGTGAGATAGGATGCATTGACTTAGAATGAAAATGAAGTGAGCTGCTAGTGTATACTAAAAGTCTACCCAGAAAAGCTAAGTTGAAGTCACTTTGAATTGCTAACTGACTCAATTCAAGTGAATAGTCAGATAGAATAGTTCAATATAAACCAAACTTGAACATGGTTTCCTCAACTCATAATGCTTTCGATTGGCTTGATTAAAATATTATTTATATTACATTTTTACTCATTTATATTTTATAGTTATTGTAGCAGTAGCATTCTAACATAACATGCTATAGCAGCAAGTGTAACCAAATATCAGACAAAGGAGAAACCAAATAGTAGTCAATATTGACATATAATGTTGGTATGTACCTGTGCAACATCATTGGAAAACCCTTGTTGAATAAGAGCTTTAACAACATCCCTCTTCGAAGAGACCTTCCTTAAGAAAAAAATCATAGACAAATTAAAATCTTTCTCACAGCAAAAGGTTAAAAGTTTTTAACAATATATTGCTATCAATACATAAAAAAGGGTGGAAGGAAACAGTTAATATGTTACTAAAATGACAATCAAAGATATACAAAGTGCTTAGAGAATCCTGGTAAAATAAAGAATGATAACTAGCATGATTGACATGCACAAAATTGTGGTCAAATTTATTTTCTGATAGAGAAGAAATTTTATTAGCAAGACAAGAGAGGAGGCTAAGATATCCTCTAAAGAAAGACAGACAGAAAAATTCACCCCAAAAAGAGAGAGAGAGAGAAAACAAGAAGAAAACCATAGCTATCAAGCAACCAACCAAGCAGTCCAATCTCTCCAAATATCAAAAGGTGCCACCCCGTTAAAAAGGTCATGAGAAGAACATCAAACATAAGTCATAAACACAATTGTCTCCCACAACTACTCAAGAGACAGACTCCTTTATTGCATTCCTCTCTGAGAGGCTTCTACTACTTCACAGTGGATTTAACACAGAACATATGCAACAAGATGAAATTTTACACTGAATAATACCTTCTACAGTAGCAACAACCTTATGCACAACAAAATACACCACATCCCACACTATAATTTGGAGAACAGCAACACAATCTCACAAGAACACCAACACAGCCAAATAGAAAACCACAAACCAAGTTTTCAGCAACACATTCAGCCAAACAGCATCACTGCACCCAGAAAATAACATGAAGACACACAGAGAGCAGCGAAATGAAGAAAACAAATAAACAGCAGCCCAGAAATTTAAGTACAGGAACACAGTGAACAAACCCACTAGCATTCAAAAGGCTAGCAACTCTCCTAGACACTTTCTCCAATATTTTCAACACCTTCTGTCAGTAACTCACCCTCCCAAATAACCCCTAACTGCTCTTTTTTCTCAGTAACTGCCAACTCAGGCCCTCAACCACCACTTACAGTCGGTTATGGTTTTGAATTTCCCTCTCTTTCTCAACTCCAGCCCAACCTCCCCTTGTTCTTCTGGAATATACCTTCTCTTTTTCAGATTCACCACCTTTGTACGCCTCTTAGAAGTTTTAATATGGCTGGCCCTACCACTCTCCAACAATTGTGATCAATTTTATTCCTTATTTCCATGTTAGGTCCTTGCAACAAGAATATAAGCAACAATGCAAAAAAGGAAAAACATCTATTTAAATAAAAAATAATCCATATACACCCGCCTGGGTGGGGTAGAGATATGAGTGATGTTAAGGGTTCCAACCATTTAATGTCCCCCCCCCCCCCCAAAAAAAAGAAAACCAAAAAACAAAAAAAAGATATACAAAATTGAATGAAGAACCAGATCACATAATTAATTAAACATAAGATGAGGGCTAGTGATGCTAAAAAAGAATGTCAGGTCCTTGCAACAAGAATATAAGCAAACAATGCAAAAAGAAAAAAGAAAAATATCCATTTAAACCCCCCAAAAAAAAGGAGAAATACAAAATTGAATGAAGAACCAAATCACATAATTAATTAAACTTGAGATAAAAATTTGAGGGCTGGCGATCAAGTAACATTAAGTATAGAAACAAAATTTGAAGTCATATTGAGGCGGCTAATTCATTGGGATTATATACTATATATATTTTACAAAGATGCAAGAAGAAAAAAATATAAATTGGTCTCAAGGAGGAAATGTGTGGAAATTAATGAGATCGAAGGATTTTGACAATCCATTTTGTATTAAAGAACCATTCATTCAAGAAACTATCTTAATATTATGCATTTATGTGAAATTTTAGCAAGACTTGAAAGTTAGGCATTGTATCACTTAACCATAGCTACAAAGCTTGGGTGTGGCTCAACTCTGGTGGTTAAAGATATTTTAGCTGACTTATTTAATCTCTAAATCATCACATGGTAGGTTAAATGATGGAAAACTCAGCTCTTATATTATTTATGAACCAAATAACAGCTGCTTCCTCTTATAAACTGAGAAAAGGAGCTGCAATTAGCCATCCTTGTGCCGACCATACCCCAATCATCACTATTCTGATACCAAGTGATGGAAAACTCAGCTCTGATATTATTTTGATATTATTTATGAACCAAATACCAGCTGCTTCCTCTTATAAATAGAGAAAAGGAGCTGCGTTACAATAATAGAGCTTGAAGACAGCCCTAGAATGGAAGAAAAAGAAAGGTAAAAGTGCTTCCTAATATTCAAGAGACCAGGGCCTCTCCCAAAACAACCAAAAACTCAACCCTATAACAGACACCCCCGCACACTCATATTCTCTCTCTCTCTCTCTCCTCCCCCCTTTCTGTCTAGCACTATCTATCAGTGGTATCAAAGCAGGCCTTCCTCAGCCTGACTTCCTATGTTCGAAACTTGATCTCAAGCAAACCAATGGGTCATGGCTGAGCGGATGGACGAGCACCTCCAAATGTTAGGAAGAGAATGTTCAAAATCTTTAACAATTAACAATGTTACTTGATATCGTGCAAGGGCTGTCAGCATAGGTGGCAAGGCTTGTGCGAGACTGTAAGGAATCTACACATGGGGAATCTTCGGCAAATTTGACTCGTCGCTCAAGGGTACGTCCAAGAACAGAGCCTCGAGAGCCCCATGACTATCATACGCCCACAAGATTTACCAAGATGGAGTTTTCGAGGTTCTAAAAAATCAATATCTTGGGATGGCTTTTGAAGTGCGAAAGGTATTTCCTCCTTGATGAGACGCTGGTGAACTTGAAGGTGACCATGGCCAGCCACCATCTCGATGAAAACACCTTTCAATGGCATCAAGCCTTTGAGCGAACCTGGGAGGAAGAAGTGTCAAGTTAGGACAAGTACACAGAAGTTGTGAAATCTCAGTATGGTCCATCTTATGAAGCCCCAATGGAAGACCTAATGCGTCTGCGACAACATGGCTCCCTCTCCGAATACAACAATCGCTTCGATAATATAGCTTGTAAACTGCAACTTCCTGAGGAATATTTAGTTCATGCATATATTGCTAGCCTGGAGGAAGATTTTGCTGGGTTAGTTCGATTGTTTCAACCCATATCCCTCCAAGAAGCCTGAAACTTGGCTCGCTTATAGGAGATCCATGTGGAAAGAGAAGCAGAGGCTAGGACAACGGGTAAGGGAATACATGGTAGTTTTCTTGGGGGCATTAACTCGTTGATGAGTGGTCTGGATAGGTGGAAGACTATAAAAATGACAACAATGGCTAGTGGGTCCCTGAATCAGAAGGGAAAGAATGGGTTTTGGTCAAGGAATGTCCCTATTTTATCATCTGCTTCAAAGAACGCCCATGTTTCGTTTAGTTCAAAGGGTTCTATCTCGCTTCCTCCAAAATCAGCAATGAAGCTCAATAAGTTAATGAGGCTAGAGGAAGTTGAGGATCATCAGGCCCAGAACTTATGCTTCTACTGTCATAAGAAGTTTTCTAAGGGCCACAATTGTCCTCAGAGGCGTAAAATGCAACTCCAACTCGTTGAGTTAGACTCTGAGTTAGATGCAGGCAACAAGGAAAAATGGGCAAAGTGCGATAGAAATGGGGAGAATGCTAAATGCTTTCAAATTTCATTGCACGCCATCGAAGGGGAAGTGGGGGCGTCTTCCATGAGAGTTCAAGGCCATGTAGACCGAAGGACAGTACAAATTATGATAAATAATGAGAGCAATCATGATTTCCTGGATTATGATTTAGCAAAAATATTGGGATGGAAAGGGGAAAATGACACCTCTGTTAGTGTTGAAGTTGCAAAAGGCAAGAAGCTAAAGGTTTATGGATTATGGAGAGGATTTAAATGGAAAATGAAGGGGGAAGAATTTGCCCGTGACCTGAGGGTGATGAGCATCCGAACATATGATATAACGTTGGGGTTGACCTGGCTTAAAAGTCTTCAATGTGCATTCTGGGATTACACTTCTCTTTCCATGTATTTTTGGTACAATGGAAAAATGATAAAGCTGCAAGCTATGTCCCCGAGTGCGTGGCATTTGGTTGACCACAAAAGGGTTGAAGTTGTATAGGAGGCAAAAGGGCAATTATTTTTGCTCTAGCTTGTGAAGAGGAATGAAAAGCAACTACAATGCTTTGCTGTGAAGGGTACTAAGGGCATTCCTACTAAAATTAATGGCCTTCTATCAGAATTTGGAGATGTGTTCACTAAGCCAAAGGGCCTCCCTCCTCTAAGAAAGGGGCATAATCACCCCACTGTGCTGCAAAAAGGGACTGATCCAGTTAATCTCAAGCCTTACAGATACCCATCAACCTAGAAGGATGTAATAGAAAAGATGGTGGGCGAATTGCCTCAACAAGGGGTCATCCAAGAAAGCTCCTCACCTTTCTTTGCTCCAATAGTCCTGGTTAAGAAAAAAAATGGATCATGGAGAATGTGTATTGATTACAGAGAGCCCAATAAAAAGACAGTGAAGAATAAGTATCCTATTCCTTTTGTTCAAAAACTGTTGGATGAGTTAAAGGAAGCAAGGTGGTTTACTAAACTAGATCTAAGAGCTGCTTATCATCAAAATAGAATGGATCCCAGAGATACTTATAAAACAGCATTTAAAACGCATTCGTGACACTATGAATGGTTAGTGATGCCATTTGGATTAACTAATGCCTCGACCACTTTTCAGGGTGCTATGAATAGCATTTTCAGACCACATTTAAGGAAGTTTACACTTGTTTTCTTCGATGACATATTGGTTTACAGCTCGTCTATGGATATGCATGTACAACGCTTAAGAATAGTGCTGGGAATTTTGAGAGACAATTGCTATTTTGTGAAGGAAAGTAAGTGTATGTCTGTTGCAACATAAGTAGAATATCTCAGGCATATAATTAGCAATAGGACGATAACCACTGACCCCTAAAAAATTAAGGCTATTTTGGACTGGCCAGAGCCATCAACCATGAAGCAAATACAGTCCTTTCTGGGGTTAGCAAGACATTATAGACGCTTCATCAGAGGATATAGCGAGTTAACAAAACCTTTGACTGATCTGTTAAAGAAAAATGGGTTTAGTTGGTTAGACAAAGCTGTTGCAACATTTAGGAAGTTAAAAGAAACATTAGTTTCGGTACCAGTTTTGGCACTTTCAGACTTCAACAGGTATTTATAGTTGAGACCAATCCGTGTGGGTCTGGAATTGGGGCAATTTTGATGCAAGAAGGTCAGCCTTTAGCTTTCTTCAGCAAGGCTTTAGCACAAGACATTTGAGTTTATAGGTATATGAGAAGGAACTCCTAGTGGTGGTGTAGGCAGTTAAACATTGGCATCAATATTTGGATGGAAGGAAGTTTGTTATCAAAACAGATCAGCAAAGTCTCAAACTTTTGCTTGATCAGAAATTAAAAACTTCTTTTCAAATTTAGTGGATAGCTAAGCTTATGGGATATGAATATGAGATTCATTATAAGAAGGGAAATGATAACAGTGCAGCTGATGCCTTGTCTTGAATGCAGGGGTCTCAACTTTTGCAAATAAAACTTTCAACAACCTCACCTGAGCTTTTGAGGAAGATTAAGCAAAGCTGGGAAGAGGATGTAGATTTAAGGGCCTTAATCCTGCAATTACAGCAGCAAAATAGTGCAGCAAAGAATTTTACCTGGGACAGACAATATTTAAGAAGGAAAGGACGGCTAGTTATCGGTAATATTCCCTCCCTAAGGTAGGAATTGTTAGAATGGATGCATGCCAGTCCGCAAGGAGGCCATTCAGGGGTTCAAGCAACTTACCAGAAGTTGAAAGGGTTGTTTTGGTGGAAGATGTTCAATGAGGTGAGGGACTTCATCAAACAATGTGATACATATGCTTGGTGTAAATATGAAGCAGTGGCTTCTCTGGGATTATTGCAGCCACTTCCAATTCCAAGTAGGTTTTGGGAAAGTATTACTATGGACTTTGTAGAGGGCTTACCAAGATCCAGTGGGAAGGACACAATTTGGATAGTTATTGATCGGATGAGTAAATATGCACATTTCTTAGCTCTCTCCCACCCATATACAGCAGCAACACTTGCACAGCAGTTTTTAGATCATGTGTATAAGCTTCATGGAGCACCAGTGGAGATTATGAGTGATAGAGATCTTCTGTTCATCAGTACTTTTTGGAAGGAATTTTCTAAGGCCTTAAAGATGGATCAAAAATTAGCTTCTGCTTATCATCCTCAAACGGATGGTCAATCTAAAGATTTGAATAGGGGATTAGAAACTTACTTGAGATATATGTGCTAGGAAAATCCCAAGGAATGGAGCAGATGCCTTTCGCTAGCTGAATGGTGGTATAATACCACTTTTCATACAGCAACCAAGGCTACCCCATATGAAATTTTATATGGACAAAAGGCACCTGTGCATGTTCCATACCTTCCTAGAGAATCAGTAGTGAATGTGTTGGACAGGAATTTTGCAGCTAGGGAGGCAATGATTGCCATTCTTAAGCATCACTTGCAGCGAGTAGCAAATAGGATGAAGCAAAGGGCTGATCTTAAGAGAACTGAAAGGGAATTTGAGGTGGCTCAATGGGTATTTTTAAAGCTTCAACCCTATATACAAATCTCGGCAACAACTAGGAGTTCTCAAAAACTTGCTCCTAGGTATTATAGACCCTACAGGATTTTACAGAGGATTGGATCAGTCGTCTATAAGCTGGAACTACCACCAGAATCCAGAATTCACCTGACATTTCATGTATCTCTTTTAAAGTTGTGTCCCAAACCTTTAGTTAAGCAGTGTCACCCACCTATAGATTGGCCAGCAACACCTACAACTACCTTTCTAGAGAAGATATTGAACAAGCAGGTTGGAAGGAAGAAGGGTAGAATACTTACAGAAATTTTGGTGCAATGGGGGGGATTACCAGATGAAGAGGCCACTTGGGTTCCATTGTTCCAATTTCATCAGCAATTTCCTACTTTTGATATTCCTACCCCTTGAGGACAAGGGTCTTTTGAGAGGGGGGACATTGTTACGTAATTATGAAAGTAAGGGGAATTTGTTAGGTAGTTAGTTATTACCATTACCCGGCTATCTGACTCTATAAATAGGAGTTCTGAATGCTACTAGAATGTTTTTTTTTTTACCATTAATGATATCTCCATTATTCTCCTCTCGCTTATCTTTGTTCCTTCTCTCTCTCTCTCTCTCTTCTCCCTCTCTTTCTCCCTTCTGTCTAGCACTATCTATCACATTCACCATCTACCCAGAATTTTTATTAAAAACCGCAAAAAGAATCTTCTTCCTTAATAGCACAACACATTTTTTCTTGCTGAATAAATAGCATAATACAGTTCCAGAGTATGTATAGTTGTTGAGTGATACTTAAGAATCCCTAAAACCTTACAATTTGTTTTTTCCCAAAATGGGTAAGTCAAAGTCACATTTATTCATTGTAAAATCCATGTCGTGACCCCTTTGGCTATTTTGGTCAGAACATACATACTAACCAAAGTTAACTCAAAATTGGCATGATTTCTGTCACAATGCAATGCATATCATATCTTTGCTAGCAAAAATGCATAAGTTCCATGCTGGGATAGAGCAGATAATGAAGGAAGCATGAGATATGTAAGTCTGATTACACCCTCATATTCAATCTTTCATCATATTCCAAAAGCAATATAAAATATCATGAGGAAAGGAACTTGCCAAGATAACAATACTTTATTCATTGATTTTTCTTCCATCCCTTCTTCCTATGTCTTGTCATATTGTTTTTTTCGTATCATTCCATATCCTAATTACATATTATTAATATTGAGCCAACTATTGTTCAACACATACATGTGACATGTTAGGACATTACCAAACTAATGACAACCCTTGCACACCTCAGTCTATGAACCAAGTCCATTGATAGACTAAGTTGATAGATAATGGAGAATACAAGATAAATTTAGAAAGGGAAAATGTAAATAAAAGGAGAAAAAGAGTATCAAAATCTCCATTGAAGCAACTAACATTTTCTATTAGCATCAGGTTTGTTGGGTACTAAATTAGATTTTCTTATTCTATTACAACACAGGAACTGTTACCAAGGAATGCAGTCTTGGATGAGTAACTAAATATTTGTAGTTCCCTGATTGACCAACACTTGCATCCCTCTAACTTCTGCTCTCATACTCTCTTCTTTTCCTTTTTCGATGGTTTGATTAGTTTCCTCTGTCATCTTTTCCATTTTCTCTCTTTTATCTTACAGCAACATGCCAAAGCAACAAGTTCTAAAGGAACTAAATCATATGCAACATGGTGAAAGAAATTATCATTCAATATTTTGCCCAATTTCTCCAAGGACACATTAATTGGGAAAAGCGAAAGAAGAATAAATCAGAGATCTACTACCTCATTTGGCAAAGTACTTAGGAAAGATATGAGTTCTGCAGGGTGGTCCTCTCCATCTCCACCTGCTCGAACTTTTCCAGGAGTTGCATCCAAAACCCAGACCTTGAAATAGCATATAAGCAAATAAGATACAACTCAGAGACACTGATACATAAATACAAACAAACAAGATAGAAAACATAAATATAAAATCCATATTTAACTTCCATTCACCCTTCCCTACCAAGATTTTAATAGTAGATGCAATCTGTAATATAGCTCAGGTTTCTAAGGTCCCCCTCATGCACCCTACAAAGGGATTTGAAAATAATGAACACATACAACTTCCAGGTCCCCCACAGTAACCAATTTGAAAATAGATCCCGCAGATCAACAAAATATTATTTTCTGACAACTTCCCAATATCTCATTAGATATATGGCCAAAAGAAGTGGCTAGAACTTACAACACACTTTAGGATTTACCTACAACAAATAGCCTTAATTCCAGATGCTTGGAGCTACCCAAGAGATCCTTAATTGATGTTCCGACCATCGTACAAGATAGATTCACTTAAGAATTCAATCCTATCTGGGATTTTGTTCTGAAACAATCTTGTCATAACAGGAAATTTTTCCTGTGGCTCCCCTTCCAATCTTACGTTGTCTACTGTGCATTATACACATATCCTATGGTACTAGTATGATCAAAGGGAGATCCTTTCTTTCCTAAGGTCCTCCATATTACCTCCCTATATCCTTGTCAAATCTTGCAGCGAACACTTTTGGGGAGAAAAAAATACTCTAAAACAATAAATTACCATATTTCTACCACAAAGGAAAAAAAAACAGTTCGAACATATTTATTTCCCTTCAAAATTCTGAACATTCAATAATTACATGAAGATGTAGATCACACATAAAGCTAATTAAAAACTATTTCAGCATCAGCAATCGAAGTTTAAACTTACTCTAACTGGCCGTGCAAGAGGTTTTGCAGCTTGATCCACCATGCTCAAGACAACTGTGAAATCAGAGCAACCTAAGTAAAATGACTTGCAAGGAAAGCTATGGAAAATAGCATAGAAGTTCAAAATGACACCTCTATAGACTCATAATAAATATAAAATAAAGGGACTAAAAACCTTTTCCTCCAAAGCTATGACCAACCAACACACGAGGTGTTATTCTTAGCTCTCGAACCTAGCCACAAGAACAAAAAGGATGTCATTCCATGACAGCACGAAAATAAATTATATACTCATAATATGCATCTAATCAGCTACCCTAAAACAAAATCTATGAAATACAACAAGTTTATGATTAGGATTGAACAATATGAGATACTGATGGGCCTACTTATGAAATGGGCCAAGTCTATAAGAGGAGATAGAACAAGCTTGTATCAAGTAGAAATTGGGGGAGAGTTTGTGAAATGAAAAAATAAGAATACTAGTGGAGAGGTGGCAAGGGATGGGCAAAATAGGAAATTAGATGAGAGTAACTGACTCTGGTGTGTTGTGCATGATTGTTGAGCTATGGGAAAGGTGGTTATAACAAGTTGGCTCGTGTGGGAGGGGTAGGGAAAGTTTTGGGAATCTTCTTGGAGAAAACTTGGCCTCTCGAAAGCCAAGAATCCTTTTTGTTATCCTTTTTCTTCCATTTCCAGCTTTGTAATGATAAATTCCTTCCTTCTTCTTTAGCTAAAGGAGAGGAGGTTGAAATAATATTAGAGTTGGAAGTTTCCATCAGATGCCTAAGCCTCATACGTAGTATGAGATACTTGATGTGATACTTAAGGAGAGCGGCTCTTTCTCCTTGATAACACAATTATAAGGGTGGGTTCCCCTTACTTCCTTAGGTCTTATCATTTGGTATTAGAGTTGATTAACCGACAACACAGAGAAGTTACCTATGAAGGGTTCTGATTAACGAAAAGGCAGAGTGAAGTGTCGCAGAACACAGTTGCCGAGACGTTGGCTCTTCAACAGCGGTGCTATGATAAGGACTAGGTAGTACAAGATGCCTAAATCCTATATCAAATAATATAGAATGCCTGATGCGGTACTTATGCAAGGTGGCTTTTTCCCTTGATAGCACAATTTTAAAGGTCAGTTCCCCATGCCTCCTGGGTCCTATCAGTTTACAATGCATTGCATGAAAATTCATGTTATTATAAAACATAACTATCGAAGTCAACCTACATGTTTTGAGCAAAAGACTCTTAAAATTCTAGTCCCCACAACTGAAATTGCGAGCCTATTCATTGTCAACTAACCATTAAATAATACCAACAACTAATTGAGGCATTCATCATAACCAAAAAACACCAAAGACATATAAAGGGGTGGGGGACAAATCCTCAAGGGAACATCGCAATGGTTCTTGGGATCCCACATTCAAATCCCATTAAGAGTAGGTAGGGTAAGGAAGAGGCTACCCCCACATTTTATAGCCTCCAAAGGAAATCGTGCAAGGCGTTTTTTTTTTTTTTGGGAGGGGGATAGAGGGAGAAAGGGATGAATCATAGGCGAAGGGTACTATTTGTTCCAAAGAGTCCTCCAAAGAGTCCACACCTATGGCCTATCCTAATGCTCCACAATAGCAAGAATTGTTGGTTTACACTAGAAGACAAAAAGTTCAAAGGTTAGAACGTCAGATTACAGGGGCTATTCAAGAGACTGAAAATAGCACATGTTCTATACACAGTCAACTCATTTCCCTTACCCCAAATTCTGAAGAAGAGTTAGACATACCTATTGCCTTGAGGCAAGGAGTATGAAGCTGCACCAGACATGCCTTTAGGAACTTTGTCTTTATGACAAACTATCTCCAAAGTTGCAAGCTTTTGTAAACAATGTTGCACTTGAGAAGGAAAAGTGAAGTGGCATTAAAGATAAGTTAGCTACCCTTAAGAAGAACAAAACTTGGAACATAGTTGATCTTCCTCTTGGCCAGACCACAGTAGGATGTAAGTGGATTTTCACAATAGAATATAATTTTGATGGGAGTATCAACAGATACAAGGCAAGACTAGTTGCAAAAGGGTACACACAAACCAATGGAATTAATTACTAAGAAACTTTTGCTCCTGGGATTAAATTTAACACTACTAACGTGTCACTTTCTATTGCTACAAGTCTAGATTGGCTTTTCCATCAATTGGATGTTAAAAACAACTTTTTGAATGGAGGTTTGAAAGATGTCTATATGGATATTCTTGAAGGAGTAAAGTGGGAAAATAGCTCAAAAAGGGTGTGCAAAATTCATAATTCCCTATATGGGCTCAAATAGTCTCTAAGCGCATGGTTTGAAAAATTCACCACAGCTGTTAAGACTCAAAGGTATACACAATGCCAAACTGATTACACCTTATTCATCAAACAAGGACCAGACCGAAATTTAGCAATCTTGATAGTCTATGTGAATGATATAATGATTACTGAAGATCATGTGAATTAAATTGTCAAATTAAAGAAACCCTTGCACAGGAGCTTGAAGTTAAGGATTTTGGCCACTTAAGATATTTTCTTGGCATGGAGGTTGCTCAAACCAAAGAAGGTACTTCTATCTTCCAAAAGAAATATACACTTGGTTTGCTTGAGGAGACAGGTATGTTGGGGTGCAAGCTGGTAGACACCCCCCACAGAAGCTAACTACAAGCTTGGTCTCAAACTAGAAAGTGCTTCAATTAATACTAAGATGTCAAAGGCTTATGGGAAATTGATCTACCTAACTCATACTCGTCCTAATATCAGCTTCTTTGTTAGTGTGGCGAGTAAGTTCATGAACAAACTAAATGAGGAGCATTTGGAGGAGGCAAGATACTGAAGTATCTTAAGATGACACCTTGTAAGGGATTGCATTTTAAAAAAGGACACCATAGAGATGTTGAGTTGATCTCAAATGTAGATTGGGCTGGTTCAATGGTTGATAGGCAATCTAAACTGATTATTGCACCTTTGTGTGGGGTAACTTAGTTTCCTAGAGAAACAAAAAGCAACCTGTGGTTGCTGGAAGCTATGCAATGGCTGAATTTCGAGCTCTAGCACTTGAAATTTATGACGGAATGTGAATATTGAAACTCCTTAAGGAAATAAACTTCAATGTGGATGTACCTATGAAATTTTTTTGCAATAACATGGCAACTATTGGGATGGTGAAGAATCCTATTCATCGTAATAAGATCAAACACATTGAGATTGATAGACATTTAATCAAGGAGAAGATTGACTCAAGCCTCATTGAAGTGAAGTATGTCTCCGCTAGTTCTCAAGTAGCTGATGTGTTCACCAAGTCATTATCAAGAGTAAAGTTTAAACAATTGAACCACAAATTGGGAATGATTAACATTTACTCCCCAATTTGAGAAGGAATGTCGCTAATCGTGCACTGATTACTAATTCAGAGTATTATTTCCTTTTATTGTGTGATATTCTATTTATTTTGTTTCCCTTTTCATTATGATTTGGTCTGGTCTATAGTTAACTCATTATTACTATTTCTTTCATTTTATTTCAATTAGGTTATTTTTCCCCTTTTTTCTTTGGCTTCCTTCTTGTGTGGGTCTCATTGGTTGAACACATTGTAGCCAACTTCCCATATATTTGTATCATGCTTTCATTCTGAATAGATAGAACACAAAGCCACAACAATTGCTCTGTTTTTCCACATTTCATATTCTTTGTGTAAAATTTAGGAAAGAAAAAGGAGACACAATTGTTTGGTATACGTAAGTCAGTAACTCCTTATGTTTCTATCTTATTTATAGAGCTATACAAAACGTAGTATAATGTGTAGTACAACTATAGTACCACTAGCACAAGGACTAATATGTACACTATTCCAACACTCCACCTTAAGCTACAGTATATATGTCAAATGCACCAAACTTGTTACAAATGTAGTTAATTCAAGGACCTCGAAGAGATTTAGTAAATATATTTGCTAATTGATCATTTGAGTTGACAAACCTAGTAGCAATACATCCAAACTGAATCTCTCCCTAATAAAGTGACAATCAATTTCAACATATTTGATCCTCTCATGAAACACAAGGTTGGAGACAACGTGCATAACTGCTTGGTTGTCAAATATCAACTGCATTTGTCCCATACTTCCAAATTTCGATTCATGAAGTAGACAAGCAGTTGCTTTAACCATATGAGTTCACATATTACCAAAGCCATGGCACAGTATTTAGCTTCAGCACTAGACCCAGCAAACACATCTTGCTTCTTGCTCTTCTAAGGTACTAGATTACCACCAATAAAAACACAACACCCCGAGGTATAACATCTATCATATAATAATCCTTTGAGCTCCTTTGATGTATCTAAGAATGCGAAATACAACATCCCAATGACTGTCACACGGAGACTATAGAAATTGACCACTACACTTACAGCAAAAGAGATGTTGGGCCAAGTAATAATAAGGTAATTAAGTTTCCCAACTAGTCTCCAATACCTACCAAGGTACATAAGAGGCTCTTCCTCTCCAGGCAATAGTTTGACATTTGGATCTCTAGGAGTATTGACCGATTTGTGGTCTATCAAACCAGTTTCATCCAATAAGTTCAACGCATACTTCCTTGGTGAGATAGCAACTCCAATACTAGATTGGTCAACTTCAATACCCAGAAAATACTTGGGTTTCCCCAGATCTTGTAGTCTGAAAATGGAAAGTGTTGCTTAAGCTAAAGAATGCCATCCTAATCATCACCTCTAATTTATGTGATCCATATAAACAACCAAATAAATACATTTATCTAGTGAAGTGTGGCAATAGAAAACAAAATAATCTGCTTCACTGCAAACCAACCCAAACTTTTGAATAACTGAGCTGAATTGTCCAAACCAAGCTTGAAGAAATTGCTTTAATCCATAAAGAGAATGTGATTGACATACCTTCCCAAACTCCCTAGGGCAACAAAACCAAGTGATTGCTTCATATAAAACTAAGTTCACCATAGAGAAAGACATTTTTAATATCGAACTAGAAAAGGGGCCAATGACGCGTAGCAATCATGGAGAGAAACAATGGACAAAAGCAATTTTAGCCACAAGAGAAAAGGTGTCACCATAATCCAAACGAATGATCTGAGTGTATCCTTGAGCAACAAGGCAAGCCTTCAGACAATCAATTTGCCCATCAAGACCAACTTTAACAGTGTACACACATCAACAACCAACCATAGATTTGCCTGAAGGTAAACACACCAGATCCCAAGCGCCATTATAATGCAAAGCAGCCATTTCATAAAGCATCGCTTGCTTCCATCCAAGATGAGAAACTGCCTCATTGGTAGTTTTAGGAATAGAAATAGAATCCAAGGAAAATAAAAAAGCATATTAGGGTGTAGATAAACATTGATGACTCTAAAAATTGTAAACAAAATGAGTATTATGAGTTGAGCAAATACCTTTATGAAGGGCAATGCAAGGACTATCAAGTGGAAGCTGGACTAAGGTAAAGGACGTGGTTAGAGTAGGCAATGAGTCAACACATACATCAACAAAGCCTATAAGAAGATCAGGGTGTGGATGACCGTGGTAGGTTTGAAAGGAATGAACAGGAGTAACTTCAAAAGACATTGTGACTTCAAGAGAGGCAATGAAGGGAATTGGGAGAGCTTCAAACACATAGATGAGCTCAAAAGTGGTATAAGAAAAGAAAGGGGTGGTCTCAAAGAATGTGAAATCAACAGAGGTAAAGCAATGTCTAGTGTCTGGACAGTGGCAACAATACCCTTTCTTAAGGCAAGCATACCCAAGGAAGATACACTTGATAGACTTGGCTATGAGTTTATCTTTGTTTGGGGTTAGAAAAAAACATATGCAACCAAAAATACAAGGAGGAAGGAGTTAAAGAAGCTCATTTGGAAACAGAAGGGAATGAGAAATTTGATTATATAATACCAAAGAAGGCATGTGATTAATCAAATAACATGCAATAAGAACATCACTCTATAAACGAAGGGGTACATTATCATGAAGAAGTAAAGTACAAGCTGTCTAAATAAGATAATGACTCTTATGCTCAACAACTCCATTTTGTTGTAGAATATGTGTGCATGAAGTTTGGTCAAGAATCCCTTGTGAAGACAATTTTTTAAAGGCATAGATAAACATTCCTTAGCATTATCACTGCATAAAATAGATATGGAGGTGCCAAATTGATTTTGTACCTTAGCACAAAAGGATTGAAAAATATAGAAAACTTCAAAACAAATTTTCATCAAATAAAGCCAAATGCAACAAAAATAGTCATCAATAAAGGTTACAAAGTATTGGAAACCTAAATGAGAAGAGATACAACATGGACCCCAAACATTTGAATGAACAAATTTGAAAGGAGATGCAACTTGATTATTGATACATGTGGGAAATGAAGAACGAGCTTGTTTGCCAGGTTGATATGACTCATTATGTAATGATGACAAGGTGGAAAGAGACGGGACCATCTTCTAGAGTTTGGAAAGGCTAGGATGACCCAAGTGAGTAAGAACAAGAGATGGAGAGCAAGTGATGGTGTAGGCTACTAGAGATGTATGAAAGATGGTAGAGACATTGTGACTCACAACCTATGCCAATCATTCATCCCGTACTTTAGTCTTGCCCGAGGACATACTTATCAACAAAGGTTATAGAACAACTAAGGTCACAAGTTAACTGACTAACAAAAACAAGGTTAAAGGGACATTCAAGTACATAAAGAACAGAACCTAAAGTTATGGAATGAAGAAATTTGGCCTAAACAATTCCTTTAGCAACAGTTTTTGAGCCATTAGCCAAAGTCACACAAGGAAGGGAAGAAGAAGTGGAAATATGTGAGAAAAGGTGTTTGTTACCGGAGGCACCTAATTCAGAACCCATGGTCCAAGAGAAGAAGACCTGGTAAGGCAAGCAGTAGCATCACTAGTCTAAGCAACAAATTTATTGATAGAGGACCATAGCTTTTGCAAATACTTGTTATAGTCATCTCTAGTCAGAGTAATGGATTGAGACAACTGGTTCTCAAGCAAAACCATGGCTTCTGAACTTGTGGTTGTTTGGATGGAAAGCAGCTCTCAAAAAATACCTTTGGTAATATAGCAACACTAAAAAGTGTAGAGATAGGACCAATGGAGGCCGGAAATCAGTAAAGGGATTCACAGCGATCAGATCTGAGCAAATGGGACCAAGGTGGACTCTCTTGGACACCCAGAAAAACCTAGGGATTTGAAAGAAAAAAAGAAGCTAATGCTGAAATGAGACACAGCTAAGGAAGGAGACACTATTAGAAGCGATCACAACCTAGCTCTGACACCATTAAAAATTCAGGAAAGGAAAAAGAGACACAATTGTTTGGAATACATAAGTGAGTAACTCCTTGCGTTTCTATCTTATTTATAGAGCTATACAAGGTGCAGTACAATGTGTAGTACAACAAGTACAAGAACTAATTTCTACACTATTCTAACCATCATATGTACTCTATTCTAAGTTTCTAACATTGAATAATCGATTGGGTAAGAACAGCCCTCAAAGTGGTCCAAAAGGTAGTTTAGCGATAAGCTGAATTTAGGGCTAAAATACAAATGTGTCTGTCAACTTTATCAAGATCACTAAGTCTATTAAATTCCGAAACATCCTAGGAAAAAGTCCGCCAGAAAATCCATCTTCCTTTGAAGTTCATGAATACATGGAACTCCTTGGTTGTATATGTTTTTCAAAATTTTCATAACAGTCTAAAGGCTGAAATAAAATCCTGAAATTAGAAGAATGATTTTATCAACATAAACTCAAGATGCAAAGATAACCAGAGCTGGGAAAGTGATTAAAGATAAAATAGAGCTCATCTATGAAGGAAGGCTCAGATGCATAGCCAGAAAAGTAAAATTATTCTGGCAAGGGAGTCATACTGTATAAAATGAATGTTCAAGTAGAAGTTTAAGTATTTTTCAACAAGAAATAGGCGCTAATGTTTTACAAAGAGAAAAGCAACTTGATGATTTCAAATAAGAGATACATGAAATTTTAGCACACTATTTAACTCTGATAAAGGGCACAAGATATTAAGGTACTACAGTTAGCTAACATGCAAAATTTCAGTAGCCCACTGTATTAAAACAAATGATGACGAATGTTGAAGGAAGCACACCAGTTTCAGAACATCAAGAGCAGCAGAGGCAACAGTATGGGGGCCCCTCTTCTTGATTGATGATGAATTGCCATGACATCGCAGGTCGACTAAAAGAAACTGTCAATAGAAACAAAACAAACATATAAGATTCAGATTGATGTAAGTCTAAATATTCTTACATCCCATCCTGCTGCAGCAAATCCTAAAATAAATAATCTAAAATTTGTGATACCCAGTCTACAACCCAGTAACTGATATTGCCTAGAATAATTGCTATAACAAACTAATGCTCAATAACTCTTAGCATAAAAACATATAGAAAAATACCTGCCATGTAGGAAATTCTTGCACCAATCTCTGAGCAAAATTTCCTGCAATATCATACTTTCAGAAGTGTATGTGAAAACTTACAACTCATTCTTTTCCATATTATCTAAACCTGAGAGCTAGACATACTTGATCATAAATTTAGCAGAGACCATGTTGAAATGTCACAAATCACAGGAAAACTACATCAAAGGAAGGGATAAGATTGCATATTGAATTACCAAATTTATCCCTGCCAATAGATTGTAAATCTTTTTCACAAATTTACATGCAGAAGTGAGAATCCCTCAAATTCACACTTTCATTTTTTAACTTTATTTATTTCAGGTCAAAATCCTATTTTGGTCCTCAAAGTATATTTAAAGTTTCATATTGGTCCCTAAAGTAATTTTTTCCCCAAATAAATCCATGAGTTCCCCAATTGTTCCAAATAGAACCCAAATCCATTAACTCTGACATGGCATGCTGACTTGGCTAATCCTCCTCCTAACCAGTACCAGACATTTGATCTTTCTTCTTCCCTTCTTTCTTTTTTTTCTTTCTTCTTCTTGTTGGGTCTCAGATCTCAAAAATGTACCTTGTAAATGGATCTCAAATTTCAAAAACTGTCAGGAAGTAGAAACCCAGCAAATGAAAGATTTCAGTTTCAGGGTCAATTTTTATATAAATTTATCAGAAATAAATATTACCATAGATGTATATGTTTTCTGTGTTCTGTGCGCCTCCAGAATCATTGTGTGCATTGTTAGATGAATATCTCTACATAAGGTTTTACTTAAAAGCAATTCCAGACTGAATTCTATTCCTACTTAATGTGTCTGGGGTGATTTTGTGCATATTTGTAAGATTTTTTGCTCTATGAATCCATATCTAAATTTCCATGTAGGAGCAAGATTTCCAAGGGCCCTCTCCAAGAATTGTGAATCCCACCATCATCTTCCTTCCACTAGATGCTGTGACACTATCTTCCATCCATCACAGTGGTCAAAGTATCAGAAAGCAAATTTTTAAAACACAAATCAAAACTTTAATTTAAAAAAAAACCAATTAAAAAATTATTGGTTGAATTAAACCTCCAAGCCTTTTGAGCTTTGAATATGGGGTTTGGGAGAGTGGGAGGAGGACAATTGATTGTAAATTTTCTTGAAATTTTTCTTTTTTTTGTTGGTTTTTGTGTGCGTATTTTGTTTCTCCACACTGATCATAGGACCACAGAACTAAGCTTTAGAGAATCAGAATTAGCAAGTCACTGTCACAAGCCACTGAACGGTCTAAATAAATGTGGCACAGAGAAAAAAGTTGAAGTCATGATGTTTCAGGAAATTCAAATTAATATATAGCAGGTTTTGATCATGGCATAAGCCATTTAGGGCATGAGATTTATTTTGCTAGACTTGTGAGTGGACTCAATGGTGTAAAATGTCTTTTAAAAACAATAATGTTTACAGCCTATAGTACATTTTCTGTTTCATCAATTCCATCTTCATGCAATTTGATTAATATCAATCCCACTGAACCAAACTAGTTGAGAACACCTAGTTTCTTGCTTCTACTCTAGGGCTATTTCGAAAATAGGAGAAGATAAAGATTGTTTATCCTAAGTGAAATTAATTGCAAAGAATTGCATATATTCCTCCATTTTTTATCATTAAAACTCAAAAGTTAGTAAAAATTATATATTAGTATTAAAAAAATGTAGATAGATAGATAGATATAAAGAGAGAGAGAGAGAGAGGAATAACTGCATCAGGTAATATTAATATAAGCCTTTGCAACAAGATGAGTCATTCACATTATATACAAAAATCCATTAATTAATTAATTAAAAAATAAATAACACAGGAGAATACAAGTCATAATCATAAAAGGCTCATGAATAACATGTAAAACGCACCCCAGTTTTTCCTGCTACCTAGGATCCCATGCAGAAAAACAGCTGTTGGTGGATCAGGTAAAGGCCTGTCCATAACAGAACTCCATCTCACCTGCACACCGAAATGTTTCTGTATTTTAGTCTTTTAAAAATGATTTGCCACCATATCCTCTTTGTAACAAACTATTAGGAATGGTCCCAGCTATTTTTCCTTTTTTTTTTGGTTTTTTTTTTGGGGGGGAGGGGGCTCCATCTAAATTCAAGAGAGAAAACCATAAAAAGAAGATTAATGAGTCTCATCAAAGCCTTAAATATGTAGATTGCTCCCAGACCAGAATGTCCAACTTCTAATAATCTTTTTCCTTCAACACTCTGATACAGATCTGAATCTTTTTTATTTAAGATTCTTTAAAGTTATTTAACAAATTAACAATCCTTTTAACCAAATTAGTTAATAACTAATGATTTTGCAGTAATGACATTCTTTATCCAATATATCAGTAATTAGTATCATTACACTATTGCAAAGCAAAATTTTAACCATTGCAAAGTCACAATTCAAATTTCAATTTGAGAGAATTTAATAAAAAGGAAACCAAACTCTTTTTTCTTTATTTCAAATGTCCAACATAATTCAGCAGAACTACTGATCAGATTTCCAGCAGTTTATGCAACATTCATTATTACAAAGAGATAGGGTATACTTTCAGAACGGGATTATCAAATAAGAGAGAGGTTATGGTAAGAAAGTAGTATTGAGATAAATTCTAGTTTTGAACCCTCTTCTTTCGCTATGAGGGAGCTTCCTATTTATATTATTCTAAAAAGTATGCTAATGATGAAAGTCAAGTGACCTAGTGAAGCCAAAGAAACCACTTGACTAGAGTGTCTTGTGATGTAGAGCTGGTCTAAGCCATACTATTTAAGGCAAGTTGTTTGTGTTGGTACATTATGAGACTTGTGGATTTAGGACTGTTGGTTTTTTTTGGGCCTAGGCAGAGTGGGTTGGGTCATTTGTGGACCTGTGAGACTCCTATGCCTGCAAGGCTCCCATAACATTTTCCAATGAATCATGATCTCAATATATATACATATAGAGAGAGAGAGAGAGAGAGAGAGGCAAGGCTCAGCTGCAGCCTAGAATCCATAGCCCAGCAGTTGGCAACAATTTACAGTTGTTAGTCCACTACCTCAGGTAATATAAATCTGATGGCCCATATTCAGCCAGATCAGTTTCATCTTCTACAGTAAGTTTTCCGCTACAAAACTGAGGTGGCACAAAAGTAACTTTAAACTGCAGTAGTATGAACTGCAGTAGAGCTGCACCCTTAGCGTTTTACTAGAATGATTTTTATTGATTGAGCAACAGTGAACACAAACTACAAAAGAAAACAACCTGAAAAGGCAAGGACCTAACCTAACACCTAAGACCAACTAAACATGATGGCATCAAACAACATAGCAGCCACTGAAGACTAAGAAGCTGTTGGCTTTAGCAATTTATATTTTAATTTTCATGCAAAAAAAAAAAAAACAAACAACATGAGTGAAATGTGATTGGTTAGAGTAGGAGGTAGTAGGAAACTATGAAGCACAAAAGCTTCAGAAAAAGAGTCTGTGTCTGGCAAATATCAAACACTCGTATTAAAACATGACATGACATGACACTATGCAATACTTCAAATTACATATGAACACTTCAAAATTTGTCATGTCCTCATGTCCCATTCAATGTTAATATCCATGCTTCCTAGGTACAAAATATTTTCAGCAAATGTTTCTTAAACCTGAAAACAGGAACGTTCAAAAGGTTATATTCAGCATTTTCACTCAAAATACAGTGATTAATTTGTAATTATCTGAAATGTTGATAAAAGGAGGTTCATAGGGAGTAATAATCTTTCTATTGCCGTCTCACCACTATCTTCGTTTCTATTAAGTCTTTCTATTGGAGTTTGTCTCCACCATCAAGGCCACCACTTTCCCCATTTGTTCTCTCCCTCTTATCACCACCATAGACCTCCACCAAGGCCACCATTCCCCCCCCCCATCATCATAGATCTCCATTAAATATGCCAAAGCTTCCATTTTCTTTTTACCTCACATCACCACCATTCCTCCTGCACATGACTGATAGTGTAACTCTCTCTCTCTCTGCCACCAACTTGTTCTTTCTTTCTCCCTTTCTTCCATCATCACCTCTTTCCCTTTCTCTCTCTAAGCCAAAGCCAGCACCACCATAAGCCATTTTAGTGACTTTTTTTTTTAGTATTGACATGCAATTTAGACCAAGAATTCAATTCCTATCTCATATTTTATGAGAAAGTGTAACCGGGTTTTGCTTTATAACCTCATAACTGGGTTTTGCTTTATAATCTCATCTATGCTAAGGAGATAATGCATCTAAAAGATATAAAACTGAAAATGAAAACAATAGTAAGAAGTGAAAGCAAACATATTTTCTAAAAGTTTAAAAAAAAAAAAAAAGAAACTGAAAACTATTTTTAAAAGATAAAAATACAGAATTAAAAAAAAAAAAGTGTTTTCTCAAACACACCCTATCTTCTAGCATTGCCGACTATCACCAATCAAACATGATACAGATTTGTGTAACACTATCTTAGAAATCAAGAGCATGCTAAAATGCATTGATTGAATAGAACAAATAATTTACCCTCCAGCAACCAATGAATACTCTTATATGCAATTGAGAACCAATAAACAGATAATACTTACGAGTTCTCCTTGAATCAAATCATATGCCTGCAAAGAAACAACAAAACTTTTAGTTGACAGAAACAACGATAGAATTAAATACATTTTCTCACTAGTATTTTAGAAGTCCTCATTCTGGCATCTACCTACTCAACATATTAAATGAAATTGATGGTTGGCCTTCATTACAACTAGAAAATTATGATAAAAAATTTTTCTCTTTGTTGTTCTATCTACCCACATATGAACTATGCATAACAATGCATGAAAAGAGCAGTCCCATTACCAAGATACCATAAGAGCTGACCACATTGCCCTTGTGCACCAGCTTTTCATCCACTAATGCCATTGATATTGTGTGGTATTTGACTGCCCTGCTACAGAAGCTAGGAGCCAACCAACAGGCATTGAATTTGTCATCCTACAGCAAAAATTGGAAAAAAAAAAACAGAGAAGTTATAAAAGAACTTCCAGTACCACATATCTTTTCAAGTGTCGCAGCCTCCTTCTGTAGTTATCAAATTGATGAGACTACCAACAAGCTCATCTAAGAGTCAGTCACGAAATTGAAAAGTAAATTCTTCTGTTCACAAATTGTTGTTATAATAGAAGAAACCAACTGAAACAAAATAGCAACAAATTGAAAAAAAGAAATGCTTATGCACCAGAAGATTAAATTTTAAAAATGCCTCTCAAATTCATGTTACCTTCATATTGTTCATGCTAGCAGTTTCTATTTTCCACATATGTAAAAAAATACCACGTAACGTGCTGCTATGCACATAGCATCAGAAACGTAATAAACCACTTATAATAATAGTATTACCCTTGACAATCTTAAAAATTGTTTCTGCAATCAAAGAAGGAAAATAGTCCCTAACACTAAGGCAGACATATTATACACGTCCAAATGCATGTATATATTACGTCAAATGAAACTTTTAATAGAGATATTTGTAAGGAAATCATAACATATAATATCATGCATGTGTTTGGGTCACAGGTTGCTCAAGTAAATCTATAACTTAATTTGGCTGAACGCCTACAGCATAAACTCTTCATCATACAAGGCCATAATAGTAAAAGCATAGCTCCAACACTGACTCAGGCATGACTGAGGCAATACCACCAAGCAAATATCATAGACCAAAATATGCACATGAAAAAACTCAAACCCAAAAGGCCGCAACTATCAATTTTTTTTTTTAAATATAATCTCACCTGTCACTACCTTTCACAACTCCAAGTTTACCCACAGCCACCACCACTTTATAGAGGAGCTAAAAACACCACCAGCACTAGCACAATATTAAGCACCTTTACTAACACAGAAACAATCAATGCCAAGGTAAAAGTGCAACCACTTTGCACTAATAGGTGATTCATATATAATATTCTTTCTCTTCATATAAAAATTGGAAAAAAAAAATCTTAAACTGATAATATTTTGTTTCCCTTGAAAAGTAGAAGTACCAAGAATGATCACCTTACTGCAACTTATTTTCTATCAGAAAATTTTATTGTAAGTAACGGTCTCATAAGACCAGAATAAGGGATATTTCTTATGCTTCTGTTGTACATTAAATCCAGAAATAACCAATGACGTGTTGTAGTATCATTGTCGTGCACATTTTCTTTTTTCATTTTTAAAAATATATTACTCCACTAATAGATAATTAATAGTAATACTAATCCTTGAAATACAATTAGGAAACACAAACGAACAATAAACTTTTATCAAAAACCATTGACAAACATTGCAATGGTAAATAAAACAATGCCAGTGTAGAAACCTGAACTGTAACTGCTCTTCTTTTAATTTCTTTCTTCAATGTTAGCTACATCAATACAGCAAGCTTTTAACTTTGTTGTTTGTAGTACTTAAATTGTCATAATTTTTTTCCTTACTCAACATTTCAACAATACTAACAATATTCACGTAATTATTCGCTACAATCGTATAAACAATTCGGCAAGTAATACAATCATATCAGAAGTTCTATATCGCAAATGAAGCCTTTTCGTTTTCGATACGAGAGGAGAGGAAAATCAAATCCATACCCATACCCCCTAACCACCCAACAGCTTGAGCTACCACAGGTAAATGAAGCATAAATTAAAACCGTTATAACCAAATGGATATAGAACAGCACAAATATGACCAAGATATCCAATCAAACAAACACACAATTAATGCCATATGTATAATGGACATTCGCCAATGCATTAGAAACGAAGTAACCCAAGAAAACAAGAAAAACACAAGAATGAACCAGAAACGTACCTCCGATAGCCGCAAAACCCTCGGCATGGCCTTCGAATTCCTCCATGAATTCGATACACAACTCATCTTCCTTCCTGAACTACCAACCGCGCCGCCGCCGGTGCAGCACGGAGAACAATTCAGGATCGCCGACATTTCGCCGGAAAATTCACCGTCTCGATGGCACAACTGTAGTTTCCAAGTGATATTGGGAGGGAAGGAAAGAGAAATGGAAGAGTCAGATCTCAGCGAGGAAATCTAGAGAGAAAACGGAGACACCGAGAGATTCGGTGTCCCAAACCCCAGTGGCGGAGAATTCGAGAGAGAGAGGGAGCGAGTTTCTCATTTATTCACAACCGCAAAGTATGAATGGCACGTGCTTTGTTATTGTGTTTGAAACCCCTTTTTTTTTATCGGTGGCAAAATGAAAGGTGTAAAGGTGAAAAAGACCAACACCGGCCAACACTCAACGGCCTCGGACCAGTGAGGCGACGTTTAAGACGCGCGGGCTTTTCACATGGAATCGAATCAGGTAGATTGATTACGGGTCAACCACCCACCTCTCTGGCGGATGTTCCCGCAATAAATTCGTTTCAAAAACTGGATCACTAATTAAATTGGAGACAGATTAGGAAAAGGTTTACGGTTGAATGCTTCAATTATAGTCGAATGGGGTTAAATTTTCATTTTAAATATATATAAAAGTATAAGTATATAATATTTTGCAATTAAATGAATACATTTATTATAAAATAATATTTAAAATAGATAAAAAATTATATTTAAAAATATAAAAATTAATTAAAATATTTTGTATATATCAATAAATTTATGTAAAATAAGTGATATAGAATTTTTCGTAATTTCATCTAGGTGGATCACAATAATAGACAAGCATAATAATAAATGGTGAAAGAAAGAGAGAATAAAAAGACAATAACTTATATTCAACGATCTAAAGAGATTAAGATATAATAGTTAAATAAAGTAAAAACTATAATTTATAGTCTCAGCAGATACTAAGTTGATTGTTTATAGAGTAAGTCTCATGATGAATTTCTTGTTCTCCCCAATATGATTACGAAGGTCTCTATTTATAAGTTTCAAGGGCAACGAACTAATGATAATAATCAGGCCAACTTGCCTAAGAAAGTTGTAAAAGCTGTCTAATTAGTGTCTGTTTGGATACACGATGGAAAATCATGTTTGTGTAAAAGTAACAAAGTTTTGATTCTGTGAAACGTGGTTTTGGGGGAAGCTACCACCTTTCCAAACACAGCTTTAGGTGGCTAGTTGTGTTGAAGTCATTTTGCTCAAAGCAACTTAGGTGACCTCTTATGTTAATTCCTTGAATGAGACTTGATAAATGGTAACTCTTGAGTGTTCTAGGCATTCTAGATTCAAGTCCAAATTGGGCTGAACTAATCCAAACTCTTAGCTAGATGATGCCCATAATACTTGCTCTCAAGTTCGTTAATAAAGTGTTGAGCTAGGTAAGAGTGTAATGTGTAATATCTTATATTTTAGCAATTAAATTAATCCCTAAAAAATGGAATGAAAATAAAAAATGAGTCAAAATTGGAGCCAAAACGATTAAATAGAATAAATCAAAAATCAGGGGTAAAATTATAATTTCAAGCAAAATTTTTAAAAACACAAAAAAAAATTTTAAATGATAAAATTAAACTTACTAGGGTTTTAAAAGCTCTAAAAATCATAGGAACTATCAAAATAGTTAAAATATTTCTAGCATGTGATTTAAGTCATTAATTGATCCAAATTTTGACTGGATTGTTTGAGATTATTCTGAATCACATAAATTTGAAATTAAGTCTTTTTAATAAACTAGAAAGTCTCTATTCTATGATGGAAAAGACAATTTTAAAAAAGATTTAAAATGAACTCAAACAAAAGAAATGAAATTAAAGGATATAATAGGAATTTTAGAATTATGATAAAATACCCCTCGTCCCTTTATATGTGTTCAACCATGTTCTTGAACACCCATAACTAACTTTTCTCTACTCCAAACGAAACTAAGAGGTGTGAAGAAGAACCAAGGAAGAAGGGAGAAAGAAGCCATCCAAAGGTAAGTAAATAAGGAGATTTTCCTTATCTTGCTCTTGTAAAAGTTATTATACTCTTTATCCTCTTTCTTTCTATAGTTTTGGTTCTCTAAAAGAAGGATTTTTGTGGATGAATTTATGGAAGAAAAACTTTTTAAGGGAAACTAATTACACTATAATAATCTCAATTTAGAGCATTTTTTAATGGCATATAACATAGCATAAGAAATTTGCTCCCTCCTTGCTTCTTATGCTCTTTATAGTTTGGCTAACTTGAGAAAACCATAGAAGGAATTGGTTTTTGGCTGAAACTTAAAAGGAATGGGGGTTTTAAGAGTGTGGAAATTCATATGGATATAAGAGAATCCATTAAAAGACTATAGGATGCAAGATATAATAATTAGGATTTTGGTTGTACTTTAGGAAGTTTAGAACCTTAGAAAGGTATTTCAAGTTATGTAAGATTATAATTAAACTAGAAAGAAGCTAAGGACCTCCATAAATGCCAAATTCCCCAAAAGAAATGGCAAAATTCCCAAGCTCTCCATTGAAGAATAGGTTTGGCGAAGGGTTGAAGTGGTATCTAGGAAAAGTTTTCAATAATTTCAAAGTCATAAATGGTTTAAATATAAATTATGAACACAAATGAAACCATTGATTTAAATTTAGAAGCCTTACTTTGAAAAGTGAATTTTTTCGGTTCAATTAGGCCTAAAAAAGTAACTTGATACTAGGCTCCTCAAATCATATATGTGATGGTTCTAATGAACTCTATTAGAGTCATATGGTTCATATTAAGTGAGGTTTTAGAGCTAAGAACTTGAATTACAAGAGTTGTCTCTTAAAGTATACAAGTATGGCCATAAGCACACCTAAAACCTTAACTTATGCATGTAAAGCTAGCATGATATAAATATGATTCTATTAATTGCTTTGTATTATATTTGATATGTCTAGGCCAAACAAGTAAGAGCATATCAAAGTATGTCTATAGAGCCGTGGAACAAAGAGAGAGGTACCAAGGGGAACCAATTGGATCATTGTGTGACAACATAACTTTTCCTTCATTCTCCTATGTATGATTGGTAAGTTTCTTGGTTGCTTGTATGTGTTGCTTTCCATTTATGTGATTTGTTGATTGTTTAAGTATATTATGCAATGGCATAGCATTTATTTGCATTTGAGTTTGGATTGGCTCTTAGATGAATGAAGCTATCCAAAGTCCTTTAAGATGAGTGAGGTGAAGCCAAAAGTTTCTTAAAGTAGGTGAGACTAGGCCAAAAATCCTAATTATGGACGAGCCTAAGTCAAAAGTTCATAAAAGTAAGTCACTAAACCAAAAGATCCTAAATGTTGGGTGAGGGTAAGTCAGAAGTCCCTAGAACTTGGTTTTCCTCTTGAATAAGCCATGGGATCCCTAAAGCATGAAATATGTTTTTGCTAAGATTCTAAGATATGAATACTTGCTTTCATGCACTTGGGTAAACCTTGTATTTGTGGTTGAATGTTGGATTAGCTACTAAAATTCTTGAAATCTCATTTTCTCCCTTATTTCTTCTAACCATGGCTAGGTGGCTCTCAAGGGGACAAAAATGATGAACAAAAGGCTTAAATAGAGCAACTTTGATAATGAAGTGTAGTTTGAACAAGATTGTTGTATATATGAATATGTATTGGTATATTTTAGTGTGTGATTATGCCAACATATTTAAAAGTATGAGAATATGATGTAAAGGCCATTTATAGATTATAATATATGATATATTGTAACTTGGCACTTTGAGTTCCTAAGTGAATGTTTGTATATTTGCAAGTGGAAATGTGAATTTGAATTGCATGATATTTGGAACATGTTGAACTAGCCATACATCATGTATTTGTCATTTGAAATGTGCCCATGAGGAGAAAAGATGTATTATGACTCATTTTAGCTTTGTAGAAACCTCTTAATGCCTATTTTATATTCAAGTAAGTTAAACCAAATATGTTTATAGAGCTTAGTGATTGAAGTGGAAGAAAATTTTAGTTTTGGCCCTATAATTCCATCTCATATATGGAAAGCTGGTAAGACTATTGCTAAATATTGGATGTTAGGTTGTGTTTTGATGTTTTTGAAGGTAAATGACATAAGAAGGACTATATAGAATAAGTAATCCCTTTACTAAAGTTACAAATAAAATGTTGTTAACAAGGTAAACTATATTGTTGACAATGTGTAAGATGTTATTGATAAGATTAAAGATCCTGTCAACATAGTCTCAGATTTAGCAAAGAAAAATTTAGAACTTTATCAACAAGATCTTTTATCTCATGACAAGATATTCTTTAATTGAGAAAACTTGGAGAAGCCCAAGATTTAGGCAACTCCACCCAGATCTTGTCAACAAGGTCTCAATCACATAAAAGTAGAATACATAATATATAATGGTATGACATAATGTGTGTGCCTTAATTGTCATGTGATTAATGTTGGCATTGTTTTCAGTTTTTTGACCCATATATATATATATATATATAATATAATCTTAAAAATTAATTCCCTATATATATGACTAAAATTTTTCTTTTTTACAATGGGGAGCATGTGGCTCTGTGTTGTTTTCTTGTAAATGATAATTGGGTGGCTCCATATCCCTTGATTTTTTTTTAATTTTTTTATGCTTGAGGGATGTGGAGCCTATGGTTTCTCATCCCTCAAAGTTTTTTAATAATTGTTTTATGCCTTCGTGTCCCTCTTATTTTATTTTTTTTAAAAATAATTTTTAAAAAAATTTTGCATTAACTTTCGAGTCAGTAGATAAATTTTTTAAACAAATTATATTTTCTGCCTCTTTTCCTCTCCTCTCTTCCCTCCCCCAACCTTATATATATTTCCACTTATCTAAGAATATTTCTTTATAGCCTCTTCTCCTCTTCTCCTTTGCCTTCCTTATACATGTTTCTTCATCTCCTTTGAACCTTCACATTCATATTTTTATTCTTCTCCTTTCAACTTTTACATTCAATACTTCACCTTCAAATCATCCCTCTTTTATTTTCTGAGGTTTGCATTTCATTTTCACATACTTTTTTTTTAACTTTCTTCTCATTTGCTATCAATTTTTTTTTCTTAGAAATTTTTATTATTTGTTTTTCTTTTTAATTTTTAACGGATTATGAGGAGCTCCTATTTTGCACATACACTCTTACTTTTTAGAGTTCATTGTAATATTCTCTGTATCTTTTATCTCTTATCATTTTTGATAACTTATCTATTGTGTTTAATTGTTAAGATTTCATGAAATATTAACATTAATTAAGATTGAAGGTTATGCAAATGGGATAAGATTCGTGAAATATTAACATATTGTGTTCGATTGTTATTTACACACAAATATTAGGATAAGATTTACAGTGAGTAGAATGAAGGAGATTATATGCATTTATGCAAATGAAAAAAAAATTATACCAATGAGAAAACAATATTTGTATATGACAAGCCAAAATTATTAAGAGTCGACTCTGACATTAGTCTCGAACAGTTGAAGGTCATAGTTGGAGAAAACCTATAACTTTAGTTAAGATAATTTGTGTCTAAGTTGGTATATTGATACCCACGGTTACTTAATCTAACTTGGTACTTGTCGTATATATTAGAATACGATTTAGATGTCCAAACCATATGATAAGTAAACTGGCACCTTCCAACCCAACTGGGGGCACCAAAATTGTATGTGCACATCTCAACTAATGATGTAGGCCTAAGTGTCAAAGAGAATGATGTCATTGAATCATTGACAAATTCATATGCAAGTCAGATTAATAGACCTGATGAACTAGTTTCCTTGTTTAGTTCTTATCTCGGAGATGTTCATCTATTTGAGCCCTAACCTTCTAATACTCAACAAATGCCACTCGTCAATGACATATCTCAGCCAAAGCTCATCCAAACTATATGTAATAATTGGTTTTACAAAAACTAAACTAAAATCGATAAATTGATATAGATCACCCTAAAGCAAAGCAAATTGAGACTAATTAAGAATAAGATGTTATTTAGAACATCTAAAAATGTGGTTAAGAACTTAAGGATAACCCGAAAATAGAGTCAAAATGGCTGAACGAATTAAAGGATAAACGTAGTGGCAAAATAATAATTTCAAGCAACTTTTTGAAAACTCAAAGGAAGGATTTTTAAATGATAAAATTAAGCTCACTAGAATTTTCAGGAACTTAGATAACTATAAGAACTGTCAAAATAGTTAAAACTCTTTAGGTTTATAATGTATGTCATCAATTAACCAAAACTTTGATCAGATCATTTAGGATTGTTCTAAATCTAATTAATGTGAAACCAAAAGCTTTTAATGGATTAGAGGATCTAAATTTTATGATGGAAGAGACGGTTCTTAAAAAGGAATTGAAATGAGGACAAATGGTGAAATCAAAATTTAAGGGATATAGTTAAAAATTTTTCAAATGTTATAATGGGCCTCCTTCCTCCTTATATAGCATACCACTCTCTTCCCCTCATCTAAATTGACTTCGTTTTGTCCTAAAACATAACCAAGGCTAGCTCTTTGTGGAGCACAAGAAAGAGGAGAAAGGAGGAAGAAAATGAAGCAAAAAGGATAAGAAAATGCTCTCTTTTCATGCTCTTCCTTTTACATAACGGATCCATATGATTTCATAAATATGTTAATATTTGATATTTGGATACTTATAATACATGTTTACTTTCTTTGACATGATAACATGTCTTATAAGTATGCTTAAAGGGTGAATGAGTTATAAGGATTTATAGAATCTCACTCTCCTCTATATTATTTCTAACCATGTCTAGGGAACTTCCAAGAAGCCAAGGATGGGAGACCAACAAGTATGATGGGCAATACTTTGACATTGGTTTAAGAATTTATGTAATATATTCTCAATGAGAGGTTGTATATGTAATTTTTGTAATGTAAACATTCTCACATATGTAAAAGTATGAGACTTTGATATTTAGACTATGATATAAATATCATTTTTGGATGTATATGTGTAATAATGTACAAATTGACCATAAGTGTGCTATGGAAAGTGTGAGTATAAATGCAAGTGGATGAGTGGTTTTGAGTTACATGAGGTTTAGTATTTGATGAGAAGGTCTTACATACTGTGTTTCATATTTGGGACATGCTCAAATAGTCACAAGACTTGTAAGAGCTCATTTTAAGCCATTTGAACCCATACTTGTGCCATTTTAAGTCACTTTCTACTCTTGAACCAAAATTTAACCAAATGAACAAGTTTTTCGATGAAATTTGGTAGTCATTTCAAACTCATTAAGAGCTTTTTACAGAGTCAAAGAACACAATTTTTGGAGCTTTGTAAGAATTTATTATGATTTTTTAAAGTTGACTAAAAAAATGCAAAATTACCTGAGTACTGTTCATATGTTCAATTCTGATTTCTTGTGTATTTGAGGGGTCAAATGGACTCCAATACTCATAAAATTTATAGACATATAGTTGGTATTATAAGCTTTTTCATAGTCACTGAGATCACTTAAATTGAAGCTGTGTAGTTAAAGATATGCATGCTTAAAATTTCAGGTTTGATTATACTTGAAATTCTAATATTTATTGTTCTATCAAATTTTCATAAACTTTATGAATTTGTTTTGATCTAGAATTTTTATAGCATGTAGTTCATGTCATGAGCTTTCCATAAAATCCTAATTTGTGCAAATTAGAGTTTTTAAACTCAAGATATAAATTTTTGAAGTTAGTGGCTAAAATTGTGAACTTATGAGAAATGGTCCTATTATACTAGTTTGATGTGCGTGGCTTGAAACCTAAATTTCTTGCTCCTTTTTATGATGTTTCTGATTAGACAAATTTGTTAAGGATGAACTTTGAGATCTATATGCAAAAGTCATGCGTTTATACTTAAATTGAAAATTTGGGTCATGAGCTTTCTATAAAGTCTTAATTTGTGCAAATTAGAGTTTTCTAACTCAATATATGAATATTTGAAGTTAGTGGCTGAAATTGTGAACTTATAAGAAATGGCCTTATTATGCTAGTTTGATGTGCATGGCTTGAAACCTAAATTTCTTCCTCCTTTTCATGATATTTCTAGTTAGACAAATATGTTAATAATGAATTTTGAGATATATATGCAAAAGTCATGTATTTATGCTTAAATTGAAGATTTGGGCCTTAAGCATCAGTATTTTTCGCTGCTAAAAGTGTTAGAAATAGGAAAATTGATGTTGTAAGCACATTATAATATAAATTTGGTGCTATATCATTATGGTATGACACTATTAATGTGTAATAACAATCGTCTAAGTCCCCTAAATGCAACTAAAGATATAATGAATGAGTTTGAGGCTAAAAATGAATATGATGCTCTACCAAATACCAATGAATATGTAGACAATGATATCAATGGTATTGATGTTGAAGGAGATCCAACCACTCCATTAAACTAGTATTTTAATTGGGCATTTAATTTCCTATCTCAGATTGACAATGATGATGTGAGTGAATTTGAAATGCTCGATATGAAGGGGGCCATTGATCTGAATGATAACCAAGAGATGTATGTTGGCATACATGTCAGACTACATGCATTAGTATTAGCGACATACGTGATAGTGGATTAATCTTACTAGTGGTTTTTAGAGTTTTATGATATGACTTTTACATAGTTTTCATCTTTATATTTTCTCTTCTAATATATATATATATATTATTTTTAATAATTCATTTTTTATTTAACAGGTTGATGTGTTGAAGGACTTATACAGCTTACTATCACTGCCCCACCGCCATTCAACTATGGGGACTTCCAATAGAGGAAAGTAGCAATATCCAAACCATGTTGCGTGCTCTAGGCAAACATTGAGATATGCTTGTCTCTTAACCAGCTCCACCAGCACATGATCTATCCAAACCTCTAGAGCCACAGGCTAGACCAGGAAAAATAGGCTATAGATTCATCTCATCCAGGGAACTAATGTCTAGCAGCAACATTGGTGGAGTTCATGCAAATATGCCATTGTCATTTTACACAACAACTCCTATGCAAGGAGATTTTGATTATGCTAGTCCTTCTTCTGTTCTACCACAAATAGTCAATGGAGATACTAATTCTTCTTCTTTTCCACCATTCACAGACATTGGAGGTGTTGATCCATCTTCCTTTGCACCTTACTATATACCATCATTGCCTTCGTTCATTTATATGGAGTCATCCTTCTTCACACCACCACCACAAGTAATGCAAACTAGTAGAGTATCATTTACATCATTATTTGTAAATCTAATTGCATTTAGTACTGAGTATGATAATACTTCTTTCCCACAATAGTGTCCTACCAACCTCAACAGGGCTTCTTCATCCCAAATCAATTGATTTCACATGTTCAATCCCTTCAATGGAATGTAACTTCTCAACAAATTCATAATCAGGTGAAAAGTGAATCGTCCGAATAAGAGGACGAGGAAGAAGATAAAGATAAGGAGAAAGAGGATGAAGAACAATCACAACAAATAAAGAAAAGGTCTAAGTGTGAGACAGACAACCATTATGGCTGATGACTAATATTATTTTTTTCTTTTTCTCGCCATACATTTCAAATTCTTTACTCATTCGTATTATTGAATTATATATTTAAATATATTTTTTACAATATTTTTTTAAGCTAACATCAATTTATATTTTAATCAATTAATATATTTATTACAATATACACTTATGCATAATATATATGTAACAATATTATTTAATTTTAATTTGTAATATTTTTGACAAATTTATCTAACAATTTAAGAAATTATATTTACATAAACAAAAATATTAAATTAATTTAATTGTCTTATAAATAAGTAATATTAATTCTTTTGTATAAATTTAATTTCATACATTTTATTTCATTTACAATAATTTTATTATATACATTAACAATAAAAAATAAAAATATTTTTCTCTAAAATTTAAATAAATTAATTAATATTTCTCAAAATACAAATATTTCAAAATTATAAAGTTAAAAAAAGTATATATACAAATTAATAATTTATATTTTTTTTAAAAAAATATTTCAAAATTAAAAAATTAAAAAAATATATATACAAATTAAAAAATTATAGTTCTCAAAATATAAATAAAAATTTACTTCGTAATTAAAAAAATATTATATGAGAATCAAGGAATTATTGAAAATTTATAATTTTTTTTTTAATTTTACTAAGTCAAGGTCACAAAATCATTGACCCTCAATTGGCCCAAGAGTCAGTGGAATATATTAAAAAATAAAATTTATTAATTAAAAAATAAAATAAAAAAAATAAAATAAAATAGGGACACGACTCCCCATCCCTTTTTTTTTTCAGTTAAAAGGAAAAAACAAATGCAAAGCTACAGGCTTTACGTTTGTAAAAAAAAAAAGTTATATATATAAGGAAATAGTTGTTAGGGTTATATATATGTTTGTTTGTTTTTAAATACATATGGGTCAAAAAGCCCATCATTTTCACTTCACATCCCTTTGATTCTTCACATTCATATAAGGTGCTCCATGGAATGTAAGAAGTCATAGGGCGTGAAAGGTCATTTACTAGTCCTTTTAAGTCTTGTTGACTATAATTATGTCTATTTGTGTATTTCATCTTTTGTTTGCCTATATGCTGCTTATCTACTTCATTTGCATTTACATATGTTGGTCTTGTCAAGTGTAATGGCTATTCCTTTTCTTAGTGATTATAAAAGCAACATGTTAACGGATGATCTTCACTAGTCTTAAAAAGGTTATAGCTTATTGTTAAATATTATTCCATCATTTCCTTTTGGTAAGTAGGAGGTTTTCTGTCACACCCCAAAACTAGAGGTGTGATTGGCATAGGGTGAGAGATAAATCTTACATTTATAAGCCTAGTGAAATGCTTTGAAATAATAATTCCTTATCAAATCAAATTACTAACAAGAAGGAGATTAAATTCCTTAAGTTAAATCATTTTACGATTAATTTGATCCTATTACCCTACAAAATTTTTGGCAAAGTGTATCCTAAAAATAGAATATCTCAAAATTTTTACAATAGCATAAACACAATAATTAAACAAAGGGGAGTTTTGATCTCAGTCATTATTAGATGTACCATCTACACTACAGTTGGGAGATCTTGCATGTAGGTGTTGTGGAGCTAGATCTAAATTATACAATATGTTCATATATAAACAAAGCAAAAAAAAAAAAGGAATACTAGCATAGAGCCAAAATGGGGCTCATCATGAGAGGCTAGTTCTTTCTATGACATCGACAAGGATTCTTGGTTAACCTTGTCATATGAAATATCAAATATTTATTGAGTAAATAACATCCCATAATAAATAAATAAATAAATAAATAAAAGAATAAGTACATAAATAAATAACCAAATGAAATAGCATAAATATGTAATTCATGCTTCTCAATAATATGATCAATTTATGAGTGCCCAAAACATGAAAATGTTTGCTAGATATTTGTTGTTATGAAAATCATGAATCGATGAGAAATGATGATGGTAACAAAATAAACATGCAAGTTTCAAAGAATATATTAATGATTTTTCAAAACATATTCTTTCAAACATTTCTATTTAAAGGACTTCTTTAAAACAAAATAGTTGTTATGGGCACATAGCTCACATGGATAAATAACTAGTCTGTCATATATTACTAACTCACATAAAATAATGTTCATTGTAAGTCCTTAACTCATGTAAAATAAAATCCATTATGAATCCTCAGCTCATGTTGTTCCATATGTGATAGCTAAAACATGAGGTTAATATCTCATGTACCCCTTACTAGCTAGGGTTTAGCCACGGTGCATTAAAGGCTAACAAAATAGGTATCAACAACTAGTGTTTTGTTTATAGTCCCTCTATAAAATATTATCATCATGTATGAAATCACTCTCTAAGTCAAATTAATACTTAAACATTTATTATATGTAATCAGCAGAAAGATTTGTAAAATTTTTTTAGATTACTCCCATTGATTCTATACATGTTTTAACATCTTTGGAATCAATAATTTCAATATAAATAAAATGCTTCTTCAATGAATATGAATGCAATTAGGAATTCAAGATTTGAGAAAAACATGATATTTCTCAAAATAACTAAAACGCAAGATGGGAAAAAAATGTGGCAACATGAATTATGCAATAGAATGTTATCTACTTGTCGACCAATTAAACCTTAGAAGGCTTTTCTAATATCATCTCAATCCTTTTACATGGAAAAGTAGTATCTCCAAAGATTTCTAAAATTATCCATAATATTAATACTATCACTAATTGCCTTATAATTACATTTGAAACTGAAGTTGCTTCTCTCACCAACACTTCAATTATTGAAGACCATTTCAACCTTCCCCTTTACCATTTGCAAGGTGTGGTCTAATTATCAAACACTTACACAAGTTGATTATTACTCTTTCTATCATAAAGCCTAACCTTTGCACTTAATTTGATTTTTCTACAAATCATTCAAATTTAATTCTAAGGCATCAAGTGAGCTAAATTACTCAATAATGAATAAACCCTAATTTATTGAGCATCCTACAAGACTTAATTAAAGAATCCAACTTGCCACTTACATTTTCAACTTTAACTCATTTAGTCCACAAGCTTTTACTAACAAAGACAACAAACCATAAATAAATTCTCATTGGGAATCAACTTGGAACTATCGGTGTATATATATATATATCTAACAAACACAACGATAATCTTTGTGGCACCCAATCTATCCAAATTAAAATTAACTAATCATATGGGTTAGTTAACAATTCTCAAACATCTAGTCCCCCCTTTTATCTTGCATTATCTATAAGATAAAGGGCATTATCCTAATTGGGGGTGTATTATCAAGTTGTTGTAATATTTTAAATCCTAATGAAAGGACATAAATCTTGTCCACCTAATATGATTTTAAATTGGCAATTTTTTCTATTTATACATAATGAATGCAGAAGTAATGTAACAAAATATATTGCTACTTGTTACAAGATATTCTTGATCCACTTACATTCATAGAGCTTTTCCTCATACATAAACACCCAACACCCAAACTCAAAGCCAAATTTAATGAGTTTGAAGTTCATAACATCATAGTCCAATCCATAATCTAACAATTAGCAATGAACAATCTAACACAATGAATAGCCACAACAAACCATTATAGTAGTTGGGGTGCTCCAGTTTAATTAAGGCAAAGAGAATCAAAAGAAATATAATAACTACTAAAATTTCAAGATTCTTTCCTATTAACGCTTTAGTAAATTTCATAACCTCTGAAATTATGAATCTACATAAGAAACTTCAAATTGAGTATAGAACACCACAAGTTATAGAGATAAACATCGAAAATGCACTTTCCAAAGTCTTGATTAAGGAAGGAAGGAAGGGAAAGTCAACAAGAGCTATATCTACTTATTTGGATAGCTTAAAACACTTAAATGCTGTGATTTAAACTCTAATTTCAAAGTTAACTACACATAAAAATAAAGAACTACTGAGAACATCGAACATAAGGAAGAGATGAAAATCCACCCAAGACGTGTTGAAGGTTGAGGATTTGGTGCTATAGGCTTGGAAGCAAGGAGAATTCTTAATATAACTATTAACCCCAAGAGGTTGAGCGATAGAAATGCAGGTTCTACTAGAAAGGCATTTAGGTGTTGTTAAAGGAGATGAGTAGAGCCACTAAGATGAAGGAATAAAGGGACTTGTGCAAATAGGGGAAGGCTGAAAGCTTCACAGAATGAAATTGAGAAAGGAAGATGGAAAAGAATAAAAGAGGAAGCTCCCCTTCATGGTAGAATTTTGAAGAATAATGAAGTAATGAAGAGAAAGAACATAATAATTGTTCCTGATCACATATAGAAGAAGAAAACAGCATACAGGGGAAGCTTTGAAGTATAAAACTTAGATGAAGCCACATGCTCTAATGCTAAAATATCAAATGGACCAATTGGTAAATCTAAAAAAGTTCAAGGGCTGGGGAGCAAATATAAATAAAAAATGGCAGTATGGTTACTGCACAAAAGCACACAAGTAATAGAAGTAAAAGACATATGAAAAGAATTTGATTTAATTTTTATTTTTTGATATATTCATTTTACTTAATAAATTTATTTTATTTTATCTTTTTGAAGAGAAAATAGAAGAAACTATTGAGAGTGGTCTTAATTGGGCTTGAACATAGGTTTTAAGGGGATGTAGTACAAGGAGTTGGCCAATAAAGCTATGGTAAATTTGCATATATCTCTTTGTTCAAAAAAGATAAACTTTAACCTATAATTCATTTAATTTGTTTAATTAAATTATTAGTAACATAATTATTATTTCTAATCCTAATTATTTAAATTCTTAAATTTAGTGCGCGTTACATTTTTTTATATAAAAGGATGGCGCTTGTATAGTGCTGTATAAGGATATTTTTTTAGGAGTGTGCTTCCTAATAGGTGTTTCTACTCTATAATAACTTTAATTAGGGTTGCTTTTTGTCAACTAACCCCACTACCAATGTAGTATGTGTTAAGTCTTGTGGCTGTGTGTTATGCAAGGATAGAGATGTTTTTCTTTTGTTTTGCCTTTTTTTTTTAATGTTCACGAATATGCCAATATTGATGGTATGTTTACTATTATCATTAGACCTAATCATTGTTGTTTCTTTATTAGATGTTTTATGAGTTTGAGTTTGTTGTGGTTTATTATTTTCGTACATTTGTTGGTCCTTTTTTCTTTGTTCATTATTATGCTGATAGAATTAGTTACAATCCTGATAAGGTAAGGAGGTAGAGCAAGTGTATTGTCAAGGATAATGTAGCTATCTTGTTGAATTTGCATAGAAAATTCTAGTTGGATGAGATTTCTTTAAGTTCAATGACCTCGGAGCTAGTGTTAAAGGATGTTAAGGTGAATCATTATTTTACTTATGATAACCTAACATTGCCTTAAGATTATAGCATGTGCATGTAGCTCTGTAGGTATACTGGTTTGAGTAGTCCTACAATTACTTCAAAAGCTCCTCTTATTGTTGCTCCTCTAGGTACTGCTTCTTTGGCTAGTACTTTATTCATGGCTTCTTTAGCTCACTCTTTTGAGGATGATGTGGAAACGAGTAAATCATCTTGTGATTTTGAGGATGATGTGGAGGGAGAGACTTTTGCAAGTTTATTTGGGGAATATTCATATGAGCTTAAGAATTCCCTAAGAAAAAAATAGACAAGATTATGTTAGGTCAAGCTACATATGTTAATGAGTTTAAGAAAGGCATCCAAAGTGCTATTAAAGCATGCTCAGGTTTGGACTTTTATAATAATATAAAGGATATAAACCAATATATAATTGATCATGTCAATAATTAATAATACTTTTTAATAAATACTCATTTATTAGAGCATTGTTTATTTTCAGTTATCAATTGCATTGCATACAAGGATTTCAAAGTAATTTTTAGTGCACATACCAAGCAAGATTCTTAAGTTTAAGTCATGGCGTTAAGTCACATAGACCACATTTTTAATGCACATACTAAACTTAATTACTAAATCTTAAGTCATAGTGTGAGGTTAAGCATCTCATGTCAATTCATTATTCTTGTAAGTAAAGTTATAATCATGCAATAATGTACCTAATTTGTAAGGTTTTCCTAACTTCATTTTCCTCCTTCCTAGTGTGAGTGTTCTTAAAGTTGATTAGTTCTCAAAGGGGATGCCAGTTAATCAGGACCTAACTTTAAAGACTATAGAGAAAATATGTCGCCAAGATGAGGAGAGGTGTAACACCTTTACTTTATTAGGGTGCCACTAAACCTTTTACTTTATGTTGGGAAATTCTAATAAAAATTTAAGCATTAAAAACTTCATTTGTTTAATTTCTCCTCTCACTTTTATTCGAGCACTGAGATCATTTATTAACATGGATTTCATATAACTAAATTCGTACATCCCATACTATAGAATTACAAATATTATTAATAATATCACTAAATAACCTTAATAGTACTTTAATATCAGTAAAATTTATACAATCCATTCCTAGCCTAGATTACTTAAAGTAGGATAATGTCTCCTAATTATTATTACAATCATTTGATAGAAGCAATGTCTCAAAGTCCTCATAATGTTATCTTCTAAATTTTGGAAGGTTGGCATACTTCTAGCACTTTGGTTTACTAACAGCTTTGAATCAACTAATCTTGAATCTTATTTGAACACATTAGCAAGTGTATTAAGAATTTACAATCTTAGCAACAACACTTATTGGTTTGGAAAACTAATAATGGTCTAACTACCATGTGTGTAAAAAACATTCTCTTTCTCTTTTCCTCTTATTCATAACACAAAAGGATAGCAGACACATTACACAACATAATAATATATATAGGAAATCATATGTATATCAAATCATATGAAATGTACATGAGCACCTTCATTCTAGACTATTTATCATTATTAATAAAATCATCTTAGCATATGAATTAACATGGCCTAAATATCGTAATCATATATCACAGGCATGATTACTATACTTGTACACATGATGATTAGCATACTATTCATAATCAAATTTAGACATAATGATGCATATGTTTACTTTATTATCATGCCACTTACCATATCCAGATATCATGGGCCTCATGGTAGTCAATACTTAATTGTATACAAATAGCATAATACATATGTGAAGCACCATATCATATGTCTTCACAAATTTCTTTCAAGCCATATTAATTTAACTTGGCTTACTATGCTTAATTAATCATCTCCATTGTACCTCCTGAATTTAGTATATATTGGCATCCTTTAACATATAGTGCTACTATATATGCCTTTCTAAGGAAACAGATGTGGTTTTACCTTGAATACATTAGTGATAGAGGAAACTAACTCCCAAGTCTTGTACCAAGTATCCTATACTTCTTAATATGAACCTAGGTTTTCATGATCATAGGTGATTTACTAAGTATCCTATATTACTTAGTGTGAGACTTAAATTTTCAGTGCTGTTAAGGGAAAGACTATTTTCCTTGGTCTTTATGATCATTGGAACATAACATCATAGGCAAGGATAAACATAGCTGGGGTATCTCCTAGTGTGGATCCACAAACTATAATATGAAATCTGAAATCTAGAGTGACATAAAGGTTTCCCAATGTTTAGTGACTCCTTTGTCAAAATCTTGTCCTAGGGAGAACAAGACATAAACATGAAAGGGACTCTAACCCCTTTGTTCTCATATGATCATATCTTTGCTTCTTTATATAAATAGAGAGATGTCTCTTTCTATATATTTAGCCTTTATTGGGATTTTATCCTTTGAGAGCCTTATCTTTATCTTAAAGCTACTTCACTTGTAGGAACTATTTTTATATGCAAGCTCATACCAAATATAATGTAATTAGATACATCAACTTCCATGTGCATAATATGTATCAACATTTATATATCTAAGCCATATATATAATCATCATATCTTTACTAGTATTGGCATTATATGCATAATCATTCTCTTAATTAATTCACATTCTAGATTATTTAGGTCATATTCTATCTTTGCAACTATTAAATTTAGAAAAAATGTTATCAAGATGCAAACATTATATATCTACACAAACTTCATAATGTTTAACAATATTTGTATACAAAAAGGATTTGATCATGCAAATGAAGACATGTTCACAGGGTTACTAATAAAATAGCTATAAAAAGTAAACTCCTTGAGAACCATAATTCTTATAGTGACTTTTCTATTTTTAATGTCTTTTAAGGTCCTTGTTCATGTCCTTGAGTCTCAGGATACAAATATATCTATATTACTCTTTTGGATCACATATAAGTCCATGTCCAATCAAGGTCCATGTCTAGAAAAGGGTCCAAGTCATGTAACTATCCCAATCATGGTTATATAGAAATCTTATATGTCTTTAAGTATAGATATACTTATATGTATATAAGCATATATACATGTATATATATTCTTCATTTTAGAACATATTTAATTCCTTCTCTTTTTAATTAATTTCTAGGTTCCCCAAGGCCAACAATCCGCTAAACATGCACAAGCAATTCAAGTTACAAAACATTTCATACAAGCATCCTTAATCATATAAAGATACCTTAAAACAACCTTGCATATATTGGGTACATAAGTATACAAAATCATGGCCTAACTTAGGGGGTTTTAACCAATGATTGTATGCTTATTTAATTACCATTTAACTTTCTCTAAATTTGTCTTTAGCATATAATATCATAATCTTTCAAAACATGTAAGAAAAATTCTAAAAAGACACTAAAAAAGAAGATGGAACCATGGCTTGAGACCTTGGCACCATAGCCTAATCCAAAATTTGGACTGTCCAGAGTCCCTGGATAAAATACATGGTATTGTAGCATTACACAAGGGCATTGCAATGCCTACAAAGCATTTCACACTTTGTTTAACATCCTTTTTGGATAACCAAGTTTAGATGTCTACCATTTTTTCTACAGACCACCAAACTTCATGAAATTTGTTCAAAAGATACTTTTAGGTGTTATTTAAGTGTAGGAAAAGGCTAAAGTAAAAATGATTTGTATAAACCCTCAACTCTTCGTTTTTGCAAAAGTGTTAGGGAAATGATTGAATTAGTTGAAAAATGAACTTTTAGGGCTAAGTTGAGTGACCAGATGAACTCTTAAATTTGCAAAATTTGGCAAGCTATGTCTTTTATATAGAAAGCCTAAAATACAAAAATTTCAACCCATTTGAACCTCGTTTGACCCCTAAACATCTAAGCTTAAATTTGTATCTACTTTTGGCTTTTTTATCAACAACAAATCCATTTTGTTATCTGGATGGGTTTTAACCTTTTTCTTGCTATTCCTACTTATATGTAGACTTACTAAGATGCCAAAATGAACCTGAACAAGATATGCAAACCTTACGATGAGATTCTTAAGCTATAGGTTCCATAAGAGGCTTTGGTGAAAAGTTCATGGTTTTTATGTTTCCTACAAGCTTCTCATAAGTCTCTTATAATTTGAAGAACCTAGTGTAACCATCAAAGCTTTATAAATAGCTAAGGAACATAAAAGAGAAGAAAGAGAGTGTTTAACTCCTTTTAAACCAAGATGGCAAAAGGAGAGAGAAAAAGGAACAAAGTGGGTATTCTTACCTTTTCTTGCTTTCTCTTTCTCGAGCTCCCTCTACATTTAGAAGTGGTGTGGAAGGTATGGAGGATCAAGATGAGTTCCTTCTTGCTTTGATTGCTCTCTTTTCTCTTCCATGACTCTCCTTATGTTTCTCTCTTGTCTCACATTTCTCTTTCTCTTACTAGGTTTCTCTTTCTTTCTCACACACACACGCACACAATTTCAGCAGAATAATGGTGGGGTGTGTGTGCAAGTGAGTTTCTAAGCTGAGAAGGGACCTATTTATAAAAGGGGAAGGAGGCATCTGACGTCTTAGAGAAGTCACTCAATTCCCTCATGTTTTTCTTTTGCAGTGAGTCTAAGCAGCTTCTAGTTGATTAAGTGTTGATTTAGTTTTTGTGGAGTAGCATTTTGCTTTGCAGAGAACTTTGATTGTGAAAGTTGTTCTAATCATCAATATGGTATTTTTATATAAAGATCTCTTCCTAAGTACATCATTTTTAATTTAGGAAAAATCATATTTTCTCCTAAAAAAATTGTAACTTGGTCTTTAGTTGAAATTGCATTTTGAGTCTTAAACTTTTAGTATCTATATTTTGACCCCTAAATTTCATTTAAATATTTTTATTTTCTAAATAATTTTCTTTTTTTTTTGGCCCTGAAGGGTTGGATGAATTTCTATAAATTCATTCCCTCAGTATTTATTTCATAATTATTTATTATTTAATATTTAGGAACTAATTCCAATTAATTCCAAATAAATTACTAATAATCCCTAAAAATTTCTAAAACATTCATAATAGTCCAAATAAAATTCTATAGTGATTTGGAAAACATACTTTACTTAAATTCTCAAGATTCCACTATGAATTCATATTAATAATTTCTAATAATTATATTAGTCTTAATTAATTAGTTATAAAATTTGGAAATGTTACAAGAGGAGTCAAGAGGATACTTGGAGAATCATGCACTTTTGGGAGATAGGCCAAAAAGTCGGTGAGCTTGAGCTTAAGGAAGAATCACTATAAAAAAAGTGTTTTTTAACAATGGTTTTTTGTCGTTTAGTGATAGTTATTAACCACCGCTAAATGATAAAGCGGTGGTTGGCTAGTTGATGCCTTTACCACCTTGAATACTCAATTAGTGGCAATTACTTTCGACCACAGGAATTACTGCTGCCAATTGTCATATGCAATTAGCAATGGTTACTTATTCATTTAGCAGCAATCATAAACCATTGGCAATAGGAAAGTCAAGTTTGTTACTTTGCATATTTTGTAGTAGTTTATGTGTCACTTTTTGATAGTTATTATCTACCACAAATCATCTTTAAAAAGTTAGTTATACATATTAGTTGCTAGAAATGGATTTTGTGATTGGCGGTTGTTTTCATGACCATTGAAATTTGATGTTGGGTTATTTGCTTGCATTTAGTGGCGATCTAAAAATTGCCACTAATGGTGAGTTTTTTATTTGGCATTAGCACTGATATTTATATTATAGGCATTCTGTTTTTTTTGGTTATTTATTATATTAAATGCATAACTAATTATATATATATATATATATCATTTTTAGCAATAATTACTAAATGCCTGAACTTTGGTAAATTGGCTACTTCAACAAAGTTTAAAAAATATAAAGCACACTAGTTCGAGAAAATGTTTAAGTAAACATTTGAAACTAAGAAAACACTACAAGTTGAAGATAATGTTTAAGTAAGCATATGAAATTAAGAAAACACTACAAGTTCACAAAATATTCCAAAATGAAAAACATAATCATTTCTGTGCATGGTTGGAAAAGGATGAAGAATGCAGATCACAAATAAAATCCTAAAAGAAATATTTAAATAAGTATACATTTAATAAAGCATAACATTATGACATATTTGACCTAAGCTTCAAGTCTGCAACATTTTCATTAGGGGCATAGTAAGGTTAAACCAAAAACCAAAAAGTGTTAGTAGTGATAATGTAACAAGTAAAATTGCTATTTGTAACATTCGATAGTTCATAAAAAAAAACCCACTAAAATAAGTTAGTTTAAAAAGTAAGTCTCCTAAAATGAGAAGAATTGAGGCCAAATAAAGTCTCCTCACTATAGCGAGGATATCAATTCACTATAATGAGTTCGTAGCCCATACAAAATCTAGGGAACTTCTCGCGATAGCACCAATTGTGGCGAGAACAGTTGGGAAGCTCTTGCAATAACGAGAGGTGTCTTTCGTTATAACGAAACTTGTTTTAGAAAACACCAAGAAGATATTTTTTAAATGGAAAGATTGAGTTGGTCGGGATTCTCAGAGGCCCTAAAAACTATAGGAACCCTTGGAATGGGTTAAACGTCCTCCGGTGTATATTTTCTAACTTTAGTTGACCCAAACTTTAACCTCTTCATTTGGGAAGGTTTTAAATTCGAATGGAGTGATTCCAAAGCTATTTTATAAAATTGAGGACCTATGTTTTATGATAGAAAAGATGGTTCCAAAAAAGGAGCTAAAATAAACCTGAAACGATTTAGCTAAAAGATGGAATGTAAACGGTATTTTAATGAACAAATTTTCTTCTTATTTCCTCCACATAAAAGGCATCCCACTTGAAGCTTCTTCTAAGTAACTTATTCTGCCCAAAACAGAGGGAACTTCTGCCTAAAAGAGAGTCGCCCAAGAGAAGGAGAAAATGAGAAGGAAGGAACCAGGGAAAAGGTAAGAAAGGCTAAAGTTTCATGGATTTTCCTTTACATATCTTCCCTTCCTCTCTTTGCTCTTTCTTTCCATGGTTTTGATGGATGATATGGGATTGTTTTGGCCTTGGTTTAGAGGAGGAAGATTAGAATTTCAAGAAGGAAGCTATAGCAAAGGAAGAAGCTCTTGAAATAAGCTTGGAATCAAGGTATGAATCATGGTTTTCTTGCTTCCTTTCTTTGCTTCTTCCACAGGGGTGCTTAGGCCTCATACAGAATAGCTAAGGGGGGTGAAGTTTCTGACCTAGAGCAAGTGAGAATCCTAGGTTTCAGACTATGGGAAGCTAGGAAATGCAAAGAAACTTGAAGATAACCCATTGAAATTCAAGATACAATTTCTAGGGATTTTGTTGCACCATGGTTTGTGTGAAGCTTTCTAGTGGTATTTTCCATTATTTAAGAGTTTTTATAAGTTCCTAAGATAGTGTTTGGTTGGAGGGTTTTGGAGGAGAGGGGAGGGAAGGAGAGTGAAGGGGAATCCTCCCCCTTGTTTGGTATAAAAAAATTGGAGGGGAGGGGAGGCAAGCCCTCCCCTTCAAAGGTGGGGGTTTTTGGAGGGCAGAAAAATTTTTTAGTTTTGTTTGACCAAATTGCCCCTACTTTGCTTTTACTTCAAACATAATATAGATCTTATTTTTTTTAATAGGGTTCAAGATAATTTTTTATAAAAATAAAAAATATTTTTGAATAAAAATAAAAAATTATTTTTTATAATAGAAAGTAGGAAAAAGCTTTTTTTTAATAAAAATATCTTAAAAACAAAAAAAAGTTAATTCTAATATCATAAGAGTATAATTGTCCATTAATCCTTCCCCTCCCCTCCCCTCCCTTCTAAATCAACCAAATAACATATCATTAAAACCCCTCCTCTCCCCTCCCCTCCCTTCCATTGAACCAAACACTCCTTAAGACATCAAGAAAGCCTCCCACATGCATCGTCCATCAAAGAAATAAAACAAAGTCCATGGGTACCAAAAAGGAGCATGGTTTCAACCTAGAGGGGAAGTAACACCTAATGAATGTTTTAAATTTTTCTAAGTCTAGATGTGCATCATATATGATGGGAGGTATGAGAGGAAGCCTTGGAAAAATTTTAGAAGCCATAGATTGAGAGTTAGAGCTATAGGTTCCATAATGTGGCACAACAAAGCAACATATAGTTAAGCTTTTCAAAATGATTGTCTGGTGGCTTCAAGGAGTCTAAATGGAGTCAAAAGTCATAGATTAAAGGAGAGAATGAAATCAAGATCATGAATTCTTAAGATTGCTTTATTAGGTGCTTTATGGAACCATAATTGAACCAAATAAGAAACCAAGCTTTTTTAGAGTGTGTGTGATGTTAGAGTTTGTTTCAAGAGTGTAATTAAGTCCTATTTGATGTATTTAGGCCAAAGGAATCTTACACCACCCACTTGTCAGGGTGTAGCTAAAGAAAGGGAAGAGAAATCAAGCAAAAGTGTGTATTTTTATATTTAAGGTAGCTCTCTAACCTTTTTCTCAAGCATGCTTAGTTTTTTTTTTTATTTTTGGATGTGCATATGTATGATTTTACCATGAAAAATGTTTTTAGTGATTTTTTACATGCCATGGTACCATTATGTGCATAATATGTGTTTTATGAATGATGGTAGGCTTGAATGAACTTGGTGAAGCTAAAAGTCCCTTAGCAAAGGTGAGGATGAGCCAAAAGTCCTTAGGATTAGGTGAGACAAAGCCAAAAGTCTTAAGAAGAGTGAGACTTAGTCAAAAGTCCCTTAAAAATGGGTGAGATAAGTCCAAAAGTCCTAAGGAAAGAGGGTGAGACTAAATCAATGTTCTTGAAAGCCAATATATGATGTGTATAAGTTTCTTGCATGTAAAAATGATTCTATATATGGTTATTAGTCGCAAAATGCCCATATATGCATCATTTAGTTTGAAAGCATGGATATTATGTATGATTAAAATGGTTAAGAGCTATTGGGTTTCATAAAATCTCACTTTCCCCTTTCCATTATCTAACATATTTAGGTGGACCAAGTGAGCAAAGAGATGGAAGCCACCACACTTGAAGAGAAGAAATTGATAAAAGAATTATGTATCTAGCCATTTTGTAACCATATTATTGGCAAATGATGAAACCCCATGTTGTAAATGATGTGTAGCCACTTGAATATATGTATATACATGGAAATATGATATATGTAATTGAAAGCATATGAATGAGAATAGATATTCTTGACATTAAGATACATGGATGTGTCTTTAAGAACTTATGTATGCGAACAAGTAGGGTAGTGGTTTTGTGATGTATGGATACTTAGACTCTTTAGAAAAGTTTAACGGACTATTTTGAAGCTTTCCCACCTGCCCAAGTGGTCTTGGTTCAATGAGAAGACCATTTGGCACATAAATAAACTATTTTGGGACAAAAATGATCTATTTTGTGAGTTGAACCCTAACCTGACCAAATGAGCGATTTTGAGGTTGAGATTTTGTACACATATAGATCTCATATGGAGCTTTTTGCTGGTCTAAGAACCGCATTATTTAGAGATTTATAGAATTTCTTATGATTTTTCAAAGTTCATATTAGAAGTTGGTTTTGGTCTAGGTACTATTGATTTGAGGAGATTTCATTTTCATGTCATCCAAGGGACAAATGAGGTCCAATGGTTTTAAAATTTTACATGGAGAAACTAGAAAATGTCATGATCTATAACAACTAAAAGCACCTTATTTGGAGGTCTATAGCTAGAGAAATGAATTTTTGCAGTGTTGCATTACAACCAGTTACACCAGCCAACATTATGTACTGTTTCATTATAATTCAGCTCCTAAATGAGTTTAACGTGGGCTAAACTTATTTTTCCCATAAATTTAGTATCCATGGCTTTCCAGAATGGTATGGTTTTCTGGGTTTTAAGTTTTTTAAAATTAATTATGAATTTTTGAAATTTATATTAGTAATCTATAATAGCAAATTGGGGCAGCTAGACCTTTAAAGCTTTTCTATTGTCAATCATGGTCCAACTAGTGTTTTTATGGTTTGGAGTGATTTTTAACCTATAGTTTACATCTAGAGCTTTTCAGAAAGCTATCATTTACATAATTTTTATTTTTTTAGAATTAATTATAATTTTTCAAAATTAGTGATAGAAACTTAAATTTTGGGCCCGAGGCAAAAGCTCCTTTTTTATGATGTGTGACTCCTAAACCGAAATGTATGGAATGTTTTGCAGTGGTTATGACTTGTTTAGATGGAATATGAGTAGGAGATAATATTAAAGAGTCCATGGGGTCCATAGAATGAAATTGGAATTTTTAAAGTACTACACAACGTAAAGATATGACATTGTTTTATTATTTTTTCTATGAATATCACATGTGTGAAGCTTGTTTATAGAAAATATATCTTAGGGGCTTAAGGTATTACACTATGTAACTTTAAGGCTCAAAACCATGTGATATGCTTGGAAAGTCATTAAATATATATTTAAGGCTCTCATTTTTATCCATTAAATTATCAAATAAGTTGCTAGATTTACTAGGGAAGGAAGAAAGAATATTTTGTAAAGTGGTTTCATATGAAGGTCAAATGGCTAGAAAATTCAAAAAAGGAAAAAAAAAGCAGTAAAGAACTAGAGAACTAGTTGGCAACAAAGATGAACAAGTCAATCCCATAGAATTAACTACATAACTCACTAAACTTATTAATATCATTCTTTATTATTTTCATACCTAAATGAACACAGAAAAAGTTTTTTAAAAAAGGGAAATATACCAATTAAAATAGCCTAAAAAAAATAAAGAACTAATACCAAAAGATAATTACTAATATTCAAACACAAAAAATTATAACTAGGCCTGAATCAAGATCAATAAGCCCTAAAGCCTATGAAATTAATTATAAAGCCACACAAGCTTACAAATGAAAAGAATTCATGCTCAAGCTTAAAGCTTACAATTCTAAAAAGAATCTCTTCATTTTATGCCTCTTACTTTTCACAATTTGCAAACAATGAAATTTCCTAAGTGACAAATAATCTTGTCTACTTCTATTGCACTATCTAGTTTCTCTACTCTCCTCCTGTACAGTCCACTTATTGACATTGAAACCAAAGCAAGATGGAGCAAACTCAATAAAATTACAACACATAATGAAAGGAGGAAAATCATTAACATCGCATAATGAAAAAATTTCAGCATAATGTTACAATGAAAGTTTAGCACATAAATGAACAAATTTTAGCACTATTATAGCACAAACAATGAGTTATTAACATTAAAAAAAATGGTTCTATCATAACAAAAAATTATGTGGAAAATCAACAACACCAACATTTATTTCTTCTATAACCTTCATTTACATACCACTAACTTTTATTATATGAGCAATCACTCCCATTTGAGTTTTTTAGTACAAGTATCCAAAACAATAAAATAACATAGACCTAAACTTTTAAAGTTAGAAATTTGAGCATTATACCTCAGCATTGATGATGTGTGTAAACTTAACTAATAAGGGCATATTTTTGAAAAACATTTTAAAGATATGCTATATAACATTCTTCAATGCTAATATTTCATCATCTTTAGCTTGCATCAAAGCTTAACCGTCATTCCTCTAGTTGTTAACACCGCCGCCAATGTTGTGTTTATTTGTTTCAAACACTTGGGATGTATGCCTTGCCTAAATGCTCTAAGTTTAAAATTTGTCTCAGAGCATCATGTTGGCCAATTGTAGCTATTGAGCCATCTTGCAACTTAAAAGTCTGAATGCTTTTCTATAAACAATTATTAGAAATTTAGCCAAAATAACTAATTTATGAATCTTATCAACAAATAGTTATAGAATTAACATAATATGCTCATTTTAGACTTACACCAATAGACCTTGCAACCTCATTGACATATGAGTCATCATCCTTCTTAGAAGTCTCAATATAGAATTCACTTTGGCTTACTTTTTTTCCTTTTTTGCTTTCCTAAGATTGATCAATTAAATGTTAGATTTACATCATTTCACTATTTACAATGTATGTACATACTCTTACCATCTCATGCCTCTTTTTGTTGAAGCTTTTAGATCTTCTGATAAGTAGAGTCACATGCTTTTATCTATTTGCCACATTTGTCACAACCATTTTCTATAATTCAAATGAATGGTTTTAGTATTATAACAATAATTTTAAGGCAAAAATAAATTTTGCATTACCAATGTCTTTAGTTTCAATTGGTAATTAATGAAATTTGTTGACTACTCTTAAAGAATCCAATCAAGGTGTTCCAAGATATTTTCTTCCCAATTTTATTCTACTTTATAACATTATTTGAACAAATTGCACTGGTTGCCCTTCCAGTGCTTTGCAATTTGTCTTATTATCCATTTCTTTCTAATGGGATACTTAAAATGAAAATTTCCCTTTATAGCATAACAAAAAAAATTAATAAAGGTTAGTTTTAACAAACAAAATTACTAAATAGAATTAATAAAAGAACTTTTAAGTGTTCTAAAAAGTAATTTTTCATTTTCAATACATGATAATTGTTTTGTTAAGTTAGTAAGATAAAATCATGACCATTTAAGTTATTTAGAAGCATACAAACAAAATTAAAACAGATAAATTTACAATACAATACCTATTACCTTTATAATCTCCTTATAATATTTTTCCTTATTAGCTTCTGGAACTTGTTTCTAGTTTTTATAAATAGGAAACAATTTCACATCGGATGCTATTTCCTTTATGAAGCCTCCCACTAGCCTATTTGTCTTGCTTATTGGTTGGTAGGATCGATTAAATTGCAAAACTATCCACTAACCAAATGGCAAACCCTAGATCTCATTTACCTTTAGCTTAGCAATGTTGACAACACCTACATCATCTAGAAAAAGAATACTATGTAAAAAAGGTTGAACGGAAGGGATAATTAAAGAGAACAATACTATGTTCAAGAAATAACATAACAAACAACATTAGAGTTCAACACTCAAAGCTCAACCCAGATCTATTATATCCATCATCTAATATCTATTAGATTGGTGTTTATAAGTTGAACGATGTTATAGTGCCAATGGTTATAGTTGAGGTGGATTAGCATTAGTTGTAAAAGGTAGTGGTGCTAGTAAAGTAGGCATTAAACTTAGTGGTGGTTGAGGTGGACCATCATTTAGGGTGAAAGCTAACTGTGCATTGGGTGTCAGCATTAAATTTATGACAATTGCTAATGCTTCCCTTGCATTTGATATTGACATTGATAAAGCTTCCTTAATAGAATACCTATAGCTCTTAGTCCTTGGCATAGTTGAAAGGAAATCATTGATAAGGTGACATAGGAAAGATACAGAAAACAAAATAAAACTATAGTTTAATACATAGCAATTAAATTTCACCTAGTTGCTATTGTTGAACCTATCACATTAACAAAATAAGGTTCTCAATTTAAAGGAGCACAATAATACAATAGAGAAAGCAAGATTAAGAAGAATAACCATTAGCAACAATATAATGCACTAAAGAAAAACTAGGTGTTTTAGTGGATAGTTTGATCTCATGAGAGGTTCTAGAGATCTATAATATTATTTGATGATCTCAAGATAAAATATTAATTATAATTAAGGCCAAAAAATTCTCTAAATTAAATTATATTTATATATATGCTATTTAAGTATTATCATGCTAATACTTAAAACATTGACAATAGTTCAAAATCAAATCATGTGATAGAAAAAGAATATGAAGTTAAAAAATAGGCTTGTATTGGACAACATGGCAAAATAAACACTTTACTCATGTTTGCCATGTTTTTTGTGTATTCTGGTTAGGACTATAATATGTGCATGTGTGCACATGTGCATGTGTGTTGTGTAATTAATTAAACACATGCTGTGTGTAACACCATACTTCTAGGACTCAATTCATGCAATTCCCATGCCTCATCTTATGTTTGTTCTATGAAAACAATATAGTGGCATAGGGAGTTATGAATAAAAATACATTTCTCTACGGGTAAAATTTTTCTTTTGGAGTCCCGTGGATCATGTGAATGCATCTATCACATTGTTATACTTAAACACATGAATATAGCTCATTTCCATCATCAAATTTGGCCTACAACTCGTGGAAAGCAAAGGAATACATAAAATCCATGTTTGCATTTTCGGCAAGAATTTCCTCTTTTCTGTCACAAATTTTGGAAATTCATAACTAATTCTAGAAAAATCAAAATCATGTGTTATTTGCCATTCTGATAAGCTACACATGTCTAATTTATGCTAAAAATATGACCAGACCATGAGATATCACACAAAAGACGTTTGACATTCAAAAAGGGACGGAGGTCTGGCTGGCTATTGGTACTGTCACAAGCTTCTGCAGCAAACTTCAAAAATGTCCAATTAATCCTACAAAAATCCAATGCATATGAATGATACTAATATGAAAAGCTACAGATGTTAACTAGAGGGAAAAAATACATCATACGAGTCCATGCATGTTGACACGGACGTGCAATGGAAGAAGACTCTGGAAGCTTCTGGAATTCTCCACACCATTCTTCTTAGAAATATTCATGTAATATCTAGATAATTCTAGAGATAGTTCTAGAGTATTCTAGGTGTTTCTGTACATATCTAGAACCTTGTAGATGTCCTAGAACATTCTAGACATTGATTGTGAACCGTTGGATTAGATTGATCTCCACCGTCCATTAAGGAGGTGGGAAAGTTCTAGAATAAGGGGGAGGCCTATAAATACCTCCACCCTCCTCATTTGTAACCATCCAAGAATTGAGAAATACAAAGTTCTCTCCAAGCTCTCTCTTGTCTAAGTTCTCTCCTCTCACTTTCTAACTAGCTTCCTCTTGTGATCAAGCCTCCTAGAGGGGACTAAGGGAGAAAGGCTGACTTAGGTACGAGTTGGGTGTATCTAAGTGCCGCACGGTTGGTTGGAAAATCCAAGCCCGTGACAGTTGGTATCAGAGCCTGGTTCATCTCTTTGGGAGAAGCTCTTGCTGAAGTAGAGATGGCGAGCGAGACTACTCACGTTCATGGTGGAGAACAAGAGAAGGTCTCAAAGAAGAAAGGAAGCAAGTCAAAGTCTGGGGAGCCGTCTAGGGTGGAAGACCTAGGGGATTTTGACACAAGGTTCGTGAGGATGGAGATCGCGGTGGCTGAAGGTCAAGACAAGTTCAAGGAGATTGATGCTCGCATGGAGGAGCATGATGCTTGCATGGAGGAGCTCGAAAGGGGGTATGAAGAGCTTCGTGGACAAATGCAAGGGGCCTTGAACGAGGTGACCGAACAACTGACCCGGTCAGGTGAGACCATGCATAACTCCCTCCTCAATGAACTTACCTCTCTTAAGACTGAGAATGCTACTCTTAGGGAGGAACTTGAAAGGGTATTGAGGGAGTTTGGGGAATTGAGGAGTGAGGTGACTCTGATAAAGATGGCGGTTGCTAAGGATGGTGGAGCTTCCGCCTCTACTCCAATTCCCGCTCCTTCAAGGGTGGATGTTCCTAAACCCAAGGCGTTCAAGGGGGAAAGGAACGCGAAGGAGATTGATAACTTCCTGTGGAGTATGGAGCAATACTTCCGAGCACTTGGCATCATGGAGGATGCTAAGAAGATTGATAGCACGTCCCTCTTCCTGGAAGACACCGCTATGTTGTGGTGGAGGAGGAGACATGGTGATATTGGGAGAGGCATTTGCACCATTGATACATGGGATGAGTTCAAGAAGGAGCTCAAAAAGCAATTCTATCCCGAACATGCCGAAAGAGATGCGAGAGCAAGGCTGAGGCGTCTCACACAAAAGGGGAGCATTCGAGATTATGTGAAGGAGTTCTCCGAGGTGCTCTTGGAGATACCTGACTACCCTGACTCCGAGGCCTTCTTTGCCTTCATGGATGGATTACAACCATGGGCCAAGCTGGAGCTAGAGCGACGCGATGCGAAGGACCTTGCCACTGCCATGTCCATTGCCGAATCCCTCATTGAGTTCCGCAAGCCTGACAAAGGCAAGTTCAAGATGGACAAGGGTAAAGGTGGGGGAGAAGGCAAACAAGGCAAGGATGGTGCTTTTAAATCTTTCAAGCCTAAGGAGAAGGGGATGAAGAATAAGAAGAACAGTGAAAGGCCACCACCGAAGTGCTTCCTTTGTGAAGGCCCTCACTTGGTTCGAGATTGTCCCAAGAAGGGCAAGCTCTCCGCATTAATCGAAGAGAGGGAGGTAGAGCATCAAAGGGAAGTGGGCTCCTTACAAATCCTCAATGCCATCAAAGCCAAGGTGGAGTTGCCTAAGACCGAGAAGAAGAAAGGGCGTTTGTTCGTGCAAACCAAGGTTGGTGGTGAAGAAATTCGAGCCTTGGTAGATACCGGTGCCACGAACAACTTCTTGGAGTGGAAGGAGGCAAACCGGTTGGGGATCAAGTACGAACAAAAGCTAGGATGGCTTAAGGCTGTGAACTCTCCTCTGAGGATGATCCGTGGGGTGGCTCGCAACGTCAAGGTCTGCCTAGGTGAGTGGACTGGATTGGTAGACTTTACTGTTGTGCCTATGGATGATTATCCTATTATATTGGGCATGGACTTCATGGACAAGGTGAAGGCTGTGCCAATTCCCTTTGCCGACACCATGTGCATTCTAGAAGAAGGGAATTTGCGCATGGTGCCCTTGACACGAGGCGAGACTAGTCAAGCTAGATCCTTATCCGCCATGCAATTGAGTAAAGGGTTCAAGAGGGCACAACCCACATTCTTAGTGGCGCTCAAAGAAGAGAAAGGGAGTCTTACCTCCGAGCTACCAAAAGAAGTCCAAGGAGTGTTGGAGGAGTTCAAACATGTCATGCCCGCTGAGCTGCCTAAGAAGTTACCACCAAGAAGGGAGGTGGACCATAAGATTGAACTCGAGCCTGGTGCAAGGCCCCCTGCTGCCGTGCCATATAGGATGGCACCTCCTGAACTAGAGGAGCTAAGGAGGCAACTGAAGGAGTTGTTGGATGCTGGTTATATCCAACCGTCGAAGGCTCCATATGGTGCTCCGGTACTATTCCAAAAGAAGCATGATGGGTCGCTTCGAATGTGCATTGACTACCGAGCACTAAACAAGATCACGGTGAAGAACAAGTATCCCATCCCACTCATTGCCGACTTGTTTGATCAACTTGGAGATGCGAGGTGGTTTTCCAAGCTTGATCTAAGGTCCGGTTATTATCAAGTTCGCATTGCCGAGGGAGATGAGCCGAAGACAACGTGTGTCACTCGCTATGGCTCCTTCGAGTTTCGTGTCATGCCTTTTGGACTCACCAATGCACCCGCCACATTCTGCACTTTGATGAACAAGGTATTTCAACCTTTCCTTGATCGCTTTGTGGTGGTGTATTTGGATGATATTGTGATTTATAGCAAGACCCTAGAAGAGCATGTCCAACACCTCCGTCAAGTCTTCAAGGTCTTGCAAGAAAATGAATTGTACGTGAAGAAGGAGAAATGTTCCTTTGCCCAAGAAGAAGTGGTGTTCTTGGGGCACATTGTTGGCAAGGGACAACTGAAGATGGACGAGTCCAAGGTACGAGCCATACAAGAATGGGAGCCTCCGAAGGGAATCACCGAGCTAAGATCATTCCTTGGTTTGGTGAATTACTATAGAAGATTCATCCGTGGCTATTCCTCCTTGGCAACCCCATTGACGGACCTTTTGAAGAAGAATCGCTCTTGGGAATGGGATAAGAAGTGTGAAGAAGCCTTCGAGAAGTTGAAGCGTGTGGTAATGGAGCAACCTGTGTTGGCATTGCCCGACCACACCAAGAGCTTTGAGGTGCATACCGATGCCTCCAACTTTGCTATTGGGGGTGTGTTGATGCAAGAAGGACACCCCATAGCATATGAAAGTCGAAAGTTGAATGACACTGAGAGGCGGTACACGGTGCAAGAAAAGGAGATGACCGCCGTGGTGCATTGCCTAAGAACATGGAGGCATTACTTGTTGGGGTCGAAGTTCGTGGTGAAGACCGACAATGTGGCGACTAGTTACTTCCTCAACCAAAAGAAGTTGACACCGAAGCAAGCTAGGTGGCAAGACTTCTTGGCTGAGTTTGACTTCGTGATGGAGTACAAGCCTGGAAGGGCAAACTTGGTAGCCGACGCTTTGAGTAGGAAAGCTGAGCTTGCCACCTTGACTCAACCTAACTTCCCCTTGGTGGAGCGAATCAAGGAGGGTCTTGAGAAGGATCCACAAGCCAAGAACTTGGTGGAGCTTGCGAAGGGAGGCAAGACAAGGAAGTTCTGGCTAGAGGAAGGATTGCTTCGCACCAAAGGAGGATGCTTATATGTGCCAAGGTGGGATGGTTTGAGGAAGGAAATCCTAAGGGAATGCCATGACTCCTTATGGGCTGGTCACCCAGGTACGCATCGCACGTTGGCACTTGTGGAGCGAGGATATTATTGGCCTCAACTGCGTGACGATGTAGAGCTATATGTGAAGACTTGTCTTGTGTGCCAACAAGACAAGGGGGAGCAAAACCGGCCTGCCGGATTATTGGAGCCACTACCTATCCCCGAGCGACCATGGGAGAGTATCTCGATGGATTTCATTGTTGGATTGCCAAAGGTGGATGGCTTTGGCAACATCATGGTCGTGGTTGATCGATTTAGCAAGTATGGAGTATTCATCCCCGTGCCGATGAAGTATAATGCCGAAGATGTGGCAAGATTGTTCTTCAAGCACGTGGTGAAGTATTGGGGCATTCCAAAATCGATCGTGAGCGACCGAGATACTCGATTCACTGGGAGATTTTGGACGGAGTTGTTCAAGCTACTTGGCTCCGAGTTGAACTTCTCTACTGGCTTTCACCCTCAAACCGATGGGCAAACTGAAAGGGTGAATGCCTTGTTGGAGCTATACTTGAGGCACTTTGTGAGTGCCAATCAACGAGATTGGGTCAAGTTGCTGGATGTGGCCCAATTCTCATACAATCTTCAAAGGAGTGAGTCAACCGGGGCGAGTCCATTTGAGCTAGCCACTGGGCAACAACCAATGACTCCCCAAACGTTGGCTAAAACATACTCTGGGAAGAGTCCAAGTGCCTTCTTCTTTGCCAAGGAGCATAAGGAGAAAGCTGAGATGGCTAGGGCCTATCTAACTAAGGCGGCCAAGAAGATGAAGAAGTGGGCCGACAAGAAGAGGAGGCACGTGGAATATGAGGAAGGAGACTTAGTGATGGTGAAACTCCTCCCTCACACTTTTCGCTCATATGGGAAAGTGCACAAGGGGTTGTTGAGAAGATATGAAGGGCCTTTCCCAATTGAGAAGAGGGTTGGCAAGCTTGCATACCGAGTTACCTTGCCACCCCATATCGAGGCACACCCCGTCTTCCATGTGAGCTTCTTGAAGCCTTACCATGCCGACAAGGAGGATGTGGGTAGAAACGAGTCCAAGAGAGCCCCGACTGCCGTCACCACAACTCATGAACGAGAAGCCCAAGAGATAGTGGCGCATCGAGTCATCCCAAGGAGGGGTACTCATCCGAGCTACATGGAGTACTTGGTGCGTTGGAAGGGCTTGCCCGATAGTGAGGCAAGTTGGGAACACGAGTTGTCTTTGTACAAGTACAAAGACTTGGTTCGAGGCTACGAAGACGCGACGAGGGCGTCGCGGAATTAGGTGGGGGAGAATGACACGGACGTGCAATGGAAGAAGACTCTGGAAGCTTCTGGAATTCTCCACACCATTCTTCTTAGAAATATTCATGTAATATCTAGATAATTCTAGAGATAGTTCTAGAGTATTCTAGGTGTTTCTGTACATATCTAGAACCTTGTAGATGTCCTAGAACATTCTAGACATTGATTGTGAACCGTTGGATTAGATTGATCTCCACCGTCCATTAAGGAGGTGGGAAAGTTCTAGAATAAGGGGGAGGCCTATAAATACCTCCACCCTCCTCATTTGTAACCATCCAAGAATTGAGAAATACAAAGTTCTCTCCAAGCTCTCTCTTGTCTAAGTTCTCTCCTCTCACTTTCTAACTAGCTTCCTCTTGTGATCAAGCCTCCTAGAGGGGACTAAGGGAGAAAGGCTGACTTAGGTACGAGTTGGGTGTATCTAAGTGCCGCACGGTTGGTTGGAAAATCCAAGCCCGTGACAATGTTCAGGCATAAAAAACTAATCAAACAATACCCTGGGTGCCTGATGCTAGACAGAAACTTCAAAAATGCATATCTCCCTCTCTAGACATCCAAATGGGATGCTTCTAGTTGACTTAAGTCACTAGGAGTGTCTAGTTTCTCCTTATAGAATTTTGTGACAATTGGACATCATTTGCCCCTTAAGTGACAGATTTTATTTTGGACCTAAGGGAACAGTACACTAGATCAAAACCAAAAAGTTTTTTAACTTTAAAAATTTATCAAATATTCTATAGACCTCCGAAAAGTATGCACTTTAGCTTTCCAAAAAACTCTCAACATACTCTAGGAGTATACGAAATCTCAGACCAAGAAGAGCTCATTTGGGCAAAAAGTGGCATAGGTTTCCAATATGGTCAATTTTGCTCCATATTAGAGACCAAGTGTGTCCAAATGGTCTTGCTTGGTGTTTGACACCTCTTGGGCAAGTTTAAAAGCATAAATAGGACTTTTATGAACTTCCCAAGTGGTCCTAAATTTCATGCATCTCATTTTGGCCATTCAACCTACATGTATACATACTTTCATCAAAATTTCATATTGCACACTTTAGCATTACATACTCAAAATAAGTGCTATGGGTCATATATCATTTTCATACATCTAAACATCACATAATATTATATTTACACATGTCTCAAGATTCATAGTACATATACAACATTATATACATTATGAACCATCATTATGGTTCCAAAATAGGTAAAATAATACATAAGCTTGTCAATCCTTGCTCTTTATGGTTGTTGGCTTCCTTCACCATAATTACTTAGTCCACCTAGCATGTTAGATCATTAGAGAAGAGAGGATGAGATTCAAAGAATCCCAATAGCTCATCTTCCATTCAATCATACATAATATGTGCAAGTAAGCTTTTACAAATACATACATGAAAAAAATAAAAGCCATAGTTTAAAAGCAAACTTCGCATGTGAATAACTCATACAAATCATTCAAGAGCTCACCAAGTGTTTGGATTGGCCTCACACTTCTCCTCATGGGTTTTAGACTTGCCTCACCTATTTTCTAAGCACTTTGGACTCAACCATACTCTTGGAAGCCCACTTTGCTTTTGGGAGACTTTTTGCTTTGTCTCAACCAAGTTCAAGGGTTCTTAGCTCATCCTCACCAAAAGGAAGACTTTTTGGCCTCTCCACACTCAAGCAACCTCATATAAACATCATGTAGTCATTTAAAACATAACATGGCATGTAAAAGCATGCTAGTATACTTTTCATAGCTTGAAAATACACATACACACATTCCAAAATAAGCTAAACATATATCCATGCTTGAGAGAAGGTGGAGAGAGCTACTTTGTACAAATCTACACACTTTTCTTCTTGGATTTCTTTTCTTTGCCTCGGTTATACACCCACAATTTGGTGGAGATGGTTTCTCTTGGCCTAGACATGATTTAAGGGAGCTAATTAGGTTTATGAAAGATATTCTAAAGCTATACAATTTGCTTAAGCCCTAGATTACTCTATAGGCTTCATTATGGTCCATAATGGTGCCTAATGAAGCAACACTCCTCAAATAACTTCTAGGCCTCAATCTTTCCTCTTAATTATGATTCTTAACTACTTTTAAGCCTCTTGGAGCCACCACACCATTAAAACAAAGGGCCTAATACCATGTTGCTTCTTTAGGTCATAATATGGAACCTATGACCCCAATTCACTTTCCTTGAGTTCTAATTTTTTTCTAAGGCCTCCTCTTATATTCATTCACCATATATGACTCGAAAATGGCCTTAGAAAAATTTGAAACTCTTCCTAGCTAGGTGAACTTGCTTAGGCCGAGACTATGGGTGCATTGGCCTTCCATGGAGTTCTCTTTGTTTTCTTGAAGGAGGAAGTATGTGGGGAGCCTCTTAGGGATCTTAGGAGCATGTTTTAACATTCAATTAAGCCTAAAAGTATTCATATGAAATCAGATTTACAAGGGAGCATTTGGATCCCTAATGATTCCATCTTGTTTCCTAATGCTCCTTTCTTGATTCTATTGGTTTATTCTTAATCCTTGCCACCTAAAACATCTAATCCCTCCATGACTTAGATAGAAAACAGCCCCTAAGAATTGGGCTCATAGTGGCCAAATTCGTGTAAGAGGAAGGGGGAGGAAGAAACTACCAAAGAATGAAAGTTTTATCTTATTTTCTTGCTTTTCTTTGCTTGTTCTTTGTCTTCTTTGGCCTCCTTACTTGATTTTCGAAATTTCCCCTCTGTTCTCCCTTCAAAACAGCCCTCAAAACCTCAGAAAAATCATGGAGAAGAAGAAGAAAAAAGGGAAGAAAAGGTTAGCCAAGGTGAAGCATGAAAAACTAAGAAATTTTGCTTACCTTTGGCTTGAATTTTCTCTCCCTTTTCTTCTTCTATTGGGGCGCCTAGAAGAGCAGAATGTTTTTTTGTCTTGGGGCAGTAAGAAGGTCGGCCAAATAAAAGAGAAGAAACGTGAGAAATAGAGAGAGTTCAAGAAGCTTTAAGAATTCTAATAATTTCCATTTTGCCCTTCATTCTTTGCATTTTCTTTTCTCCTTTGTTTTAACTCCTTTTTGAGAACCATCTTTTTCATCATAACAAATAGGTTCCCAATTTAATAAAATGCCTTTAGAATCACTCAAACTGGAGCTAAAACCCTCCCGAATAAATTGGTCAAAGTTCGGGTCAACCGACATTAAAAAAATTACATCAGAGGGTTTTTACCAATCTTGGGGCTTCCCATAGTTTTCAGGGCCTCTGAGAAGCCCGAAAGACTCAAAACTTTCATTTAAAAAGCCCTCTTGTATGTTTTCCAAAAAGTCCACTTATTTATAAAAATGCCACTGGCCTTTTGACAAATTTTTTGAATTACTCTGACCCCAATTTCTGGGTAACTCAAGGCTCAAATCCTCATTTTCTATTATTTAAAATTTTATCATAATTTTAGTTGGCCCTAATTCCTTCTATTTTGAGGACTTCCTTTTATATTTGGCCCATTTCTGACATTTACGGAGAAACCGAACATCGCGTTTCTCACGTTTACGGAGGGACCGGATGTTACACTGTGGGTGCATTGAGTGTAGGAGCTACTATCATTGCATATAAGATAATTGTAGAGCAAAGAAAAAGGTGGAGAGGTTAGCAGGGGATCCAAGGATGGTGATAACAACATATGAAGGGAGGCATGCACACTCTCCTTCAAATGATCTTGAAAAATCACAAACTCCATCTCAACTTACCATTTTCTTATGGTAGCTAGCCTACATAAACATAATAATTGATCTTATTAGTAATTATAAACTAGTTAGAAGCATGCTTTGTGGAGATGAAAATGGAAAAACTTAAAGAGATAAAAAGGAATGAGAATTGACAATATTATTATGTCGAAAAAATTATGAATTCTGAACATGATCTTTGATTTATATTTTTGTAAATTTCACTCTTCTCCATCCATTCTCATTCCCTTTTTTAGCCTTTCTAAGCACACCATATGTGTGTGTGTGTGTAGGTATTATTTTTATAAGTTCTTCCATAAAATTACTACTCAAGTATTTTGATTATCTTGGTGTTGCATAAAAAAACCAATAAGAAATGAGTAATATATATTATAAGTTTCCTTACTTTGCTACTAGTGCTAGGGGTGCCTTTAAATATTATTTCAATCTTATGTAAGTAAGCACTCCAACTAGTGCTTTTAGTATTGCAAGATAATTCACCATAGTAAAAGGATATCATCTAAAATAAAGTGAGTATATGCTTGTCTTACTATAGTAAGGTATTAGGGACTCATTTACTTCTTCACTAACATGTTTAACTTGGAACTCTACATAAAGAATGGCTTAATAAGGTAATTATGATTTAGGCTAAAGCTATGTTTGAGAGTTATATTGAAAGCCTTGAGAATTCATTACTAAAAATAGACACTTGGACTTTTGTTTGGTATCTTGACACCATCAACAAATAGAACAAGAACAAAATGATTTTAAGGTTAATAAAAGCTTGATCATATACATGCTTCAGAATGGATTGCAACTAAGTGTATTTCCTCCTTTCATATGTGGTGTTATTAGAGTGGTGTTATCCTTATCACACATCCTCCATACATTATTATTCAGATGTAGTTAAGTTAAGAGTGAAAGCTTAAAAATTAAAAAAAAGAGGTAAATAAAAGCCTAAAGTAGCTTTTCATATATAGCTGTTGTCTATTGGTTTTTGGATATTTGTTTGCACTTTAAATTAGCTAAATTTGAATAGAAAATAATAAAATGATGTTTTATAATAGAAAAATAATAACACTCCATTACTCAAAAATTAAAAATACAATATTGAGATGAAACTAGAGACAAGTGAGATGATTGACCTCCATTCACTTTTCTAATAACAAATAAGATTTGTGATATATAACATTTTAATTTACAATTGTAGTTTAAGAATACAACCATTTTGCAAAAGGTTGATAAATTCATTTAGTAGATGAGACACTGTTAATTTATGCAAAAAGATATTATGTTTTTAGGTAAAATGTAACATCCGAATTTTTGTAGAAGCGAGGACTCAAGTTCTCAAAATTTTTTTAAGTCTTCTCACTATAGCTAGGATACCTGATCACTATAGCTAGGATACCTGTTAGCTATAACTAGGATACCTATTCGCTATAGCGAGGATGCTAGCTCGCTATAGCAAGTTCATGGCCCATACAAAATCTAAGGAATTTCTAGCAATAGCGTAAGCTGTGACAAGAGCAACTGGGAAGCTCTTACAATATCAAGATATGTCTCTCGCTATGGCAAAACTTGATTAAGAAAACACTAAGGATGGATTTTTAAATAGAAAGTTTGAGCTGCCTAAGGTTCTCAGAGGCCCTAAAAATTATAGGAACCCCTGGAAGGGTTTAAATTCCTCTAGTGAGCGATTTCGGCAAAGGGTTGACCTGAACTTTGACAGAATGGTTCAGGAAGGTTTTGAATTCAAATTGAGTAGTTCCAAAACCATTTTATAGGTTAGAGAACCTAATTTTATGATAAAAAAGATGATTTTCGAAAAGGAGTTAAAATGAGACCAACGAGATAAAACCAAGAAATAGGGACTAAAGTGCAATATGAAAAGTGGCAAAAGTGGAACCCTATCTTCTTAAAATGTCAAGAATTTGCTCATCTTTCTAATTGACCTTTTTCTGCCCAAACAGAGAGAGAAAGAATAAGGAGAGAGACTCACCAAAGGAAGAGGAGAAGAGGGAGAAAGACAAGGTAAAAAGGTAAGGAAAATGAAGAATTTTCATGGTTCTCCCTTCCTTAATGTTATTCCCCTCCTTCCTACCTTTCTCCCTATGGTTTTTATGTGTGATATGGTGCTGCTTTGGGTCTGATTTAGAGAGAGGAAGATAGAGTTTAAAGGAGAGGAGCAAACTAATAGGAAGAGCACTTGAATTAAGCTAGAGTCGAGGTATGTCTCATGGCTCTTCTTATTTCCTTCTCTTACTCCTTCCACGGGTGAGTTCGGCCAAGTAGAGAATAGCCAAGAGGGAGATAAGTCTAACCCATAGGAAGTATGGAACTTAGGATTTAAGAAGTGGGAAACAAGATTATGCAATGAAATCTAAAGAAAAACTATGGAGAGAAAGGTAGGAAGAGAAAGAGCATGAAAAATCATGAAAATCCATACTTTTCTACCTTGAATTTCTCTTCCTTTTCTTCCTCCTCTTGTGTACCTCATCCCCTAGGGTTTTCCTCTGGTTTTGGGTAGAACATGGTCATGCATAATGAAGGGAGAAGAAGGGTGCATCATATATATAGGTGGGAGGAAGTTACACTTTTCAAAAATTCCCATTTTGCTCTTTGTTCTTGATATTTTCGTTTCTCCTTCGTTTTAGCTCCTTTTTTAGAACCGTCTTTTCCCTTATGAAATTTAGGTTCCCAATTTAGTAAAATGCCTTTGGAATCACTCAAATTAGAGCTAAAACCTTCCTGAACGAATCTATTAAAGTTCAGGTACATTGACATTAGAAAATGTCCATCGAAGGAGCTTTAGTTGTCTCGGGCCTTCTCATGGTTTTTAGGGCCTCTGAGAACCCCGAAGAATTCAAAACTTTCATTTAAAAATCCCTCATGTGTAAATTCTAAAATTTGCTCAAAATTATAAAAATGCCATTACGTTTCGTAAGCTTTTCATAAGAAATTGTTTCTTCATTCTAGCTTTGTTTTTCTTTTCATCTGAGCCTAGGATTCTCATTTTTAGGAGTCTATAATGGTTTCTAAATTTTTTGGGACCTTAACTATTTCATTTTGGGGGACTTTTTTTTGTATTCGATAAATTTCGTTCATTTACAAAGAAAACATACATTATGTTTCTCACATTTTCTTTGGTTTTCAGAGAACTGGATATTACACTAAGAGTCTTAGAAACTCAAACAAATACTCACATATGATAGGAAATTCTTGAATTAACGCAAATTTTAGATTATATTCAAGAACCCTACACTTTTTCAATTGAATTCTACTAGCTTTTCATGCATTTCTTTGGTGTAATCCATCTTCTCATGGCCTAGTTTAATGAATTCTTATGGATTATAAAACAAAAACTCTTCCCTCTTCATAGTTCTGTTTTAGGCGTCCCACCATGGAAGAGGAGAAGGAGAAGAAAAAGCAACTAGGTACAAGATTTACCTTAGTTTCAAGCTTACTTCTAAGGCTCCTTCTTCTTGATTCTCCCTTCCTCAACCTATTTGAACTTCCCCTCTAAAATTTTGGACCTAAATAGAACCAACCATTACAAGAAAGTCATAGAAAGAGAGCATCAAAGGAGGGAAGCAAGAGTGGGAGAGCAAGAGCATGAAATTTTTCAAGATTCTTTACCTTCCTTGGCTTTTCTTCCTCTTTCTTCTCCCCCTCTTTATGCGCCCAAGATAGCAATTGTAACATCCAGAAAAATAAAAGATAAGGAATGAGAGAAAAATGAGAAGAGAGGGAGCTGGGAAATTTTCGAAGGCTGAAAATTTTCTAAGTCTTCTCGCTATAGCGAGAAATGGAGTCGCCATAGCGAGAATGCCTCCTCGCAATAGCTAAGATGCTCTTAGCTGTAGCGAGTGCGACATTCCATACAGAAACCAGGGAGTTGCTCGCCATAGCGGCGCTATAGCGAAGGCAGAGGTCTGGAACAGGCCGAGCTCGCCGTAGCGACGCCGTAGCGAAGGCAAAAGTCTGGAACTTGCACGAGCTCGCCGTAGCGAGGATGATGACTCGCTATAGCGAGAGCGGTCCAGAAAAAAGCGTAAAAAGAGAGATTTGACTTTTAAAAGAGTCTAAACTTTTCCTTTCTCTTAGAACCGCCCTGAGCTTCGACCAAAGAGAGAGAAGAGAGCGGTGGAGAGAGAGAGAGAGGCCAAGAAGCAAGGAGATCAAGCAAAGAGGTGAGTAGTTTGTAGATTTCCCTAGCTTTTCTCCTTAGCCTGTTGTCTCCTCCTTTTGCTTTCTCTTTCTACGGTTTTAGAAGCTGAGTTAGGTTAGGTTCAGAAGAGGGAAGTAGGAAAACTACTCTAGAAGGAGGGTAGAACTCATTTATCCTCAATTCTTCTTCCTTGCTTTCTTTTTGGAGAGCTTGAGAGGGGAAGGAAAGTGAGTAGGGTTCTAGAGAGAGAATCCCTAGAATCTGTGAGGGTAGTGAGGGTTTAATTTGATGAAGAATTATTTAAGCTATGAGAGAATGACTTGATGCTCTTGTTATGCCTAGGCTCAAAGGAAGAAACTCCACCTTGTTGTGAGTGTGAAATCAAGAAGGGAGAGGAGAAATTGAAAGGGAAGGCTGTGTAATCTGAGAAGGTAGCTCTCTACTCTGTTCTTGTTGCATTCTTGGTTGTGTAATAGTCATTGTATGTTGTATATGTGCTTGTATGATGAGATATGCTATTGATTTTGCCTTGATGCATCGGTACCAATATGCTTAGAATGTGATTTGTGGAAATTGCTCGGGTGAGGTGGTGCCGAGAGTCCCTTGAGACGGGTGAGGAGGAGCCAAAAGTCCCTAAACCAAGGGTGAGGCCGATCCAAAAGTCCTAAAGCTCGGGTGAGGCTAGACCAAAAGTCCCTAGAGCCTATTCTTGGCATTTGTTTGATATCTCATGGCATGTGTGGTGTTGTTGTGACTTATATGCATGTTTGACTAGTATATGCCTTGATTGCATCTTGAATGAGTATGAGCTATTGAGATTCTCCCGAATCTCACCCCCTTCCCCTCCCATCCTATTATCCAGGTGGTGTTCAAGGAGAGTCGAGCACACCTCATGGAGCCTAGAAGAGCATAGTTAGAAGAATGTGTAGTTTCTTTTGGTCATTTTGATGTATAAGGTGCCAAAATGAAGATGCACCTCTTATTTTTGAGTTGTAACTATATGATCATATGTAAATGTATGTACAAATGATGTATGGATAGTGTAAAGGGTTAAAGTAATGAGAATGTATAAAGTTGGCCATTTGAGGCTCACATGAATTGGTGCATTTGATTCCATAGCATAGTGAATTTGGAATGTATGATGATTTGGATTACTTAGATAATTCATATATGCTATGTTGGTACTTTAAAATCTGCCCAATAGGGGTTAGAGCATGTGGGAGGTCATTTAGACCTGTTTTGAACCCCATGTGGTGCTAAAATTGCCATTTGGGTGAGCTCCGTCAAAGTATGACCGGATGAGCTCTTCGTGGTATGAAATTTGGCATGCCTCTAGAGTCTATTAAGAGCTTCTTGAGAAGCTAGAGTGGGTAATATTCGGAGGTCTAGAGAATATTCGGTGAATTGTTGAAATTGGGAATTTGCAATGTTTTGGTCATGGTACTGTTCATTGAGTCCGAAAATGAAACCATGCCACTCATAGACCAAACGATGTCCAAATGTCATGAAACTTTAGGAGAATAAACTAGATATCCACAGTGACCTATAACAACTGGAAGCACCTTAATTGGAGGTCTGTAGAGAGAGAAACGATTTACTGAAGTTCTGTATCAGCATCAGGGAAGTTTCTGACCTTCGTTACTGTTTTATCGGGTTTCGAGGTCTTAGAACTCCTGAACTGATCTGGACTTATTTTTCTCCTCTAGTTAACATCAGTAGCTTTCCAAATTGGTATAATTTTCCCTGATTGGATTTTTTTGGATTTAATTACGAATTTCCGAAGTTCATGACAGTAAACTGCGTCAGTAACAGGGGCAGCCGGATGTCTGTTCCCATTTCGATGTCATTGAGGGTCTAAACATGGATATTGAAGTTGGGAGTTATTTTTAGGGTGAAGTTAACATCCCAAGCTTTCCAGAGAACTATGATTTGATTGATTCCCATTTTACTGGAATTTATTGTGATTTTCCAAAGTTGGAGCCAGAATTATGAATTTTAGGCCCATTTGAGAAATGGTGTTTTCTTGGCTTTTGGCTCCATATCCGTGGATTGTGAGATGTTTAAGACTATGTACAGGTCTTATAAATGGTGTTTGAGTAAAGAGTGTGAATGATGGGTTCACAGGACCCACGGGGCAAAATATGACCGGTTAGACCCCGATTTTAAATAGTGAAATACCACGGTTTCGGTCATTTTCCGGGAAATCATATGGAATCAAGCCTAGAGGAAGTTGAATTGGAGTTAAGTCAGTAAGGTGTTACATTTTTGGTATCAGAGCAAAGGTTCAGGCACTTTTGCTCGATGTTGGGCTCTTGAATGATTGAATTGCTTGTGTTTGGTGTAAATTGCCATGGAAGTGGTAACATTCATATGCATATATGTGTTTGTGCTATGATTGTGGACTGAGGATTGCTACTTCTTTTCAGATATGGTTGAGACTAGACGGGGCAGGGGTAGAGGCAGACCGCCCAGGGCTCAGAGAGTTGAGCCAGAGGTTCCGGTTGGGCCTGAGGATCCTCTGCGAACCATCATGGAGAGATTAGATTGGTTTGAAGCCATGATGGGCCAGCATGAGGAGATGTTGGAACAACAGAGGTATCTCGCCCAACAGCAACATGATATGATCATGCACCTGCAAGATACCCTGACCAGGCAAGAGGAAGCCAGGAGGGAAGCCCCTATACCACAGCCATCTACATCTGGCAACCCACCTGCACATCCCCAAGAGCATGTAGTAGCTCATACCCAGACGCCTATCCAGAAACTGTTGAAGCAGTTTAGGCAAAATAATCCACCCACGTTTGACGGGGAGTTGGATGCGGATAAGGCGGAGGCTTGGGTAAGGGAGCTAGAGAAAATCTTCTCGGTAATGAGTTGTACTACCGAGCAGAAAGCGCAGCTAGCCACGTTTATGTTGAAAAAGGAAGCGGATAGATGGTGGTGTAGCACGCAACCTTTAATGGAGACCAAGGAGATACCGATAAACTGGGAAAGTTTCTTGGTTGAGTTTTATAAGAAATATTTCCCTAGTTCGGTGAGGAAGAAGAAAGAGATGGAGTTTATGAGTTTGAGACAGACGGATGAGATGACGGTGGACCAGTATGTGGCTAAGTTCATGGAGTTGTCTCGGTATTCCTCTTACCTCCAGAGGTATGATGATGAACCCTGGAGATGTGAGCAGTTCGAGACCGGATTGAAACCTCTGATTAGCGACAAAGTTACCCTACAACGGATCAGAAAGTTTAATACCATTGTGGAGGTCAGCAGGGTGATTGAGACTAACCTGCGGATTATTATGCCTGTGACGGCCATAGCTAGTCAGAAGGAGGTTTCAGAAGTGAAAAGGCTGAGACCTGAAGAGGGTTCTAGTGTGACACCCAGTGCCAAGAAGAAAGGCAAGGGGCCATGGAACCGAAGGCCACAGCGGGGTAAGCCGATGCCGCCCCCTCGGGGCCAGTCATCCTTCCAATAGTCTCCGGTGACTTGCTTCAAATGTGGGAAGCTGGGACACATTGCGAGACACTGTCTTCAGATGGACATAGCACCTCCTCCCAGGCCACAGACCCAGGGTAGAGTGTTCGCCCTCACTCAGCAGGAAGCTAGTGCGTCCCCCAGTATGATCCGAGGTACGCTGATAGTGAATGGCTTTCCTGTAGTTGCTATGTTTGACTCGGGTGCTAGTCACTCGTTTATATCTTATGATTGTGTGAGGCGATTGGGTCTGACTGTGAGTGTCTTGCCATTTGACTTGTGTGTCACTATACCCACTGGAGGTCCCGTGATTACTTCCCATACTTGCTTGAATGTCACTGTTCAGTTTAACCATTGTCATACCACTATTGATTTGATTTGTATGCCTTTCCATGATATTGATATGATTGTTGGTATGAACTGGTTGGCCGCGAATAATGCAGTACTTGATTGTGAACACCGAACCATTTCCTTACCTGCTTGTGGGACCATACCTAGGGTAGGAGCTGAGTTATCTTTTATAACTACTGCCCAGGCTGTGAGGCATTTAGAGTGTGGATGTCAAGGGTTTCTAGTCTTTTTCTCTATTCGGGTTGAGGTAGAGGAAGGGATAGAGGAGATCCCAATTGTCAGGGAATTCCCGACAGTTTTCCCTAAAGAGTTTGATTTTAGTGGTCTACCCCCTGAGAGAGAGCTAGAGTTCCCTATAGACATAGCGCCTGGGGCTGGACTGGTGTCCAAGGCTCCTTACAGGATGGCTCCCACCGAGCTCGCAGAGTTGAAAAGGCAGATAGAGGAATTGTTAGAGAAAGGGTTTATCCGCCCTAGTGTATCACCTTGGGGAGCTCCGGTGTTGTTTGTGAGAAAGAAGGATGGTAGCTTGCGTTTGTGTATAGATTACAGAGAGTTAAACAAAGTTACCATCAAGAATAAATATCCTCTCCCTAGGATTGATGATCTGTTAGATCAGTTGGCTGGGGCATCTGTGTTTTCTAAAATAGATCTTAGATCTGGGTACCACCAGTTGAGAGTGAGAGTCGAAGACGTCTCCAAGACGGCCTTCAGAACGAGATATGGGCACTATGAGTTCCTTGTGATGCCATTCGGATTGACGAATGCGCCAGCTGTGTTCATGGATTATATGAACAGGGTATTCAGACCGTATCTAGATCAGTTTGTGGTAGTTTTCATTGATGATATTCTAGTGTACTCTAGATCTTTTGAAAAGCACGAGAGGCATTTGAGATTAGTCCTAGAAACCTTGAGAGAGAAAAGGTTGTACGCCAAACTTAGTAAATGTGAGTTTTGGCTGACCGAGGTGAGATTCTTAGGTCATGTGATCTCACGAGATGGGGTTGCGGTTGATCCCCATAAAGTTAAGGCTGTGTTACAGTGGGATAGACCGAGAACGATCACCGAGGTCAGGAGTTTCCTAGGTTTGGCAGGGTACTATAGACGATTTATTCAGGGATTTTCTCAGATGGCCTTACCACTGACGAGGCTAACTAGGAAAGAGATACCGTTTGTGTGGGATGATAGTTGTGAGAGAAGTTTCCAGGAGTTGAAACTTCGTTTGACCACTGCCCCTGTACTGATTATCCCTGACCCTAGTGAACCATTTGTGGTTTATTGTGATGCTTCGGGCAAGGGGTTAGGATGTGTGTTGATGCAGCAGGGTAGAGTAGTGGCTTATACCTCGAGGCAGTTGAGGCCTCATGAGGAGAGTTATCCCACACATGACCTGGAGTTAGCTGCTGTAGTGTTTGCTCTTAAAATCTGGAGACACTATCTGTATGGTGCTACCATAGAAATCTATAGTGATCATAAGAGTCTGAAATACCTCTTTGACCAGAAAGAACTCAATATGAGACAGAGAAGATGGATGGAGTTTCTGAAAGATTATGATTATGTGTTGAAATATCATCCGGGCAAGGCCAATGTGGTGGCAGATGCCCTGAGTAGGAAATCCATCCATGTGGCCCATATGATGATTAGAGAGCAAGAGCTCTTAGAGAAGTTCAGAAACTTGAACCTCTCTTGCCAGGTGGTTTCGGATAGATTGTATCTAAGTGAAACCCGAATTGAGAATGTATTGAGAACTCAGATCTTAGATGCCCAGAGAGAGGATGAGTTCCTGAAACGGATCAGGAATGAGATCTCCCAAGGTAAGACCTCAGATTTTAAGGTGTCTGAGGATGGTATGATAGTATATCGGGATAGAATCTGTGTGCCTAGTCGAAATGAGTTGAGAGAAGGCATTTTAGAAGAGGCACATAAGAGTAAGTATACTATCCACCCAGGTGCCACTAAGATGTATCAGGATTTGAAACGGATTTTCTGGTGGCCGGGAATGAAAAGTGAGGTGACAGCCTATGTGGCTAGATGCCTAGTGTGTCAGAGGGTGAAAATAGAACATCAAAGACCGGCTGGGTTGTTGCAACCTCTAGATATCCCTGAGTGGAAGTGGGATAGTATAGCCATGGACTTTATGATGGGGTTACCCAGGACATCCTCTGGACACGATGCTATTTGGGTAGTTGTGGATAGACTGACGAAGTCTGCACACTTTTTAGCTATTAAGGCTACTTATACACTGGAGAGATTAGCCCAGTTGTATATCAGAGAGATAGTGCGACTTCATGGAGTACCCAATAGCATAGTTTCGGATAGAGACCCCAGGTTCACATCGAACTTTTGGAGGTCGTTGCAGCATGCCTTAGGGACCGGGTTGCGGTTTAGTACTGCATATCACCCCCAGACAGATGGTCAAACTGAGAGGACCATCCAGACCTTAGAAGACATGTTGAGGGCGTGTGTGTTAGAGATGAAGGGTAACTGGGATGCGTATTTGCCCTTAGCAGAGTTTGCTTATAACAATAGTTACCATTCCAGTATCCAAATAGCCCCTTATGAGGCTTTGTATGGGAGAAAGTGCAGATCCCCTCTGTGTTGGGTTGAGCTAGGTGAGAGGAATATAATAGGACCTGAGATTGTGGACCAGACTACCCGACAGATAGAATTGATTAGAAAGAGACTTCTCACGGCCCAGAGTAGGCAGAAAAGCTATGCCGATAAGAGAAGAAGGCCGTTAGAGTTTGAGATTGGAGACCATGTGTTCATTCGAGTGTCTCCAGTGACGGGAGTAGGTCGGTCAATGAGGGTAAGAAAGCTCAGTCCTAGGTATATTGGTCCGTTCGAAATCCTTGAGAAAATGGGACCCGTGGCTTACCGAATAGCCTTGCCTCCTAATCTAGCCCAAATCCACAGTGTTTTTCATGTCTCCCAATTGAAAAAGTATATGCCTGACCCCTCACACGTCATAGAATATGAGCATGTGCAATTGCAGGAAGATCTTTCCTATGTAGTGAAACCGGAGAGAATTGTGGATGCTCAGCTGAAACAGTTGAGGAGCAAGAGCATTCCTCTGGTGAAAGTGATCTGGAGAGGTCTGACATCTGAGGAAGCAACCTGGGAGATGGAGGATGAAATGAGGCAAAAACATCCAGAATTATTCCTTTAAGGTATGTAGTTAAATTTCGAGGACGAAATTTTTTTTTAAGGGGGGTGGAAATGTAACATCCAGAAAAAGAAAAGATAAGGAATGAGAGAAAAATGAGAAGAGAGGGAGCTGGGAAATTTTCGAAGGCTGAAAATTTTCTAAGTCTTCTCGCTATAGCGAGAAATGGAGTCGCCATAGCGAGAATGCCTCCTCGCAATAGCTAAGATGCTCTTAGCTGTAGCGAGTGCGACATTCCATACAGAAACCAGGGAGTTGCTCGCCATAGCGGCGCTATAGCGAAGGCAGAGGTCTGGAACAGGCCGAGCTCGCCGTAGCGACACCGTAGCGAAGGCAAAAGTCTGGAACTTGCACGAGCTCGCCGTAGCGAGGATGATGACTCGCTATAGCGAGAGCGGTCCAGAAAAAAGCGTAAAAAGAGAGATTTGACTTTTAAAAGAGTCTAAACTTTTCCTTTCTCTTAGAACCGCCCTGAGCTTCGACCAAAGAGAGAGAAGAGAGCGGTGGAGAGAGAGAGAGAGGCCAAGAAGCAAGGAGATCAAGCAAAGAGGTGAGTAGTTTGTAGATTTCCCTAGCTTTTCTCCTTAGCCTGTTGTCTCCTCCTTTTGCTTTCTCTTTCTACGGTTTTAGAAGCTGAGTTAGGTTAGGTTCAGAAGAGGGAAGTAGGAAAACTACTCTAGAAGGAGGGTAGAACTCATTTATCCTCAATTCTTCTTCCTTGCTTTCTTTTTGGAGAGCTTGAGAGGGGAAGGAAAGTGAGTAGGGTTCTAGAGAGAGAATCCCTAGAATCTGTGAGGGTAGTGAGGGTTTAATTTGATGAAGAATTATTTAAGCTATGAGAGAATGACTTGATGCTCTTGTTATGCCTAGGCTCAAAGGAAGAAACTCCACCTTGTTGTGAGTGTGAAATCAAGAAGGGAGAGGAGAAATTGAAAGGGAAGGCTGTGTAATCTGAGAAGGTAGCTCTCTACTCTGTTCTTGTTGCATTCTTGGTTGTGTAATAGTCATTGTATGTTGTATATGTGCTTGTATGATGAGATATGCTATTGATTTTGCCTTGATGCATCGGTACCAATATGCTTAGAATGTGATTTGTGGAAATTGCTCGGGTGAGGTGGTGCCGAGAGTCCCTTGAGACGGGTGAGGAGGAGCCAAAAGTCCCTAAACCAAGGGTGAGGCCGATCCAAAAGTCCTAAAGCTCGGGTGAGGCTAGACCAAAAGTCCCTAGAGCCTATTCTTGGCATTTGTTTGATATCTCATGGCATGTGTGGTGTTGTTGTGACTTATATGCATGTTTGACTAGTATATGCCTTGATTGCATCTTGAATGAGTATGAGCTATTGAGATTCTCCCGAATCTCACCCCCTTCCCCTCCCATCCTATTATCCAGGTGGTGTTCAAGGAGAGTCGAGCACACCTCATGGAGCCTAGAAGAGCATAGTTAGAAGAATGTGTAGTTTCTTTTGGTCATTTTGATGTATAAGGTGCCAAAATGAAGATGCACCTCTTATTTTTGAGTTGTAACTATATGATCATATGTAAATGTATGTACAAATGATGTATGGATAGTGTAAAGGGTTAAAGTAATGAGAATGTATAAAGTTGGCCATTTGAGGCTCACATGAATTGGTGCATTTGATTCCATAGCATAGTGAATTTGGAATGTATGATGATTTGGATTACTTAGATAATTCATATATGCTATGTTGGTACTTTAAAATCTGCCCAATAGGGGTTAGAGCATGTGGGAGGTCATTTAGACCCGTTTTGAACCCCATGTGGTGCTAAAATTGCCATTTGGGTGAGCTCCGTCAAAGTATGACCGGATGAGCTCTTCGTGGTATGAAATTTGGCATGCCTCTAGAGTCTATTAAGAGCTTCTTGAGAAGCTAGAGTGGGTAATATTCGGAGGTCTAGAGAATATTCGGTGAATTGTTGAAATTGGGAATTTGCAATGTTTTGGTCATGGTACTGTTCATTGAGTCCGAAAATGAAACCATGCCACTCATAGACCAAACGATGTCCAAATGTCATGAAACTTTAGGAGAATAAACTAGATATCCACAGTGACCTATAACAACTAGAAGCACCTTAATTGGAGGTCTGTAGAGAGAGAAACGATTTACTGAAGTTCTGTATCAGCATCAGGGAAGTTTCTGACCTTCGTTACTGTTTTATCGGGTTTCGAGGTCTTAGAACTCCTGAACTGATCTGGACTTATTTTTCTCCTCTAGTTAACATCAGTAGCTTTCCAAATTGGTATAATTTTCCCTGATTGGATTTTTTTGGATTTAATTACGAATTTCCGAAGTTCATGACAGTAAACTGCGTCAGTAACAGGGGCAGCCGGATGTCTGTTCCCATTTCGATGTCATTGAGGGTCTAAACATGGATATTGAAGTTGGGAGTTATTTTTAGGGTGAAGTTAACATCCCAAGATTTCTAGAGAACTATGATTTGATTGATTCCCATTTTACTGGAATTTATTGTGATTTTCCAAAGTTGGAGCCAGAATTATGAATTTTAGGCCCATTTGAGAAATGGTGTTTTCTTGGCTTTTGGCTCCATATCCGTGGATTGTGAGATGTTTAAGACTATGTACAGGTCTTATAAATGGTGTTTGAGTAAAGAGTGTGAATGATGGGTTCACAGGACCCACGGGGCAAAATATGACCGGTTAGACCCCGATTTTAAATAGTGAAATACCACGGTTTCGGTCATTTTCCGGGAAATCATATGGAATCAAGCCTAGAGGAAGTTGAATTGGAGTTAAGTCAGTAAGGTGTTACAGCAATTCCTTTTTTGAAATTTGGGCAGAAGAAAGTCAGTTTAGGGAGGGAGAGAAAGAATGTGAACTTTAGAGTGGAATTTAGAAGCTTCCTTTTAAAAATTGTTTCTATTTTTGCCCTTTTGTAATGACATTTTTGGTTTGGCTTCGTTTTACCTCCTTTTTTAGAACTATCTTTTCCATCATAAAATTTAAGTTCCTAATTTAATAAAATATCTTTGGAATCACTCAAATCAGAGCTAAAACCTTCCCAAACAAACCAGTCAAAGTTTGGGTCAACTGGCGTCGGAAAGAGTACACCAGAGGGGCTTTACTGGTCCCAGAGCTTCCCATGATTTTTAGGGCCTCTAAGAACCCTGGGCAACTCAAAATTTTTATTTAAAAAGCACTCCTACATGTTTTTCCAAAATTACACTTATTTACGAAAATGCCACTGGCCGTTTGGCAAATTTTTTGAATCACTTCGCCCCCGGTTTCTAAGCAACTCAAGGCCCAAATCCTCATTTTATATTATTTAAAATTTTATCCAAATTTTATTTGGCCTTGAATCACTCAGCTCAGGGGACTTGCTTTTCAAATTGGCCCATTTCAGTGTTTTTACAACATACTGGGCATTACAACAAACATGCAAGAACTTATAGCTTTTTCACCCATGCATTAAAACAAGGTTAACTTTTAACATTTTGGAATGTTTCCTCTAATTTAAAACACCATAAGAAAACAATACTAACTTCTAGCATATCTTTCGAAGTTATTGACCTATGAAAGAAACCAACAAACTTATAAGAGATAAATCTAGAAGTAATGATAAATTCCTTGCTTTGGAAAATATTAGAACAACCTAAATGTATGTAACATAGTAAATAAGAACTTGAAGCACATGTATGAGATAATGATATAAAATTGATGTCTAATTACATATTTTATCTTGCAATAAAACATAAGGTTGTCTAAAGAGGTAATGCAATCAACATTTATTGTGTACCTAAAATTATATTTTGGCCCAAAAAGAAAAACACAAGGATTTATAGATATGAACATCATGTTTGCAAAGTGTCTAAGACAACCAACAAATATAAGAGAAATAGCAAGAATGCCAATGGTTATTATAACATTAGTTAAAGCCATTAAGCATCAATGTATATATCAAGTGTTTTTGTTTTACCATTTAAAAATTCTAATGAGAAAAGTTCCCACTTGTTTAACAAAATAAACAATGTCTCCACATTGATCCAAGACAAGTAAGCAACAAAATTCATCCAAACCAATCCCATCATCCACATAACTTAACATCCCACCAAATGAAATCAAAACAATTTAAACAAAATTCAAAACCAATAATAATCATCAAACCCAACAAATTTGAACAAAGTTATGGCAATTATAGTTTCTTGTTATTCTAAATCAAAGCTACCAATTTCAACAAATTCATATACTAGAAGCATGTCTTCTTCTATAAGAATCTATTATAATTCTAGAGATGATATATATTCTAAATTTCACATCATAGGAATTTACCAAATCTAGGATAATTATTTGAGACCACCTGCTACAAACTTGCATTCAAATCCAAGACTTGCACCAAAGCAAAAAGGGAAAAAAAGCATGCATTAATAAGGTGCAACCAATTTAGAAGGAATAAAAAATTAGTATTGCACATTAAACAATAGACATAATTCCACTGAGAATCTTTTTTAGTAGTAGTAACTAATATGCATAGATCTAAAATGTATAGACTCACATATGTAAAAGCTAGTTGTATGTTGAAAAGGAATAAGCAATAATAAATGATAATTTACCTAAAATTTAATTTTAATTTGAATAAAATATTAAATTCAAACATCTTTTTCATCAAATATCTTAAAAGAAAAAAGCTAGGTAATCTACCTGACGTAGAGAAAAATTAAGAAAATCAAATACCCTTATGAGGGTCTTAGCAACACTAAAATGTACAACCTAAACATACATAGTCCTTCTACACCATCTGATTGAAATCCCTACAATAAAAATAATAGTGGAAGGTATATTTTAATGTGAATCTAATCATTAGGTATATACAAAGTAGGAACAACTCTAAATGCAATTTTTAGTGTTTTTGCTTCAAATAACCATTAGAATTTATATATCAATATATATATGTATGTATCTATGGAGAAAGCCACAATTATAGTGATTATATAATCTAAATGAATAATAATTAAAAAAATATAAAGAAGAAGAACATTTTCCATTGAAAAATGAAAGTAAGAAAAGGAATGAATAAAAAGAGGGAAATGAAGAAGGTTAGTGTAAGATCCGGTCACTCCGTAAACGTAAGAAACGCAATGTTCGGTTTCTCCGTAAATGTCAAAAATGGGCGAGATACAAAAGGAAGTCCTTGAAATAGAAAGAATTGGGGCCAAATAAAATTATAATAAAATTCTAAATAATAGAAAATGAGGATTTGAGCCTTGAGTTACCCAGAAATCAAGGCCAAAGTGATTTGATAAATTTGCCGAAAGGGCAGTGACATTTTTGTAAATATGGGAACTTTTTGAAAAACTCATAGGACGACTTTTTAAATGAAAATTTTAAGTTTTTCGGGGTTCTCAGAGGCCTTGAAAACCATGGGAAGCCCTGGGACAATTAAAGTCCCTCCGGTATATGTTTTCCAACGGCGGTGAGCCCAAACTTTAACCAAATTGTTTGAGAAGGTTTTAGCTCCAAATTGAGTGATTCCAAAGGCAGTTTATAAGATTAAGGATCTAAATTTTATAATGTAAAAGACAGTTCTCAAAAAGGAGCTAAAACGAGCCTTAAACGGAAATGCCACGCGCAAGGGAAGAAATCATCATTTTTTTGGAACAATTCTGCCTTAATTCCCCTTCATATGTGGCGTCCTATCCTTGGCCCTTCTTAACCAACTTGCTGCAACATTCAAACCAGAGAAGAAAGCTAAGGAGGGTGGTGCATCAAAGGAAGAGAAGAAGGAGGAAAAATTCAAGTCTTTAGGTATTGAAATTTGCTTGTTTTTCATGCTTTCTCTCCACCAATCTCTTCTCTTCTTTTTCCCTCTTCTTCTCCATAATTTTTCTGAAGTTTTGAGGGCTGTTTTGAAGGGATAATAGAGGGGAAATTTCGAAATTCAAGTAAAGAGGCCAATAAAAGCAAGAACAAGCCAAAGGAACTAAGAAAGTAAGGTAAATTCTCCATCTTTTAGTAGCCTCTTCCTCCCCCTCACCCTTGTCAAATTCGTCCAGCCAAGGGCCTATTCTTTAGGGGCTATGTTCTATCCAATTCATGGAGGGATTAGAGGTTTTAGATGGCAAGGATTAAGAAGGAACCAATAGAATCAAGAAAGAAGCATTTGAAAATAAGATGGAACCATTAGGGATCCAAATACTCCCTTGCAAATTTGATTTTATATGAATATTCTTAGGCTTAATTGAATGTTTAAACATGCTCCTAAGACCCCTAGAGAGCTTCCCACATGCACCTCCCATCTAAGAAAGCAAAGAAATTGCAAAAAAAACTAATAAACTCTAAGTAAAAAAAGTGTAGTGCATTTGAAGGGATTGTAAAAACTAATTTGATTCGTACATTCCCTAGCATATGTGAGTGTTTGTTTAAGTTCCTAAGACCCCTAAGAAGCCTCCCAAGTGGCTCCCCATCAAGGAAAAATTAAAAACCCCTTGAACCCCAAATGCTTCCATAATATCAGCTTAGGACAGATGGAGGGGTTAGAGAGTGTTTTAATTTATTCTAGCCTTGGTTTAGGACTTCATATGATGGTAGAAGGTAGGAGGAACCCTTGAAAAAAATTTAGAAGCCATAGATAGTGAGATGGAGGTGTAAGCTCCATAATGTAGCATAATGAAGCAACTCTTAGCTAGGCTCCTTAAAATAATTGTGTGATGACTCCAAGGGGTTTAAATAGAGTCAAGAATCATAGATTAAAGGAGAGAAGAGAGCCAAGATCATGAATTTTTGTAGTTGCTTCATTAAGTGCCTTATGGAAGCATAATGGAGCCATAAACCAAAGTAGCATTATGTAAAGTGTATATAATGCCAAGGCTTGTTCCCATAAGTAATTCATGTTTCTTTTGGTTTGTCTAGGCCAAGAGAAATGATCTCCACCTTCTTAGGTGTGTGAGGTCATGGGAAAGGACTCAAGGCTTAAGGAAAAAGTGTGTAATTGCTTCCAAGGTAGCTCTCTCCACCTTCTCTCATGCATGGATGTATGCTTAGTTTATCTTAGACTGTGTGTATATGTATTTTCAAGTTATGCAAAGTGTGATAGCATGATTTCATATGCCATGGTTTTATGATGACATATTATGTGTCATATGATGTCTTGATGTGTGCTTGGGTTTGTTTGAGTGTGGTGAGGCCAAGAACCCTTAACCATGGTGAGGATGAGTTAAGAACCCTTAAGATTGGTTGAGACAAAGCAAAGAGTCTCCCAAAAGCAAAATGGACTCCCAAGAGCATGGTTGAGTCTAAGAATGTCTTAAAGAATGGGTGAGGCAAGTCTAATATCTACAAAAAATTGGGTGAGGCCAATCTACTTGTTTGGCAAGCCTTTATATGCTATGTATGATATTCTCATGTGATAAAAATGCTTATTGAATGTTTGCACATGTTAACATGACCATACATGCATTCATGAGACTTGTTTGCATCCATTATATATGATTGAATGGGAGATGAGCCATTGGAATTCTTTGAATCTCATCCCCTCCTCTCCAATGCTCTAACATGCTAGGTGGACCAAGTAACTATAGCAATAGGAGCCAACAACATTGAAGAAGAGAGATTAACATTCATATGTTTAGCTTTTACCCTTTTTGAACCATAATGATGTTCAATGATGTATATGATTATTGTAAATGTCACATGACCCTTGAGACACATGTAAATATGATATTATATGATGTATACATGTATGGATATGATATATGAACTTTAGAAATAAATTTGGGTATGCAATGCCAAGTTATGCAAATTGGAAGTTTGATGGAAATGTGCATAAGTGTGGGTTGAAGGGCCAAAATGAGATGCATAAGGTGTGGAACCATTTGGACAGCTCAAACAAGTCTTAAATGTACTTTTAGACTTGCCCAAAAGGTGCCAAGACCAAGGGAAAGCCATTTGGCAAGTTTGGTACCCCATATGGAGCCAAATTTGACCATAATGGAACCCTATATCACTTTTTGGCCAAATGAGTTAGTCTTGATATGATATTTGACATGCAATTAAGTCTCATTAAGATCTTTTTGAGAAATTAAAGATCATAATTTTTGGAGGTCTACAGAATATCTGATAATTTTTCAAAGTTGGCAATTTTCATGGTTTCTAGTTTGTTGCACTATTTACTTGGTCTGAAATTATTTTCTGTCACACAAGGCTCAAATGATGTCTAATTATCACAAAATTTTGTACACAAAAACTATACATTCATAGTGACTCATACCAACTAGAAGCACCTCATTTGGAGGTCTAGAGAGGGAGATATAAATTTTTGAAGTTTCTATCCAGTATCAGTAATTTTGTCCGACCAAAGGTATTGTTCCATTGAATTCTGAGGTCTGGGCTTAATGAACTAATCTGGAGATATTTTTTCTCTCTAGTTAACATTCATAGCTTTCCAGATTGGTATCATGTGCATAGATTAGATTTCTGTGAAATTAATTGGACATTTTCAAAGTTTTTTACAGAATTTTGTGATAGTTCCAGAATTCAATCAGACCTGTGGACCATTTTGGATGTCAAACGTCCTCTGTGATGAATGTTATGCTCTGGACGTATTTTTATGTAAATTATACACCCATAGCTTTCCTGAATGACCAAGATTGCATGATTTATATTTTTTTAAATTTAGTTATGATTTTTCAAAATTTGGTCAGAAAATGGAGCAAATCTGGCCAAAATTAAACAAGCCCATTTCATGCTTTATTTCGGTTTTCATGAGTTGTGGGCATGATTTTGTGATACAAATGAGTAGTAATGATGTATTTAAATATAAGGATGCATATCATGAGCCCACACGGTCCACGTGACACAGATTGCAATTTTTAAGTATGACACAACGCGAATAAACCCATTATTTTCGGTCCATTTTTCATGTACTCTCATGGAAATGATGATGTGAAGTTTATGAATGTTATGAAATGAGGTAGAATTTATGGTGTTACAGTTAGCATTTAAAGAGGAAGTCACAAATATAAGGATGGAAATGAAGAAGGTAAGTTTTATTTGAACGAAAGAAAAATACAAGACATGTTTTGAAGAACAATATCTTTTTAATAAGTTATAAATGATTCACATCAGAGGTATTGGAATGTGTCTTAGTAGATATATTTGATTCACCCAAGTTAACTAAATCAAAAAAAATAATAGATGTAAAGATAAAATAAATAAGAAAACTATGATTGAAACCTTTAATCATTTATAGTGAAAATTTTTGAACAAATAAAGCATGAGGAATATGTATTCAATATGTAACAAACAAAGGCATTGAAGGAAGAGAATTGTAACGCTCAGTACGTTGTACAATCGCTGTAACGGGCCGGTTTGAAAAGCAAGTCCCCTGAGATGAGTGATTCAAGGCCAAATAAAATTTGAATAAAATTTTAAATAATAGAAAACGAGGATTTAAGCCTTGAGTTGCCCAAAAACTAGGGTCGGAGGGATTCGAAAAATTTGCCGAAAGGCCAGTGGCATTTTTGTAAATAAGTACAATTTTAGAAAAACACCTAGGAGGGCTTTTTAAATGGAAATTTTGAGTTGCCCAGGGTTCTCAGAGGCCCCAAAAACCATGGGAAGCCCCGGGACTGGTAAAGCCCCTCCGGTGTACTCTTTCCGACGTCAGTTGACCTAAACTTTGACCGGTTCGTTCGGGAAGGTTTTAACTCCAATTTGAGTGATTCCAAAGGCATTTTATTAAATTGGAAATCTTAATTTTATGATGGAAAAGATAGTTCTCAAAAAGAAGCTAAAACAAAGTCAAACCGGAAATGCCATTATGGAAGGGCAAAAATGGAAACAAAGTGCATAAAAGAAGCTTCCAAACTCCCTTTTTAAGCCACGTTCAGCTCCCCCCCTCTCTAAACTGACTTTCTTCTGCCCAAAACTCAGAAATGGAGCTGCTGTCTTAGGCGCACAAAGGGAGGAAATTTTGGAGGAAGAAAAGCCAAAGAAAGGGTGAGAAAGTGTAAGGTTTTCATGCTCTTTCCTCTTGAAACTTCATCTTTCCTTTCTTGCTTCATCTTTCCATGGTTTTAATGTATTTTTTGGTGCTGATTTGGGTCCAGATCAGAGGACGGAAATTCGAAATTTAAGGAGGAGAAAGAGGGAAGAGGAAGGGCTCTTGAAGGAAGCTTGATTGCAAGATAGTTTCTCTCCCTTTGTTACTTCTTTTTCTCCTTCTCCTCTTCCATGGTAGGATGCCTCAACCAGAACCATGAAGAGGGAAGAGTTTCTATTTTATAATCCAAAAGAATCCATCAAACTAAGGCATGGGAAAATGGATTATACCAAAGAAATGCATGAAAAACTAGTAAAACTCAAGTTGGAAAAATGTAGGGTGCTTGAACATAAATTAAAATATGGGTTGATTCAAGACTTCCCCATCATATGTGAGTGTTTGTTTGAGTTTCTAAGACTCCTAGGGAGCCTCCCAAGTGCCCTATCCATTAAGGAAAAATCCCAAACTCCATGGGTTTTTAATGGAAGCATAACTAGGTCAAGACCCGTAGAGATAGCTAGGGAGTATTTTAAATGGTTCCAAGCTTGATTTGGGACTTTATATGATAAAAGAAGATAGGAGAAACCCTTAGAAAAAATTTAGAAGCCTTAGGTTAGGAGATGAGGCAATGGCTTCCATAATGTAACCTTATGAAGCAACATGGATCTAGGTTTGTGAAAGTGAGTGTGTGATGGCTTCAAGGACCTTAAATGAGGTCAAGAGGTCTAAATATGGCAAGAGAATGGAACTAAGAATGTTAATTATGGTAGTTGCTTCATTAGGTCCTTAATGGAACCAGATTGTGACAAATAGACCAAAGTGTAGTCTTAAGAGTGAGTTGGATGTCATAATTTGTTCCAAGAGTATAATTTAGTGTTGTTTATTGTGAATAGGCCAAAGAAATCCAACCCCACCTTCTTGTGTTTGTGGAACCGAAAAGGAGAAGAAACAAGCAAAGTAAAGCTTGAATTTGCACCAAGGTAGCTCTCCACCTTTTCTTATTACATTTTCTTGTTGCATATGGTGTCATTGTGTTCTTGTGTATATGTTTATATGTTTGAGACATGCCACTTGATGCTATGTTGCTATTTTGGTACCAATATGCTTTCTTGAATATCTTTGAATGATGGAAATGGCTTATAAGGGTAAGGTAGTGCCAAAAGTCCCTTAATGTGGGTGAGGAGATGCCAAAAGTCTCATGGCATGGGTGAGACAAGGCCAAAAGTCCCTTGGGTGGGTGAGGCTAAGTCAAAATCCCAAGAACCAAGAGTGAGGCAATCCAAAAGTCCTAGAAATGGGGTGAGGCCAATCCAAAAGTCCCTAGAGCTCATTCTTATTCTTGACATGTGTTTGTGACATAAAAATGTGAAAATTGAATGCTTCATCGATTGAGTAGTTGCATACTTGTACCCTTGACATGTTATATGCCTTGAAAATGTGATTGAATAAGTGTATGAGCTATTGAGATTCAATTAATCTCACCTCCTCCTTTCTCTCATCTCATATGATCTAGGTGGAGTTCAAGATCCAAAGGATGGAAGCCAAGGAGCCTAAATTTTCATCTCTTGGCAAACCTTCCTATTTTGATATACTATGATGACTAGAATGTAAAAGTAGATATGTAAATATTATTTTTGAGCCATGATACTTTGAACAAGTGTAAAACTATGTAAAGTTAGTGTATGTATCAAGAATAGAGTCTAATGAGTAGAATTATGTATTTGACCATTTGGGAGCCCATTTGTGTATGTATGTTTATGAAAGTGGCATGGTGAATTTAAGTTGCATGAAAGTTCAGACCTTATGAGGGACTTATTTGTGCTATATTTATGCTTTCTAAATTGCTCAAATGTGTGTGGAACCATGGATGGCTCATTTGAACCAAAGTTGCCTCTTGTTGGGACCAAAATTGCCATAAGCTTGAGCTATGGCAAAATCTGACCAAATGACCTCTTCTTGACTTGGAATTTTTCATGCAAGTAGATCTTGCCTAGAGATTTTTGGGAAGCCAAAGATCATGTCATTTGGAGGTCTGTGGAATTTTCTATGATTTTTCAAAGTTGGTATCAGAATTTCGGATTTGCACTGGTACTGTTCATTTGGTCATTTTTGAAATTGTGTCATCCGAGGGGCAAACGTGGTCCAATGGCTACAAAATTTTATAGTTAGAAACTAGGCATTCACAGTGACTTGTAGCAACTGGAAGCACCTCATTCGGAGGTCTGAGCTGAGAGATATGAATTTTTGAATTTCTGGGACAGTAGCAGTAGCTCAACATGACCAGAGTCACTGTTCCATTGAATTTGGGTAGCTAAACGTGCTTTCTCTGGTCTGAGTCTATTTTTACCATAAATTTAATGTTCATAGCTTTCCAATTGGTATTATTTTCATGGATTGAATTTTTGTGGAATTAATTGGACATTTTCGAAGTTCATAGCAGACACTTACATCAGTACCAGTAGCTGTCCAAACCTTAACCCCTTTCCGCGTGTCAAACGTTTTCTGTGTTATGTTTCATGGCCTAGGCATATTTTTAGAATAAATTAGACATGTGTATATTTCTAGAATGGCCAAGAATGAATGATTTCAATTTTTCTAGAATTAGTTACAAATTTTGAAACTTCCTATCAGTAAACTGAACTAGTGGCCCAGACAGCAGCAACCCCAGTGGCTTTTCGGATGTCAATTGTTCTCCCCTTAATGATTCATGAGCTGAAACTATTTTTATCATGGGGTAGACATCCAGATCTTTCTGGAATGGTAAAGTTTGTTGGATTTCGATTTTTGTGAATTTAGTTATGAATTTCTGAAGTTGTAACAGAAAAACTGAAATTTTGGCAAAAAATAAGAGTGTGAATTTGATGGTCCCCTTTGAGTTCCACAAGTTATGGGCCAACTTTGGTTATGCAAATGAGTTGTATGTATGCAATTAAATATGAGAACATGTTATATGAGCTCATATGGTCCGTGTGACACCGAATAGAATTTTTATACGAGATGTAACGCGAAATAAGGCATTATTTAGGCAGAGTTTTCTTTGATTCTAAGGATAGAAATGGTCTAGATATAAATTATAAATACCAAAGGAACCATTAGTTTAAATTTAGGAACTATTTTTTGAAAATTAAAAGTTTAGAATTCTATTATGCATAAAGAAACACTTTGATATTAAACTCCTTGATTTGACTTTGTGATGACTCTAATGAATTTGAATGGAGTCATGCGACTTAGATTGAATGAGAAATTAGAATTAAGATAATGAATTATATGTTCCTTCATTATGTTACTAATGGAGCCATATGGATACCATAAGCTAGAATGGGCTTGTGTAGGGTTTATATGAGGCTAGAGATGGTTCCATTAATACCTTTATGTGTTGTTTGATATGTTTAGGTCAAGCAAATCAAGCCTTTCCCAAGTGTGTGTGTGAGGTCCAGAAGAAAGGCTAGGGAACCAAGAAAGAACTTTGCACATTCTTGAGAAAGATAGCTCTTCATCCATTCTTGTATGCTTATATCTTAGTTATTTGATTGTTATTAATTACTTGAATGCATGTTTGAACCATGAAATATGCCTATTGCCATTGGCTTGATGTCTTGATATCATTATGTTCTTAGAATGCATTTGAAGTATAAATGATTCTTAATATGTGAAGTGCCAAAAGTCCCTTGACTTGGGTAAGGTGAAGCCAAAAGTCATTAAGTAAGGGTGAGACAAGACCAAAAGTCTTATGGATTGAGTGAGACTAAGTCAAAAGTCCTAAAAATGGGTGAAACTAATCCAAAAGTCCCAAATAATTAGGTGAGATTAGACAAAATTCTTTAGAACTTGATTTTGAAATTTATGGATCCATTTGATTTCATAAATATAATTATATTTGATGCTTGATTGCTAGTGAGACATGCTTTCCTTCTTTGACATGATAACATGCCACATAAGTGTATTTGAATGATGATTGAGCTATTGGAATTCATTGAATCTCACTCTCCTTTATATTATTTTTAACCATGTTTAGAGAAATCTCAAGAGACCAAGGATAGAGATCAACAAGCTTGAATTGTGCTACTTTGACAATAGAATAGTAATCTGTGTAATATATTGTCAAAGAGAGTTTTCACTTGTTATTCATATAATGTAAATTTTTACTTATGTGTAGAAGTGTATGAGTATCGTATAAATACCAATAGTGGATGTATATATGCTCAATTGTGTAATTTGACTATTTATATGCTAGGGAAAGTGTATGCATATTGCCAGGTGGATAGGTTCTTTTGAGTTGCATGATAATTGAGACCTTATGAGAGGGCCATATATACTATAATTGATGTTTTGGGCATGCTTAAATGGTCACTTGCACTAAGAACATTCATTTTGGACAATTTGGTGCTACTTTAATGCTAAATTGACCCATAATCTACCCCTGAACCAAAATGAATTTTGGCATAAAATTTTCCAAGCATTTAGATTTCATTTATAGTGTTTCACAAAGCCAAAAAACATAATTTTTGAAGATCTGTAGAATTTCTTATAATTTTTTAAAATTGGCTGAATTATGCATATTTACCTGTGTATTATTTATTTGGTCAGTTCTAGTTTTCTATATATTTAAGGGGCCAAATGAACCCCAATACTCATGAAATTTTACAAGGATATATTTGGCATTATAAAATTTTGATAGTCACTAAGATTACTTAGTTTGGAGTTGTGTAACTCAAGATATGCATGCTCAAAGTTTCAAGTTTGCATATGCATGAAATTTTGATAATGGTACTGTTTCATTGAATTTTCATGGCCCAAACGAATTTTTTTTAATTTGAAATTTTTACAAAATGTAGTTTATGTCATGAGCTTTCAAAAAAGTCTTCATTTGTGCGATTTTGAATTCTCTAACTCAAGATATGAATTTTTGAAGCTTGTGGTAGAATTATGAAATCATGGAAAATGATGCTATGATGCTAGTTTGCAATATATGGTCTAAACCCAAAATTCCTTGCCTCTTTTTGTGATATTTCTAGTTGAGCAAGTATATTAAGAATGGATTTTTGAAATTGGTAAGTTGAAATGAGGCATTGAAGCTAAAATGAAATAATTGCACCTTTAATGTTAATTATTTTCATTGCTAAAAGTGTTGAATTGATGAAAATGGATATTTTACGCATATTGAAATGTAAATTAAGTACTGTTATATTATGGTATGACAGAGAAACTGGAGCTTTTGCTTAGTAATTGAATAGAATGTTGAGATAAAGAAACTAAAGAAGCAGAATGTTTTGAGATAAAAACAACAAGAAAAGGATGAGAATGGAAGAAAATGCTAAGTCAGTCCACTAATATGTTCAAGTAATTGTAAAAGAAAATGTAATGTAATTTTTTTTCTTTGAAAAAGAAAGAGTATATCACTTCACTGACTACATCACCACGTAACCACAAAAAGGTGATTTACTTTAAACCATAAAAATTTGATTTTTTTTAATTATTTGTTAATATCGATTGGGAGTTTATGAAATAAATGAAACCCCACTAATATAAAACCAAGTTCTTCTTTATCATTGTCTTCACTCTAGTGCATGCATTCACTTATGAAAAAGAGTAATTATGAAATAAGTGTACCCTTGACATATGTGCATTTAGAACAACCAATCATAGTAGCATGCAAATCACAATCAAAACGCAAGTATTTTGAGAATTTGAATTTACATAGAAGGAATCAAGCACATATAGATAGAGAGACATGTATAAAAGGGTTTGCAGACATAGCTAAAGGAAGCATGGCTAAGGTAGTGTTTGAAAAGGAAGAAGAATTCATGGTCAAACATTTAAAGCTACTCTATATCAAAGAGTACATTAGTGTAAAACATTTTAGTAGTGTAGTAGTGGACACTAGAGCTGTGTTGAACATCATGCCTTTATCCATCCTGAAGAAGTTATAAAAGACAGAGAAAGACTTCTTGAGAAGTAATAACATCACACACATTTGAATAAAAGCATGTCATCATATAATATAAACCAAGCAAGTCATGTGAGGGCAACAACATAAGACCTCATAAATGCCAAGCCATACATCTAGGCCATCCATGAACTTTTCAATATAATTACATAAGTCATAAATTAATCATAATATAGTCTAAGCATCAATCTAAAATATTTAATGTCAATAGCTAAATTAGAAAACATATAAATTATATAGCTCATCATTCATTCTGAGAATGTTAGGATTGTCAAACCTTTAACTTAACATAAGAGCAAGGGAACATAGCAAACTTATTTCTTGAAAATGGTGTTTTTGTAAAACTCTTGTAGGCATTGTAACAAGTGTCCTACACCATTGATCACAGACCTAGGTTCCCAAAAACATAAGCTATGCACCAAGTATCCTATACTACTTATTGCATAATCTAGGTTTTTAGTATGATCAAGAAAGATATGCTATTCCTGCTTTATCCTACATATTATATCATATAAAGTCATGTCATGTGTCAAAGCTATACATAAAACATAAGGGTACTAAGACCTTGCTAGGGTGGATCCACATTATAAAGCAATCAAACACCATCTCCTATAAGGACTCTTATCCATTGAGAACCTTATCTATACTAATGGAGACTATCTCCTCTTAGAATCATATCTCATTGAGACCATTTTCTTTGAGAACCCTATCTCTTGGAGATCATTTTCTTGATAACCCTATCTGCTTGTATTAACAATGCCTTAAAGCATTTCCATATAGATGGCCCTTACAGGATACATACTGAAAGTCATTCTTTAAAAGAGTTTATAGAGATCATTAATCTTAATAGGTGCATCAGACTAAAAAATGCCTAAGTGTAAGGATCACAATGTAGCATATCCTAGTATCAAGGATATAATACAATCAGACAAGAGGCTCATACTACTCAATAAAATCTTAATTCCCTTAACATTTTATCATTGGTTTCGTGGTACCTTGGCTTTTGCTTAAGCATTCTGCATTTTTTTCCAGCTTTGTATGGCATTGCGATGCCATGTCATCTTCAATGGTTCTAAAATTTTGTTATTGTTTATCTGAAGGACTTTGGGTTTTCCAACTTTAGTGACATCCATAACCGTTTCAATCATCATATTAAAGTTTAACAATGATAAAAACATAATATAGATCACAAACCATTATTCAAAACATAAGTTCATAAGATACCCAATAGAGAGAGAAAGTAAGGGGAAGGAGGATAATGGTGTACAGATACAGAAACTTAAAGGAAATGATGAAGAAAAAGAGCACTTTCAAGAATGAAACAAACATTTACATTTAGCCAAGGCATCATATAGAGCATTAGCATCATTCAGAGCATTAAATATTACCAAAGAGTAGACCCACAATTTCACCATTAAAGACTAGTAAAGAGAAATAGAGAAGTAAAGATAGGGATAGAAAAGAAGAAGCAACAAAATGGTTCTCAGTAAGACAAGAATTTTACCATGAAGCTTTTGAATTCTATGTCTCTTTCCTTTGCTTTTTACTTTACTTTTTTCCTTTCTCTTCTAGCTCTTTCTCTCTCTTTTGCATTCATTGAGCTTTCAATTCTCTCTTCTTCTCTTTGTGTTTTCTAAGTCTAGCAAAAGTGAGATGAATAAATAAGGAATATACCATTTGTCTCCCCGTTAATCTTAGAATATCTTCCTCTCTCACCATGTTTCCTAACTTCTTTACCAATTAAGTGACTTTTCCCTTTGATTTGTAATGTTTTGCAACTAAAATGGTACCCATTTATTTATTATTAGTAATAAGAATTGTTTCTAATTATGGAAAGCTGCATATCAAAATTCTTAACTCTTAAGAATCGTTATTTCTATAACATTCTTTGTAACATCCCATAATTAATTAAGGTGTTAATCATGGATTAGGTTAATTAGGAATAATTAATATAAGATAATTGGGCAAGTTAAGTGAATGGAGATTTTAGAGAGATAAATTATTAATATAGGTTTGAGACTTAATTGGGAGAGAAATTTCATCTAAGCCCAAATTAATGTAAGAGATTATGATAAGAGGCTAATGAGGGCCCAATAAGCTAAGTGCAGGCCCAATATAATGCAATGTGATAAAGGCCCGAGATCCACCTTGTATAGGCTTTTATAATTGGCCCAATAACCCTTGTGCAGGTCCAAAACCTTTGGGCTCTTAAAACTTGGTTGGGCCCAATTGGATTTCAACAACCTAACACCTCAAAATTGGCCTAACCAAAGCTAGAATCTGAAGCCCAAATAGAGTTGGACCTTGGAGCAACCCATAACCCATATTTGACCCAACTTAAACCCTAATGCTTTAGCCACCTCTCCATTTGCTAAAACACAAACACCCATCTCAAAATCCGAAGGTCTAAAGGAGGCTCTAGGGTTCTTGGCATAAATCCACCATTTCTCACCTCTAAGCTCAAAATTAGCTAAGGTAATAGTTATATAACTTAATCCTCTCATCTTTCTCTTCATTTTGGTCTGATTAGTTTTTCATTTGGAGTATTTTCACCATAGCCAAAATCTAATATGTGGGTGTTTGGGGATTTTCTTGATGAAATTCGTAGGTTAAGGTTAGGGCTGTCATTAGATAGGTATGAACTCTTCTTTTTGAGGAAATTCTGCTGATTTGAGACCCTAATGACTTGATTATAATATGGGTATTAATTTGTACGAATTTGATTAGGATTTTGGATGAAATATTGACCTTTTCTGGTAGATGACACTTTAATCCGAATTTGAGACTTGTAGTGGCTGGGTAAGTGATTCTTAGGTAGTCATTAGCATTTTAAATTCTTTGGGTACTGATTGCAATTGTTAATGATGAATTAGAGTAGTAATTCTATGATGCTATGGTTATAGGAAGATTTCTGCACCATTGGTGACTGTTGCAATTGTCTACAAGTGAGGTAACTGGGTTTATATTAATTCCATATATATATCTAATTTAATTTCATATGTTACTGTACATGAATGATTTGAAATGTTGAATGAATTGGTTGGTTATCTGTTGAATTGTGATTAGACCTTGTGAGTCCATGGTGGAGTTGTGGTGCGGCTGCCACCCGTGCATGTGCTTAGATCGGACACAAGGTTATGATCAAACCCCAGATGCACTGAGCCCTGGTTGTGCTCAATGGCGAGTAGGTGCCGTGGACGGGCCTCTCCCGGTGTTAATGGCCTTTGACATATGGAAATATGATTGCTAGTATGGGATGGTAATCATGATAGCCTAATTACTTCATTTATTGATATAACAGGTATTTTTTCGATGCTTATGTGAAATTATGCTTATATGCTAATTAAACTGGAATATATGATGAAATTGCCTTAGTTACTAAGATTTATATCTTACCCCATTTTATGGGATTAACATTTCAGATAAAGGTTCTTTGGGTAAGGATAAGGGGAAGCAAGTGGATAAAAATTCATGAGCTCTGACATATGAAGAGAAGGCTACACTTAGGTTGACTTATTTAGTATAGATGCTAAATTTTGTATTCCGTATGATATAGCAACATCATGTATTCATGTTGCCAAGTGTAGCCGTTCATATTTTGCTTGGTTGAAATGTAACCATTAAGGATTTAGGTCTCATTACAGTTGGATATTGATGTATGAACTTGTAGCATCATATATATAGTTTTGTTGAAATTGTGATATGGGAATTGTAGTCATGTGATGCATTGGATGTGGACATAAACTATTGATGAATGAAATCTCTATGGAATGTACATGGGATGTTAATTGTTGCTAATGCATGTGTTCTTGCTGTCATTAATCTATGAATTTGCTAATATGAGATAGTTGGGCAATTAGGATATAGTACCTACGTTTTGAATTGGAAATAGAGAGTTAGATGAGTAAATAGGGTAGGAAACTACCATTATAGTCATATAAAATGAGATAAAGTGGTCCTAGAGTGTTCCTAAGATGGGAATTGGAGTGTAGGGGATGAAATTTGAAAGGTGTAGCTACAAGAGGGAGTCACACCTCGGCTAAGAAGGCTTCGTCGTGGCCAGATGAGTGACAGAGTCGAGGGGCGCCGCTGCATAATGAATCCTGTCGAGGCGCAAGAGAAGAAAATTAGTCTGGGGAGTGACAGTGGCGAAGAGCGCTGCAGCCTGATAAATCTTGCCACGGCACAAATCAAGAAAAATCACCCAATAGGGTGACAGAACGAAAACTTGCCGCGGCGCAAATATATTCCGCCGAGGTGAGAATCGTGGGATCGAAAACAGTAGCTCCATGAGGCATTTCTGCGATGACGAAGGTCCAACTCGCCGCAAGAATTTGCCCAACAATTCTAGAGAGCAACTTAGCCGCGGCGGGGAAGGTATGGGCCTCGACGTAAGACCCCAAACTCCTGCCTTTAGCCTAGAAACCCCAGTCTCTTTAATGGTAATGCTAGGAAATGATATAAGAATACTTGTGGGAGGTTATTGTGTGTTGAAATTGATAGATGCATGAATCATAAACCCTTCATGGTAGTATGATTTCTTTTATACATTTTTGTTTTGTTTGTGGTGGTACAGTGATGACCCTAACATCAAGATTCAAATTTTTCCATATTTTCATAATGTGATAAAATGTAACGACTACAAACCTTAATCATTAATTACTATTTGTGCATTTAACTATAATTACAATGATTAGAAGATAGAGTCGTTACATTCTTTCCTTGAGAAAAATTACATTTTGACCTAGGTTAAAATTGCACTTAGTCCTAGTTAAAATTATAATTTAATCCCAATTAAAATTATGACTATGTAGCTTAAACTTCTAATAATTATATTTTGACTCTAAAAATTCACCTAAAAATTTTTATTCCTTAAATATCTTTTTTATGTTTTTAAGGCCTTTTGGCTATGGGAGTTTCTAAAAATATAGTTCATAATTTCTTCCTATTTCATAATTAAAATAAAATTTCAAGTAATTCTTAAAATTTTCTAAAAATTCCTAGTAAATTTTAGCAATTTTTCTTTATGTATTATAAATTTATATTTCACTAAGTCTTTCATTATTTGGTCATTATCAAGCCTTTGAATGTTTTCTAATCCTAGTTGATTTGTCTTAAAATTATGTAAATATAGTTTAGTAAATCCTATTAGGAGGAGGATGTTACATTTAGCTTATCATAATTTTATAGAGGCCTTTATCTTTGAAAACACCTAAAATGTGGGGCAAAAAAGTTAGCCAAAGTATTTTGTATGGCCATGATAAGGGAAATATTTACTCTATACCCTAGTATTGAACATTTATATTCTAATAAATAAGCAATTCTTGTTAAAAATTTAATATTCCATTGAACTATAATTTAAAACTAAGTCTTCACATGTATATTAAAAAATTAAAAAAATAAACTTTTACCAAAGAAAAATTTAGATTATGTGATAAAATATAAATGACTACAATATTAAGTGTTCAATATTATATCAATACTAAGGACAAACTCTATGAAAGGCCTCAATATTACTCTTTGGGAACATTAGAAGCTAGCTTACAATGAAAAGAACTGATGTTGCAATGGCTAAAAGATAAAACTCCTTTTGGGTTGACTTTGTGAACTAAAGGAACAAAATGTAAGTGAGAGTGAATGATTTCAATAAGGGTGTTAATTTATAAATATAGTAGCAACTATTAGAGCTAGTGGGTTTAACTTGTTTAACCCATCAATTTGGTGGTTGAATTGGCCCACTATTTAAAAAAAATTTTAATACAATCATTTTTAACTTAGCTCACTTCTTTTACTAAATATATGGGCCAACCCACATAACCTATGAGCTCGCCCATTTATTTTTTATTTTTTAATTTTCCTAATTAAACTAAACACCTAACCCAAGGTCCCACTCCTAAGCGCCTAGCCAAGCAGTGAAGCAAAGTAGCCAGAGCTTTGTTTTGGTTCAAAATCTTTAGAAAGCACAGAGTGAGAGACAAAGTTGGAGTTCTTCATTCTTCTTCTTCTTCCTTTCTTCCTTTACCAACAATAGAATCATACAAAGAGAGAGAACAAAAAAGATCAAAACTTTGAATATCAATTAAAAGAAATAAAACTTTTAGATTTATCCAACATTATTGTAGATTTATAGCCAAGAAGACTTCATTCAGCAACAAAAAGACGACACTGCTTTTTAGTTTCCTTAGACCTACAATTGTGTTTATTTTCTTTTATAATTGGATCTATAAATCCCTAATCTTATATTTCTCAATCACATTATGTAACACCCAGTTTCTGTAAAAATGACAGAAATAGGCTAGATATAAAAGAGAGTCCCCTAAAATGAATCAGTTAAGGTCAAATAAAATTTGCATAAAATTCTAAATATTAAAAAACAGGAAATCAAGGTTTATGATGCCTAGAAACCAAGGCCGGAATGGCTAAAGAAATTTCTAACAAAATGCAGTAGTATTTTTACAATTTTGAGTAACTTTTAGAAAACTCAAAAGAAGGATCTTTAAATGAAAAAATTGAGTTTCTTGGGATTTTAAGAGGCCCTAAAAACTATAGGAATCTCTAGAACAATTAAAACCTCTCCGGTTTATATTTTAGAATGTTGATGATCTCGAACTTTGACCCTTTCATTCGGGAAGGTTTTAGACTGGATTTGAGTGATTCCAAAATCTATTTATAGGTTAAAGAACCTAATTTTTATAATAGAAAAGATGATTTTCAAAAAGGAGTTGAAATGAGCCTTGAACAAAAAAGCTAAGAATGAAGGGCAAAATTGACATTTTAAAAAGCTCCTTAAGAATCTCTAGCTATATATAGGTGGCACCTCACTTATCCCTCACATTTGGCCAACCTAAATTTTGTCCAAGACCAGGGAGAAGTTCTACAAAAAGTGGCATGAAAGGAGGAGCTTTAAGGGAGGAGAAAAACCAAAGAAAAGGTAAGGAAGATCAAGGAATTTCTTGCTCCTTCCTTCCTTGAACTTGCTCTCCTTCTTCTCCTCTTTCTTCCTATGGTTTTGATACATGTTTTGGATCTATTTTGAGTCCTATTCAAGGGGGAGAAGTTTGAAATTTCAAGGAGGAGTGAAGATAAAGGAAAAAGCTCTTGAAAAGGCTAAGGAATCAAGGTATTTCCATGTCTTTCCTTGCTTCTTCCTTCTTGTTTCTCCATAGCTCATTTTTGGTCTCATATAGAACAAGTAAGAGGGAGCAAAATCTGATCCAAACCAAGCATGAAACCTAGGTTTTTAAGGGTGAGGAACAAGTAGATGCAAAGAAATTCCAAAAAGAACCATTACTTTTCAAGATTCCAAAATCTAGGGTTTTCTTTGCACCTTAGTATGTATGAAGCTTTCTAGTGATATTTTTATTTGTCTATGAATGTGTATGGGTTCTTGAGATACCAAGAAAGCCTCACATGTGTCATTTCTATCAAGAAAATGGAGCTAGCTCTATGGGCCTAAAACCTAGCATATGTCTCGGCCAAGCTTGGTTTTGTGCTTAGGGAGAGTTTTAAAATTTTTCTAAGGGTAGAAATGGACTAAACATGATAAGAGAACACCAAAGAAAGGCTTGGAAAAATTTTAGAAACCTTGGTTGGTGTGATAGAAGTGTATGCTCCATAATAAAGCTTAAAGAAGTAATTTAGGTCTAAGCCCTTGAGAATGAAATTATGATGACTCCAAGTGTAACATCCCAAAAAGTGTTAGTGACTTTAAAAATGACATAATATTAAATATTAGGCCTAAAGAGTAGGGTACAAGGTAGGATAAGGGAAAAGTCAAATTTTCATCTATTTAAAAATTTATTAAAAAAAAAAAAATAATTTAAAGAGCCAAAGATTTAAAAGTAAAAAAAACTAATAAGATATATTTAGTTAATTTTAAAATATTTCAAATTATCCGAGAGTTAACTTAAAGTTAATTTTAATAGCCAATAAAATTTTAAAATATAATAATAATAACTAATAAAATATATATCCTTAGTTAATTTTAAAATATAATAATAATAAAAACTAATAAGATATATATATATATATATGTAGATTATAAATTTTAGATGAGAAAATCAAGATTTAGGAATTTGGAAACTTTTATAAATTTAAGTTAACATAAAATTGACTACTCTAATGAATTAATTAAAGTATTAAAAAATATGAATTTAAAAGAAAATTTTAGATTCTCTATGATAACTTTTAAGTTTTTAAAGTAGTTTTAAAGTAACATTAGTGTAGTTTAGGATAATAGATAAGTAGTTTTGAATTATATATTGATATTTTTATATATGTGTGACTTTTGTAGATTTTCATTAAGAGCTCTTACTGCTTTGATTTTCTTGCCGTGCGACTATTTGGCCAAAAGAGAACAGGTAATTCAGGATTTTTTCATGTGTGTGCAAACTGGTTTATTATTGTAATTTTAATTAAATAAATAAGTATATCTTGTTGAACGTGGTACAGGTAAATAAGCTGTATGGGATTATGAAACGGTAAAAGTAAGTGATTGTGAAATTAATGGAATTGTTAGAATCCTGTTAAGCATGCTTGTAAATATAATAAAATTCTGATGTAGTATTTTCATTTTCAAGCATGCTTGTGAGCTCAAATTATTGATGTAAAATTTTAGAATATTATATTTCTTTCAAGTATGCTTGTCAGTCTTATTTGATATATTATATGGGGTTTTTTAATTTTCAAGTATACTCGTATAAATTTTGGATAAATATGACATGCATAAATGATGGGTTAAGGAGATGTTGGTGAGATATATATGATACGATGACCATGTGGTTTGCCTTCACCTCGCGCACAGTGGTTTGCTTTTTGTAGGGCCCCGTTCCTCGATACTTACCTGGCTGGGTTTGTAAAGGGGAACGTGGGACAGTGACACCTCTTGGTTTAGTCTTTTAAGGAGGGAGCCATAGTTTGGGCTTGGGCTCTGTACCTTTGGCCGGGTACATCTAGAGCACCGGAGTAGCTTTGGTCAATCCATTGCGTGGGTCAGATTGTGGATAAGCCTGTGGATTCAATCAGCGGTATAAGGCTGGACGGAGTAATAAGGGATGTTACACATATTGTATTTTATCATGTTGTGCATATAACTGTTTTGAATTATACCTTATGATTTTTTATGTTAATAATTAATAATGGTGATGTTGGATTTGTATTGAGACCTATTGTATATTAATTGAACATGGTTGTTAGTTTGTATACACATGGTAAGACTCTGGGTTACTGAGACGTTAGTGCTCTCCCCATTTTCTTAACATTTTTAGGTGAAGGACTGAATAGGAGGTAAGGGAAGTTACCGGAGGAGTGAGCTATTAGCTCTTGTACTCCTCGAGCTCATACTGGGTTAATATTTATTTTTTGCCATGACCATAGGACATTGTTATTTGGTTTTACTATTTTTGGACCTTAAAACATTGTTTAGCTGGCAGTTTGATACTTATAGACCTTTGAATTTAATTTCCTAAAATATTCTAATATATGCTCGAGATGTGGACTGTGAGTCCCTATGTTTGAGTTGAATAAAATGGGTGGAGCCCTTATTGTTATATAATAACTTGAGCAGGTATTGTTGCTTAATAGGGCTGAGCCCTTTTAAGTGAGTATTAACTAGTGTGAGGCGAAGCCTCAAGGATTTATAACTGTATCGGTACTTGGCATATATTTAGGGGACGAAGTCCCTAGCCTAATCATTATTAGAGTAAGTGTTACATTTTTGGTATCAGAGCCCGGTTGTTCTGCGGCCATTTGTTTGTTGTTTGACTTTTCTTGTTTAGAGGTCATGACAAGTAAATATCAGCATGTGCACTTCATTTTGTTTGAGTTTAGATTTACATAAGTTGTATTTTCCAACTCAAACTTTCTTTAGTTGTTTGGTTGTTTTACATAGGAGTGGAGAATAATGGTGAACACCCATAGAACCAACTTTAACCCACCACCTTCACCACCTCAAAATCCCTCTCCACCACAATCAAGGCTTTGAAATTGAAGCTTTTTTATTGTGGTGCAATGCATTCTTTTGTATCTGATGCTTGTGTTCTGCAATTAAACTTATATGTCTATAAAATGTCATTTGATATAATTATCTCTACACCGACTGGAGCTTTGGTGAAAGCTTCCCAAGCTTCTTTAAATTGCGTGCTTGAATTCAATGGTAGGACATCCACCATCGATCTGGTTTGTCTATCTCTGAAGGGTATTGATCTTATCATGGGAATGGACTAGTTATCGGCAAACAATGCCATCATTAACTGTAAGAGGAAGACTGTTTCCCTACCGATCTCTCCTAGGCTTCCTAGTGGACCAAAATTGTTATCCTCTGTGCAAGTTGAGAGATGTATTCGCAAGGTTTGTCAAGTTTATATGGTGTTTTTCTCTGTTCAAGCATAAGTAGAGGAAGGAGTAGATGAGATTGCAGTAGTTAGTGAGTTTCCTAAAGTGTTTCCTAAAGAGATGATAGGTTTGCCTCCAGAGAGGGAAGTGGAGTTTTCCATTGATCTTATGCCCGGGACGGAGCTTATTTCCAAAGCTCCTTACCGGATGTCTCTATTAGAGTTAGCAGAGCTGAAGAAATAGATTGAGGAGCTGATGGATAAAGGCTTCATTAGGCCCAGTGTGTCTCCCTGGGGATCATCGGTATTATTTGTGAAGAAGAAAGATGGAAGCATGAGACTATGTATCGACTACCGCCAACTGAATAAGGTAACTATCAAGAATAAGTATCATTTACCTCGAATTGATGATTTTCTTGATCAGCTGATTGGAGCAGCTATTTTCTCCAAAATTGATTTGAGATCAGGCTACCACCAGTTACGGGTTTAAGCTAAGAATATTTCAAAGACTGCATTTCGTACTAGATATGGGCACTATGAGTTCTTGGTCATGCCATTTAGGTTAACCAATGCCTTAGCAGTTTTCATGGACTACATGAACAGGATCTTTAGACCCTACTTGGATTAATTTGTAGTGATTTTCATCGATGATATCCTCATCTACTCTAAGAATGAAGAGGAGCATAATGAGCATTTCAGAATAGTATTATAGGTGTTAAGGGAGTATAAACTTTATACAAAACTATCCAAGTGTGAATTTTGGCTCAAGGAAGTGAAATTTTTAAGCCACATTGTGTCAACGGAAGGGATCTTTGTAGATCCCAACAAAGTTGAGGCAATGTTAAACTGGGAAAGACCACAAAGTGTTACTGAGATCAGGAGTTTTTTTTGGGGTTGGCAGGCTACTATAAGAGGTTCATTAAAGGGTTTTCACAGATAGCCATGCCACTGACTAAGTTGACAAAGAAGGATTCTCCATTTGTTTTGACTGAAAAGTGTGAGGCAGCGTTCTAGGATTTAAAGACCAAATTGACTACAGCACCTGTACTTGTGATCCCATACCTTATACAGACTTTTACACTATATACGGATGCTTCTAAGAAAGGTCTTGGGTGTGTTTTAATGCAAAATGGCAAGGTTATAGCCTATGCCTCAAGACAACTAAGGCCACATGAGAAGAATTATCCGACACATGACTTGGAGTTGGCAGCAGTAGTGTTTGCTTTGAAGATTTGGAGACATTATCTCTATGGTTCATAGTTTGAAGTCTTTAGTGACCATAAGAGTTTAATGTGACAACCCTACCTTCTAATCACTGTAATTATAGTTAAATGTGCGATTAATAATTAATTATCAGGGTTTAAGTGGTTACAATCTATCACATTGTGAAAATATGAAAAAATTTAAACCTTGACGTTAGGGTCATCACCATACCACCACACAATTCAAAATTTGCATAAAAGAAATCCTACTACCATAAAGGGTTTATGATACAACCATTCATCAGTTTCAATACTCAATAATCTCTCACAAGTGTTCCTATATCATCTCCTAATTTCACGCATCGCCGCGGCGAGTTGGACCTCCGCCGCGGCCAACCTATGTGGCGCCGCAGCGGAAATGCCTCATGGAACTACTGCTCAACTCCCAGGATTCTCGCCTCGGCGCAATATATTCGCGCCGCGGCGAGTTTTGCTTCTGTCAACCCCTATTTTATTTTTCTCAACTCGCGTCGCGGCAGGACGTACTGCGCCGCGGCGAGTTTTAGTTCTGTTACCCTCCTGGGCGATTTTTTTAGCTCTACGCCACAGCGATATTTCTCAAGCCGCGGCGCGCCTTGCTACTGTCACTCCCTGGGCAAATTTTCCTCCCTTGCGCCGCGGCGAGATTGGTTGTGCCGCGGCGCCTTTCGGCTCTGTCTCCCATTTGGCCGCGGCGGAATTCCCTCCTGTGACCATATTACCCAAAATTCGACCCCTACACTCCAAATCTCATCTTAGGGACACTCTAGGTCCACTTTCCCTTATTTTATGTGATCCTAATGGTGTTTACCTACCCTATTTACCCATCAATCTATTCATTACCATTGTAAAACTCAAATGCTACTCCCTACTTGTCCCACTAGTTCATATCAGTAAATTCAAGAATAAATGACAGCAAGATCACATGCACTAGCAGCAATTTACATCCATGCAATTTCATAAAGATTCCATTCAACAATAGCTTACCTCTAAGGCATCATATGATTACAACTCCCATGAGGTGATCCATATCACAATTTCAGCAGAACTACATATATATATATAATGCCATAAGTTCATACATTGATATTCACTATAATGAGACTTAAATCCTTAACGGTTACATTTCATTCCAACAAAATATAAACGCCTACACTTGGCAACATGACTACATGATGATGCTATGTAAACTAATAACAAAATTGCATCTACCCTATTCTACTCAGACCAAGTGTAGCTCCCCACACCCGGCCTCAACTCATGGATGTTCATCCACTTGCTGACCCTTATCCTTACCCGAAGAACTTTCACCTGAAATATTAATCCCATAAAACAGGGTGAGATATAAATCTCAGTAACCAAAGCAATTCCATCATATATCCAATTTAATTAGCATATAAGCATGAATCAAAATCAACATCAGAATTATATCCATCATAACAGCAAATGAAATAATTAGGCTATCATGATTACTATCCCATACTAGCAATCATATTATCACATGTTAAAGGCCATTAACACCGGGAAAGGCCCGTCCACGGCACCTACTCTCTATTGAGCACAACTGGGGCTCAGTGCATCTGGGTTTGATCATAACCCAGTGCTCGATCGAAACATATACACGGGTGGTAGCAGCACCACAGCTCCACCATGGACTCACAAGGTCCAATACAATATAACAGATAGCCAATCAATTCATTCAACATTTCAAATCATTCATTTACAGTAACATATGAAATTAAATCAAATATATACATAGAATTGATATAAACCCGGTTACCTCACTTGTAGACACTTGCAACAATCACCAATGGTGCAGAAATCCTCCTATAACCATAGCATCATAAAATTACTACTCTAATTCATCATTAACAGTTACAATCAGTACCCAAAGAATTTAAGATGCTAATGACTACCTAAGGATTACTTACTCAGCCACTTTAAGTCCCAAATTCGGATTAAATTGTCCTCCACCAGAAAACTCAATATTCCACCCAAAATCCTAAGCAATTTCGTACATAATTAATACCCATTTTATAAATTAGCTATGGGGGTCTCAAATTAACAAATGAAGCATCAAAATGGAGGGTTTAAACTCACCCAAGGTCAGCCCTAATCTCAACCTACGAATTTCACCAAGAAAACCCCCAAACACCCACATTTCAGATTTTGGGTAGGATAAAAATGCTCCAAATGAAAAACTAATCGGGCCAAATTAAAGAGAAAGATGAGGGGATTAAGTTGTATAACTATTACCTTGGCTGAACTTGCTCTAAGTGTGAGAAAATGCAGAATTTGTGCCCCCAACCCTAGCCTCCTTCTCAACCTCCGAATTTTGCTTCTTGAGTTTATGTTTCAGCAAGTGTGAGGAAGAGGCTGGTGTATTAGGGTTTTAGTTGGGCTTAAGTTGGGTCAAAAATGGGTCATGGGATGCTCCAAGGTCCATCTTCACTTGGGCTTCAGATTTTTTTGGTTGTTGGGCCAGTTTTAGAGTGTTGGGCTGCAGAATTTTATTGGGCCAGTTTTATGCAATTGGGTTGCTGAAGTTTAATTAAGTTTGGGCCAAGTTTGAGAAGCTCAAGAATGTGGGTCTGCACAAGGGTTATTGGGCCACTTAAAGGAGTCTACACAAGGTAGATTTTGGGTCTTCATCACACTAAATTGGATTGGGTCTGTACCTAACCCATTGGGCTTCCATTAGCCTCTTCTCATAATCTATTAATTTAGGCCTAGATAGAATTTCTATCCTAATTAAATCTCAAACCCATTTTAATAATTTATCTCTCTAAAATCTCCATCCACTTAATTTATCCTATTATCCCATTTCAATTATTCCTAATTAGTCTAATCCATGATTAATACCTTAATTCATTATGGGGTGTTACATTTAAAATATTTGTTTGACTAAAAGGAGCTTAATATGAGATAGAGAAGGTGGATGGAGTTCTTAAAAGATTATGATTACGAATTGAAATATTATCCCGGAAAGGCTAATGTTATTGCGGATGCTTTAAGCAGAAAGTCTATCCATGAGCCCAAATGATGGTTCAAAAGCAGAAATTATTTGAGAATGTCTAAAATACCCCAATTGAGATATTAGGATTGATCGCCACCATAGAAGCACTGACAATTGAGGGTGTAACGTTGAAAGAGGTAAAGCTAGCACAGTTAGAGAATGAGTTTCTATTGAAGGTTAGAGCAGAAGTTGAGGAAGGAAGGGGTAAAGATTTTAAGGTTGGAAACGATGGGATCTTGAGGTATAAAAGAAGGATATGCCTTCCTAATGATGAGGGGTTGAAGAAACTTATATTGGAGGAAGCGCACATGAGTAAATATACCATTCATCCTAGAGCAACAAAAATGTATCATGACTTGAAGAGGGATTGGTGGTGGCCAGGTATGAAGAAAGAAGTGACTGAATTTGTAACTCGCTATTTAACTTGTCAGAAGGTTAAATTTGAACATCAGAAGCCTCCAGGGTTATTACAAAATCTGAAGATTCCAAAATGGAAATGGGATAGTATCACCATGAATTTTATCATGGGTCTACCTAGAACCACATCAGAATATGATGCCATATGGGTAGTCGTTGACCGTTTAACTAAATCGGCTCATTTCTTAGCTATCAAGTCTAACTACCTACTTGAAAAGCTGGCACAGATTTACATGAATAAAATAGTCAGATTACATGGGGTGCCAGAGAGTATTGTGTCAGATCGAGACCCACGATTTACTTTAACGTTATGGAGATTGCTACAAATGCTATGGGGACTCAGTTGAATTTTAGCATTGCTTATCATCCTCAAACCGATGGACAGTCAGAAAGGACCATCCAAACTCTTGAAGATATGCCACGGACATGTGCAATTGAATTGAAAGGAAGCTGGGATTGTCACCTTCCACTAGCAGAGTTTGCTTACAATAATAGTTTTCATTCGAGTATTCAGATGGCGCCTTATGATGCACTATATAGGAGAAAGTGTAGATCTCCCCTTTGTTGGATAGAGTTGAGTGAGAGGAGCTTATTGGGTCTTAATTTGGTGGACCAAACTACTCAGAAGATTGAGTTAATCAAACAAAAATTACTCACAGCTCAGAGCAGATAGAAAAGCTTTGCTGATAAACGGAGGCGACCATTGGAGTTTATGGTGGGCGACTATGTTTTTCTAAGAGTCACACCAATGACTAGTATTGGAAGGTCGATCAAAGCTAAGAAGCTGACGCTTCGTTTCATGGGTCCTTATGAGATTCTGGAGAGAGTAGGACCCGTGGCATACAAAATTGGATTACCCCATCAATTAGTAAATGTCCATAATGTCTTTCATGTATCTCAACTGAAGAAGTATCAACCAGACCCCTTGCATATCATTGAACCTGAGGAGATAGAGGTCAGAGAGAATATGACATATAAAGCTGAACCAGAACGAATTGTGGATGTTATAGATAAGCAGATGAGACACAAAATCATTCGATTAGTAAAGGTCATGTGAAAGGGAATGACTCCTAGTGATGCAACTTGGGAGACTGAAGAAAAGATAAAACAAGAATATCCACACTTGTTTGTTTAGGGATGCGTTGTGTTGTGTGCTTTATATATATGTATTTATTTGACTTTGATTGTTTTAAATGCCTCTAAATTTTGAGGACAAAATTTTTTTTTGGAGGGGAGAATTGTAACATCCCAAAAAGTGTTAGTGACTTTAAAAAGAACATAAGATTAAATATTAGGCCTAAAGAATAGGGTACAAGATAGGATAAGAGAAAAGTCAAATTTTCAGCTATTAAAAATTTATTAAAAATATATATATAATTTAAAGAGCCAAAGATTTAAAAGTAAAAAAAACTAATAAGATATATTTAGTTAATTTTAAAATATTTCAAATTATCCGAGAGTTAACTTAAAGTTAATTTTAATAGCCAATAAAATTTTAAAATATAATAATAATAACTAATAAGATATATATCCTCAGTTAATTTTAAAATATTTCAAATTATCCAAAAGATAACTTAAAGTTAGTTTTAATAGCCAATAAAATTTTAAAATATAATAATAATAAAAACTAATAAGATATATATATATACGTAAATTATAAATTTTAAATGAGAAAATCAAGATTTAGGAATTTGAAAACTTTTATAAATTTAAGTTAACATAAAATTCACTACTCTAATGAATTAATTAAAGTATTAAAAAATATGAATTTAAAAGAAAATTTTAGATTCTCTATGATAACTTTTAAGTTTTTAAAGTAGTTTTAAAGTAACCTTAGAGTAGTTTAGGATAATAGATAAGTAGTTTTGAATTATATATTGATATTTTTATATATGTGTGACTTTTGTAGATTTTCATTAAGAGCTCTTACTGCTTTGATTTTCTTGCCGTGTGACTATTTGGCCAAAAGAGAACAGGTAATTTGGGATTTTTTCATGTGTGTGCAAACTGGTTTATTATTTTAATTTTAATTAATTAAATAAATATATCTTGTTGAACGTGGTACAGGTAAATAAGCTGTATGGGATTATGAAACGGTAAAAGTAAATGATTGTGAAATTAATGGAATTGTTAGAATCCTGTTAAGCATGCTTGCAAATATAATAAAATTTTAACGTAGTATTTTCATTTTCAAGCATGCTTGTGAGCTCAAATTATTGATGTGAAATTTTAGAGTATTATATTTTTTTAAAGCATACTTGTCAGTCTTATTTAATATACTATATGGAATTCTTTATTTTTCAAGCATGCTCGTATAAATTTTGGATAAATATGACATGCATAAATGATGGGTTAAGGAGATGTTGGTAAGATATATATGATACGATGACCACGTAGTTTGCCTCCACCTCGCGTATAGTGATTGGCTTTTTGTAGGGCCCCGTTCCTCAATACTTACCTGGCCGGGTTTGTAAAGGGGAACGTGGGACAGTGACACCTCCTGGTTTAGTCTTTTAAGGAGGGGAGCCATAGTCTGGGCTTGGGCTCTGTACCTTTGACCGGGTACATCTCGAGCACTGGAGTAACTTTGGTCAGTCCAATGTGTGGGCCAGATTGTGGATAAGCCTGTGGCTTCAGTCAGCGGTATAAGGCTGAACGGAGCAATAAGAGAGGTTACACATATTGTATTTTATCATGTTGTGCATATAACTGTTTTGAATTATACCTCATGATCTTTTATGTTAATAATTAATAATAATGATGTTGGATTTGTATTGAAACCTATTGTATGTTAATTGGACATGGTTGTTAGTTTGTGTGCACATGGTAAGACTCTGGGTTACTGAGACGTTAGTGCTCACCCCATTCTTTTAACATTTTCAGGTGAAGGACTGAATAGGAGGTAAGGGAAGTTACCGGAGGAGTGAGCTATTGGCTTTTGTACTCCTCGAGCTCATACTGGGTTAATATTTATTTTTTGCCATGACCATAGGACATTGTTATTTGGTTTTACTATTTTTGGACCTTAAAACATTGTTTAGCTAGCAGTTTGATACTTATAGACCTTTGAATTTAATTTCCTAAAATATTCTAATATATGCTCGAGATGTGGATTGTGAGTCCCTATGTTTTGAATTGAATAAAATGGGTGAAGCCTTTATTGTTATATAATAATTTAAGCAGGTATTATTACTTAATAGGGCTTAGCCCTTTTAAGTGAGTATTAACTAGCGTGAGGCGAAACCTTAAAGATTTATAACTGTATAGGTACTTGGCATATATTTAGGGGATGAAATCCCTAGCCCAATCATTATTAGAGTAGGTGTTACACCAAGAGTCTTAAATGAGATCAAGAGACCTATATGGAAGAAGAAAATGGAGCCAAGACCTTAAATGCTAGCACTTGCTTCATTAGGCCTTATATGACACCATTTTGCAACCATAGAATAAAGTGAGCTCCCATAGTGAGTGAGTGATGATAGAACTTACTTCCATGATGTAATTGTGCCCTATTTAATGTGTTTAGGCCAAGAGAACCAAGCCCCATCTCATTGCAAGTGTGTGGCCGAAAAGGGGGAGGAATACCTAAGGAAAACATGTTGAACTCTTGCTTCAATGTAGCTTTCTCTTCTTTCTCTCATACATGAGCGGATATTTATCTTGTCTTGAATGTGTATGTGTGTGTTTTAAGCTATGAAAGAGGTCTTAGCATGTATCTATATGCCATAGTACCTGAAGCTTTGTGATGTACTTGAATGATATTTTATGAACATGTTTTGGTTTGCTTGAGTGTGGTGAAGCTAAAAGTTCCCTAACAAGGTTAAGGATGAGCCAAAAATCCCTAAGAATGGTTGAGACAAAGCCAAAGGTCTCCCAAAAGTAAGGCTTAGTTAAAAGGCTTTAAGAAAATGGGTGAGGCGAGTCTAAAATTTCCCAAAGAGATTGGGTGAGGCTAAACCACTTGCTTGGCAAGCCTATGTATATTTCATATGACTTCTTGAATGCTAGAAATATTCCATGAATGATTACATGTCCCATGATATCCATGCATGCATTTTTAGACTTGTATTTATATCTTTTATGTATGGTTGAAAGAGAGAAAAATTATTGGAATTTCTAGAATCTCATTCCTTCCTCCCCATTGTCTAACATGTCTAAGTGGACCACGTGAGTCAAAGAATGGGAGCCACCAAACTTGAAGAAGAGAGTTTGACAACAAAGTGTGTGAAAATGTCCATTTTGTAGCCATATGAGTGGCATATAATGTAATCCAATGTTGTATATGATTTATGAGCCTATGAATACTTGTAAATATATGAATATTATATATATATATATATATATATGAGACTTGATGCCATATGTATGATATAGGAATTTTTAAGCATTAAATGGCAAGATGAAGCATATGTATTCTTGTGTATACCTTGGGGTGAGAGTGTGAGTTTATAAAATCTGGGTTTGTATATCTTTAAGACAAGTTTATTAGACCATTTGGTACTTTCCCATATACTCAAGTAGCCATGAATGTCTTAGAAGCCAATGTGAACCATTTGAGACCTTTCGAAGGCACCAAATTAGCCATTTTGGAACCCAATATCAAAATCTGGCCAAATGAACGAATTTACTAATGAAATTTGGCATGCATATAGATTTATTCCAAAATCTTTTGGAAAGCTAAAGACCAAATTATTTGGAGCTCTATGGAATTAATTATGAATTTTCAAAATTACCAAATTTCAGCTATTCTGGGTATGGTTACTGTTCATATGGTCAGTTTCTTCTCCTGTGTCATTCGAGGGTCAAATGGTGTCTAATACTCATAAAATTTTACAAACATAAACTAGACATGATAAGATTTCTATAGCCACTAAGATCCCCCCAATTGAATGTCTGAGCATGGAGATATGAATTTTTGAAATTTTGTGATAGTACTAGTAGCACCAGGCGACCTTAATTACTGTTCCATCGATTTCCAATAGTTAGACATCCATGTTGTGGTCTATAATTATTTTTATCATAAAATAGACATCTGTAACTTTCCAGAATGGTATAGTATACTTGATTATAATTTTTCTAGAATTAGTTATAATTTTTCAAAGTTTATGACAAAAAGTTGGACCACGAACCCAATACTGCACATTTAAATTTTGTGTATGTGCTTCACGAGCTCGAGTTTCTAGCCACTTAAGATGGTTTTGAGTTATATTTTTGTATTTAAATATGAGAATGAGATGGATGACTTCATGTGGTCCACAAGTCATGAAATGAAAAATTTATCCACGACATCATGTAATTTAATGGAATATTTTAATGGCTTATCTTTGGGAACTTTGTATAATCCAAGGAAATGAGTCTAGTAATGATGTGAGATGTGCTTAATGATTATGGTGTTACACATTATTGTTTCTAAAGTAAATCTATATATTTCTTTTTGCAATTCATATAGTTTCCTCTCAATTTAGTGCTAAAAAACGTATTTTATCTTTGATCCTATTTAAACAATTGGGGTTTGTTTAGTTGAGTTTGTTTTTCAATTGTTGATTGATTTCAATTTGTATTTCTCTAGGAAAATAAACAAATGTACATTCCCTTGAAATTGCTGGGAAAAGAATGGACTTGCTTTAGGTTTTTCCCCCTTTGATAGGTTAAACATGTTACTTAATGAACTAGATTTAAAATCCTAATATGTTTAACTTGTTAAGTTTATATAGACCAATTTATCTAACTTGTAACCCAACTTATTTTAAGTCGAATTAGTTCATTTGACAACTCTAGCAATTATTACCTCTTTGGTGTCCTTACACAATGCCATCACTCTCTATAAAGTGACAACTGCATTGATGAAGGAGATAAGTAGATATAGAGTCCATGATTCCAATGTGTTGAAATACAGCCAAGCCTTTAGAACTTTCATTGTACTTATGGCATCATGCATGCGATAGACTCGAGAACATTTCCTCTCCTATGCCCACAACGTCTAGTGTGTCTCTCGTGCATAAATCTATAGTGTTTGTGTCATCACATGGCCATGGGAGGGACATATCATAACTCATAAGGCCTAAATTGGATGCGCTCCACACTACCACGAGTCGCAAGCTACAATGTCAATCAAACAAAAAAAAAGACAATTTCAAGAGAAAAGAGACAAATTGATGCATAAGGAAAACATAAAGGAGATGCTACTGTCACACCCGAAATGTGATCGTGTGGTACCAGCAAAATTTCAAATTTTGCTTCAATTTCCAAAAACAAAAAATCAAATAAAGTGAAGTAGAGTCGCCACCAAAATTTTAATTTTTAAAAGGTAAAATTTTAGAAAAAAACCCTTTTTTGTAAGAAACATGGTCTACTAACCAGAAATAAGTTCGAGAGTTGGTTATGTGTGAGAAAAATGTTAAACACCTCACAACACCCCTTTCTAAAAATAGTTACTTTAAGTTAATTGTGCAAAATTAAAATAGCTTTAATCCTATTTTAATTCCCTTAACAATCACATGCAAAAGTAAAAAAAAGGTAAAATTAAGAAAATAAAATAAAAGAGAAAAAATATTTATTTACATAGACATATTTAACTTAAAAGAGTCTAGGGTCTATATACCCTATAGAAGGAATTAAAGTTTATGTAATTCGACAAAACATAAAACAATGTTAGTTGATTTTTTCTTTTTAAATATTTATTTATTTATTTATTGTGAAGAAAGAAAGAAAATGAAAATCACTTTAGGCTTTTGCAAATGAAACAACTTTGAAATTGACTTATATGATTAATTTGCAAAATTAAATTAATTCTAATTCTTTGCTTTCTCTTCTTTTTTTTAATGATTTTTTTATTTTTGACTTTTTGGTTTTTTTTTTTGGTTTGATATTTGTATTTTTTTTATTTCTCAATACTTTTTATTTAAATAAAGAGAATTTTTCTCTCTTTTCTTTTTTTTTATTTTTTTGGAATGACATTTTTACTTAAGAAAAAAGGGACCTTCTTTTTTTTTATACTTTTTTTGTAAAGTAAAATTACTTTTGCCTTTTGCAAGTACAATAACTTTAAAATTGATTGATCAATTTTACTTCTTTGTCATTCCCTTTTTTTATGATTTTTTTACTTAATTTTTTTTTATGATTGATTTTCAATTTTTTTATCTTTTTTATCACTTTTTATTATTTTTTGTTTTTTTCATTTAAGTATAAGGGATTTGTCTCTTTTTTCTTCTTTTTTTTAATTTTTAATTTTGATTTTTTGAATGACATTGTTTTTCGTTTTTTTTTAATGAAATGATTTTTTAGTTTTTTTTCCTTTTTAGAGAATCCTCAAACGGAAGAAATTCATTTAATTCTTAAAGAGGATTGATTTTTTTTTAAATGAAGTCTATTTAGTTCTAAAGAGGATTACTATTTTTCTAAAGAAGATTGATTTAAAAAAAAACTCATCTGATATTATAAAGAGGCCATTTTCGTTTTTGAACTTTTCATCATCCTTTATTCATTTTTGAAACTATATTATATATTTTTTGGATCTTCTTTTTTTTCTCTTCCTTGGTTATTATTTTTAAAAAAATGTTAATTTTTTCTTTCCTTGAATACGTTTTGAAATTAGTTAAATATAAATTGTTGGAATTCAAAAATTGATGGAAAGATGATTATAAAACTCATCAAGTACTAAAGACACTTATTATCCCACATTATTCTCAAGATGACCCCTCTGCACCACATGAGGATACAGAATCTCACATGGCAAATCTAGATAAGAATAAAAAAGTAAAATAAAACCAATCTTTTTTACATTTGTATTTGTGTGTGTATCGTGCAAAGTCAAAATCATAATATTTCAAGCATATGTTACATCATACTAGGGAAGGCAATGTATCAAAGGATTTTCTTCCTTCTCTTGAGCCTTCCATCTAAAAATTCCCCCCAAACACTTTCTCCAATAGTTTACACAGCCCATGATCCAGTTGAACAAACAGGAAACATGAAATAGGATCAGCTCCAAATCAAAATGAGACGCTAACGGCAAATCATACTCATCCAAATCATGAAGTCCCTAACAGTACTACCATTTTTATCAATTCAAGATGCAAATTACTAACCCTTAAAAAACTGAGACATTTATGTAAGCATCAGTTCAAAACGTACATACATTAATCACGAAATCACAGCAGTAGGAATATCAAAGTTAACGCACCATGGCCCTATCAAGCTCAACGGATCGCACTATTAACACAGCAATTATAATAGTCAAATACCTAAGCCTAATTCAGACTTCTTTCAAGCATTTTATCAAGCACCTGCTGAGCGTTCTTTAGGAAACGTATAGAGATGGGATTTTACACCTCACTGTAACCACTTGATGTATGGCCACTAACAACATTACCGTGGCACACAATTCAGCACTCAATATCATATTTCAAACAACAGGGAAGCTTTAATACTAATTTTATTTTCATTGAACTACCCAATTTCCATTCTCTACTCGACATCATCAACAACCTTAAAAGAAAATTGCAACACTGACAATCAAGGTAAGAGAATGAAGTTCATGGCCTACTTTCCAAGAATTTAAATCTAAATCATCCATGAATTGTGATTCTTCTCAAAGAGAACAGGCCATCTAAATTTACAACTAAGCAGCGCACACACTTTTTTAGATTCATGAATCACAATGAACAGGGGGAGGCAACACAAATCCTTAACATAATTATGCTTCCAGCGACAACAACAACAGCAAAAATTATCAAAGCTCAAACGCCAACCAGGTTCAGTTATACCACAATACCCCTAAAATCATCGACCCATAATGACTCTCAGCTAAAACAAAGACTAAAAACAGGGAACATACAAGCCAACAAATGAAGAAGGAGCACGGAAGGAATATAACTCTCGGTGTATGTCCAATTTCTGTGTTGGGCAAAAAAATCCCGAGCTTCCCTTCCCCTAGCCAGAGATTGAAACCTCCTCTCAATTCGCCCCAGAATCTGCGAAGCTTCTTCCCTGGATATCCATGAGTTTCCTCTTCTCTGAACAAAGCAATCCAACTTTGCCCACTCGGTTCTTTTATTTTATTTTCTCTCAATCTCTCGATTTTTGTTGCTTTTCTCCTAGGTCTCCCTATCGTTTTTCTTGTCTCTCGGTCTCCGTCCCTCTATCCTTCAATCCGAAAACTCTCCCCTAGTTCTGGTCTCCTTCCTCTCTTTATCGGGTTCCAACCTCTCCAATCCTTGGCCCCTGTTCTCCTCCTCTTTCCTCCGGTCTGTCGTTTGCTGCCTCTTTTCCCTTCATCGATCTCCGCCCTCATCCTTTTTCCATTTTCGAGTTATCGCTTCTCTGCCCTCGATGGTGAAAGGGACCAGAGAGGTAGATCAACTCCTCGAGCCCCACTGTAAATCTGCCCCTCTCAGACCTCCTGAGACGCTGGCCTGCCATTTCCCATTTTTGCCTTTTGTTCTGTATCTTCGATCTGTTCGCCGTCGATGGCAGGAACCAAACAGATGAAAGGGGGTTGGGTCCGGATTCCCTCATTTTTGCGAGGGAAGGTAACAGTCATTTTTACAGGATCGTGGCCGTCCGTTTCATTTGATAGTTATTGCTTTGCCAAGTCTCATCCATGAGGCAAAGAAAGACATTCACATATGTCGGAAACTCTTCGCTCAATAGGGAGCTTTTACCTCTCATGTCTTTTAGTTTTTATTAATTTTATATTATTTATTCATATCTTATTTTATTTTATAATTAACAATTTTAAATTTTTTATTCATCTTTTAACATAAATATTACTTTATATGATTTTTTTATTAATTTAAGAGAAAGTTAAAATAATTATAATATAAAAAGTTGTACAAAATTAGAATATAACACTTAAATTCAATATATTAAAATTTTCATATGTTATATAATAAAATTTTAAGATAATTTTTTAATTAATAAACACATTTATAAAAGAGTGATAAAAAAATTAGAGTAGTCTGTCAATATTATATAACATATATTTCTCAATTAAAAAAATATCTTAAACTTTTATTATAAAAATTTTAATATATTAAATTTAACTGTTTTATTCTAATTTTGTAAAGCTTTTTTTAATATTATAATTATTTTAACTTACTCTCAAATTAATAAAAAAAATATCATGTGAAATAATACCTATGTTAAAAGACAAATAAAAAAGTTTAAAATTATTAATTATAAAATAAAATGAGATATGAACAAATAATATAAAATTAAGAAAAACTTTATTAAAAAGATATTAGAGTAGAGGCAATTACTGACTGCAGAGTTAAACAAGTTTTTGATACAAACAAATTTCGTCTTTATGATAAAGTAATAACCATCAAATGAAATGGATGGTCACGATCTTGTAAAAATGACCGCCATTTTCCCTCCAAAAAATGAGGGAATCCATGTAGGAACCTTGTGTTTTGACCCCTTCTTTTGTTCTTTTGTTTTTCCGTTTTTTGTCTTGTTAGTTTAAGCATTAGGCTGGTGGGTTCGGAGGAATTGGGTTGGAGTTGATAACTTAGTTTCAGTTTTTAATTAGTTTTAGTTTTAGTTTTTTTAATTTAGGTTGAAGTTGTTTTCTTTTTGTTTTGTTTTGTTTTAATTTTCTTCTTTTTTTATGGGTGATTTTTTTTTTTTGCTTTTTTTTGTGTTTTTTGTTTATTTGATATTATATTTTGATTTGATTTTCAAATTTAATCTGGGGTGAAACTGTTTGAATTATTCAGACTTTGGTTATTTAAACTTTTGGAATTTGGGTATTTTATTTTTTGTTCTTTTCCTTTTCTTTTTTTATAATATTCCTCGTTATTTTTTTCTTTTTTTTTTTGGGATAAAGGGGCTAAAAATGCCTGGTTTGATTTTGTTCCTCCTTTTTCTTTTTTCTCTTTTTTTTGAATTAATTATTTGTCTCTTTTTTTTTGTTTTGATATTTTTTGCTAATTTTATTATTATTATTTTTGGATCATACATGGACAAAAATACGATGTTCATAGTTGCAAAAAGAACAACACTAAAGGAGATGCAGCAAAAAGCAAACACAGAAGAGATGCAGCTTCAGTTTCGACAACTTCAGTCTTTGAGATAGTAGATGTAGCAACTTCGTTCTTTGAATTTGGGCTTCCTTAACATTCAACCATGGGATATTTGCTCTTCACTTTACGAGCTTAGTATTTTGAGCCACGATTGAGGGTGATTTAGCCATCGAAGCCATGATTAAAGGTTTGATTCAAGATCCCCTTAAAGATCTTTGCTTATTTGGTAGCTTCTGTTAACTTAGCCATGGAGAGGGTCTCTGGTTTATGATTCGTTCTTTCTATATTATTCAATTAAAGATTGTTGAGAATTCAATAGAGATGGTGGGTAACTAAGGCAAATTGTAAGGTATACATGCTTTGAGAAAAGAGGTGGCTATTTAAAAATGGGTAGAAATTGGGGGTAACTTTGGTTGTTTCTCCAACCTTTATTGTAATATAAGAATTGTTAATAATGAGATGGCATTTTTGAGTGCTAAGGCAGCTATTTCTTGTTATGTGAGCATTCTATGTTGCAGCTAGAGTTATGGGTATCTTGTTTTATGCTATATTGCTGTTATAGATTTTTAACATGGTGATAATTTTGCTGTAATGATATTGTGCTCAATTAAGGTGACTATTCCGAAATGGTGATAATTGGTATTTTTATCTATAATTGAAATTAAGTGGTTTGTATTTTTATCTCAAGTTAGACTACCAATTGGGGTAACTTTTGTTCTTTCTCTTACCTCTATTGTAATATAAGAACTATTAATAATGAGATAATATTTTTTAGTGCTGAGGCTACTATTTCTTGTTATGTGAGCATTCTATCTCGTGGCCAAAGTTATGGGCATCTTGTTTTATGCTATATTGTTGTTATGGATTTCTGATAATTTGGTTGCATAATGATATTGTGCTCAATTAAGGCGACTATTCTAAAATGGTGATAATTGGTATTTTTATCTATAATTGAAACTGATTGGTTTGTTATTTTTATCTCAAGTTAGACAGCCAAATTCTAAGATGTAATAACACAATGGTGGCTACTAATTATTTTAACTTTGAAGACTATTGTACATCCTAATTATTTGAAGCTAATCTTTCTTCATAGTATAACTATGACTTATAATTCTTATGCTAAGAATTTGGTTGAACAAGTATAACTTGTGTTTATCCTCCAGCTGGTTTAGGCACTTTAGAGTGAGATGCTCATAATGACAAGTTTTTCCTCCTTTTGGTTTTATTTGGTAATATAAAATAGTATATATAGTGGCATGATTCGAGGTCATCATTAAGTTATAGTTCTAAGGAAACTTTTCATGCAACTATAATTTTGTAATGTCTCATAAAATTGTCATTTATTCAATGTACTATCAATTAATTTATATGATTATTGTCATTTATGTGTTAGGTATTCTATTTTTTTTTCATTAAGTGTCTCAAACATGCATACAACTATAAATAAAGTAATTATCCAAAAATAAAAGAGATAGGCTAATCACAAAATGCTTTAAACATCACTTATTGAAGTCACTGCATCAGACCTTTGATTTCATCAGTTATGCTTGAAATGGCTATGTTAGTAAAGCACATATTTAGCCATGCATACTATTTTATATTATCACTATAGTTTGCTTTTGGGCTAGTTTCTTTAAATGTTAGTTACAATTTATTTTTTGCTGTTTTCTTTTTTTATAAAACATGCTTGGCTTTAACCAAGGCACATCGTGTGAAGATATACCAATGGAGTTGTTTTAATGGAATCCCATCCTTTGTAATAGGGGTGAAGATTCAAGTTTTACGTTCAAGATTGGGAAACTATTTTAGGCTTATAAAGTTCAAGTTTTGTACATATTTTTGTGCAAAGTGCTATGCAAAGATCTAAGATTGAAGATCAAGATTGAAGCCAACTTTAGTATAAGAAGGAAAGTGTATGGTTAGGGGGAATATGAATGAATCTAACTTGTAATGAAGTTGTACATAGGAAGTTAGGCTTTGAATGAAAGTGTAAAGAAACAAAATTGTAATGAATATATACTATGCAATAAAATGGTACATTTCTCTTTAATTGAATGTGTAACTTCCTATTTCTGATTTGATAGACATTACAAAACAATAAGAACCTTGCTAAAGAAAATAGAACATCTAAAATAAGAAAATTACAAAACAAAACCAATCAATCTTCATTCCTGCTTAGATATGTAACATCACTAGAGACACCTGGTACCTCATGTGATTGACAAGGTTGATCAATTAGAGCCTATATTGCAAAGGAAAAAAAAAGAACATCCATCTTAAGTACCATGAAAATAATATTATTTTTATTACAACTTACCATTAAAAAACTAGTGTAACTAGTCAAACCATATTGCCTCAAAAAATCACTGTCCTACAAAAAAGTATAGCTTTTGATTATTTAATGAAGTCAATAATGTGAAATAACTATATGGTGCTAAGAATAACTATATATACCACGAAATGGTAATTGTAAGGAACAGTGACCAATGGAGGAATGGCTGTAAGGGGCATCTCATATTGCACTTGACCTTGAGTATGCCATGGTCCTATAAGTAAAACAAAAGGATATGACTTAACTAATGAAAGCAAATAAGTAAACCAAAAAAAGGTGACAAGAATAACATTACATACCATGAATTGCTAATTGTAAGTTAAATTAACACTTGAGGGAGCTATTAGATGGGATATTTGATCTTACACTCGACTTTGAGCATCATTGTGGCCCTATAAGTAAAATGAAAAATAAATTATTGATACTTGAGTCATTCTTGACGTGAAACATTAGCAAAGACTAACTACAGGGTAACAATTATCACTTCATGTTACCGTAAAATGTTGTTGATTTGTAATGTATTAGAACTTGAATAATTTTTTTCCTCTTTTTCCCATACTCAAGACAATTTTTGAGCCGTTTTGATTGTTTTTTACCCTTCCTTTTCCTAAATCCATTCCCTCATGCCATGAATTCACTATTGCTTGGAATCATTATAGGATTTCTCAGGCTATTGTCCACATTGATTTGCCGATTACAAATCCCTAATATTTGTTTGCCTAATTCAGTAATAGCTTTACATAGAAACAATAATGCTTTTTCACTCTTAGAAGCTTCAGTCATTATCAGTATAAGCTCGAGAAAAATTTCTCTGTAGCATTGTGTGGTAGCTAGCTTGGTATCTTCTGTGGCTTCATTTCTTCTAACATCATGTATAGCACCACTTCTTACTTCTTTTGTCCACATTTTTAAAATATATTGAACAGGTACTAATTTGATATCCATGATACTAAATACTTTTAATATATGACAACATAATATACCAATGGTCTCAAATTTCCTATATGAGTAAGAAGTAGACTTTTCATCTAGGTTAAATAAAACCCTCCATTCACCTACATGGTGGACCATGGTAATGACATAGTCAATCAGTGGAGGAGTCTTTGTCTTATTAGCTTTGTATTTCTCTTACTCTTTTTAGAATAAGACAAAAATTGTGGGTGTGTAAATTTGTGCCATATGAAGCAATATAGGGGGAATATTGACTTTTCAATATTGGCATTTTTTTTCGTGATTCAAATTCACACTTTAACTTATTATATCGCTTATCTTTCACTACCTTTCTAAATTGCTTGAAAAACTTAATGATATCCAATGTCGCATTCATACAATTCTTGATGTTTGCATCTACGCTTTCACTTAGCTACGTACTTTGCATACCCAGTGTAAACACTTTCTTCATGTAACATATAGCACATTTTTCTTTTATACTGTACATATGGCTCAACTAAGCATTCTCATGCACATCATATTTTGCAAGCAAGTTGCATCAAGCTTTCTTAAACTGTGCTTCATCCTTGTAGTCATACATGCACTTATTGAAGTTAGTTAAGAAACAAGATTCATCCTTTATCAAATTGCCTAAGTGCTTAATATTATTTTACCTCAAGTGCCATGTACAAAGTCCATGGTATGTGTTAGGTAAAACCTTTCTAAGTGTTAAGGCCATGGCTTTATCCTGATCATTGAAAATGATTTGAGGCTTTTTTTTTATTGTAGGCTTTAGACAATGTTTCTAACAAAAATTTGAAAGACTTTATAGTTTCATCATATAATAAAGCGGTTCCAAAAATAATTGCTCCTCAATGATGGTTAAATCCTAAAAATATTGCAAGCGGTCTGTGTGCACAATTAATACAATGTGTAATATCAAGGGAGACAACATCACTAAAATATTCATAATCAATAAGGATCCTTGCATCTGCTTAAAACACATTTGTTATTTATTCATATGAATCCATATGATAGGCATGGTAGAAGGATAGGTTTTCCATCGACTATCATCAAACAACCTGCTTCCCCATATACCAAGCTCCTTTGCCTTTTAGTTCACAGATAGTTCTTTTGATCTAAGTGGGTATAGCCATGATTAATTCTTCCTCCTGCTTGTATACTCATCAAATCAAATGAGGCTCTTTGTTGCAAATTGACATCATCTGCTAGATGAATCTAATGGCATTGAACTTTAGATAAATTCTGCTAACATACCAACATATGGGTTGTTTCTTGAAGATGAAGAATATGGTTATATTCTTCCACAAAGTCATGCATTCTGAATCTTCCCCTAATGTTCATGACTCCCATCCTCGCTTGACAACTTGTTCTGGTCTTAGGTTATAGATTAGTTATTAGATAATATCTTTTGTCGTGCTTCCGTACAATAAATAAACCTGCATGACCCAATGGAGCCATCTTTTTTCTCTTGTTATGGTATTGTTTCCTAACTCTAAATCTGTCTCTTCCACCATAAGCAACGAAAAACTTCCAAACAACCTATAAGCTATCAAACACCATCCCTAATTTTAGCTTCTAATTAGCATTAATATTAGCATTTTTTGTTGAAGGAAAGGTTGACATACCTAATTTCCTACAAATCATATAACAACATTGTTTTGAAACAACATAAACAACATTGAATCGAATTAAGGAATGCCATACATATACATAGTGGATAAATTTTTGTGAAGTGACTAGTCAACTTGAAGGTCCCTTTGCAAGTTTGTTCCTACATTGATAAGAAGCTTGCCATAAGCATCAAACATAAGCAATGATTTACAATACTACTACTCCAAACTCTCTAAAAAATGTTAACTAAAAATTCTACTAATATTTTTACTTCAACTTATACATTAGTAGTGTTACTAAAAAATTTTAATTTTGAGTTAATCTTATAATACAATAAAATTGAGACCAAAGAGATCTAACAAACTCTACTAAACATAAAAATAAAAAATAAAAACACTTTATTTTGCAAAGGTCTTTACAAATGGTAAAATGGAAAAAAAAATCAATGGCTACAAATGGTCTTCCTACCAGATATAAAAATAATATTACAACTACTTTAATTTCCCCTTTGAGAAAAATAAAAATAAATAACTTTTACTATATACTATAGACCATTATAAGTTTTTTTTTCTTATAGGAGTATCCAAAAAAAAAGTTAGTACCAAAAATTTTTTACCTCAAACTTGATATACATCTGTAAGAAGCAAGATAGAAGTTAGGGCTATTTATGAGTAGGGTCGGGCCGGATATCTAGTAAGCTCAATACCGAACTCGATTTTATATTAGGTTAGGGTTGGTTAGGGCTGCCCAAATCTTTTTTTTTTTTATAAACTGATACTTGTAATATAAAAATATCTTTTTGCAGATTTATAAGTATATATTTCAAAACAGTGAGTTTTTATAACCCTCATGTTTTATTAATAATAAAAAAATAGTCTGGTATTATCAAACAAAATATAAGCTATACTAGGATAGTTAGTCTTAGATAAATATGTGTATTTTCATTATTCAACAAAAGAAATGTTAGTGAGCATGCATATTAATAATGAAAACAATTAAGAAGTAGAGAGGGTTTGGGTAGGTAATGAAAGCAGTAACATGCAAAGAGAATCATATAAAATAAGAATATTATATATATATATATATATATATATATATAAGATGATAAGATATTGATAACTAAAAAAAATAACTATTAGGGTGAGTTGGGCAAAACATGTTTTCGCCCGTAACCTGGCTCGACTCGATGTAATTTTATTTAAAATTTTATCAATTTATATTTTTTGCCTGACCTGATTAGACTGGGTTAGGACATGTTCTTAGAATCTAATGGGCCAATGAACACCCTTAATAGAAGCTTTGAAAGAGAGGAATGAAGGCTAAGTAAGAAAAATGAAGTTAGAATGCAGTTTCAGCCATTTTTTCTCTTTCACCACACAAAACTCTTGGCACTAAAATGTTGTCACGCTAAAATACAATTGAACTAAGTTTTGCATCATATTTTTTGCTTTAAAATGGGGTGTTCTAATCTTCCTACAATTTTATTTTTTTTAATAATACAAGATGCATCGTTTTACTTGTTGGTACAATGCATTTTTATTTTCAATGTTAGACAGCTGGATTTCATGGCATAGGAGACGCGTTGGAGAGAAAGGCACGGGAGAAGATCTACCCTCAATAGACTCGCTTTAATGCTTCACCATATATATGCATGCAAGTGAAGGGTGGATTTTTTTTTTCCAATGCTTTTGAATACAGACTCAAATTTCATTCCACATTTTTCAGTGTTTGGAACACTATTTAAGAAAATATACCTATAATCAATTTAAATTGTCTTCTTAAATAAATTAGAATGTTTGAAATTTTAATTAAGCTCACAAATATTTACAATTTTAAATTATATTAGACCTTAAATAAAAAAAATGCAAGAGTACACTCACCTCATATAACTTAAGAAGATGGCCAAAAAATAAATGGTAATGAATTAAGACCCTTGATGCGCTTGCTGACATATTAAGCATTTTGATATATATATATATATATAGAGAGAGAGAGAGAGAGAGAGAGAGAGAGAGAGAGAGAGGTGAGTAAATTGATTTTCTTTTGATAAATTCCTAACCACAGCCTACCTGACAAAAAGAAAAACATAGCACGAAAGCTAAGTGGGCATTCGGTCTAGTGGTATGATTCTCGCTTTGGGTGCGAGAGGTCCCGAGTTCGATTCTCGGAATGCCCCTGTTTTTTATGTTTCTCAAAACTCAACTTTACATCGCTTGTCCCTCATTATCCAACTTCAATTACCACAAAAGACTTTCTAAATAATAGTCACCAGGTAACATAAATAAGAATCGGAAAGAAAAAGTAAAAACACCTTGTAAATATTCTCTTTAAATTTAAAAATTAAAAATCAGCGTGAGGCTGAGGGAAGCTCAAATGTACTATTTAAAAAAATGATGCCCATGCTAGAGTCATACAAATTCCACATAAAGTATCGCTGCGGGCAAGCATGGTTCTGACTCTTGAGAACCAAACCAGACAATGGTTCAAATTTTCAAAATATTGCTAATAAGTGTATTCGTTCAAGGTTTGTGGCACTGCCTGGCCCACCATGCAAGATCAATATAGAGAAGGCTTACGGTGATTTGAGATATAATTTTATATTGGAAAAATTTTGTTTTAGATTATTGCAGATATGAGGCCTTTAAAATAACTTAGTTTCTACAGTTAGTTTAATAACCTAATCATGCACATTTAATTAGTTGTGCTTGGTCACTTTCAGAAGCATAATTAAAAAAAATACATGGTACATAATTGAAAAAAATAAAATAAAAATAGGCTTGAATCTAGAGCCAAAGACCAAAGTATTTAATTAAGAAAATCAAATGCTCAAAGTTCTGTAGTTGACAAGACAATTCATCAGGGAAAAAGGAACAAAAAAATGGAAGTTCCAAATCACAAGTAATGAGTATTGAACCAAAAGGTAAAGTCATATACCATGCTCAAAGTTCTGCAGTTGGTTGAATAACTTAATAATTTGTTGACAACCAAGAACGGCGGTGCTTGTTTGGTCATTGTTCACGCTTCACAGTCAATGAACACAATTTATGTACAGAGTACAAACTTCAAAGAAATCTTAGTTTAAAAATAACACCAAAGAAAAGACAATAGAGTGTGTTACTATTACCTGTAATATTGAGTTCCTTCCCAATCAACAAAAAAATTTTGGCAACACAACAATGCAGAAAAGAATAGCCCTTTTTTTTCCTAACTACTTTTCAGCATGTTGGAAGCATGATCATGGTTCACTTTACCCTCTGAAAGACTCCTATTTACCTTGTTTACCTTGTGGAAAAAAAATTAAAAAAATAACCAAAGAAAGGCAGTTCTGATTCTGTACTGCAACTAAATAAATAAACTTGCAGAATAGAATATCATTTTGCGAAGAATAAGAGCATCTAGCTATCTCTCAAGTCTTAACAATATCAGAATCAAGCATGTTAGTGAAATAAATATACCGAAAAAGAAGCTCTATTTTTAAAAAAAGGTTCTCTTCACAACCCAACAGATCATTACTTTCTAAGTTAGACATATTTATCAAAACAATTAAATAAAATAAAAAGTATTCCAATAATTTTATGGGACTGAAACTGAGACTGGCTAGGCATCATTGTATAGCCTCCTTTACCCAATTGGCTCTCATTGTTCAATATTCTAGACTCCATGTAGAATCCATCGTAGTGAAAGTAACAGCTAAATGAGTATTACAAACGGAAACTATTAGTGTGTGTATCTACATATATATTACAAGAAAACACAAAGCCAAATAATGGTGTGTATTCACGAGTAAATAGTGCAAAGTCCAACCAGTAGACTTAAAAAATAAGTTTAAGAATTATAAGAAAGTTCTAGGAACCAAGGATCAAGATCATTATGTCACCAGACCCTTAAGACAAGTGAAAATATCATTGGCTACTCAATTTTGCAGAATCAAATGATGTTACATCATGAATCCAATACAGGGCTATGCTGCCAATGGAAAGAGTACAGTAAGTTTTCATATTATTTTATGCAGCACAGGTGATGGTAGCAAGTATGAAATTCATTAAATGATATTAAAAAGCACTCAAAATGAGCATCTTTTTTAGCACTTCACAGATTAGAAGATCTAAACGGATATTGATGAAGCCTTAAATAATAATTATCTATCTTTTTGTTTTTTCTATTCATATGTCAGACAAGTTTTTTATGTTTGAAAACAGAGCATCATAAATTAACAAAATGCAAGACTTGTATTGTCTACAAAAATAAAATATATGCATTAATTTGAAAAACGTACCTTCCATGCCCCTGTTCAATAGACCATGACCCAACTTCAGCTAGGCAAGCATTGTGTTTCTGCACCTTGATCTAAGATATCACCATCTCTAGCTTTAATTCCCTTTCAATCATAGGATAGGGATATCAAAGCTTCCGAAACTTTTATATCTCTGTCGTCAAGGTATTTAAAATTTCTCATTCCATACCAAAATTAAAGCTCTAATGAAGCAAAATAATTATTAGTCATGAATTGCTTATTCATGATATAGCATCCTCTGACAATAGAAAATTTCATGAAACCCCTTAATTTTGGTTTAGATTAGACGCTGAATTCAGTCAACATAAGGCACACATAGACTTATCACCTTTTTCTTTGCGGCTTTCATAAGAAAATCATTCTAACATCCACAGTTTGCAGTCTAATCATCTATGCCGGATTAATTAACACAAATTAATCTAGATTGAAGAAATCGATTAACCCAACCACACCATATCAGACAAGACTTGACCAATTAAAAACAGTCTCACCGAATAGCATATCATCCAAGCAATTGACTACAACCATTTTAATAGATATAAACATATTTCTTCTGCATTACAACTTCCTATATAAGTAATCTCAAGCCGCCAAGTTTTAATCCACATGACTATGCTAAACCAAACACCATAGTAAGAATATGCCACCCTTCCCACCAGAACCAAAACCACAGCAGACTTGAGCAATGTGCATAGATAAACCTAATTCATTTGCTCATTTGCATAACATTGAAAACCATAGCAAAAATCAGGGACCAAAACCCAAAACAAATCGAACAACAAAGGGAAGGAGATTTACTCCTTAACAATACTTAGAATGCCGACAATTTAAGAATCTAATAATTGCAAAACATATACTTAACATTACTTAACTAGGCTTCAATTATTAGAAATGCAATGTTGCAGAAGGATTCAGCTACCAATTACCATTGTTATGTTGCCAGAATTGAATCAGTTATGTATTGCAAATTGTGGAGAGTTGCAATTATCTAAACAGGACCAAAGTAAAGAAATGGGGAGTTTGATAATGTGCCCGAACTTGGAATATGATTGCCCTCAGCAGTGCAATATATCTGATGAATCTCTTTCAATATATCTTGCTTGGTTTTCCAATGTGAAAATTTTGAGTTTACAGCGTAGTAATTTCACAATTCTTCCTGCATGCACCAAAGAATTTCACCTATTGAGAGAGCTTTATTTGGATAATTGCGAGCCTCTTCAAGAAATTAGGGGGGTTTCACCAAACATACAAGATTTATCAGCGAAGAACTACCCATTGTTGAGTACCCAATCTACAAGCATATTATTGAGTCAAGTAAGGTTTCTCTTTCTTCTTCTTTCTTTTTCTTTTCTCAAATCACCCCTTTATTATTTGTACCTTTTAATTATATGAACACAATCAGATGACTCCATTATGTTGGTTGTGTCTCTATGTTCTTCTCTCACTGCTCCTTCACTGCTCCCTGATTTCTTAAGATGTCTCTTTTAAGAATGAAGGGAAAACAAAAATGGAGGATGAAATTGCCTTCCAATACTCTTCAATTTCTGCTTCTTCCCTGGCGTTTCCTCCTTCCCGTGATTGAGAGGTCAATAGCCAGGTCGAAGTACAGTTCTCTTTGCTTTTATTTGCCTGAGTAAGCATGCAGTGAGCGAAGTTGAAGTCCATGGCTGACCTATTCAGAATGAATCGATCTATTTGTGGGCCGAAGACAACAAGTTGAATCAGAAGCTCATAACAGCAAAATTAAACAAGTAAGAAAAAAAAAACAACAATCAATTTGTTAAAACCTAGAATACATTTGGAAAAAAAAAATTGAGTTATGGGCAAGCAAGAAAGTGACGAAGACGGCGAGGACCAAGTCGATTTTCATGCTATTCTCTTTGCTGATGATGGGGAAATAGAAATAGGGAGGGTCGAGGATGGGCCCTCTATATTTCATTTAGAGGCGGTCATCAAACCGCCGGCAAATGCAATAAAACCGCTGGTAATTGACGAAGAGAAGAAGAACCGGAAATGAGATAGGAATAATGGAACAGAAAAGAGGAAGAAGGATTGGGAAGAGAAGAAGAAGAGATAGAGTAACGAGTAAAGGAAGTTCTGTTTTTGCATGCTCGATCACCAGGCAGATCACGCTATACATACCCGACGCAGTAACTAACTATTAACGGGTAGTTATTTTAAAAAGATGCAAATAGCCTTACTGACGCTGACGCAACCAATTCATAACGGAACTAATACAGCAAGGCAATAACAAAAATTTAAACGTATCAACTACTCCCGTATCAACTACTACCCTTCAGTTCACCCTTGACCTCAAGGGTGCTTCGATCGAGCAAAATTTGGGAATCTACGTTGAAAGTCGTACCAAAACTCCCAAGTAGCTTCCTCTGGTAATCCTCCCTTCCATTGGATAAGCACCTGAGTAACCGCACGATTATGGCGTTGAACTATACGCCTCTCTAGAATAGTTTCTGGTTGCTTAATTTCCTTGAGAGAGCTCCAATCATTAGGTAGTAGATATTGGGGCACATTTGGCTCTGGACACTTTCTCAAAAGTGAAACATGGAAGGTGGGGTGAATGTTGGATGTTGGGGGCAGCTGCAGAGTGTAAGCAACCATCCCAACCTTAGAGATAATCTGGGATGGTCCATAGTATCTTGGAGACAGCTTCTCTGAGATCCTCCTTTCAACCGAAACTTGTCTATGTGGTTGCAGTTTGAGAAATACCCAATCCCCCACCTCAAAGTGTCTGTCTGTTCTTCCACAATCGGCATACTGTTTCATGCGATTGGCAGCCATGTTTAGGTTTTGTTTTAAGTTGTTAATCATTACCTCCCATGCCAAAAAGCTGCGGTCACTAACATCCATTGATGATTCATGTGGTAAATATGGTAGCTGCAGAGGGGGTGGTTGACCATACATGACCTCATATGGAGTGATCCCTATTGCCGTATGATACGTGGTGTTGTACCACCATTCCGCAAGGGGCAACCACCTTGCCCACTCTCTAGGAGATTGCCAGGTAAAGCTACGAAGGTAGTGCTCTAAGCAGCGGTTGAGTACCTCACTCTGCCCGTCAGTTTGAGGATGGTAGGCTGTAGAGAGATTTTGAGTGACCCCAAGACAAAGAAGGAACTCTTGCCAGAATTTACTAGTAAATATAGGATCTCTGCCACAACTCAGTTGACACAGACGAAACACTAAATTACAATAATTCACCATGAGTTGCCCGAGAAAGTGCATTTGCTGCCAAATTATCCTTTCCCTTCTTATAGCTGATGACATAAGTTAATCCCATTAATCTAGTGATCCAGTTGTACTGAGATGGAGTGGACAGCCTCTGTTCTAAGAGATACTTGAGGCTTTTCTGGTCAGTGAGTATGGTGAAAGGTTGGATGCACAAGTATTGATGCCATTTGCTAACTGCATACACTATGGCCAGTAGTTCTTGATCATACACAGACATTAATCGGTGCTTTGGAGATAGGGTCTTGCTTACATACGCTATAGGATGTCCTTGCTGCATGAGTACTGCACCAATGCCTACATTGGAAGCATCGGTTTCAATGGTAAAAGGTAGAGTTATGTCCGGCAGGTACAATACAGGTGCCTTTGTTAAAGCGATTTTAAGGTTGTTGAAAGTTTCCTCTGCTTCCTGAGTCCACATGAAGTTGTCTCTTTTGAGCAGGTTTGTGAGAGGTTGAGCTATACTACCGTACCCTTTAATAAACCTGCGATAGTACCCTGACAGCCCCAAAAACCCTCTTAATTCCCTCACCTTGGTTGGTTTTGGCCACTCTACAAGGGCTTTAATTTTATTGGGGTCGACAGCTACATCTTGAGAATTAATTATATGACCCAAGTATTCGACCTGCTGGGTTGCGAATGCACATTTGCTTCTTTTAATGTAGAACTGATTAGTTGCTAGGATATTAAAAACTGTTCTTAGATGCTGCACATGCGTAGCCAGATCCCTGCTGTAAACGAGAATATCGTCAAAAAATACCAGCACATACTTTCTTAAGAGATCTTTGAATATTGCATTCATGATTCCCTGAAAAGTTGAGGGTGCGGTTGTCAGACCAAATGGCATGACCAAGTATTCGTAGTGACCAGAGTGAGTTTGAAAGGTAGTTTTATAGATGTCCTTCTCATGCATACGGATCTGATGATAGCCAGCTTTTAAATCCAATTTAGAGAATATTTTAGATTTCCCCAATTCATCGAGTAAATCTTCGATCAGAGGAATGGGAAAGCTGTTTCGGATTGTGGCCTGATTAAGTGATCTATAATCCATGCACAAGTGCCAACTGCCATCTTTTTTCTTGACCAAAACAACCGGCGAAGCAAATGGGCTACTGCTGTGCTGAAATATTCCACTATCCATCATATCTTTTATTAATCTTTCGCAATGAAGCACCGATACGGGTACGCGTATCGGGTACGACACGACACGATACGTGGGATACAGCAATTTCTAAAATTTTAGGATACGGGTACGTGAATATATATATATAATATATAATTATATATATTCAAGAATCTAAGACATTAAAAAAATAAAATAAAATATAAATAAGCTACCATAACATAAATAATATCACAAATTACAAATATAAGTAAAATATCCATAACAAGTTACATTCCATACAAGCATTAATAATAAAATTTTCAATCCAAGTTAATCTTCATCTTCATCTACATCTACATTAGTAACATTCCCAATGAGCTCTTGTTCTAGATCCGGTTCATCTAAAGATAAATTTGCAACCTCAAGACCTCCTGCCCCATCAAATGGCTCCCAATGATCTCCATTAACATCCCACATCCTAGTCACTCCACTAGAATACTTTTCACTCTTTCTTGATAGAAGACGAAGATTGGTATGAACATAAACCAAGTCTTCAGCCCTTTTTGGATTCAATTTGTTCCTTTTTAGTGAGTGAATGAAAGAGTAGGTGCTCCAATTTCGTTCACAACAAGATGATGAACATGGTTGACGAAGAAGCTTTAATGCAAGCCGTTGGAGTATTGGGGTTGAAGAACCATAATTTAACCACCAATCTTTAGCCTCCAAATTCCACCTATCTTGTAACGAATCAAATAATGAATATGCATCTGAAGCTCCACAAAACATTGAAAATTCTTGAAGGACCAATTTTCTCTCTTTAGGATCCTTAAAATACATATTAAAGCACTTGGTCCTCTCGGTTGAAATTTCAGCATCTAAATGTGGAGGAACTCTATTTGGTGCTACATCAAGCCATTGAGGAGTGTAATACCTATATAGTATGCAATAAAAACAATGAGAATTAGACTTGTTTAGCATAAAATTAAATGTGAAAAGAATATCAACAATGTAAGTATGGAATATTAGTAGAACTTACTTAGGATTCAATGAATGAGCAAGGCAATGAAGTGGTGTACAACTTTTTGTCCAACGATCAATTATAATTCCATACACAACTTCATAAAATCTTGAATGCTCAGAAAGTTCTTTTTTCTCATGCTTGTATATTGATATTTTCACTTGTTCTATCATTGAATCCCACATATCATAAATCAAGTGAAGTGAAGGTTTATCCATATCACAAAATCTAAGCATGTCATAAATAGGCTTTGTGAAAGAGAGGATATAATTAATCTTATCCCACCAAGAGTCATCAAGAATCAACTCTTTAATGGTATTAGCCTTTCCAACATCATCCTCCTTATATGTATTCCATTCTTCACTAATTACCATTGTGTAAAGAGACATTTTAATGAGTCTGAGCCTCTTTAGCATCACAACAGTTGAAGCAAACCTAGTCTCAGCAATGGCCAACAATTTCAAAGGAACAAATTCATTAAAAATGGCCAACCTCATGGAATGATTCATGATGAAAGTTCTGAGAAAAATTACATCATCCCTGATTTGAGTGATCCAATGACATTCTTCATATACTAACTCATTTGCATCAGTGTTTTTAGCTGCACATATATTTTTCAAAGCGAGATTGAGAGTGTGGACAACACATGGTGTCCAAAATATGTGAGGATACTCACCTTCAATAATTTTGCCAGCAGCTTTACAAACAGGGGCATTGTCAGTAATAATTTGAACCACATTTTGAGGTTTTACCTCTTCAATTACTTGCTTCATCAACTCAGCTATGTAGAATTTGTCCTTGTATTCTTTAGTCCCATCAATTGCCTTTAAAAAAATGGGACCCCCATCAGATATAGCCATAAAATTAATTAATGGCCTTCGTTGTACATCAGTCCATCCATCTGTTACAATACTCACTCCCTTCTCACTCCAAGTCCCTTTTATTGGCTCAAGCAACCTTTCAACATTTGTTCTTTCTTGCTGCAACAAAGGACCTCTTAGTGCATTATAACCAGGAGGTTTAAAACCAGAAATCATATTGTTTGCAGCATATTGATAAGAGCTAATGTAATATGGATTGCGTGCCAAATTAAAGGATAAACCACCTGAATAGAACATTTTAGCAATTTTTGCACATAAATTTTCCCTAGCTGTTTGGTTGAAGGCCTTTTCCAAAGCACCAATTGCTCTCTTTTTCCCTTGATTGTGCTCACTTTGAACACCTAAAGGAGATAAATCTCTAGCTGGTGGTGGTAATGGAACTTCTTTTAGTTTTGATCTATTCTCAGCTTCCTCTTGCAAATTTTTCATCTCTGCTAAACAATGAGTATCGACTTTGGGACACATAGAAATTCCTTTACCAGATACCCTCAACAAATGTCACTTAACTCTAGAATAAGATCCTTGAAATTCACGGTTACAATAATTACACTTCCAATGTTTATTTCCACCAGGATTAGCAGTTTCTCCTTCTCTACTTCTAACAATTAAAGTTACATAAGCCCACAAAGGAGTGACTTCTTTTTGGAGAATATTACTAGAACAATATTCAGCAGAAGCAGTGGACCTAGGATTACTAGCAGAACTAGAACTTCCAGTTGCCATGATACCTATAATGGAAAAGCAATATCATTTATAGAAAATCCAAATTTTTACTTTATATAAACAAAAGGTAACCAACCACAAACAAAAGAAAGTGTTCTAACTTTTACATTCATTTCGTTCTCTGTCTTATACTATTTTCATTTTTTCAAAAGTTTTATTACCAATAAACATCCCCTCTCCAGTGGGCACTAGGTTTTAGATCGCATATAAAAATTTCTTCACATAAATTCTTCTTTTTTCTCTTTTAATGAATAGAGCGAGAATGCCAAAGAAAAAGAATTGTAATAATGTTTTCCTAATAATATAATATCAAAGGATGCAGAATTTAATTCCAAGTGTAAAGTGAGTGCCCATGGCTATAGTGAATAATAAATACTAAGAAAAAGTAGTTGTTCTTATTTTAATTACTTTCTTTTTGCCATAATTTGTATAGCTCAATGTTTACCTGATTTCTTCCCATAATTGTTACTCCCGCAGTACAAAAAAATATTACAATCAATTTTGTTGCTTATATGCCCATTGATAATGACACTGGCTCAAAATCCAATTGATTAGAAAGTTTTGAAATTGTACTTTGGATGGAGGGGATTTTATTGAATTGCCATGAAATTGGTGGTATGCTAATAGCACTCGAGGATCCTACTGCAGAATCCTGGTTCATTCTAACGGGAAGAAACCAACATCTCTAATACATTGACTCTTGAATCCCATGAACTTTAGTTCCATTATTGTAAAGCCATTATGCACAGTCACAGAAACATTCGAATTACAAATCTCAGATCTACACAAAGTCACAGAACGAAATCGCAGACGGCAGACCTCAACAACAGTACAACACAGAGAGTGAGTCACAGACAAACACATACGAAATCTCAGAGAAGAAATTATCTCAGCTCAGTTAATCCAACAGAGGAAGACGTAGCAGTAGCAGATTAAGCAATTATCTCAGCAAATATCAATTCGAAATCAGATTAACAGATGGAGGAAGACGCACCTGAGCAAACCGGAGAAAAAGAAGGAGAAACAGACGGAAGGAGGAACGGCCGGAGAAGACGATGGAGAAACGAACTTCGGGAGGAGATGCAGCGGCAAGAATCGAGATGCAGTCGACGAGTGAGAAGACGACGCAGCAAGCATCCACGCGAGGGAAAGTGAAGCAGGACGAGTGAAACGGATCGTTTAACATCAAAGCGTTTCGGAGCCGTTTCTCAGCCGTATTAGAGCCGTTTCTCAGCCGTTTCGAAACGTTTCGGTACGGATGAAACGTTTCGGAAACGTACGGACGAAAACGAAATGTACGGGATACGTTTGTACCTGTACGATACGCGTATCCGTACCGGATACGTATCCGGTACGGGTACGAGGGCCATTTGTGCGTACCGGTGCTTCAGAGATCTTTCGATAACATCCTTCTGCATGGCTGGGTATCTGTATAGCCTCGTGCTATTATCTGATGATCATAATGTCCTCGCTTTAGGGGTAAGCCTTGTGGTTCTTCAAAAATCCCGTAGAACTCCTCTAGTAGCTCCGTAATGACTGGTGGGGTCTCTTCTGTTGATACGACTGTCATTGCACAGAACATTGCTCCTTGAGCGTTAGGAATAAGCTGCAGCATGTAGGTTTGGGATTGTCCCCTCATCATTTTGAAGATCTTCTCCTTATTAATCACCCGACTTTTAGCTCCACTGGCAGCGTTGAGCTGAACTCTTTTTCCTTTCCATTCAAACTTCATGGTTAGATTCCTATAATCCATATTAATGATACCCAAAGTCCTCATCCATTGCATACCCAGAACCATATCACATTTCACTAATGGCAACAAGATAACGTCAGCCTCAAACTTGGTACCTTGTGTAATCCATTTCAACCCTTTACAATCACGTTTTCCCTGCAGTTTATCACCATTAGCTATTGTCATCGTGATCCCCTGTATTGGTTTAATTTCACCTATCCCTTCTTCACTAAAACTCTCATCCGGAAAGTTATGGGTGCTTTCAGTATCTATCAAAATATGCAACAATCTTTTCCGACATCTACTAGTGATTCTTAGAGTGGAATAAGCAGAGGTACCTGACAATGCATGAAGAGATTACTGGGTAGTCAGGAGTTATGGTTTCTTCTACTGAGGGTTCCACAATAACTTCATTGACTTTTCCCGTATCTTTTGTACTCCTCTCCTCAATTTCCATCAAATATACTTGCATTCTTTTTCTCTGTGGACAATCATGGCCAGGAGCATACTTTTCATGGCAAAAGTACCACAAATTCTTGGCCCGATGATCATCCATCTCTTTTGGGGTTAATCTTCGTTGGAATCTTACAGCAGGTTTGCCTAGGATGCTCTTTGAAGTTCCTTGTTTGTTTTCTCCTTGCCACTTCCTTCCTTCTGTTATTGCAGACTTCCCCTTGTATTTGAAGTTAGGGGTATGTTGTGTTTTCTCAGTACCCTTCGAATACTCTACGGTCTACCATCTTCGCACCAAATGTCCTCTGCAACAACTGTAGATTGGCTTCCTGTAATTTGGCCATTCTTGTCGCTTCGAGTAAAGTATGAGGCTTGAGCAATTTTACTCCTGAAGCCAGCTCTGGTTTCAAAGCCCCGAGAAAACAACTGAGTTTTTGTGTCTCAGTTAGCTCTACTTTACAAATTAGATTATCAAACAGTGTTTGGAATTCACTCAGTGGCCCCGTCTGCTTCAATTGCATTAATTCCTCCATTGGATCCTCATACAAGGGTCCAAAGCGGGTTTTCATTGCCTCCACAAGCGTCTCCCAGTTCAAATTTCCCCGCACACTCTTCTCATAATACTGGAAGCATTTGTACGCCTTTTCATCCATTGCCAAACTTGCCAATATCACTTTATTAGCTTCTAGAGTACCGTCAAGTAGAAAGAAGCGCTCACACTTCGAAATCCACCCATTAACGTCATCTTCCGAGAATCTTGGAAGATCCACTTTAGTAAACCGAGTAGAAATCTGGAAATCATTTCCCTGACATTCGTTTCTGCCTCGATCTCTATTATCATTAACCATATCCATAATCTGTAGGGATAACCCACGCGCCAATTCTTGTAAGCCCCCGAAGTGTTGCTCCATCGCTCCCAACTTCTAGGAAAATTCGTCACATAAGCGATCTTCTAATTCTTGCACCTGCATCTGTGAGTGAGTTCCTTCTGCCATGGATCTCCGCTCTGATACCAATGGTACAACTGGAAATGAGATAGGAATAATGGAACAGAAAAGAGGAAGAAGGATTGGGAAGAGAAGAAGAAGAGATAGAGTAACACGTAAAGGAAGTTCTGTTTTTGCATGCTCGATCACCGGGCAGATCACGCTATACATACCCGACGCAGTAACTAACTATTAACAGGTAGTTATTTTAAAAAGACGCAAATAGCCTTACTGACGCTGACGCAACCAATTCATAACGGAACTAATATAGCAAGGCAATAACAAAAATTTAAACGTATCACAGTAAACGTGTAATTTCTGGTAGTTTTAAAAAATTGTTGGAAAATACCGGCACTAAATAGGAGGATTTTTTATAGTGTCAATTTCAAACTCATGAAACGACAAAACAGTTCAAAATCAACTTTATGAAAAATTGATTTTGCACACACATAAAAAGTAATTAGATGATCGAAACATGAATAGGTTTTCTATTTTCTTCTATTCTTTGAGCCAAAACCACATTCTAAAGAGAGAGAGAGATTCAGTATTTTTCCAAAATGCTTTGATAACTCCCAAAAGCACCCTTGTTAATAAGTTGCAGTATTAATAGAGAACAAATTTTGTTTTAAGAAAAGGGTGAAATTTCACATGTTTTAAAGCCTTCAATCTAATTTTCTATTTAATTTTATGACTCCACTGCTGTCTCAATTTCCTAGCTATCTTAAAAGCAAGATTTTGGTTTCTAATGGAGGCAAAATGAGGCATTGTGTGGCGTTGGGATTTAATCCTTGCATGATGCAGAGAAGGACGAAGAGGGTCTGATGTGCAATAAACGAAGAAACTGCAAATTGTGGGGTATAAGGGAATTAGCGTGCAAATCGAATCTCTGGAGGCATATGCATTTCCAAATTTCGTAGTTTTGTTGGCCAAAACACTACGCTCCTGTTGAAATGTCTTCATATGGAAAGTAACATGTTTTGTCATCATGGCATATATATATGAATCTCAAATCAATTATGATTTTTGGTTCTTTTAAAAATTAGGACATTGAAATTATAATTGAATTGGATCCAGTAGAATTGGAATGCGTCTTCACATATATATAATGTTTGATGAAGTCAAGCCTCCCGTCATGTTATTTGAAAGCTTTGTTCTCTGGTGATTGTCAGATCCAGTAGAAATTGCAATATAATGTGTTTCAAGTATTATAATAGATTGATATGGCGGTACGGATAAATGATAATGTATTTGCTATCATGTAAAATCCCAAATTTGACATCTTTAGAATTGGGTTCAGTACCACAAATTGTAGGCCATTGTCATGATTGTTCATTTGAATTGCTAAGTGTTACTCAATTCTGGAAATAATACAATATTTGGTGAAAAAACAGGATATATATATATATATATATATTTCTATCTAATATGAAATTGGTCGAGTAACAACAAATTGTTTCCATGGGTGTTGTAACTTTGTTTACAGTTTGGTGTATATATATGCTGACATTGATGTTGAAAGATGGAAAAAGGTTTTGCAATACTATATACACAGAAAATGGAAAATGAAATCTGTCTTTTATGGATTATGGATTTAGTTGCTCTTATGTGTTGGAGAAGAAATGTGGGCTATGAAAAGGACAGAGTTTATCATTTAAAGCTCTTTCCTTTGAGTTTTCAAAAAGTTGTCCGAAATTATGCAAAATTGTTTAGTCACTTTCGCTCTGATTTTGGGCCATCATTAGCTATGTATTCTCATTTTTAAATGGTTAGATTATTATTCTAATTTTGTTTAGTCTCTAATCATTTCATTATAGGGTCTTCTTTTGTAATCTCATTAGTTTCAATCAAGTTCCAAAGAGACTGGATATTACAATAAGCAATAAGATATATTGACATCATGACTTGAGTACTCCCTACCATGACTTATTTTGATTCTATGACTTTGAAACTAAAGTTTTGGACTTACACTGCAATCTAAAGTACCCATGCTATCGTAACAACCCCAACTCCTTTTTATAGTGATTAAGCTTAATTGCATAGTTAATGATCATAAATTAAGGTTTAATGTTTGTATAAATAGTTTAGGGAAAATAATGTGAAAATTTGATCCTTATTATTATTGGGGATTATTAATCAAAGAACAAAGCAATTTAAGCCTACAAGTAATTTAAGTTATCAAATAAAACTTTCGATTTATTTTATCACTGATTCTATTATCACAAAGCCCTCTTATAATTGTTCCCAAGTCATTACATACCATTAACCTTAAGAAAATTAGGTTTTGGAGACTAAAAATAGGAGTTTAGTGTCTTAAGTCGCAACTTGGACAATCTTGTTAAAGCTAAGTTGACTACTGGAACCTAAAAGTTAAGTTTTTGGATTTGCATCATGACTTGGTTTAACCGTGGCATGACCTGAGTGGTTATTGGAGTTCAAAATAAAAAATATATGATCTGCATCATGACCCATGTCACATTCTAAATTTTCTTTAAATGGTAACGTAACCAAACTAACTAAAGAAAAACATCAGCGAACAACCTCAAGTAAGCATTAGGGAACTAACCCAGGTTAATTAAGAGCTAATTGATTTAATTAGTACTAAAGAGGAGGATATATGTTAGGAACCTTTAATGAGATATTGGTACATCAATCCATCTAATATGGAAGCATATAGAAATAATTCAAGACAAGATTGCGACCATTCTTATCATAACATTTCATTACCTTCACATACATGGAAATATAGGTATGTACATTTAGTCATGTGATAGCCCATCCATTTAGCTGTGCATATCAAGAACTAATGCTTAAATAAACATTGAATTAATCTTGATACCATTAGCATCTTGCATGGCCGAGTGATTAGTGTACAAAGAGGTAAACAAATAAGGGATAATAAGGACAAAAATGTGACACTTTGACATTCCACTAAATTAATATATGCATTAGCTTATTCGATCATGGAATTATCCTCCATTCATGTAATACCATAACTCCTCAAACTTCAACTCACGGCACAACTAGCATATAACATACAAAGGCATTAAAGTTTACAACTTTAGTAGTGGATTTATCGGATATTGGTAACCAAACCCATGCATAAATGTCCATGAGAATCATTTTTACTTAGCTAAATTCTTCTCCATCCATAACATACTCAAACATATTAGAAATAACACAATCGATGGCTTACAACACGGATTGGGAACCATTTCACATGAAATTTCATTTTTTGCTCTTGGGTTGCCATGATAATTTTTTTATATGAATTTTGAAAAATTATAACTAATTCTAAAAAAATAAAAAATCACTCACATGATAGCTTTTTAGAAAGCTCTGGATGTTAACTAATGATAAAAATAGTTCTAGACCAAGAAAAAACCATCTGAACCACAAGAAACAATAAATAGTACCAGAGGTGTTTGCTGCATCATGATACTAACGATAAACTTCAAAAATTAGGTTCTCTCTCTATAGAGCTCCAAATAAGGTGCTCTTAATTGCTGAATAAAGCTTAGGGTGTCTAATTTATGCTTATAAAATTTCATCAGGATTGGATTTCATTTTACTAATGAATGATATAGAAAAGCAAACTAACCATATGAATAGTATACATGCCAAATCTGTAGAATTTTTTCAATTTTGAAAATTCATAATTTATTCTCTAGAGCTCCAAAAATAGTGATTCTTAGTTTAGCAAAAAGCTCTAGATGAGATTATATTTATGTCAAATTTCATAGTTAAATTCGTTCATTTGGTCAGTTTGGAGTTTAGGTAGCAAAAGAGGTGTTTTATGGCACCTAAAAGGGGTCAAATTGATCTATTTGCTCTCCTACTCATACCACAATCACTTGGGCATGTCCAGAAGGATAAAAATAACATACAAATGCTACCTAAGTCATCCAAAACATCCTACATCTCAAAATCACTTTCCAAGTTGAGCTTACATACAAGCACACTAAAGCATATGGATGTCAAAAACTCACATAAATGCATATATGGTTCCAATTTCCATCTATACATCATAAACACATGCTTTTATACATGTTCGAGTATCTACATCTCATATACATCATTTATATACAATTCTTGACATCATTTTACAAAATTTCCTATCCTATTGTCACAATTTCCCTGTTCAAGGCATATGGCTCCTTCCACTTGGTCTTTGGGCTTCACCTAGGCAAAAATAGACATGTGAGGAAAAAAGTGAGATTCAAAGAATCTCAATAGCCCTTTTATCCTTTTAAACATATATATATATGATGCATTTTCAAGTCAATAAATGCAAGCATGTCATAAAACTTTCTAGAAAACATACATAGCCATTTTCTCATGTTACACAAGTTCATATAAATCAAACATAGGCTCTAAAAGTTGTTAGTTCAGCCTCACCCAAATTCTTAGGACTTTTGGATTTGTCTCATTTATTTCTAGGGACTTTTGACTTGGCCTCACTCTTTCTTAAGACTTTTGGCCTTGTCTCACCCACTCTCAAGGACTTTTAGCTCTTTCTCACCCATCTCAAGGGACTTTTGGCCTTACCAAGTCCACTCAAACCATTACATCTTTCAAACAAGTTCAAAAGCACATCATGGCACCAAGACACTAAATCAATGGCTATAAACAATTCACATAATTCAAACACACATACAAAGTAATCCAAGACAAGCAACAAATTAAGAAATGCATGTGAGAAATGTTAGAGAGCTACCTCATGCTAGGAAACATAACTTTTCCCTCTGCTTTTCCCTTGCACCTTCTCGGCCAACATATACAATAGGGGAGTTCTTGATTCTCTTAGCCACAACACATCAAATGAGACTCAAATCAATCATTAGAACCAATTCTAGCTTTATACAACCTCTATGCTAGCTCACTTGGTCTTAAAACACTAATATAGTCCATACCTGGCATAGGAAGCAACCACTTGAAATCATGATCTTGGCTCCCAACTCTCATTCTTTCTAGGTCATATGACTCCATCTAAACTCATTGGAGCCATCATGAACTCAATCTAAGAAGCTAAACTCTAGGTTGCTTCTTTATGTCTAAATGGGACTTAAACTTCCATCTCACAAATCAAGCTTTCTAAATTCAACCTAATGGTTCCGTTAGTATCTATAATTCATATCTAGACCACTCTTAACCTTAAGACCAAGAAAAACCCTCCTTAGGTATACAAAGAGCTTCTTGGTCGAGACAATACTTCATAAGGAAGCCTGTGACACCTTAACCTCTAGCTCATACCCAAGGTGCCCTCTAGCCCATATGGGCAATGCGGAACTCATAAGGGAGACACTTTCTCTACCTTATGCTTGCTCTCTCTATGGCACTATGTGTGGGTAGAGCTCCACTTTGAAGTAATATGGACCGGTTGAGCTCTCTCTCTGATTTCTCTTGCTGAATTACTCTTTTGAGACTTATTTCAATCCCTACTATATGCTTAGTACTCATGGAAAGCAAAAAGGGATTGGAGACATGCATTTTCGCTATAGGCAGATTTTGCTTCATTTCTGGGCTAACTTTGAAAATACATAACTAAATGCAGAAAAATCGTATCTGCATGATCTGGGTCATTCTAGAAAGCTTGAGACGTCTACTTCATGCTAAAAATACTTAGAAGTCTCAATCTCTCACTCATTCTGCTTTTGACATTGAAATAGTTCACTGGTCAGAGGGGGCTTCTTTGCTGTCACAGTTTACTGATATGGACTTTGAAAATGTCTAACTAATTCCAAAAAAACCCAATGCTCATAAACTCTATCTCTATGGAAAGATGTGGATGTTAGCTAGAGGAGAAAAATATCTCCAGATCAGTCCACCAAGCCAATTCCCCGGAAACCGATGAAACAGTACTTCGGGTCTGGTTGGGGGTCTGATTCTGGGCAGGAACTTCGAAATTGCATAACTTCCTCTCTAGACCTCTAAATGAGGTGATTCCAGTTCCTACAAGTCACTGTGACCATCTATTTTCTGTGTATAAAATTTCGTAGCCCTTATACTACGTTTGCCCCTCGGATGATACGTTTCTCAAACTGACCAAATGAACAGTGATTTTCTGAAATCCGAATTTCTGATGTCAACTTTGGATGCTCATAGAAAATGCTATAGACCTCTAAATGACATGAACTCTAGCTTCCTAGAAAGCTCTAAACATAATCTAGCTACATGTCAAATCTCATAGCAAGAAGAGGTCATATGGCTATTCTATGACATCATGTGCAAAAGGCCCTTTCTTGGCCAAAAGTGTGGCTAATGGGGTCCAATCTTAAGTTTTCTACTTCTATGACTCCTTGAGCACATGAGAAAGCATCTTTAGGAGCTATCAATCATGCCTCAAGTGTCTAATCACTTAGATTGGGGAAACTCACTACCCCATGCCCACTTATGCACCCATATAATCTATAGTACTTTGAGCATTTCATAACAAAAGCTACCTTTTTATTCATCATAAGACTCATTCTCATACATGCATCATTCATATATGCATTGTATTACAAAACTATAAATGTACATCATATACATCATTTACATCTTACATCTCATGTATAATGTATTCCAAAACTTTACATTTTTCTTCATCTTTATCCCTAGCCTCATGCTTGGTGGTGGTTGCTCCCATCTCTAATCTCACTTGGGCCACCTGGCATGGTTGGATGGTGGAGAGGGAGGGTGAGATTCGGGGAATCTCAGTAGTTCAACTCTCATTCAAACATACATATATTGCATGCAACAAGTCTCATTATGTATGTATGGCATGTTAGCATATAAAACATGATGAAAACATTTAAAACATGTGGAATGGCCATGGATAACATTCAAGAGTTTGCTGAGTACTTGGATCGGCCTCACCCCTTCCCTTATGGCTTTTGGATTTGCCTTCCCATACTTTAGAGGTACTTAGACTCACCCTTACTCTTTGGGAGTCAACCTCACTTTTGGGAGACATGGCTCAACCAACTTAGGGCTTCGGCTCATCCTCACCTTGGCTATAGGGTTATTGGCTTTCCCATTTCCTCAGGCAAACCAATCAAGCAGTTAAAACATCATCTCAATCATATCACATAATCATGCTAACACACTTCTCATCGCTCATATCATTCATACACACAAGCAAGACAATGTAAACACACAATTATGCATGAGAGAAAGTGGAGAGAACTACCTTTGCTAGCTATTCTCAATTTGCTCTGTCAATTGTCTCCTCCCTTGTTGGTTTCACAACAACTTCTAGATGGGAGAGTTCCTCTTGAGCCTAACCACACAAAAGCATGGCATTAATACCTTAATACTTAATTCTTAAGCTAGGGATCACTTCTACTCAGCTCTACTGAGCTTCTCACTCTAGGTCTTTTCCTATCACTAGGGTCCATGAGCTATCCCTCTCTTTTCTCAACTCTTAAGAAAGGGGGAAAGCAAAAAAGAGAAGACTAGCTACTTCTAATCTCTCTCAAGAATGGTTTCCCACTCTCTCTCCTCTGAACCAGACTCAGACCTAACCATTTCTATCATCTAAACCGTAGGAAAGAGGGAAAAAGGGGAGAAGGGCAAAATACTAAGAGGAAGTCATGAGAATCCTTACCTTTCTTGTGCTTTCCTCTTCTCTTCAGCTTCTCTCTCTCTCCTCCGCCCTTTTCTCTCTCCTAAGACGAGTTTGAGTCGGTTAGAAGAAGAAAGAAGAGATTTGGAAGTCTTTAAAAAGTCAAATTCTCTTTTTCTCACTTTTCTGGACCGCTCTCGCTATAGCGAGTTAGTGCCCTCGCTACGGCGAGCTCGTGTCTGTTCCAGACCTCTGCCTTCGCTATGGTGTCGCTACGGCGAGATCGTGTCTATTCTCGACCTTCGCTATGGCGTCGCTATGGCGAGATCGTGTCTGTTCCAGACCTCTGCCTTCGCTATGGCGCCGCTACAGCGAGCAACTCCCTAGTTTTTGTATGGAATGCCGCACTCGCTACAGCTAGGAACATACTCGCTACGGCGAAGAGGCATTCTCGCTATGGCGATTCCATATCTCGCTATAGCGAGAAGACTTAGAAAATTCTCAGCTCTTCGAAAATTTTCCAGCTTCTCTTTTCCCTTTCTTTTTCTCATTTCTTCTCTCATGTCTTTTTCTGGGTTATTACAAAGCCCATGAAGTTTTGTTTGTTTTCTTGTGCAATTACCTACTTGTGAAGTTTCCTAAATACCTTGGGACCTCATTTATACTCTTACATAAGTCATAGGACCCTTAGGAAGTTTCAGATTTTCATAGGTATATCAAAATCCCTAAATGCTAAAACTTGTTATTTCTGGTTCTTTTTACATTCTATTGCTTCCTTTAAGTTCCTTAGGCTTCAAAACCTCTTTCCCTAGCATATTTAAATCAAAACTAAGCCTCTTACCTAGACCCCTACATCTGGGTGAAGCTCATGGGAAGAGAACAAGTAAAAGGAAACAAAACCACATCATGTATCATACCTTATTTTCAAGCTTTCCAAAAGCTCTTTCTCATGCTCCTAAGAGTTCTCTCAAACCTTCTCCTCCCTCTACTGCCTTAGCCACAAACCAACGCCATAGCAAACAATTAGACCATAGAAAGAGAGAGGAGGAAGAGAGGAACAAGTTTAAAGAAGCAAAGAATATACAAAATTAAAAAATCTTATCCTTTTAGAAGCTTCCTTCTCTTCTCTCTTAAGCGCCTTTTAGACTCTCTCTCTAAATTTGCCCAAACCAGAAAAATGTCGATGGAGAGGTGGAAGAAGAGCTGAATGTGTTTTAAGAGCTATAAAGTAAAGTTGTCACACTTTTTTAACTTTTCACTTTAGTCTCAAAAATATGGTTTTTTCGTTTGTACTCATTTTAACTCCTTTTCGAGAACCATCTTTTCCATCATAAAATTTGAGTCCTCTAACTTATAAATTGCCTTTGGTTTCACCCAAATTGGGTTTGAAATCATTCTGAATCATTTGATCAAAATTTTGATTAACCCTTTTATCGAAATTGCTCACAAAAGAAGTTTTAACTATTTTAGGAGTTCTCATAGTTTTTAGATCCTCTAAGAACTCCAAAAAGCTCAAATTTTTTATTTAAAAGTCCCCTGTGTGAGTTTTCCAAAATTTTTAAAAAATTACGAAAATGCCCTAACCTATTTTTGTAAATTTTTTTAGCTCTTCTGGCTCGTGTTTTTAGGTAACTCAAGCATCCAATCCTCATTTTTAAAGGTCTAATTTATCTTTCTAATTTTATTTGGCCACTATCCATTCAATTTCAAGGACCTCCTTTGAAAATCTCACCTTCTTGGCCCTTTTATCGCAAATTGGGTGTCACAATTTAGTCGTGGGAAATTGTCATGAATCACACCTAATATAATAGCTTATCTAATCTAAGATGAAGACACCTAGCATGCACGGTGGGGAAGGGACAAGTGGAGGAGAAATAAAATAATTAAATCATAAGTAGCCATTTGAAAATTTTCACCACATGTGTGCATGGAAACCCACTCGGACACTTATACATATATATATATATATATATATTTCTAACTATGGGCCTATGGATTATCCATTCTGTAACAACCAGGAAAAAGAGAGAAGAAAGAAAGAAAGGAAAAAGAAAAAGAAAAGAAAAGCTGAAAATTTTCGAAGGGCTGAAAATTTTCTAAGTCTGCTAGCTAGCCTAGCTGTAGCGAATGTACCTGTTTGCTATAGCGAGAAATTGTCTAGCTATAGCGAGAGTGCCTTCTAGTTATAGCGAGAATACTTCTAGCTATAGCGAGTTCAGGCACCCCATACAAAAACTAGGGCGTAGCTCGCTATAGCGCGCGCCATAGCGAAAATAGGGGTTTGGGACTGACACGAGCTCGCCGTAGCGAGGGTTATGGCTCACTATAGCGAGGGTTAGTCCGGAAAAGCGTGAAAAAAGAGGATTTGACTTTTTAAAACATCCCAACTCCTTCTTTCACTCTGTAACCGACTTAAGCTCCCTCTGAGACAGAGAAAAGGGCGGAGGAGAGAGAGAGAAGCCTAGAGGAGGAAGGAAGAACAAGAAAAGGTAAGGATTTCCATGGCTTTTCTCTTAGCATGTTGTTCTTCTCTCCTTATCCTCTCTTCCTACGGTTTTGGTAGTTAAAGTAGCCATGTTTTGAGCTTGGTTCAGAGGAGGGAGAGTAGAAAACCCCTTTGGAAGAAGACCAAGACTCACATATTTTTAATTCTCCCTTGCTTCCTTTCTTGAGAGCTTGAGAGAGGAAGGAGAGTTGATGAGTTTCTAATGAGAGAAAGAACCCCTAGCTCTTATATGCTTAGTAGGGTTTACTAGAAAGAAATCCCTAACTTATAAATAAAGTGTTAAGAGAGTAATTTCATGTTTCTTGTGTGGTTAGGCTCAACAGAAGCATTCCCATCTAGAGGTGATTGTGAAAACCACAAGGGAGGAGACAAATCGAAAGGGAAAGTTTGAGATTAGCCAATAAGGTAGCTCTCTCCCCCTTCTCTCATGCATAATTGTGTGCTTACATTGTCTTGCTTGTGTGTATGTATGTCTTGAACCATGAGAAGTATGCTAGCATGATGATACCTTATGAATTGAAATGATGTTTTATGTGATTGTTTTGGTTTGCTTGAGTATGGAAAAGCCAACAACCCTCTAGCCATGATGAGGATGAGCCAAAAACCCTCAAGTTGGTTGAGACAAAGTAAAGAGTCTCCCAAAAGTGAGGTTGACTCCCAAGAGTAAGGGTTGAGTCTAAGAACCTCTTAAAGAATGGGTGAGGCAAGTCTAAAATCCACAAGTGAGTGGGTGAGGCTAGTCCCTTCACTTGGCAAGCTTTTATATGTTATGTATGGCCTACTCACATATTGAAAATGATTTTCTTATGTATGGCCTATTCAAATGTTGTAAATGCTTTTCTTATGACTTCACATGCTAATATGCCCGTGCATACATTGTGAGACTTGTTTGCATGGTTTGTGTATGATTGAATGAGAGATGAGCTATTGAGATTCTTTGAATCTCACTCCCCCTCTCCACCATCCTACCATGCTAGGTGGACCAAGTGAGGCAAGAGATGGGAGCCACCAAGCTTGAAGCTAGGGAGATTAGTGAAGAATTGTAAAAGAGCCTCTTGTAATTATTTTGTAGTTAAGTCAAGAAGTGTAAACTAATGATGTATATGATGTAGCATCTATGAATCCTTGTAAATGAATGTATTTACCATATATGTATGATAATGAGCACCATTTTGAATAACGTAGCAAGCTTGTATGAAAAGCATGATTTTAGCATTGGCCACATGGGTGTATAAATGAATGTGAGAGAGTGAGTCTTGCAAATCTGGATTGTTAGACACTTGAGCCATGTTTGATAGCCCCTATTGATGCTATTCCACGTGCTCATAGAGCCTTAGAAGTAGGAGAAGCCAAGTTGAGTCCTTGGAACCCCTTTTTGCAAGAGAAAGTGGCACTTTGCCCCCTTATGTCGAAATCTGACCAAATGACCTCTTCTTGATTTGAAATTTGGCATGTGACTAGATCTTGTCTAGGGCTTTTTGGAAAGCTAAAGATCAAGTCATTTGGAGGTCTATAGAATTTTCTATGATTTTTCAAAGTTGGTATCAGAAATTCGGATTTCATAAACACTGTTCATTTGGTCAGTTGTGAAATTGTGTCATCCGAGGGGCAAACGTGAACCAATGACTACGAAATTTTATAGGCGGAAACTAGATAGTCACAGTGACTTGTAGGAACTGGAAGCACCTCATTTGGAGGTCTAGAGAGGAAGATATGCAATTTCGAAGTTCCTGCCCAGCATCAGTCACCTTGCCAGACCCGAGGTACTGTTCCATCGGTTTCCGGGAGTTTGGCTTGATGAACTGATCTGGAGATATTTTTCCTCCCTAGATAACATCCACATCTTTCCATAGTGATATTGTTTACAAGCATTGGATTTTTTTGGAATTAGTTAGACATTTCTAAAGTCCATATCAGTAAACTGTGACAGTATCAGGAACCCCTCCGACCTGCAGATGTTTTCGCATGTCAAACGCATTATATGTGAGATTTTAAGACTTCCACATATTTTTAGTATGAAGTAGAAGTCCTAATCTTTCTAGAATGACTGAGACCATATGTTTTTTATTTTTCTGTATTTAGTTATGAATTTCCAAACTCTGCCAGAAATGAGGCCAAGTATGGCCGAAATTGAGCTTGCATGATTCATACCACTTTTCGGTTTCCATGGGTTTAAATCATGTTTTTGAGATTGAAATGAGTTGTAATGGTGCAATTAAATATGAGAATGCATAAAATGAGCTCACTCGGTCCATGTGACATTGAAATACATTTTAACCATGCTAAAGTATAAAGAAAGTGCAAGCATCTAAGGAAGGGAGATCTCACTTTAGTCTTCCTAGATGTATATGAGCATGTAAGGCATGATGAGTATGAGCTAGAAAAGAAGGTGTTAGACATTCAATATACCTTAACTAGATGGGAAAGATATATATATATATATATATATATATATGTTGCCACCTTGCATAGTATCGAACAAGAAATGGGAGGAATGAATTTTAAATTTGTTTAATTGTTTCCACTATCGGTTAGGAAGTATGATGTGTCCATTGCAATAATCGTCCTCCACCTTAACTTCATTTAGGTCAAGAGAAATAGTGGTAAGAAGAGAAAAAGAACTTGAATAGCCATGGGAATGAAAGGATGAGAAAATAAACCGTAGGTACAAGAGATTTCATCAAAGGTAAGAATAGGAAATTTAGTTTATCTTCAAATTGCTTTCATTCTACCTAGTTAAAATTTTGAGTTAGGATACTTTGCATTGTTGGAAAGCCATAGAACATTCAAGAAACAAACATTAGAGAAACTTTGGAGGGAGCCACGGGTCTCGAAAGGTAAGTGCTTAAACTCTTCCCCTTTGAAACCAATTAGGTCGAGAGTGGGGGTGAAATGGAAAGGAAATTATGTATACCTAGTTGGCTATGAGAATGGCACCTTAGGAATGTCTTAAATTGAATAAGAGGGATATCACAAAAGGGCAACATGTATGAAGGATGTTTTGACACCAAATGGAACCATGTAGTTAGATATTATGCAAAGTACATATATACATAATTGCCACCATTGGAAATGGATATACCAAGGCTAGGAAAACTAGTAATTAGGGACTAAATTGCCATACAAATAAAGATTTAAGACTAGATTTTAAGGCCTTAAACTCAACATAATTAATTCAATTGGTATTCAATTAATGAGAAGAAAAGGAAACGAAGATGTGATTATTTTCAAATTAAGAACTCAAATTTCCAACTAATGGAAGAGAATTAAAATGTACGTATAGGAAATTAGTAGCTTAAGTGTAATTCAAATCTTGCTCATGACTTGTTCTTCGTTAAGGTATTATGTGATTGAAATTATATGGAAAGAATTGTAACAAGGGCTAGGGACTAAATTGACAGAATTGCGATAACAGAACATGTAGTTAACATTGTATTCTTTTTGTTTATGTATGTAATTGTGCTGAATGATTCATAAATTTTCTATGCTGTGTATGGTTGCATGTATGTATACTAAATTGGCTCTTATGAGTATTAGATCACTGTTATTGGCCAATGACTAAAGCACATTAGCCTAATGAATGAATGTATGCTACTGTTTGGTAATTGCATGCTCTTACATTAAATTATGTATCGAATGTACCCTAGATGATATTCAGTGCTGTTTATATGCATATTCTTTGAATACATTATTATTTACTGGGATTTTATCTCATTACAAAGCTAACTATTTTTCCAGGTATCAGTTATACCCCAGACGGAGTCAAACAAGTAGAAAATAAATAAACAAACTAGTATACTACGTGTTGTTCTTATAGCTAGTTTTATAAATCCTTTAAATAGGGTAAAATGTTAAAGTATGACCTTAGTTTTAAGAATGTAAAGTTGTTTTGTAATCCTCTATTTTGTATCTGTATGATAATAGCACATGAATAACTTTCTATGCAATTTGATGACAATACCTAACAGAAGTGTTGATTTACATGTAAAAATAACTTTAATTATTGTTTTTGCATGAAATTGATTATCATAATCTTAAGAATAATTATAGAATAATGGTCTATGCTTGTTTGATGTTAGGGAGACCATTTTAAAATTTATGTATGAATTCCCTGAGTTTGGTTGAAAAATGATAGAGTATATCCAGCTAGAAAGTCAAATTTGTATGCACTCTAGGTACTTGATGTCTGCTTCTTGTAGAAATAGTTAGAAGGGGGATTTCTGAGCCCAAATTTATATAATGAGTTCTCCATCCTTTGAACTTAAGATTTAGAAAGGTACAAAATTTTTGGAACAAGTTAGATCATGGCAATAAGGTACTAATTCAACTTAACTTCTGTATGGGACAGCTCTAAGCAGGATTTATAATAAATCTTGTTAAATAGGTAAATGAATGAATTAATTCATGAAATTTTATGGGAATGTATCCAAGACATATAAACTCAAATTTGGAAAGTTCTAGAATTTTTTGAGTTCGTTTACTAGGCCAACTAAGTCAAAAATAGGGAACATAGGGTATAACGAGTTCAAACTAGGTAGTGATCTAAATGGCACTGGTTAAGGGATCATCCCTAGGAATTTTCCAAAATTGTTTTAGTGGCTTTTGATTTACATTATAAAGACTCACCCTACCAATTTTTATGATTTTTTAGATGACATTTGATGGGGTAAAGAAATTTCACAAAAACAGGTCCAAAAATTTAAGTTAGTGATAACTTTGTTAGCTTTCATTTCTCCTCAACGGAATGAGAATTTTTATGGTAAGGAGAATAACAAAGTTATGAACCTATGTTTTATTGTAAATATGATAGGAATCCTCTGGGAATGACAACCTAGGCCTTCAATGTTGTGGTGAGATTACTCTTTGGACCTTACTGTTCAAGATTTCTCGATCCATGCTGCGACGAGCTTTTCTTGCGCCACAGTGAGGTAAGCTACTGGGACACTATTGTTGGTCTTCTCGATTCTTACCATGGTGAAGTTGCTCTTTGGAACCCTCCTTGGGTGAAGTTCTCTCCTTGTGTCATGGCAAGGCATGTTACACTATGGCAAACCACAATTCTATAATGGTCCTAGCTGCGGCTTATGTAGTCTTGGCCATGACTCAAACCCCCTCTGATCCTATGCTCTTACTTTCTCACTTCTTAACCATAAACCCATCACTCCTGGTGAATTCTAAGGCCTCCCTAACCATCATTCATGATTTCTCTAGACCTCATGGCTCCCAAATGCTCTAATTATTAACCCATACTAATCATAGGCTTAAGGGGAATTCATGATAATTGATTACCACCATACATACCAGCATATGAATATATTATGGAGGCAAAGATACACAAGTCCTAATAACATCATTCATATATGTATTGCAACAGAGGTTCTATATAATGCTAGTCAAGATCATCATTTAGGGCAACACATGATTATACTCTTAAGTGACAAGCCATACTTCTATATTAGCAAGGTTCCACATTAGATTATAAGTGAGTACATGCATCTTGTTTCAACTACTGCAAGGTTTGTTCTCCTATTAGTTACATCCTTGATTACAAAATATCAAAATACCAACATTTGGCAATATGAGTACATGATGATGCCATACAAAATGAATCACAAAAATTAGCATCTATTCTAAGTCAAATTAATCAAGTATAGAGTATCCACACATAGGTTCATCTCATAGATGTTCATCCACTTACTTTTCCTTTTTCTTACCTGAGGAACCTCCACCTAAAATTATTAGCCTATAAAACGGGGTGAGATATGAATTTCAGTAACCAAAGCAAAATTTTCATGCATATGTACAATGTCACACCTGAAAATGCGACCGCGTGGCCCCAAATCAAAATCAAAATTACAATAAAAGTAGAGTCGCAACCAAATTTTTATTTTTGAAAAGACAAAATTTTGGAAAAAATCTTTTTATAAGAAGAAAACAAGAAAAATAGTCTGCGAACCAGAAAATAGGTTCGGGAGTCAATTATGAGTGGGGAAGGTGTTAAGCACCCCACAACACCCGTTGTTAAGAACGATTATCCTAAATTAGTTGTGCAAAATCAATACGGCCTTTAATTTATTTTGATTCTCCTTAACAAATTACATACAAAATAAGAGATAGAAATAAAAGAAATGAAATTAAAAGTAAAAAGGAAGAAAGAAATTAAAGAAACAAAATTAGAAAATCAAAATAAAAGAAAAGAAATCAAGAAAATACAAGTTGAAAAGAAAATTTTATTCACAAGGATGGACTTGATCTAGGATGAGAGCCTAGAGCCTACGTACCCTTCGGGAGGGATCAAAGTCCACGTAATTCGACTAAGAGTTACGTTGGTCGGTTTTTTCTTTTGTTTATGTTTTATTTTTGTCTTTTTTTTTTGGTTCTTGTTTTTATTTTGTTTTGTTTTGTTTTGGTTTTGTTTTATTTTTCTTTTCTTTTATGGAGGAAAGAGAAAGAAAATAAGAAGCACTTTCACTTTTAGCAAATAAAACGAGTTCAGAATTTTTTAATGTGTTTTAATTTGCTAAGATCAAAGTTAATTTTATTTCTTTGCTCTTCTCATATACTTTTTTTTTACGAGTTTTCCTCTTACCCTTTTTTTTAATTTTTTTAATTTATTTCTATCTTTGATTAATTAAGGTGTAAAGATTTATTTTTAAAGGTAAAAGTAAGATACCTAAGTTAAAATTACAAAAAGTAAAATGGCATTTTTTTTATTTAAGTCTTTTCAGTTTTTTTTGGTTTTTTTTTCTTTAATTATTTTATTTTATTTTATTTTATTTTATATTTTAAAAAAAGAGGAACCTGGAAAAAATTTAAAAGATTGAAAAAGAGGTAAATTTTTTCACTTTTATGTTCCCTTTTGTTATTGTTATTGTTCTCTTTCTCTTTTGAGTTCTGTTGTTTGTTTTTTGTATTTTGTTTTTTAGTCTTTGTTTTGTTTTGTTTTGTTTTTGGGTGAATAGTGAGGAGGAAAATGGAAATCACTTTAGGCTTTTGAAAACAAGAATGGTTTCAAAATTATTTTGCATGTTTAATTTACAAAATTGATTGTACTTCTTTGCCCTCTCTTTTTCTCTCTCCCTTTTTATCTTCTTTTTGAATTTTTCTTGTCCTTTTGTTGAAAAACTTTTCCTTCTATGTTTTTTTGGAATTAATTCGATGCAAGCCATTGAAACCTAAAATGTATCAAAATGTAAATTTAATACCCAATGGACGCCAAGGAGGCTCATTGCCCTACATGATCCTTAGGTGGGTTCCTATACGTCCGAGGGCACAAAGAATCCCACACAACTATTCTTGAAAGGGAACGAGATGAAATAAAATGAAAATAAAATCAACAAATTTACTAGCACAAGATGATTTGTGATAGTGTGTGTCTGGTGTTCAATCCAATATTAGTCTATTCCGAATATACATCACAATATCTCATACATAAATTAGGTGAAAGTAAAGAACCAATGAAGCTATCCCTTTTGCCTTCTCTTTGATCATCTGCCCAAGGATCTCCTCAGCAATTTGCCTGATTAGTGGCGCTTTCCCTGTTATTTATTCAGCTGTCCCAATCCCATATGTTCTCTCCAGCAATTTCCACGACCAATGGTGCAGATGTAACAAAGGAAAAGTATGAGCTGAAGTAGAGCAGGGGCAAATATATGCCCAAAAATTCAAACCAAAGACAGAATTTAGATAAGACTTGCATCCTTATTTTCACTTTAGATGATATAATCATCAGAGTCACCACGACTCAAAACCTATGATCTACTTAATCAAGTCATGGCAAAATTTATCAGATCATCAACCATATGCTCAAATTACGAACTGGAAATTAATGTTTTATATGTTTTAACCACAAGACCAGCTTAAATTATACGAGACAAGAATTTAGTTTCTCATCATTACACTTAAGGTTAGGTTACTACATACCATATCAAAACTCTAAACCTCAAATCAGCACACGATTAAGTAATGTTTGCTTGAATTTTAATATTAAGGACCATCTTAAAGACTAAAGCCTCTCACCAAGAAACAGAATCAGGTACGCAGCAAGTTTCATTTGCATTAAAATTCAAACACCACCAGGGCTATATATGATGTATTCGACACATAAACGAAATCACAAACATACAGGTACGAGATCTAATTGAAGCTAAAAAAAAAACTCTGAATGCTAAAGCTGAGAATGACAAGAGACCCCCACTATCCAACTAGGGATTATTCATGTGCCCATCAATACAGAAACAATTTTTACCAACCCCAAGAGTGAACAAGAGGCAGATACGAAGCTCGTGCCTTTCACCCCACAGGTTTTCTCAAAAGATTATGTTAAAAAAGCTTTATTCAATTAGAAACATAGAGGCATTCAGACCCAAGTCCCGTAATATTATCAAATACACATTTAGGTTCAAGTTTCTATTCAGATGGACATGGCCAAACCATAATCATTTGCAATTAGATTCAGTCGCTATACTTAGGCAGAATGACAATAATGTATCAAACTCCTCAAAACTAGTAAGAGGGATACGATGAACAAGGGTATTAATCAAATGATTTATCAGACCTAGATTTGAACATCAACACAGATAACATACATGGTTCTCATACTTTTGAAAATAAGAGACAAACAAAAATGGCGATAAAAACATACATCAGTGGGCTCATTTTCTCTCCTTCGAATCCCAGAGACTTCTCCCTTGGTTCTTCTTCCCTTCTGAGCTCCTTGGCCTTCGGATCTCCTCTAACCCGAAGTTTACTCTGAAAGAATCCCCTTCTTTATCTCTCTCTCTTTCTTCCCCAGATCAGAAGACCGTTCTCGCCTCTATTCCCTTGCTCCCTCCATTTTTTCTCGAATCTCCTATTTTTTCAAAATTTTTCTCATCTCCCAGTCTCTGTCTCTTGCATAGCTCCCTCTCACTCTCAGTTTTTTTCTCTTCCTTCCTGTAACCCTCAGTTCTCCTCTTGCATCCTTTTGTTCCTTCTTCAATTTTTTTTCAGTCTCCCAATCTCCCCCTTTCTGTTTCTCCTTCGGTTCTCTCGTCCCCCTATCTTCGAAAACCCATCTTCTCCCTTGAAAAACCCCTTTTTCCTCCAATCTCTTGATCTCCTACCTCTATTCTATCCCTTCACTCCGTCTTCGAATCTCAGCCCCTCTCAAGCTCTCTCTCTTTTCACCCCGAATCAGAAAAATGCCCCTCACCTTCTCTGTTCTTTTTCTCCCCCCGTACTTCTCTCACTCTCCTCCTTTTTATCCAGCGCTTCATCCACTTCTCTATCCCTGTCTTTTCCTTCTCTGATGCGTCTCTTTCGTCTCTCAAGCCATGTGTCTGCTGCTTTTCCTTTTTACATTTCTCTGTGTCTCTCTGCCTCTCTGCTTCCTACTGGCAATGGCCAGACGCTTGAAAATGGTGTTGGGGTCAAAACGCAACTTTTGAGTTTTGACCTCAACCTAAGTGATTTTTTTTGTGTCTATTGTATTTTGGTTGGGCCGGTGAGTTTGAATTAGGTTAGACTTGGGCTGAAATTTCCTCTCTCCTTAATATTCTCCTTCTTCTCTCTTTTTATTTGTTTGAATTGGGCTGATTATTCTTTTTTTTTGGGCTCAGTGGGTTTAAAGAAGATGGGTTGAGCTGTGTTGGTCCATTTTTTTTAATATATTGAGTTGGAGATTTTTTCCTCTTTTTTTTTCATTTCTTGAAATTTTTATTTTTATTATTTTTTATTAGTTTTTATGTTTTCTTCTTTTTTTTTACTTGCTTCTCAATTTTTGGTTTTCTTTTTTTTCTGTCCCTTCTTTTTTTGAGTTATTTGGACTTTAGGAATTTAAGGGGAAAAAGTTTAATATCCCTCTTTTTTTTTAAAAAGTAACTTTTCCTTATTTTTTCATTTTTCATATTTTTTCTTCTTTGATTTTGTTATTATTTTTTACGTTTATCCGGAAAAAAATACGGTGTTCACAGTTGCCCCTCTTTACTTGTTTCTTAGGCAAGGAAATTGAAAATGTAATTTTTGATATTTTTGCATAAGAAACAAGTAAAGATAAGAACACGTATTTTGTCTGAACTGATTTGATTGCCTCTTATCAATTAGACAATAAAGAAAAGGTAAGAGTGACCTGAACAAAATGTGGCGTTTACAGGTTGCCCCTCTTATTCTTTAAGCGAGGAGATCAGAAGTGCAATTTTTGATATCCTTAACTTAAGAATAAGTAAAGATGAAAACACATATTTTGTTTGGGGAGCTAATAGATCAAGGGGAATTAACTTACATGGAAGTGCAATTCTATTCTAGTGCAGGACTTCAGGTGCCTGTTCTAGTACAGGACTTTGTGTGCTTGTTCTGGAGCAGGGCTTTGAAAGGGGTGCTTGTTTTGGAGCACGACTTTGGTTGTTTGTTCTAGAGCAGGATTTTGAAAGGGATGCCTATTCTAGAGCAGGACTTTGAAAGGGGTGCTTGTTCTGGAGTAGGGCTTTGGTGCTTATTCTGTGTAGGACTTCGTGGTGCCTGTTCTGGAGCAAGGCTTTAAAAGGGATGCCTGGTTGTGCAGGGCTTTAAGGGTACCTAGCCTATGCAGGGCTTTAAGGGTGGTGCCTGGCTGTGTAGCTCTTTGAAGGGGAGCCTGGCCTATGTAGGGCTTTAAAAGGGTACCTAGCTTGTGCAGGGCTTCAAAGGTGCCTGGCTGTGCAGGGCTTCAAGGGTGCCTGGCTGTGTAGGGTTTCAAGGGTGCTTGGCCTATGTAGGGCTTTAAGAGTGGTGCCTGGCTGTGCAAGGCTTTAAGGGTGCCTGGCCTATGCAGGGCTTTGAAAGGGTGCATGGCCTATGCAGGGCTTTAAAGGTGCGTGGCTTGTGCAGGGCTTTAAAGGTGCGAGCTTGTGCAGGGCTTTAAAGGGGCGCCTGGCCTATGCAAGGCTTTGAAATGGTGCCTGGCCTGTGCAGGGCTTTGAAATGGTACCTAGCCCATGCAGGGCTTTAAGGGTGCCTGGCCTATGCAGGGTTTTGAAAGGATGCCTGACCTATGCAGGGCTTTAAGGGTGGTGCCTATGCAGGCTTTAAGGGTGGTGCTTGGCTGTGCAGGGCTTCAAGGGTGCCTGGCTGTGCAGGGCTTCAAGGGTGCCCGGCCTATACAGGGCTTTAAGGGTACCTGGCCTATGCAGGGCTTTGAAGGTGCCTAGCTTATGCAGGGCTTTGAAAAAGTTCCTGGCCTATGCATGGCTTTAAAAGAGTGTCTGGCCTGTACAGGGCTTTAAGGGTATCTGGCCTGTGTAGGGCTTTAAGGGTGGTGCCTGGCTGTGCAGGGCTTCAAGGGTGCCTGGCTGTGCAGGGCTTTTAGGGTGCCCAGCCTATACAGGGCTTTAATGGTGCCTGGCCTATGCAGGGCTTTGAAGGTTCCTGGCTTATGCAGGGCTTTGAAAAAGTGCCTGGCTTATGCATGGCTTTAAAAGAGTGCCTGGCCTGTACAGGGCTTTAAGGGTGTCTGGCCTATGCAGGGTTTTAAGGGTGCTTGGCCTATGCAGGACTTTGAAAGAATGCTTGGCCTATACAGGGTTTTGAAGGTGCCTGGCCTATGCAGGACTTTAAAAGAGTGCCTAGCCTATGCAGGGCTTTAAGGGTGCCTGGCCTATGCAGGACTTTGAGGGTGCCTGGCTTGTGCAGGGCTTTGAAAAGTACTTGGCCTATGCAAGGCTTTGAGGGTGCCTGGCCTATACAGGGCTTTGAAGGTGCCTATTTGTGCAGGGCTTTGAAAAAGTGCCTGACCTATGCAGGGCTTTGAGGGTGCCTGGCCTATACAGGCTTTGAAAGGGGTGCCTTTTTTGGTGAATTTTTCCTAAATTTGAAAATTTTACTCCATTTATCTAAGTTTTATGCATGGTAATGCACTTATATGAAATGTGTGATGCACACAGAATGCTTGACTTTTGAGTTTAGCAACACACTTTTGCCCTGATATAAATCAGGATTTATGTATACAGCCGTAAGAAGCATGAAACATGAAGCATGTGAGATGTTACAATTCAAATTTTTCTTTTGTTTTTCTTTTGCCCCAATATGAACTCGAGGTCCACATAATGAATGCACATGTAAAATACACGAAGCGCATGAGATGTTTCATGAAATGTAAAATGCTTATTTTGATTACCCTAATATGAGCTTAGGGTTCACATGTATGCATGTATGAAATGCAAAAAGCAAGTGTGATACTTTGTTTTATAAAATATGAATGTTTGCTTTTACCTTGCCCTAGCGTGAAGCAATATGCATGAAAGATGCTTTATTTAATAAAATGCCAAAATTTACTTTTTTTTTTCATTTTTCTTGCCTCGCTGTAAACTGGGATTCACATGATGTATGCATAAGTGAGATAAAAAAAAACATGCAAGATTTTTGCTTTTAGTTACCCTAATATGAACTAGGGCCTATGCAATGTATGTAAATGTGGAATGCCTGAAACAGGTGATGATTCCTTTCATGAAATGCAAATTTTTCTTTTCCTCGCCCCGGTGTAAATTAGGGTTATTGTAGGTGTTAGAAGTATGAAGTAGGTGGGATGCTACAATTTATGGAATGCACGTTTTTTGTTTTTTCTTTGCCCCAATATGAAATTGAGGTTTACATAATGTTCAAGTGAAATGCAAGAAGCATATAAGATGCTTTATAAAATGCAAAACGTTTGTTTCCACTTACCCCTGCATGAATTATGCTCTATGTAATGTATGCAAGTGTGAAATGCATGAAATGTGTGATGCTTTATGTTATGAAATGCAAATCTTTGCCTTTCATTTGCCTTATTGTGAACCAGAGTCCATATAATGTATGCATATGCGAGATGCGTGAAGCGTTTGAAATATTTTGTTTTATGAAATGCAAAGTCTTTTTTTTAGCTGCCCCAACATAAACCGGGGTTTATGCAACGTATGCAAATATGGGATGCATGAAACATGTGATGCTTCATTTTATGAAATGCAAATTTTCCTTTTGCTTGCCCCAATGTAAACTACGGGCTATGAGATGTATGCAAGTATGAGGTATGTGGAACATATGATGTCTTATTTCCTAAAAATGCAAATTTTTGCATCTACTTCCCTCATTGTGAGTTTAGTTTAATGTAATGTATGCATATATGAGATGCATGATGCATATGAGATGCAAGTTGTTTTGTGTTTTGTGTTTTTTGAATTTTTGAATAAAAAAAAATTATTTTTACAATATGCGTATTTCATGCGAGTGAACTTAATTCCAAATGGAGAAAAAGGTGAGGACATTATCTTTAAACATCCTTAACTTGATTTTGAATTTTGAATCCCTTTTTCTTCAAGATCACCTCAAAAGAAAGAGAAAGATAGGGAGTATTATTTCTAAATGCTTTTAGATTGATTTCGAACTTTGAACCCCTTTTTTTTGTTTTTTGTTTTGCTTTTGTTTTGTAAACAAAATCATCTCAAAAGAAAAAGAGAAGAGAATGAGCATTATTTTTGAATTTCCTTAGACTGATTTTGAATTTTGGACTCCTTTTTTATTTTTTGCAAACAAAATCATCTCGAAGGAAAAGGGGAAGAGAATGAGCATTATTTTTGAATGTCCTTAAATTGATTTTGAATTTTGGACTCCTTTTTTTTAATTTTTTGGAAAATGAAATGATGCGAAAAATGTGATCCCTTTTTTTTTTTTAATGAATTGATGAGAATAAATGTAACCACCCTTTTTAGTTTTTTTTTAAATGCTGTCTATATACAAATTCAATGCAAGTATGTGATGCATGAAAAATCTCAAAATTTATAAAATGTAGGATTTTTACCCCTTTGCCTTTAGAAAAATTTCACACCTTAGCTCTTCACCTTTCCTAATGAGAAAGGTTAAACTTTGGATTCTCTTACCAAATTTTCCTTTTATCATTTGGATGAAAGAATTTATTGATAGTTTTTAGCTAGCTAAAAATGCCCCTGAGCGAGTATCCCAAGCTAATAAGACCCAAGGCTCTTGCCTTGACTTATTTTTAAATGATTTTTCTCCAAGTGGTTTGTCTGCTCTCAACCTTAGACTATTAACTTGATAAGGCTATTTCCTCTTGTCAACTCTTCATCATTAATGCTTGAAAGGTCAATGAGTTAAATCCACTTACCTTATTTAACAAGGTCAATGAGCTTAAGAATGAAAAAGGGCCTCAACATTAGAAGGATGTAAGGACTGATGAAGAATGTGATTATGTAAAATGGTTTGGAAGTAGAAAAGTGGAATAGATGATGGCTAGACACAATGTACAGAATAAGAAGATGCCCCAGTACTACACTTGAAGCATTTTTCTCTGAACATTAAAGAAGTGAAATGCTAAGAAGATGGATATGGTAGGTTAAAGAGAAGTTTCACTTTTGGATTTGAACTCCTTTTGAAAGAAGCAATTGATGTAATTCTGAGTATTTTCTCTGAATCAAACTTTTTACCCCAATTTTAATTATTTTGATTTTTTTCTAATCATTCCCTTCAAGAAAATTTGTCCCATTATTTTGTAAATAAGCTAAACCTCAACAAGGACTTCTGACGTTTGTAATGTGGCCTTGGTAAATAGGTTTACGAAATGAGAGATATTAGGCTCAAGAATTAACATACCTCGTAAAGTCTCCCATTAATCTCCTTCTCTCGTTGCTTTAACAAAATTCTATACTCAGAATTCACTTAGCAAGAGAGGACGTCCCAGGACTATAATAGGGTCTAATGGGTAAGAAAGTAGCTTAAGAAAAAAAAGGTGAAAGGCCCAAATATTCATGTGAACTTGCAATGAGAAATTTACTTTGGTGATTATGTAATCTTGGCAATATCTATTAGGCTTGAGCTTTCCCTTTAAAGAATCCTTTTTTTTTTTTCAATTCTCTTTCTACCTAATCCCCTTTAAAGGATTTTTCTCTTTTGACTTTCTGTGCAATGTAAAACCTCCCCTTAAGAACTTTGTCCTTGGATTGCACATTAAGGTGAAGTTCCCTTTTGGAAGCTATTACTTTTTTCCAAATTTTATTCTGTAAGATATTGCTCTTTGAGTATTTTTTCCCTATGATTTTTCTTTTCCTACTCCAATTTGTTTCCTTTTTCCATTTAACTTTTTCCTTAGAAGGAATCTATTATGGTGCCAAAATTGCTTTTCTTTATGTGGAATTCTCATTGCTTCCTTGATTCGATTCATGTTCGGTATTTGAAGAATTTTTTTTAAAGGCCCAAAGTAGTTAGCAATGGTTAAGCAATGTTTAGATAATTGAAAGAACTTAACTCTCTTTTGATATTTGGATTATCAGCATAAAATTTGTTAAAGACTTTTCATCCCAAATGTTTCATGATTAGGGTGAAGGAAATGAACATCACTCCTGGCTCAATTGAGGTGACTAGAGGTTACTCCTTTGTATTTGGGGAAGACAAAGAATGCCTTGTATCTTAGACATAGTTTGCTTGTGGGATATGTATTCACACTTGTAATTTGGTCTTTCCTCTTCTTCCTTTTTTTTTGTTTAGTAATCAAATTCAAGGTATGTCATTAATTTCAAATCTAACCCTTCTTCACATCAATTAAATCTTTTCATAAGGAGTCATGGACATTATATTTTTGGCTTTTTGGTCATTAAGGAAAGACATGCGATGAAAGAAATTGTGTCACCATGGCTGATGAAATAGGAGGATGGAAAAAAGGGAGAAATAGAAACATATGCTCATTGTATTGACAAAGTTAAGTAAAATAAGGTCCAATGGGAATAATCAACTTCTATTAGCTTTGGATTTTAGCTATACAAAAGGATATTTACTAAACAAACATTAACTGATTATGATATGACAAGTAATTTCTTTGAGAGCTCAATCACCACTAAATCCTTATGAAGTCCTATTTCCCATGTCCTTCTATACTTTGTTCATGAAGAGGTTGCAACTTTCCTCTTTTTTTCTTAGAATGCCCCATTGCCTTAGGATTAAGTTCACAATTTTTTTGGACAATGCTATTTTGGGTGTGGAGGTTAAAGGTTAGGCAAATGGCTAGTATCATAATTGAGGCAAATGGCAAACGTCTTGATTGAGATGGCTTAGGGTGTTTAACATAGTCAAATTTGATAAATGTTGATGAGTTTTGAGATGGATGGCTTGAACTTTGAAGAACTTTGAAGTAGAGAAGGGGGAGGTGGACAATAAGTTGAAAGATGGTGGTATGAAAGGTTAGAAAGCAAATAACCAACCTTATCAAGATCTCTAATAGCTTCCATTTTGCCTAATCAAGTGACACACCTTTTCATTTTGCTCTTATACCTCAGTTTCTCATCTTGGCCATTCATGAGTATAGCTTCTTATTTGAATTTTTTGATTAGGCTAATCTTTCCATTACGAAAAGACCAAGAATCTTATATCTTATAAGTTTCAAGATTTTTTAACATGAAATGCCTTACGACAATGCATGGATGCAATTTTATTATGTTGTTTGACTTAAAACTAATAGGTGTTTTGATTTTGGCATGAAGGTCCTTCAAGACAAGGGATCCTTATTTTCTTTTGGGAACCTACTGCCTCTATAGGGTAGATTAAGACTACCAATTGATTTAAGAGGAATACTAGACCTTTCCCGTTTACATTTATGGTAACAACTTTTCATTGAACCTTTATTTTCCTCAGATGCTTATTGCATACAGGGATAAATGAAGTTGAGAATCATCTTAAGGAAACAAACTAAATTTCACATAGATAATGTCTATGGAAAAGTCTAGCCAATTTGAATTTCTTTTGATGATCTGTAGGGTCATTTTGGATCCTCCAACTTCCTTCGGGACTGTATGGTTTCGCGATAAGGAGGAAGATTAACAACATTAACTCTTAAAGAGTTTCAATTTTTTATGGGCAATTCCATTTAGGCTCTCAACCAGCTTGACCCTTGCAGTCATCTCAACCCTTTTTATTTCAGCACCAAACTGGCGACATTATGTTGCAACTTATTGTTTTTGTAGATATTATTTAAGATTGTCTTTTACAATTAGTTAGTAAATTATTAGTGTTTGTTGATATTTTATTTTATTTATTTTATTCTTACATTCCAATAGGAGCTTATTGATCTCTAGAGAGTTATGGCTCATCACTCAGTTTGAGAAGGGATAGTCGTATACAATTGATGCTTAGGAGTTAGCTTTGATAATAAAAATGAGTCAATCTAATGATCCACTAATATATGATGGATTTAGTGTTGTGTACTTGCTCATACACCATTAAGAATAATGTCTTGGTCTAAGAAGAGGAGAAAAACTTTGTACTTTTTTCGAGAAACTTACTGCTTCATTGAAGAAAAAGTAGTTGACAATCAATTTGAGAGAAATATGCCTTTCTACACAATTAATGTCCTAAAAAATGATTCCAATCTTTACCCAAGACATGATACTCAATTGTTGATATTTCCAAACTTATGGATATTATGATTCCCTAAAATTTTGAAAGTACTCATTTTCCATGAGAAATTTGTTATTTTGTAGAGATGAAAAGTTTAAGGAAATAAAAAAAATTTATAAAATTGGATTGTGCATCCCTTTTTATTTTATCTTATCTTTTTTATGTATGTGATAGACGTATATTAAAGGCTTCCCTTTCAAGAGATTATGATAAATGTGGTTGTGGTCTATTCGGGGTTGAAAACCCACTAGGCAAAGGTTAGTTTAATTAGCTCCTACCTTCATCATAGTGAAGGTATGTCTAATTGTGTGGTGACATCTTGTTAGCTACTCCAGTAAACAATGACAATATGTCACCTTCCCTATGGGTTTTATTAGATGTATGGAATTAGTGACGAAATGATTTTTTTTTTTTAAATTGCCCTCATTTGTCCTAGTAAGGGAAAACCTTAGGTTAAGATCACAAGTTTGCTAAAGTCTAGCTTTAACCATCTGGGAGGTATCTAGAGCTTGACTACTAGTGCATTTCTTGGGGTAGGTCTATGACTCCTAAAATTGTTGGTCCCTAAATTGCCCCCACTGTAAGATGAGAATTTCATTATATAGATATGACCTTAAGAGGAAAAAGATCCTACACAAATCAAACTCATATAATAAGGTACAATTTATGTGAGGTCTTCATGACAGCCTCAGGAAGCACAAGGCTTCACAGGGAAATCAATATAAACCCCTACTAATCTAGGAAGCACTCAGACCCGGGTATAGGGCCCATAATGTGTGATATGTTTGTGTTGCAGTGATGTGTGTGAGGAGAGCATCTACCTTTTCACCCTATGAACTACCTAACTCTCATTTGCTAAGCAGATTGGCAGAACAAGAAAAGGGCATTTATACAAATATAGACAGATATATACAGATGCGGTCATCTATCCTAAGGTTTTATTTCGCATGTTATCTATCCTAACACGTTATACAATTAATGAAATAAAATAGATGAAGTAAGCATGTGAATGACATGTCATCTACCCTAAACATGTCAGGTAAACAATAAACAGAAAGGAGAACCAAAATAAAGGAAGGCCATAATGTATTGCACGACTAACTTAAGTTGGGCTTAACTCTCAAACCTTCCTCAGTGGAGTTGCTATACTGTCAAACCCAAAAATGCGACCGTGTGGCCCCAAATCAAAATCAAAATTACAATAAAAGTAGAGTCGCCACCAAATTTTTATTTTTAAAAAGGCAAAATTTTGGAAAAAACCTTTTTATAAGAAGAAAACAAGAAAAATAGTCTGCGAACTAGAAAATGGGTTTGGGAGTCGATTGTGAGTAGGGAATGTGTTAGGGACCCCACAATACCTGTTGCTAAGAATAGTTACCCTAAATTAGTTGTGCAAAATCAATACGGCCTTTAATTTATTTTGATTCTTCCTAACAAATTACATACAAAATAAGAGATAGAAATAAAAGAAATGAAATTAAAAGTAAAAAGGAATAAAGAAATTAAAGAAACAAAATTAGAAAATAAAAATAAAAGAAAAGAAATTAAGAAAATACAAATTGAAAAGAAAATTTTATTCACAAGGACAGACTTGACCTAAGATGAGAGCTTAGAGCCTACGTACTCTTCGGGAGGGATCAAAGTCCACATAGTTCGACCAAGAGTTACGTTGGTTGGTTTTTCTTTTGTTTATGTTTTATTTTTGTCTTCTTCTTTTTTTGTTCTTGTTTTTATTTTGTTTTGTTTTGTTTGGTTTTGTTTTATTTTTCTTTTCTTTTATGGAGGAAAGAGAAAGAAAATAAGAAGCCCTTTCACTTTTAGCAAATAAAACGAGTTCAGAATTTTTTAATGTATTTTAATTTGCTAGGATCAAAGTTAATTTTATTTCTTTGCTCTTCTCATATATTTTTTTTACGATTTTTCCTCTTACCTTTTTTTTTTAATTTTTCTTAATTTATTTTTATATTTGATTAATTAAGGTGTAAAGATTTATTTTTAAAGGTAAAAGTAAGATACCTAAGTTAAAATTACAAAAAGTAAAATGGCATTTTTTTTATTTAAGTCTTTTCAATTTTTTTGGTTTTTTTTTCTTTAATTATTTTATTTTATTTTTTTAAAAAAGAGGAACTTGGAAAAAATTTAAAAGATTGAAAAAGAGGTAATTTTTTTCACTTTTATGTCCCCTTTTGTTATTGTTATTGTTCTCTTTCTCTTTTGAGTTCTATTGTTTGTTTTTTGTTTTTTAGTCTTTGTTTTGTTTTGTTTTGTTTTTTTGGGTGAATAGTGAGGAGGAAAATGGAAATCACTTTAGGCTTTTGAAAACAAGAATGGTTTCAAAATTATTTTGCATGTTTAATTTACAAAATTGATTGTACTTCTTTGCCCTCTCTTTTTCTCTCTCCCTTTTTATCTTCTTTTTGAATTTTTCTTGTCCTTTTGTTGAAAAACTTTTCTTTCTATGTTTTTTTAGAATTAATTTGATGCAAGCCATTGAAACCTAAAATGTATCAAAATGTAAATTTAACACCCAATGGACGCCAAGGAAGCTCATTGCCCCACATGATCCTTAGGTGGGTTCCTATACGTCTGAGGGGACAAAGAATCCCACACGACCATTCTTGAAAGGGAACGATATGAAATAAAATGAAAATAAAATCAACAAATTTACTAGCACAAGATGATTTGTGATAGTGTGTGTCTGATGTCAATCCAATATTAGTCTATTCCGAATATACATCACGATATCTCATACATAAATTAGGTGAAAGTAAAGAACCAATGAAGCTATCCCTTTTGCCTTCTCTTTGATCATCTGCCCAAGGATCTCCTCAGCAATCTACCTGATCAGTGATGCTTTCCCTATTATTTATTCAGCTATCCTAATCCCATATGTTCTCTCTAGCAATTTCCACGACCAATGGTGCAAATGCAACAAAGGAAAAGTATGAGCAGAAGTAGTGCAGGGGCAAATATCAGCCCAAAAATTCAAACCAGAGACAGAATTTAGATAAGACTTGCATTCTTATTTTCGCTTTAGATGATATAATCATCAGAGTCACCACGATTCAAAACCTATGATCTACTTAATCAAGTCATGGCAAAATTTATTAGATCATCAACCATATGCTCAAATTACGAACTGGAAATTAATTTCTTATATGTTTTAACCACAAGACCAACTTGAATTATACGAGACAAGAATTTAGTTTCTCATCATTACACTTAAGGTTAGGTTACTACATACCATATCAAAACTCTAAACCTCAAGTCAGCACACGATTAAGTAATGTTTGCTTGAATTTTAATATTAAGGACCATCTTAAAGACTAAAGCCTCTCACCAAGAAACGGAATCAGGTACGCAGCAAGTTTCATTTGCATTAAAATTCAAACACCACCAGGGCTATATATGACGTATTCGACACAAACGAAATCACAAATATACAGGTGCGAGATCTAATTGAAGCTAAAAAAAAAACTCTGAATGCTAAAGCTGAGAATGACAAGAGACCCCCCACTATCCAACTAGGGATTATTCATGTGCCCATCAATACATAAACAATTTTTACCAACCCCAAGAGTGAACAAGAGGCAGATACGAAGCTCGTGCCTTTCACCCCACAAGTTTTCTCAAAAGATTATGTTAAAAAAGCTTTATTCAATCAGAAACATAGAGGCATTCAGACCCAAGTCCCGCAATATTATCAAATACACATTTAGGTTCGAGTTTCTATTCAGATGGACAGGGCCAAACCATAACATTTGCAATTAGATTCAGTTGCTATGCTTAGGCAGAATGGCAATAATGTATCAAACTCCTTAAAACTAGTAAGAGGGATACGATGAACAAGGGTATTAATCAAATGATTTATCAGACCCAGATTTGAACATCAACACAGATAACATACATGGTTCTCATACTTTTGAAAATAAGAGACAAACAAAAATGGTGATAAAAACATACATCAGTAGGCTCATTTTCTCTCTTTCAAATCCTAGAGACTTCTCCCTTGGTTTTTCCTCCCTTCTGAGCTCCTTGGCCTTTGGATCTCCTCCAACCCGAAGTTTACTCCGAAAGAATCCCCTTCTTCGTCTCTCTCTCTTTCTTCCCCAGATCAGAAGACCTTTCTCACCTCTGTTCCCTTGCTCCCTCTGTTTTTTCCCGAATTTCCTCTCTTTCCGAATTTCCTCATCTCTCAATCTTTGTCTCTCGCATAGCTCCCTTTCACTCTTAGTTTTTTTCTCTTCCTTCCTGTAACCCTCAGTTCTCCTCTCGTGTCCTTTTGTTCCTTTTCCTTTAATTTTTTTTTAGTCTCCCAATCTCCCCTTTTCTGTTTCTCCTTTGGTTCTCTTGTCCCCCTATATCTGAAAACCCATATTCTCCCCTGAAAACCCCCTTTTTTCCTCTAATCTCCCAATCTCCTACCTCTGTTCTATCCCCCCACTCCGTCTTCGAATCTTAGCCCCTCTCAAGCTCTCTCACCTTTCACCCCGAATCAGAAAAATGCCCCTCGCCTTCTTTGTTCTTTTTCTCCCCCCATACTTCTCTCACTCTCCTCCTTTTTATCTAGTACTTCATCCGTTTCTCCATCCCCGTCTTTTCGTTCTCTGATGCATCTCTTTTGTCTCTCAAGCCATGTGTCTGCTACTTTTCCTTTTTACATTTCTCTGTGTCTCCCTGCCTCTCTGCTTCCTACTGGCAATGGCTAGACGCCTGAAAATGGTGTTGGGGTCAAAATGCAGGGCTTCTGCGTTTTGACCTCAACCCAAGTGATTTTTTTTGTGTCTATTGTATTTTGGTTAGGCCAGTGAGTTTGAATTAGGTTAGACTTTGGCTGAAATTCCTTCTTTCCTTAATATTCTCCTTCTTCTCTCTTTTAATTTGTTTGAATTGGGCTGATTATTCTTTTTTTTTAGCTCGGTGGGTTTAAAGAAGATGGGTTGAGCTGTCTTGGTCTATTTTTTTTAATTGTTTAAGTTGGAGATTTTTTTCTCTTTTTTTTTCATTTCTTGAATTTTTTTTTATTTTTTAATTGGTTTTTATGTTTTCTTCTTTTTTTTTTACTTGCTTTTCAGTTTTGGTTTTCTTTTTTTTTTCTGTCCCTTCTTTTTTTGAGTTATTTGGACTTTAGGAATTTAAGGGAAAAAATTTTAATATCCCTCTTTTTTTTAAAGTAACTTTTCTTTATTTGTTATTATTTTTGAAGTTTATCCAAACAAAATACGGTGTTCACATACAATTTAATCATAGTAAATGCAAATGAAACTTAGTTACTGAAAACATCATCATCATTTATAAATGAACTAGTTGGGCTACTACTGACTACTATCATATAGTAGTAATCACATACATCATGTTAATAGCTAATAACACTAAGAGAGGCCTGTCCATGATGCCAATTCCTCAATGAGCATAACTTAGGCTCAATGCATTTTAAAGTTTGATTATAACTCGGTGCCCGATCGAAGTATAATGTATAAGTGGCAGCCGCACCACAGCTCTACCAATGACTCACACATGGTCCAAATACAATAATTCAAGTAGTCAACCAATCATTTGGCATATAAAACATATATGTAGCAATTATAAGATCAAAATGAACATACAAATGGAATTAGGAAGTCCCCAGTTACCTCACTTAGCTGAGCCAAATTCTACAACCAAAAGTATATCTCCACACTTTAAAGGACCTAAATCAAATTAAAATATTCTTAGATGCTAATTACAACGTAATCAGACACCATAGGATCCAATCATAATAAGCTATCTAAAAAATACTTATCCAGCCACTAAGAGACTCTAAATTCGGATTTGATCTTCCCCATACTAAAAACTTTAAAATATTGCCCTAAATTATGGATATTTTCGCATAGAAACAAGGTTCATATTATAACTTAGCTATTGGGGTTTCTAACTAGTAGTAAATGCATCAAAATAAGGGAAGGATCCTTACCTAATAACCCTCCTAACCTTAACCTCCGAAAATCAATCATAAAACCACCAAAACAATCATTTTAGATTTGGGAAGAAGATAAAAATTCACTAAACCAGAAGCTATTTGGGTCAAATTGTAGGGGAGTATGAGAGGAATAAGTTTCATATAGATTACCTTGGCTAAATCTTACTCTAGAAGGGAGAAATAGTGGGAATGTGTTGAAGAAACCCTATTGTCCTTTGGACCTCCAAATTGCCTCTTGAGTTTTCTTGTGTTTTTGTGGGATAAGGCAAGGGCAAAAAGGGTTTTAGGGTTTTAGATGGGTTTTGGGCTGACCCACTAGCTCATATTCTAAGTGGGTTCAGAATTTGGTTTATTGGGATGGGTTAAATGGGTCTATGTCTCACTTAAGCCTATTTTTTTTTGAGTTTTAGGCTTCTAAGAATTAAGTTGGGCCAATGTTAAGTGAGTTCCCTTGGGCTAAACCTTTTAAGATAAATTTGGATTTTCATAAATCTTTATTCTTGACATGTTTAAATTATTTATGGGTTTAGATTAAATTTTTAATCCAATTGAATTTTAAATCCACATTAATAATTTATTTCTCTATAAATTATTGTTTCCCATAGTTTGCCTAATTATCCTCATAATACTTCTTTAATTGCCTATAATTACTCTTAATAAATTTTGGAGTGTTATAGTTGTGGTTCAGCTCGCTACTTGAATAAAAAACACTAAATTTCCTCGATCTTCGCCATGGTTCAGCTTGCGTCTTAAGGTGGTCATGCCATGGCAAAGTGCCTTCTTTGATGCACTGTTTAAGATTTCATGATTCTCACCACGACGAATCTACTCTCTAGAGCACACTCTCTTTAACATTCTAAAGTTGTGCCATAACCAAAAAACCTCTGCTATGGCACACTTTGCTTTTGTTACCTCCTAAACTCATTTTGGCCTCGTCTCAGAACATTTTTGCTATGACTCCATTCCCCCTTGATCTTAAGCTCCTCATTATACATTCCCAACCTTTTGCCAACAACTCTAATTGAATCATGGGGTACTTCTTGGCTAAAATACATGGCTTTATTAGCATAAAATCTCTCATAGACCTCAAATTATGGTGCTATATCACTTAAAGGTCTAGGGGCTAATTGGATCCATCAAATCATATATTTTATCAAAAACTTCACCAATATGATAGCAAAATGGCTTATAAAGCCTCAAGTGGCAACTTCAAGTGCACAATTCCAAATCAACTAACCTAAGATCACTTAGAGCAAGTTTTAGTGGACTAATTAAATATGTTCCTACTATCAAAGCTTTAGGGAAACCTTAAATGCAATTTATGACTATGGCATGTAACATCCAGTTCTCTGAAAATAAGAGAAAATGTGAGAAGGCTTTTTAAATGAAAGTTTTGAGTTCTCTGGGGTTCTCAGAGGCCTAAAAAATTATGGGAGGCCTCGAGATAGTTAAATCCTTTCCGGTGGACATTTTTCAATGTCGATGTACCTGAACTTTGACGGATTCGTTCGGGAAGGTTTTAGCTCTAATTTGAGTGATTCTAAAGGCATTTTACTAAATTGGGAACCTAAATTTTATAATGAAAAAGACGGTTCTTAAAAAGGAGCTAAAATGAGTTAGAAAAGAAAATACCAAAAACAAAGGACAAAATTGAAATTTTTGAGAAAGTGGAAGCTTCTTGAACACACTTTAAGCTTCTTATTTCTTCTCCCCTTCATTTGCACGACTCATTTTGCCCAAAAACCAGAGAAAACACCAGCTCTCTTAGGTGCACCATGGAGGAGAAGAAAGGAGGAGAAAAAGCAAGGAAAAGGTAAGGAATTTCATGGATTTTCATGCTCCTTCTTCTTCCAAACTTATTCCTCTCTTTTTGAGCTTTCTTCATATGATTATAATGAAGTATATAAATCTATTTCAAGGGAGAAATTAAGGAGAAAATTCGGATTTGAAGTGAGGAGCTCAAAGAAGACAAGATTAAAGTGAGAAAAAGCAAGAAAATAAGGTAATTTCTTCTTCCATGGTTGCTACCCCTTGCTCCTCTTCCTCCACCATTTTGCCCCACTCAAGAAACCCTAGGAGGGTTTTATTTTTGAGCTGAACGAAGGGTGATTCTTAGGAAAAAAGGTGTGGAGATTAAGAATATGTAAAGAGAATTAACAAAAAACCATAGAAATTCAAGATGCAATTTCTAGGGTTTCAAATGTTCCTTCCAAAATCTGATTTGATCTCTTTATTTCTATATCTAAATAAGTGTTTGAATGAGCTCCTAAGATCCCTAGAAGTCTCCCTATATGCTTCCTCCATCAAGAAAATAAAGTAAACTCCATGAAGCCTAAAACCTTCCATAGGTTTGGCTAAGAGGGGATAGCATAACTAGGGATAGTTTTAAATTTTTCTAAACCCATTTTTGAGTCATATATGATGAATGAATATGAGAGAAAGCCTTTAAAAAAAATTTAGAAATCATAGAAAGTGAGATGGTGCTTTATATTCCATAATATGACCTAAAGAAGCAACATATAGTTAGGCTCTTAATTTTGATTGTGTGATGACTCCAAGAGGCTTAAAAGGACTCAAGAATCATATTTGAAAGGAAATAATGGAGCCTATAATTTATTTGAGGGATGTTTCTTCATTAGGTGCATTTTTGGAAACATAAAGGGGTTTATAGGTCAAGCTAGAGTTTAAGCAAGTTGTGTGATCTTAGACTTTACTCCAAGAGTATAATTAGCTTCCATATGATGTGTCTAAGCCAAGAGGAATGATCTCCACCTCCTTGGGTGTATGAGGTCAAGGGAGAAGATTCAAAGCTTAAGGAAAAGTGTACAAATGCTAGCAAGGTAGATCTCTCCACCTTCTTTCATGCATGGTTGCTTGCTTTACTTATCTTTGAATGTGTGTATGTGTATTTCAAGCTATGCAAAATGTTCTAATATGAGCTCTTACTCCATGGTACCATGATGATGTGTTATGTTTCTAAATAATATTTATAATGTTTGTTTTGGTTTGTTTGAGCATGGTGAGGCCAAGAACCCTTAACTATGGTGAGGATGAGCCAAGAACCCTTAAGATTAGTTGAGACAAAGTAAAGAGTCTCCTAAAAGTGAGGTTGACTCCCAAGAGCAAGGTTGAGTCTAAGAACCTCTTAAAGAATAGGTGAGGCAAATCCAAAATCCACAAGTAAATGGGTGAGGCCAATCCACTTGCTTGGCAAGCCTATGTATGCTATGTATGATTTTTTCAAATGCTAAGAATGCTTATTGAATGATTGCACATGTCCATATGCCATGCATGCATTTGTGAGACTTATTTTGCATGCTTTATGTATGATTAAATGGGAGATAAGCTATTGGGATTCTTTGAATCTCATCCCCTCCTCTCTAATGTTCTAACATGTTAGGTGGACCAAGATAGCAAGGAGATGGGAGCCAATCACTTGAGAGATGAGAGCATGATATTGAAATACATAAAATTAGCTTCTTTAAGGCTATCAAAGTGGCAAATGTGTAATCTATGGTTGTATATGGCAAATGACTTTATGAGCATGTATAATTATGATAATATGTCATGTATAAATGAGAGATTATATTATGTGACCTTTAGAATGTATATTGAGATGTAATAGTAAATTTTGCTCCTTGAAAGTTTGGAACCATTTGGAAAGTTCATACAAGTAATAATCATACTTTTAGATTTGCCCAAAAGGTGCCAAACACCAAGGAAAGCCATTTGGACCTTTTGGTATCTTATATGGAGCCAAAATTGACCATAATGGAACCCTATGTCACTTTTTTACCAATTGAGTTCTTCTTGATTTGATATTTGGCATGAAAATAGAGCTTGTTGAGAGCTTTTTCGGAACTTTAGAGAATATTTGATGAATTTTTCAAGTTGGCAAAAAAAAAATCTGGTTTTGGTCATGTAATTATTCACTTGGTCCGAAAATGAAATCTGTCACACAATACTCAAATGATGTCCAATTGCCACAAAATTTTATATAAATAAATTTAGATATTCCCAGTGACTTGTGCCAACTGGAAGCACCCCATTTAGATGTCTAGAGAGGGAGATATGAATTTTTTAAGATTCTATCCAGTATCAAGAGCTCCAACTGACCTCAGGTACTATTTGATTGATTTTCGAGGTCTAAGCATGCCTGAGCTAGTCTGATATTATTTTTTTCCTCTAGCTAACATTCACAACTCTCCAGATTGGTATCATTTGTATGGATTGAATTTTTTTTGAATTAATTGGACATTTTTGAAGTTTGCTACAGAATTTTGTGATAGCACCAGTAGATAGCTTGACCTCTGGACCTTTTTGAATGTCAAAAGCCTTTTGTGTGGTGTTGTATGATTTGGACATATTTTTAACATAAAGTAGTCATGTGTAGCTTTCTAGAATGGCCAAGAATGCATGATTTCTATTTTTCTAGAATTAGTTATGATTTTTCAAAATTTATGACAGAAATGGCAAAATTCTAGCCAAAAATATAAGTATAAGTTTTATGCTCCCCTTGATTTCCACTAGTTGTAGGCCATTTTTGGTGATGCAAATGAGTTTTATTCATGTAATTAAATATGAGAATGTGATGTATGAGCTCACATGGTCTATATGATGTTGAATGAAATTTTTATATGCGATGTAACGCTAAATAATGCCTTATTTTAATGCCATATTTTCTTACTCTCTTATGGATTGCATGATATGAGGCATGGAAGTAGTATGAAATGAGTTAGAAATATATGGTGTTACATGGCACAAGTCAATTCCTCCTACAAGGCATATATATATATATGCACATATGTATATATATATTAGCATACCTAGGGGCTAATTGGATCCATCAAATCATATATTTTATCAAGAACTTCACCAATATGATAGCAAAATAGCTTATTGATAAATGCTAATTTTCATATGTTTTTATCCACATTTATTATTGATTTTAATGATTAATTTGAGCTTAATTAGATTTGTTATGCAATATTTGAATTTGTGGTTAATTTTTGAAAATAATACAATTTTGAATTAATTAGGAGAATTTTTAGGAAATTAAAGCTTGAATGGTAAATTGATTTGGAGAAAGTATGAGCTTCAAACACCATGTAATTCTGACATTGCTGAAATAAAGAAGAGACAATACAATGAGTGGAGCTGCATAAAGGGAAGCTAAAGGAGAATATGAGCTAGATAGAATGTGAAAAAGTCTGGAACGTTGAGCAACAAACGATGAAAATAAGATTAAAGAAGCTACATGAGTTGCACAAAAAGAAGCCACGTGCATGTGAGTAGAATGAAGGAAGAACAAGCAAAACAGAGGAGGCAAGTGAGAAACTTGGAGCTGGAAGTAGAACACAATTGAAGAAGCAAACTCAAGCTCAGGTTTTACGCGGAAAAGCTGCAGAATTAAAGAAGAGAAGTACGAGATAAAAGCCACGTTCTAAATTCAGGCAAAGCAAGAAGCTCGCAAGGAAGAATTGAAGGAGCTTAGAAGTAGAAGCTAGCCACGAGGTCTGGTTAAAAAGCGCTGAAGCTAAACCTTGTTGAAGGAGTGAAGCAATACGTAAGAAGCATGTAGAACGTGGGCTGGACTTAAGAGGAGAACCAACGTGATTTTCGAGTTAAAAGAGATGAAGCCACGTTGTAAAATAAAGAGAAATGACACGTAAATGAAAAGCTAGATGGAGAATGAAGAATAGAGCAAACCACGTGGAAGAAGCTTTGAGCTTGGCTGAACGCTAAAAAGAGACACAGAGGAGCTGCTACATTCTTCTTGATCTGGACTTCATGCTGAAGAAGAAGAAACTAGACCTGGAAACGCAGTGAGTGCAGAGAGACGCTGGATTGTCCAAAAAAAAAAAAGGCTGTGCAAGGACGTCAAGAAAAGCTGCTAGAGGTGACTAGCTGCTGGATTCATTCTATTCGGACACACACAGAAGAGTCGAAGGAGCTGAACAATGAAGCGAGCTAAAAGCATCATGAAGCTACAGTTGCACGATGCATGAGCTAAAAATAGAGCATGAAGAGAAGCAACGCATTGTAGCAACAAAACAAGGCTCACAGCTCCATATCATACATGGCTTACACGTTCATACATGATTAAGAAGAGAAAAAGCAAGAAGCCACGGGCTGCACGTGAGTCATTTAGAAACAAAAGCGCTGGACCTGAAGGAAGAAAAAAATGTGATTTCAGCATGCAAACAGTTGAGCTGCACGAAGGAGGCTGCATGTGATTCATTAAAGAGCACGTGGAATCATAAAAAAGAATTCACGTGGAAGGGAGCATATTTCAATCATCCAGAATCCACTTCATTCACGCCTCGATATTTTCAGAAACCCTCGCCCATATATAGATTCATCCACTCATTCCAGAGGAGGAGACATAGAACAGAAGAGGGTTGAAAGAAGAGCCGCCTGGGACGTGTAGAACGCGAGAACATCCAGGGAGCATTCTTTCGTCGATCCATCCATGACTGCTGCTAAATTCATCAATTCTCCTCCAATTAAAATCTCCATGGTAACTTGAATCACCCATGGTGGCTAGCTGAGGTTTGGAAACTCCCAGATGCAGATTTGAGCCCCATATTTTCTCACCAAATTGGATAAACACTCTTTGCTATATCTTTTAATTCCAGCATTAAAATTTTTATTAATTTGACTAGGTCTAGTTGATTGATTTAGGAATTTAATTGCTGAAAATTATTGGATTGATTTGCTTTATGAATATAATTTGATTTTAGAATTTTAATTATGATCATCACATGTTTATAAAAATTCCAGAATTAGTGCTGTGCAAATCACTTTCAAATTCCTCTTGATCTTTGGTTAATTGATGCAATGGTTGTTGGATTAATTAGCTAGAATTTTTGCGCAATTAATTGTTTGAAAAATTAATTAATCTAATTGGTTAATTAGTATCTTAAGTGAATTGTGCAGTAGATTCTATTAATTAATTAAAATTGGTTAAGGTGTGTTCTTACTCTTAATTCAATTAATTAGTTATTCAAGGTTCCTTGTGGTTGCAAATTCCTTGAATAATTAATGAATTGAACCTTGGATGGTTATTCAAGAATTTTTATAGGGAATACACTAAAGAGCAAAGAATTAAACCCAAATTTGGTAAATTAAAAAGGGCAAGGATAATTGAATTCTAGAGAGTCCAATGCAAGGCTAGCTACCATATTTTCTTAACTGTTCACCTCATTTAGCTTTAAGTTCTTTTGATTTTTGTCAATTAAATTTAGTTCAATTAAATTCTAGTACTTCAAATCCCCAAAACAAGTTTCAATTAGCAATACTTAGAATACCCCTTTCATAAATAAATTGAGGCATAAACTCCAAGGGAGATGACCTAGGTTGCACCATTAACTACAAAATTTATTTTGCTTCCTAGTTTTATTTGAGATTGCGCGATACAATCGTCAAATTTGGCGCCGTTGCTGGGGAGTTTAGTTTCTTATTTGTTTGGAAGGCTTTCTTAGTATTTTTTTTTTGCCCTGTTTTTGTTATGTTTTTATCCTATTTTCCCTTGTTTTGAATTTGGAATTGGATCATTCGGTTGCTTAATCTGATTTTGCTACTTGCTGGAATTTTTGTTTGAAGTACCCAGAAAATTCTCAAACTTTGTTTTCCAAGGTTTTTGGGTATTTTAAGCAAAAATAATAGCATAGCTATTTGGTACACCATTTTTTGGCCAAATTCTAACGTTTTAAGCACTTTTTCTAATTTTTTAGTATTTTCTCGATTTTTCTAGGATTTTTCTAATTTTTCTAAATTTATTGTTTTAATTTTTATTTGTTGATTTCTTGTTTTCCTTCTTAGTTTTTGCTTGTCTAATTGGTTTATGACAAGGAGCTCTAGTGAAAAATTAATTGATTTGGATCCGGAAATCGAAAAGACCTTTAGAAGACAAGTAAGGAATAAGAAGAACAAAGAAAGTGTAGGAATTAGTAGTTCTGTTTCTTCTGCTTTTGATTGTGTGCAAGGAGTTGATTGTGTATTTCAATTTGCTGGTGATAATATGGCTAAACAAGATCATATGAATGCTAACATGAATATGCATGTTCAGGCTAACTTGAATGCCAATGTAAATGATAACATACATGCCAGAACCATTAGAGAATTGACAGCCCCTAATGTGCATTATCAAAATCTCTGTATACAATATCCAGAATTAGATGCAAATTTTGAGCTTAAATCTGGTTTGATTCACTTACTTCCTAAATTTCATGGACTTGCAGGAGACGACCCTTACAAACATCTGAAGGAATTTCACGTTGTTTGCTCTACAATGAAGCCACAGGGAGTCTCAGAGGAACAAATTAAGCTCAAAGCGTTTCCTTTTTCCCTGGATGGTTTAGCTAAAGACTGGTTGTACTATTTACCTCCTGGTGCCATTACTTCTTGGGACCAATTGAAGAGGCTATTTTTGGAGAAATTCTTTCCTGCGTCTCGTACTGCATCAATAAGGAAGGAAATATGCGGGATCAAACAAAATAGTGGAGAAACTTTATATGAGTATTGGGAAAGATTTAAGAGGTTTTTGGCCAGTTGTCCTCACCATCAAATCTCTGATCAGTTACTTATTTAATACTTCTATGAGGGGCTATTGAACATGGACAGAAATATGATTGATGCTGCCTCTGGCGGAGCCTTAGGTGATCTGACACCTACAAAGGCTTGGCAGTTGATTGATAAGATGGCTCAGAATGCTCAGCAGTTTGGAACCAGATCAACGCAAATAGTAAGAGGAGTCAGTGAATTGTATGCTCCAGACTATAGTCAGAGACTTGAGAGCAAGATTGATGTAATGTCTTCTGTGCTCCAACGGCTTGCTTTAGATCGGCAACAGCCGCAATCATCCTCTACACCCTCTCAGACACATTCTTATCCACAGTGCTATGCATCTGGGCAGACATCTACCTCTACTACCTTGGTGGGACCCCTGTGTGATATATGCTATTTGGCCACACATGCTACTGATCAGTTCCCTATGTTAGAGGACAGAGTAGAGGCTTGTGCTGGGATGTTTCCAGTTAGGCCAATGTAATAAGGGCAGCAAAAATATGATCCTTATTCTAATACGTACAATCCAAGATGGAGGGATCACCCCAACCTGAGATATGGGGGAGGGCAACAGCAAAATATATATAATATTACAGGACCCAGTTCACAGTCTTCCCAACTTATTAGGCAATCAGTTCCTATACAGGAGGAACTAAAGAAAGGGGATAATATGGGGGACTTGATGAAGCATCTTATGGAGAGTAATGTAAAACTCACACAAGTGGTGCAAAATTTAGAAAGGAGGGTTGATACTCAGTTAGGCCAATTTGCCACTTCTCTCAACGAGATAAAAAGCCAAGGATCAGGCCAGTTACCTTCTCAAACAATTATCAATCCAAGGAATAGTAGCAATGTTAGTGCTATCACTCTTAGGAGTGGGAGAGAGGTTCAGGGATCCTCAGATACCATTACCATAGATAAGCCGGCGTCATCAAAAACACACGTCGCACCAAATGATCCTAACAAAGAAGAGGAGCCAAAGAAGATCTTACCTTTCCCACATAGACCTACCTTGGGAAAGAAGCAAACTAAAGCGGAAATGGAAAAAGAAATTCTTGAGACGTTCAAGAAGGTTGAGGTTAACATACCATTGTTGGAGGCAATTAAGACTATTCCTAAATATGCCAAGTTTCTCAAGGAAATATGTACCAATAAGAGGCATCTAAGAGGGAATGAAAAAGTCAATTTTGGTAAGAATGTTTCAGCACTCATACAACCAACAATGCCCACTAAGTGTCAAGATTCGGGCACTTTTACAATCCCATGCACTATTGGGAATTTTGAATTTTCTAATGCTTTGATTAATCTTGGCACTGCTATAAATGTTATGCCTAAATCTGTTTATTCATCTTTGCAGATGGGAGAGCTGAAACCTACAGGAGTGGTTGTGCAGCTAGCAAATAAGAGCATTGCCTATCCTTCAGGAGTATTAGAGGATGTTCTGATTAAGGTAAAGGACTTGATTTTTTCAGCTGATTTTTATGCCCTTAATATGGAGAATGATAGATATAGATCTAGTGGACATGCCCCACTCATCTTAGGTAGACCTTTCTTAAAAACTGCAAAGACAATTATAAATGTGCATGAGGGTACTCTTCAATTGGAGTTTGCTGGCAATGTGATACAATTTAATATATTTGATGCCATGAAACATCCCTGTGATGATAACTCTGTTTGTAGTATCAGCCTGATTGATATGCTAATTGATGATGCTAGTGCTGATTTTAGGGATAGTTTGTTGACTGACTCCTGTGATATTGCTGATCTTGATGATTCTCTAAGACATAATTGTGATGACTCTCATTCTTGTACTATATGTAGAGAAATCGATGAATTTTTGAGCTTACATGATGACATTAACTCTAAAGAATTTATTGCTTATCAGAATGATTCTATTTTATCTAGAACCTCTGTCGATTTCACTGGTCTTGTTAATCTTTCTGGTACTAATGATTCTTTGCATGATGATATGGATAGCTTAGGGAATTGTGATGCTGATATTCACTTGACTGCTGATTCTTTTGACTCTTCCCATACTAATATTCCCAAGGTTGGGAAAGTTGTTTCTTCTGTCTGTGAGTTGTCTGAACAGGTATTTGGCATGGAAGAGATTGAAATCAAACAACTCATACGGTCAGTTGAGCAAGCTCCTACCTTAGAGCTCAAACCGCTACTAGACAATCTCAAGTATGCCTATTTAGAGAAAGATGAGAAGCTTCCAGTGATAGTAGCTAATGACATCACTCCAGAGGAGGAAGAGAAGCTTCTAGCAGTCTTAAAGAGGAGAAGACAAGTAATAGGGTGGACCTTGGCTGACATACCTGGCATTAGCCCTGATACATGCATGCATAGGATTCTGTTGGAAGATGGGGCAAAGCCAGTACGACAACCTCAAAGGCGACTAAACCCACTTATTTTGGATGTGGTTAAAAAGGAAGTTTCTAAACTTTTATCCACTGGTATTTTATATCCTATTTCTGACAGTCAGTGGGTTAGTCCTGTGCAGGTGATTCCAAAGAAATTAGGGATCACAGTTGTCCGGAATGAGCATAATGAATTAGTACCCACCCGTGTACAAAATAGTTGGAGGGTTTGCATTGATTATAGAAGGCTTAATTTAGTCACTAGAAAAGATCATTAGCCCCTCCCTTTTATTGATCAGATGCTTGAGCGTTTAGCTGGAAAATCTCACTACTATTTTCTGGATGGATTTTCAGGATATTTCTAAATATGCATAGCCCCGGAGGATCAAGAGAAGATGACATTCACATGCCCATTTGGAACATATGCCTACAGATGCATGCCTTTTGGTCTTTGCAATGCCCCTGGAACTTTCCAGCAGTGCATGGTTTCTATTTTTAGTGATTTCCTGGAACACTGTATAGAAATTTTTATGGATGACTTCACTGTATATGGGGACTCTTTTGATGATTGCTTGTGTAGTCTGGATAGAGTCCTAGCTAGATGCATAGAGAAGAACCTTGTACTTAATTTTAAAAAATGTCATTTTATGGTTCGAAAAGGCATTGTATTGGGTCATATTATATCTGAACAGGGCATAGAGGTTGATAAAGTTAAGATAAATGTTATTACTTCTCTACCATACCTGACATGTGTTCGGGAAGTCCGATCTTTTCTAGGTCATGCAGGTTTCTATAGAAGATTCATTCAGAACTTTAGTAAAATTGCTTTGCCATTGTCTAAACTGTTACAAAAGGATGTTGATTTCCATTTTGATGATGCATGTAAAACAACTTTTGATGATCTTAAGAAATGCTTGACTTCCCCACCCATTATTCAACCCCCCGATTGGAACCTTCCATTAGAACTTTTATGTGACGCATCTAATTTTGCTGTAGGTGCAGTTTTGAGCCAGAGAGTGAATAAAAGGTCCCATGTGATTGCTTATGCATCCAAGACTCTGGATGGGGCCCAAGTAAATTATACAACCACAGAAAAGGAGTTTCTTACTATTGTTTTTACTTTTGATAAATTTAGATCTTATTTGCTTGATACTAAAGTCATTGTTTTTACTGATCATACAGCCTTGAAGTACTTGCTGAAGAAGCTTGATGCAAAGCCAAGATTAATCAGATGGATGCTTCTACTTCAAGAATTTGATATTGACATCCTGGATAAAAGTGGAGCTGAAAGCTTGGTGGCAGATCACTTGAGCAGAATTGAGGCTCCAAAGGTAAATTCCTTACCCATTGATGATGATTTCCTTGATGAGCATTTGTGTGCTGTGCATAGTTCCCACCCATGGTATGCAGATTTAGTAAACTATCTAGCTGCTTCTGAACTGCCTGTTGATTTGAATAAACATCAGTTGAATAAGTTTAAGAGTGAAGCTAGGTATTATATTTGGGATGATCCATACTTATAGAGACTATGCAGTGACCAAGTGATTAGACGTTGTGTGCCTGATATAGAATTTAATTCTGTTTTGAATTTCTGTCACACACTTGCATGTGGAGGTCATTTTAGTCCAAAACGCACAGCTAGGAAGGTTCTAGATAGTGGATTGTATTGGCCTACTTTGTTTCGTGATGCCTTTGCATTTTGTAAAAGATGTGCCAGGTGTCAACAAACAGGTAGCATATCTAGGAGAAATGAAATGCCACAGCATCCCATTTTGTTTTGTAAAGTCTTTGATGTGTGGGGCATTGATTTTATGGGACCTTTTCCTACTTCTTTTAGATTTTCATACATCTTATTAGCTGTTGATTATGTTTTGAAGTGGGTGGAAGCAAAATCCACTAGGACTGATGATTCTTCTGTGGTTGTAGAGTTTGTTTGCTCTCACATTTTCTGCAGGTTTGGTATCCCCAGAGCTATAATCAGTGACCAAGGCACTCATTTTTGCAACCAGAGTATGTATAGCTTGCTTAGCAAGTATGGTGTTATGCATAAAGTAGCTACTCCATACCCCCCTCAAACAAATGGCCAAGCAAAAATTTCTAACCGAGAGGTGAAGCAAATTTTGGAGAAAACAGTGCAGCAAAATAGGAAAGATTAGAGCAAGAGGCTCGATGATGCACTTTGGGCCTATAGGACTGCCTACAAGACTCCTATTGGCATGTCACCCTATCGGCTAGTATTTGGAAAAGCGTGTCACTTACCGGTAGAAGTGGAGCACAAAGCTTACTGGGCTGTAAAGAAATATAATTTGGATTTGAATGGAGCGGGATCTCACAGGAAATTCCAACTCCAAGAGCTTAAAGAAATCAGATTGGAAGCCTATGATAATGCAAGATTCTACAAAGAAAAGACAAAGGCATTCCATGATAAGATGATTGCAAGGAAAGAGTTTGCTGTCGGCCAAAAAGTTCTACTTTATAAATCTCGCTTAAAGCTTATGCCAGGTAAACTTCGTTCTAAATGGGAAGGTCCTTATATAGTTTCTGATGTATTCCCTTTTGGTGCAGTTGAGCTTCAGGATGAGCAGACAGGAGCTAAATTTAAAGTTAATGGACATCGGCTCAAGCACTTTCACGAAGGAGTTCCAAGCGATGACAAGGAGGAGCTCCAGCTTCATAATCCACCCTAATACCCGGTTGTACTCTTTCCCTTTCCCCTTTTCTATTGTGTTGTCTCTATCTGTTTACTGGATTGTGTGCTGGCATTGAGGACAATGCAATGTTTAAGTGTATGGGGGGGGGATACAAATAAATTTTTTGTTTTGTTTTGTTTTGTTTCGTTTTGGTTAGTTGATTTTTCTAGTTTCTAGGCCTTTAGTCTCACTTTTAGAATGTTGAAGTTTTATGTTATTTTTTCAATTTTTGAAAAAAAAAACCATGCTTTTGTGGAAGTTGCTAGTATTAAGGGGATCATAGCTTTGATATATCTTGATTTGATAGGAAATTGACCTTGTGTTAAGAATGCAAGTTAAGTGGCAACTAGCTTGTTTAATGGAATTTGATGATGGTCAATTTACCCTATGAGATGTTTGAGCCTATTATTTATTCATTTCTAGTATGTATTCCCTTTCTTGCTTTTACTCTAGAACTTGGCTTGAATCTTATTTAAGGCCATATTTATTCATTTGCCACTGATGAAAATGATTAAGGCGTTCATTGTTGATTTCTTTTAGCTAGAGCCAAAAAGCTATCCTACATGTGTTCAATCCATTTGTTCTTCCCCTTTTGAGCCATATATATGTTTCCCTTTTACCCTTTTAGCCATAAAAACCAAACAAATGGATATTCTTCCTACCTTGATCTGGATGCTTTCAATTATTAAGAGCATTATATCTAGTTAAGGCGGATGGAGGTGCATTTTCCACATCATTTATAGGCTGGTCGTTTGTTATCTTTTGAAAATATTCCCAAAAAAAAAGAGAAGAAAAGCAAAGTATTTGAAATACAAAAAAAAAAAAGATCCAAAAAAAAAAAAGAAGAAAAAGGAAAGAAAAGTTGTGCTTTTAGTGCATATCTTTTGGTTTGTCATAATTAGGGCCTTCAGATACACTTGCATTCCATCCTTATTCTTATTTTAAATGCTCTTGATGATTTTTGGCATCCAAATTTGCTTCTTGAATTTCCTTCATTTTTTTGTTTTCCACTTGTTTCATACCTTAGCCCACATTACAACCATAATAAAGACCTTCTAATTCATTCATTGGCATTTGATTTTGGTGGTAGAGATGTAGATGATTGCCAAGCTTATGGTAGTAAGATTGGGTAGGATGGAATTTGAGAGTAAACACTTCACCCTAAACACTAAAGAGTAGAGTGATAAACAATGATCCAAGTGAGGGACTTTATTGCATTTCATTTTTTATTAAGTGTATTGCCACGGTATTTGCTGCATTGATGCAAGTGATATGACTTGGAGAATTAACCTATTGATTTGCTTTGAGCTTCCTTATGCTAAGTGACCTACACAACTCCATCTTCCTTAATTTCCTTTCCATGATTTCTTTTTTTTTTTGGAGCTTTAGTCTTCTTTTACCCAGGAGTGCAAAGAGATAAGTGTGGGGGAACTGATAAATGCTAATTTTTATATATTTTTATCCACATTTATTATTGATTTTAATGATTAATTTGAGCTTAATTGGATTTGTTACGCAATATTTGAATTTGTGGTTAATTTTGGAAAATAATACAATTTTGAATTAATTAGGAGAATTTTTGAATTTAAATTTCTAATATTCTATTCTCCAAAATTCTTTGATGATTAAATATTTTCAATCCTTAAAACATTTATTAATCTTGTGCAGAATTTTTGGGAAATTAAAGCTTGAATGGTAAATTGATTTGGAGAAAGTATGAGCTTCAAACACCATGCAATTTTGATGTGGCTGGAACAAAGAAGAGACAATACAATGAGTGGAGTTGCATAAAGGGAAGCTAAAGGAGAATATGAGCTAGATAGAATGTAACACCATAATTCTAGCTCATCTCATGCCTTTGAATAGCATAATTATCATGAAACATACACATAATTCTCATAAAGGAGGCATGAAGATTTAGACTTCTATTTGCAAGTTATCATATCCAAAAACCCATTCGGTGTCACGTGGACTGTGTGAGCTCATTCTATGCATCCTCATATTTATTTGCATGATTGGAACTCATTTCAATCACAAAAACTAGCTTTAAACCCATGGAGACCAAAAAGGGAGATGAGACATGTAGATTCATTTTCGGCAGACTTGGCCTCATTTCTGGGCAAAGTTTGAAAATGCACAACTAAATCCAGAAAAATAGAAAACATATAATCTCAGTCATTCTGGAAAGCTTAAGATGTCTACTTCATGCTACAAATATGTAGAAGTCTTAAAATCTCATATATAATGCGTTTGACACGCGAAATCATCTACTGGTCGGAGGGGTTCCTGATACTATCACAGTTTACTGATATGAACTTCAAAAATGTCTAAATAATTCCACAAAAATACAATGCTTGCAAATGATATCACTATGGAAAGATGTGGATGTTAAATAGAGATAAAAAATATCTCCAGATCAGTTCATCAAGCCAAACTCCTGGAAATCGATGAAACAGTACCTCGGGTCTGGCAAGATGTCTGATACTGGGCAGAACCTTCGAAAATGCATATCTTCCTCTCTAGACCTCCAAATGAGGTGATCTCGGTGGCCACAGAAAGCTTATGACCTCTAGTTTATGCATATAAAATTTCATAAGCATTGGATACCATTTGGTCATCGGATGACACAGAATTCAAAACTGCCAGTATGAACAGTACCCATACCAGAATCCATGAAAAATCCCAACTTTGAAAATTCATCAAATATTCTCTAGGTCTCCGAAAATTATGATCTTTAGCTTCCCAAAAATCTCTTAATGAGACCTAATTGCATGACAAGTTTCAGGGCAAGACTAACTCATTTGGCCAAAAAATGGTATAGGATTCCATTATGGTCAATTTTGGCTCCATATTGGGTACCAAATTTGCCAAATGGATTTCCCTTGGTCTTGGCACCTTTTGGGCAAGTTTAAAAGCATATTTAAGACTTGTGTGAGCTGCCCAAATGGTCCCAAACCTCATGCATCTCATTTTGGCCATTCAACCCTCACTTATACACATTTGCATCAAACTTCCAATTTGCATAACTTGACATTACATACCCAAATTCATTTCCAAAGTTCATACATCATATCCATACATGTATACATCACATAATATCATATTTACATGTGTCTCAAGGGTCATGTGCCATTTACAATAATCATATACATCATTGAACATCATTATAGTTCCAAAATGGCTAAAAAAACACATAGGCTTGTCAATCCTTGCTCTTCATGGTTGTTGGCTCCCTTCACCATAAGTACTTGGTCCACCTAGCATGTTAGGTCATTGGAGAGGAGGGGATGAGATTCAAAGAATCCCAATAGCTCATCTCCCATTCAATCACACATAATATGTACAAAGCAAGCTTTTCAAATGCATGTATGGAAAAATGGAAGTCATGGACATTTTCAAAGCAACCTTGGCATGTGAATCAATCATACAAGACATTCAAGAGTTCCCCAAGTGTTTGGATTGGCCTCACACTTCTCCTCATGGATTTTGGACTTGCCTCACCCATTCTTTAAGCACTTTGGACTCAACCATACTCTTGGGAGCCCACTTTGCTTTTGGGAGACTCTTTACTTTGTCTCAACCAAGCTCAAGGGTTCTTGGCTCATCCTCACCAAAGGGAAGAGTTCTTGGCCTTTCCACACTCAAGCAAACTCACACAAACATCATGTAATCATTTGAAAACATAACATAGCATCAAGCATCATGGCATATAAAGGTATGCTAGCATACTTTTCTTAGCTTGAAAATACACATACACACATTCTAAAACAAGCTAAACACACATCCATGCATGAGAGAAGGTGGAGAGAGCTACCTTGCATAATTTCACACACTTTTTCCTTAGCTTTCAAGCCTCCTCTTTTAGCCACACACCCACAAGTTGGTGGAAATAGTGTCTCTTGGCCTAGACACAAATTATGGGAGCCAATTAAGTTCATGAAACAATGTCTAGGGCCATGCAACTTGCTTAAACCCTAGATTACTCTATAAGCTCCATTATGGTCCATAATCAAACCTAATGAAGCAACACCCATCAAATGACTTCTAGGCCTCATTCTTTATTCTCAAATATGATTCTTGACTCCTTTTAAACCTCTTGGAGTCATCATATCATTAAAACAAAGGGCCTAACATCATGTTACTTCCTTAGGTCACAATATGGAACCTAAAGCACCAACTCATTCTCTAAGCTTCCTAAATGTTTCCCAAGGTTTCCCCTCACATTCATTCATCATATATGCCTCAAAAATGGGCTTGAAACAATTTAAAACTCTCCCTAACTATGCCATCCTTACTTCGCCGAAACTTAGAGCATAAATGGGATTTCATGGCTTCTTGATTTTTCCTCGATGGGAGAACCATTTAGGGAGGTTGTTAAGAGTTGTAGGAGGTCAAGGGAACACTTAAATAGCCAAGGGAACTTATAGATTAAATCAGTTTTTATAATCCCCTTAAGTGCTCTACACTTTTCCAACTTCTAGGTTCATGACTTTCAATGGGGTTTTGTTTGATTTCATGGAGGAAGAAGCATATGGGGGACCTCTTAGGGATCTTAGGAGCACATTTAAGCATTCATTTAAGCCTAAGAACATTCATGTTAAACCAGATTTGCAAAGGAGCATTTGGATCCCTAATGGTTCCATCTTGTTTCCTAATGCCCCTTTCTTGATTCTCTTGGTTCATTCTTAATCTTTGCCACCTAAAACATCTAATCCCTCCATGAATTGGACATAAAACAGCCCCTAAGACTTGGGCTCATGGTGGCTAAATTCGTGCAAGAGGGAGGGGGAGGAAGGAACTACCAAAGAATGGAAGTTTTACCTTGTTTTCTTGCTTTCCTTTGCTTGCTCTTCCACTTGGTTGGCTTGCTACCTCAATTTTTGAAATTTCCCTCTCTGTTCTGCCCCCAAAACAGCACCAAACTCTCCATTAAAACCATAGAAAGAAAGCTTGAGAGGAGAGGAGCAAGGTTCAAGAAGGAAGGATATGGAATTTCTTAAAGTTTCTTACCTTTTTCTTGAATTTCTTCCTCCAAAATCTTCCTCCTCTTGTGCGCCTAAGAAGGGCAGCTTCTCCTCTGGTTTTTGGCAGAATTAAGGCGGTCTTAGAGAGGAGAGAAAGAACGTGGCATATAAAGAAGAAGAAAGGAGCTTCCTTTTTAAAATGGTTTCCAATTTTGCCCTTCGTAATGGCATTTCCGATTTAGCTTCGTTTTAGCTCCTTTTTGAGAACCGTCTTTTTCATCATAAAATTTAGATTCTCAACTTAATAAAATTCCTTTGGAATCACTCAAATCGGAGCTAAAACCTTCCCGAACGAATCGGTCAAAGTTTGGGTCAACCGACGTCGGAAAGAGTACACCGGAGGGGCTTCACTGGTCTCGGGGCTTCCCATGGTTTTTGGGGCCTCTGAGAACCCTGGAGAACTCAAAATTTTCATTTAAAAAGCCCTCCTATGAGTTTTTCAAAAAGTGCCCATATTTACGAAAATGCCACTGGCCTTTCGGCAATTTTATCAAATCACTCTGGCTTTGATTTTTGGGCAACTCAAGGCTCAAATCCTCATTTTCCATTATTTATAATTTTATCATAATTTTATTTGACCCCAATTCCTTCTATTTCGAGGACTTCCTTTTATATTTGGCCCATTTCTGACGTTTATGGAGAAACCAAACATTGTGTTTCTCACGTTTACGGAGGGACCGGATGTTACATAGAACATGGAAAAGTCTGGAACGTTGAGCAACAAGAGATGAAAATAAGATTAAAGAAGCTATATGAGTTGCACAAAAAGAAGCCACGTGCATGTGAGTAGAATGAAGGAAGAACAAGCAAAACAGAGGAGGCAAGTGAGAAACTTGGAGCTGGAAGTAGAACACAATTGAAGAAGCAAACTCGAGCTCAGGTTTTACGTGGAAAAGCTGCAGAATTAAAGAAGAGAAATACGAGATAAAAGCCACGTTCTGAATTCAGGCAAAGCAAGAAGCTCGCAAGGAAGAGTTGAAGGAGCTTAAAAGTAGAAGCTAGCCACGGGGTCTGGTTAAAAAGCCCTGAAGCTGAACCTTGTTGAAGGAGTGAAGCAATATGTAAGAAGCATGCAGAATGTGGGCTGGACTTAAGAGGAGAACCAACGTGATTTTTGAGTTAAAAGAGATGAAGCCACGTTGTAAAATAAAGAGAAATGACACGTAAATGAAAAGCTAGATGGAGAATGAAGAACAGAGCAAACCACGTGGAAGAAGCTTTGAGCTTGGCTGAACGCTGAAAAGAGACACAGAGGAGCTGCTGCATTCTTCTTGATCTGGACTTCAAGCTGAAGAAGAAGAAACTAGACCTGGAAACGCAGTGAGTGCAGAGAGACGCTGGATTGTCCAAAAAAAAAAAAAAGTTGTGCAAGGACGCCGAGAAAAGCTGCTGGAGGTGACTGGCTGCTGGATTCATTCTATTCGGACACACACAGAAGAGTTGAAGGAGCTGAACAACGAAGCAAGCCAAAAGCATCATGAAGCTACAGTTGCACGATGCATGAGCTGAAAACAGAGCATGAAGAGAAGCAATGCATTGTAGCAACAAAACAAGGCTCACAGGTCCATATCATACATGGCTTACACGTTCATACGTGATTAAGAGGAGAAAAAGCAAGAAGCCACGGGCTGCACGTGATTCATTGAGAAACAAAAGCGCTGGAGCTGAGGGAAGAAAAAAACGTGATTTCAGCATGCAAACGGTTGAGCTGCACGAAGGAGGTTGCATGTGATTCATTAAAGAGCACGTGGAATCATAAAAAGAATTCACGTGAAAGGGAGCATATTTCAATCATCCAGAATCCACTTCATTCACGCCTCGATATTTTTGGAAACCCTCGCCCATATATAGATTCATCCACTCATTCCAGAGGAGGAGACGTAGAACAGAAGAGGGTTGAAGGAAGAGGCGCCTGGGATGTGCAGAATGCGAGAACATCCAGGGAGCATTCTTTCGTCGATCCATCCATGACTGCTGCTAAATTCATCAATTCTCCTCCAATTAAAATCTCCATGGTAGCTTGAATCACCCATGGTGGCTAGTTGAAGTTTGGAAACTCCCAGATGCAGATTTGAGCCCTATATTTTCTCACCAAATTGGATAAACACTCTTTGCTATATCTTTTAATTCCAGCATTAAAATTTTTATTAATTTGACTAGGTCTAGTTGATTGATTTAGGAATTTAATTGCTAAAAATTATTGGATTGATTTGCTTTATGAATATAATTTGATTTTAGAATTTTAATTATGATCATCACATGTTTATAAAAATTCCAGAATTAGTGCTATGCAAATCACTTTCAAATTCCTCTTGATCTTTGGTTAATTGATGCAATGGTTGTTGGATTAATTAGCTAGAGTTTTTGTGCAATTAATTGTTTAAGGAATTAATTAATCTAATTGGTTAATTAGTATCTTAAGTGAATTGTGCAGTAGATTCTATTAATCAATTAAAATTGGTTAAGGTGTGTTCTTACTCTTAATTCAATTAATTAGTTATTCAAGGTTCCTTGTGGTTGCAAATTCCTTGAATAATTAATGAATTGAACCTTGGATGGTTATTCAAGAATTTTTATAGGGAATACACTAAAGAGCAAAGAATTAAACCCAAATTTGGTAAATTAAAAAGGGCAAGGATAATTGAATTCTAGGGAGTCCAATGCAAGGCTAGCTACCATATTTTCTTAACTGTTCACCTCATTTAGCTTTAAGTTCTTTTGATTTTTGTCAATTAAATTTAGTTTAATTAAATTCTAGTACTTCAAATCCCCAAAACAAGTTTCAATTAGCAATACTTAGAATACCCCTTTCATAAATAAATTGAGGCATAAACTCCAAGGGAGATGACCTAGGTTGCACCATTAACTACAAAATTTATTTTGCTTCCTAGTTTTATTTGAGATTGTGCGACACAATCGTCACTTATAAAGTCTCAAGTGGCAACTTCAAGTGCACAATTCGAAATCAACTGACCTAAGATCACTTAGAGCAAGTTTTAGTGGACTAATTAAATATGTTCCTACTATCAAAGCTCTAGGGAAACCTTAAATGCAATTTATGACTATGGCACAAGTCAATTCCTCCTACAAGGCACATATATATGTATATATATATTAGCATAAACTCCATGTATCACAATTAGGCTAGTCATTCGTAAAATAATAAAATCCTCAATCATAAATTAGCGATTCCAACTTCATACATTAACAAAAATCCATATTAGATCAATAGTAGGTATATACATTAGAGTCCATGTAATTTAAAGTCTAGCTTCCCAATGGATTACATCCTTAGTTACAAAAAAAAAAATACCTATACTTGGCAATATAAATGCATCATGATGGTATGTAAAATAAGTTATAAAAGAATAACATCTACATTAAATCAAGCCTTCAAGTGCAAAATTCCCACACAAGGTCTTAAGCTAGGGATGGTCATCCACTAGCTTCCTCTTTTTCTTGGTTGAAGAACCTTTACTTGAAATTGTTAGTCCATGAAATAGGGTGAGATGTGATTCTTAATAACCTAAGGAAAAGTTCCATACATATGAGCAAATTACTAGAATCATTAATTCAATCAGCAATTGAACTAGTTAGACTACCAGTAACTACTATCATATACTAGCAATAACATAAAACATGTTAACGGCCAACAACAGAGGGGAAGGCCTATCCACCATGCCAACTCCCCATTGGGTACACTCACGGCTCAGTGCATTCATTAAGTCTGATCAAAACTGAGTGTACAATTGCAACACAATGCATGGGTGTCAACTGGATCACATCTCCACCAAGGACTTGATCATGGTCCAACACAATCAAGTAGCCAACTAATTATATAGCATAGAAAACATATATGTGCAATAAATATCATATTGAAAATGAAATATGTAAGGAATTAAAATTAAATCCTAGTTACCTCACTTAGTTGTGTCAATTTCTCAAAAGCCAAGATTAATTTCCAATACTCTGAAGGTCCTTAATTACTAAAATTCATATTCTAAATTATCATCTATTACAGAAATCAATTACTCATTCATTTCTAGCATAAAAAAAATATTCAAGAATCACTTATCTAGTCTCTAATGACTCTCAAATTTAGACTTGACCCTTCCCATACTAGAAACTATAATGGTTCACTCTAAAGGTCAACAATTTCACACATAAATAGAACCCAATATGAAAATTAATCTTTGCGGCCAACTTCTAGCATATAACACATCAAAATGAAAAGGAATTACTTACCCAATGGTCCTTCTAACCTTAAACTTCAAAAATCATGTACAAATCTATTAAAACATCTAATTTCAGATTTGGTGATAAGGTGAAAATCCACTAAACTTGAAACTAGTTGAACAATATTGTAAAGGAAGATGAGATGATTAATTTTTATATAACTCACCTTAGTCAAATCTCCCTTTAAGAGTGTGAATTAAAGCCACAAAGTGAAGAAACCTTAGCCTTCCCTTGGAGATGTGAAAATGCTCTTGTGTGTTCTGCAAAATAAGTGTTTTGCCTCGAAGATTTTAGGGTGGTTGGTTTTAGGGTTTTAGTTTGAAATGGGCTGACCTATAAGTCTATGATCCAATTGCGCCTATTTCCTAAGTGTTAGGCCAAGGTTAAATGGGTTAATTTAGGTTGAGTTTGTAACGTTTGATTTTTCGTAAAATACTGAAATGAGTCAGTTTTCAAAGCAAGTCCCCTGAGATAAGTGATTCAAGGCCAAATAAAATTTGGATAAAATTTTAAATAATAGAAAATGAGGATTTGAGCCTTGAGTTGCCCAGAAACCGGGGTTGGAGTGATTCAAAAAAATTGTCGAAAAACCAGTGGCATTTTCATAAATAAGTGCAATTTTGGAAAAGCACCTAGAAGGGCTTTTTAAATGAAATTTTTGAGTTGCCCAGGGTTCTCAGAGGCCCCAAAAACCATAGGAAACCCCGGGACTGGTAAAGCCCCTCTGGTGTACTCTTTTCAACGTCAGTTGACCTAAATTTTGATCGATTAGTTCGAAAAGATTTTAGCTCCGATTTGAGTGATTCCAAAGGTATTTTATTAAATTGGGAACCTATTTGTTATGATGGAAAAGACAGTTCTAAGAAAGGAGCTAAAACGAAGGAGAAACGAAAATGCAAAGTACGAAGGGCAAAATTAGAATTTTGAAAAGGTCACTTTTCCCTTCTTTCCTCTATGTAGCGCCCCACTTTCCTCCCCATTTAGAATCAGAAAATTTTGCATAATTTCAAAAGGGAGAGCAAGGGTCTTGGCGCACCAAGAGAGGAGGAGAAGAAAAAATTCCAAGCTAAAGGTATGAAAAATTGGTTGTTTTCATGCTTTCTCTCCACCAACCTCTTCTCTTCTTTTTTCGTCTTCTTCTCCATGATTTTTCTAAAGTTTTGAGGGCTGTTTTGAAGGGAGAACAAAGGGGAAATTTTGAAATTCAAGTAAGGAGACCAAGGAAAGCAAGAACAAGCAGGGAAATTCAAGGAAAACAAGGTATTTTGTAACTCTTCCACTTGGTCATCTTCCTCCCTTCCTTTGAGCATTTCAACCTAGACATAAACAGCCCTAAGGAGTTAGATTTTCAACCAAACCAAGGATGATTCTTAGGTATTTGATGGAGGAGAATAAGAATATGCAATGGAAACCAAGAAAAAGGCATTAGAAATCAAGATTCAAAACCTAGAGTTTTAAGTGCACCTTCTAATTTCTGAATTTGTATGATGCTTCCTAGGTCTAAGTAAGAGTGTAAATGAGTTTTTGAGACACCTTAGATGCTCTCCACAAGCTTCCTCCTTCAAGGAAGCAAAGAAATTCCCATGGAGGCCAAAGGATGCAATAGTCTCGGCCTAGGCTAGTTTATATAGGTGGGGGGATTTTTAAATTTTTCTAAGGCCATTCTTGAGTCATATTTGATGAATAAATATGAAGGGAGGCCTTGGAAAAAATTTAGAACTCATAGAAATTGATTTGATGCCATAGGTTTCATAATATGACCTAAAGAAGCAACATGGTGCTAGGCCTTTTGTCTTAATGATGTGATGACTCCAAGAGGCTTAAATAGAGTCAAGAATCATAATTGAAAAGAAAGAATGAGGTCTAGAAGTCATTTGATGGGTGTTGCTTCATTAGGTGTGATTATGGATCATAATGGAGCCTATAGAGCAATCTAGTGTTTTATCAAGTGATGTAGCCTTAGAATATGTTTCATGGACCTAATTGGCTCCCATAAATTGTATCTAGGCCAAGAGAAACTATCTCCACTAAATTGTGGGTGTGTGGCCGAAAGAGGGGGCTTGAAAGCTAAAGAAAAAGTGTGTGAAATTGTACAAGGTAGCTCTCTCCACCTTCTCTTATGCATGGATGTGTGTTTATCTTGTTTTAGAATGTGTGTATGTATATTTTCAAGCTAAGAAAAGTATACTAGCATGCCTTTATATTCTATGATCCTTGATGCCATGTTATGTTTTACATGAATCTATGATGTTTGTATGAGTTTTCTTGAGTGAGGAGAGGCTAAGAACTCTTCCCTTTGGTGAGGATGAGCCAAGAACCCTTGAGCTTGGTTGAGACATAGCAAAGAGTCTCCCAAAAGCAAAGTGGGCTCCCAAGAGTATGGTTGAGTCCAAAGCTCTTAAAGAATGGGTGAGGTAAGTCCAAAATCCATGGAGAAGTGTGAGGCCAATCCAAACACTTGGAAAACTCTTGAATGTCTTGTATGATTGATTCACATGCCAAGGTTGCTTTGAAAATGTCCATGACTTCTATTTTTCCATACATGCATTTGAAAAGCTTTCTTTGTACATATTATGTGTGATTGAATGGGAGATAAGCTATTGGGATTCTTTGAATCTCATCCCCTCCTCTCCAATGATCTAACATGTTAGGTGGACCAAGCAATTATGGTGAAGGGAGCCAACAACGATGAGGAAGAGAGATTGACAACCTTGTGTCTTGTTTTGTTTATTTTGGAACCATAATAATGGTTCATCATATATATGAGGTTGTATATGTACTATGAACGTTGAGACATGTGTAAATATCCTATTATGTGATGTTTAGATGTATGATTATGATATATGACCACTAGCCCATGTTTTGAATATGTAAGGCTATATAATAAGAATTTAAAGTTTGATGAATATGTGTATAAGTGAGGGTTGAATGGCCAAAATGAGATGCATGAGGTTTGGGACCATTTGGGTAGCTCACACAAGTCTTAAATATGCTTTTAGACTTACCTAAAAGGTGCCAACACCAAGGGAAGACCATTTGACAAGTTTGGTACCTTATATGGAGCCAAATTTGACCATTATGGAACCCTATGCCACTTTTTAGCCAAATGAAATTTGACATGGTATTAGTTCTCAGTAAGAGTTTTCTAGAAAGCTAAAGATCATAATTTTTGGAGGTCTACAGAATATTTGATGATTTTTCGAAATTGGCAAATTTTAGGGATTTGATCTGCTGCACTATTCAATTGGTTCGAAATTGTTTTCTATCATTTGAGCTTCAAATGATGTCCAATTGCCATGAAATTTTATAAAAAGAAACTAGGAAATCACATGACTTGTGACAACTAGAAACACCTCATTTGGAGGTCTAGAGAGGAAGATATGAATTTTTGAAGTTTCTGTTCAGTATCAGTAGCCTTGCCCGACTAGAAGTATTGTTCCATCGAATTCTGAGATCTGGGTTTGATGAACTGATCTAGAGATATTTTTTCTCTCTAGTTGACATCCATAGCTTTCCAGATTGCTATCATTTGCATGGATTGGATGTTTTTGGAATTAATTGGACATTTTTGAAATTCATATCAGTAAACTGTGATAGCATCAGAACCCAGTCCGACCTCTGGACCATTTTGCATGTCAAACACTCTATGTATGGGATGTTATGACTTGTAAATATTTTTTGCATGAAGTAGACATCCCAATATTTCTAGAATAACCAAGATTATATGTTTTTAATTTTTTTAGATTTAATTATGATTTTCCAAAGTTTGCCCAGAAAGGAGGCCAATTCTGGCCTAGAATGAAACTTCATTTTCTACCTCCCAATTCGGTTTCCATGAGTTGTAGGCAAGTTTTTATGATACAAATGAGTTGTAATAATGCAATTAAATATGAGGAGACATAGTATGAGTTCATACGATCCACTTGACATCGAAATGAATTTCTAGATACGACGCAACGCAAAAATATTCATTATTTTCCTCTGCTTTTCTATGAGAAACCTACATCTTCCATGATATTAAGTCATTGAAAGGCATGTGATGAGCTAGAATTTATGATGTTACAGAGTCTTTACAAAAATGTAGTTGGGCCTCTAATAAAGGTTGTTAACATAAACAAATTAATCATAGGGCCCAGGCATTTAATATTCCCCTTCACTTAATTAATTTTTTTGAATTAAGCCCAAATCCATAATTAAATTTATTTTTAGTCTAAATGGCCAATAATTATTATTTATCTTAAGATGCCCCAAATGATAGCTTCTTATAATTTAATCCCAGATTCTATAATAATTCTTTATTCTCCTCTAATTAATTACTTAATTCTCTATTATTTTTCTTAATAAATTTTCAAATATTACAAAAGCCAAAATAGGTAAGGAAATATACTAAATTTTCTATGTTATAGTTATGAAACTTCTTCTACTATACATGCTTTCTCTCATAATGGGTTTGGTTTCTAAAAATAGTAAATTTTGTGGCAATCATCTTAAGTAAAAAAGCTTATTTGAGGAAACCAAATATACCAAATGAGCTTACATTAAGAGAGTTTCAAGACAACGTATGATTTAGCCATGAAAATTTTTTATTTCTTTGAACCCTAGCACTTGTTGGTTTGGCTAAGAGAGAGAGTGTGAGGAAGCATATGTATTTGATAAAAGATCAATGAAATCAAGGGTTTAAAAGAGTGAGGATAGAGAATATGCAAAGAAACTCACTTAAAAACCAAGATAAGGCAAGGTAGCTTCACATAGGGTTTATGTTGAGCCATGAACATTTTAAAAGTCTAAAAGGACTATTTGATTTCAGTAATGTCATAATTGAACTAGAAATAAATCATGGATATCTTAAAGCTTCAAATTCCTTATTAAATAAACAAAATTCCAAGCTTAGGGCATTAAGAGAGAAGTCTTGACCAAGGGATGAAACAGGAAATTAAAGAAGCTTTTAATTTAGTTTAATGATGTAAAAGGCTTAAGGGAATAATATAAAGGCTAGATTAACCATTGGTCTAAGAAAAAAAATGAAATTTGATGAAGTAGAATGTATGGTACCTTAAAAATTTAATGTGCCCTATGAATCAAATGTGTGATATAGCTAAGTCTTCGACTTGTTTTAGCCATAACAATTAAGTAAGAAAAACATAGTTGAATGATAAAAATGCTACATGAAGTGTAGCACATGGGAAAAGGCACCTTGCAGCATTTAAAGTAACTTAAATTTGTATTGTAAGTTCTAATACATTCAAATATTGATAGAATTAGATGAAATGGGTCCTAATTAGTAATTATGTATCTTAATTTATATGTTTAGGCTGTGCTAGTACAACCACACCCTTTTGTGTATGTGTGTGTGTGGAACTGAGAAAAGCAAAGAAAAAGATAAAAAAACAAGTGAGCTAATGCTTGATTAAGATTCTTACCTTTAACAGGTAGCTTACTTTTTCTTCCTTACATACTTTCAGATGTATTTAAGTTGGGATGCATTGTGTGTATTGGTTGCTTTATGAATAGATTGAGTTTATATTTGAGTTGGCTATACTAGTATTAGTTTTACAGATGTATGAGATATATTTTTGGCTCTTAACAAGAGTGGCAGGGAATAAGTGTAGCAGTTTTTCCTTAACCTAGCAATGAGCCTCCTAGTATGCTTCATGCCACAGCTAGACAAGTTCAAATGTTTTATGCCCATTCAATGTGTTATGTTGTTTTATATGAACATGACCATGCATGCTTGCATTTCATTCATGAATTGTCTATTGTATGCATTGGGATAGTTGAGTATTACTGCTAAGATTCTTTCTAGAATTTCACCCTTTGTATCATGCTAACCATGGCTAGGTAAAGAGCAAACAAAGAAGATGAGGAGACAAAGACCTAGAAAGACCAAGTTTATCAAGAGATTAGTATAGAATTTGATAATGTATGTGTAGATATGTAAATGTATATTCTAATGTAATGTAATAGCAACATATGCAAAAGTGTTAGATTATATGTAACAACTCTAACTCCTAATCACGCTAATTAAGCATAATCATACAATTGATATTCAATACTTAAAGTTTAAAGTAGACACTAGCTTACTAATGGATGAAAATATGGAGAAATTTGAAATTTTTAATAATTAATGATCACTATTCATATAAGCTAGAAGATGTAAGTTCATAGGAAATTTAATTTCTCATGTAGAACTTTCAACTCATCCACAAATGAATCTAGAAAAACAAAACTCCTTTATATTGCTTTACAAATCATTACTTATCATTAACATAGTGAAACTAGAATTTAGAAGCTAAAATGAGGGTTTGGGGACTTAGGCGACAACTTAAGTAGTTTTGGCTGCGACTTAACTAACCCTTAAGTTCATGTCCTAATTCTTTGCCACTACCTTAAATTAAGCTTTAGGGTCCTTCTATGGCTGAAATACATGGTTTTAATGCCCTACTAACTTCTATATACCTTAACTTACTAACTCTCATCATTTAGGGACTTAAGAATGTTTAAATAAATTAGATCTCACTATATGTCAGCAATTCCCTACCATATGATCTCAGAACACTTTGGACAAGTTTTAGTAGACCAAATAAACTTGTTCTTAATCTCAAATTGCTAAGGTATGATTAGATATGAAACATAGCTATGACACAAAGCAAGTCCACATACAAGGCATCAATATTAAGAAGAATCTTCATACATCAGAAATTTGAGTTAAACATTCATATAATAGCATAATTGTCATTCATAGATTAGCCATTTAAAGTTCATACATTCACCGCAATCCATATCAGATTAGCATTAGGTAAATGCATTAGATTCCATGTAATTTAAAGTCTAGCCTCCTATTAGTTACATCCTTAGTTACAAAAACATCAAAATACCTACACTTGATAATATGAATGCATAATGATGTTACAAAATAAGTTAGAAAAGAATAGCATCTATATTAAATTAAGACTCTAAGTGTAGAGTTTCCCACACAAGGTCTTAAGTTAGGAGTGATCATCCACTTGTTTTCCCTTTTCTTTAACCGAGGAACTTTTCACCTGAAATTGTTTAGCCTATAAAATGGGATGAGATGTGAATCTTAGTAATTAAAGAGAAATTTCCATGCATATGTAAAAAATAATCAACATAAACTCCATTGATAAAGAAAAATAGCAAAAGCATCAATATAATTAGCAAATTGACTACAAGTAACTACTATCCAATACTAGCAATTACATGCAACATGTTAATGGCTAAAAGCAGAGGGAAAGGCCCATCCACAACGCTAACTCCCTAATGAGTACGCTTCACGACTTGGTGTTTTCCATTAAGTTTGGTGACAACTTTTTGCACGATTATGGCACAATGCATAAGTGGGAGCTTGACCATAGCTCCACTAAAGACACAATCATGGTCTAAATATAATAAAGTAGCCAATCAATCACTTAGCATTAAGAACATATATGTGCAGTAAATGTCAAATTAAATAAACATATATAAGGAATTAGAATTAAATCCCAGTTACCTCACTTAGTTATGTTAAATTCTCATAAGCTAAGATTAATTTCCAACATTTTAGAGGTCTTAAATTACCAAAACCAATTTCCAAATCATCATGCATTACACAAATCAACTACTCATTCATTCCTAGCATTAAGAATTACTCAAGAATCACTTACCTAGTCTCTAATAAATTTCAAATTCGGACTTAGGTATTCCAATACTAGAAACTTCAATGTCCCACTTTAAATTCTTGGTATTTTTGTACATTAATAGAACCCATCATGAAAATCAGTTGCTCAAGCCAATTTCTAGCATAAAACATATCAAAATAAAGAGAAGATACTTACCCAATGGTCCTTTTACCCGTAAGCTCTAGAAATCATGCAAGAAACTATCAAAACAACTATTTTAAAATTGGCAAAAATGTGAAAATTCTCTAAGCAAAAAGCCAATTGGACCAAAATAAAGAGGAGGATGAGAAAGTCAAGTTTTATATAGCTTACCCTAGCTAAATCTCCCTCTAGAAATGCAAAACAATGGCAAGATACTTAAAAACCTTAGGCTTCCTCTCAAGGTGCAAAAATGCTCTTGTTTTTCTTTAGAACCATTATGTTTCAGCATAAAAAAAAAAAAGAGCAAATAAGCTTCTTAGGGTTTTAGGGAAAATGGGCTAGCCTATTGGGCCCATTATCTAAGTGGTTAGATTTTCCATAAGTGTTAGGCCAAAGTTAGGCAAGCCTAATGCATTGGGTCTCCATAAAACAAAATTATGCCTCTACAATTGATCCTGAATGTATTTAAGTTAATCTTGTGCTTAAATTAAATCTCTAACCCAATTAAATTTAAATTCATAATAGTATTTTATTTTTCTCTAAACATTACCAAATAATAATTTTTGTCTTAAAAATGTCCAAAATAATATTTTTCCTTTAAATTCTTATTTTTCATAATCTTTCTAAATTCCTCATAATACTTCCTTAATTCTCTATAATTACTTTTGATTAATTTTGGGATATTACATTCCCCTTTACTTTTAGGAATTTTATCCTCAAAATTAAATGTACCTTACTTAAAAAGTACTAAAGTTGCTTCATTAAGAGTTAGTCCTTTCTATACCACTTTTACCAGGAGGATGTTCTTATTACGTAGCTATTTGACTTTCGAGTCTACTATCCTCTCTAGCTTAATCACATAAGACAATTTATCTTACAGATGTACATTTTCATGCTCAATGATATGCAAAAGGTCTAGGTGATATTTTTTCAATGGGATACATGGAACACATCATGCAAGTGGGTCAAATTTGGATGTAAAGCCACTTTATAGGCCACAAATCCTATCCATTCAAGGATTTGAAAGGGACTAAGATAATAAAGACTGAGCTTTCTTAACTTAATAGATCACCCTACGTCTATTATTGGAGTAGCCTTAAGGAACACATGATCTCTTGCCTCAAATTTTAAGAGTTTTCTTTACTTATTTGCATAGCTTTTTTGTCTACTTTGAGTAGCTAGCAACTTCTTTCTGATGAGTTCAATTTAATGGGTGATTTAGTCTACTATATCTAGTCCTAAGAGGCTCTTTTCACTAAGTTCTACCCTGCATAAGGGTGATATGCACTTTCTCCTATAAAGTGCCTCAAATGATGCCATCTGGATGCTAGAATGGTAACTATTATTATAGGCAAACTTCGCTAAAGGCAGATATACATCCAAGTTTTCCTTTAACTCTAGCACACTAGGCCTAAACATATCCTTAAGGGTTTGAATAATCCTCTCAGTCTATCCATTTAGCTGAGGGTGATAAGTAGTGCTAAAATTAATATTAGTGCTTAAGGCTTCCTGCAAAGATTGCTAAAATTTTGATGTGAACCCAAGGTTTCTATCAGACATAATGCTATTGGGGACACCACGCAACCTCACAATCTCACGGATATAAAGTTGTGCTAGTTTATCTAGAGAACAAGTGGCTCTGATAGGTAGAAAGTAGGCAAGCTTTGTTAGTCTATCCACAATCACTCAAATAGCATCATAACTTGAGGATATCCTAGGCAAACCTATCACAAAATCTATGGATAAGCTATTCCATTTCCGTTCTAGAATCTCTAAAAGGTGTAAAAATCCTATGGGTTTTTTACATTCAATCTTAACCCTCTATCAAACTAGACACTAGCAACAAAATCCATTATATCCAACTTTATACTAGGTTAATAAAAACTTTTCTTAAGATCTCTATACATTATAGTGGTATTAGGATGAATAGTATACCTACTCTTGTGGACTTAAGATAGCACTAAATTTCTTATCTCTTCATCTTTAGGTATACACACTTTACCTTGATACCTCACCAAACCATTAGTAGATAAGTCAAAATCCTTAACTTCTCCACCCCCTAATTACTCTCTAATCCTACCCAAATGCTCATCTAGTTCTTAGGCCTCCTTAATTCTCTTCTTAAAATCACTTTCTATCCTCAACTCACCTAAAAGAAGGCTAGTAAGGTGCATAGTCATAGAAATATTCAAATTACTAAGTTCCTTAATAAACCTTTATTCCTTAAGCGTTGTCATTGCCATATGAATAGATTTTCTACTCAAGGCATTGGCAACAATATTTGCCTTTCCTATATGATACTTCAAGGAGAAGTCATAATCCTTAAGGAATTCCGTCTACCTCCTTTGTCTTATATTTAGCTCCTTTTGGTTAAACAAATGTTCTAAACTCTTATGGTCACTATTACACCATAAAAGTGCCTCCAAATCTTAAAAGCAAAGACCATGACACTAAATCTTGATTATAGGTGGGATATTTTTCCTCCTGAGGTATAAGTTACCTAGAAGCATAGGCTATCACACTGCCTTATTACATCAAAACATAACCTAAACCCTTCTTAGATGCATCACTATATACAATAAAAGTCTTTTTAAGGTTTGGTATCACTAACATGAGCATGGAGGTCAATATATTCTTAAGTTCTTGAAAGGCATCCTCACACTTGGTATCCCACACAAAAGGTTGATCTTTCCTAATCAACTTAATCAATGGCATTACTAGTTGAAAAAATCCCTTAATCAACCTTTTTATAGTAACTTGTTAGACCTAAAATACTATAGATTTCAGTTACTGTCTTAGGCCTTTCCCAATTCAGTACCACCTCCACCTTACTAGGATTTATCGATACCCCTTATTCCGATATCACATGACCTAAGAACTTTACTTCTTGCAACTAAAATTCACACTTGCTAAGTTTGGTACACAATTGATGCTCTCTCAAGGTTTGAAGAACTATCCTAAGTTGTTCCTCACTACTCTTTGAGTAAACAAGGATATTGTTAATAAATACTACTATAAACTGATTAAAGTATAGCCTAAAAATCCTATTCATGTAATCCATAAAAATGGCAAGGGCATTGGTTAACCTATATGGCATGACCAAAAACTCATAAAGGTCATATTGAGTCCTAAAAGCAATTTTAGGCATGTCCTCTACTTTTACTCTAAGTTGATAGTATCCAGACCTAAGATTAATCTTTAGAAAGACTGACACTCCCACTAATTGGTCAAGCAAATTATCGATCCTAGGTAAAAAGTATTTATTCTTGATGATCAATTGGTTTAATTATCTATAATCAATGCAAAACCTTTGACTACCATCTTTCTTTTTGATAAACAACACTGGTACTCCCCATGGAGATACACTTAGCCTAATGAATCCCTTTTCAAACAATTCCTCTATCTAACTCTTTAACTTAAAGAGTTTCATAGGCACTATTTTATACGGGGCCTTAGAGATTAAACCTACACCAGAAACTAAGTCAAGGGAAAATTCTAACTCTCTCCCGGGGTAGATCATTAATTTCTTTAGGGAAGACCTTCATAGGTATATCCTCCAACCATCCTCAACCTCTACATGCAAGAAAAAGAACATAAGAAACCCTTGGCAATCACGCTTAAGGCACCTCTTGGCTTAGGCAGTAGACACTTAAGCAAGCTTAGTTATAGGACAAGATTTAGGTATATTAATAGGTAAGGAAATAGTTTTACAATTGCAATCAAGTATCACATTATTGGTTAACAACAATCCATATCAATGATTATATCAAAGTCATGCAAAAGGATATAAATCAAGTCAAGGGTGGTACAATGGCTATCTAATTGTAATGGTAGACACAGATAATTCAAATGGCAATAAGCTAATTTTAAGATCCAGACACTTAACACAGCCATATAAAATGAATAAGCAAGTCGCACTTGAATCAAACAATGCATCTACAATGTGGTTATGGACAAAAAAAGTACCTTAGATCAGACAAGGGATCTACTAGCCTCCTACTGCATAAGTACAAAGACCCATCCTTATGTAGGTGGTTTGACAGATAAGGTTGACCCTCATGACACCATATAAGTCCATGTATAGTATCTTGGTTTCCCACAATTATAGCACATGGGGCGTGGCCTAATCCTATGGTTCTTCCTACAATTGTTACATGTTAATGGGATACTCACTGAACTCTTTGAGGGTCCTATATTCTTCCTTTAAGGGATATTTCTTAGGTGGCTTCCTACCCTAGGAGCTACTACCACTACTAGTTCCCTTCTTACTTCCACCCCTAAAGGGCTCCATGCCTCAATCACGCTTGCCCTTAAGCACCTTCTTCTTCTTAGTTTCAATCTCCATTACGGCCCTCTCTGATATCCTACATTTTTCAACTGTCTCATCAAAGTTATGAATCTAAAAGGACGCAATTTTATCCTTTAATTTTGGTTTAAGGCCTCTCTCAAACTTATTAGCTTTCTAAGGCTCATCATTAAACCATTTTAGTTATGAGGAGAAATGAGACAACTGGATAAACTTCACTGTATATTGGTCCACTGTCATCTCACCTTACTCAAGGAAGTTAAATTTAGCCTCTTTATTAGTCCTCACTGATAGAGGAAAGTATTTGTTCTTAAAGGTTGCTTGGAAGCTCTCCCAAGTCAAGGCTACTCCCCTTAACTTTAGCAACTTAGATGCACTACGCCACCAGTGCTCTGTCTTACCTTCAAGCTTATAAATGGCTAATCTAGTCTTTTGCTCAGAGCTACTAGTCATAACTCTAAAAATCCATTCTAACCACCTCTCAACCCTTTTAGTGTCTAGCTTCCCTAGAATGATAGAGGATCAACCTTTCTAAACTTGGCTAATTCAATCGAGATATCATCTTCTCCTTGTTGATACCCCACACCAAGGTTTTGGCCTGCACCAACCTGATTTTCTATAGGCACATCTTGATTTTACTTGTTTATGGTCTGATATAATTGTTATAGCACTTGAATAGTGGCTGCATGGGCCTTAATTTGCTCTTGAAGCTGATCAGTTATTGCCTTCAAAATAGCCTTATGGGCCTTAACTTGCTCTCTCATATGGTTGGCCATTGTAGTCATGGTCTCTTGCACTTCCCTTAACATTTCAGCAATTTCATGATGTGCAGCCATAGTACCCTACAATGTCATAAGCACATAAGAGGCTCCCTATTAAGCCACTACCTTTAAGGCAAATCTAAGCACAACTCCATTCAAGGCATGTATATACAGATATGAATGACATTTTTGGACCATAATGTTCTTAGTCTTAACATGCACACATTATAATTGCTAAGTTTTCTAGCCATAAATTCAAATTTTATCTTAGTTTCTTGAATCATTACTCTGATATCAAATGTAACAACCCTAACTCCTAATCACACCAATTAAGCATAATCATATGATTGATAATCAATACTTAAAGTCTAAAGCAAATATAAGTTTATTAATGAATGAAAATATGAGAAAATTTGAACTTTTTAATAATTAATGATTATTATTCATATAAGCTAAAAAATCTAAATTCATAGGAAATTTAATTTCTCATTTAGAACTTTCAACTCATCTACAAATGGATCTAGAAGTACAAAACTCTGTTATATTGGTTTATAAGTCATTACTTATTATTAACATAGTAAAACTAGCATTTAAAAGCTAAAATGGAGGATTGAAAACTTAGGTCACGACTTAAGTAGTTTTAGCGGCGATTCAACCAACCTTTAAATCTAAACCCTTAAGTTCACGCCCTAACTTCTTGTCACTACCTTAAATTAAGCTTTAGGGTCCTTCTATGGCTGAAACACATGGTTTTAATGTCCTACTAACTTCTATATACCTCAATTTGCTAACTTTCATCACTTTGGGACTTAAGGATGGTTTAAATCAATTAGACCTCACTACATATTAGTGATTCCCTTCCATTTGATCTTAGACCACTTTGGATAAGTTTTAATAGACCAAATAAATTTGTTCCTAATCTCAAATTGCTAAGGTATCCTTATATATGAAATATAGCTATGACACAACACAAATCCACATACAAGGAATCAATATCAACAGGAATTTTTATACATAAAAAATTTAGGCTAGACATTCAAATAATAATATAATCTTGTCATAGCTAGCTTAATTAGTTCACTCATGCCATATAGGAAGATAATAGCAAAGTTCATATCCACACATAAGCTTGTTAACACCGAAATCGAGTCATTTATAGGTCATTTTGAGCTATAAGGGTCCAAACTTGATTCTTTTTTTTCCTAAATTCATTTTCATTATAAACAAGTTTGTTCATATTCATTTTACTATGATTAGCTTATGGAATGCATAAAAACCCCATATCACCCAAAATGACAACATACATATAAAATTTGCATTAACTTTGAAAACTCATAACTTGGGCTATATAACTCCAAATTATATAAATTAGGTGTCTATGAAAAGTTTAGAATGTGAACTATATATTGTAAACATTTTAGGAAAAATTGAGTTCATTTGCCCTACAAAATACAATGGAATAGTACCATGGGTCAAAATTAGAGGCATGTAGCAGACTAAAACTTTAAAATTGCATATCTTGAACCACACAACTCTATATTAAGTGTTTTCAGTGGCCATGGAAGCCTAAAAGACATGAAATATTAGAATTATTTTGTGTGAACAGTATCAGAACCTAATTGAAAATTTTACACAATTTCAAAAATTTCAAAAATATTCTGTATAGCTCCAAAAATTATGATTCTTGGCTTGACAAAAATCTCTAGGAAGGGTCTAAATTCATGCCAAATCTTAAGCTCAAACTAGATCATTGAGGCCATTTTTGACATGGGAGTTGTTTATAGCAAACTTAAGACCACTTTTGGTATCAATTTGGACCATTTGGTATCTAATTAGTTTTCTTCCACTTTGAAAACATTTCTTCCATCCTAAATGACCTTTCTAATCATTTCAAAACATTCCAAAATGGTTGGATCAACATTTGATTCTTGGATCCCTAAGATTACATGCATTTATTATGTCATCCCATATATCAAACTCTGCCATAATACATGTACATTATCAAAAATAGTCATATATTGCTATTCTTAAAGTTTTACACATGGTTCCTGTTAGGAATTCAGGGATGCGTAGCAGAAAATAAAAATCCTGAATCCTTTTCCATGGATCCATCAATGCTGTTTAAATCAAGTAGATCTAGGAATATTTACCTTTTCTGTTAGATCTTAGGAACTGATCTACAAATTTGCTCCCTCTACCAGTATCCACACAAACGGATGCTCAACTCAAATGGCGTGCTAACGCCTCTTAACAATGTACGTACACGTTCTTGGTAGGGAAGACGTTCTCGCCTTTCTCTCTCTTTAGGCATCCGTACAGTGTCCATACACTTTTCTCTCTTTAGGTGTCTGTATGCTTTCTTTTTCTAGGGTTTTTCTTTTGTTTTGTAGTTTAGGAAACTCAAGTCTCCTACCTTTTCATAGAGGTATCCTATTAGGGTTTCAGATATATTTGATTAATTTAAAAGCATTATTTTAAATCAAATCAAATCAAATAGATTAGTTTAAATTTAAGTCTATCTAATAGATTTAAATTTAATTAATTATTTAATATAAATCTAGAACTTAATTTAAATTTAATTTATCTCATAAATTAACTTTAAATTATCATATTAGTTTAAATTTAAATATATCATATAGATTTGAATTTAAAACTAATTAATTTAAATTAATTAAAAGATATATATATTTCGAATATATAAATATATATATTTTGAATTTTATAAATTATATATATATCAAATATATATTTATTTATTAATAAAATTCTTCTACCCTAAATTCAACGTGACATTCATTGAATCTAGACGCAATTTCAGATTCAACGAATTTGGACATTTTAGCTCGAGTTGACTTGTTCTTGTGTGTGACCCTGTAGGCCCATATGATGTTGGCAGTAGGCTAATAACACTATTTAACCCACAAGTTATAAATGGTCTCTAACAAGACATTATGACTACCCAAATCATATAGCGATCGGTGATCCGATGCAACCTGTCATATAACCTTATCACATCCCTTTTATCACACGATATCTAGATTAAGTATGAGACATGGAAATATCATCCTCATCTTACTTGATCATTGCTTTCTCGATCTAGGTGCAGACTGATAGGACAAATGGAAACCCTTCCATTCGAGCATGGCTATGCATTTCTCAGTCTCACTAATTGAAGGGCTCAGAGATATCTCTCTATTAATTAGAGGGATAAATCCTATCTTGATCACTCATTTTCTTCTATATGAATTCCACTATACCCGATCATAGCCTTTATGATCACCCGGTTAAAGATGACTTTTGATTATGCCAAAAAATAGTATTCCTCATGTTGGAAACTATGGTGATCTCAAGTCTAAGGGCTCGGTGATACGGTTATATATGAGATGTGCTTATGACTTAATCCATGTAGCTAGCTCATAACGGGTCGATCCAGCATCTTGTTCCCTAACGAGTGCCTATGATTTTGATTCGTATCTAAATACATGATTAATACATAATCATCAATCAAAATCATACTAGTTTTAGTTCATCATCGTTCCCACAATGATGATCAACTAGGGATATTTAGGATAATTTATATGATTTATCTAAAGATATTATTATATAGAACATGCAAACAATATAAGAATGTAATAAAAAAAACTCTTATTTCTTAATAAAGTACAATGTTTGCAATACAATGATTAGCCTAGGGCATAATAACCAACAACTCCCACTTACACTAGGCCTAATTGTTGAAGTGCCTAATACCCATTGACCTAACATGACGTTCTTGCTTTGCTTGTGCAAGCAGTTTAGTAAGTGGATCAGTAACATTGTCATCAGTTAATATTTTGCATATCTTTATATCAGCCCTATCAATGATTTCTTTGATGAGGTGATATCACCTGAGTATATGTTTAGTTATTTGATGTGACATAAGCTCTTTAGCCTGTGCTATAGCACCGTTGTTGTCACAAAATAGATCTATTAGATTTGAGATGGTAGGCACCACTCCTAGTTCAGTGATGAACTTCTTAATCCAAACGGCTTTCTTAGCTGTATCTAATAGTACTAAGTAATCAGCTTCTGTTGTAGAATTAGCTACTGTGCTTTGCTAGGAGCTCTTCTAGCTAACTGCTCCACCATTCAAACAGAATACAAATCCTGATTGTGATCTAGAATCATCCTTATCGGACTGGAAACTTGCATCTGTGTAACCATTTACAACAAGCTCATCTTCCAATCCTCTATATACCAAGAATACATCCTTAGTCCTTCTTAAATATTTTAGGATATCCTTGACAGCAGTCCAGTGACTCTCACCTGGATCTAACTAATATCTACTAGTCATACTTAAGGTATATGAGACATCTGGTTGAGTGCACAACATAGCATACATAATAGATCAAATAACTAAGGCATATGGAATCTTGCTCATACGATCTCTCATCATGTGTACTGGACATTAAGTCTTGCTGAGATTGATGCCATGAGATATGGGTATATAACCATTCTTTGAATCTTGCATATTAAACCTATACAATACTTTGTCTATGTAAGTGCTCTGACATAGACCAATTAGCCTCTTCAATCTATCTTTATAAATCCTTATCCTTAGGATATAAGTGGCTTCGCCTAAATCTTTCATTGAGAAACACTTTTCTAACCAAGTCTTGACATTCTGCAAGGTAGGAATGTCATTTCCAATGAGTAGGATGTCATCAACATAAAGTACTAGAAATACAACTGTGCTCCCACTAACCTTCTTATAAACACAAGGTTCATCGATATTTTGGATAAATCCAAAATCTTGGACTACTTCGTCAAAGCGATGATTCCAACTTTGAGATGCTTGTTTCAACCCATAAATGGATTTTTGAAGCTTGCAAACCTTTCTAGAATCCTCTAGACATACAAAACCTTTAGGTTGTGTCATGTACACATCCTCAAGTAGCTTTCCATTAAGGAATGCTGTTTTGACGTCTATCTACTAGATCTCGTAATCACAATACGATGCAATGGTAAGAAGGATCCTGATTGATTTAATTATGGTGACTGGTGAAAAGGTTTCATCATAGTCTATACCATGGGTTTGTTTGAATCCTTTTGCAATCAATCGTGCTTTGAAGGTATGCACTTGGCCATTTATGTAGATTTTCTTCTTAAAAACCTATTTGCACCCAATGATTTTTATACTTTCAGGTGGGTCAATCAAGGTCCATACTTGATTATCATACATGGATTGCATCTCAGACTTCATGGCTTCTAGCCATGTCTCAGAGTCTAATCCCACTATAGCTTCTTGATAGGTAGTTAATTCATCATGATCAACAAGCAACATAACACAAATTTCAGTTAAGAGAAATCTATATCTTTGAGGCTGATGTCATGTCCTATCAGACCTTCATGGCCCTTATGTTACTTGAGTAGGCTCAATAACTTGTTATGAGTCTTCTCATATTTCTATCTTTGGCTCAATGCGATTTTGTGGCTCTTGAACTTCTTCGAGATGTATCTTACTCTCACTGGTTCTTTTAGAGATAAATTCTCTTTCTAGAAAGATACCATTTCGAGTAATAAACAATTTATTTTCATTAGGATTGTAGAAGTAGTATCCTTTAGTTTCCTTAGGATACCCCATAAAAAGGCATTTTGTAGGTTTGGGTGCTAACTTATCTGAGGCTTGTTGTTTAACATATGCGTCGCATCCCCAAATATTGAGAAAAGATAAACTGGGCTTCTTCCCAGTCCATATCTCATATGGTGTTTTTTCAACAGCCTTAGATGGTACATGATTTAGTGTGAATGTAGCTATTTCTAATGCATAGCCCCAAAAGGATAGTGGAAGATTTGTTTAACTCATTATAGATCGAACCATATCTAACAGGGTTCGATTCCTTCACTCAGAAACACTATTCCATTGTGGTGTTCTTGGTGGGGTCAATTGTGAGACAATTCCACAATTTCTAAGATGGTCAGTAAATTCTTGGCTCAAATATTCACCACCTTGGTCAGATCGAAATGCTTTGATAGATTTGTCAGGCTGATTTTGTACCTCATTTTAGAAGATTTTGAACATTTTCAAAAGATTCAGATTTGTGTCTCATTAAATAGATGTATTCATATCTACTATAGTCATCTATAAAAGTAATGAAGTACAAGTGACCACCTCTGGCAGCGGTACTTAGTAGACCACATACATTAGTATATATTAAGTCCAATAGGTCAGTGGCCCTCTCACTATGCCTAGTAAAAGGTGTCTTAGTCATCTTTCCTAATAAACAAGATTCGCAGGTGTCAAATGATTCAAAATCAAATGAGTTAAGTAGTCTATCTTGATGGAACTTTGAAATGCATTTCTCATTTATATGGCTTAAATGATAGTGCCATAGGTAGGTCGTATTCAAGTCATTTAACTTGATCCTTTTAGTAGTTACATTATAGATATTTTCATTATTGGGAATTTCAAGGTTCAAGTAATAAAGACCACTATGCAAATCACCATCTGCATAAAAGATGTCATTAAAATAAATAGAACATTTGTTATTCCCAATAACTGAAATAAAACCTTCCTTATCTAAATAAGAAAGTGAAATAATGTTTCTACTCAAAGCAGGAACATAATAGTAATTGTTCAAAACTAACAAAAGCCCACTCGGCAAAACTAATTCATAAGTGCCTACGGCTAAAACAGCAACTCTTGCTTTGTTTCCAACTCGTAGGTCTATTTCGCCCCTTTTCAGCTTTCTACTCCTTTTAAGACCCTGCACATTTGTACAAATGTGAGTTTCACATGCAGTATCCAATACCCATGTAGAAGAAGTAGAAAGATTAATTTCTATAACGTAAATACCTGAGGTAATAGCCCTGCTATTTTTCTTATTTTTTAGATCTTTAAGGTAGAGCTTGCAGTTTCTCTTCTAATGATTGGGCTCATTGCAAAAGAAACAAAGTCCTTCCTTGGGAGGCTTTGCCTTCTTAGCTTCAAGCTTGGGTTTAGGCTTAGGCTTGTTTTGGTCATTGGCCTTATTGTCTAAGCCCTTTCCCTTTCCCTTTTTTTTACCTTTCTTTTTTATTCCTTTTCCTTTCTAAACCACTAAAACAGTGCTTGGCTTTTCTTGATATTTTGCTCAACAGTTTTAATCATCGAATGCAGTTCAGAAATTGATTTCTCCATGTTGTTCATATTATAGTTCATGATGAACTGGTCATAACTTTTTGGGAGTAAGTTTAAGATTAGATCTGAAGTTAACTCCTGGCTCATGGGAAATCCAAGCCTTTCAAGGTGATCAATGTAGCCTTTTATCTCTAAGTCATGAGCGTTAATTGATGCACCTTCAGCCATTTTGTAGGAATGTAAGGCTTTAGTAGTTTCATACCTTTCTTGCCTCGCCTGTTGCTGGAACATTTCCTTGAGATGCACAATCATCTCAGAAGCCTCCAAGTGTTCCAGATCTCTTTGAAGTTCTAGGATCATGGTGGCTAGCATCAAGCATGCTATATCCATAGAGTCATTAAGATGCTTAGTGTGGGCATCCTTTTAGGCTCTTGGAGCATTGGCTGTAGGCTCCTCAGGAATCGGTTGGTCTAGGACATATGACTTTCTCTCCTACTTAAGAACAATTCTCAAGTTCTTAAACTAGTCAAGAAAGTTAGCCCCGTTGAGTTTGTCCTTTTCAAGGGCGAATCGCAATGATAGTGTAGCAAAATTATTTGTAGACATTTTTCTAAAACAAAATATGCAAAGTCAAGTTAATAATTTCCCACTAAAAATTAACCCTCAATTTAATTTAGTAGGCTAAGACTTATATTTTACTCAATTGTAAGTCTGCTTTGGCAAGACGCCTAAAATTAAATTATTTAAGTAGGTAACTTGTTTACTAATTACATCACATGTAACTCTTAGATCTTTATGGAATTCCATCATCATATGATCCGGTATGTTTAATCACATCCAATGCCTTGAGACCTAAAATCATTTTGATAGTCCCAATTAAGTCAAACCATTATGAACCTTATAAGTATCACCATTACCCAAGCTGCCTTATTAAGATAATCTAAATATATCCACTTTGATGGAACATACACTTAGGTGATCAAAGCTTTGACAGGTGTTCATAAATGGGTGGCATATACACTTAAAATTTGATTCGAGGGATTTTATTGTTATTATTTCATTATGATTCAAATATTTAATCATCGCATGATAATATACTACGATAGCATCTCATACATACATATGATTTCATCATGAAGTATAAAATAAATGTATCACAATATGGCCCCATCTAACCTATCTCCTCCCAAGCCAATGAGAGGATTCTTCTAAGATAAAAACTACAACGAGAAACCTCAATTGAACATTTAAGAGGAGTAAGATGAGAAGAGAATGTACATCCAGAATAAATAGAGAGAGGCACGACACGCAGACCATATTTAAAAATTGCAAACCATAAAACCTAGGGCTATATTATGCACTATACCCATCCAATTCAAACAAACACAATTCATATATAAAGATACAAACATCTTATCTCATAAGAAAAGTTGTAAGCATAATGATTTTAGTGCCAAATCAGATTAGGTTGCGCTAAACACGTTTTCATATATACATATATGAGATTCATGTATCACATACATATATTACAGATTTAAATATATCCTATCAATGCGTCTGGTTTCTTCATCATATGCAAATCACATATTTGAAATCATATTTACATACATATACGAATATGGATTGTTCATTCATGTCATGAAAGCATGTTTGTAATATATATAAATATATATGTATGAAATAACATGTTATATACGAAAACATGAAGAGACTTATTAAACAAATTTGTAAACATTCGAATTGAACAATTTATAGTTCGAATTGTATAGATTTAGAATTAGATTCCAAATCAAATTCGAACCTCTTTGTAATTCGCACACATATGTTACACATAATATTGAATTGTAGAGTTCAAATATCACTTATATGAAATCAAATTTAAAATTGATTTGAACATATAATACATATATGAACACCAGATTCAAAACTAATCATGTGAGCCCTAAGTTCACATACTTATATCATATTACAATATATTGCATCACATATAGGTCATGCGAAATCACAACAAAGGCAAAATTCATGGAACTCACACAAAAACTCAATTTAAATAACCATTGACATGGCTCTGATACCACTGTTGGGAATTCAGGGACGCGCAATGGAAAATTAAAATCTCGAATCTCTTCCTATGGATCCATCAATGTTGTTTAAATTGAGTAGATCTAGGAATATTTATTTTTTCTGTTAGATTTTAGGAACTAATCTACAAATCTACTCCCTCTACTAGTATCCACACAAATGGATGCTCAACTCGAACGGCGTGCTAGCGTCTCTTACCAATGTCAGTACACATTCTTGGTAGAGAATACGCTCTCCTTTTTCCCTCTCTTTTTAGGCGTCCATACAGTGTCCGTACACTTTTCTCTCTCTAGGTGTCCATATAATTTTTGTACTCCGTCCGTATGCTTTCTCTTTCTAGGGTTTTCTTTTGTTATGTAGTTCTAAGAAACTCAAGTCTCTTACCCTTTTATAGAGGTATCCTATTAGGATTTCAAATATGTTTGATTAATTTAAAAATATTATTTTAAATTAAATCAAATCAAATAGATTAGTTTAAATTTAAGTTTATCTAATCAATTTAAATTTAACTAATTATTTAATATAAATCTAGAACTTAATTCAAATTTAATTTATCTCATAAATTAAATTTAAATTATCATATTAGTTTAAATTTAAATCTATCATATAGATTTGAATTTAAAACTAATTGATTTAAATTAATTAAAGGATATATATATTTCGAATATATAAATATATATTTCAAATTTTATGAATTATATATATATATATATCAAATATATATATATTTTTATTTATAAAATTCTTCCACCCTAGATTGAACGTTATTGAATCTAGACGCAATTTCAGATTCAACGAATTTGGACATTTTAGCTCAAGTTGACTCGTTCTTGTGTACGATCCAGTAGGCCCATATGATGTTGGCAGTGAACTAATAACACTATTTGACCCACAAGTCATAAGTAGTCTCTAGCAAGACATTATGACTACCCAAATCATATAGAGATCGATGATCCAATGCAACTTGTCATATAACCTTATCACATCCCTTTTGTCACACGATATCTAGATCAAGTATGAGGCATAGAAACATCATCCTCATCTTACTTGATCGTCACTTTCTCAATCTACGTGCAAATTGATTGTACAAATAAAAACCCTTCCATTCAAGCATGGCTATGTATTTCTTAGTCTCACTCATCGAGAGGCCTGAAGATATCTCTTTATTAATCAGAGGGACAAATCCTATCTTGATCACTCATCTTCTTCTACATGAATTCCACTATACCCGATCATAGCCTTTATGATCACCCAGTTAAAGATGACTTTTGATTATGCCAAAAAATAGTGTTTCTCATGTTGAAAACTATGGTGATCTCAAGTCTAAGGGCTCAGTGATACGATTATATATGAGATGCGCTAATGACTTAATCCATGTAGCTATCTCATAACGGGTCGATCCAGCATCTTATTCCTCAACGAGTGCCTATGATTTTGATTCGTATCAATATACATGATTAACACATAATCATTAATCAAAATCATACTAGTCTTAGTTCATCATCGTTCCCATAATGATGATCGAATAAGGATATTTAAGATAATCTATATGATTTATCCAAGGATATTATTATATAAAACATGCAAATAATATAATAATATAATAAAAGAAAACTCTTATTTCTTAATAAAGTACCATGTTTGTAATATAATAATTAGCCTAAGGCACAATCACCAACAGTTCCATCATAAGTGTAACACCATAATTCTAGAACTCATTTCATATGACTATTAAAGTTCCTCCCATTACCATATAAGAAGAGGAAGGAAAAACTCATTAAAATAATCAATTTCTTTGCGTTGTATAGCATATAAATTCTTCATTCGGTGTTTTGTGGACCATATGAACTCACTCAACTCATTCTCATATTTAATTATATTAATACAACTCAAAACCATCCAAGGAAGTGTCCTAGAACTCGTGTAAGCGAATGGAGTGTATAAAATTCAAGAGTGTAGCCTGGGCCAGAAATTTCAGTTTACTATCATAAATTTTGAAAAATGATAAATAATTATAAAAAAATAGAAATCATGAATTCTTTACCATTATGGAAATATATAAATTTCTAATTTATGCTAAAAATATGTCCCAACCTCAACAGGAGCTACTAGCCATTAGAAATTGATGGAACAGTACCAGAGGTCGACTATTATCCTTAGTACTAACCTCTAACTTCAAAAATTCATATCTCCTTGGTTAGAGGTCTAATTGAGGTGATCTTAGTGGCCATGGAAATATTATCATGTCTAGTTTATGCTTATAAAATTTCCTAAGTATTGGACATCATTTGGCCCTCAAATGACATAGCCCAAGTTTCTAACCATATGAACAGTGTTTGCATCAGTTTAGCAAAAAATGCCAACTTTGGAAATTCATAATAAATTCCACAGAGCTCCAAATAAATTGGTCTTTATCTTTATAAAAATATCTAGATAATATCTATATGTGTGACAAATCTCATGGGAAAATTCGTTCATTTGGTCAGATCTTGATATTGAGTTGCAAAATGGCTCATTTTGTGTTACCAAAGGGGTCCAAATGGTCTATTTTGAGTTCTAAAGCAACCATGACCACTTGAGCACGTGGAAGTACACCAAAATTGCCTTCTAAACTTGTCTTAAAGTGCATAAACTCAGAATTTCAAAACTCACTCTCTCACCCCATGCCATATGCACGATTACACAAGGCTAGTATTGCACCTTAATGTCCAAAATGCATTATATCATACATATAACATTAAATCTCATTTGTACATGAGACATTTGCATAATTACATATATTCATAAGGCCATAGGACATATACAATAATGGATTATAGCATTTGCCACTCATATGGCCATAAAGAAGCAAAATCTATGCACTTTGGTGTCATACTTTCATCTTCCTAGTTGATGGCTTCCATTACCTTGTTCACTTGGTTCACCTAGCATGTTAGAACATTGAAGAGGAGGGAATGAGATTCAAAGAATCCCAATAGCTCATCTCCCTTTCAATCACACATAAAGGATGCAAAACAAGTCTTAAAAATGCATGCATGAGCATCATCAAATGCATGCACTTTTAAGACTTGTTTTGCATCCTTTATGTGTGATTGAAAAGGAGATGATCATTCAAAAAGCATTCTTGGCACTTGAACAAGTTACACAAAGAATATATTGCTAAGCAAGTAGATTAGCCTCACCCATTCTCTTGTGGACTTTGGACTTACCTCATCTATTTTCTCTAAGAAGTTTTGACTCAACCACACTCTTGGGAGACTCTTTACTTTGTCTCAACCAATTTTAAGGGTTCTTGGCTCATCTTCACCATGGCTAAGGGTTCTTGGTTTCACCACACTTAAGCAAATCCAAGCACACATACTAGGCATCATTTGAAAATATATTACAACATCATGGTACCATAATACATATGCACATGCTAGAACACTTTTTATGGCTTAAAACATACATACACACATTTAAAGACAAGTTAGCACACATTCATGCATGAGAGAAGGAGAAGTGAGCTACCTTTGTTGCAATTACACACTTTTTCTCTTGGAAATGCTCTCCCTTACTCGGCCTCACACACATAAAGGTGTGAGATTGGTTTCTCTTGACCTAAACACAATATATGGAAGCCAATTAGGTTCTTAGAATCATTTCTAAGGCCACACATCTACTTGTAACTTTAGTTTGTCCTATGGTTCATTTATGGTTCCTAAATACACCTAATAAAGTAACACCCATCAAATGAGTTCTAGGCTCCATTCTTTCTTTTCATTTATGATTCTTGACTCCTTTTAAGCCTCTTAGAGTCATCACATAATTAAAACAAAAAGCCTAACTACATGTTGCTTTCTTATGTCATATTATGAAACCTATGACATCAATTCATTTTCTAGGCCTTCTAAATTTTTTTCAAGGTCTCCTCTCATCTTCACTCATCATATATGACTTAAAAATGGGTTTGAAAAAATTTAAAACTATCCCTAGGTACCCTAACTCTTCTAGGCCGAAACTAGGCTTCTTCTTGGTACCCATGGAACTTGCTTTATTTTCTTAGTGGAAGAAGCATATAGGGAGCCTTCTAGGGATCTTAGGAGCTCATTCAAACACTCATTTAAGCCTAAGAATTATTGTATCAAATCAGATTTTGCAAAGGACACTTGAAACCCTAACCTTGCCATTTTGATTTTCCATGGTTCTTTTGTTGTATTTTTTGCATATTCTTATTCTCCTCCCTTAAATTCCTAAGATTCATCCTTGTTTTACCTAGAAATTCAACTCCCTAGGGCTAGCCATATGTAGGTCAAACCACCCACAAGAGAGGGAAGGAGGAAGATTAAGTGAAGAGATACCAAAATACCTTGATTTCCTTGGTTCTTCTTGCTTGTTCTTCACCTTTCTTAGCTTCCTTACCTCAATTTTGAAATTTCCCCTATGTTCTGCCCTCAAAATAGATCCAATTACTTCAATAAAACTATAGAAAAGAAGGGGAAATGGAGGAGAAGTGGTTTGCTAAAGAGAAAGCATGAAAAATTAAGAAAATCCATACCTTTCTACCTTGTTTGCTCCTTCCTTTCTCCTCCTCTTGGTGCGCCTCAAACCCTAGCTCTCTCCTCTAGTTTAGGGCAGAAAAAATTGTGTCTAAATGAGTAAAGAGGTGGGGCGCCTTATATATATATGGAGGTTTAAGAAAGACTTTTCAAAAATTTCAATTTTGCCCTTTCGTTTTAGCATTTTTGTTTTTAATTCATTTTAGCTCCTTTTTTAGAATCGTCTTTTCCATTATGAAATTTAGGTTCCCAATTTAATAAAATACCTTTGGAATCACTTAAATCAAAGCTAAAACTTTCTTGAATAAATTCGTTAAAGTTTAGGTCAACTGACATTGAAAAACATTTATCGGAGGGGTTTTAACTATCCCGGGCCTTCCTATAGTTTTCAAGGCCTCTGAGAACCCTAGAGAACTCAAAACTTTCATTTAAAAAGCCCTCTTATGAGAATTCCAAAATTTACTTAAATTACGAAAATGCCATTACATTTCGTCAATCTTTCATTCAAATTCATTTCTTCATTCTAGCTTCATTTTTCTTTTTGTTTGGGCTTGAGATTCTCATTTTTAGGAGTCTAGAATGCTACTCAAATTTTTCAAGACCTTAATTAATTCATTTCGAGGGACTTGCTTTGAAAGCCCACTCATTTTTGTCATTTAACGAAAACTGGATATTACAATAAGATAAGGCATATTATCATCATATACATCATAGGTCTATCATGGTACATGTAAAGCATCATATGCATACATATAACACAATCTATTACAACATAATGGCTAATACAATAATTTCCTAGTATTTAAGCTTTCTCTTGATATTGATTTCAACTTAGTCAACCTAAAATGGTTAGTAGGAGCATAGAGGAGAGATTCGGGAGAATCTCAGTAGCTAATTTCAACTAATTCAATCCATATAAGAATGCCATGAGTATATGTCATGCATGTGGTGCAAGGATGCTATGTTTATTCTTTATATGAATCAAATGCATCATAAAACATAAAAACGTGCATTTCTTGGCCATGGCATCATCAGAAACTTGCTAGGCTCAACTTTATTCAACCCAGGGACTAAGGAAGAGCTATTGTGCTTAATTTCATGCCTCAGGGGAGCTAGAAGCCGAAAACATCTCATACTCATACATAAAGCTCATTATGGAAATCATGCTAACATATTTCATGAATGCATCAAGGAACAATACATACAAGTATTCAAACTCATTCAAGCACTCAAAGTATGTAAGAAAGGGAGATAAAGCTACTTTGAAGCTTATAAGGATTCAATTAGCCACTACCCACTTGGTTCTAACTTTTCTCTTGATTTTCCTTCTCTTGGCACTTACACTTAGGAGTGTTTGAGCTAGATAGACCTACACATAACAATTTCAAAATGAGTTAATCCCATAGGACTCATTCTAGGCTTCATTACCCTTCTTGAATTTTATTAAAGCTCAAGGCAACACATAAAGCTAGTTTTAGATCCATAATGAAGCTACGATTGTTCTTGCTTTTCTAACCCCAAACTCTTGCTTTCTACAAGTCTTATAACTCTCAAATAACTTATTTGAATCATTGGATGTTTAGTTAGAGAGGTTTAGAACTAACTTGCTTCATTAACCTCTTTTAGGCCTTAAAATTTCAACTCTATTCTAAGGCTTCTAAATTCAATCCAATGCTTCTATAATTCTTTATTCATCATATTTAAGTTTCTAAATTAATTAGAACTCAAAAAAACACTCCCTAGGTGCTTCTTAGATGGCTTAGCCAAACTTATACCTTACATGGAGACTAAATGGAGTTTTATTTTTTTTTTCCTTTAGGAATTTGATACACACCCATATTCCTTGATGTCTCTAGATTCTAGACATAATTAAATATGGCTTGGGTTGTCCTCTTAAAGTTCCAAAATTTTCAATGTACAATTGAAATCCTAATTTCTCTCTCTTATTTCCTAATGCTCCTTTCTTGATTCTAATTGCATTTTCTAACTCCTTATGTCTTAAAACCTTTGTTCATAGTTTGTTTTAGTCAAGAATCATCTCCCTTCATACTCTCCTAGAGTTGGCCGAACAAGAAGAATCCAAAAGGAACAAGAAAAAGCAAGTTTCACCTATAATATCATATCTTGTCTTAAAACTTGTTAAGAGAGGAATTTGATGCTACAACTTGCTCTCTCAAATCTTCACCTTCTTCCCAAAGTTTAGCCACAAAGATACTCCTTTCAAGAAGTTAAAACCATCAATAGAAAGAGCTTTGAGAAAAGAAGAAGTTTAGTAAAAGAAATCTCATGAAAAAGTGGCTAAATCTTACCCTTTTTGCTTAGTTTTTCTCCTTCCTTCCTCTCCCTCCTTGTGCCCCTCTCTCTTTTGGTTCAAAAGGTTATAGTTCTATTTTGAGGTGTTTGGGTTGTGTTGGGCAGATTAAGAAGGAGGGGTTCAGTTATACCATTTTTTGTGATCCCCATTTTGCCCTTTAACTTCATTATTTCGCTTTTGCTCATTTTATCTCCTTTTTAAGAACCATCTTTTCCATATGAAAACTTAGGTCCTCAAGTTTATTAAAAATATAAACTTTCAATTTTATGGGCTTTGGAGCCATCTCGAATCATTCGGTCAAAGTTCAAGTCAATCGACAAACTAAATCATACATTAGAGGTATTTTAATTATTCTAAGGGTTCCTATGATTTTTATGGCCTTTGAGAATCCTGAGAAATTCAATTTTTTCATTCAAAGATTACTCCTTTGAGTTTCTAAAAAGTTATTCAAAATTACAAAATTGCCACTGCATTCCACATAATTTTATTTATTCTGGCTCCAGTTTCAAGGTATCTTTAACTTTATATCCTTATTTCTAAATGTCTATTCTAAGTTTGCTTAGCCTCTAATCATTTCATTCTGGGGTCTTTCTTTTATAACTCATTGGTTTCAGTTCAATTTTAGAAAGATAAGGTATTACTAATCCTCATTCATAGATTAGCCATTCAAACTTTATACATTCATCGCAAGCCATATTAGATTAGCATTAGGTAAATACATCACATTCCATGTAATTTAAAGTCTAGCCTCCTATTGTTACATCCTTGGTTACAAAAACATTAGAATACCTGCACCTAGCAATATGAACGTGTCAATGCTATATAAAATAAGTTAGCAAAGAATGGCAACTACACTAAATTAAGCCTTTAAGTGTAGAATTTCCCATATAAGGTCTTAAGCTAGGGAAGATCATCCATTGTTTCCCCTTTCTTTAACTGAGAAATTCTCACCTAAAATTGTTTAGCCTATGAAATGAGGTGAGATGTGAATCTTAATAACCAAAGAGAAATTTCCAAACATATGTAAAAATAATCAACATAAATGCCATTTATACAAAAAAACTATTAAAAGGATCAATATAATTAGCAAATGAACTAGTTGGACTACCAGTGACTATTGTCCCATACTAGCAATTATATACAATATGTCAATAGCCAAAAATAGAGGGGAACGACCCGTTTATGGTGCCAACTCCCTAATGAACATACTCACAACTCAATGCATTCCATTAAGTCTAATCATAACTTAGTGTACAATCACAACACAATGCACGTGTAGTAGATTGATCATAGCTCCACTAGAGACATGATCATAGTCCAAACACAATCAAGTAACTAACTAATCATTTAGCATTGAAACCATATAGGCACACAAATATTTGATTAAAATGAATATATGTAAGGAATTAGAATTAAGCCCCAGTTATCTTACTTAGTTGCATCAAATTTTCAAAAGCCAAGATTAATTTCTAACACTCTAGAGGTCTTAAATTACTAAAACGAATTTCCAAGTCATCATCAATTACAAAAATCAACTACTCATTCATTCCTAGTATCAAGAACTACTCAAGAATCATTTACCTAGTCTCCAATGAATTTCAAATTTAGATTTAGACCTTTCAAAACTAAAAACCTTAATGTCCACTCTAAATTCTTAGTATTTTCTTTCATTAATAGAACACCTCATAAAAATCAATCATTAGGGCCGCTTTCTAACATGAAACATATTAAAATAAAGAGAAGATACTTATCTAATGGTCCCTATAGCTTCAAGCTCTAAAAATCATGTAAGAAACTATCAAAATAACTATTTTCAGATTTGGAAAGAAGGTGAAAATTTTCTAAACAAAAAGTCAATCAAACCAAAATGTAAAGTAGGATGAGAAGGTAAAGTTTTATATAGCTTATTTTGGCTAAATCTCCCTCTAAGAGTGCAAAATAATGGCAAAACTGCTGAAAAGCCTTAAGCTTCCTCTCAATGTGCAAAAATACTCTTGTCTTTCCAGAAAACCATTATGTTTCAACACCAAAAATAAAAAGGAAAATAAGTTCTTAGGGTTTTAGGGAAAATGGGCTAGTCTATTGGGCCCATTATCCAAATGGTAAGATTTTCCCTAAATGTTGAGCCAAAGTTAGGCAAGCCCAATGCATTGGGCCTTTATAAAACAAAATTAGGCCTCTACAATTAATCCTAGATGCATTTGAGTTAGTCCTGGGCCAAAATTAAATCTCTAACCCAATTAAATTCAAATCTACAATAATATTTTATTTGTCTCCAAATATTACAAATAATTATTTTCTCTTAAAAATGCCCAAAATAATCCTTTTCTTTAAAATTTCTACTTTCCATAATCTTCATAAATTTCTCATAATAATTCCTTTATTCTCCATAAGTACTCTTAATTAATTTTGGGATGTTACATTATGAATGGATGACCATGGGATGTATGTATATGACATGGGAATATGATTTGATGAATTAAATTCCCTTGAACCTATATGATTATCTTCAAGTGAAATGGTGATTTTTAGATGCAAGGCATATTTCACATGATGGACCATTCATAGATGTTTCATATATGAGTTAAAATTTGGTCATTGCAAGATGTGGCATATTAGAGCTCAATTGGAGCATTTTAGAACAAAAAATTTGTCCAATTGAGCCATAAAATGTTCATTTACCCTTAACTAACTTAATGAATGAATTTGGGGGTGAAACTTGTTGAGCATTTAGAACTCTATAAAATATTTGGCAAATTTTCAAAGTTGGCCCCAAAAAGCTGTCATAGCTCATTCTACATTAGATTTGGTTTTGTGGGTTTTGAAGGACCAAATGGATTTATTTTGACTTGAAATTCTTATAGGATGAAGTCCATATTATAAGCTTTAAAATGACACCTAATTTGCTTTAATTGGAATTGTATAACTCAAGTTATGAATTTTTAAAATTTACACTTACTTATGTATATTATGGCTAAAGTGAAGAAGTGGTTCCTTTCATGTGTTTGAGTTTTACTTACATGATATTTGGCATGGAACCAACTACTTGGAATTGAATTATGAGTGGACATTGTAGAGAATTTTTTTTAGAGTATCAAAGCCTACTTGATGTACTTGATAGCTAAATTCCAATGTTTAAAGGATCTATGATGTGATGTGTATTTTCACCTAAATGGTACAAAGTGAATGATATATAGTAGGATGTATCAATGGAAGATTATGTTCAAGGAGAAGACCATTCCTTTCCACTTGATGATGCATATGCTTAAAATTAGTGAGAAGACCATGCCTCACTGCATCGTTTACATGGTGGAAGGATTATGTTAGTGAGAAGGCCATGTCTCACTATAGATATGAGAAACGTATGATAAACATGATTGAGATGAGTTCCATGATGATATGTGATGTATGATGTTATTATGTGACTCTTGTATGCAATCAAATATATTATATATGATGAATATGTTTCCTTATATGCAATAATAGTTCTTTGTGCTTTGTTGCTTTGAAATATGTTTTGGAAAGGTAATGCAATTACTAAAATTGTTTTTTCATCCCTTTAGGGGAAGCCTTTTTACAATCATTTTCAAGGAAGAGTTCAAATAGAAGGCTCGAGAAGCAACTTGCAGCCTGAGTAGGGTTGTAAGGGGAAGTGTAGGAAGTTGTACATAGTCTTTTAATGTATAATATGAATTTTGATTATCAATATATATAAATGTTTGACATGATCTACTTCTTTTAAGCCATAACAGCTATTTTGGGATGTAAGTATATGTAGAGAGGAATGATGGATACACAATGCAATATCCCCTGTGTATGTTATGAACTTGCAATATATTAAGAATTGGAAGCATGATAACCTCATTTTATTATTGGTCAATCCTATGTTAATGATTATATATGAAACAAAAAGCTAGTTTTGCATTTAGGCATATATGATTTAAAATATGTACATTTAGGGACTTAGTGGTTGCTATGAGTCCCTTAGTGTCCTAACTAGTATTTTTGGCTTTTGGAAGTATTTAAAGTATGCATTAGTCCTTTGGCTTATGTTGAAGTGGTTACGCAAAGTAAAATCTTGTAAAATATAAGTTGACTCCCTTACTAACCATTATTTAACTTTATATAGGTTACTATAGCAAATTTTTTATATAAGGGAAAAATTGTGAATTTTACCTTTTAAGCAACTTTATTTTAGTGAAAGAAGAATGGTAGTCAAGGTTTAGAATCTTTTACGAAGTGTTAGCAAATTTTGGGTATGCAAAACCTAAGTATTATACCTTTTAAAAGCCAAAAAGTGCCAAATATGTGGGTTGAGAGGTCAAATTTGATTTAGGACCCAAGTATGAGACTTTTGTACTCAGATAACTTTCTTTTAGTGTTTTAAACTTGCTTCAAGTGATTTGGTGCCAATTGGATGTGTGGTTAAATTTTTGGCTTTTGTATACAAAGCTTATAAGTGTTTTTTTTTCTCTATGTTTTTGGCTTTTGTGCTGTCATAGTTGAGAGACCTTGGTTTTGTACTACTTTGGAACATATTTTGAGAGTTTAAGGTTATATAGGGTGCTTAGAGATAATGCATAATAATTAAGGGGAATCTTGGTGAGTTTAGTGTGAGATCAAGGAAGTAAAAGTTTAGGAATTGTAGTGGCTTGCTACATTTTTATTGCTATCATGTTTTGTGTCTATTTTGCTTGTTGTCCTAAGTCTCTTACATGGTTTTCTTCACTTTCTCATGGATTCTTTGATAGAAATAGATGTTATTTTATACCTAAGGATGTATAAAAGTTGTTCTAGGAGTTTTGGATGACTATGAGTTGGTTTTAGGTGATAATTTTCTTTCTTTGTGCAGAATTTACTATAAAAAATTTTGTACTTGCTGTCCTACCATGGTAGTGCCTATCCAAGTTATTTTTCTTTGGTTCTTGATATTTTAGACATTGATTTAGATAGATGTTAGAATGTGGAAGAGTGAGAGGAAGTTTTAAGGTGTTTTAAGGGTGCTTAGATAAGAAAAAAGTATGCTTTTATAGGCTTTTGCTACCAAGTATGTCATGTTTTTGTCATGGACTAGTTGAGGTTTAGTTCATATGATTAGATACATTTTAGGAATCTTTAGATGCTTGTAACAACTCATATATATTATGGTTTTGTGGTTAAGATTTTGAGGGATTTTTAGGAACTCTTATTATAGTTTTGCTTAAGTGTGCCTATTTGAATTTTGTTGTCAAATTTTTTCCTTTAATCTTTTGCCTTGTTTAAAGTTTGAGATTTGATTTAGGATCTTGTAAACTATTGGAAGACCTTGTTAACAAGATTTTAAACCTTGTAGACTAATGTGACTATTTTTTGGTTATGTCTTAGTACTATGATCTATGACCTTGTTAACAAGATCTAGACATTGTTGATAAGATTTCTAGGTAGATTTATGATTCCTCATAATATTTTAAGCTTTAGATAGAAAATAAAAGTTTAAAGTTTAAATTGACTAGTAATTTTGTAAATAAATAAATAACACTTACTCGTAGGAATTCCATTGCGTTGTATTTGGTTAAGTACAGATTTCCAAGTATATCTCTAAAGAGAGTAGTTTAACAATTAGCAATTTTAGTTTGTTCCATAAAGAGATGTAATATGGCTCCATTTGAGCATACCATGTGACGACCCTAACTTCTAATCATGGTAATTAAGATTAAAGACACGATTAATAATCATCAATCAAGGTTTGAAGTCATTATAAGATTACTTACATTAGGAAAAGGTGAGGAAATTTAAACCTTGATGTTATTAGAGTCATTAACTAATTACTTATAACCATTTATGCATATGAGGGAATCAAACCCACAATTATAAGCTTTTAATCCTATCATCCATTAATTCCAACTAACAAGAACCTCCTACAAGTGCTGCTAAATCATTCCTTATCATTTCCATAGAGAAAACCAAAGTTTCTAGGTAAATATGAGAAATTGAGAACCTTCATCGTGGCTAAATTCTTTCGCACCGCGGTCAATTACTCTCGGGTTCAACTCCTTACACCTTTACAAATTTCACACATTTCATTGCAGCTAATCACCTCTTTCGCTATGGTGAATTACCCTCTGGAACACCACCAGACTTATCTCTCACATTTCACCACGGCTAACATTGCTTTTAGCCACAGCCAATTCCCCTCTGTTCTGTAACTCTCAAATTCCCTCCCATGCACTCCAATTCTCCCTTTAGGAACACTCTAGGATCACTCTCCCTCAATTTGTGAAACTCTAATGGCATTTATCTACTTGATTTACCTAGCTAATCTATCATTATCCATTTCAAGATTTAAGTGTTGATTTCTACTCACGAAACCATGATACATAAGCGAATTCCATAATTTAGTGACAGCAAAAGTGTTCCGACCACAAGGATCGTAGGGCCAATGCTTAATGTTTATACAAGATCAAGTCACTCATCCATTATTAGCTAATTACAACCATAATGTTCAATTCCATGATAATTATATTATATGTACAGTTTCTATACTTGGCAATTCATAACGCAATATGGCAATTATATAAAACTAGTAATCTAATTACACAATACAATCTGACAAGGTTTCCAAACTTATGTGCTACCAAACTATACAATAAGCTTCTATTAATTTCCTTGCTATTAAGAGGTCTGGTCCCTGAAAATGTTAGCCCACAATTGGGGTGAGATATACAATCTCAGTAACAAGAGGCAAATTCCATATATATGTACAGATTAATCAATATAATATAATTCCATATCATCAATATCAAAATTATCAATTCAATTTGCAAATGAACTAGTTGAGCTACTAACGACTATTGTCTCATCACACACAACATGTTAATGGCCAATAACACTAGGAGAGGTCCGTTTATGGCACCTACTCCATAATGAGCACAACCAGGGTTTAGTGCATCTGAGATTTGATCACAACCCAGTGCCGGATCGAAGCATATGCACAAGTGGCAGTCGTATCACAGCTCTACCATGGATTTACAAGATCCAATCATAATTGTAATTCAAGTAGTCAACTAATCATTTAGCATTTCAAAATCAAGCATATGTAACAAATATCAAATTAATAAGAGCATATACATGGAATTAAGAAAAATAACCCCAGTTACCTCACTCATGGACAATTTTTTAGAGAACCAACAATAATGCTTTGTTAGCCTATGAACACCAAAAATCAAACCATTACCATTACCATTCCTATTCATCAATTATGGTAATAACCCAATGCTTAAAGAATTGACCCATCAATAATCGCCTAAGGGACACTTACCCAATCACCAAGAGACTCAATTTTTGGATTTTGCCTTCCTTAGACCAAAAACTTCAAACTCTAGGCAAATTTGCACAAAATTAATGCCCATATTATAAATCAACTATGGGGATCTCTAATTAGCAGAAAAAGAATCAAAATAAGGAGTTTATACTTACCTAAGATTACCCCTAGCCTTAACCTCTGAAATTTCACCATGAAAACACCAAACAACAAAGTCTTAGATTTTAGGTGTGGGTGAAATGCTCCAAACAAAAAACTAATTATGTCAAAATGTAAAGGAAGAGGAGAAGGTCAAGTTATATAACACTCACCTTGGTTGAATCTATGGGGCCAAGAAGGTGGTGGAAACCCTAGCCTCTAAGAGACCTTTGAATTTGATTCTTATCTTTTGTTTTTCTGCAGAATAGGGGGAGGGGCTGAAGGTGTGTAGGGTTTAGTTAGATTTAAGTTGGGTCCTAAATGGGTTATAGGTTGACCTAAAAGCCCACATCCATGAGTTTCAGAATTTATGCTTATTAGGCCAAATTTCATGAGTTGGGTTGTAGGATTCTAATTGTGTTAGGTCAAGTTTCAAGAGTCACTCTAACTTGGGTTGTATAATCAATGTTGGGCTAACTATAAGAGCTCATGTAAGTTAGGTCTTAGGCCTCTACCTCACTAAATCAGATTGGGCCATTACTAGGTGCTCTTTCTCTTGGGCCAAATCTTACAATAAGAAGTTGGGTCTGCACCCATAGTCATTGGGTCTCCATTAGTCTCTAGCCATGGCCTACTTAATTTAATTTGGGCCTAAATGAGGTTTCTAACCTAATTAAATCTCAAACTCAAATTAATAATTTATCTTTCTATAATTCTCATTCACATAACTTGCTTAATTATTCTATAATAATTATTCTTAATTAGTCTAGATCTATGATTAACACCTTAATTAAATTTTGGGGTGTTACATACCACATTTTATAAGCAAGCAAACACATTGGCCATGTATGAGAATAGAGATTAGCAGGTATTGATTAATGACATCTAAGAAATCTTAGAGAGTGTATAAATGGAATTACAAAAAATATTTAATTCTTTAGGGATAACCTTAAAAGATAAAAGCAGAGGGCCAAAAGCATAAGTATTCATAGGTAAGTCTAAACCTACAAAAATTTCCTCAATCATTACTAATTCAATCCCAGCAACTAGTTGAGGATCGGATAAGGAAGGGTAAGCTTTGGCATTTCCTTAGGAGGAGAGGATGTCGATGAACCCAAATCAGAGTTCAAGTTCAAAGGAAAACTTGAGAAAGGGTTTTGGGAGTCAAATAGAAAGTTAGAAGCTAACATAATGATTACAAGAAAAAGGCAACATCAAGCATGATGCAAAGTGACAATGAAAGCATGGTGCCTTGATCACAACTTGGAAGGATAGTAGAATTAAAAGATCAATTATTGATAGGAAGCCAAAAAGGCCATGTGTTACCTAAAAGATGAAGGAAATTAAAATTTTGAATAAGGAAGATCATGTCTCTTGATATTCTTGAATCAGTTAAACCATATCAAAAGGTGTGAGGGAGGCAAAAAGTTAGCATCTAAAATCACAGCTAACATTATGAGTATAAATGATAGCCAAAAGAAATAGCAAGTTAAGATTATCTTAAGCGAAGAGTAACAAAATAGCAAAAATTAAAGAAACATGGGATCTAATGTAAGCAACTTTGACAGGAAGGTGCATGACACAATCACTATGATAAGGCCATAAATCAAACAAAGACATGGAAAATGGTTAATGACAAAATGTAGGGGTAATTGCTAGTTACAAAAAAGACATAAAAGGACAAGGAAGGCAAAGAAGAAAGACCCATAGAAACCTAATAAAGAACTTGATTTAGAATTCACTATTTTCAATTTTATTTAGATGCTTTGTTTAATTAATTTGTTTACAGCTTTTCTCATTTTATTTACAACCTTTAATTTCATTGCCAATTATTTGATAAAATTATAATCAAGTTGTTTTGAAGTTTTTTTGTTATCATTTGATTTCATCTAAGTTAGTACATGCAATTCATGTCAATTACAAAAATCATTTCCAGTTTCAATATCATTATTTTCATCACTTATTGCATTTAGAACCTTAATTTACCTAGGCTTATCTTAAATTAAGACATATGAAAACTTGTCTTTGGAGAGTCGTGTCTTGTCTCTTGTAATATCTGGTTCTTTGAAAACATGAGAAAACGTGAGAAATATAACATTCGGTTTCTCTGTACAAAACTCACTCGATACAAAAGGAAGTCCTCCAAATGGAATAATTTGAGGTCCAATAAAATTAGAACAATTTTCTAGATCTCAAATAATGTGAATCCAATGTCAGAGGTGCCTTGAAACTGGAGCCAAAATACCTAGACAGAATTCAACGAAAATGCAACGAAACATAATGTCATATTCATAATTTTAGGTGCTTTCTAGAAAACTCAAAGGAGAGATTTTTAAATGGAAAAAATAAGTTTCTCTTGATTCTCAGAGGCCTTAAAAATCATAGGAACCCTTGGAATGATTTAAACTCCCTCCGGTGTATGTTTTATAATATTGATTGACCCGAACTTTGACCTTTTCATTCGAGAAGGTTTTAGCTCCAATTTGAGTGATTCTAAAGGTATTTTATAAGTTAGAGAATTTAAATTTTATAATAGAAAAGACAGTTCTAATAGAGGAGCTAAAATGAACCTAAAACAAAAATGCCAAGAAAACAAAACGTAATAGGAATTTTAAAGAAACAATTTTTAATTCCTTCTTATTTAAGTGATGCACCCTACTTCTTTCTCATGTTAGCCAACCTTCTTGCTGCCCAAAATAGAGAGTGAGACCAAGGGAGAGAGGTACACAAAGGAAGAGAAAAAGGGAGAAGAAAAACTAAGCAAAAGGTTTGAAAATTGATGGAATTTCTTGTTCTTTCCTTTAGCAAAATTGTTCTCCTCATTTTCCTCTTTCTTTCCATAGTTTTATTAAATTGTTTAGTTCTGTATAGAGCCACATACAGAGGGGGGAGTTTGAATTTCTAGAAGAGAGCTAAAGCAAAGGAAAAGGCTCTTGGAAAAGGCTTGAATCAAGGTAGAAATCATTGCTTTCCATGCTTGCTTCTTCTTGTTTCTATACATGTATGGTTCGGCCACTCCTAGGACAGCCAAGGGGAGATAAAATTTGAACCAAACCATGAGTGAAACATATGATTTAGAGTGTGGGAAATAAGAATATGCAAAGAAAACAAAGAAAGAACCATAAATTTGCAAGATGCCTAACCTAGTGTTTTAGTTGCACCTTAGCTTGTAGGAAGCTTTCTAACCATAATTTAAGGTGTCTAAGAGTTTGTATGGATCCTTAAGACATCAAGAAAGCCTCCCACATGCATCTCCCATTAAGGAAACAAAACAAAATCCTTGGGTGCTAAATGGATGTAATGTCTCGGCCTAGAGGGATTTATGCACTTAGGGAATGTTTTAAATTTTTCTAAGCCTAGATTTGCATCATATATGATTGGAGAATATGAAAGGAGGCCTTGGAAAAAATTTATGAAGCCTCAAATGTGAGATGAAGTTATAGGCTCCATAATGTAGCATAATGAAGCAACTCCTAGCTAGGTTCCTCAGAATGAATGTGTGATGGCTTCAAGGAGTCTAAATGGAGTCAAGAATCATAGATTAGAAGAAAGAATGGAGAAAGACATTGAATTTCTATTGTTGCTTCATTTGGTGCTTTACGGAACCATAATTGAACTGTATGAGTAACCAAGTTCTTTTAAAGTGTGTGTAGCATTAGAAATTGTTTCAAGAGTATAATTAGACCCTATTTGATGTGTTTAGGCTAGAAGAATTAATCTCTACCCCATTGTGAGTGTTTAGCAGAAGGAGAGGAAGAAAATCCAAAGGAAAAAGTGTGTTCTTGTATTCAAGGTAGCTTTCTCTTTTTTCTCTCATGCATCTTTAGGTGTTTTCTTGTTTTTGGATATGTGTGTGTGTGCTTATGCTATGAAAAATGTTTCCATGCCATGGTACCACGATGCCTTTGTTATGCCTTTGAAAGATGTTTATGAAGGTGTTTTGGCTTGCATGAGCTTGGTGAAGGTAAAAGTCTCCTAACAAGGATGAGGATGAGCCAAAAGTCCTTAAAAATGGGTGAGACAAGACCAAAAGTCTCTAAAAGAATGAAGCTTAGTCAAAAGTCTCTTGAAAGTGGATGAGGCATGTCCAAAAATCCCAAAAAGAATGGGTGAGGCTAAACTATTATCTTGGCAAATATATTATGTATGTTCATGAATTAGAAGTTTGCCATGCATTCATTCTTAGATTTGAAATTGCATTTATTATGTATGTTTAAAAGGGTGAAGAGCTATTTAGATTCTTAAAATCTCACTCTTCCCTCTCCATTTCCCTAACATGTCTAGGTAGACCAAGTGAACAAAGAAATGGAAGCCACCACACTTGAAGGTAAAAAGATTGACAAAGAAATTGTTAAATGCTTATATTGTGACCATTTTGTTGTCAAATGATGTAATCTCATGATTTATATGATAAATAGCTACTTGAACGCATGTAAATACATGGATATATTATGTATGTATGAGAATTGGAAGCATATGAATGAGATTTCATGTTTTTGACATTGAAATGCAAAGATCTGTATGTAAGCTTCTTATGTATACCAACAAGTGGGAGAGTGGTTTTGTAATGTATGGTTATTTAGACCCTTTGGACATGTCTAGAGGACTGTTCTTAGGATTTCCCACATGCTCAAGTGGTCTTGGAAAAGCTAGAAGCCAAAATGGTCCACATTTGATCCTTTAAGAGGCATAAAAGTGCCATTTTGCAACCTTATGCCACAAACTAACTAAATGGATGAATTTTCCCATGAAATTTGGCATGCACATAGGTCTCATCTAGAGTTTTTTGGGAAGCTAAAAACTAGATTATTTGGAGCTCTAGAGAACTAATTATGAATTTCCAAAGTTGGTAAAAAGTTGCTAAATTGGTCCAATTACTGTTTATATAGTCAGTTTCTTCTCATGTGTCATCCGAGGACCAATGTTATCTAATACTCATGAAATTTTATAAACATAACAAACTTTCCATAGCTACTGAGATCACTCCATTTGGAGGTCTGTAGAAAGATATATGAATTTTTAAAATTTGGAGATAGTACCAATAATACAGCAGGACACTTGGTATTGTTCTATCGATTTCTAGGGGCTAAACGTCCCTGTCTTGGTCTGCACTTATTTTTAGCCTCTAGTAGACATCCATAACTTTCTTAAATGGTATGGTTTGCTGGGTTTTGATTTTTGTAGAATTAATTATGAATTTTTTAAGTTTATATCAATAACCTATGACAACAAACCATGGCAACTGGACCTTTAGTGCTTTTCTATTGTCAATGTGGTCTAAATGATGTTCACATGGCCTTGAATAATTATTAACCTAGAGTTAACATTTAGAGCATTTTAGAAATCTATCATTTACTTGATTTTAATTTTTCTAAAATTAATTATGATTTTTCAAAGTTTGCACCAGAAACTTGGCACACTAGCCTGAGACTAAACTTTGTAATTTTGTGTATAAATGCTCCAAGCTCGGGATTTAGGGAACATTTTGGGATGGTTTTTATTTGTATACATATATTTGGAGTAGAAAATAATATGGATGAGTTCATGTGATCCCTGGGATGTGAAACAAAAATTTTAAACTCTATGTAACGTACAATATTACATTATTTTAATAGAATTTCTCGAAGGAATTTTGCTATTTCAAGGAAATGGAATTAATATATGGAAAGGAAGAGTTAGAATAATATGGTGTTACATCTCTACTATCCACTTATAAAATAAGAACCATAAAAGTTAGCCAATTCCTTTTTCTAGCCTAATGCTCTCGACTAGGTAGTCAACGAGAATTTGGCTCCATTCCCACAAATACAATTACTTCTATTTTGACCAAAATACCCTTATATCTAATAATTATATAATATAACTAAGTGCTAAATATTTATTTGAGAAATAGTCACATTTTTAAATTGAAAAATTGTAAAATAGTTTGATAAAAAATAAATAATGACTAAAAATAAATATATATTTACAAAATAATTTTTTAAAATTCATTAATTCAAAGATAAAATTAATAATATTTAATTTCTCCAATAACATATATGCTAATAAACAAAAGCATCATCATAAATTTAAAAGCTTTTAAAATAAATTAAGGATGGTTTTAAACGCAAAATAAATCACATTGAAATAATTTTGTTGTGTCATAAGCTTTTGAGCTTTATGAATTATAGAATATCAAATGTAGCTCTAGCATCATGGTTCCACTTATCATATTTCAAGTATCTTATCCTTTGCTTCAAATGAAGTGAAAAGGGTGCTTTAGTGTGAAAGTTAAAAGGTATTTCAGAGATTTATAGGGCTAGTAGTTTTCCCCGGAATATAATGTCTTGATGAGTGTAGGAGTCCAAATGGAGCAGAGTAGATTTTTTTTTTTGGAGAGAGAGAGAAGGGGGGGGGGGGGAGGAAGCAGATTCGAAAATGAGGGTTTGGGACTATAATTTTGATGAAATAAATATAAGTGTATTTAAGTTATTTCATCATAAAGGTATTCTTGATGCTGAACTATTTTAGTCATTTCCTCACACCACTATAAATGTAAGTTATGAAAAGATAATTTAAATAGTTGTATATTCATCTTGTCTTTGAACATATATATATATATATATATAGATAAACGTTGATGTCAATCAAAATTAGTCTTTTACAACTTTAAATAATTTTTGGGATGAATATTTTACAAAGTCCACCGTTAGAATAAAAACTCCTATCAAGAATATCTTCCATTGAAGATTTGTCATTAATCCAAAGTTGCTTGATGCTTTATCAGTATATCCAAAATTTAACATAAAATATGCATTTCAAATATAAGAAATTATTAATTATTTGATTATATAATTTGAATTGTCTAATTTTTATAAAATTTGACATGGAAATTAACATAGTTATTAATTCCAATCGAACAATTAGATTAATAAAAATCAATTCTTATAATAAAATATTAAGAGTGTTAAAATGACAAATTTTAGACCGGTGACAATTATTACAATTTGAATTATTCTTGAACTTTATTTAGATAAAAATTTCTTTTTCAAGCGATAAAAGCACACATCCTCACAATATGATCCTGGTACCTCTATAATTTGACTCTCCCAGTCATGCCTAAAGAATTGAATTCATGTAATAAGTAATTATATATTTTCTATGTCATGCCTCCGATTCCATGTCTAAAATAAGAGAAGACCTAAATTATCAGACCCCACAAAAGGCCCAGTTGTCATACAAAATACATCAAGCCGAATTAAACTTGTCTCACAAAATAGCCTAAATATCTAAGAAGCCTAGCCCAAGAGTACAACGAAATAGAACAATTATTAAATAATCATATAATCAAGAACTTTATCTTTATGATAAGTGGAATTCTAATACATCAATTTAATAATAAAATAAAAAACACACCACACTCTTCCACAGCTTACAGTGGCCCTTTCAGCACACAAGTACATTTCACCCTGTCCTTACAATAGTCAATTAAATGGGACCCTGCAAAAATTTTGCCACTTCTTAGACAATACAGATGGCCTTCCCTTAAACAATTAGTCCTCTACTACTATTCCATGAAATAGTAAGTTTTCCTTGATTATGCCACATATCCATATCCATATTTCGAAGAGAAATTTTTTAATACTTCAAGTGTTCTAAAATATATATGTTCAACCATTGGCACCAGTCTAAACTAATTTAACATACAAATTTTTATATATCTATGCTATATGTTTAAACTGGTAGCAGTGATTGAAAATAGTATTTAAATAATACTATAACAATATATAAAATATTCGCTTTTTTTTTTTTCAAAAGAGAAAATACTATTGCTAATTAATGCAATACAAATGGATAGCAAAGCTGATTAAAGTACTATATCTCCTTATACCTTCTTTCCTTCTTCACTTAAAAACAATTAATTTGTCAACAATAATTAATTAGTTAATTAATTACTAATATTTTTATGTTATGCCATATCATATATGCTATAATAATCTATTAATAACAATTAAGTTACCCATGATCTAAGGATCCCAAAGAGAATCACTCTGCATATTCTCCCATTCACTCCCCTCAAACATCATGGACTGTTCCTCCAGCATGAGTGTCTCAGACATTTGCATCCACATCTTGGGTGAGTCCAGTGGCGACTCATTGATCGCCTGAATCTGCGTTGGCGACAGCCTCACAGTGACCGGCGCCGCCATCGCAGGGGCACCGACTGAACCAGCAGGACCGCCGCCTCCTCCTGCTGCTGGCACCGCACTAGTATTGGTCCTCAGCCTCAAGGCAGCCTCATGTGCCGCCATACGAATGTCGTCGGCATTGTTGGTGGCCGGACGGGGAAGGCTGTTGGCCAGCTCCTGGAAGTTGAGCCTCGCCTCGCGTCCCCGGAAGTGCAAGGCTGCAACGTCGTAGGCTGCCGCCGCCATTTCCGGCGTCTCAAAGCTGCCTAACCAAATTCTGGTCTTGGTGCCTGGCTCGCGGATTTCAGACACCCATTTGCCCCACTTCCTCTTGCGAACACCTCTGTAGGGAGAAGTTGCAGCACCATGGGAGGTACTACTTGAAGAAGAAGGCGTATCCATGCACAAAAGCTCGGAAGCTAAAAGACAATTATGTCAAATTGTTGGAAAGTTGGTAGTGAAAGATAGTGTGAGCCAGTTAGAGGTATTTATAGAGGTGAGTATGCGTGCAAATTGAATAGATTACAAAGGGGTTTGATTTGACTGAGCTTCCTGGTAGTTGCACCAGTGCATGTTCAAAATCTATGCTTTGCTTGATGCTTCCAAAGAAGGAGAAAAAAGTACAAAATCGAGAGAGGTAGGAGAAGATTTTTTTAAATTTGATCGGGATTTTTTGTTTAATGGTGGAAAGTGAAATTGTGAAGACAGTAATAAAGCAGGGAATGACGAGTATTCTGAAAAATTGATGGAGAAGAAACAAAGAAATGGGATTTGAGACATGAGACAAAAGTGGTTTTCCTGTTTAGAACGCGTTTTGGGATCTTAGGTGTCCTATGGTGTTAGGAGGTAGGACCCACTAATCCAATTTCATACAACTCTCAGAAATGATCTTAGATCAGCGTCTACATATTATATTTGAAGTGATAGGGAGGGTTTATATTTGCTTTGTATATTTCTTTGACATACGTTATTATCTACGTAATGAAAAATTTATTCATTAGATTAATACATTAATTTAGCAATAGACACAATGATATATTAATTTGAATCTCTTGCATTTAACAAGTGAAAACAAGTTTGCAAGTAATATATATATATATATATATATATATAAACTTGAAGGCAAACAACTTCCATCATTAGAAACTAAAAAAGAAAATCTTTCAACATTTGAAACTTTTTCAGTTTTTGTATTTGGGAATGACATATGCCAAAAATAATACTGGAGAATGAAGCAGTGACTCATGTCTAATATATTCTGGGTCTACAGCTTTGTTGCAGAAACTAAATAAAACTTTAATATGACGTATCGCTGTTGAATTATGACATCATTAATTAATTAAACTTTAAAATTGTTCACCTTGAGTACTTAAACTAAGGGCCCATTCATAAATAAGTATTTGTTGAAGAAGAGAGCTTATAAAATAAGTTTTACTACCGTCAGCGCCGTTTCAAATCAAATAATCTCCGTTTGAATTGATGTTCTACGACTGCTTATGTTGTTAAAAAATTAATGAGGATAAATTTGTTCGAAATCAATTTAAAAACAAACTATGCTGAGACTGTTCTAATGAAGCTATAATTTGAAAATTATGAAAATTGTTGGAATATTAGACTACTCGTGATGAACTGATCTAGATTTATTAAGAAATCTTAAAAGGAACATTAATTAAATAATTAATTATTTTATAATTAATTAAATTAATTAATTATTGTTGTAACAACTTAGATTGAATTATTTGAGAAATTTAAAGTAGCAGTTGGTTACATTATCTTAGGGAGAAAAGATAACTCATTAGATTCTTGGGATTATAAGATAGAGTTATCTCATATTTTAAAATATATAAATAATAAAAAAAGAGAATTTTTTTTATTTAATTATGTTTCTAAGATAGAGAGTTCAGAGAAGATAGAACTTTTTTAAGGACACTCCCTCTTTCACTTTCTTAGAATCTAAGCTATTTGTATTATGAACTTGAGATTAGAATCCAATCTGTGACTATAGTCTGCCATGTGGAGCAATAATATGACAAAAATCCATTGCTGTAAATAAGTATTTTAGGTCTATATTCTTATGTTGTTTGTTTCCAACATTAGTATTAAGTGCCGATTGAGTTCAGATTATTGACACTCCCGTAGGCAGATTTATGTTAGTTGTATTACTTGCGATGAGTTGGCTATAACCTAACATAAAATTTGCTTAGTTTGAAATTCAAACATAAATGGGCATTAATGGTAGAAAAATCAAGAGGCCATTATATAGGTCACAAAACTCATAGAATAGGAAGCCTGAATACAAATAAACTCCTATCAAAATTTTGAGGAAAAATTGAAACTTCATAAAAGACCAATTTTTTTTAAAAAAATTTTGGATTCTATGTGTTAAACCAGCCCTCTTTTATGGGCTATTGTTCTCACCTCACGACACCAATGGCTTCAAGCTATACACAAATAGAAAGCTCATTGAAAGTCCAAAATAGATGTAAATTGAGTGAGTTATGAAGCCTCAAAGTTGACTTCTCATAAACCTAAAATCTAGAACTTTCAAAAATTGCAAAAGATTGAAAGGTGGTGCATGTGATTTAATCCTAGCCCCATTTAGATAAAACTTGGTACCAGCAAAAAGGGGAAGACACCCCACCCTTGTCGACGCGACTATGGAAGGTAGCACAGGGTTTATGGCATGTGTATAGCCTTTTCCATTTTTTTTCTTTTGAGTTTTTGTGCTAGTGAATTTGTAAGGGCATGGGGGGTACAAGCATGAGAATCTAGTGCTAGTTTTTGGCTCTAAAGTTCCTTCTATTCACAAGCTTTATTTTGGCATATAATTTTCCTAGGTCGAGGGTACCTATTGGTTATTTTACAGTGATTAAAAGGTCTTTAAATGATAATTTCATGTATCAAAAATTATTAAAAAATATGAAATTGATTATAATTTTTTTTTGGCAAACATGAACCTGTAGACATATATGAATCAAATGGACCCAAACCATAGCATGCAATATCGCATTAGTTGCATGAGAGACCTTTAGTTTGACATAAAGAGCCTAAACCATAAAACTTCATCACATAAGTGTGCTTTAGGATTGATCAACTTGCTTCCTGATGACCATTATTAGACATTAGTTAAGGAAGAACTGAAAGCAAAATATGAGCCCAATAAGAAACCATGTTGAAAAGGTCATAATTATTATCTATGTCCTTTTAAGATGGAACTTGTAGAAGAAGGGCCCATTATGGCAAACATTAGACAATTAATTCTCCTTTCAAAATTTTCAAGTGCGAGGAGTGTATGGAAATTTGGATATAGTGCACATGAAAATGGAATTCACCTAAAGGGATCAGACAAGCCAAGTCCCCATACAAACCTCTATATAGTCCACTTAATAATTATAGAGATTGTTTTAATCATAGGGTAGGTGACCTTTTGATAAGATAAATCATCTTAGAACCTTAATTTATTTAAATTATTGTTCATGAGAGAACAATTAAAGTTGAGGTGATTAAAATGATTTTTAAATTAACAAATATATTTTTTTTTACTTTATTGCATAATTTTGTTATAAATTGCCATAATTGAGACCAATAGACCTAGGGTCATCTAAGGACAATAAATTAAAAGAGAATTTGCATATAAATTCAATAGAAAAATAATGACATTTCTAGGGTACATGTAATATAAATAAGATAAATGTAGACTTCCAATTGTGAACCTAATAATGTCATTTTTTGTCTAATTGAAATTTATTGTAAACAAATAGCATTGTGTATATAGGTTTTAATGTTGTGCTATGTCTATGCAGATATTTGAATTTGAGAAATTGACCACAAAAAATGTTATAGCTAAGCTCACAAAGGTGAGAAACTAAATGGTAATAGCTAGGAAATTTGTGCCAGTACAAGTCTTACGTAATTGCACAAGCAATGTAGATTGCCTTAAATTGGTGATACCTCTACAACTAAACTTAGAAGGCTTACAATCAAGTTTAACACGTATAAGTTGCATCCAAATAATTCCATAAAGCAGCATTTCAGAGAAATGTCAAACATAATAAGGGAGTTGAAGACAACTGGATATGCACTTGCTAATAAGCAGTAAGTTTAAGCTATTATAAGATCTCTCCCTATAAGTTGGAAGCATATGAAAATGAACTTAACCCATAATGATAGCATCACCACTTTTGATGACGTTGGTTGTCATTTAAGGCTTTAAGATGAGAGCCTAGAGATTATTAGATCATCTAGTTATGCTTACGTGATAGAGACTGTTAGGACTCTAAGGCCTAAGGATAAGAAGGGTGAATGCTTTTAAAAGAAAAAATAATTTGGCTAACATTTCAAAAAGGCCAAGAAAGAGTTTAAGAAGAAAGGTATACATTGTGGAAGAAAACTTAACAGGACCAAGGTCAAGTGTTATAGCTATCAGAGGATGGGTCATTTTGTTCATGACTACATTAAGCAAAAGAAGGTAACATCATGTAACAAGTACTTTGTTTATGGCTAAATCTCATCCTTTACAAATTGTAAACTTAGGAGCTATAAACCATGTAGCCAAAGATCATGGATTCTTCATGGAAAATTGTTTGCTACCTTACAAGATCATATAACTGTATGTAGGAAACAACATAAAGGTAGAAGTTAAAGGAATTAGAACATGCAAGTTAGTCTTGTGTGGTGGAAGAATCTAGATCTTATATGATGTTCTATTTGTAACAAAAAATATAATGGAATTTAGTTTCTATAGTTTCTCTTCTCAAACTTGGTTTTAGTATTAATTTTCGTGATGGCTTGGTTGACATTTGTAATGGGACAACCTTTGTTGGTTGTCGTTTTCTTTTAGATAATTTTATTATATTAGATATAATTTATGATGATGTTCTTAATGCACATGAAAATGATTTCTTAACTATATCCTCAACTTTAAACTCTATTTCATATATGAATGTTTGGCGTGCTAAGTTAAGCCGTATAGGCCAAGAACAGAAAAGTAAACTAGCAAAATAAGGATTATTAAGACCAATTTCTAACTTAGAAATGTCTTTGTGTGATCATTGCCAAGTAGGTAAAGTAACTAGAAAATCTATTTAGGAAAGGAATTAAGATAGAACATTCATTGCAATTAATCCATTCAGATATATGTAGTCTAATTAGTGTAAGGGTAGGTTATGAAACATGGCATTTTGTTACCTTCATTGAAGATTGTTCGCGATACGGCCAAATTTGTTTGATTTCCTATAAGTCAAAAACACTTAAATGCTATAGACATTACATGAATATGGTTGAAAACTAATTAGATAAGAAAATTAATATCTTAAAAATTAATTGATGACACAGATACCTATCTAAAGAATTTAAAAGCTTTGTGAAGAAAAAGGCATAATAAGATAATTGATGATTCCTCTCACTCCATAAAAAAATGAAGTTGATAAAAGAAGACGTTACTTGAAATGATTATGTTAATAATAGCACAAGTGAATTTGACTATTTCATGTTAGGGCAATGTGTTGTTAACTACAACTTTTAACCTTAACCAAGTGCCCTCTAAGTAAGTTACTTTCACACCCTACAAATTATAGACAAAACATAGATTGAATTTAAGCATTTTAAGGCCAAGGGGCTTAGCTGCTTATATCCACGACACTTTCCACAAGTATGGAAGATTAGGCCCTAGGGGCAATGAATGCCTTTATTGGATACTCAAAGGTATCAAAAGAGTATGTTTTCATCAGTGAAATTGAAGATGGAAGTATTACTGAGATTAAGTCTAGAGATACCATATTTTCTTACAAAATGAATTTCCTAGTAAAGCTAAGATGGATAGAAGCGTATCTCTTTAAGAGACACCTAATCGAGAAAGTGAAAAATAGATTATTGTACCTTAATTTATAGTTCCAAGTGAGAGTCTTATACAACCAACTGAGAATTTGGAGTAAAGTAAAAAAGATGCACTCGCTATCCCACTACTTAGGAGTAACCGTAATGCCTAATACATTAGGTGGACAAAATTAAGGAAATTAAATAAACAAAAATTAAGTTAAAGCCATGGTGAAAGCAAGAATGATGAAACATTAAAAATATACATCCAATTGAAACATTTAAATATGTTAATCTATTTTAAACCCAGACTTGATCATAACCAACCTATAAGCTTTCTTAAAAAACAATCTTTTCCTTGGAGCTAGTAGAAATCACTAAAACTTCCTAAAGTATTGGGCACATGGGTGAACTCTAGCACAATTAGAGTTGTGATTCGCTCTGGTCAAGCTCTTTCAAACCTTGCCAATTAGAATTAGCTTCTAGAGATCGAGTTCTCACTACTAGTTCTAAAATGATAGAATACCAAAATATGGTAAATAACATCTTTTCCTTGGTGCCAATAGAAATCACTAAGACTTCCTAAAAGGATTGTTGAAAGGCTTGATTGATATTGCTTAGAAAAATGGCTACTCTTGGGTAAAGTAGTTGACTAGCCTCCATAGAGTGGTCAACTATTAATGGAAGCTCGACCAATTAGTCTTAAGCAAGTCGTTGATTGATCCCTTACAGAATGACAAATTTTCTTAAAGGCCACGTTAGTTAATTGGTCATGATAGAACTAGTAACCTGAATTCTGCACTAAGGAAAAACACCCAATCCTCTCATGACAAGCTCTTCCTAATAATTCTACCACCCAAAAACCATCCATAAGCATACATAAGGACCTGATAACACTATAAGGCTCACTCTTCCCAAACTAAACCGTTTTGTCCTCCAAGTGCACACCTTTCCATTAAAACCCTAAAAATCCCACAAAGTAATTTTCCATGGTTCCAAACCCATTCTAACCTTTACCAACACCGTTATAACCTATTAGGGAAAATTTCAATACCTAAAACCAACCTTAAAGTGCTACCCCTATGGCCTAAATCTCTATAAATCAAAATTTAACTTGTTAACTTTCCCTAGCTTTAAGTATCCAATTATCAACCATTTCATCAACCATTCCACATCGTCAAAAACCATACACAGGAACCTTATACATAACCAACAAGGTAGGGATCAACACCCCAAGTAAGTCCAATCATGCTAAAAAGTCATCAATACGTATAATCCACTATCATTCGCATGACAATTACAAGGTAAACCATAATTGCATGTAAAATCCCTTTATAAAAGAATTAAGTATTATATAGGGTCCTAGTTTCTATTCTTACATGTACAAAACACAAAAGAAATCCTACACTTGGGATTTCATATCACAAGTTGCAAGATAATTACAAGTTACCAAAACATGAATTAAAACATCAGCTATTACAAAATATGCCTAGTTTAATTAGTTAGTTCGTCACTTGGTTCTCCTTGCTAAAGCTTGGTCCTTCACCTAGAAATGTTAGCCCACAACAAGGATGAGACATAAAATCCTAGTAACCAACAAGCAATTCCATTCACATTTATATATATAATTAGGATCAATGTTGAACATACAAAAATCATAAAATGTGCCATATTCAAGCTACCATACTAAATAAGTTTAATATCAATTATGTTACTACTGTATATAACATAGTCATTGGCAATCACTTTCAGTGTGCAAGACACACCAACAAAGTTCACTATTTCCCACAAGCAATTCGAACATACTGACAAGGTCCACTACTTTCCCTCCCATCAAAACATACTAAAAGATCCATGATGATAATTAGGAAACATTAACAAGGTGCACAATGAAATATAACAATTAGTCAAACTTAAACACAACATCATATAAATACTAACATGTATGTATAAGCTATCAATCATGATTACTCAAACAAATATGAATGGAATTAACCCCAATTACCTTAAATAATGTCTACAACTCTCCAACTAGTTATCGTTACCTTCTAAGAAGCAACACAAGCCTAAAGCAATCATGAACACAAACATATACTCATTAATCCAATGGGAACCTTAATCCATTAACCAAATACATTATAAATCATATAGTTTTACCTTACCCAAACTTCCTATAGTTCTAGAACACTTATATAAGTTCAAGATCCAAAGTTTCCATAATGGGTCTCTTGAATTTTCGCACATACAAATGCCACCACATCAAAGTCAACCTTTAAGATGAAGTTTAAACAAGATAACATCACAAATGGAGGGGAAATACTTACCCAATGTGTGTTATAGCCTCTTCCTTCACTTCTTCACTAAAAACATTGCAAAAATCCCAAATTCTTCAATCAAGGGTTTTACAAAGCACCATCAAATCATGAGCTATTTAGTTCAAAAGAAAGAGGAGAAGGAGAGGATCATTTTTCTCAACACTTACTTGAACCAAAAATGCCTCCTTCTTATCGGATCGAGACCTAAATCCAAGCCCTCTACTTTCTCTCCTCTTCAACATTTTCTACATTCTTTCTTCTGTATTGTACATGCATTTGGCTAAGTGAAGGGAGATAGTTAGGTTTAACTGGGTGTTTTAAGTGAGTTAGGTCATCAGTTATAGGTTATAGGGACATTGGCTTTACTATCTTAATGGGTTTCAGCTTATTCTCCATTTTTAGGCCCTTCTAATCATGTTTTAACTAAACCTTAAGGGATAATTAGCTCTCATTATTTTTTCGTAAAGCCACTTATTAATTTTCATTTAATCAATTTAAAGCCAATAAATAAATCTATTTTTCTCAAAATTTCCTAAATAAATTATTTCTCCTCAAAAGTCCTTAATACATTTATTTTTCCTCAATAATCTCTTATTTAAATTATTTTTCCTTAATGATCCGTAATTTAATTATTTTTCCTTCATAATCCATTTTACATATTTTTCAGGATGTAAATGTGCCCAAATGATAGTTCGAGATTAAAGGGGCAACATTAATAGTTATTTTACAAGATGATGAAATGCTACAATTCCTTCTTAAGGAAAAATGGAAGGGAACAATGGAAGAAGAAATGGATTCTTTGAGAACAAACAAAGTTTGAGACTTAACTAGTTTGCCATTTGGCCAAAGGGTAATTGGAAACAAGTGGATTTTCAAGATTAAAAGGAAATTAGATGGAGCTATTGAAAATATAAGGTTCATTTAGTTGTTAAGGGGTATACACAGCAAGAAGTTATAGATTACAAAGATACCTTTTCACCTGTTATGTGATTTAATTTGATTAGATTAATTCTAGTTATAGTTGCAAGTCTAGACTTGGAACTATATCCAATAGATATAAAAAATTTCATTTTTAAGTAGAAAACTATATAAAAAAATTTATATAGGACAACTTTTAGGTTTTGTTGAAAAGGGAATAGAACATAACGACAATCATCTAGACAATGATATTCGAAATTTTATCAAACAATGACATCATATGAATTTCAAATGATTAATGAAGATCAGTGTGATATTATCCCTTTATATGCATGATGTTCTGTTAACTAACAATCTAGAGTCAATCTTAATTGTTAAAGAATGGCTATCTTTAGATTTTTGGATAAAGGATATAGGTGAGGTAGAATACATTCTTGAAGTGGAAATTAATAAAGATCACTTAGAGAAATTGATTATTGATTTCTCTTTCGCAAGAAAATAACATTAAGAAAATTGTTAAGCATTTTAACATGAAAGACTACAAATCCATAGATACCCCTATAGTAAGAGGCAATAATTTAAGTTATAAGATGTGTCCTTAGACTAAATCTAAAAGGAAAATTATGGAAAATGTCATTTACTTCAATGTTGTTAGCAACTTAACATATGCAATGATGCATAAAAGATAGGACATTTGTTATACAATTGGCATTATGAGCTGGTACCAATCAAATATAGATCAAAAGCATTGGAAAGTTATCAAGAAAATCTGAAGATACTTGAATGGTACTACTAACTATGCATTATGTTGTCAAGGAAGTGATTTGCACATGGTATGATACTTTGATATAGATTGGGACAAAAATTTTAATGAGTGAAAATTGACTTCCAAATACACATTCTTTCTAAACAAGGGAGTGATATCATGGAGCAGCAACAAGCATAGATGCATTGCACTATCAACCATGGAAGCATAGTTCATAACATGTTTAGTAGTAATACAAGAAGCCATGTGAGGCAATAGAAGCATTGATTTGACAAAAAAGAAAGACCACAAAAACAAAATAAAAAGATGTTGCCTTGACAAAAGAAAAGGAGTAAATCGAGATGAGATCCAAAAAGTATAATTATATAAATTGAATTCTACCATTTCACTTAAGAGGCAAGTGAAATGGTAAAATTCAAGTTAGATATTATGTGTGTCTAGACTATAATTTGTACGGTCTTAACCAATTAATAAAATTGATAAACACTCTTACAAGGTAAAAGAAACACCAAAGCATACAATTCATGTTACATGTTGTAACAACATAATGACTTAACTCTTACTAATCTCCCTCTAGGCTTGATTCCATATGATTTCCAAAGAACAAGTATAAACCGTGGCATTTTCATGCTATAAAATGGGGTTTAAACGCTCATATTTTGCCCCGTGGGTCCTGTGAACCCATCAATCACATACTCCACTTAAAATCCATTTATAAAACTTGTACATAGCATAAAAAAACTCATAAACGACGAATATGAAGCCAAAAATTGAGAAAATACAATTTCTCAAATGAGCCAAAAAGTCAATTTTTGGCTCTAACTTTGGAAAACCATAACTAATTCTAAAAAAATGAGAATTAAGCAAATCATAGCTCTCTGAAAAGATTTAAGTGTTAAATTTACACTAAAAATACTTCCCAACCATAATCTCAGTATTTGAACCATGTTTGACGTCGAAAAAGAGACAAAGGTCCGGCTGTCCCTGGTACTGGTGCAGCTTGCTGTCATGAACTTCGAAAATCCATAACTAATTCCATAAAAATATAATTTGGGAAAAAAGATACAGATGTTAACGAGAGGGAAAAAATAAGTTCAGATCATTTCAGTAGCCCTTGGACCTCAAAAACTGATGGAACAGTAACGAAGGTCAGATGGCTTCCTTGGTACTGACACAGAACTTCAAAAAGTTCTTTCTCCCTCTACAGACCTTCGATTGAGGTGCTTCTAGTTGGTATAGGTCACTGTAGATATCTAGTTTATGCCCATAAAATTTTATGACAATCAGACACCGTTTGGTCTATGAACGACACAGATTCATTTTCAGACCTAATTACACAGTACAATAACCAAAACTAGAAAATTCTCCAAATTCAACAATTCACCAAATATTCCATAAACCTCAAAATATTACCTACTTTAGCTTCCCAAGAAGCTCTCAATAGGCTCTAGAGGCATGCCAAATTTCATATCAATAAGAGCTCATTTAGTCATATCTTGATAAAGCTTACAAATTTGGCGGTTTTGGCACCCAAAATAGTTCAAAGTGGGTCCAAATGGCCTCCCACATGTTCTAACACCTCTTAGGAAAGTTTTAAAGTATAAACATAGCATATATGAAATGCTCAAGTGATCCAAATCATCATACATTTCAAATTTACTATGTTACGGGCCAAAATACACTATTACGTATAAGCCACAAAAGGGCTAAATTCCACATTTCCATTGCTTTGGCTCTCTACATAGTTCATACATTATTTATACATATTTCTACACTTGCTCAAATATTTACATCTCAAAAGAATATGTATACATAAGCACTTTAGCTTTCCTAAGCATGCTCAATTGGCTCCTTGGTGTGCACTTGGTTCTCCTTGAGCTCCACCTAACATGTTAAGATGGGAGAGGGAAGGGGGTGAGATTCAGGGAATCTCAATAGCTCATACACTCATTCAAGGAAGCAATCAAGGCATATAAACAAGTCAAAGCATGCAAACCATTCACAATTACACAACACATGCTTTTCATGCCATGGTTTCATATCAATGCCAAGAATAAACTCTAGGGACTTTTGGTCTAGCCTCACTCGAGTTTTTGGGACTTTCGGATTGGCCTCACCCTTGGTTTAGGGACTTTTGGCTCTACCTCACCCGTTTCAAAGGACTTTTGGCACCACATCACCTGAGCAATTTTCATAACTCAAAACACAAGTATATTGGTACCAATGCATCAAGGTAATATCAAATGCCATGTCTCACAATATAAGCACATACACAAGTATACAATGACTATTACACATCCAAGAATGTGACAAGAAAGAATGGAGAGCTACCTTATCGGCCAACACAAGCCTTCCCTTTCAATTTCTCTTCTCTCTTCTTGGTTTCACAATCACAACTAGATGGAGTTGCTTCTCTTGAGCCTAGACACAACAAAGAGTATGGAATTACTCTCTCATAACTCAAATAAACACTCACAAGCTAGGGGTCTCTTCATCAAGGCAAACCCCACTAAATATGTAAGAACTAGGGATTTTCTCTCTCTAGAATTTCACTAACTCTCCTTCCTCTCTCAAGCTCTCAAGAAAGGAAAGCAAAGAAGAAGAAGTGAAGATACATGAGTTTCTTGCTCATTCTTGACTAGAACAGAGCTTTCTTACTCAACAACCCATGGAAAGGAAGCTTAGAAGGAAAAGAATAAAATCAAGAAGAAGAAGCATAAAGAGCTTTAAAGGTTCTTACCTTTCTTCCTTAGCTTCCTTTCTTTCTTTCTTAGTTTCTCCTAGTTTCCCTCTCTCTCTCAAGCCTTTTTTCTATGCTTGGATGAAGCTTAGGTCGGTTAAAGGAGAAAGGAAGAGTTTAGACGCTTTAAGAAGTCAAATTTCATTTTTTACATGTTTCCAGACTAACCCTTGCTATAGTGAAGTATAACCCTCGTTACGGCGAGCACGTATCAGTCCCAGACTCCTGCTTTCACTACATCGCGCACTACGGCGAGCAGCTCCCTGGTTTTTATATGGGATGCCTGCACTCGCTATTGCTAGAAGCATTTTCGCTATAGCAAAAAGGCACTCTTGCTATAGCTAGACCCTTTCTCGCTATAGCGAACAGGTACATTCGTTATAGCTAGGCCATTTCTCGCTATAGCTAGTAGACTTAGAAAATTTTTAGAACTTCAAAAATTTTCAGCTTCTCTTTTTTTCTTTTCTTTTTTCCCGGTTGTTACACATGTGCTTAAAGACCACAATTGGAAAGCAAGTGAATAGATCCCTGCTTCATTACTATGTGAATCTTAAAAAAATATCAAATCCTTTCATAGATGCCCTTATAACCTTAACAACATCATAAGAAAATGAGTTGGTTCTTACTACTTTAGCACATATCCTACGTGCTAAAATATACAAATAACATAAAAAAGAGAGAATTTTTTAATTCAATTATATATCTGAGAAAGAGTTTAGAGAGGATATAACTTTCTAAGAACACTCCTCTTTGTGAATCTAAAATTAGAGTTTGACCTGTAACTATAATCTACCATGTAAGGGTAATAATTTAATTAGATCTATTGCTACAGCTAAGTGCTTCAAGCCTATGTTGTTTGTTTCCAACAAAAATAACTTAAAAGTAGTTGATGGAGAAACAATGTAAGTAATTATAATAAGTTAATCCAAACAGACAAACACACACACACACACACATACACATAGCAATTATCAATTAATAAGTGCTTAATTAGCAAAGTAGAAGCTTCAATAGAACCACTTGAGATAACACATGTGATAGGGGTGAAGTAAGGATATAAGTAGTGTTAAGAGTTTAAATCTTTCAATGTGCCAAAGCATAAAATAAACTAAAATAAGCTTCAATAGGATACTAATAATTAGTCCATCCAAGTGAGGTAAGCACTTATGTAATTAATTATACATATATGTGTGTGTGTGTAAGAATGCAACTTGAGTTTATCAAATAATTTTTACTATCATATGTGCGATGAAAAAGTTAATGAGGATATCAAAATCATTTTAAAATCAAATTTGCTAAAACTATTATAATGTTTGTATAAGTGCTTATTTTTCTCTTAGAAAGCTTTAATTAGAACTTTGTGAAAATAAATTAGTACAAATTAATTCATAAATAATCATTAGTTACTTATTATAAATGAATCCAAACATATACGCACTAATAAACAATCCAAAAGGAAAAAAAATTAATTAACAAGCTAAATAAAACCTGAAAACAAGCTTTGATCCATGCATGTCTCCTTCAAGCCCTAGCATGCAAAATGAAAAGAGAAGAGAGGAAAGGGTAGAAAGAAGGGAGAGAATATGAAATTAGAGAAAGGGGTAAGAAGCAACTCACAAATTACACATCACACATGAAAGGGCTTTCTCACTTGCATGTTTATGATAAGGCATGTGAATTAACAACAATGCACATAGTCAATATAAATAGGATAACTAACCTCTAAAACGTCTTACAAGTTAAGATCTCTTTCCAAATAGACTCATGGATATTCCTACCTATTATGGCTACCTATTCATATGATCCAATCCATTTAAGGTTAGTGCTAGACATAAGCTAATTGTATGATATTAATAAACAGAGTTTGTTAATTAGTTTAACAATTGATTAATGCTAATCCATATTATAATTAAAATAATTCCAATAATCTCTCACTTGGATAGCAATAATTAATTGTTAAGTCTATCAAGAATAGAGCAATCCATATACATTAAGAATATCAAACAATCAATAAGCACTAAACCATAAATCCAGTAATGAAACAGCAAAATAGATACATTGAATCCAATGGGGAAAACAATGATATAGATGCTAGCAAATTTTCAATATTGAATAAAATGGAATACAAAATGACATATATCCATTTGTATTTCATAATCAAGGTGTCAAAATACATAAAAATTTCCTTGATGGACATAACTTATAATCCCATAAAACCAAGGTATTATCAAAGGATTTTGCAAGACTTATATGAATTATATTTTTATGAAAGACTCCTATGAGTACACCCTTAATCAATGGATTAGCTAGTATATGATCCATCGAAATATGCTCAATCAAATTATAAAATTCACTAATCTTTTTGTTAATAAATAGGAGTTTGATATCAAAATGCTTAGTTTGATTGGAATTTCTATGATTTTACAAGAAGCATATGATAGATGCATTATCATAATAGATGATCAAGGCTCATGATATACTCTCAGCAATGCGCATGCCAGATTCTAGTTTCCTTGACCATATTGCCTAACAAGTAGCCTTATAACAAGCAATGCACATTACCACTATAGTTAAAATACCTATAAGTATCTATTTGATATTTTTCCAAGAGACAACTCAAAGGTAGCCAAAAGTATATTTCCAATCATCACCACAACTTGCATAATATGAATCCATGTATCTAACACTCTCAAGTGGATCAAATCTTCTATATGTCAACATGTGATTTTTAATACTTTATAAGTACCTTATGACTTTTAATGATCTCACTAGGATAGCTTAAGCATCAACCAAGTACATGTATAGCAAAGGCTTTATTCGGACAAATACACACTAGAGCAAATGTCAAGCTACTAACAGTGGAAGCATAAGGAATTCTAGCCATCTCAATCCTTTTTTAATCATTTTGAGGACACTGTGATCTAAACAACCTTTCACCTTTTTGAACATGTACATAGCACAGGAGGAATGAGAATGCATATTAAACTTCTTGGGCTCCTAGTCAAAGTATGTTCCTTAATACAAACCAAGAACTTTACAAGACTTGTCATGATGGTTTTGAATCCTAAGAACATAAGAGGTCTCACCAAGATCTTTCATATCAAAGTAACATGAAAGCATATGCTTAGTTTTATTTAGAAGGTTAATATAATTATTGGCTAGAAGTATATCATCAACATACAACACAAGGATAATGAAGTTACTCTCATCAATTTTCTAGAAGATGCACTAATTTGAAAATGTCTATACAAAGCCAGGTGAGTTCATAACCTTATCAAATTTCAAATACCACTGCCTTGAAGCTTGTTTCAACCTATAGATGGATCTATTTAATTTGCACACTAAGTACTAATTTCCAAATTCAACAAAACCACTTAGTTAAGCCATATAAACATCGTTAGACAAGCTTTGGTTAAAGAAGACAATTTTAACATCTATTTGGTGAAGTTATAAGTCATAATGAGCAACTAGGGCCGTAACAACTTTAAAAATATCTTTAGTAGACATTATGAGAAGGTCTTTATATAATCAATACATTTGATTTGATTGTAGCCCATTGTAACAAGTCTAGTTTTATACCCCTCAACTTCTCTTATGATCCTACATTTGGTCTTAAAGAACCACTTGCAGCCAATAGCCTTACAACCTTTAAACAATTCTGTGACTTCTTAAACTTGATAGTGCTCCATAGAAGATTACTCATCCCTCATGACCTCTAAACATTTGGATGAGTGAGGACCTAATATATCTCACTGAAAGGAGACTAAATATGAAATATCAATAATATCAAACTCATGTTTCTATAAATAAACCATATAACCATTTGAGATTGCAAGTTTGTAAATTTTTTTGTGACCATCTCAAAGCAATAATATCATCAATATCATTAAGTCTTTCAACATGCATAACAGGTGGTTCTCCATCATCATTAACTAGATCTTGAGTATAAACATCCCCCATAGGAGGATCATATATAGATGAGGAAGTCGTATAGGTATAGGTACAACAATATTCTCATCTCAAATGCCAATGACATAAGGCACATGACTCATATTATCTAGGGCATCCTCAAAATAAATTGTTCAACCAAACTTAATGACTTTAGTATATAGAATGAGTGAGACAATATAACCTGATACCCTGAGAACCTATATAGTAGCCGATAAAGAAACCATTTATAGATATTGAATCTAGATTTGTATGGTCTCACATTTGCCTTATAACCCCATACACGAAAATGCCTCAATCTAGGTTTCTTACCAAATATTAGCTTATATGGAGTTTTAGGAACTATTTTACTAGGAACTTGATTGAGTATATATGCAACTGTTCTTAGGGCATCACTTATAAAAATTCAAGAAAAGAGGAATGACTAGGCAAACATCTCATCATGTCCATCAAGGTACAATTTCACATTTCTACAACCTCATTTTGCTTAAGGGTGCTAGGCATGGTATACTAAGTCTTAATACCACATTCCTACAAAAGCAAAGTGAATGAACTAGGACTTTTACCTATCTCTATATATCTTCCATAATACTTACCACCCTTGTTAAATCTCATGCACTTAATGTATTTGCCAATTTTCAATTCAATTGCAGCCATGAAAGCCTTAATAGCATCTAAAGATTTTGATTTTTCATGCAAAAGATCAATCCAACCATATCTAGAATGATCATTAACAAAAGTGATGTAATACTGATATCTGGCTAGAGCAATAAGAGTAATAGATCTACAAATATTTGTATGAATCAAGTATAAGATTCCTTATTTCCTATTTGCAATTTCATTCCTAGATCTACTAAGGAAATTTCCCTTGATGCAATCAACATAAGAGTCAAAATAAGAGAAATCAAAATTATGCAAAACACCCTATTTAACCATTCTTTCTATCCTTTCTCTAAAAATGTGTGCTAGACATCTATGCCATAATATAAAAGAGTTTTCATCAACTCTATGACCTTTGTGTCCAACCACAACATTAATAGGAAGATCATTAGATTGAGCAGAAACATAATCTAAATTCAAAGCATTTAAACCATTACTTAGCATAGCAAAACCAACAACATATTCAAAATATTTTTTATTTCCTTAACAAAAAGAATATCCACATTTGTCCAATACAAAAGTGGACATCAATTTCTTTCTAAATGATGGTATAAAATGGTGTTGTTCAATTCTAATGCATGTCTAAAAGGTAACATCAAACAAATGGTTCCTATATAATCAACTACTACAACACCACAATCAATACCCAAAATAGTCCTTTCTCTCTCACTTGGCTTCCTCTTGTCCTTGAATTCCCCTACAAGGAATTTGCAACATGCATGGTGGAACCAAAATCCAACCACTAAGAATTAGAAAGATACTAATAGCATTGAATTTAAAGTAAACTAGAGCTAATAGGGAAAATTCAAAAGGATTACCTTTGTTTTCACGTTTAATCTTGGGTTTGTATTAATCAACTATTTTGTTACCAAGTTTTTTGCAATAGTTGCACTTTCCTTTGAAGGCTTTCTTCTTAGGTTCCATATGGCTAACATATTTGTCACCCTTCTTGGCAACATCCTTCCTAACCTCAAAGGGAGATTTAGGCTTCGTTCCCTTTTAGAAACCCACACTTGCCTTGCTACTTGATCTATGTAAGACATAATTGACAAAGGGATTAAAAGTGTTTCCTTTCTTTAGGGACTCTTCTCCTTAAGTCATTGTAGCAAGTAGTTGACCATTCCCTTTATTAGGTACTATAAGAAGCCCTGAAAACTTAAGGCAATATAATGGCCCTTTTGGGTCTTGTCAAGTATCTTAAATTTCTCACCAACTTCCTTCAAGAACCCCATAATCATTTCCTTCTTAGAAATGCCTTACTTAATGGTCTTATCAATGGTGTACTTCATAACCATCAAGTTGTTGGAGTTGTGCCACTTTTCATAATGAGCCTTTTTAGTAACAAGGGCTTTTCTATTGAGTTCAACTAAAGCATTAACCTTAAGGGTGAAGTCCAATTATGTAATGACCAAATACATATCCAAAGATTCCTTCTAATCATCATGATTTGTTCCATTAAAAGTTTTTACAACTGACAATTGCATAAGGATGGAAGATGGAATGAAAGAAAGAAACATGAATTATATGTGTGACATAATTCATAAGCAAAAGTTTCCTTTTAAATCTAGTTAATGCAATTACATCAACTCAATTGTTATTTATCATAATCTCATATAAGGGTTTTGGATCATAGAAAATCAAGAAAAACTCAATTATAAATAAAAAACAACCTACATCAAGGAGCACTTCTAGTGTCTTTGCACTAAAAAGGTATAATAAACATTAAGGAATTAAGTTAGTTATATCAAGACAACAATAGATTACATAAAAAATTCTGCACTAGTAGAGCATATCCCTTGCTAATGCTACTTCCTTCTTCAACAATCACAATTGAAGCCAATTAAGACATTTCAATGCATATGTGTGCATGCGTGCGCACGTGTCTGCATTCATCAACCAACAATTATTTTAATTTTAGTTTGCTAAGACATCTCTACAACCAAACCCAAAATACACAATCAGAAGATGCCAAAGGCTCATAAAGATTACAAAGTGTTCAAGGGTACACAATCATACTCTGACAACAATCTCACTATCAATTTCCCAATATAAGAATGTCAAATTAGGAGTATAAGATTTCAGTTTTCTAAATGCACATATGTTAGCCATATAGGACCTAAGAGGAAAGCCCTTGATTTCAAGCCAAACTAACTATAAGGTTGGTCATAGTACGAAATGAATAGCAAAGTCTATTTTTTGTGCAAAAACCTTCAATTTAAATCCAAATGACAAAACTTCCAAGCATTTGATAAGACTAATGATAGTATATATCAACAAATATCATATCCATACCAAGAACACACCCAAACAATGAGATTTCATCCAAGATTTAATGGATTTTAGCAAGTTTCAACCATGAGAAAAGAAGAAATCAAGAGAAAACTGATTTAGGATTATCTACCACCTAAGATTCATCTTCCTAGGCTAGTGATAAATAATGTCAAAGGGAGATAAAATGATTAGCAAACATGAATCAACCTACTATTCCATTACAGAATGGAACAAATTATGTCCCTATAAGTATCAATTGACTAGCATGATAAACTAGTCAACTAATTACGATAGCAGTCAACTAGTCTAAGTGAGAGAGATAAAGTTTAACAAAATAATGTAATAGTTGACTAATATCAGTCAACTAGTTTATTAAGAATAATCAACTAATGACCAAACCTGTCGACTAGCATGCTTTCAAAAAATCATTATAAAGTGACCGTTGACACAATAGTCGACTGGTCCTTTGAGAACAATCAACTAGTTGATATGAAGAGTCAAAAACTTGAAAAGTTGCAATTAGTTAGGTATTTTCTTTGTTGGATAATCATGTTTCATTCTAAATAGTCAAGTGACTATAAGAAAGTTCAGTTATTCTGAATTAACTCATTGAATTTCAAAGTACAATGAGTGAAAAGACATGATAATTGATTTATGGATCTATACATACAAAAGTTTTAATTTTGACAAGACAACTGAATTATTCTCTCTTACTCTCAAACTTTCTCAACCTTTGTTTACTCTAGAATGTGAGAATTAGGTTTTTTGCTAAGTGTGATATCTCTATGATACTTTAGATTAATCCTATAAACATATTTGCCAATACTCTGCAACATTATTTAGGAGGCAAATCTTGCCTCGAGAACAGTGAGTTTTCACATGTATTAAAGCCTCCAAGATTGTTCTTCTAAATCCATCAACAATCCATATCATAATAAAAATAATTCCAGCATGTACTTGTTAATTCATAAGTGCTTAGTAAAGTAAAACCTCTAATAGGATTCTAATAGGTCCATCCATATGAGGCCAAAACTCTTAAATTTCTTCTAAGATAACAACCTGAATTCTTGCGCTCTTATGGACAAAGGAAATCGTCGAGGAAGCCTCTATGATGAGTGTATGAAAACGAAAACAAAATAAAAAATTTAGCAATCATCATCATCATCATCAATATACCCAGGTAAACCATGTCCCAGTCCTGTGGTTGTTCCTGTATTTCAGTGCTATAAAGCAAACATTAGATCATGATTAAACGGCCCTTTCTAAAGTCCTTACCGACATTCAGCTGTTAGATATAATATGCCTTTTGAAATTCGATTGCCTGGTGGTTGAAAAAGTTATTGTTACTATATATTGCACTTTTTCCTTTTCTTTTTACTATGGGTTTTCATGTTTGTGCCTCAATACTTGGAGTTGGTTTTGTAAAGTGCATTTTGTGAATTTCAAATTAACATGCAACTAAGTAATATTTATGAATGAAAAAAAAAATCTACGGTTCAAATATTTATGAAGTAAAATACATTATACTTTCTTTTCTTGAAAAATATTTAAATTATGGCGCTCTCATTTATTTTAAAAATATACATTTCCCCTCCTTTCCTCTCCTTCCTTGCAGTAAAAGATAAATTATATTTACATTCATTTTAACTAAAATATCCTTATATATATTATATATAATATAAAATGTATGAAATATATATTTGACCAATATAAAAATAGTCAATTATTTTAAATATGAAATTAATTAAATATATAATTTTTAACAAAAAATAAATAACATTAAAATAAAAAGTTTAAAATTATATTTTTAATGAGTGATGTTTTAAATAAAAATAATATTACTTTTAAGAGCATTTTGGTCATATTTTTAGCCTTAGGAGAATTTATGTATATTTTCATAATAAAGGGAGAGCTATGTAATTTAAGTATCTTTTAGAGAGAGAGAAAAGTAAGTTACTCTATAAAGAGTTATTTGATAATTACTTATGAATATGTAAAAATCAGTTTTCAAATTTTTTTTTCCCCTCTAAAGCACTGAATGCAAAAATGGGATCCATATTTCGACATAGTTAGAAACCATTTTAAGGTAGAAACAATGGTCACCTACCCACCTCAACTTAACACAAAAAGAAAGAACCCCACAAAGGGTTGTAGCACTACCTTTTATGTCTTGTCCCAAAGATTAATTAGCCTCTGTACTAATATTGACTCAATCAGAGTCCTAAATTTCCACTAACATCCATAACTTCTGCACTTCTGGTTCCAAATTAATGAAGCAACTGTGTCATCCTTTTTGCTCTTTAATTTCCCTGTGGGTTCGTGGGTTGACCTTCAAGTGCAAAAGAAGAATCATTCCCAACACTCCCACACTGATCAATTACCCAAGTCATGTAGGACCAATATCTGATATATACTGTTTTCTCAATATTCACTTTGCACATTCTAATATTACATTTATAGCAGTTTTCATAATTTTAATCTGTATCAAACATTGAAAATGGATAGGCCTTTTTCCACATGGAATTAGGGCTGAATCTCACAAATAACTGACAATGATTTTTGACTTTATGATATATGATTTTTTTTAAAAAATTAGTTAATTAAATGACCATTTTAACTATATATTCCTTATGTTTATATATATATATATATAGCTCTTGAAATTAATAGTAATTATATCTTCATCATATTAATTTATTTATTTTTATATTTAAAATTTAATTAAGAGTGAATTAATCAGTTTGCAACTAAAAGATGTCTTCCTTGTCTTGTACATTAGATCGCTCAATCAATTTTTTGACAGCGTCTTAATCTATAAATTATCATTTTTAATATTAAACTAGTTACTCGGTTGGGTTAGATTTAACATTTTAAGATTTTATCTTACGTGGGGACTCATTTGTAGTTTCCGGCTTATAGTTCCGCAGAATGCCCCAACAAGAAAAGATAATATAACAGACGGGTACGTGCAGTATAAATCATTAAATCTAATCCAACGGAGTAAGGGAGAAATAATTTGATGTAAAAGCGACAATATGGGGAGATTGAAAAAAGAAAGAGAGAAAGAAAGATTATAAAATGTTGGAAAAAATATAAAAAGTCCTCTTCTTTGGGTTAATTACAAATAACATTTTGAATTATCAAAAAACAAATTATCCAACTTTCACATTTAAAAAATATTTTTCTATCTATTTTACATGCATGGAGATTAGATGCGAAATTATGGGTAATTTCCTTTTTTATATAATTTTTTTGTGAACATGTCAATATTGGAGATAAATAGGAGTTTGTCATGTGATTTATAAAGAAGTCTAATGTGATGTTTGAATTAACATCATTTAGAAGAAAATAAACATAATGATATATTTTTTTTAAAATTGAGGGACCTATTTTTTAGTTTTACAAGTTCACGGGGCTAATTACAAGTGTCTCAAAGTTTAAGGGATTTTTTTTTTAATGTTATGGAAAATCAAATAACTTTTTCTCTGGTTATTTTTAGTGTATATATATATATTTGAAAAATTCATTAAAAATAAAATTTAATTGTGACACTTTGATCTAAACCTATTTTTAAGATGGTTCTCACATGTTACAAAATCTGTTGGGGTTGCAAATTTGAAAGAGTAGCTGTTTTTCTTTTTTCTTTTTTATTGCAATAAGATAGTGTTCAAAATGTGTATGTTTCAATTAATATTTTTTATCTGATAAAAATTATGTTATTCACGTTTAGGAATAAGGTGAGTGTAAAAGTCAAGTTCAATAATTTTTGTGGAGTTTATTTGGTACAAATGAAGTTTATTTGGAGATAAAAATATGATTGTTTATCAGTCTCTATGTTAGTGGTGTCAACCATAAGGGCTTTGAATTTAGAGGAAACTAGACAAAGAAAATGAAACATACACACTAAATCAAATGGACTACAACAAATGACAATATATGATGTACATGAATTCTTTTAGAGTAAATTAGAAGTATCTTCTAAGTTTTATTAAAATTATATAATTTTTTATTTTTAAATATACACAAATTTTTGAAATAGAAAGTTACTATTTATTTTAGTTTAATTCAAAATTATTTTTTACTAAACTATTCTCTATTTAATTTTTTTAATTTAAAAAATATATATTTAAGTTAATAAATAATATTTTATTTCAAAAAATTTTGAAATTAAACTTAAATGTAAGGTAATTTTTATTTTAAAAAAAGTATATATAATTTGAAAATAAAACTAAATTTATATGATTTCAACCAAATTCTAAAAAGATTTGCGTACAGTAGATGAGCTTAGTTTAATTCTGAGATCATATTTAGATTCACTTCAATGTTTTATGAATTATTATATTTTTAGGTCATCGTCGATGATGTGGCAGCAGTTTGTTAATTACGGCTTGGCATTGCATATGGAACTCCGTACAGCATTGGCCAAATTTTTATATTCATGTTATTTTTAGAGTAAATTAGATGGGTTCTTTTTTAATTTTGTTAAAATTATATCAACCTTTCTTTTGTTTTTAAAATATCTAAAAAAATTTTTGAAATAAAAAATATACTACACTTTAATTTAATTTTAAATTTTTGACTAAAATACTCTTTATTAACCTTTAAAAAAATTACTTCTTTTATTTTTATTTGTGTATATTTGAAAATAAAATTTTTTCTTTTATTTTTATTTTACATACTTGGATAAAATACATATTTGTATATGAATTAGGCTTAAGTGCAGCTTTTTATACCTTTGATATTAGATTATTTAATTAAAACATGACAAATGTATTATTTAATTAAAAAAATATACACTTATCTGCAATAACTATACATATATCATGTTATTATTATTATTATTTCAGACCAAACATTGAAGGGTGGAACACCTGGTAGAACACCTCACGCGAATATTATCTAAGCATCGCACATTCTACTTAAATAATTTCAAACACAAACACACACACACACACAATGCAAAAGACTTGATAGTAAAAATATGATAAATTACATATAATTATTATCTTTTGTATATTTAGGTTAACGAAAATATTTTAGTTAAAAAATTTAAAATTATTATAAAGTGAATATTTTGAAAATAATAAAAGAAATTTTTGTAATTTCCAAAAAAAAATTATAAGAAGTTTATCTAATTTATTTTATTTTTTATTGAGGATTTGAGAAGTTCTATGGTAGTTAAAAAAGTTCAGTTCCTTAATTGTACCAGTTTAGTAATGATTAATTCATCTCTTATTTTATTTTATTTTGCCATTGTTTCAATATATACAAATTTTGAAAAGAGTGTATCCTGTTAATGTGCGTGATTTGGAGGGAGGTGTAGGATTTACAAATGCTCTCATAATTAAGTAAATGAATGAGAGTCTAATGCAATAAATAAAGTTTAGAAAATATAAATCATATTTGAAGGGTTTTTGAACGTTTAATTAATTAAAAGGGTAAAATGATAAATTTTTAAGATTAGATAGTGATAGATAGTAAAACATGTAGTAATATTTAATTAGATTTAAAAAATCCAGTATAAAAATTGTCATGGGCCGTGAGTATGCATCCATGGGTGTACAAATACACGATCTTTCTATTTTAAAATTTAGGTTAAATTAGTATTTTAGTTCTTTAATTTTATTTAATGTTTTAAATTAATCCTTTAAATTTGAAGTGTTTTAAAATGGTCCTTTAGCTTTATTTAATATATTAAATAAGTCCTTTAATTTGTAATATTTTATTTTATTTTATGTTTTAAATTAGTTTTTTAATTTTAAAAATTAAGGGACCAATTTGAAACAAAGGATCTTTTAATTTGAAATATTTATTTTAATATGAAATATTTAAAATAAGTAATTTGAAAATATATAAAAATTATTTTTATAAATAAAATTATTAAAAAAAGTCATGCAAAAGTACTTTTTTAGTTTAATCATTTGAATAAAAAATATTTATTATAAAATTTTAAAAATAAAAGAATACTTAAAAAATTCACTAAAGCAGAATACTTTTAAAATAATACTGATTTTAATATGAAATATTTATAAAAATGGTATTAACGATAGATTTTTATATTAAAATAAATATTATTTCTTAAGATGTTTTATTTTAGTGAACTTTTTAAGCAGTTTTTTAGTTTTTGAAATTTTATAAAAAAATTATTTTTTATTCAAATGATTAAACTAAGGGTTTTTTTTTATAATAAATTAACTTTTTAAAAGATTATTTTGAAACACTTTAAATTTAAATGACTGATTTGAAATGTTAAATAAAATTAGAGAATTATCTTAAAACACTTCACAGTTAAGGAATTAATTCAAAATATTAAATAAAGTTAAATGACCAAAATACTAATTTAATCTAAAATTTATGTTGTGTATATTAATTAAACAATGCCTTTATTTATATAAGCAAGGGCATTTACCATTTACTACCGACAAAATTAAAAGAAATTTCTTCTTTTTTTTGGTTCCATAAGTTATCTTTCCTTTTCCATCTAATGTCATAATTGTTTTAAAGAAAATCCATACCATGTCTTGGAAAGATAAGATTTATTATCATTTTTTAATTAAAAATTACAGAATTAAAGGAGAGAATCACCACCAACATAACATTACGCAATATTTGACTGAGGATTCTGTTCGTTAATTTCTTTATTAAATTTATTTATTTCTTATTTATTAAATATATTTTTTAGAACTATATGATGATGTACTATATTATTCCTATAGTGCAAATCTCAGAATTACCTTCAAAATTGATAAGGAAAAAATTGTGCTTAAAGATAAAAATCAAAGTAATAAATGTATTATAATAATGTGATGTGCATATAGTGTCTCAATTTAATGAAAGATAACGTCCAATTTAAACGGTGGGTGATAAACGTTTGTAATGGTTAAATTAATTGACTGAAAGCAAAATTATAATTGGGAGTAAAGATCTAGATGGGTATAAGAATAAAATTTTCAAATAATTAAACGTTTTTTCAGATTAATTTATAAGGGGAGAATAATAACTGGTTAGAAAGATAATGATGCAAGCAGATTAGAATTTGCAACCAAAAAGGTCCTGATTAGAATAACACTTGAAAGTCAGTACAAATTATTATATACTTTTAAGATCAATCACTATTTTGCAAATAACATTGTCTAACTTTACCTGTTTTTGTTCACGTAGCTTTACGCGGAAGTTTTTCACACCAAAATTAAACAGTAAAATAAAAAAGAATAAAAAATTAAAAATCTTTGAGAAGTGGAGATGACAGAGTCCACTGCAGCCATCAGCGTGAACCCATGTTTGCAAAGGTTTAAGAAATTTTGGTGGATAATTATAAAGAAAGCACTCTCAATTGCCCATTATTCAAGCCAATGTCCGAATCTTTATGGGGAATAACTCACTAGGCAATCATTACTTGGATTATTTTTGCCACACAAAAATTTAGTGTCATTATCTTTATTTTCATGAGAAATTTCATTTTACCCCTTCTATTTAAGTTTAACAATAAAATTAATACCTAAATTTTAAAACGTAATAAAATACATGTTGTAATGTGGCATCCTAGTTATTACAACAACACACGAGCAATTCGATCAAGACACTCTATTAATCTTAAGAATTATAGTTTTTATTTTGTCTTGTCATTATATATGTCTCTCAAGAACCTTTAATGCAAACTCTTTTGTCTAAGCCACTATCGTTCTCCACCCAAAAACAGGTATATATTTATTTAAAAGTGTATATATATTTATTTAAAATTAACTGAATGTCATGATGTATACGTAGTCTGTTATACATTTATATTTTCATTCTAACGGAATGTCATTTCATAATGAAGTAAAGAAGCAGCTTCTTGTACTTAATTCTAAGTGAGATTTACATCAAAATTCTAGTTTGGAAATATTGTTACATTTAAAAAATTCATGTATTAATTTTGTAATTAATTTTAGTTTAGTCAAATAAAATTTAAAATTTCTTCTTTTTAATAATCATCTAGTATGACTATTTCATTTTTAAGCTAAGTTGTTTGATTTTTATTAAAAGAATAAAGAAGCTAATGACGTGAAAGATTGAAAAAAATGGAGGATATATAATGGTATAGTATTGTTAATGAAAGAGGTTGAGTTTGAGAACAGCTGGATCATGGCAAGGTTCAACAAAGTCATTGAATAAAATAATTGAATGGAGACTTCGTTATCAGAAGAATTAATTGTTATCAACTTTTTTGAAACAAATAAACAAACCACACAGCCTCCACAAGAAATAAAAGTCCACACAAAATCTTCAAAAAAGTTGGATACAACACGATCTCCGCGTTCTCCACGACTTGGTCTTTGATCATCAATTCCTCTTCCGTCGCTTTCTTAGTCAACTGAAGCATTGAGTTTTAGTGACGAGATTGATTTTGTCTGTTACTATAGAGCTTTCGCGTACAAACTACAAAAAGGGGCAAACAGGGGACGGAGGGGCGACCAACTCAATTATTTTTGAAGGCTAAAATTGATATTTATGTTCTAATTAAAACTTGTACTAACCCCATTGGTTCAACTGTTTGATCAAAATATCGGTATGTGACGGACTGTATGTCTTGTTTGTTGTTGCGGTTGAGACATTTTTAAATTTTATTTGAGTTTAATTTTTTCTTTTAATGATTTTAAAGAAATACTCTATTACATCATATTGATTCAATTACAATTTTATTGCTCTTTACATGAATCAACCTAAATTAATAAGGTGGGATACTTTGTTCTCTTATCCAATGAGTTAATTCTTTGGGTGACAGATTGTATTTATGATACAAATATTTAAAGATATCAAACATAAAATCAATAGTAAATTACTTTTTCTTCTCATAAGAAATATGCAAATTACGCATCACTCTTTTTTTTTTTTTAAATTATGTTCTTTTTTTAAAATCAAAAGATTTACTACAAATTGACCTCTCTAAAAACAAAAAATAAGTTATAATTATATTTATTTTGATTAAAATATTTTTATATTTATTACCTACATAAAATAATAAGTATTAAATATATATATATATATATATATGATTTTTCATACAAAATAAATAATGTCAAAATAAAAATTTAAAAATATTTTTAAATATTATATTTTTAATAAAAATAATTAATACTCTCTTTGAGAGTATTTTTATTTTTATTTTTTTAACTTTAAGAAAAGTTTGTATATATTTTTATAATATACAAAAAAACTATATTATTTAGACATCTTGTTAAGAGAGAAGAATAATTTAGTCTAAAATGTAATAAATTTTTATGAGAAATAAAACTTGAAACATGCCCACCCAATGATCAAATCTAATTTGAATTGATATTCAACAAAGATTACAATCTCAGTCACACTATTTAAACTGATCAACCCGATAAAAGTTGGTGATTCCAAGATGAGTTTCAAAAAATAACCAAATCGTAAATAAATGTTAAAATCTGAAAATTTCCTAAACATTTTTTATAATAAAATGATAAAACCATTCAATTTTTTTGTTAACTAGTTTATTTTTTCTGTAATATTTCTTAAATTATTGTTGGTACATTGTAGCGCCACTAATGATCAAAACTATTACATTTTGTAAACTACCGAACTTATTCTTCCCCATATAATAAATCACACTTAGTGATTCCCCTTTATAATTGTTGGTGTGTATTAGTGTGGGAAATAAAGATTATTTAATTAGTACTTATAATGGGATATAATTAGTCGCTCAATTAACCAGTCGTGGTCTTCATTCACTGAACAAAGTACAATCTTTTGTGACACCGACAATATTTGCTTTAGAAGTAACAATAATATTAAATAAAATCAATCATAAATAACCGGAAGATGTTAATAAAACATTCCTTCATTTCTCATTAAAATATTTCTTAATATCCAAGGAAAAAAAAATGGGCCCACGTTTATGTTTAATGGTCCTAATACTACAAATTAATTCTGGAATCTTCACCACGTGATTCAACACATATGAAGCCATATGTCTCGTTTCAATGGAAAGAAAGAAAGGGATATTTTCTAGATATCCATATAAAATATATAGAGTGATTATTTTTTAATGCACATAATTAAGTAAAGTTATTAACCAAGGTAAAGAATATGTAGAAACCTTTGGTTTGACTAAGAATAATTAAGGAAGAGAACAACATCGATGTACTGAGGGAAACAGCTGCAACACACATAGAGAGATAGGAAGCATGCATCTTCAGCATTGTCTAAGTAAAAGATTCGATTAATTTAGTTTGTACTTAATGAGTTAAATCCTAAATGACATTATCTTACTTTTGACTCAAATTGATTGGCCAATGAGTGCCGGTGTGTTTATCTTGTGGGGCTGCATTGCTTACGAATAGCGATGCTGTGGTCAAATTATAGTCTTTGACATAAAAAGCTTTTGTTTTTAGTTATTTTCTTTTAAGGTTTTTCACCCACCTGTTCAAATAGAATGAACAGAAACTGGATATTGTTTTTGGGCATGCATAGTATTCGTTATTTTGATTAAAAAAATGTATAAAAACATAGTAATCAAGGTGATATTCTTAAACTAGTGGTTTTTTATTATTATTTAGCATGCATGAATGTATATGCCAATTTTTTTATATGTTTTATTAAAATTAATTTTTTAATAAAAAATTAGATTATAGCTATTTTATTAGAAAAGGTATGAATTAATTTAATTAATTTCATAATTGTTTTGGTTCGAGATATCATAATTTAGGCAAAGAAAGAATTAAAGGATTGAGAGATTGAAAGAGTGACAATTTACTAGGATATGAGAATAGAGGTCTTTTGGGGAGAAATATAATGGTGGGACAAAGTGTAAATAAATTGTTGCAAAAATGATCATGGGATGCATCCACATGGTATGTAACATTTGTTTATTAATTAATTTAATCAAATAAGTTTTGATAAGGGAGAATTAATTAATTTAATTAACTATTATTAGATATGTTATAATATAAAAGGATCAATTGAATTTGGATAGGATTATCTATAATCCAATAAGTGTTAATAATATGGATTTGTAGCACAATTAATTTAAGTAATTTTATTATTATTATTATTATTATTATTATTATTATTATTATTACTATTATTAGTGGTGGTGGTGGTAGATACATTCTAATTAAATAGATTAAATGGATTTAAATAAGTTATCTAAATAAATCAAATAATTATTTGAATAAACAAATTATTTGAAATTTGGTTTAGCAAACTAAATTTGAACAATATTTGTTCTATTCAAATTTAATTAATAGGATTTCTTTCTAATAAAGATAAATTGTAACAACCCTTATTTTTAATTACTGTAATTAGGCTTAATTATGCGGTCACTGATCGTAAAACAAGGTCTAAAGTCACTATATAATTCAAATAGAAAAAAAAAGTGAAAAATTTTGAACATTGATATCATTAGGGTTATTAACTAAGCAACAACCATTAATTGAATCCACAAGTGATCATGATTATCAATTAAGACCTTTAATTCATCATACTATTGATTTCAACTCACCAAAACCTCTTATAAATATTCTCAAGTCATTACATGATATTATCATAGCAAATCTCAAGGTATCTAAGTCAAAAATAGGAGCTTGGGAACCTTTGCTGTGACTTGAACTTTTCCCGCCGCAACTAAATTAGTTACTGGACTTAAAAACCAAGTTTGGAGACTCCTGCCATGACTTGGTACACCCGCACTCTGGCATAAGTAGCTACTGTAACTCAAAACTGAAATTTCACACCTTGTGCCGTGACTTAGGTTTCTGCACTATGGTGAAGTGCTCTCTAGGACCTAATGTTCATGTTTTTGTGATTCTCGTCGCGGTGGGTTTGAGCCTCGTTACGGCAAGCCTATGTGGCGCTGTAGCGAGAGACCCTCCTAGAGCATTTCAAGCTCGCCTCTCAACGCTCACCGTAACGAGCTTCCTTTGCACCACAGTGAGATTGCTTACTCTTATCCTCCTGGGTGAATTTTTCACCCAACGCCACGATAAGACAACTCACGCCATAGTGTTCATCACTTTTGACTAACCCTTTGTTGCGACTTGAGTCATTTTTGCCATGGCTCAATCCCATCTTGCATTTAGACTCTTATTTTTATGCTTTCTAATCAATTCCCACTAGTCCTAAATGGATTCTAAGATCTTAATAGCTAACATACATGGCCTTCTAGACCTCCTATCTCCCATTGTATCATGATTCACTAATCCTCATTATTTAGGGGTCTTGGATTGAATTAGAACAATCAAAACTTAATTTCACATCAGTTAATTCCCCTCTTATGATAGCAAAAGTGTTTCAACTACCAGATGCATAGGACTAAGCTTAATGGTTACACAATATCAAATCATTCATCAAGTATTAGTCAGATACAATCACATTGATTGATTCCATGGTAATTAGATTACATAACTAGTCCTTATACTTGGTAATTCATGATGCAATGCGGAAAATACAAAAAAAAACTAATATTCTTGTTACACAAATCCAACTTTACAAGGTTTTCAAACCTATGTGCTACCAAGCCATACAATAGACTTCCATTAATTTCTCCTTGCCACTAAGAGGTCTGGTTCTTGAAAATGTTAGCCTACAATTGGGATGAGATATACAATCTTAGTAATAAGAGGAAATTTTCATATATATGTGCAAATTAATGCATTTTCATATCATCCAATACCAAAATCATCAATTCAATTAGCAAATGAACTAGTTGAGTTATAAGTGACTACTGTCCCATACTAACAATCACATAAAATATGTTAAAAGTTAATAACACAAAGAGAGACTCATCCACAACACCAACTCCCCTAATGAACACAACCTGGGCTTGGTGCATTCAAGGGTCTGATCATAACCTGGTGCCCGATCAAAGTACAATGCAGGGGTGGTAGCAGCATCACAACTCCACTATAAACTCACAAGGTCTAATAATAACACAATTCAAGTAGCAACCAATCATTTAGCATTTCAAAATCATACACATATAGCAAAACATCATATTAAAATGAACATATACATGAAATTAGGATATTAATCCCGGTTACCTTAATGAAGCCAAATTCTAGCTACCATCATGATCCAAATGCACACCAAACCTAAGATAAGTATAGTTATTATCATTTCTAGCAACAAATCAGATACCCAAAGAGTTGAACTACCAATGACTACCTAAAGGTTACTTACCTATCCACCAATGGATTCCAATTTCAAGTTCTAGCTTCCCCACACCAAAAACTACAATAGTTCACTTCAATTTCTGGGTAATTTTGCATAAAATAAAGGCCCATATTATAAATCAATTATGGGGGTTTCAAACTAGCAATAGATGCATCAAAATGGGAAGAGGATACTTACCTAAAAACACCCATTGTAACACCTCTTCTAATACCCTTCTTTATTTTATATATTTGTGAAGAATTCCTTATTTGTGTTTAATCACTTTTTCTATTTTGATTATTCCTTCACAATAAAATCTAATTAATGGCGTAGGGAACTACAACAATAACGAAAATACACTGTAACTTATACAAATTAGTTCAAGAGTTCCCTCATAAGGGAACGGGGTCATACAAGTCGTATCACATCAAAAGGGAATCTATCCTATAACTATTCAAAAAGAAAGTCCCCCAGATAACAAAATGGTCAGTATCAGTGACTGGGCATCTGTTCATGCAAATGGAGGAGCAAGAGGGTCAACTCCACCCACTAGGAATGTGCGGGACTCTAGCTCTCCTGGGGACACAAAATATACCGGTACAGCACGAACAACGTCATCACATGATATGATGCATATATTATAGATGACAAAGACCCATCCCCTGAGTGGGAACTGGATCCACTCCGCTTGGAGTTCTAAGGTCACTTGATAGATTGGCATATAAGAAAAATATAAACCACACTAGAGTGAGAAATAATTTTCTCAGTAACATAGACAGGATTAATACCACATAATATCCATAAAGAAGAGCTAAGTACTATTAACAAACAACAAGCAATGTAGTGGTAAGACAGTTAATTTACTGAACAATATAAGCAGAGAGATATACCTATTAGCAATATCTAACATGAATATGAAATAGCAAAGTGGATAGGCATATTACATCTAAAGATAAGACTTGGATAACACAAAAATTGTCTTAACATAATTGAAATTTAGCAATTGCAAGATATTCAAGAGATTTCTATATGCATAGAATAGAGAAGGTGTCACAAACAATATTTGTTCTCTCTTAACCATTAGGCCTTGGAGACCACCAGGCTCAATACCCAGATCATGTTGCACTACCATGACATAACAGGCTCATCCCTGCTTCCTTTACTGAGGCATCCCCCAGTGGGTACCCAAGGAAAGTCATATAATATCAAAATAATATGTCATCCAAGCCATCATTTGATCAAGACATGTAGGTATATTTAGGAAAACACAGCCTTGCACAACTCTGTGCATAAATAATCTCGATAACATGACTGTATACTGGAGTCTGAAAATTAGTTGTTTAAACATTCTCAAATATCTTTAAGATTAGACATCCAATACAACAGCAGCTACCCAATGGTCAACTTTGGCACATACATAGGGCTCACCCTCTGTCCACCCTATATATTGGCCAGTTCTTTGGGCTCACCCCCTATTCGCCCTATATATTGGCCAGTCCTTTACCAAATAACCCATGCTCATATAATCAAGCAATAAACAGTATATTATCTATGTCAAGAAATCAGATAATATATCATCATAGCAAACAGTGCAATTCCAGAACACATGTTACCATATATTCTATTCTTGACATACTACTGCATAATTTTCCAACTATCTCAAACGAGCTCCAAAATTCACAAAATAAATATCAGCATAATTCAGGCAGCACATAGAACATCTTAGGCCACAATAATCATCCAGAACATGTCAAATAACATCAGGAAAAATTCAAGAACATTTTGGTCAACACTTTTTCTCAAAGATTTGACTTTTTATACAATGATCCATAAATCACCAAAATTTCACCATAGGCCTTATTTTTCATGTAGATTAACCTAATTTAGTTGGATTTAAGAAAACTCTTCCCTAGGTATATGTACATGTGTTGGCCGGATTTATGCATCCAAGAAGACATGTGATTTTGCTTCATTTTCATGTCACCAAATGGCCACACATACATATTCAAAGGAGATAAACAAAAGCCCTTAATCAATTTCTAGAGATTTCATATGTATTCTACAATTTTTCCAAGTTAAGATTCTAGGGTTCCTTGCCAATTTCTTCATGAAAATCAAAGTTGTATTAATCTTCCTCTTCTTTAGGCTTCTTCCATCACTTCTCCCTTTATTTTCTCTTCAATTTCTCCCATGGAATCTTAAAATACAAAGCTTCTTGATTTGTAGAAAAATTGCCAAGATTAGGAATTTTCTTGAATCACATGAATCCATAAGCCATATATATGATTTCTCCATCTTTTCTTGGCTAGAATCCATGGAAACAACAAAATTTCCCATCTCCTCATGCCATGGATTAAAATTAAAGAAAAAGAGAAGAGAAAGTTCTTAGAGAAAAATAGAAAAAAAAACCAAGAAGAAGAAAGGCTATCTATGTTACCTTAGTTCCACGGTGTTTGATTTTTCCCGGTGGCTTTTCCTTCTCTCTTCCTTCTCCCTTCTCTTCTTCCTTAGGTCAAGCTCCTTCTCCTTCTCCTTCTCTTTGTCTTGGCCGAATTTTGGTGTGTATTTGTGTATGAGAAAATGGCATGAAAGTGTGTGTATGGTTCATATATATATTAGTTATGAATGATTAGGATTTAATTAACTTTAAGGTGGGAGATCTTGGCCTTTAGATCACCTGAATGGTCAAGATTTAACCTTGAAATAAGCGATAAAATATAAGCCTTTAGATTTAGATCAAAGGTGGTGGTTTGATCTCAAAAATGTGAAGAAATCTAAACCATTAGATTGCATCAATGGTTTAGATCGTATCACATTTTACGGATGAATATTAACCATTGGATTATCCTGGTTACTTTTTCATAATATGTGAAGATAAGATTGCATTTAATGCCGCTTAGGTCAGTGTCTATGTCATGCTGAAGTCAGCGATAACTTTTTCATAATGTGTGAGATTTCTAAGATTTGCTGACACAAGCCTGTGTAATCGTTTCGTAGCTCGTGTAGTTTCCAGAATTCTCTTCCAACTTCTAGCTTCTTCTTCACACATGGCGCCACATCATCTCTTTCTTTTCTACATGGTGCCACATCAGCACCTTTCCAGTTTTCTAGTGCCACGTTAGCTCTTCCTCGATTAAACTTACAAAATTGTCACTATTTTCCTAGGTTTTCCATAATATCTTATTAATCTGCATTTTCTAAGTTCTCTGCCAATGTGGGTCCCGTTTAATGTTCCCAATCATATATATTCCCCAATTAATGATGCGTTAAGGGGGAGTAGAAAAAGGTCTTGAATAGTCTCCGAAGTCAAGTATGAAGGAGTTAGGGACTAAAATGCGAAGTAAAGTTATATGCGGGGCAAAATGTATAAATTGCCTGAAAGTTTAGGGAACTCTAGTTTCACCCTCTATTCGTGGCTTTAGGCACAAATATCAAGAAATTAGGCAAGAATTTCAGAAATCAATGACTCACGGTTAAACTCAATTTGATGAGACGAGTCCAATGATGCCACGTTGTCCGAATGGCTGGGCGGGATCCGGTCCGAGATCTGGTTAGCCCAATCAGTAGCCATGAGCTAAATAAATAAACGAAGTTGTAACAATTATAGAAATAGAAATAGCTAAAGGGCTAAGAAACCCTGAAAGAGTTTTAAGGGTTATTTATTCCCCTAATATTCCCATTCCTTCTAGAAAAAAAATTATCAAAGTTTGTCTGGGTGACAAATGATAATTTTGCCCTTAGACCCCCCTAAAATTTTAAAAATTCCTATAGGTCCTATTCAGCTCATACTTCTCATATACGAAGCTATTTCGTTCAAATTCTTTTTATTAAAGCTTAATAAATTCATTACATAAAATACTAAATAATTAGAAAATCTTAATTTTAGGGATGTTACACCCATAGCCTCAACCTCTGAAAATCCACCATGGAAGCACCAAATAACAAGTTTCAGTTTTGGATGGAAGAAAAAAATGCTCCAAATGAAAAATCAATTGAGTTAAATTGAAGAAGGAGAAAAGATGATTAAGTTTCATGAAGGTTACCTTAGCTTAATCTTGCTCTAGGTGGGAGAAATGGAGCCAAAATAGTGATGGAAACCCTAACCTCTCTTCAAGGTGCGAAAATAGGTTTTCACTTATGTAGAACCAAGTATTTTGATCTCACAAATGGGTATGGCTACTAAATCTTTAAAGTTATTAGTAAGAAATGGGTTAACCCATCAGCCCAAGGTCCAATTGGGCTCATTTCTAATTGTTAAGCCATTGCTTGATGAAGTGGGCTACAAAAACTCTTGGGTTGGAAAGAAATGTGATGACCCAAAGACCTAATTCCTTGTGGGTTCAGATTTTGGTAGGGTTGGGCCATAGATTCTAGGGTTACATAGGTTAAATGAGGGTTGGACCAAGCCTTAAGGGTCCATTACTCCAAATGGGTTGATGCTTAACATGTTAGGGCATGATATATGAGTTATTTAGGTTCAAAATGGGTTGGGCTTCCCTAAGTATAGAGTTGGGTCATATTTAGATAAAGTTGAGCCTTCATATAATATGCTTGGGCTTTTAATAATGTTTTTAGCACACATAAATTAATCATGGACCCAAATCATACTTAAATCCATAGACATCATTTTACTTCCCTCAAAATGGTCTCATTACTAATTATTATATTAAGATACTCAAAATTGTCATTTTTCTTAAGGTTTCTATTTCCTCATAATTTTTCTTAAATCCCTTTAAATAATTTCATAATCCCCAAATAATTACTATTAATTAATTTCGGGGTGTTACATATATTCCATCTAAATTTCAAAAACCCTAAAACTTTCTACAAATAAAGAGGCTTATAGAAGTTGTAACTCATTTATTGAGATCCTTTCTTCAAAGGTATCATACTTATGTGTCAAGTAAAACCTATCCTAAAAGAGTCATTCCCATTTCCATATTCTCTCTCTTTAGTTGAGATACCACTACTTGGCCTTGAAGATTTAATATATGTATAAATATCGTGAAGGACTTTGGTAGTTGCTCCACAACCATGAGAAGGGAGGAGTTCATTAGATTATGATCTACACATAGGATACATTCGGATTCGCAAAGTGAGCACTTCCTTGAGACCAAGAGCATCACATAAGGTATGTCTATTAATTTTTCCAATAATGGTATCAAAGCCTTAATTGCTCACTTTCATCCATTGCATGGGCCTTATAAAGTGTTGTTGTGTTAATGAAAGAATTATTCCTTAAATATTCTAAAAAGAGCTTTAGTGGTCTTTTTTTTTTCTTTCAAAATAAGATGTTTTAGGCCATAAAAATTACATAAATATATCCCTTATAACATAATAAACTTGCATATGAAATGTGGGATTAATTAGATAAACCATTAGATTAAAAAATTGAAATTTTATGTTTTTTGAAAAGGTGTTCAATAACCTTTGTTTCGAGGGCTAGCATTCTCTCCTTAAGCCACTCTTATGTGTGGACCATATATCATTAAAAAGTAAGCTTTCCAACAATATATATCATGCACAATTTGGATACAAAGCAAGAGAGATATCAGCTATTGAATTTGTTGGTTTGGCCATGGGAAAAATTGAAAATTTTGGAAAAAGGGGTAGTTGGAGGTTGAAGAAAAAGTGGTAGACCCACTATTATAGGAGGCATGTGAGCCTCACCTTAACCTTTGATTGGCCAAATGAGCCCTCCAACAAAGAGACAAAGCCAAGGGAAAATTAATGAAACAAACTCCGATGTCAAAAAACATTGGTGAAGTGGTCCATCAAGGACAAGCACCAACCCAAGGCATGTGAAACATTCCATTTTAATTTTTTTAGAAATTTTTGTGGACAAAAACCTAATATGGCATATAAGGGCACGTGCCATGGTCTTTTTAAGCAATTTTTGCCTTGAAAATTTTCTAAAATCAGGTATAATATGATTATGTTTTGGTAATTTTTAATAGTGTTAAGATGCATGACAAAGACATAGGAGGCTTAATAATTGTGAAATAATTTTTTTAAAAAAATTTTTGAATTTTGGATTGACTTACTTTAATTAACACAACAATACTTAGAATATTTATATCAATTATGAATATAATTCTTTTTATTTATTTGTTAAATAGAATTTTTTTTATTGTATATAGGTACACTTAAATGCACCCTAAAGCCATGGCTTCTTTCTTAGGTGGTAAGATTGACCTTTTCATTATAACCCTTTCTCGCTATATTTTAACGGAGAGCATTAATATTTTGTTTAAGTGCCTATATTTTATGACATATGAATTTCCAAAATAATTACTTATATATGGAAATGGTGTAGTATCCCTATTTTTCATATAGTAGATTGATTTAGTAGGTTTTAACTATTGTAATAATTATAGGAATGTATTGAATTAATTAAGGCCTTCTAAAGGGATGTGTTGACACACCAAATTCATATATATTATTTTTGTTTTGGACATAGGCACTGAAATATCAGCGAAGTCTCTCATTTGGACTTAGTGATGAATTTATGAATAAATGCATGCAATACCCTTAACAAGGATAGTGGGAGATATTCTGAAAATGTGAGGCTTGAATCACTAAATCACTTAAACACTTAAGTAAACACTTAGAGTTGCTTACTAGCTAACATGTGAAATTTTTGATATAATAATATAAGTTAAAATTAAGTGGTTTGATTAAATTAACATAAATTGGATATGTGCCTAATTAAACTAATGTGATGATATAGTGAAATGGCATCCAAAAGTGTAATAGCTTACCTAAACAAAGAAAAACTTGACGGCAAGAATTATGACATATGGCATAGGAGGATTACATACCTTCTTAATGATCAAATCTTAGTAAAACATCTGACCAAAAGCATGGACCCACCTATGGCTAGGAATATAAACCAGTATTGTCATGACCAAGAGGCTTATGATCTCTGTAATGACCTTAACTTCAAATTAGAGTAATTAAGGTTAAAAACGTAATTAATAATCATAAATCAAGGTTTGAAGTCATTAAGATTAATTACATCAGGAAAAAAGTGAGAAAATTTGAAACCTTAATGTTGTTAGGGTCATTAGCTAGACAACCATAATTATTCGAATGTGCAAGTGAATTTAATTATTAATGAGAAGCCTTTGATTCCTCCATCCATCAATTCCAACTCATAAAATCCTCCTACAAGTGTTTCTAGATCATTCCTTAGCATTACCTTAAGAGAAACTAAGGTTTCTAGGTGAACATGAGAAATAGAGCACCTTCGTCGTGGCTAAATTCCCTCATGCCGTGGCCAATTACTCTCGAGTTTAACTCCTTACATTTTCACAAATTTAGCACATTTCGCTGCAGCCAAATATCCCTTTCGCCACGGCCAAATACCCTCTAAAACACCCCCAAATCTGCCTCTCAAATTTAGCCGCAACTAACCGCAGCTAACCTCACTGTTCGTCGCGGCCAATTGCTCTCTATTTTCTTCCCTGGCAGTTTTGTCACATTTGGCCGAGGCCAATTAAATGTTGGCTGCGGCCAATTCTCCTCTGTTACCATTTGGCCACGACTAATTTCCTACTGTTAATTGGCCGTGGCCAATGCCCTACTGTTCCTATAACTCCCAAGATTTCATCTCATGCTCTCCAAATCCCCTTCTAGCAACACTCTAGGCCACTTTAACTTAGTTTGTGAAAATTTAATGTCTTTCTTTTATCTAATCTACCTAACACATCTATCATTACCCATTCAAAACTCAAATGTGGATCCTTAACCCTCTAGCCACCATAAACCAGTGAGTTCATAGATCAATGACAGCAAAGAGTTCATATACTATTCACATTTCCATTTAAATATAAGTCCTATTAGAAATTTCATACACCATTAGTTTAAGTTGACATCTGATGTATCAAATGATTACAGTCCCTATACTTGGCAATTCATGATGTAATGCGGCAATTACATAAAACTAGTAGTTTAGTTATACAAATATAATCTGACAAGGTTTCCAAACCTACCTACTACTAAACCATATAATAAACTTCCATTAATTTTCGCCTTACCACTAAGAGGTCCGGTCCCTGAAAATGTTAGCCCACAATAGGGGTGAGATATATAATCTCAGTAACAAGAGGCAAATTCCATATATATGTACAAATTAATCAATACAATGCAATTTCATATCATCAATACCAAAACCATCAATTCAATTTACAAATGAACTAGTTAAGCTACCAATAACTACTGTCCCATACCAGCAATCATACATAATATGTTAATGGCCAATAACACCAAGAGAGGTTCGTCCATGGCACCTACTCCATATGAGCACAACCAGGGCTTAGTGCATATGGGGTCTGATCACAACCCGGTGCTCGATCGAAGCACATGCACGGGTGGCAGCCACACTATAGCTTCACCATGGACTCACAAGGTCTAATCATAATAACAATTCAAGTAGTCAACCAATCATTTAGCATTTCAAAATCATATATGTGCAAACAATATTAGATTAACATGAACATATACATGGAATTGGAAAATTAACCCCGGTTACCTCAATGAAGCCAATTACTCATCCTCTAGCTACTGTCATGATTCAAAGCACACCAGGCCTAACATAAGCATAATTATCATTATTCAATTACCATTAGTAAGAAATTTCCCTATCCATAGATTAATCTTAACAAGAGTATATTAAGAACTTTTTACCCAAGCTTCCTAAGGGTCTACTGCACCAATTTAAGATAACAACAATAAGAACTCATAATGGGTCACTCCTAACCTTTTCATTTTCGCACATGTAAAAGCCATGCACTAAAAGTTAGTCCAAATGATGGAAATTCTGTATATATACCACACAAGAGAAAGGGGAACACTTACACATACACCCAAAATGTCAAATGGACTTGTTTGAGCCTCAACTACCAAGAACATACCATGGGTCTTTCTAAAATTCGAATTTGAGTCATCAAGCTTAGAAATTTCATTATTTCACCTTCATCTCCTTATAATTTCACCCAACAGCAGAACCCATTATGAAAATCAATCCTTGAGGACATTTTCCAGCAAAATAATACATAAAATGAGAGGGAAATACTTACCCAATCGCCCTTTTAGCTTCTACTCCGAAAATCTTCCAAGGAAACACCCAAACATCAAATTTCAGATTTGAGAAGGAGATGAAAATGCTCAAAACTAGAAACTAATCAGACCAAAATGAAGAGAAGAATGAGAGGGACATGTTTTATATAGATTACCTTAGCCAAATCTTCTTCTAGAAATGAGAAATGGTGGAGGAATGCAGAAAAACCCTAGCCCCTCTTCTCAAGTGCGAAAATAGCTTTCAGAGTCTACAGAACTTGGCAGCCAAATGGGTGGAGAGAAGACTTTTTAGGGTTTTATTGAAAATGGGCTGGTCTAATGGGCCCATTATTTTAAATGGGCTGGTGCTAGGTGAGATGGGCTGCAGAGACTCTTAGGGTTAGGAAGAGTGTGTTGATTTGAAGGCCCAAAATCTAGTGCATTCAAAGATTGGTATTAGTTGGGCTAAGTCTCATGAGTTGAGCTATAGAGTTGTAGTTGGGTCAAGCCAAATTTTAAGAGTCTATTTATTTTGGGTCTGCACCTATAATCATTGGGCCCAAATATTATCCATGGTCTGATTTATTTTTAGAACTGGGCCAAGGTTTATTAGTTTGGGCTGCAAATTTTTTTTTTTTTTACGTTGGGGATGGAGTGTGTTAATCCAATAGCCCAAGACCTAATTGGCCTCACTTCCCTAAATTTGGGATAAGGCTAAATAGGCTCTTGTCTCACTTAAATTCACTAATAAGATTTGGGCTTTCCAGAAAATTTAAGTTAAGCCTACAAGGAGACTAGTATTGGCCTTTCCTACTAAGCTCATGGCATAATTAGGCTTCTACATTTAGTCTAAAACTCAATTAAGTTTTTTATATAGCCCGAAGTAAAAGTCCACCCTCTTAATTAATTTTGCTAATTAATCCATGTTACTCCTTAATTGCCATAATTAGTCTTAAATAAATTTTGGGGTGTTACAATCTCTCTTATAAGAAAAATCGAAGTGCGCACTTTAACTTGTTAAACTGCAAGCATGACAATCTTATTAGGGAGTTTGAGCACTGTCCAACTGCCAAGGAAATATGGGAACTACTACATCTCAAATTTGGTGGTACATCTACCTAACACTGAAATTAAATTAGTACGTAATGGACTTAAAATATAACATGATTGAGCACTTTAGGTTTATAGCTATTATGATAAGGGACATGAAAAATTCACTAGATATAAGCTCTTTGATGATAAATAGGCTTTGCTATCCTTAGGTCACTCCTTAAACCCCCTTGGAGTCAAGTGAAGTTAATGCTTATGTATAATGAAGGTATAAAAACCTTTAAGGACATCTCTTACCATTTAAAGCTTGAGGTGGAATGTACAAAAGTAAACCATAGCACTACATTAGTTGCATGAGCTAGACAATGTAATGGGAATAGTTCCCAACCTAAAAGACAACAAAGAAAGTAAAGGCTTAGGGTTGAGAAGGTAAATAAGAGCCAAAGAGGTAAGCATGGTGGTAAGAAAAATATAGCTTAAATGCTACAACTATTAAAAGAAGGACCATTTTGGTTAGGATTGTCTTAAGCCAAAGAAGGTTTACCCTAATCTTAACCATTCTTTCTCTTATGTTTGTACACATGTATTTATGGCTCATTCTTTCCATGGTTGGATTGTAGATACAAGAGCAACAAAACACATAAACTCTAATCGTGTAGCCTTTGTGGATTACCATCGATTACAGTGAGTAGACATTTAGTTATGATGGGCAATAAAGTAGAGGAAGAGGTCCTAAGTGTAGGAACCTATCATTTACCTTATGCAAAGGGCGTACGTTGCATTAGAAAGATATGCTTTTTGTGCCTTCTATTTGATGTAATCTACTTTTAGTTTTGCATTAACAGACTTAGGTTTTTCCTTTAATTTTAAAATTAATGGTTTCTTTATTTTTCTTAGTAAGACTTTATACGGTCATGGTCTTGTAAAGGATGGACTATTCATGCTTAATATAAATTATGTATCTAATAATAACTACTCAACATTATTTTTGTTTACTTCTTTTGATATTATGTCAAAATCAATAAAATGACATATTAGGTTAGGGCATATTGAATTAGTTAGAAAAGGGCTATTGGGCTCTCTCTCTCTCTCTCTCTCTTTAAAGTAAATCTCCCTATATGTGAACCTAGTCTTTCTAAAAAGTCTAGAAGGAAGCCTTTTGATAAGGCTAAAAAGGTTACTCATCCTTTAGAACTTGTCCATTCAGACATGTACAAGCTTATAAATGTAAGAGTGAGACATGACACATCTTATCTATCCTATTGATAAATGACTGCTTATAATATGGTTCAAACTTTTTGTTAGCTCACCTCTTTGAAGCTTTGGATTGTTTCAAATGTTTCATAGCATAGGTTGATAATCATAATGAAAAGAACATCAAGATTCTTCCTATTGATCAAGGCTGAGAATATCTCTTTTGACCAGTCTAGAGACTTATGTGAAACAACGGGAATACACCAATAGTTAATGATACATAGAACTTCGCAATAAAATATCTTATAGAAAGAAGGAATCATACTTTGTTAGAAATGGTTAGGTCAATGATGGCATGAGCCAGCCTCTTAATTAGTTTTTGGGGAGATGCTTTTTTGACAATAGCATAAATCCTTAACTAGGTCCCTTCAAAATCAATTCACTTCACTCCATATGAGTTGTGGAATAGAGCTAAGATGATTTTGGATAGCCTATACCTTTAGGGGTCCACAAGATACGTCCATGACCCTTTTCATAAGTTTAGGAAGCTAGGTCTTAGAGTTAATAAAAGTATCTTTATTAGGTATTTTGAATTCCTTAAGGGCCATGTGATGTATGGCGATTAACTTGATAAAGGACTAACTGAGATAGAAGCCTATGACATTGAGTTTCTAAAAGATGATTGCCCTAATATTTGTGAGGTTAAAAAGGATCTTGAGCTCTATGAGCTAGAAGAACCTTAAGACAATGTACCCCAACCTTTTGAATTAGAAGAGAAAACACAACTAATTCCTAAGATAGTTTAGAATAGTGGGAGCACACCATAGGATTCATAGATTAGAATGAGTAAGCATGGAAATGTTCCAAGAAAATGCTTTAACATTGAAGGTGAGTTCTTTTTAAGCTTATCCATGGATACTAATAAGCCTTCTGTAACATCCAGAAAAAGAAAAGATAAGAAATGAGAGAATAAAAGAGAAAAGAGGAAGCTGGGAAATTTTCGAAGGCTGAAAATTTTCTAAGTCTTCTCGCCATAGCGAGAAATAGAGTCGCCATAGCGAGAATGCCTCCTCGCAATAGCTAAGATGTTCCTAGCTGTAGCGAGTGCGACATTCCATACAGAAACCAGGGAGTTGCTCGCCATAGCGGCGCTATAGCGAAGGCAGAGGTCTGGAACAGGCCGAGCTCGCCGTAGCGACGCCATAGCGAAGGCAAAAGTCTGGAACTTGCACGAGCTCGCCGTAGCGAGGATGATGACTCGCTATAGCGAGAGCGGTCCAGAAAAAGCGTAAAAAGAGAGATTTGACTTTTAAAAGAGTCTAAACTTTTCCTTTCTCTTAGAACCGACCTGAGCTTCGACCAAAGAGAGAGAAGAGAGCGGTGGAGAGAGAGAGAGAGGCCAAGAAGCAAGGAGATCAAGCAAAGAGGTGAGTAATTTGTAGATTTCCCTAGCTTTTCTCCTTAGCATGTTGTCTCCTCCTTTTGCTTTCTCTTTCTACGGTTTTAGAAGCTGAGTTAGGTTAGGTTCAGAAGAGGGAAGTAGGAAAACTACTCTAGAAGGAGGGTAGAACTCATTTATCCTCAATTCTTCTTCCTTGCTTTCTTCTTGGAGAGCTTGAGAGGGGAAGGAAAGTGAGTAGGGTTCTAGAGAGAGAATCCCTAGATCTGTGAGGGTAATGAGGGTTTAATTTGATGAAGAGTCTCTTTTAGCTTTGTGAGAGTCATTGAAGCTATGAGAGAATGACTTGATGCTCTTGTTATGCCTAGGCTCAAAGGAAGAAACTTCACCTTGTTGTGAGTGTGAAATCAAGGAGGGAGAGGAGAAATTGAAAGGGAAGGCCGTGTAATCTGAGAAGGTAGCTCTCTACTCTGTTCTTGTTGCATTCTTGGTTGTGTAATAGTCATTGTATGTTGTGTATGTGCTTGTATGATGAGATATGCTATTGATGTTGCCTTGATGCATCGGTACCAATATGCTTAGAATGTGATTTGTGGAAATTGCTCGGGTGAGGTGGTGCCGAGAGTCCCTTGAGACGGGTGAGGAGGAGCCAAAAGTCCCTAAACCAAGGGTGAGGCCGATCCAAAAGTCCTAAAGCTCGGGTGAGGCTAGACCAAAAGTCCCTAGAGCCTATTCTTGGCATTTGTTTGATATCTCATGGCATGTGTGGTGTTGTTGTGACTTATATGCATGCTTGACTAGTATATGCCTTGATTGCATCTTGAATGAGTATGAGCTATTGAGATTCTCCCGAATCTCACCCCCTTCCCCTCCCATCCTATTATTCAGGTGGTGTTCAAGGAGAGTCGAGCACACCTCATGGAGCCTAGAAGAGCATAGTTAGAAGAATGTGTAGTTTCTTTTGGTCATTTTGATGTATAAGGTGCCAAAATGAAGATGCACCTCTTATTTTTTTGAGTTGTAACTATATGATCATATGTAAATGTATGTACCAATGATGTATGGATGATATAAAGGGTTAAAGTAATGAGAATGTATAAAGTTGGCCATTTGAGGCTCGCATGACTTGGTACATTTGATTCCATAGCATAGTGAATTTGGAATGTATGATAATTTGGATTACTTAGATAATTCATATATGCTATGTTTGTACTTTTAAATTTGCCCACCAGAGGTTAGAGCATGTGGGAGGTCATTTAGACCCGTTTTGAATCCCATGTGGTGCTAAAATTGCCATTTGGGTGAGCTCCGTCAAAGTATGACCGGATGAGCTCTTCGTGGTATGAAATTTGGCATGCCTCTAGAGTCTATTGAGAGCTTCTTGAGAAGCTAGAGTGGGTAATATTTGGAGGTCTAGAGAATATTTGATGAATTGTTGAAATTGGGTTTTTGCCATGTTTTGGTCATGGTACTGTTCATTGAGTCCGAAAATGAAACCATGCCACTCATAGACCAAACGATGTCCAAATGTCATGAAACTTTAGGAGAATAAACTAGGTATCCACAGTGACCTGTACCAACTGGAAGCACCTTAATTGGAGGTCTGTAGAGAGAGAAACGATTTACTGAAGTTCTGTATCAGCATCAGGGAAGTTTCTGACCTTCGTTACTGTTTTATCGGGTTTCGAGGTCTTAGAACTCCTGAACTGATCTGGACTTATTTTTCTCCTCTAGTTAACATCAGTAGCTTTCCAAATTGGTATAGTTTGCCCTGATTGGATTTTTGTGAATTTAATTACGAATTTCCGAAGTTCATGACAGTAAACTGCGTCAGTAACAGGGGCAGCCGGATGTCTGTTCCCATTTCGATGTCATTGAGGGTCTAAACATGGATATTGAAGTTGGGAGTTATTTTTAGGGTGAAGTTAACATCCCAAGCTTTCCAAAGAGCTATGATTTGCTTGATTCCCATTTTTCTAGGATTAGTTGTGATTTTTCAAAGTTGGAGCCAGAAATATGATTTATGGGCCCGATTGAGAAATTGTATTTTTGAGTTTTTGGCTTCTTACCCGTGGTTTGTGAGTTTTTGAGACTATGTACAAGTTGTATAAATGGTGTTTGAGTAGAGAATGTGAATGATGGGTTCACGGGACCCACGGGGCAAAATACGACCGGCTAAACCCCGACTTTAAGTAGTGAAATACCACGGTTTCGGTCATTTTCCGGGAAATCATATGGAATCAAGCCTAGAGGAAGTTGAATTGGAGTTAAGTCAGTAAGGTGTTACATTTTTGGTATCAGAGCAAAGGTTCAGGCACTTTTGCTCGATGTTGGGCTCTTGAATGATTGAATTGCTTGTGTTTGGTGTAAATTGCCATGGAAGTGGTAACATTCATATGCATATGTGTTTGTGCTATGATTGTGGACTGAGGATTGCTACTTCTTTTCAGAAATGGTTGAGACTAGACGGGGCAGGGGTAGAGGCAGGCCGCCCAGGGCTCAGAGAGTTGAGCCAGAGGTTCCAGTTGGGCCTGAGGATCCTCTGCGAACCATCATGGAGAGATTAGATCGGTTTGAAGCCATGATGGGCCAGCATGAGGAGATGTTGGAACAACAGAGGTATCTCGCCCAACAGCAACATGATATGATCATGCACCTGCAAGATACCCTGACCAGGCAAGAGGAAGCCAGGAGGGAAGCCCCTATACCTCAGCCATCTACATCTGGCAACCCACCTGCACATCCCCAAGAGCATGTAGTAGCTCATACCCAGACGCCTATCCAGAAACTGTTGAAGCAGTTTAGGCAAAATAATCCACCCACGTTTGACGGGGAGTTGGATGCGGATAAGGCGGAGGCTTGGGTTAGAGAGCTAGAGAAAATCTTCTCGGTAATGAGTTGTACTACCGAGCAGAAAGCTCAGCTAGCCACGTTTATGCTGAAAAAGGAAGCTGATAGATGGTGGTGTAGCACGCAACCTTTAATGGAGACCAAGGAGATACCGATAAACTGGGAAAGTTTCTTGGTTGAGTTCTATGAGAAATATTTCCCTAGTTCGGTGAGGAAGAAGAAAGAGATGGAGTTTATGAGTTTGAGACAGACGGATGAGATGACGGTGGACCAGTATGTGGCTAAGTTCATGGAGTTGTCTCGGTATTCCTCTTACCTCCAGAGGTATGATGATGAACCCTGGAGATGTGAGCAGTTCGAGACCGGATTGAAACCTCTGATTAGCGACAGAGTGACCCCACAACGGATCAGGAAGTTTAATACCATTGTGGAGGTCAGCAGGGTGATTGAGACTAACCTGCGGATCATTATGCCTGTGACGGCCATAGCTAGTCAGAAGGAGGTTTCAGAAGTGAAAAGGCTGAGACCGGAAGAGGGTTCTAGTGTGACACCCAGTGCCAAGAAGAGAGGCAAGGGGCCATGGAACCGAAGGCCACAGCGGGGTAAGCCGATGCCGCCTCCTCGGGGCCAGTCATCCTTCCAACAGTCTCCGGTGACTTGCTTCAAGTGTGGGAAGTTGGGACACATTGCGAGACACTGTCCTCAGATGGACACAGCGCCTCCTCCTAGGCCACAGACCCAGGGTCGAGTGTTCGCCCTCACTCAACAGGAAGCTAGTGCGTCCCCCAGTATGATCCGAGGTACGCTGATAGTGAATGGTTTTCCTGTAGTTGCTATGTTTGACTCGGGTGCTAGTCACTCGTTTATATCTTATGATTGTGTGAGGCGATTGGGTCTGACTGTGAGTGTCTTGCCATTTGACTTGTGTGTCACTATACCCACTGGAGGTCCCGTGATTACTTCCCATACTTGTTTAAATGTCACTGTTCAGTTTAACCATTGTCATACCACTATTGATTTGATATGTATGCCTTTCCATGATATTGATATGATTGTTGGTATGAACTGGTTGGCTGCGAATAATGCAGTACTTGATTGTGAACACCGAACCATTTCCTTACCTGCTTGTGGGACCATACCTAGGGTACCTAGGGTAGGAGCGGAGTTATCCTTTATGACTACTACCCAGGCTGAGAGGCACTTAGAATGTGGATGTCAAGGGTTTCTAGTCTTTTTCTCTATTCGGGTTGAGGTAGAAGAAGGGATAGAAGAGATCCCAGTTGTCAGGGAATTCCCAGAAGTTTTTCCTAAAGAGTTTGACTTTAGTGGTCTACCCCCTGAGAGAGAACTAGAGTTCCCTATAGACATAGTGCCTGGGGCTGGACCGGTGTCCAAGGCTCCTTACAGGATGGCTCCCACCGAGCTCGCAGAGTTGAAAAGGCAGATAGAGGAATTGTTAGAGAAAGGGTTTATCCGCCCTAGTGTATCACCTTGGGGAGCTCCGGTGTTGTTTGTGAGAAAGAAGGATGGTAGCTTGCGTTTGTGTATAGATTACAGAGAGTTAAACAAAGTTACCATCAAGAATAAATATCCTCTCCCTAGGATTGATGATCTGTTAGATCAGTTGGCTGGGGCATCTGTGTTTTCTAAAATAGATCTTAGATCTGGGTACCACCAGTTGAGAGTGAGAATTGAAGACGTCTCCAAGACGGCCTTCAGAACGCGATATGGGCACTATGAGTTCCTTGTGATGCCATTCGGATTGACGAATGCGCCAGCTGTGTTCATGGATTACATGAACAGGGTATTCAGACCGTATCTAGATCAGTTTGTGGTAGTTTTTATTGATGATATCCTAGTGTACTCTAGATCCTTTGAAGAGCACGAGAGGCATTTGAGATTAGTCCTAGAAACCTTGAGAGAGAAAAGGTTGTACGCCAAACTTAGTAAATGTGAGTTTTGGCTGACCGAGGTGAGATTCTTAGGTCATGTGATCTCACGAGATGGGGTTGCGGTTGATCCCCATAAAGTTGAGGCTGTGTTACAGTGGGATAGACCGAGAATGATCACCGAGGTCAGGAGTTTCCTAGGTTTGGCAGGGTACTATAGACGATTTATTCAGGGATTTTCTCAGATGGCCTTACCACTGACGAGGCTAACTAGGAAAGAGACACCGTTCGTGTGGAATGATAACTGTGAGAGAAGTTTCCAGGAGTTGAAACTTCGTTTGACCACTGCCCCTGTACTGATTATCCCTGACCCTAGTGAACCATTTGTGGTTTATTGTGATGCTTCGGGCAAAGGGTTAGGATGTGTGTTGATGCAACAGGGTAGAGTAGTGGCATATGCCTCGAGGCAGTTGAGGCCTCATGAGGAGAGTTATCCCACACATGACCTGGAGTTAGCTGCCGTAGTGTTTGCTCTTAAAATCTGGAGACACTATTTGTATGGTGCTACCATAGAGATTTATAGTGATCATAAGAGTCTGAAATACCTGTTTGACCAGAAAGAACTCAATATGAGACAGAGAAGATGGATGGAGTTTCTGAAAGATTATGATTATGTGTTGAAATATCATCCGGGCAAGGCCAATGTGGTGGCAGATGCCCTGAGTAGGAAATCCATCCATGTGGCCCATATGATGATTAGAGAGCAAGAGCTCTTAGAGAAGTTCAGAAACTTGAACCTCTCTTGCCAGGTGGTTCCGGGTAGATTGTATCTAAGTGAAACCCGAATTGAGAATGTATTGAGAACTCAGATCTTAGATGCCCAGAGAGAGGATGAGTTCCTGAAACGGATTAGGAGTGAGATCTCCCAAGGTAAGACCTCAGAGTTTAAGGTGTCTGAGGATGGTATGATAGTATATCGGGATAGAATCTGTGTGCCTAGTCGAAATGAGTTGAGAGAAGTCATTTTAGAAGAGGCACATAAGAGTAAGTATACTATCCACCCAGGTGCCACTAAGATGTATCAGGATTTGAAACGGATTTTCTGGTGGCCGGGAATGAAAAGTGAGGTGACAGCCTATGTGGCTAGATGCCTAGTGTGTCAGAGGGTGAAAATAGAACATCAAAGACCGGCTGGGTTGTTGCAACCTCTGGATATCCCTGAGTGGAAGTGGGATAGTATAGCCATGGACTTTGTGATGGGGTTACCCAGGACATCCTCTGGACACGATGCTATTTGGGTAGTTGTGGATAGACTGACGAAATCTGCACACTTTTTAGCTATTAAAGCTACTTATACACTGGAGAGATTAGCCCAGTTGTATATCAGAGAGATAGTGCGACTTCATGGAGTACCCAATAGCATAGTTTCGGATAGAGACCCCAGGTTCACGTCGAACTTTTGGAGGTCGTTGCAGCATGCCTTAGGGACCAGGTTGCGGTTTAGTACTGCATATCACCCCCAGACAGATGGTCAAACTGAGAGGACCATCCAGACCTTAGAAGACATGTTGAGGGCGTGTGTGTTAGAGATGAAGGGTAACTGGGATGTGTATTTACCATTAGCAGAGTTTGCTTATAACAATAGTTACCATTCCAGTATCCAGATAGCCCCTTATGAGGCTTTGTATGGGAGAAAGTGCAGATCCCCTCTGTGTTGGGTTGAGCTAGGTGAGAGGAATATAATAGGACCTGAGATTGTGGACCAGACCACCCGACAGATAGAGTTGATTAGAAAGAGACTTCTCACGGCCCAGAGTAGGCAGAAAAGCTATGCCGATAAGAGAAGGAGGCCGTTAGAGTTTGAGATTGGAGACCATGTGTTCATTCGAGTGTCTCCAGTGACGGGAGTAGGTCGGTCAATGAGGGTAAGAAAGCTCAGTCCTAGGTATATTGGTCCGTTCGAAATCCTTGAGAAAATTGGACCCGTGGCTTACCGAATAGCCTTGCCTCCTAATCTAGCCCAAATCCACAGTGTTTTTCATGTCTCCCAATTGAAAAAGTATATGCCTGACCCCTCACACGTCATAGAATATGAGCATGTGCAATTGCAGGAAGATCTTTCCTATGTAGTGAAACCGGAGAGAATTGTGGATGCTCAGCTGAAACAGTTGAGGAGCAAGAGCATTCCTCTGGTGAAAGTGATCTGGAGAGGTCTGACATCTGAGGAAGCAACCTGGGAGATGGAGGATGAAATGAGGCAAAAACATCCAGAATTATTCCTTTAAGGTATGTAGTTAAATTTCGAGGACGAAATTTCTTTTAAGGGGGGTGGAAATGTAACATCCAGAAAAAGAAAAGATAAGAAATGAGAGAATAAAAGAGAAAAGAGGAAGCTGGGAAATTTTCGAAGGCTGAAAATTTTCTAAGTCTTCTCGCCATAGCGAGAAATAGAGTCGCCATAGCGAGAATGCCTCCTCGCAATAGCTAAGATGTTCCTAGCTGTAGCGAGTGCGACATTCCATACAGAAACCAGGGAGTTGCTCGCCATAGCGGCGCTATAGCGAAGGCAGAGGTCTGGAACAGGCCGAGCTCGCCGTAGCGACGCCATAGCGAAGGCAAAAGTCTGGAACTTGCACGAGCTCGCCGTAGCGAGGATGATGACTCGCTATAGCGAGAGCGGTCCAGAAAAAGCGTAAAAAGAGAGATTTGACTTTTAAAAGAGTCTAAACTTTTCCTTTCTCTTAGAACCGACCTGAGCTTCGACCAAAGAGAGAGAAGAGAGCGGTGGAGAGAGAGAGAGAGGCCAAGAAGCAAGGAGATCAAGCAAAGAGGTGAGTAATTTGTAGATTTCCCTAGCTTTTCTCCTTAGCATGTTGTCTCCTCCTTTTGCTTTCTCTTTCTACGGTTTTAGAAGCTGAGTTAGGTTAGGTTCAGAAGAGGGAAGTAGGAAAACTACTCTAGAAGGAGGGTAGAACTCATTTATCCTCAATTCTTCTTCCTTGCTTTCTTCTTGGAGAGCTTGAGAGGGGAAGGAAAGTGAGTAGGGTTCTAGAGAGAGAATCCCTAGATCTGTGAGGGTAATGAGGGTTTAATTTGATGAAGAGTCTCTTTTAGCTTTGTGAGAGTCATTGAAGCTATGAGAGAATGACTTGATGCTCTTGTTATGCCTAGGCTCAAAGGAAGAAACTTCACCTTGTTGTGAGTGTGAAATCAAGGAGGGAGAGGAGAAATTGAAAGGGAAGGCCGTGTAATCTGAGAAGGTAGCTCTCTACTCTGTTCTTGTTGCATTCTTGGTTGTGTAATAGTCATTGTATGTTGTGTATGTGCTTGTATGATGAGATATGCTATTGATGTTGCCTTGATGCATCGGTACCAATATGCTTAGAATGTGATTTGTGGAAATTGCTCGGGTGAGGTGGTGCCGAGAGTCCCTTGAGACGGGTGAGGAGGAGCCAAAAGTCCCTAAACCAAGGGTGAGGCCGATCCAAAAGTCCTAAAGCTCGGGTGAGGCTAGACCAAAAGTCCCTAGAGCCTATTCTTGGCATTTGTTTGATATCTCATGGCATGTGTGGTGTTGTTGTGACTTATATGCATGCTTGACTAGTATATGCCTTGATTGCATCTTGAATGAGTATGAGCTATTGAGATTCTCCCGAATCTCACCCCCTTCCCCTCCCATCCTATTATTCAGGTGGTGTTCAAGGAGAGTCGAGCACACCTCATGGAGCCTAGAAGAGCATAGTTAGAAGAATGTGTAGTTTCTTTTGGTCATTTTGATGTATAAGGTGCCAAAATGAAGATGCACCTCTTATTTTTTTGAGTTGTAACTATATGATCATATGTAAATGTATGTACCAATGATGTATGGATGATATAAAGGGTTAAAGTAATGAGAATGTATAAAGTTGGCCATTTGAGGCTCGCATGACTTGGTACATTTGATTCCATAGCATAGTGAATTTGGAATGTATGATAATTTGGATTACTTAGATAATTCATATATGCTATGTTTGTACTTTTAAATTTGCCCACCAGAGGTTAGAGCATGTGGGAGGTCATTTAGACCCGTTTTGAATCCCATGTGGTGCTAAAATTGCCATTTGGGTGAGCTCCGTCAAAGTATGACCGGATGAGCTCTTCGTGGTATGAAATTTGGCATGCCTCTAGAGTCTATTGAGAGCTTCTTGAGAAGCTAGAGTGGGTAATATTTGGAGGTCTAGAGAATATTTGATGAATTGTTGAAATTGGGTTTTTGCCATGTTTTGGTCATGGTACTGTTCATTGAGTCCGAAAATGAAACCATGCCACTCATAGACCAAACGATGTCCAAATGTCATGAAACTTTAGGAGAATAAACTAGGTATCCACAGTGACCTGTACCAACTGGAAGCACCTTAATTGGAGGTCTGTAGAGAGAGAAACGATTTACTGAAGTTCTGTATCAGCATCAGGGAAGTTTCTGACCTTCGTTACTGTTTTATCGGGTTTCGAGGTCTTAGAACTCCTGAACTGATCTGGACTTATTTTTCTCCTCTAGTTAACATCAGTCGCTTTCCAAATTGGTATAGTTTGCCCTGATTGGATTTTTTTGAATTTAATTACGAATTTCCGAAGTTCATGACAGTAAACTGCGTCAGTAACAGGGGCAGCCGGATGTCTGTTCCCATTTCGATGTCATTGAGGGTCTAAACATGAATATTGAAGTTGGGAGTTATTTTTAGGGTGAATTTAACATCCCAAGCTTTCCAAAGAGCTATGATTTGCTTGATTCCCATTTTTCTAGGATTAGTTGTGATTTTTCAAAGTTGGAGCCAGATATATGATTTATGGGCCCGATTGAGAAATTGTATTTTTGAGTTTTTGGCTTCTTACCCGTGGTTTGTGAGTTTTTGAGACTATGTACAAGTTGTATAAATGGTGTTTGAGTAGATAATTTGAATGATGGGTTCACGGGACCCACGGGGCAAAATACGACCGGCTAAACCCCGACTTTAAGTAGTGAAATACCACGGTTTCGGTCATTTTCCGGGAAATCATATGGAATCAAGCCTAGAGGAAGTTGAATTGGAGTTAAGTCAGTAAGGTGTTACACCTTCTTCTTATATAGAAGTAATAAGTCACTCTAATAAAATATGTGGTTAGCTATAATGGAAGATGAGATGAACTCCATGGCTAAAAAACTTGTGTATGAGTTAGTTGATCTACCAACTGGGTGCAAGACCATTAAAAACAAATAGGTCTTAAAAAGTCAGATGAAAGGCTAGTATGTTAATTGACAAGTATAAGGCTTGACTAGTAGTCAAAGATTGCATGTAAAAGGAAGGTGATAACTATAAAAAACCATTTTTCTCTATGGCTCATTCTAGCTATTATCACATATTTAGATTTGGAATTGTTTCAAATAGATGTAAAGATAACATTTCTTTATAGAGAAATAGATGGAGAGATTTATATGGATGAACCCGTTGAGTTTTATGCTAAAGGATAAGAGAACAAAGTGTGTTACTTGAAATATTCTATTTATAGTATAAAAAAATCATCCAAACAATGGAATCTTTGGTTTCATTAAGCTATTGCTTTAGTATTCTTCATTATGACTGAAGATGACCATTGTGTGTATATCTGGAGACTTGAGAGTAAGTTTATCATTCTCTTATTATATGTGGATGATATATTCCTAGCTAGAAATGACAAAGGTTAATAGCCATTACTCAAAAGTGGCTATCCTCTACATTTGAGATGAACATAGGCCAAGTAGATTATGTGCTTGGGGTAAAAATCTCAAGAGATTATTTTAGAAGTTTTGGAGTTTATCTCAAGAAACATACATTAAAAGAAAAAAATCTTAGAATGTTTTCATATGCATGACAATAAACCCATTGACACTCTTATGGATAAGGGCCATCAGCTTAGCATAAAGCAATGCCCTAGGATAGGAGAAAAGAAAAGATAGATGACTAAGGTGCCATATGCTAGCATTGTTAATAGTTTGGTGTATGTTATGTTATGTAGTTGACCTAACATTGCCTTTGCAGTATGAATGGTCAATAGATATCAAAGTAATCATGGACTAATGTATTGAGTTGCAATTAAAAGGTTACTTAGATATCTAAAGGGAACCACCAACATGGTTTTGTGTTACCAAGTGGTTACCTTAAGTTGATTAGCGACACTGATGCTAATATAGTCAAAATATGTTGCATGTACTATTGTAGTGTAGAAGGTAGTTTGATTAAGGAGATCCTTACAAAGATCAAACCTCACTCCACATCTTCATGAACCTATTGTCGTCTATTATGATAACACAATCGCTATAGCTTATGCAAAGGATCCTAAGTGCCATGGAAAGACAAAGCACATAGATACTCACTACCACTTCATTCATGGCATCATTGCACAGTGTTGGATTGTATTAAGGCATGTCTCTATAACCAAAATGATTGTTGACTCATTTACCAAACCTATAGCTAAAGTGCTTTTTAAAAGCATGTTAGAAGTTTAGGTTTGATGAGAATTTGTTTATGTATCAAAACATTGATTATACAACAAAAGATATTTTTTTCTAGTCTTTGTCGACTCATATAATGTTTAATTATAAAAGCACATATCTAAGATTTTTACTAGGCTTTTGGATTGTCCTTATATCATAGGAAATTGTCCTAACACTAAGAAAGTGAGAAGGGTGAAACTTAAATTGTACTAACTAGTTTTTCAAAAACTGAACTGAAATTGATTAATTGATATGAGAACACTCTAAAGCAAAGTAAATTGAGCTTGATTAATATTAGAATGTTAATTAAAACACCTAAAATGTGGTTAAGAGCCTAAGGATAGCCCAAAATGGAGTCAAAATAGTTAAATGAATTAAGAAATAATATAGTGGCAAAATCGTAATTTTAGGTAACTTTTTGAAAACTCAAAGGAGGGAGCTTTAAATGTAAAAATTAAGTTTTCTAAGGTTTTCAGAGGCTCTAAAAATCATAGGACCCTTAGAATGGTTAAAACCCTTACAATGTACATTTTAGGTCATTAGTTGACCAGAACTTAACCAGATCATTTGAGATTGTTTTGAATCCAATTAATGTAAAACCAAACGCATTTTATCAATTAGAGGACCTTAATTTTATGATGGAAAAGACAATTCTAAAAAAAGATTTGAATTAAGCTCAAACAAAGAAAACAAAGTTCAAGGGCAAAGTTAGAATATTGAAAATATGTGAAAGCCTAGCTTCTTCATATAAATAGCCCCCTCCACCTTCTTCTCCTTCATGTGGCTGAAACTTCCAACTCTGAACTAGACCCAAAGGACACCCTAAATAGCATTAAAACTTAAGGGAGTAAGGAATTTGTCTATGATGTTCTTATTGTCTAGTTTTTATTCTTTCTCCTATTTTTCTCCATGGTTTTGACATCTCAAAAGAAAGTGTTTTGAATCTAAACTCATGGAGAAAAGGGCTTTTAACAAGAAACCAAACACACCAAATTAACTATCATAGGAAGCCTTTTCCTTTGGTTTGTGCTTTAATATGGAAGATTGCTTCTCCTTGTTACTCCACCATCTTATAGTTTTGGCCAATTAAAAAGAGATATGGGGGGAGTTGATTTTTCACTGAATCATGCTAGGAATTAAGGTTTTGGAATGTGGATATTAACATTTTTCCATTAGAACAAAGTAAGAAGCCATGGAATGCATAAATGAGAAATTAGGGTTTTGATTACACCTAGGAAAATTTGAACCTTAAAAATGATATTTTAGACTATGTAAGGGTATGATTGGGTTAAAAAGAGGCCAAGGAACTCATACATGTTCTAAATACCCTAAAAAAGCAAGTGAAACTCCATGGGTGCCATTATGTGTGTGTGTTTTGACCAAACTCTAAAGGAAGCACTTAAGAAGAGTTTTCTTTGATTCTAAGGATAGAAATAGTCTAGATATGAATTATAAACAACAAAGGAACTATTGATTTGAATTTAGGAACTATATTTTAAAAGTTAAAAGTTTAGGGTTCCATTATACATAAAGAAGCAATTTGGTGTTAGGCTCCTTGATTTGACTTTTTAATGACTATAATAAGTTTAAATGGAGTCATATGACTTAGATTGAGTAAGAAATTGGAACCAAGATGATGAATTATATGAGTTACTTTATTATGCCATTAAATGGAGCCATATGGAAGCCTAGAATTGGAAGTAATTTATATAACGCTTGTGTAAGGCTAGAGATGGTTCCATTGATGCATTTGTGTCTTATTTGATGTGTCTAGGCCAAGCAAATCAAGCTCCTTCTAAGTATACTTGTGAGGCCAAGGCAAGGAAGTAGGAACCAAGAAAGGAATTTTATGCTTCTTGAGAAAGGTAGCTCTTCATCCATTCTTATATGCTTATCTTGGTTGTTTGATTGTCATTGAATTGTTGTATGTGTGTTTGAATTATGAAACATGCCTATTGCTAATGACTTGATGATATGATATCATTATGTCTCTTAGAATGCATATGGAATGTGAATGGCCTTTAGTGGGTGAGGTTATGCCAAAAGTCCCTTGAATTAGGTGAAGTGAAGCCAAAAGTCCTTAGACAAAGGTGAGACAAGGCCAAAAGTCTTAAGGAATGAGTGAGGATAAGTCAAAAGTTTCTAAAATGGGTAAGGCTAATCTAAAAGTCCCACATAATTGGATGAGGCTAAACCAAAAGTCCTTAGAGCTTGGGCTTGATTTTCATGGATCCATATGATTTCTTAAGTATGATTATGTTTGACCTTTTAATAAATATGATGCATGCTTGCTTTCTTTAACATGAAGATATACCTTATAAGTATGCTTGAAAGGGTGAATGAGCTATTGGGATTCTTAAAATCTCACTCTCCCCTATATTGTTTCTGACCATGTCTAGGGAAATCTTAAGAAACCATAGATGGGAGCTAACGAACATAAATGGTGCTACTTTGACAATGGCTTAGGAATTTATGTAATTTAGTACACAAGAATGGTTGTACATGTTATTTTTGTAATGTAAACATTCACTTATATGTAAAAATATATGATTATGATATAGATACCAATGATGGATGTTTATATGCCAAATTGTTCAAATTAACCATGTATGTGCTATGGAAAGTGCAAGTATATTGCCAAGTAGATAAGTCATTTTGAGTTGCATGATATTTGAGACCTTATTAAATGGTCTTACATGCTTTGTTTCATGTTTTGGACGTGCTCAAATGGCCACTTGCATTAAAAAAAGTCATTTTGAACCATTTGGTGCTATATGGATGCCATTTTGAGCCATAAACTACCCCTAAACCAAAACCAGATCAATAAATGAGTTTAAGCATAAAATTTGACAAGCATTTAGATATCATTTAGAGCTTTTCATAGAGTTAAAGAACACAATTTTTAGACTCTATAGAATTTCTTATAATTTTTCAAAGTTGGCTAAATCATGCAAATTTGCTTGTGTACTGTTTATTTGGTCAATTCTTGTTTTTTTATGTATTTAAGGGGCCAAATGAACTTCAATACTCATGAAATTTTACAGGCATATATTTGGCATTATAAGCTTTTCATAGCCCCTAAGATCACTTAATTTGGAGTTTTGTAACTCGAGATCAAAAGTTCAGTTCTGCATATGCACCAAATCTTAACAGTGTTATTGTTCCATTAGATTTTTGTCACCCAAACAAATTTTTTTTTATCTAAAAGTTTTACATCATGTGTCTTGTGTCATGATCTTTCTATAAAGTCTTCATTTGTATGATTTGGAGTTCTTTAGCTCAAGTTATGAAATTTTGAAGTTAGTGACAAAATTATGGATATGCATGGATTGAAGAAATGGTACTAACTTTTGATGCATGGCTTAAACTTGAATTCCTTGCTTCTTTTTGTGATGTTTCTAGTTAAGCAAATATATTAAGGATGAATTTTGAGATTGGTAAGTTGAAGTGGTGTATTTAAGCTAAATTCAAGTATTTGCACCTTTAATGTCAGTATTTTTCATTGCTAAAAGTGTTGAAAATATTAAAATGAACATTATAAGCACTTGGACATGTAAATTATATGCTATCATATTTTGGTATGACATAAATGATCACCAACTATTAAGTTACTATGATCTCTTTATCATCTACATGATGAGTAAAGATCATTGTATCAATATTATGTCGCCATAGCTAAGTGCTAAGATAAGGCTTTACAAATCAAACATAAAGGTGTCCATACTCTATGAAGCCTATATAAAGTCAAATTTGAATATGAGTGATTGAAGTCAATCTTTATGATTGATCATGTTCCATACAATGTAAGATAAAGTATGACAATCCTTAAGTGGGGCTATACCATATCATGCAATTTATACTGCAAGTGCTAGAATACAATCATAAAAAAGGAGTGACTAAAAGGATCCCTGCTTCATTATTATGTGAGCCCTTTGTGTAAAGCCCGGTTTTCATAAAAGCAATGAAAATGAATACATTTTAAAAGTAAGTTCTTTGAAATAAATTGGTTAAGGTCTAAAAAAATTAGAATAATGACCTAGACCTTAAGTAATGAAAATAGGAGACTAGAGGCGCCTGAAACAGAAGCCAAAATAACCAGACGAAATTTAACGAAATGGTTATGTAATGTAATGGCATTTTTGTAATTTTGGAAAATTTTTAGAATGCACACAAGAGGGGTTTTTAAATGAAAAATTTGAATTCTTCAGAGTTCTTAAAGGCCCTAAAAACTATGGGAAGCCTGGGATAGGTAAAATCTCTCCGGTGTACGTTTTTTAATGATGGTTAACCCAAATTTGACCCTTTCATTTAGGAAAGCTTTAGCTCCAAATTGAGTAATTCCAAAGGCATTTTATAAGTTAGAGAACTTAAATTTTATGATAGAAAAGATGGTTCTCAAAAAGGAGCTAAAATGGACTTAAAACGAAAATGCCAAGTTTATAGGACATAAATAAAATTTCTTTAGAACAAATTCTTTCTTGAAGCTTCTTAAATTGGATGTCCCACCCCTCTCCTTCTTAGGCTGACTTACTTCTACCCAAAAACTAGAGAGGAGACCTAGAGAGAGTGGTGCACCATTGAAGAGGAAAAAGGAAGAAGAAAAGCCAAGGAAAAGGTAGGAAATTCAAGGAAATTCTTAGTCTTCTCTTTAGCAAACTTCCTCTCCTCCTTTTCCTTTTTCTTTCTATGGATTTATTGATGTATTTAGGTCTATTTTAAGCTCAAACTAGAAGGGAGGAGTTCGAGTTTCAAGAAGGGAAGCCAAGCAAAAAGAAGAGCTTTTGAAGAAACCTAAAAAACTAAGGTAAAATGCTAGTCTCCATGCTTCTTCTTCCTTGTTCTTGTAAGTGTATGTTTTGCCCCATATATGGATAGCCAAGAAGGAGTGAGTTTTGAATCAAACCAAGGATGAATATTAGAAATTAAGGTGTGGGAATTAAGATTATCCAAAGAGAACTAAGAAATAGCTATTAATTTTTGAGAAAGAAAAGTTAAGGATTCAAGAACTTAAGCAAAATTCTGTTTTGTTCCAAGAGTTCCTAGGCCAAGGTGAATGTTTGTATGAGCTCTAGGAACCCCTAGAGAGCTTCCCACATGCATCTCCCATTAAGGAAACAAAGAAAACTCCTTGGTCCGCTTTAATGAAGCATGTCTCGGCCTAGGGTAGAACCAATGCTTAGGGGATATTTCAATTTCTTCCAAGCTTGGTTTTGCATTATATTTGATGGAAGAGTATGAGAGAAAGCCTTGGAAAAATTTTAAAAGTCATGGATAAAGAGATGGCGTTATAGATTCCATATTATAGCATAATGAAGCAACACATAGCTAGGCTCCTTGAAATGAATATGTGATGGCTCCAAGGAGTCTAAATGGAGTCAAGAGTCATAGATTAAGGGAGAGAATGGAGCCAAAATCATATTTTCCCATGGTTGCTTCATTAGGTGCCTTATAGAACCATAATTGAACCTTAGAAGTAATCTAACTTTTTAAGTGTATGTGTGGCTTTAAAAATTGTTCCAAGAGTGTAATTGGCTCCCATGTAAAGTGTTTAGGCCAAAGAAATCAAGTTCCACATCTTTGTGAGTGTGTGGCCGAGGGAGAGGAAGCGTTTCCAAGGGTTAAAGTGTGCTTTTGCCACCAAGGTAGCTCTCTCTTCTTTCTCTTACACATGGTTGGATGTTTTCTTGTCTTTGAATGTGTGTTTATGTATGTTTAAGCTATGAAATATGTTTCTAGTAAATGATCACATGCCATGGTACCATGTTGCTATGCTTATATGCTTAGAAAAAATATTTTATGAACATGTTTTGGTTTGCTTAAGTGCAGTGAACCAAAAGTCCCTTAGCTAAGGTGAAGATATGCCAAAAGTCCCCAAAAAGGGGTAAGACAAAGCCAAAAATCTCTAAAGAGTGAGGATTAGTCAAAAGTTCCTTAAGAAAATGGGTGAGGCAAGTCTAAAAATCCCAAAAAGAATGGGTGATGCTAAACCATGGTTTTAGCAAGCTTATCTATGTTATATGTCACCTCTTAAATGAAAAAAATATTCTAAGTATGTTTATGAAACTCAAGATAGCCATGCATGCATTTTTAGACTTGAATTTGCATCCATTATATGTGCTTGAAAGGGACAAAAGCTATTGGGATTCCTAAAATCTCATTCTTTCCTCCCCATAACCTAACATGTCTAGATGGACCAAGTAAGCAAGAAAATGGAAGCTACCAAGTTGGAAGATGAAAGAATGACAAGGAAATGTATTATTTTTCTCTTTTGTAACTACTTTGTTGTCACAAGATGTAATCCAATGATGTATAACCTTTTGAACATGTATAAATATATGGATATATGATGTATATATGAGAATTGACACCATTGGAATGATATAACATGTTTTTGGCATTGAATGGCAAGGTAGAGCTTGTATGTTCTAGTGTACACCTTAGAGTGGGAGAGTGAGTTTGTGAGATTTGGATTTGTAGACCTTTGAGACATGTTTAATAGTGTATTTTACATGTGCTCAAATGGCCTTGGAAGCAAATTTGGACCTTTTGTGACCCTTAAAGAAGCATAAATGGACCAAATCACAACCATATGGCACAAACTGACCAAATGGACAAATTTTCTCATGAAAGTTGGCATGCATATAAATCTTATCTAGATTGTTTTGGGAAGATAAAGTCCAGATTATTTGGAGCTCTATGGAATACATTATGAATTTTTAAAGTTGCCAAATTTCTGTTGTTCTGATATGGTTATTGTTCATATGGTTAGTTTCTTCTCCAACATCATTTGAGGGCCAAATGGTATCCAATGCTCATAAAAATTTGCAAACATAAACTAGACATAATAAGCTTTCTATGGCCACTAAGATCACTCTAATTGGATGTTTGAGTAGAGAGATATGAATTTTTGAAATTCAGAGTCAATACTAGTAATGTAGTAGTACCTTTGGTATTGTTCCATTGATTTCAAGTAGCTAAATTTTCCTATTTTGGTCTAAACTTATTTTTAAAATAAATTTAACATCTGTATCGTTCCAGAATAGTATAGTGTGCATGATTTCAATCTTTCTAGATTTAGTTATGATTTTTCAAAATTAGCACCAGAAACTTGGCGGCAGAACCCAAGACTGACTTGCATTATTTTGTGTATGTATGCTATAAACTTGAGGTTTTGGCAACATCTTAAGATGGTTTTGAGTTGTATGTATGTAATTAAATTTGAAAATGACATGGGGAAGCTCAAAGAGTCCCTGGGACATGAAATGAAAATTTTAAGTCTGACGTAACACAAAAATAATGAAATATTTTAATTAAATTTCTTTGCCAACTTCCCCTTTCCATGGAATGTCACTAAGAAATGAGTAAGAAAGGTCAAGTAATTATGGTGTTACACTTTGGACTCTTAGTCCACATTTATACCCTTTGGGACTTAGATCTATGTCTAAAAATTTAGGTTAGGCATTGGAACTTTGGCATGATCTCTTAAGATAAAGAGTAATGCAGTCTAGTACAACATGACTACAAATCGATTCCTAATTACTATGAATTGACATGAGAATTTAAGGAAAACTCATATGATATCACACATGTGATTTACAACTCATAGCCTCGGCAGTTACATAAACATCAATTAGGAATTTGACCATGAGTACAAATTTAAAGGAAGATTTTGCATGGCTCTTTGATTAAAGGGACAAGGGTGCAAAAATTAAGTGTGATCAAGATGATATAGGGTATATAAAGACATTAAGTGGGTGTTATGTTAGTTACATGGTGGTTTTATAACATTACTTACAGGTATACTTTCTCGTATAGTTGCATGTCCCATTTCTTCTGTATGACCATAAGAACAAGACTGTGAGAAATAGATATGATATGTTGATACCTATGTGTACAAGTGGGAGATATTGCAAAATAACCATAGGATGCGTCCACAATGCATGCAACATTTGTCATTAATTAATTTATGTAATTAATTAATTTAATCAGATAAGTTTTGATAAGAGAGACTTAATTAATTTAAGTAATTATTATATTAGACATATTCTAATATAAAGGGATCAATTGAATTCAAATATGATTTTCAATAATCAGATAGGTTTTGATAATAGGAATTTGTATAACAATTAATTTGAGTAATTAATTAATTATTATTAAACAATTTTTAATTAAATACTTTAAATAAATTTAAATAATTTATTTGAATAAAAGTCAAATAATTATTTGAATTAACAAATTATCTGAAATTTGGTTTGATTGACTAAATTTGAATAAAATTTGTTCTATTCAAATTTAATTAATAAGATTTGTTCTTAGTAAGGATATATTTTATCTAAATTTCAAATACTCTAAAACCCCTTACAAATAAAGGTATTAGACTCGTGTTAAGCAAAACCTTTCCTTAAAAGTAGCCTTTCTTATCTTTATATTATCTCTCTAGTAGCTCTTCTAAGGCACTATTATTAGGCCTTAGAGATTTGGGACATGTAAAAATATTATAGAGGATTCTAGTAGTTGCTTTATAACCATAAGAAGGAAGGAGTTCATTAGATCATTATCTATGTATAGGGTACATCTAGATTCGAAAAGTGAGTACTTCCTTTAGACCAAGAAAATCACATAAGGTATGTTTACTAATTTTTCTAACATAAACAAAAGAATAGAAGTTCATCTTGATGGTAAAACTTCCTCACTTTGAGCAAAGAGGTCCGAATTCAAACCTTTCCCATGGCATTTTCAAGAAAATGCAGCATGAAAGCAAATGACATGGCACCTTATTGAGACCCCAAATCAAAATTGCCTAACCTACCTAACAAATTTTAGGTTGATCAATTCGCTATCCCAACTCAACTAGATGAAGCATGATCAATTATGTATATTTGAAAAATGTTTTTATTGGTTCCTATCATTGAATATTCAATGTTTTGTAAAATGTTGCCTATAATCTATAGGTAACAGTTTTTCTAATTGGCCAATTATGTATAAGTAACAATAAATGTCAGTGTCAAAAATAATTTTATACATATCTTTCCATAATAATATCCATAATAAAAGTCATGTATAAAGATTGAATTTTGACAACTTAAAGTATACAAAATTGAGCCCACATAGAGATCTTTGGTCTAATTAAGAATAATTAAGGAAAAGAAAAACATCAATGTATTGGGAGAAACAGCGGCAACATGCATAAAGAGATAGGAAGCATGCATCCTCAACATTGACTAATTAAAAGATTTGTTTAATTTAGTTTGGAATTAATAAATCATATCCTAAATGACATTATCTTACTTTTGACTTAAATTGATTGGCCAATGAAACACTTGCTAATGCGTGTCCATGAAATCCACAGGGATCTTGTGGGGTTGTATTGCTATAGTCAAATTTAGTCTATGACATAAAAAGCTTCTTCTTTTTTTCTTTTTTTTTTTGGTATTTTTAGAAGCCTTTTACCTACATGTTCAAATAGAATGAATAGAAACTAGATATTGTTATTTTTTACATGTACAGTATTTATTATTTGATGTTGATCAATATGAATCTTAATAATATGAGGTCTATGTAAGCAATTTTTTCTTACTTTTGTTCTCCTTAAAGTTACACAATTGATCCCATATCCTATCCCACTTGTTCTTGATGAAATTTGGAGACAAATTTAGATTCTTTTGCTTTTTAGATCAAATTTAGAGGAAGAAAAAGACAATACGTAAGGTTATGTAAAGTGCATTAATAATAATAATAATAATAGGAAAGTAGACTCAACATCTACATAGGCTTAAAATGGTTCATTTCACATTGTCAAGACCCACATTACTAGCACAACTTCATTAACTCTAAGGAGCCTAATAAGAATTAGCACGAATTCCTGGCTATAAAAGGAAAATAAGGCCTAATTCAAACAAGAGAAAACTTTGGTAGCATTCATCATCTCTAAAATTACTTACCTTATTGAGAATACTATTATATATTAGAAGTACTAGACTGGCTTTCTTACCCTTTAGCTAAGAAAGGAAAGAACTTGTACCTTTAACATTCTTTAATCCAAATAATACATTTTGACTTGGCTAAGCTTCTTCATAACTCTTTTGCCATAACATCAACATGAACATTTGGCATACCAAGTAAGAGGCCTGAGGCTTATATCTAATAGTTCTCTAAGGTACATGGCTCAAATGAGGAAAAATAATTCTAATACTTAGAGCAATGATTGAAATACTAGGGTTTGTAGTAAGGTTCATTTTGAGGACTATTGCTAGCTATATCCCTTGTCATAAATGAAAGGAATGAACATCTTATTGTCCAAAATCCTCTCCATATGTAAAACTATATAAATATGTCAAACATGGCGAGAATGAGACTTGTAAGTAACATTGTTGTTCAGATGTAGGTGGGTAATGCCCAATTGAGTGAATCCACTAATTCGTTATTGGGTAATGCCTTGAATGCAACACTGATGGGTATAGCCTTCAATCTCACCATGGCGGGTACCTATACCAACCAATAAGTAGACAACCCTAGACTTCTTCATAGGTTGTAACAACCACAACAATACATAATAGAAATGCAAGAATGACTAGTGGCTATATACAACAACGTTCTTTCCAAAATGAACACACCTAAAAAGTTCAAGCAATTAACAATGAAGTGGTTTGCCTAAGCAACAAACTAGAGTTCCCAAGTGAGCCAGATATGAGTTGCTAGAGGAAAAGAAAAAAAGATGAGAATAAGATGAACCCCCTAATGAAGACTAGGTACTCTTGAAAGAGGAAGACAATGGTTACAAGTCCTAAGTAAGGGGTGATAGTGTGCATGATGTCTCTCACAAGAGAAGGAGTCATGAAGAAACTCAAGAGAATGCTTAAAGAAGTCCTAAAGAAAGGTCCAAAAATTCTTGGTAAGGTAACACTCATTAAGAAGTTAGTGAAACCAGATTGTCCCAACAAGGAAAATGTCTTCAAGTATTCAGTAAAGTTAGGGTATGTATAAGAGAGACAACAAAATTTGTACAAGCTAAGAAGAATGAGGAAGAGCAACAAATCCAAAGAAAAATAAGACACTATGGAAGCTATTTAAGCTAAGGAAGTTGGAATACATTATAGGCCAATCACTTCAAGGATGCAAGCTTCTTGAGGTTAATGTAAACATTTTATTGATGATGTATAATTTAATTATTAATTATTTAGTTTAATTATAGCAAAATTTATTTAATCTCTCATTTACAACATAAACAATAAGAAAAATACACAACTTGTAAATAGGAAATCTAAATCTTTTTATGTCACTAAGATAGTACAGGCATAAACATCATAGCATTAGGTGGATATCCTTATAGTGAGGATATCACCATACATACATCATCATCATATCATTTAGATAGTCATTATTGAAGGCAGACATATATATATATATCATATAAACAAAAAGAATCCTTGAATCATAATTCACTTTTTAGCTAAGAAGCAAATATATACAAGCAAAAAGAGTGCTACATACTAAAACCCTTGGACTTAATTATTCAGGTCTAGTATTACTGTCATACTAGGTGCATTAAGACTCAGAGGCCCCCGCTATGTCTCCTTCATAGATACTGTAGTCTTCATACCTATAATGACTTGAACTTGATTGATGCCCAAAGTCTACGTATACATCCATTCTACCTTTACCACATATTTAGTTATAGGCATCTTAATTCTTTGAACACATTATCACACTAAGTGAGAGTCATAATAAGTCTTAGTAAGATAATCATAAGTTTAAAAATAGATAATAGTCTAGCTACCTCATGTTTAGGAAATATTTTAGTCTTCTTATTTATTTGAGATCAATTAGCATCATATATAAAGAAGAATAAATGTCATGGCAAACTTATAGCACATAACTAGTACATTCGATGCCAATAAGAACAATAATCACATATTAATAGCCATTCTTATATGTCATCACTAAAGTTTCTTATAATCAAGTATCTTAGCATGCTAAGGCATTAATCATAAACTTATTTAGTGGAAATGTGATATCTAGTCTCTCTAGAACAAAACTGAAATTAACAAGATTACAAAAGAGAACCCCCCAGAATGAAATAAAATAAGGTAAAATAAGGTTAGATTAATAAACAGAGTATCTAGAAATGAGGGTAAGGAACCAAAGGTAGCCCAAAATCAGAGCTAAAGTGGCTAAACGGCTCAATGCAAAATCTAGTGGCATAAATCGTAATTTCAAGTAACTTCTCAAAAATTTAAAGGAAAGGTTTTTAAATGATAAAATTGACTCACTAGGGTTCTCAAAGGTCTTGAAAACCATAAGAACTATCAAAATGGTTAAAACTCCTATAGTATGTGATTTCGAAAAAGGGTTAACTGAAACTTTGATTAAATGATTTGGGATAGTTCCAAACTCCATAAAACTAAAAGAAAATGTCTTTAATAAAATATAGAGGATCTAAATTTTTATATAGAAAAAATAGTTCTAAAAAAGGAGTTAAAATAAGCTCAAACGAGAAAATTGAAATATAGTGGCAAAATTGTAATTATGAAAAAAGTTAAAAATATCCTCTACACCTTTTTTATCCTTTCCACACCATCTCCCTCTAGTATTGTCGACTTAGTTTCTGCCCAAGATCAGTAGCTATGGTGTGATGAAGGAAGGGAAGAGAGAGAAGAAAAGGGAAGGCAAAAAGATATGAAAATATATGGAATTTTGCAATAAACTAGTTATGAAACTTCTCCTCTCTTTATTCTCTTTCTCTTGATGGTTTTAGATTTTTGAAAAAAAGAGTTTGATGGTTGACCTCTTGAGGAAAAGTGAAAGTTTGAAGCCACCAATTATGGCTCAGAAATCACCATTGAACAAGCTTTCAAACAAGGTATGTCATAAGTTAGAAAACTTAATGTTCCTTGGACTTTCATCCTCCTTATGTTTCGACCTAGAGAGAAAGGCAAAGGGGAGAGCTTGAATTCAATAAAAATTTGATAAAAACAAGAGTTTAGATGGGAGAAGAGTAAGATTATGCAAAGAAAACACCATAGAACGCCATAGAGAGCATGTTATAGCACTTAGGGTTTCCAATTGAGTTATGGAAGATGTAAAACAATAGAAAGGTAAATTGAATTCTCTAAGGCCATATTTGAATTAGAAAAGAGCTAAGGACATTATATGCCTCAAATTACTTAAGAAAATGGCAAAAGCTTAAGGGAAGCCAAAGGAGTACTTGTCTCAGCCTAAAGCTAGATGAAGTACCTAGTGTAATACCTTAACCTCTTAACTATTATACCATGGTCTCATTATCCATCTGAATATATTTCATATGGATTGGAGTATAATCATATAGAGAAGCAAGCATTTCTCATGAAAAAGGCATTATTTTAATGGGATTATTTGCATTATGTAAGGTCCCATTTTCTCATTTTATGCTCTATGAACCATGTGAACTTATCAACATCATTTTCTAGCCATAACACATCCATACAAGTCATACAAATCATAATTGACCTCATTCATTTTGGGTTTGAAACTACATCACACAAAGCTCATGGTTTGCTCTCAGATTCCAATTTCAATTTTTTGATACAAATTTTAGAAATTCATAACTAATTCTAAAAAAATCAAAATCAATCAACCCATACCATTCTAGAAATTTATGGATGTCTACTTTTGACTAAAAATAAGTTTAGACCAAGGCAGTAGAAATCGATGGAACAGTAATACAAGTCAAGCTGCATTATTGGTACTATCATGCAACTTCAAAAAATTCATATCTCCCTCTACAGAAGTCCAAATGAGATGATCTTGGTGGCTATGGAAATCTTATGATGTGTAGTTTATGCCTGTAAAAGTTTATAAGTATTGGATTTCATTTGACCCATATGTGACACAGAGAAGCAGATTAACCAAATAAACAGTAACCATACCATTTCTGCATAATTGGGCCAATTTTGAAAAATCGTAATAAATTCTCTAAATCTCAAAATTGAGTGCTCTTTAGCTCTATAAAAAGATCTAGATGAAACCTACTTGTTAGCCAAATTTCATTGAAAAACTCATTCACTTGGTTAAACTTTGATTTAACTTTTTATTTGGTCAATTTTGAAGTCTCAAATGGCATCTCAAGGCACCAAATGGCCCTTTTTGCTTCCCACATCCACTTGGGCAAGTTTAGAAGCATAAACACCATACATAAAAGCATTCCAAATCATCCAAATCCTCATGGAGCTTAATCTCACCTTGCCACATCCATATATACACAAGAACATCAAGTCACATAATGGCAAAGGAATAGCAAAATCTCACATTCCCATTCATTTAGCTTCCATATTGATACACACACTATTTATAAATACATTAGAACATGCTCAAGGGTTTATATCATATATACATCTCATGGTTACATAGTTTGACATCAAAATACAAGCAAAAAGCTTATTTCTCTATCTTGTTATCACAATCTTGCTTCTCATGCTTGTTGGCTTCCATTTTCTTGTCTACTTGGCTCACCTAGACATGGTTAGACATGTGTGGGGGAAGAGTGAGATTCAAAGAATCCCAATAGCTCTTAACCCTTTCAAACATATATAATGGATGCTAAAACATGTCAAAGAATGCATGCACGATATTCAAGTAACTAATACACATGTATAAGGCATTTTCCTTGTCACATAAACTCATGCATAACAAGCATAAGCTCTCAAGGGTATTGGTCTAGCCTTACCCATCTTTCTTGGGCCTTATGGATTTGCCTCATCCACTTTCAAAGGACTTTTAACTAAGTCTCACTCTTTTTGAAACTTTTGGCTTTGTCTTACCCATTTTTAAGGAATTTTGGCTCATCCTCACCTTTGCTAAGGGACTTTTGGTACAACCAAACCCATGCAAGCTATAATGCAATCATAAACATATTTCAAGAAGCATAATAGTACCATAACATGTAAGCATAGGCTAGAAAAATTTCTCATGGCTCAAACATACACACAAGTACTCAAAGACAAGCAAACATCTAAGCCATGCATGAGAGAAAAGTTAAAGAGCTACCTTGAAGCAAGATTCACACACTTTTTCCTTAGCTATTCCTCCCCCCTTTTGGCCATACACTTACAATTAGATGGAACTTAGTTCCTTTGGCCTAAACACATCAAATAGGACATAATTACATCATGGAAGCAAGCTCTAGTATCACACACTCTTTATGGAAGCTCACTTTGTTCTATGGTTACATAATAATTCCATATGAGACCTAATAAAGCAAGTTCTAGAATTCAAGTTCTTGGCTCCATTCTCTCTTTCCATCTAGGTCCCTTGACTTTATTTAAGCCTCTTTGAGTCATCACAAACTCACTCCCAAGAGCCTAGACACAAGTTGTTTCTTTAGGTCTTATTATGGAGTTTACACTTCCATCACACAAACCAAGGCTTCTAAATTTTTTCCAAGCCTTCCTTTGATGTTCTTTTATCATATTTAGTCCCTTTCTACCCTTAAAAAATTTAAAACTCTCCCTAGGCACAAGAACCATGCTTGGTTAAGACATGGACTCATTTTGGACCCATGGAGTTATTTTTGTTCTCTTGAAGGAAGTGGCACATGTGAGACTTTCTAAGCATCTCAAGAACTCATATATACTCTTAGACAATAAGAAATACCACTAGAAAGCTTCATACATACCATGGTGCAAAGAAAACCCTAGGTTTTGGAAACTTGAAAACTAATGGTTCTTTTTGGAATTTCTTTGCATCTACTTGTTCCTCACCCTTAAAAATCTAGGTTTCATGCTTGGTTTAGGTTAGATTTTCATCCCTCTTGCTTGTTCTATATGAGGCCGAAACTTAGCTATGGAGGAACAAGAAGGAAGAAGCAAGGAAAGCCATGAAAATACCTTAATTCCTTAGCCTTTTTAAGAGCTTTCTCTCTTGCTTTCACTCCTCCTAGAAATTTCAAACTTCTCCCCTCTATACAAGGCTCATAACATATCTAAATCATGTATAAAACCCATGGAAAGAAATAGGAGAAGAAAGAGAACAAGTTTAATAAAGGAAGGAGCAAGAAATTCCTTGATTTTCCATACCTTTTCCTAGATTTTTCCCCTCCCTTGAAGCTCCCCCTTGTGCACCCTTCTTTGCAGAACTTTTCCCTGGTTTTAGATAGAATTTAGGTCAGCCAAATGTGAGGGAGAAGTGGGGTGCAACCTATATATAGCTAGGGGTCCTTAAGAAGTTTTTTAAAATGCCAATTTTGTCCCTCATTCTTGGCTTTTTCGTTTTAGGTTCATTTCAACTCCTTTTTAAAAATTGTCTTTCCTATCATAAAATTTAGATTTTCCAACATATATATAGCCTTTGGAATCACTCAAATCGGGTCTAAAATCTTCCCAAACGAAAGGATCAAAGTTCGGCTTCATCGACGTTCTAAGACATAAACCAAAGGGGTTTTAACTATTCTAAGGGTTCCTATAGCTTTTAGGGCCTCTAAGAATCTTAAAAAACTCAATTTTTCTATTTAAAGATCCCTTCTTTAAGTTTTTAAAAAGTTGCCCAAAATTACGAAAATGTCACTATATTTCATCAAGATTTTCTTTAGCCATTTCGACTTCGATTTTTAGGCACCTTAAGCCTTGGTTGGTTCCTCACTTTCTAATATTTAGAATTTTATCCCAATTTTATTTGACCTCAACGAATTCATTTTAGAGGACTCTCTTTTATATCTAGCCCGTTTTTGTTATTTTTACGAAAATCGGGTGTTACACTTAAGGAGTACTTTCATGAATTCTAAGGTATTAAATGGTCTAAATATGAGCAATGAATACTAATGGAACTATTGGAATGAATTTAGGAGCCTTATTTTGAAAAGTGAAATTTTAAGGTTCATAAAAGGCCTAATGAAGTAACCTAGTGTTAGCCATGTTTTGGCTTGCATGTGATGGCCCTAATGAGTTCCATTAGAGTCTTCTGGCTTACATCAAGAGAGATCTTGAGGCCTAGAGATTGAATAATGAGAGTTTCCTCTTAAGGCACTTAAAGTAGCTTAAAATTTTCATGTTAAATATCCATAGGCTTATGTAGTAGGGAAATAAATTAGAATGGGTTCTAATGGGTTGCCTTGCATTTGAATGAATGTGTTTAGGCCAAGCTAAAGCAACTCCATAATTTTGTGTATGTGAACCCAAGAAGTATGTAAAGAAAAAGCAAGACCAAGTGGGTTAGTGGCATCTTGATCCTCCACAAGTCTTAAGGTAGCTTCCTCTACACTTCTTGCATTCAATTTAGTGCTTAAATAAGTTGATATGCTTGTGTGTGTAGTTTCTTGATGCTTTCATGAAATATGATCCATTATGTTTTTATATGAGTTTTATGAGTACATTATGTTTATGAAAAGTCTATGTGATAGCTCCCAACTCCCTAAGGCATAGAATTGAACGTAGTAGCTCTTCCTTGGCCTCGGGTTGAGATTGGTAGAGTCCGGCTAGTTTTATGATATTGCCATTACTGGAAATGAATGGGTTTTATGTTATATGATGCATATGCATAGCATTCTTGCACCACATACATTGCATTCACTCATGGCATTCTTGTGTGCATTAAATTGGATGAGTTTATGCTACTTAGATTCTCCTTGAATCTCACCCTGATGCTCTCACTAACATTTTTAGGTTGCTCAAGCAAAGGGAAAGAGGTTGAAAGGCATTAGACTATAGAAATTGATGTATTATGAAGCTTGTAATGTAAATAGTCCAATCTTTGCCAAGGGTGTATGTATAACTAGACAAGTATGTATAGATTATGGTTATTTATGTATTTAATGATATTTATGAATGGAACTAAGTATTTGAGTATGAGAACATATATGTTAGTTATGTGAATGTATGATTTGGTAATGAATGGCTAAGATGATGTATGGAATGTTATTGAAAAGCATGTGTTAGTTAGGTGCCAAAGGGTCAAATTTTGATCCAATTCTTTTGGCATAATATGAAATGGTTAGAAATACTATTTAGGATGATTAAAACTTGCTCCAAGTAGAAGAATTCCATTTGGATGCCAAATGGTCCAAAAGGATACCAAGGTTAAGTATAAAAAGACTTTAAACAACTCATATACCTAAAGTGGCCCAAATGACTTAGTTGGAGTTTAAAATTTGAAATGCATATAGACCCTTAAAATAGCTTTCTAACAAACTAGAAACCATAATTTTTAGAGATCCACAGAATATTCTATGAATTTTGAAAGTTCTAAAAATTATGCAAAATAGTCCCTGATACTATTCATATGGCAGTTCTTGTTTTAGTGGATTTGAAGGGTCAAATGAACTCCAATGCTTATAAAATTGTACAAGCATATAGGAATTATAATCTTTCTAGGGTCACTATGTTTGCATAAAAATGAGTTGTATAGAAAAAGTTATGAATTTTTAAAATTAAGGGTCTAATTGTGTCCAAGTACTATAACAGTCACTGATATGCATGGTTTTTGTGGGTCAAATGAGCTCATATGCTTTTGAAATTTTTACAACACATAGATCTCATCTCAAGCTTTCCATGACCATTAAGATCACTTAAAATGGAGTTGTGTAGCCCAAGATATGGAATTTTAAAGCTTAGATCTATCATATGCAAGGCAAATGAACTCAATTTTCTTTAAAAGTTTTACATCACATAGTTTACATCCTAAGCTTTCTATAAACACCAAGTTTGCATGATTTGAACTTGTGTAGTTTAAGTTATGAATTTTCAAAGTTAGTGCAGATCTTTGGCCACTATGTCCATTTTGGGTTTTTGATCGTTTTAAGGGGCTCTATGAGTTAAACATATTAAAATAAGTATGAACAAACTTGTTTATGATGAAATTAAGTTAAGGAAAAGAAAAAGTAAAGTTTGGATCTCTATAGCTTAAAATGACCTAGAAGAAGTCGATTTAGGTGTTAAAAACTTACGAATGGATGTGGATTTTACTTGAAACTCTGTAACAACTAAAAAATTGCTAAAAATTTTTAAATTCTGAAATTTTTCTAAATCTGCTGGCTACAGCTCGGCTATAGCAAATGTACCTGTTAGCTATAGCAAGAAATGACTTCGCTATAGTGAATGTGCCTGTTCGCTATAGCGAGAATGCTTCTAGCTATAGTGAGTTCGGGCATCCCATACAAAAATCAGGGGATACCTCGCAATAATGCACCGTAGCGAGAATAGGGGTCTGGGACTGATACGTGCTAGCCGTAACGAGGGTTATTTTCCACTATAGCGAGGGTTAGTCCAAAAAAGCATGAAAAAGGAGCATTTTGCTTCTTAAAGCATCTAGATCCTCTCCTTTTCTTTTAACTAACCTAAGCTTTATCCAAAATAGAGAAAAAGGCTTAAGAGAGAAAGAGAATCCAAGAGAAGCTAAGAGAGAAGGAAGGAAACCAAGGAAGAAAGGTAAGAACCCTTAAAGATCTTTATGCTTCTTCTTCTTATCTTTGTTCTTCTCCTTCTAAGTTTCCTTTCCATGAGTGGTTAAGTAAGATAGCTCTGTTTTGGCCTAGAATGAGCAAGAAACCCTTGAATTAAAGTGTGATAAGTTAAGAAATGCAAAGAAAGTAAAAGAAAAGTTAGTGAAATTCTAGAAGGAGAACCCCTAGTTTCTTACACACTTTGTAGGGTTTGCCTTGATGAAGAACCCCCTAACCTTGTGAGTATTTATTTGAGTTATAAGAGAGTAATTGCATACTATTTGTTATGTCTAGGCTCAAGAGAATCGACTCCATCTAGTTGTGGTGTTGAGACCGAGAAAGATAAAGAGAAATCAAAAGGGAAGACTTGTGTTAGCTTATAAGGTAGCTCTCCACTCTTTCTTGTTGCATTCTTGGATGTATATAGTCATTGTATACTTATGTATGTGTTTGTTGTGTGAGACATGCCATATGTTATTACTTTGATGCATTAGTACCAATATACTGATGTTTTAGGCTGTGAAAATTACTCAAGTGATGTAGTGCCAAAAGGCTCTTGTAATGGGTGAGGTAGAACCAAAAGTCCCTAGAAATGGGTGAGACAAGGCTAAAAGTCTCATGAATGAGTGAGGCTAAGTCAAAAGTCCCTAAACTAAGGGTGAGACCATCTAAAAGTCCCTAGAGCTCATTTTTGGCATTAATATGATATTCATGGCATGAAAATCATATGTTGTATAATTGTGATTGGTTTACATGTTTTGACTTATTTATATATCTTGATTACTTCCTTGAATGAGTGTATGAGCTATTGAGATTCCATAAATCTCACCCCTTTCCCTCTTCTATCTCATATGGTCTCGGTGGAGCTCAAGAGCCTAAGAGTGGAGGCCATGAGGCATAGATGGCCCTTTTTGACACTTTTGCACACTTTTGCATCGTTTGATGTATAGGAAAGCTAAATTTCTCATGTATATATATTCTTTTTGAGAAGTAAATGCTTAAACAAGTATAAAAGTATGTATCAATGATGTATGATCCATGTATGGAACCAAAGTAATGAAATTATGAGATTTGGCTCCTTTGTAGCTTGTACGTAGTAGTATATTTTTGCCCGTAGCATAGTAAGTTTGAAATGTGTGATAGTTTGGACCACTTGGGCAACCCATATGTGATGTATTAGTGCTTTAAAACTTGCCCAAGAGGTACTAGAACATGTAAGAGGTCATTTGGACCCACTTTGAACCATATCGGGGGTTAAAATTGCCAAATTCGTGAGCTCTGTCAAAGTATGATCAAATGAGCTTTTCTTGATATAAAATTTGGCATGCCTCTAGAGTTTTTCGAGAGCTTTTTGGGAAGCTAAAGTACAAAATATTTGGAGGTCTAGGGAATATTTGGTGAATTGTTGAAATTGGGAGAATTTTCTGATTTTGGATAGTATATTGTTACCATGGGTCTGAAAATAAATATGTGTCATTCATGGACCAAACGGTGTCCAATTGTCATGAAATTTTATGGACATAAATGAGACATCCATAGTGACCTATAACAACTAGAAGTACCTCAATTAGAGGTCTGTAGAGGGAGAAATAACTTTCTGAAGTTCTGTGTTAGCATCAGGGAAGCCATCCAACCTTCATTATTGTTCTATCAGTTTTTTAGGTCCAAAGGCTACTAAAATGATCTGGACTTATTTTTACCTCTATTTAAAATATGTAGCTTTCCAAAATAGTACTATTTAAAATCTGTGGCTTTCCAAATTAGTATAGTTTTCCTATATTGGATTTTTTTGGAATTAGTTATGAATTTTTAAAGTTCATGACAGCAAGCTGCATCAGTACTAGGGACAGCCAGACCTCTATCTCTTTTTTGATTTCAAATATAGTCCAAACACTGAGATTATAGTTGAGAATTATTTTTAGTGTAAATTTAACACCTAGAGCTTTCTAGAAAGTTATTTTTTGCTTGATTCTCATTTTTTTAGAATTAGTTATGATTTTTCAAAATTAAAGCCAAAAATCTGACTTTTGAGCCCATTTGAGAAATTGCATTTTCTTGGTTTTTGGCTTTATATCCGTGGTTTATGGGTTGTTTAAGGCTATGTATGAGTTATATGAATGGAGTTTGAGTAGAAAATGTGATTAATGGGTTCATAGGACCCACAGGACAAAATATGACTGCTTAGACCCTGACTTAAAGTGTTAAAATACCACAGTTTTGGTTCTTTTCTTCGGACATCATATGGAATGAAGCCTAAGCAAAGACTAGCTGAGGCTAATACATTATGGTGTTACAAACTCCATAATTGATATGCATAAATTAGTTGGATAAGTTGTTAAGGATAAGTTAGCATCAGACCTTGTCAATATAAGAGTTGAGATGATATCTTTTCAACAAGGTTGAGGATCTTGTTGATAAGATTTTGTATTTTGCAATGTGAAATCTGAGACCTTATCAACCAAGTTTTTTGACAATAAGTACAAGGTTGTTTGACATAATAAGTTGTAGCATATAGTATATGATGGTGTGACAGGAAACATAGCTCCATCACCCTTAATGACATGGTCGAAGTAAAATTAAAAGATATATAGACTCTATACCCAATATCTCATACCACTAAGTACAGGCTTAAGTTTTCTTAAGTGTCATATAACTATGGGTGAATGAGCATTTTCCTTAGTTCATCAAATCTACACATAAAATTAACCATTAGAGTATCCATAATAAATATAAAAAAGAAAAACAAACATAAAACATGCTATCTAGGGTGTTCCTTAGAAAGGATCCACATTACAAGTAAAAGAAATAAGATTTCCTTATCCATCTTTGAAGAGAAGTTGATATAGAGATCATCCCTAAAGCATAATCTTTCGTGGATACTAGTGGCATCTAATAATCAAATAAAATGCCTAAAATGTAATTGCAGTGCCATGAAATGCGAAACATTTATTCTCAGCAGAATAACTTAACAATTCATATAAATTTATCAAAGTATATATATATATATATATCAACGTAGATATCATTACATAGTAAACAAGTCATAAAGTGTTCCTAATTTCCATTGGAACCCATTTCTTTCTTGTAATATCTTTTTAGTGTCTTTGGTAGTCCTAAACACTGGTTATCCATACATTGGTATTGTTAAGGGCCTAATCTTTTGAACATAAGAATACTGGTATATAAGGGAATATAGTCATCTATACACAAGCATTGTCTGGAGTATAATCCTCTATGAATAGGAATCATAATCTATAAGGAAGTATGGTCACATCCATGAATAGGTACTATTTGCAATGAAATCATCTATGCATGGGGTCCAATCTTATAGTCTAGTATAGAAGTTTAAATCATGTTAACCTTGGTTTATTAAATCATGTTAAACAACCAAAATAGAAATTTCAAGTTTAAGGAACCTAAATGAGGCTTCCTAATATCCTACAAATTTTATTTTTCATGTAAATTAAATACCATAAGAAAACCCAATCAAAATGGCAAGAAAATACCTTTTCTCACTAAACAATAGCTTTGGTGCCACGACGCCACATGAGATTTCTCTCGTGGGATAAAGGACTCAACACCATAATGCTGACTTGTCTTGTACCTCTAGCAGTTGTAGATTTTTTACCTATGCATTTTCTATGACCCCAAAGGCATTCTAATGCTTTAAAATCATTTATGAATCATAAGTACATGCTTTGGATCATAATTTATTGATCATAATTTATCAATCAAAACCAAGGATTTCAAGTTTGACCATAGTTGGGTTCTTAGAGAGAGAAAATGAATATGGTGAGTATATGAAGCTTACGACTCATTCCATCTATAACATAACCATTTAACTTATTAGGTATAGAATTCAAGGGAAAAACCAAGGTTAAACTCAAAGGTTCAAAAGGTCACCATAGCACCTATTAAAGAGAGAAAGCATGATGTATGAAGAAGACGAAACTTTGTCATCAATTATTCATACAGGAACCATTCAACCATACCTAAAGCATCATCTATAACTTCCAAAAGCATCAAACCAAGTTGTTACCATTTTATCTTTAAGGGAGTTTTTTTTAAGCAAGTTTAAAGAAAGAAATAGAACACAAAAAAAAGAGAGAGAAAGAAGAGAGAATCATTAACTAATCTGAAACTCACAAGTAGTGTCTTACCTTCGTAGGCTTCAAATTTGGCTCACAGATATACTTTTCCTTCCTTGTTCTTCCTCCTTTGTTCTTTTGTGTTTTCTTCTCTTCAACTCTATTTCTCTCTCTCTCTCTTACTTTTCTCTATTTCTAATCTCTCACTTTCTTTAATATACTGTTGGTCTCCTTTAAATCTATTGAATTCTAGCTTACTTCTCTCTTAAACGCTCCTAACTTCCTTGGTTAATACTAAGTATAAAAATTACTACCAATTATAAAAAGATGTGTATTAAAATTTTCAACTTTTGGAGTTCATTATTAGTGTAGCTTTAATTTGTTTGTAAGGATTATATTTCGGTGCAAGCTAAAATTGCACTTTTGTCCCACCAAAATTACATTTTAATCCTGTGAAAACTATATATTTTTGCTCTAAAATTTTACTAATTACATTTTGGCATCTAGAATTTCACCCAAAAAATTTTATCTCTCGAATGTTTTTCTTATATTTTTAAGGTATTTTTAGTCTTGGAAGTTCTTAGAAATTAACTTCCCAATATTTATTTCATAATTTCAACTATTTGCCTAATTATAATCAATTCCAAATAATGCATGAAAATTCCAAAAAAAAATCCTATTAAATCCCAAAAAATTCTAGATAATTTTCTTCAAGTTTTATAAATAGAAACTTACTAATTTTCCATTATTTGGTCATACATTGGCTCTTAATTGTTCTCTTGATATTATTTAATTTATTTTAAATTGCTTAAATATTATTAAATAATTCTTATTTGGGAGAAGGATGTTACATTTAATGACTGGTTTAACAACTCACCATTCATGGATGATGTTTGAAGGGCACATCCCCTAAGGAGGTATAAACCCATTTTGATTGAACTACATGATGGAAAGATTGATCTTGTCCATTATCTATAAAACTTTTACAGCACAATTGAACTGTATTATGGGAAGTCACCCTTTTGGACCTTGCCTTATTTTCTTAGCAAGTGCACCCAAAGTCCCTAAATGAAAATGGTTGCTTTCTTGCTCTACACATTTTTCTCTTATGTTTCTACAAGGGTTAAGATATAACACCTAGTCCTCTCTTTATATCTCTTAAAAATAAATATAATAGGATACTAATAACTTATCTTCAAAGTGATAAGATAGAATAGTGATAACCTATCTTGAATTTCATAAATTCAAGATCTAAATTTAATTATTAAATAATAACTAATTAATTATCCCAACCTTTTAATATAATAATTTATTATCCCAATAGTTAATTATACCAACAACTTTATTAATTCAATTAATTAAATTAATCAATTGGATTAGATCCTAAATTGGGTCATCTCATCATAGGCGCTCTAAATCCAACAATTAGGGAAAACATATATGCTATAACATCATATTTGGAGTCAAGGAGTTGTTTCTTCTAATTGATTCATATCAAATTAGAGTCAGATAATAATTCATCTTAACTAATTAGGAATCATGCATCATAACTAAGCTGGAGTTACGCAATTCTCCATGACTAATTAAATATAACAAACTAAAGCTCGACAATCATTTGCCTTGACTAACTAAATGAGTCAAACTAGAGTTAAGGGAATTATCCACCTTGACTAATTAAATGAGTATATTTGGTGTAACTGGCATGCTAAGAGATAAGCAAAATAAATTGTCACATTTCCAAAGTGTTCAACACATAAATAATCTATGATCTTCAAAATATAAATTTAACATAAATTATATTTGGAATGAGTACAAGATGTATCTAACATCATATATTAGTTGCTTTCATAATGTAAATCACATAGATGCTTTCTATTAATATGACTAAATAAATACCACTCTAGTTATTCATAGTCTATGGAAATATTTTCAAATAAAATTATAAATATTCCATAAAAATAATTATGATTACCAAACTAGTAAAGCACAAGCATTAGGAGTATGCTTCAAAAGCCAGACTAAATAGCCAGATAACTCGCGTTCGTAGATTACAAGAGCTAAAGAATTGCTCATTGGGGCAGCCAAACTGATAGGACTAAGATGGAATAGAATAGGGCCGCTAAGTAATCATATAGTTTCCACTCACAACAATGGCAAAAAATAAAGTAAAGTTTGAACTTACTATTAGAGTTTATATGAAACCTAATGGCATAGTCTCTGACGTTCTTAAAGCCAAAAGAGCAACGAAAATATTTAATACATTGTTATAGGAATATTTTTACTTAGCCCAAAAATTTAAAAATTTAAAAATATCTGATATAGTAGAAAATCTAACTCTAAACTTGTTTCTAACTCATTACCTATGATATATATACATCCCACAATAATTTCTATATCATACTTCTACCTTCAAGACATACATATACCATGAAGTTAATTTCAACCCATAGCTAGAAGTTAGAGGAAATGAAACCAAGTAATCAATTCACAATTTAAAACTATATGAATGAAATTCATTCCCTATAGATGATAAATCAAGTCTCAATCATGGTTAAGTATCTCTAGGAGTGAGTGGATAAAGATTTAGGGTGAAGATTTCATACCATAAGAGAAACAAAACTCCATAGGCAATAAAGAGACTAACAAAGGAAAGAAATCATGTAAAACTTACTATAATCCCTGAAAAACTGAAGATAAGTGACTTGCCTTAATAGTACGCTGAAAGAGAAAGTGAGGGAGGAAGAAAGGATGAAGTTGGATGACAAAAATGAAGGAAGAAAAAAAGTGTGCAAAAATGGTGCAAAGAATGCACAAAACACATTTTGATTTTGAAAAATGGCAAAAATTATGATTTGCACTACCTTTTCTCATATTTTGACCTAGCTTTAATTCCTAAAACTAATCTTTTACTTGCTTAATCCTTTAACCTTACAATTACATACTATAAAGACCTTTTAAAAATATCCTTCTTCTTATAGTCTTAGAATTTTCTTATTAAATCTAAACTAGAATTTTTATGTTTTGGACTCTATTTTATCCTTATATAATAATGATGAAAAGATTAACTTTCACTCAAAATATTCATTTTCAGAATTTATAGATCAATGAAGGATTATTTTCTAGGGTTCATGAACCTATGCTTCATTTGGTTTAGTGAGTTGCAAATGTATTTTTTTTACATAATTTGTGTAATGTTTATTATACCTTGTAATTATTATTCTATCCATTAAATCATCCTTTTAACCATCAAATTATTTTTTTAAAAATAATAATAGAAAAGCCATTTCCTATAACACCTACATATTTTTTACATTCCTTTCTCTTTACATCATCTAATTAAACAATCCAATATCACAATGATGTAAAACTAATAAGGGAAACTCATGAAGAACTCTCTAAACAAGAACTTTTCAAATAATCTCTAATGCTTAATATTATTAAATATAAATGTTGCTAGTTGTAGTGATTTCCTGCTAGATTTTTTAGTGCTTTTGTTGATTATTAGATCTGGTTAATTAGTAATTATGTGGGCTTTAAGGCTGAAGATTCAAATAGTTTTTTCCTTTTTATTTCCTTATTTTATTGTGTTTTAATTTTGCATTTACTTCTTTCTTTGTTTCTCTTTCAATTGAGATTGGTTGACTATGTGACACTTAGATTTAATATTTTTAAATTAATACTATTTTAAATAATAAATTTGACACATTTAATTATGAAAGATAAATTTAAACATTATTCTAGATCCAAATATCTTAAACATTAGTATTCTAATAAAATAACCCATAATCAATAACATCTTAACAATCAACTTTAAACTTATAGTATTTAACATTAATCCTAAAACTAATCCAGACGACATAGTAAACTAAAGATACTATAGAATAAATCTCTTATTACACTACATCAAACATATACTCTAATATATCTCAACTAACAAACCTTTTTAGCTAAGGAAATCATTATGAAACCTTCCTTTTTTGGTGTCAGTCTATCATCCTAAAAATGCTAATTCAGAAAAGTGCAAATGAGATAAAATTCTCAATAACTAGTGGAGTTCTGAAACATGAATTCCGAGCTATAAATATAAAGCTTTTCACAAATAGTTAGCAATATTCTATGTTTTGTAAGTCAATATAGTCCATAAAGAATGGAATGGGTTAATTAAAAAAAGGTCACAAGGTAAGAAAGGACCAGTCAGAATTAAAAGGAATCGATACAAGCCTAATCAATAAAAATTTTAAAGACTTAGAAAACATGAGAATTGACTTGAGAAATGAATATTCCTCATCATAATATGATGAAATAAGGTTAGTAGATTAAGTAGATAAGGTTGGTTTGATTAAATCCCTAATGATGTATGGTTTAAAGTTTCATTTGACCATAACTTTGGCTAAACTTTTCTAGACCATTTTAAATCCCCGTAACCTCAAAGTAGATATTTTTGATGAAGAGTAGAGTCTAAATTTTGGTGTGTAGCTATTGATTTCTAAAAACACTAGGAAATGAAATCAAACGAAGGAATTACGGTGTAGGGGCAAAATTGATATTTTTTATTAAAACCCTAGTTTTCCCATATATATAGCATATCTCACATTTCTTCTTCTCTTAGCTAATTTAAGCAGCTCCAAAACAAGACCTAAAGTGGTGTGAAGGAAGGAGGGAAAAGAAGGAGGAAGAAGCTACTATAGGTAAGCAAATATGGCAAATTTGATTATGATGTAGTTGTAAACTTTTCTTCTTCTTCTTCTCTTTCTCTTGATGGATTTGGTTTCTTAAAAAAATCAATTTTATGGCTGGACTCTTAGATGAAGAAGCTCTATTGAGGAAACCAATTATACCAAAATAATCTTCATTTAGAGTACATCAAAGTAAGATATAGTTTAGGCTAAGAAAATTGTGTAATCTCGAAACCCTAGCCATGTATAAGTTTGGCCAAAAAGGAGGGTGAGGTAAGGAGATTTGAGTTTGATGAAACCATAGTAAAACTAAGGGTTTTAAAGGGTGAAGAATAAGAATATGCATTTAGAATTGATTTTAAAAAAAACAAAAAAAAAGCATAAGGCTCACCTAGGGTTTGGTTTTGGCTTTAAGAGATTTAAAACCCTAGAAGAGTTAATTAATCCTTCTAATATCCTAATGGAGATAGAAATGAAGCATGGATACCCTAAAGCCTTGAAATTCCCTAAGAATTTAACAAAAACTCCAAGTTGGTACCTATAGAGGGTGTCTTAGCTAAGAGATGGTTTAGGTACTTATGGAATTCTTTCATTAATTCTAAGATTTTGAATGATCTAGATATGAAATATAAACACTAATAAAGCCATTGGAATGGATATACAAACTCTATTTTTTAAAGTAAAAAATTAGGGTTCAAGGATGCCTAATAGGACCATATGGCTCTAGGCATGTTTAATTTAACTTTTGATGACTCTAATGAGTTTCATTGGAATTATGAAGATCATATATGGTGAGATTTTAAAGCCTAAGATTTGAAATTCAAAAGTTGCTCCTTAAGGCATCCAAAAAGACCATAAGCTATATCTAAAGACCTAAATATGACTTGAATGTTAACATGAGATTGAATATGTCTTAATTGATGTATCTAGGCCAAACAAGTGAAACCACCTCAAAGTGTGTTTGTGAGGCTGTGGGGATCAAGAAAGTAGAGCAAGGGAAATTGAATTAAGTTGTGTAATAAGGTAGCTCTTTTTTTATTCTTATATATGTGGTTGGTTTGCTTAAGTCTTGGTTGTTTCTATATATTGTCTGCAAATATGTGATGTGTTAATTGTTTGAGTATAATATGCAATTGTGTCATACCTTATTTTATAACACTTTTCCTACTACAATTACCTCATATAAAAACTGCAAGGAGTTAATGGAAACCTGAACTAATTAAAATTTTTCCTCTTAAAAACTTCCTCATACAATTTCACTATTCATTTGGTCATTTCCAATTTCTTAACTAACTTTGAAAATACATAATTAGTTATGAAAAAATCATATAAGGTTGGTCCAGAGCTCTACTTCAAGCTCTCTAAGCCCTTTACAAGGAGAAAATACTTCCTCAGCGGAATGCGTATAAATTCATATTAAAGTGTCCCTATAAAAACTAGACAATTTTACCCCTTCACTTAACATATTATTATTATTTTGCCTTTATATAAGCAGATGCATTTTTACATTTTAGGCTCATCAGTCATATTCTATTTACTCAAGAGTTGATTATATTCATGACTTTCCATTCCATACCAGAGTATCTTACAGTATCATAACATAACTCATGCACGCAGTAATCTAAAATATTTAATTACATAACAAAATGTGATACATAAAAGTAAGGTCCTTAATTTATGCTTCCACATCCTTTGCCCCTTTATTTGCTTAAACTCGGACCTAGCATGGGTTATATTTGGGGTGAGATTATGAAATCTCAGTAGTAGTAAACCAATCTCATTCACAAGTAAGCATTTAAGTACATAACATGATGTCAGTCAAGATGCCACATATCGCATAGCAATACAAGGAATTTCATACAAGGCTAAGCACAATCTAAGCATACATGTCTCATCTTATAGCATAAATGACAACTTGATATAGCATAACACTCATCATTATACAAACATACAAGCTTAAAGAAAGAGAGAGGAAAACTACTTCCTTAGCAAACTTTGCTCCTCAATCCTTGGGACTCGGTTTACTTGCTTTTGGAGTTCCCAAAACAACATCAAACCCTATAATTATAATGATAATTCATTACAATCAACATATAAACCTTAGCTTCTAAAATAGGATGACCCCTTTTAAACTTAATGGGACCATTGGAATTGGAAAAATCTAACTTCTTCCCTTCCCATTCACTATAGTCGAATAGTATGCCTTTCTTGGCCAAAATTTAGGAATTTTATCCCATGAGTTTTGGGGGCTTTCCCATAGGTATTCCTAGCTAAAAACACCCTTTTGAATCCATTGGAATGGATAAAATCATCAAATTTCAGCCCCAACATCACGTTTTGGTCATCACATAATCTAGCTCCGTTTTAGGCTCAAAGTGCATTTCTTTGGTTCTAAAAATTCCATAACCTTTTCCTTTATGTTTTAGGACTTGAAATTTGGTATACATGACTTTAAGACATCAAGAAAACACCATAAAAATTTTGGAAAAATTCAGACAGCATCTCCCTATGCTTTCTATTTTTTCGAAAATTACAGTCTTTGTGTTTTCCAAAGTCTAAGCACATAACAACAATAACTAAGCTCATATGGCCTTCATGTTCAACATATAAAATTCATTTCAAGGCCTTCATATTCAACATATAAAATCCACTTATAATGATTCATATGCTGTCCAAAAATAACTCATAGCTAGGGTTTAACAAAACTAGCTTAAAGCATGTGATTTACAAGTATAAGATGGAGAAAACTTACTCTTTAAGCTTAAACCTTGCTTCCTTTGCTTTTCTCACACTAAAATCCTTTCTTTTCCCACTTAGAGCAACATTTCACCTTGAACAAAAGATGAATATGCAGCTGCCCTTTGGAGGAAAAGGTTGGAGGATGGAGAAGATGAAGAAATTTGGTGAAGAATGGTGGTAGTTTTGCTTGGTTTCACTTCATCTTTCACTTTTTCTCCCTCCCTCTCTCTCTTCACGTTTTCCTCTCCTCCTCCCTTGTGTGTGGCATGAAAATGGTGGAATGGAGGTAAAGAAGATGAATTAGGATGAAGTTAAAGGGTCATACTAAATTTGGACCCTTAGATCAACCTTTTCAAGATCAAATCCTAACCTTCCATTCTTTTTTCTTTTGATTTTCTAATTTCATAACTAAATATCTTCTTTCAAAAATCCTTGGTCACACACTTGGATGCCTTTTCTTAGCCCTTAAGTTATGGATAGTAACCATAGTTAAATTCCTTAACTCATCCATGGTCTACTTTTAACTCAACCATAGTTAGTTTCTAACTTAACCATGGTGAATTCTTTAACATAACTAAAATCATTTTCTTCTCTCCCTTTCATTTTATATTTATATTTGGGTTTCATCTTCTCTAAAACCCTAATTATATTTTCTCTTCTCTTTTTAGGCCTTTAAAATAAGCTATTGGGCCTTACCACAGTCTAACATTAGTGTCTGAGCCGAATTAAGGTTTTACAGTACAATACATACCTTTAGACTTTCTAAAATTTACAAATATTATTTCCTCTACTTTCTGGCCATATTGAGCTTCAAACATGGTTCAGGGACCCTTATCCTCAATCCTCACAAATTTTGATGTCAATCGGACACCCAGGTCTATAGGTGTAATTTTTACCGTTCTGTATTATAATTATGCTATAAACTTTTCATTTACTGCAATTCTATCCCTGAAACTCTCTCTTAGGGTTTCTTAACCCTTTAGCTATTTTTATTTCTATAATTGTTACAACTTTCTTTTTTTATTTTACTCATGGCTACTGATCGGGATAACCAAATCTCAGATTGGATCCCGCCTGGCCATCTGGACAACTTAGCATCATTGGACCCATCTCATCAAACTGAGTTTAACCGTGGGTCACGGATTTCTGAGATTCTTGCCCGATTTTTGATATTCGAGCCTAAAGCCATGAATAGAGGGTAAAACTAAGGTTCCTTGAACTTTCGAGCAATTTATACATTTTGCTCAGCGTATAACTTTTCTTTGCATTTTGGTCCCTAGCTCCTTCATACTTGACTTCGGAGGCTCTTTGGAACTTTTTTCTATCTCTTTTTTTTTCATCTATTTTAGCCCCAATTTTAGGGCACCTCTGGCCTTGACTCATCATTATTTGCAGTCTAGAATATTATTCTAATTTTATTAAACCTTAATTTACTCTATTTGGGAGACTTCCTTTCATATCTGGTGAATTTCGTACGTTGACAGAGAAACCATATGCTACATTTCTCACGTTTCCTTACGCTTTCTTGGATTTTCAGAAAACCGGATGTTACAAATTACATGGCACTTCTTTACATTTGTGATTGGGGTGGCTCTTTTATGGATAATGCTAGGCCAAAAGTCTCTTGATATTGGGTGAGGGTAAGTCAAAAGTCCCTAAATATTGGTTGAGATTAGCTCAAAAGCCCCTAGAGCATGGATTTCCTCTTACTTGAGCCATGAGACCCCTAGAACATGGATTATGATTTGGCTATGATTGTATGACATGCATGCTTGCTTCCATGTGCTTTAGTGAACCATATGTGTGTTTGAATATTAGATTAACTATTGGAATTCTTTGAATCTCATTCTTCCTTATCTTCATTAACCATGGCCAAGTGATACTCAAACCAAAGGCAAAGATGATTACAAGGCCTAGAGAAGTTATTTATGACAAGGAAATTAGGCTAGGATATGTTCTTTTATATATAATTATGTAATTCTATACTTTGATGTATTGAGAGATGCAAACATGTTCTAGAGCCCTAGACCATGATTTAATGACCATCTAAAGTATATATGACATGATAGAACATAATTTGTTATATGAGGCTCCATAAGGTCTTTATGTATTCTTACACATGAGATAGTAATTTTTAGTTACATGACAAATTTTTTATGATGGATCATTGCTACATGATGCAAATAAGGATTGAAATTTACTTATCAGGATAAATGGCATTTTTTAACTCATTTGGTACCAATTGAAATCAAAATGTTTACCATTTAAGCCATAAAATGTCATTTAAACCTTGATGGCCTTACCTTCAACAACCTTAATAATCGAATTTGGGGCTGGAATTAGGTAAGCATTTAGAGAACATTTAAAACTTTCTATAGAGATAAAAATCATAATTTTTGGAGCTCTATAGGATATTTGGCAAATTTTCAAAGTTAGCCTTGTAAAATCCAAAAATTAATTAAATGAGATTCGTGAGAATTAAGGATTTAATTTGGGAAAATAAGGAATTATTATGAAAAATGAAAAAAAATTATGAAAAATAGGACTTTTTTAGGAAAATAATTATTTTGGGCATTTTGAGGCAAATGATTATTACTTGGCAATTTTTGGTTTGAAAAAATAAAATATTATTGTGGATTTGAATTTAATTGGTTTAGATTTTAATTAGAGCAATATAATTAATTTTATTATGCCAAGAGTAAATTGTAGAAGCCCCGTCTAAGTTTTATCGATCTATTGGGCCTAAGTACTAAAGACAAGATCCACTTGGACAAAAATGCCCCCAAGTCCACCATTCTTCCACAAAACCTTAATATTAGTATAGTTACTCCATTTATTCTACAAAAAACATTTGGTTAGCCAAGGGAGAAAGAATTTTCACACATAGAGGGAAAGGCTAAGGTTCTTCATTATTGTGGCTCTGATCTGCATTCTTAAAGGGAGATTTAACCAAGATAAGTTATACAAAAGCTGTTTCTCTCATCTTTTTCTTCATTTTGGTCCAATTAGTTCTTCATTTAATGGATTTTTATCCCAACCCTAAGTCTAAACATGGATGTTTTGATATTTTTTACATGATTTTTGGAGCTTCAGGCTAGAGGAACTAGTGAGTAAGTATTTTCCTCTGTTTTGAAGTATGAATATGCTAAAACTTAGCCCCTATGATTGATTTTTGTGTTGGGTTCCATTAAAGTGTGAAATTGCAACGAATTAGTGTGACCCATTGTATTTTCTGGGTTTCAAAGGCTTAAATCTCAACATTGAACTCATTGGAAGTATGGGTAAGTGTTTTCTAAGTACTTCTTAATGATTGGAATGAATGAGTACATGATTCTTGTGGTGAATAATGACTAAAGGTTGCATTTTGGTTGATTTAGGACCTTTAGTGTAATAATTGGTAATTCATAAATTAAACTGAACCCAATAGATTGATACTGAAACACCCTAAAGCAGAGCAAATTAAGGTCAAACAAAATTAGGATGTCAATTAGAGCATCTAAAAAGTGTGGGTAAGAAACTAAGAATAGCCTAAAACTGAAACCAAGACGACAAAATAGAGGAACCAAAAACATTATAACAAAATCATAATTTTTGAAAACTTTTTGAAAACTCAAATGAGGGAGTTTTAAAAGGAAAAATTGAGCTTCTCATATTCTCAGAGGCCCTTAAAGTCATAAGAACATCTAGAATAGTTAAAACTCCTCTAGTGTGCGATTTTTGTCATCAATTGGCCAAAACTTTGAATGAATAGTTCAATAAGGTTTTAAATCCAATTTAGGTGAAACCAAAGATATTTTATGAATTAGAAGACTTAAATTTCTAAATAAAAAAGACAATTCTTAAAAAGGAGTTGAAATAAGCTCAAATGAAGAAAATCAAGATGAGGGACTAAAGTAAAATTTTGAAAAAGGCCATAAGTAGGCCCCCTACCTCCTTAAATCACATCCCACTTCTCTCCCTCCTTTTAACTGACTTCTATCTGGTCTAAAACAAAATTAAAGGCAGTTCTAAGTGGCACACCAAAGGAGGTGTAAGGGAGGAAGAAACTAAGGCTTGAAAGTGTAAGATTTTGCTACTTTTTCATGCTTTTCCCTTTACTAAACTTATTTTCCTCTTTCTCCTCTCTCTTCTCATAGTTTTGGTGACTTAATTGGTGCTATTTTGTGGCTGGTTTAGTAGAGGGAATGTAATAACCGGTAACTTCTAAATTGAACTGAACTCGATGAACTAAAAGAGGAACATCCTAAAGTAAGGAAATTAGAGTCTAAATGAGACTACAATATAAATTGAAAATTCTTAAAATGTAGATTAGAGCTTAAGGTTAGCCCGAAACCAGAGCCAAAACGGCTAAAAGAAAAGTGATAAAGGCCAGTGGCATTTTTGTAATTTCAGGTAAATTTTAGAAAACTCAAAAGAGGGATCTTTAAATGAGAAAATTAAGTTTCCTAGAGTTCTCAAAGACCCTAAAAACCTTAAGAACTCTTAGAATGGTCAAAACCCCTTCGATTTGAATTTTAGAGTGTCAGTTGACCAAAACTTTAATCAAATCGTTTGGTAAGATTTTAAATCTAGTTTGGTTGAAACCAAAGACATTTTATGAATTAGAGGACCTAAATTTTATTATGGAAAAGACGATTCTAAAAAAAGAGTTGAAATAAGCCTAAATGGAAAGAACCAAGATGAAGGACTAAATTGTAATTTTGGAAAATATTGTAAATGGACTCCTCAGCTTCTTAAATCACATCCCTCTCTTCTTTAACCCTCATCACTAACTTGCTTCTGGTCCAAACTGATTCTGGGAGAGTCTTAAGTGGTGCACCAAGCAAGGGAATAAGGAGAAGAAGATTCAAGGCAAAAAGTGTAAGATTTCCATGTTTTCTCATGTCGTCTCCTTTACTAATGTTTCCCTCCTCTTTCTTATCTCTTCTCCCATGGTTTTAATGGTTTGTTTTAACATGTTTGGTGACTAGTTCAGTAAAGGAGAAGGAGAATTTGGGAAAGCTCTTGAAAGCACAAGCAAGAGCATTTGAAAAGCTTCCAAATAAGGTAATTTCTCATTACTAAAGCTTGTTTCTCTTGGCTTCCCTTCTTCTCTACCATTTTGACCAAAATAGAGGGAGGTGTAGAGAGTTTATCTCAACCTTAACTTAATAAGGATGGGGGTTTTTAAGCCTAAAGAATCCAAGGAAGCAATTAGGATTCAAAAAGAATCATTAGATAATAAGTTATGGCAATTAGGGATTTTGTTGCACCTTGGCAAATAAGAAGCTTTCTAATGATAATTTAGGATGTCTAAGACTATGAATGAGTTTACAAGACATCTAGGAAGTTTCATGGATGGCAAAATTCCTAAGAAATGGAAGAAAACTCCATGGGTACTTCACTTGATGTGCATCTCGGCCTAAGGGAGGAAGTGACACCTAGGGAGATTTTGCTTTGATTCTAAGGATAGAAATGGCCCAAATATGAATAATAAGCACCAAAAGAACCATTGGTTTGAGTTTAGAAACCATATGTTGAATGATAGAAGTTTAGGTTCTGTTTTAAGCATAAAGAAACAACTTGGTGTTTGGCTCTTTGGAGTGAGTTTGTGATGACTCTAATGAGTTTAAATGGAGTCATATGACTTAGATTGAGTGAGAAATTGGAGCCAATAGCTTGAATTATATTAGTTTCTTCATTATGCCTTGTATGGAACCATAATGGTGGCATAAACTAGAGATAGCTTGTGTAGAGTTTATGTGAGGTTAGAGATGGTTCCATTGATGTGTTTGTATCTTATTTGATATGTCTAGGCTAAGCAAACCAAGTTCCTCTGAGGTGTGGGTGTGAGGCCGAGCCAAGGAGATAAGAAAGCAAAGAGAAATTTGTACATCTTGAACCAAGATAACTCTCCACTCTTTCTTGTGTGCATTTCTTGGCTGTATGATTGTCATTAAATGCTTGTATGTGTGTTTGAATCATAAGACATGCCATTTGCTATTGGTTTGTTGCTATGGTACCATTATGCTTCTTGATTTGCTTTTGAAATGTGAGATTGCACTTTATGGGTGAAGTTGTGCCAAAAGTCCATTGGATTGGGTGAAGTGAAGCCAAAAGTCTCTTAAAATAGGTGAGACAATACCAAAAGTCTCAAGAATGAGTAAGGCCAAGTCAAAAGTCTCTATAAAATAGGTGAGGCTAATCTAAAAGTCTCAAATAATGGCGTAAGGCTAGACATGAATATATGTCTTGTTTGCTTACTTTAAAGGGTGAAAAAGCTATTGGGATTTCTTGAATCTCACTCTCCCTCATTTTCCATCTAATTATGTCTAGGTGAAGTCTAAAGAAGAAAAAATGGGAGCCAAGGAGCATGATTTGCCACATTTTGACAATAGAATAGCTTTTAATGTAATTAAATATCAAATTTTGTATGCATGGGTTATTTTTTAGATGTAAACCCTTAAGAAAATGTAAGTGTGTAAATATCATGTATGAATGGAATTTGGAACCAAATGTAAGCTTATGTGGATTTTTGACATCCTTATGCCCTAACGTGAATGTGTATATATGCAATTAGAATGGTGACTTTGAGATGTATGATAAATTGAATCATTTGGGAAGCTCTATATGCTGTGTTTGTGCTATAGGATGCGTTCAAATGGTCATGGACGATGTGGGAGACCATTTGGTGCAATTTGACCCTATTATATATAAAAAATTGTCATATTCGTGAGTTGAATCACAAACTGACCAAATGAATGATTTTGTTCATGAAATTTGGGATAAATATAGGTCTCATCTAAAGAAGCTAAACAGCACCCAATTTAGAGCTCTAAAGAATTTATTATGATTTTTCAAAATTATGCAAAATTTGTCACTATCACTATTTATATGGTTAGTTTTCATTTATGTGTCATTTGTGGGCCAAATGAAGTCCAATGCTCATGAAATTTTACAAACATATAGTAAACATCCAAAGCTTCCTATAGCCACTGAGAGCACTCCATTTGGACTTGTGAAGAGGGAGATGTTAATTTATGAAATTCTGGTTTAGTTGTAGGATGCCACCCAGACTTGATGTACTATTTCATTGAATTTTTTGGGTCAAACGTGGTTGTTTTGATTTGAAATTTTTATGGCATTTAAGGGATATCAAAATGGTATAATTTGCATGATTTTTATTTTTTCAAAATTAGTTATGAATTTTTGAATTTTATATCAGAATATGGAATCATAAAAATCTGCAACTTTACTTATGGAATTGTATTGCTTGACTTAAATCCAAAATGGAAGCTTTAAATTACGATGTTTTTGTTTCATTAGGTGTGTTATGGATGGAAGATGATATTGGTAAACCCATATGGCCCATTTAATTGAAATTGAATTATTTGGGCTTATGATAATGGTTATTTATGTTGCCAAAAGTGTGAAATTCATGAAAATAATTGTCTTATGCCATTTGTGATATAAATTGGGAGATGTCTTGATATGGAATGATAGGGAAGAGAGGAATTGAGGAAACTCTTGGATGCTTAAAAAAGCAATATTGATAAGCTTTGAAACAAGGTAATTTCTCCATGGCTAAACCTGTTCTTTTTGGCTCTCCTCCCCATCCCTCATTTTGGCTAGAACTAGGGTCATGTATAGGGATTTTTATTTTGGTCTAAACTTGATAGGAATTGGGGTTTTGAAGCATGGATAATTATATGGAACAATTAGAATTTAAAAAGAAGTAATTGGTAACAAGTTATAGAAATTAGGGTTTTAATTGCAACTAAGAAAATTTAAAGCTTTCTAATGATATTCTAGGTTATGTAAGAGTATGTTTAAGTTTATAAGAGACCTAGGGAGCTTCACAAGTGGCAAATTTCTTAGAAAATATAACAAAACTCCATAGGCCTCCAAAATGGTGCATGTCGCGGCCAAGCATGAAAGAGAGTACCTAAGGAGAGTTTTCTTTAATTCTAATGATAGAAATGGTCTAGATATGGATTAGAGACATCAAAGGAACCATTGGTTTGAATTTAGAAACCATATTTGAAAGTTGCAATTGTTAGGTTCCTTTTAGGCACAAAAAAGTAACTTGGTGTTTGGCCTTTTGGATTAAGTTTGTAATGACTCTAATGAGTTTAAAGAGAGTCATGAGATTTAGATTGAGTGAGAAATTAGAGCCAAAATGATAAATTATATAAGTTGCTTTATTAGCCCTTGTATGGAACTATATACATGCCATAAACTAGAAGTAGTTTGTATAAAGCTTATGTAAGGTTAGAGATGGTATCATTGACTTGTTTGTGTCTTGTTTGATATGTTTAGGCCAAAAAAATCAAGCCTCCTCCAAGTGTGTGTGTGAGGCCAAACCAAGAAACTAGGAATTAAAGGAAGAATTTGTGCTTCTTGATCCAACTTAGCTTTTCATCCATTCTTGCATGCATAACTTAGTTGTTTAATTGTCTTTGATTGCTTGTATGTGTGTTTGAACCATGAAGTATGAATATTTCTATTAGTTTAATGATTTGATGATATTATGCTTCTTGAATTGCTTTGAAAGTATAATATAGTTCTTGATGGGTGAGGTTGTGCCAAAAGTCCCTTGAATTGGGTGAGGTGAAGCCAAAAGTCCTTATGTAAAGGTGAGACAAGGCCAAAAGGCTCATGGAATAAGTGAGGCTAAGTCAAAATTCCTTGAAATGGGTGAGACTAATCTAAAAGTCCCATATAATTGGGGCAGATTAGACCAAAAGACCCTAGAGCTTACTCTTAAACTCTGTGAATCTATATGACTTTGAAAATATGAATATGTTTAGTATTTGGAATCATTTGATGTATGCTTGCACTCTTTGACATGATAACATGCCACATATATATTCTTGTAAAGGTGAATAAGCTATTGGGATTCTTTGAATCTCACTCTCCATCACTTTATATCTAACTTGTCTAGGTAACTCTCAGAGCCAAAAATTAAGGCCAAGAAGCTTGAGATATGTTACTCTGACAATAAAATAGGATTTTGTGTAAATTGATGTCAAAGTATAAATGTATATTGTAACACCTTAACCTCTAGCTCATACCCAACGTGCCCTTTAGCCCATATGGGCGGTGCGGAACTCATAAGGGTCCATGAACTATCCCTCTCTTTCTCAACTCTTAAGAAAGGGGAAAAGCAAGAAGAGAAGACTATCTACTTCTAATCTCTCTCAAGAATGGTTTCCCACTCTCTCTCCTCTAAACCGGACTCAACCCTAACCATTTTCTACCATTTACACCGTGGAAAGGAGGGAAAAAGGGGAGGAGGCAACTTACTAAGAGGGAGCCATGAAATTCATACCTTTCTTGTGCTTTCCTCTTCTCTTCAGCTTCTCTCTCTCTCCTCCGCCCTTTTCTCTCTCCTAAGACGAGTTTGAGTCGGTTAGAAGAAGAAAGAAGAGATTTGGAAGCTTTTAAAAGTCAATTTCTCTTTTCCTCGCTTTTCTGGACCGCTCTCGCTACAGCGAGTTAGTGACCTCGCTACAGCGAGCTCGTGTCTGTTCCAGACTTTTGTCTTCGCTATGGCGTCGCTACGGCGAGATCGGGTCTATTCCAGACCTCTGCCTTCGCTAAAGCGCCGCTACGGCGAGCAACTCCCTGGTCTCTATATGGAATGCCATACTCGCTATAGCTAGGAACAATTTCGCTACGGCGAGCAACTTACTGGTTTCTATATGGAATGCCGCACTCGCTATAGCTAGGGACATACTCGCTACGGCGAAGAGGCATTCTCGCTATGGCGATTCCATATTTCGCTATGGCGAGAAGACTTAGAAAATTCTCAGCTGTCCGAAAATTTTCCAGCTTCTCTTTCCTTTCCTTTTTCTCACTTCTTTTTCTCTTTTCTTTTTCTGGGTTATTACATTCTACCCTCCTTATAAAAATTTCATCCCCAAAATTTAAACAACATACCTCATGGGAAGAGTTCCGGATGCTTCTTCCTCAGATCCTCCTCCAATTCCCATGTGGCTTCTTCGGGTGACAAACCCTTCCAAACCACTTTCACCAACGGTATCGTCTTATGCCGTAACTGCTTGAGTCTAGCATCCACGATCCGTTCTGGTGATACTATGTAAGATAGATTCTCCTGTAACTGTACATTCTCATATTCTATGACATGTGAGGGGTCGGGCTGGTACTTTTTCAATTGGGAAACATGGAAAACATTATGAACTTGGCTTATATTTGGAGGAAGAGCTAATCTGTATGCCACAGGTCCTACTTTATCTAGAATCTGAAAAGGACCTATGTACTTGGGACTGAGTTTCTTACTCTTAATGGATCGACCTATACCTGTGAATGGAGATACCTTGATAAAAACATGATCTCCGACCTCAAACGCTAACGGCCTCCTATGCTTATCTGCATAGCTCTTTTGTCTACTCTGGGCCGTCAAAAGTTTCCTTCTAATGGTTTCTATCTGTCTCGAGGTCTGATCCACCAATTCTGGGCCTATAAGGCTCTACTCTCCTAGCTCAACCCAACACATTGGGGATCTACACTTCCTCCCATACAATGCCTCATACGGTGCCATCTGTATGCTAGCATGATAACTGTTATTATAGGCAAACTCTGCTAGAGGCAAGTATGTATCCCAGTTCCCTTTCAATTCTAGTACACATGCCCTCAACATGTCTTCTAGGGTTTGGATGGTTCTTTCTGTCTGTCCATCTGTCTGAGGGTGGTAGGCTGTGCTAAATCTGAGTCTAGTGCCTAGAGCATCTTGTAATGATCTCCAGAAATTCGATGTGAATCTGGGATCTCTATCTGACACTATGCTCTTCGGCACACCATGCAGTCTAACTATCTCCCTGATGTACAGCTGGGCTAACTTATCTAGGGTATAAGTGGCTTTCATAGGTAAAAAGTGTGCTGACTTTGTTAGCCTATCCACTATTACCCATATTGCATCATAGCTCGATAATGTCCTGGGCAAACCCATAACAAAATCCATAGCTATGCTATCCCACTTCCACTCTGGGATATCTAGAGGCTGAAGTAACCCTGCTGGCTTCTGATGCTCTATTTTTATTCTTTGACATACTAAACATCGGGAAACATAGTCTGCTATGTCTGCTTTCATCCCGGGCCACCAGAATAATCTTTTCAGATCCTGGTACATTTTGTTACTACCCGGATGAATGGTATATTTACTCTTATGTGCCTCATCTAGTATCTTTTCTTTGATCTCAGTATTTCGAGGCACATACAGCCTATCCCTGTACCTCACTATGTCATCCTCGGACAGATTGAACTCTTGAACATTTCCTTGAGTTATCTGGATTCTCACTTTCCTTACATGGTCATCTAACTGCTGAGCCTCTTTTATCTGATCTCTCAGGTCATTTTCTATCCGGGTTTCACTCATTAATAACTTTCCCGAACACACCCTGCAGGAGAGACTCATGTCTCTGAACCTCTCGAGCAATTCTTGCTCTCGGATCATCATACAGGCCACGTGTATGGATTTTCTGCTCAGGGCATCAGCTACCACATTAGCCTTACCTAGATGGTATTTCAATGTGAATTCGTAATCTTTCAGAAATTCTAACCATCTTCTTTGCCTCATATTGAGCTCTTTCTGCTCAAACAGGTACTTAAGACTCTTGTGGTCGCTATACACCTCTATTACTGCCCCATATAAGTAGTGTCTCCATATCTTAAGAGCGAATACCACTGCGGCTAACTCTAGGTCGTGTGTGGGGTAGTTTTCCTCATGAGGTTTTAACTGTCTAGAAGCATAAGCTACCACTCGGCCTTTCTGCATGAGTACGCATCCTAACCCTTTCTTAGAGGCATCACTATACACTGTAAAACTCTCTCTCGGGTCAGGGAGTACTAAAACTGGTGCCGTGGTCAACTTGTGCTTCAACTCTTGAAAACTACTCTCACATTTCTCATTCCACACAAACGACACACTCTTTCTAGTAAGCCGGGTCAGTGGCATTGCTATCTGAGAAAAGCCTTGAATGAACCTTCTATAGTACCCTGCTAAACCTAGAAAGCTCCTGATCTCTGTCACTGTCCTAGGTCTCTCCCACTGCAATACTGCCTCTACCTTATGGGGATCTACTGCGACCCCTGCCTGGGAGATCACATGACCCAGAAACTGAACTTCAGTGAGCCAGAAATCGCATTTGCTAAGTTTAGCGTACAACTGTCTCTCTCTTAAGGTCTCCAAGACTAATCTCAACTGCTGCTCATGTTCCTCTCCACTTTTTGAGTAGATGAGGATGTCATCTATGAAGACTACTACAAACCTGTCTAAATATGGCCTGAAGATTCTGTTCATGTAATCCATAAAAACTGCAGGTGCATTCGTCAACCCGAAGGGCATAACTAGGAATTCATAATGCCCGTATCTGGTTCTAAAAGCTGTCTTGGGAATATCATTCGCTTTTACCCTGAGCTGGTGATATCCCGACCTGAGGTCTATCTTAGAGAACACTGACGCTCCTGCTAACTGATCTAGGAGGTCATCTATGCGAGGGAGAGGGTACTTGTTCTTAATGGTACTCTTATTGAGTTCCCTGTAGTCTATACATAACCTAAGGCTCCCGTCTTTCTTCTTTACAAATAGAACTGGGGCTCCCCATGGTGAGACACTAGGTCTGATGAAACCCTTTTCTAAGAGTTCCTCTATCTGCTTCTTAAGCTCTGCTAACTCTGTGGGGGCCATTCTATAAGGTGCCTTAGACACTGGACTTGCCCCAGGTACGATTTCTATTGGAAACTCGACCTCTCTCTCTGGGGGCAATCCACTCATCTCTTTAGGGAATACTTCTGGGAATTCCCTTACTACTGGGATCTCATCTATACCCTCTTCTACCTCAGCCTGTACTGAAAAGAAGACCAGATATCCCTGACACCCATGCCCTAGAGATCCCTCTGCTTGGGAAGTGGTCATGACAGACAGCTCAGCCCTAGTACTAGGCACAGTCCCACATTCAGGTAAAGTAACACATCTGTGGCTACAATCTAGTGTGGCATTATTGGTAGACATCCAATTCATACCAATGATCACATCTATTTCAATGAAGGGCATGCATATCAAATCAAGGGTGGTCAGGCAATGATTAAACTGGATCACACAATTCAAGCAAGCATGGGAAGTGATGGCTCGGTTTCCAGTAGGGGTAGATACATGCAACTCATATGACAATGTATGCATACTCAGACCCGACCTCTTAACACAGTCATATGATATGAAAGAGTGGCTAGCACCCGAATCAAATAAGGCAGTTACTGAAAAATCATTTATCTTAATAGTACCTTGAATCAGACTCGGGGACTGGCTAGCCTCTTGCTGTGATAGGGCAAAAACTCTACCCTGGGTCTGTGGTCTAAGAGGTGGAGCCATCTCTCTCTGCTGTGTGACCGGTAAAGGGGCCTGTGGGGGAGCTTGCATACAATCTCTGGCTATATGCCCCGGCCTGCCACATCGATAGCACACGTTCTGCCCCGCATAACACGGCCTGGTACCGTGATTCCTGCCACACTGGGGACATATGAGGGGTGGAGCGCTGCCTCTACTAGACTGAGTCTTCTTCTTCTTCCCTCTTTGGTTCCACTGACTTTTCCCACCTCTACGGCTTGTCACTGCCGGCTGGGAACCATCTCTAGATCTCTTAGGCTCAGGGAGGGGAAGTAATGGTCTAGCGCTGGAGATAGGTTGCATCATCCTGAGATTCGTTTCTGTCACTCTGCATACTTCTACCAGGGTATGGAAGTGCCTGATTCTCTGGGGCACTACCCTGTCTCGGATCTCAGGGAGCAAATCCTTCTCTAGCCTATCTGCCCTCCATTTCTCATCATCATGTCTCTGGAGGTATGAGGAGTATCTCGAGAGCTCGATGAACTTGGCTACATATTGGTCCACTGACATCCCCGGTATCTGTCTTAGCAGAATGAACTCTGACTCCTTCTCATCTCTAATGGAGTCGGGGAAGTACTTCTCGTGGAATGCCTCGAGGAATGCCTCCCATGTGATCGGGACGTTCCTCGCTCTCAGTATCGGTTCAGTGCCCTTCCACCAATAGATTGCTTCTTTTCTTAACTGGAAAGCCGCCATCTTGGCTTTCTGCTCAGAGGTACACTCCATAACCTCGAAGATCTGCTCTAGTTCAATGATCCAGGCCTCGGCTCTGTCTGCACTCATCTCACCATCAAAGGTGGGAGGCCCGAACTTTCTGAACTGGGTAACTACTTTTCTGATCGAGGGCTGCTGCTCAGCAGGAGGCATCTGAGCTGGTGGAACTGGGGCTACAGCCTGCGTGTGTGGCTGTGCATCTGTAGGAGTCGCCCCTGAATGCTCCGGACGATCAGAGTGTGGAACTGGCTGAGGAGGGGGAGGTGTAGGGCCTTGGCTATCTCGCTCAGCAAGCCGTTCTTGTAGCTGCATGATAACAGCTTGCTGCTGATCCAGGCGAGCCACTATACTCTGTAAGGCTCCAGCCACTGGATCGCTAGGCCCGGCCTCATCTGCCTGAGCCTCTCTGGAAGGCCTACCTCTTCCTCTACCTCTGCCTCTGCCTCTGTTTTGGCGAGTGTCTACCATCTTTCTGAAACATATAACATGGTTTAGCATACATAATAGGGACACATGCCACTTTCATACACTCAATCATCCAAGCAAAACTCATAAACATCTTGGCAACTCTCAACATATGCTACAACTCACAATGAAGACTTGAAACTGTGCTCTCATACTACATCTCATAATGAAAGCTTGAACCTTACTGCTCTTATGTTCTAACTTATCATGAGAGCCTGAAACTGTTGCTCTGATACCACCAAATGTAACACCTTAACCTCTAGCTCATACCCAACGTGCCATTTAGCCCATATGGGCGGTGCGGAACTCATAAGGGAGACACTTTCTCTACCTTATGCTTACTCTTTCTATGGCACTATGTGTGGGTAGAGATCCACTTAGAAGTAATATGGACCGGTTGAGCTCTCTGTATGCTCCCTCATGCTCAATTACACTATTGAGACTTGTTTCAATCCCAACTATATGCTTCAAACTCATGGAAAGCAAAAAGGGATTGGAGACATGCATTTTCGCTATGGGCAGATTTTGCTTCATTTCTGGGCTAACTTTGAAAATCCATAACTAAATACAGAAAAATCGTATCTGCATGGTCTGGGTCATTATAGAAAGCTTGAGACGTCTATTTCATGTTAAAAATACTTAGAAGTCTCAACCTCTCACTCATTCTACGTTTGACATCGAAATAGTTCACTGGTCAGAAGGGGCTTCTTTGCTGTCACAGTTTACTGATATGAAATTTGGAAATGTCTAACTAATTCCACAAAAATCCAATGCTCATAAACTCTATCTCTATGGAAAGATGTGGATGTTAGCTAGAGGATAAAAATATCTCCAGATCAGTCCACCAAGCCAATTCCCCGGAAACCGATGAAACAGTACCTCAGGTCTGGTTGGGGGTCTGATTCTGGGCAGAACTTCGAAATTTCATAACTTCCTCTCTAGACCTCTAAATGAGGTGCTTCCAGTTCCTACAAGTCACTGTGACCAGCTAGTTTCTGTGTATAAAATTTCGTAGCCATTGGACTACGTTTGCCCCTCGGATGACATGATTTCAAAACTGACCAATTGAACAGTGATTTTTCTAAATCCGAATTTCTGATGTCAACTTTGAATGCTCATAGAAAATGCTATAGACCTCTAAATGACATGAACTCTAGCTTCCCAGAAAGCTCTAACCATACTCTAGTTCCATGTCAAATCTCATGGCTAGAAGAGGTCATATGGCTATTCTATGACATCATGTGCAAAATGGCCTTTTCTTGGCCAAAAGTGTGGCTAATGGGGTCCAATCTTAAGTTTTCTACTTCTATGACTCTTTGAGCACATGAGAAAGCATCTATAGGAGCTATCAATCATGCCTCAAGTGTCTAATAACTTAGATTGGGGAAACTCACTACCCCATGCCCACTTATGCACCCATATCTACTAAGCTACCATTGACTCTTTCTCATTCAACCATGCTATTTCATTCGTCATAAAGCTCATTCTCATACATTCATCATTAATACATACATTTTCTTACAATATTTGTACATGCTACATCATATACATCATTTACATCTCATATACAAGTTACATATACAATGTAGTACAAAACTATGCACTTTTCTTCATCTCTATCCCTAGCCTCATGCTTGTTGGTGGTTGTTCCCATCTCTTATCTCACTTGGGCCACCTGACATGGTTGGATGGTGGAGAGGGAGGGTGAGATTCGGAGAATCTCAGTAGTTCAACTCTCATTCAAACATACATATATTGCATGCAACAAGTCTCATTAAGCATGTATGGCATGTTAGCATATAAAACATGATAGAAAACGTTTAAACATGTGAAATGGCCATGGATAACATTCATGAGTTCGCTGAGTACTTGGATCGGCCTCACCCCTTCCCTTATGGCTTTTGGAATTGCCTTCCCATACTTTTAGAGGTACTTAGACTCACCCTTACTCTTTGGGAGTCAACCTCACTTTTGGGAGACATGGCTCAACCAACTTAGGGCTTCGGCTCATCCTCACCTTGGCTTCAGGGTTATTGGCTTTTCCATTTCCTCAAGCAAACCAAACAATCATTTAAAACATCATCTCAATCATATCACATAATCATGCTAACACACTTCTCATAGCTCATATCATTCATACACACAAGCAAGACACTGTGAACACACAATTATGCATGAGAGAAAGCGGAGAGAACTACCTTTGCTAGCTATTCTCAATTTGCTCTGACACTTGACTCCTCCCTTGTTGGTTTTCACAACAACTTCTAGATGGGAGAGTTCCTCTTGAGCCTAACCACACAAAAGCATGGAATTAATACTTTACTACTCAATTCTTAAGCTAGGGATCACTTCTAAGCAGCTCTACTGAGCTTCTCACTCTAGGTTTCTTCCTCACTCTAGGGTCCATGAACTATCCCTCTCTTTCTCAACTCTTAAGAAAGGGGAAAAGCAAGAAGAGAAGACTATCTACTTCTAATCTCTCTCAAGAATGGTTTCCCACTCTCTCTCCTCTAAACCGGACTCAACCCTAACCATTTTCTACCATTTACACCGTGGAAAGGAGGGAAAAAGGGGAGGAGGCAACTTACTAAGAGGGAGCCATGAAATTCATACCTTTCTTGTGCTTTCCTCTTCTCTTCAGCTTCTCTCTCTCTCCTCCGCCCTTTTCTCTCTCCTAAGACGAGTTTGAGTCGGTTAGAAGAAGAAAGAAGAGATTTGGAAGCTTTTAAAAGTCAATTTCTCTTTTCCTCGCTTTTCTGGACCGCTCTCGCTACAGCGAGTTAGTGACCTCGCTACAGCGAGCTCGTGTCTGTTCCAGACTTTTGTCTTCGCTATGGCGTCGCTACGGCGAGATCGGGTCTATTCCAGACCTCTGCCTTCGCTAAAGCGCCGCTACGGCGAGCAACTCCCTGGTCTCTATATGGAATGCCATACTCGCTATAGCTAGGAACAATTTCGCTACGGCGAGCAACTTACTGGTTTCTATATGGAATGCCGCACTCGCTATAGCTAGGGACATACTCGCTACGGCGAAGAGGCATTCTCGCTATGGCGATTCCATATTTCGCTATGGCGAGAAGACTTAGAAAATTCTCAGCTGTCCGAAAATTTTTCAGCTTCTCTTTCCTTTCCTTTTTCTCACTTCTTTTTCTCTTTTCTTTTTCTGGGTTATTACATATATGTTATTTATGAGATGTAACTCTTTGCTCATGTGTAAAAGCATGTAAATATGTTGTATGAACCATATTTAAAACCAATTGTATGGGATCTTGAGTTTTTTACATCCTTGAGTCATAGAATGCATGTGTATATGATCAAGTGAGAGAGTGTTTTTGAGTTCTATGGTGTTTTGGATCCATTGTATATTTGAGGTTTTGGATGTGGTTAAATGGTCACCTTCACCAAGAGAAGTTATTTTGAACCATTTGAACCTTCTTGTGCACCATTTGGAGCCATATTCTTCCCCTAAACCAAAACCATTCAAAATAGATGAATTTTAGCATGAGATTTGGTAGGCATATATATCTCATTTGGAGCTTTTCACAGAGCTAAATAACCTAACTTTCAGAGCCTTGTAGAATTTATTATGATTTTTCAAAATTGGCCGAATTATATAGAAACTGTTAGTGCACTGTTCACTTGGTCAATCTAGTTTTTAGTGTTTTTAAGGGGCCAAATAAATTCCAATACTCATAAAATTTTACAGCCATATAGTTGGCATCATAAGCTTTCCATAGCCACTAAGATCATGCAATTTGGAGCTCTGTAGCGTGAGATATAAATTTTTAAAGTTTCAAGTCTGTGCTTGGATGAAATACTATTCCATTGGGATTTTATGTACCAAATGATTTTTTTTAATTTGAAAATTTTAAAGTAGTTAGATTATATCATGAGCTTTCCATAGAGTCCTAATTGCATAATTTAGAGATTTCTAGCTCAAGTTATGATCTTTTAGAGATTGTGATAGAATTATAGGAGCTAGAAAAAGTGTGCAACTTGGGCTACTATGTGATGCATGATTTACATTCGAATTCCATGCCTCTTTTGTGATGTGTTTGTATGAACAAGTGTATTAAGGATGAAAAATGAGTTCAATAAGTTGAAGTGGTTCATTTAATCAAAAATGAATTAATTTGACATTTAATGCCAGTAAATTCCGCTGCTAAAAGTATTGAAATTACAAAAATAGATAATTTAGGCACTTTGTGTTATGAATCAAGTGTTATCTACCTATAGTATTACATTTAGGGTATTGTGACATTTGTTGGTAACTCTTGAGGATTTGGTAACCCAATGAGGTAACCAAGAGCTTTAATTCCATGTATATATTTATGTTAATCTTATAATTGCTACACATATATGTTTTCTATAATAAATGATTGGTTTGGCTAGTTAATGTTGTTGCACCATGATTGTCATAACATATATTATGTAGCAAATCTTATATTATTCCATTCTTACGGCAACAAACTTCAACTGTTACTAAACTTTCAACAATTTTTTTAACTCATTTCATAAACCATATGGAACTATAGGGGTCAAAATTTGAATTCTTTTTCTTTTTCACTCTTTTCTACTATAGACAAATTTGTTTTGATCCATAAAATCAAGTCATGAACCTTATTTGCATATAGGAGTCATATAACCATATTTTGCCACTTTTGACATATTAGGGCCTCAACTTAAAAAAATTTCATAACTTCAGCTATACAACTCTAATTTACGCAAATTAAGTGTCAATGAAAAGCTCTTGGTGTGAACTTTATGCTATAAAAACTTTAAGAAAAAATGAATTCATTTGACCCCTTAAAAATCACATAAATAATGGTTGCCAATTTTGCATAATTTTTCTAACTTTAAAAATTTATAAAATATTTTGTATAACTCCAAAAAATTTTATTCTTAGCTTCTTAGAAAGCTTTATAAATTCTTTAATTGTATACCAAATTCCAGCCCTAAACTAGGTCATTTTGGGTATTAATGGTAAAGGTGTAATTTATGGCACATTTGAACCAATTTTGGTTTTAAATTAGTTCATTTGGCCTTCAAATTTCATTCTCTCATTTTCAACAAATTTTAATCATTTTAAACATCATTTCCATAAGATCTAATGCATGAAATAAGGCTTGCATCAAAATATGACTATTCAACATCCACGTGGACACATTGGCCATAATGCATCACATATAAAAGTTTATGAACTAATGGCAATTTTATGTATCAAAATGACTCATATTCATGTGCTCAAGCTCATACAATGATATCATTACATAATCTTATCATATACATCATATCTCATGGCTAAAGTATCTTATACAATATCTAATACATAATTGCAACAAAGCTTTCCATTACACAATTCCTACATTCTATTACTTCTCATTTTCCTTTTCCTTGCTTAAGGAACCTGAAATGGTTAGTGGGAGGAACATTGGTGAGATTCTGAGGAGAATCTTCATAGCTAATTTCAACCACATCAATGCATACAAGAATTCCATGAGGAAATGCAATGCATGTGATGCAAGCATGTGATTCATGTGGACCATGTAACTCAAACATAACATCTAGCATGAAAACTCATTTCTCATCAAGCCATGGCATCAAACATACTGGCTAAGCTCAAGTTTGGACCAAGGAAGAGTTACTACACTCAATTCCCCAATATAAAGAGTTAAGAGCTAAAATCATACAAAACATAAGCATGAAACTCATGATATAAACTATAGCAAAGCACAACTCATAAATACATCAAGCAACCACACATACAAATATCTTAACTCATCCAAACATTCAAATGCATGCAAGATAGGGAAATAAAGTTACCTTATGACTTTGGAGACTTTGGATTACCACTAAGCCACTTGGCTTTTGTTTTTCCCTTAGCTTTCTTTTGCTTGACACCCACAAATAAGTAAGCTTGGGCTAGGTTAGCCTACATATAGCAATTACAAGACAAGATAACTCATTAGGATCTATTCTAAGTCTTGTTATTATTACTTAATTTTATTAAAGCCTAATGTGCAACTTTAAACTAGTTTAGGTCCCTTAAGAGGCAACTCTTGGATTTCAATTTCTAGGCTCCAAATTCTCACTTGCTATAAGTCATATAACTCTAATGCAACTCATTAGGGGCATCATATGCTTGATTAAACATGTCTATGCTTCTTTAGACCCATTTGAACAATAAAATTTCACCTTTCAATTTAAGGTTCCTAAACTAAATCCAATGGTCCCATTAGTGTTTATAATTCATATCTAGACTACTTAGAATCAATAAAACAACTCCATAGATACTTTATCCCTACCATGGCCAAACCTAGCACCCATATTGGCCTAATGGGAGTTCTTGTCATTATTTGAGGGAATTTGACATACATTGAATATCCATGGCTCTTTTCTAGCTCAAATTTGATGTTAGGTAGCTTAAAACATTTTCTCATAGTTTCATAACTTCCTTAGTGCAAATAGAACCCTCGGTAGCTTAACTTAAGTTATATGACTTCTTAATTAATTCCAATTATATAATCTTACTTCACACCATTCAAAACCCCTGGTTCTCTCAAGATTTCATCAAACCAAAGTCTCCTTCTCACTTTCTCTCTAGGCCAAATTATAGAAGGAGAAAAGGACCAAATAGGTGGCAATATCATGGCTTATATCATACCTCATTTGGAAGCTTATTGAATGTTGATTCTTGTGCCATATGTGGTTGCTTCAAATCTCCTCCTTTCCTCAAAATGTCAACTACCAAAGTCTTCCTTTCAAGAAGTTGAAATCACCATTAGAAAGGGCATGAAAAATAGAAAAAGTTTGCTAACTACCAAAGCATGAAATTTGACCTTTTTCTTTACCTTATATGCCTTTCTTTCTCTTCTCTTCTCTCTCTGCCCCTTATTCATCATGGCATGGTTGTCCATTGAGAGCTTGGAATGTTAGTTTAAGAGGAAGGACTAGGTGGCATGTTATATAATAAAGAGAAGGAAAATCTTTTAAACAATTTTAAAAATATCGATTACGTCCCAAAACGTTGACTACTCCGTTTGAACTTATTTTAAATCCTTTTTGAGAAATGTCAATTTCATATAAAAATTTAGCTCTTTAATTTATTAAAAATATTTACTTTAAAATTTTTGAGATATAAAACAATCCCAAATGGCTTAGTGAAAATTTTAGTCAACTAACATCCTAAATTATATACCATTAGAGTTTTAACCATTTTGAAAATTCCTATAGTTTTTTGGATCTTTAAAAACTCTAGTGAGCTTAATTTTTGTATTTAAAACTCTCTTTTTTGAGTTTCTAAAATTTTACCCTAAATTAAATTTTTGCCACTACATTATCGGTTTCTTTGTTTAGCTACTTCCACTCCAATTTTGGGCCATTACTGACTTCTTATCCTCATTTATGGATACTTTAATTAATATTCTATCCTTGCTTAGTCTTAATTCATTTTATTCAAGGATCTTCTTTCATTAACCTCACGATTCTAGTTTAGTTTTAAAAGAATAGGGTGTTACAGTGATCGTGTCCTTATGTAAAGCTATAATCATACTTCCACTTATACATTGTTTCATGATCATGCACTGAGTTGTGATCATACTTGTTGGAATGCACTAAGCCATGAACATGCTCATTAAGGAGTTAGTGCCATGATCGTGCCCTTTTCTTTTTGTTCTTGGCCATTAGTATGTTGCATATGATTACTAGTATGGGATAATAGTCACCGGTAGTCAAACTTGCTCATTTGCTGATTTACTTGATATGTTTCTAATATTTATCTCTATGAAATGCATTTATATTGATTAATTTGCACATATAAATGAAATTTTCTCTTGGTTATTGAGATTTACATCTTACTTCTATTATGGGCTAACAATTTCAAGTGAAGGTTCTTTGGCTAAAGAAAAGGGGAAGCTAGTGGATGATCATCCCTAATCTAAGGCCTTGTATAGGACTTTTTCACTTAGACATTTGATTAGTGTATATGCGAACATTTTGTAATTTATTTTGTATAGCATCATGATGCATTCATATCACCAAGTGTATATATTTTGGTTTTTTGTAACTTGGCATGAACTTATAGGCCTAAGCTTTCTATTAAATTTAATGAATTCAATTGTAATTAAGGAATTGTAACCGAATAAGCATGTATGGAAGATTTCTTTATCATTTAATGAATATGGTCATGAGATATTCTTATTGGTGGTTTTATTGCTATCATTGATTATATTGCTGTCATACATGGTTAATTTTAAGAATTAATGTTTGTGTATAAAGGAAAGTTAGTATGAAATTGTGTGAAGGTAGCCTTAGAATTTGTAACACCATATTTACTAAGCTCATCTTACCTCATTTTTAAGTTTCCTTCCTTGGATTATACAAGTTTGCCAAGGAAAAAACATTAAAAGTATTCATTAAATTGCATTACGTCACGGGTAAAATTTTCATTCGATGTTTCATAGGCCATTTGAACTCATCCTTCTCATATCATATTTAATTACACAAATAAAACTCATAACCATCCTAAGAAGTGCCTAGAACTCGTGCAAGGGGATGGAATAAATGAAATGAAATGGTGTAACCTTGGCCAGAAAATCTAGCATATTGACATAAAATTTGAAAAATCATAACTAATTCTAAAAAAATCAAAATCATGTACACTTTACCATCATAGAAAGCTACAGATGTCTAATTTATGGTAAAAATAAATCCAACCACAACAGAGGCTAATAGCCACTGAACATTGATGGAAGAGTACCAGAGATCGTCTATCATTACTAGTACTATTCTTCAACTTCAAAAATTCATATCTCCCTACTCAGATGTCCCATTAAGGTGATCTTGGTGGCCACAAAAATATTATCATGTCTAGTTTGTTTTTGTAAAATTTCATAAGCGTTGGACATCATTTGTCCTATGAATGACCCAGCCTAAGTTACTGACCATATGAACAGTGTCTACACATCAGTTCAACAGAAAAATGCCAACTTTGAAAAATCATAATTGATTCCACATAGCTCTAAATAATATGGTCTTTAAATTCCTAAAAATCTCTAGATAAGATCTATATGCATGTCAAATTTCATGGGCAAAATCATTCATTTGGTTAGATCTTGATATTAGGTTGCAAAATAGCTCATTTTGTGTCATGTAAGGGTCTCAAATGGTCCAAATTTGCTTCTAAGACAACCATGGCCACTTGAGCACGTGGAAAAACACCAAAATGGTCTACTAAACTTGTATCAAAGGTGAATAAATCTAGATTTCTCAAACTCACTCATCCACCCCAAGTTATACACAAGAGCATGCATAACAAGGCTTGCCATCCAATGCCCAAAATACATTATATCATACACATGGCATTAAATCTCATACATACACGATACATTTACATATTTACATGTGTTCATAAGGTCATACAACATATATGATATGAGATTACATCATGTGCCACTCATATGGCTATAAATTTGCATTTTTACACACTTGATTGTCACACTTTCTCCTTCTAGCTTGGTGGCCTCATTCTTTGGATCCCTTGGTCCACCTAAACATGTTAAACATATGGGAAGGAAGGAATGAGATTCTAAGAATCCCAATAGCTCTTCTCCCTTTCAATCACACATAAAGAATGCAAAACTAAGTCTAGAAATGCATGCACGACTATCATAAGGAATGTGATCGTTTAAGAAGCATTCTTAGCATTCAAAGAGTCACATTAAACATACATAGGCTTGCCAAGCAAGTGGTTTAGCCTCATCCATTCTCTTCAAGAATCTTAGACTTGCCTCACCCTTTTTCTTTAAGCCTTTGAACTAGGCCTTGTTCTTAGGAGACTCTTAGCTTTGTCTCAACCATTCTTAAGGGTTCTTGACTCATCCTCACTATGGCTAGAGGGTTCTTGGCTTCACCATGTTCAAGCAAACCAATGCAAAGTAACAAGACATCATTTGAATGTACAAAACAACATCGTGGTATCATGGCATATAAAATCATGCTAAAACACATTTTCATGGCTTAACATATACATACACACATTCAAAGACAAGATAACATTCATCCATGCATGAGAGAAAGGAGAAAGAGCTACCTTTGTCTCACTTGCACACTTTCTTCCTTGAACTTAGTTCCTCTCCCATGACCACACACTCACAAGAAGGTGGGATGTATTTCCTTTGGCCTAGACACATCATATGGAAGCCAATTATACTCTTGAACCAAATTCTAAAGCTACACATTCACTAGAAAAGCTAGGTGGTTCATATGGCTCTTTTATGGTTCCATAATGCACTTAATGAAGCAACCCTATAGAAACATGATCTTTGCTCTATTCTCTTCATTCATTTATGATTCTTGACTCCTTTTAGGCCTCTTGGAGTCATCACACAATAAAATTAAGGAGCTTAGCTAGGTGTTGCTTCTTTAAGCCATAATATAAAACCCATGATACCATCTCACTTTCTATGGCTTCTAAAATTTTTCCAAGGCTTCCTCTCATCCTCTTCCATCATATATGACTCAAAAATAAGCTTGGAGCAAATTAAAACTTCCCCTTGGTGCTCTTCTAGCCTAGGTCAAAACCATGCTCATGTAAGTACCAAGTGGGTTTGCTGTAAGAAACGAACTGTACATGCAGCGAAATTTTTAATTTGTTTCTTCCATGGATCCATCAACTTGATTAAAATGAGCATGAGATAAGTTATTACCTTTACGGTGTGCTTTCTCTTTTCAGATCTCTAGAACTGACGTCTATGCGCAGTCCCCTCTACCAGTATCCACACGAACGATTTGGCAACTTGAAAGGCATGCTAGCACCTTTGTTCACCACGTCCGTACGTGAATTGAAGAAAAGACAATCTTCTCTCTCTAGGCATCCGTACACTTTCTCTCTTTAAGTGTATGGCCACTCTCTCTCTCTCTAAGGTGATGATGGCTTAGGGTTTTAGAAATCTGACCCCCTTTTGTGTGTTTCTAAAACTTAGCCTACCTCTCCTTTTATAGAGGTATATTTAGATTAAATTAATTAATTTAAATATATTATTTAAATTAATCCAAATTAATCTTAAACAAATTAGTTAAAATTCAAATTTATCTCATAAATTCAATTTAAACTAATTTATTTATAAATAAATATATATAATGAAATATATGATACAATATATATATTTATATCAAATATAAATATATTATATATATATCAACTAATATATATATATACATATATTCTGGATTAATTACATATATATATATAACATATTATATATATATATATATAATTATCTCACCCTAATTAAGCGTAACATTCATCGAATCTAAACACAGTTCTAGGTTCAATAAATTTGGACATTCTTGTTCAAGTTGATTCGTTCTTGTGTGCGATCATGTAGGCCTATATGATATTGGCAGTGGGCCAATAACATTATTGCACCCACAAGTCATCAGCGGCCTCTAACAAGATATAGTGACTATCCAAATCACATAGGGTTTGGTGATCCGATACAGCCTATCGTATAACCCTATCACATCCCTTTTATCACACGATATCTTGATCGAGCATGAGGCATGGAATTGTCATCTTTATCTTACTCGATCATTAGTTTCTTAATTTGTGTGCAGACTAACAGAACGAATGAAAAAACCCTTCCATCCAAACATGGCCATGCATTTCTCAGTCTCACTTATCGAGGGGCCCAGAGATATCTCTCCATTAATCAGAGGGATAAATTCCATCTTGACCACTCATCATCCCCTACATGGAATCCACTATGCCCGACAATAGCCTTTATGATCACCCGGTCAAAGGTAACTTTTGACAATGCCAAAGCACAGTGTCCTTCATGTTGGAATCTATGATGATCTTAGGTATGAAGGATTAGTGACACAGTTATATATGAGGTACGCTTATGACCTAATCTATGAAGCTACCTTATGACGGGTCAATCCAGCACCCTGTTCCCAACAGGCGCCTATGATTTTGATTTGTATCTCCATACATGATTAACACATAACCATCAATCAAAATCATACTCGTCTTAATTCATCATCTTTCCCACAATGATGATCGACTAGGAATATTTAGGATAACTAATATAATTTATCTAAGGATATAATTATTATAGAAACATACAAATATAATAATTGTAACAAAAAAAAACTTTTATTCTTAATGAAGCACAATGCTTACAAATGATTGGCCTAGGGCACAATCTCCAACATCTGCTTCATTTTCTTGATGGAAGATGCATATAAGGAGCCTTCTAAGGATCTCAAGAGCTCATACAAACACTCATTTAAGCCTAGGAATTAATTTATCAAATCAGATTTTTGGTGAAGCACTTGAAACCCTAACTTTGCCATCTTGAAATCTAATGGCTATTTGATTGTTTCCTTTGCATATTCTTATTCTCCTCCCTCATTTTCCTAAGATTCACCCTTGGTTTAGCTAATAAAGGGCGAAACATGCACCATAGAAGGAACAAGGAGAATCAAGTGTAGGAATGACAAAATACCTTATTTTCTTGCTTTTCCTTGCTTGTTCTTCACTTGATTAGCTTCCTTTCCTCAAATACAAAATTTCTCTCTCTATTCTGCCCTCAAAATAGAACCAACTCCTCATTAAAACCATGGAAAGGAAGCTTGAGAGAAGAGAAACAAGTTTGGAAGAAGAAGGAGCATAAAAATATATGAAATTTCTTATCTTTTTCTTGCTTTTTCTCCTCCTTTCTTCTCCTCCTTGGTGCACCTAAGAGAGCTGGTATTTCTTTGGCTTTTTGGGCAGAACAAGTCATGCAAATAATGAGGAGAAGAGACATGAAACTTAAAAAGTGTTCAAGAAGCTTTCACTTTTTTAAAAATTCTAATTTTGCCCTTCATTTTTTGTATTTTCGTTTCTAATTTGTTTTAGCTCCTTTTTTAGAACCATCTTTTCTATCATAAAATTTAGGTCCTCAATCTTATAAAATTCCTTTAAAATCATTCAATTTAAAACCTTCTCAAACGAATCAGTTAAAGTTTGGGCTCACTGCCGATAGAAAATGTCTACCGGAGGGGCTTTAACTATCTCGGAGCTTTCCATGGTTTTCAGGGCCTCTAAGAACCTCGAAGAACTTAAAAATTTCATTTAAAAAGCCCTCTTGTGAGAATTCTAAAATTTTTCTGAAATTACAAAAATGTCATTACATTTCGTTGCCTTTCTATAAAAATCTGTCTAGCTATTCTGCCTCTGGTTTCAAGGCACTTCTAACTTTGAATCACCATTATTTGAGGTCTAAAATATTATTCTAATTTTATTGGACCTCAAATCACTCTATTTGGGGGACTTCCCTTTGTATCCAGTGGATTTCTCGTGTTTACAAAGTAATCGTATGTTACATTTCTCGCGTTTTCTCTCGTTTTCAAAGAACCAAATATTACATAATTGGGTTGGTTGTTTTGGTTAAGAAGGATATGCATTGGTCCATCTTTTGGGTGCATTTTGGTTTATTTATTATCTTAAGCCCCTTATGTGTGACTTTAGAAAGTGCCATAGTCATATATTGAATTTGGAAACGTGTTAAGGTTTTGAGGTTGTGGACGGGTCTAATTAGTCAATTGAATTTTGCTCATAGATGTTTGAGGACATTAGCTGGTGCAGTAGGGATTTAAGGCTGCCATTTAGGGTTATATCTTGCCTTGCTATCATAAATAAGTTATGTGGTGGTATGGTATGAAATTTAGTTAGTGTAGTTAGCTTTTAAGTCATTGGATCATGAAAGTCTATTGGTCGAAGGTTATGAAGGTTATCACCTTAAACTTTTTCATTTTAGCTATAAAATAGTCTTAGAAAGGAATTTGGTAAGTTATAAATAAGTTAGTTCTTGTATATAACGGTTTGGATGATAGTAAGAATTTGAGTCGCGATAAAAGCATAGGTAAAAGGTACCAAAGATGAAACATGCTATGACATAAGAGGTTTAGTTGCGATGTGGATCAAGGGAGGTAAGGGAGATGTGCTCTAAAGAGCAATCTCACCGCAGTACCATAGAGGCTTGTCACAGTGAAACTTGAGTGGATATGTATGAGTACTGGCTGAAAGTAATCTATTCATGGCATGAATATCCTCAATTGTGGTAAGAATTGTGTCTTGTGAGGTCTTGATTCTAGGTCTGAGTTTAGCCATGACATGAGTCTTTTGAATCGCAATGCAAGTATGAAATTTTGGTTTTGAAAGTTTCAAAGGCCAAATTGGCTGCGATCCAACCATTTTAAGCCATAACCTAAGTCCTAAAACCCCCAATTCAACTATGATAACTTGGTTTCCAACATATTAGTGATGAGTAATGACTTGTAGTCCAACAAACATGAGTTTTATACTCCTTGAAGGCATTTTGGTTGACATAAAAAGTGTTAATAAGAATTTTGATTTCCCATGAACATAAATCCTCGTGTATGCCTTAATAGTGAATAATGATGATATAAAGGTTCAAATTTTCTCATATTTTCATCTACTGCTAACTCATTATCCAAATTAAATCTTAATTGCAACTGATTAGAAATACAATTATGATAATTAGCTTAATTAGGAGTTAAGGTTATTACATTTGATATCAGAGCAATGGTTTGGGAAAACTGTGCTAGATTATGGACTTTATGGTTAAAAACTTAGCAATTATAATGCATGCATGCTAAGAATAGGAGTAATTTAATCTTGTGAGATTACTTTTACCTAGAAGTACCATGACTGAGGTTATATTTGGACTTGTCCTTGTGGAGCTTATTGTCGTGCTTGTAGCATTTTAGGGCACAATGGCTACATGCCATGAAACCACTAAGATGTTGAGGGAAGTGCAGGAGGCTATGACTGCAATGGCCAACCATATAAGGGAGCAGGCAGAGGTCTATGAGGCTACTGTGAGGGCTATGACTAATGAACTTCTAGAGCAAGCTAAGGTTTATGCAGCTACTATAAAGTGTTGCAACAATTGCATAAGATGCTAAACAAGCAAAACCAAAAGGTGCTTAAAGGTAACCTAGTTAGTGTGAGCCAAATACACGGTGAGGTAAGCCATAAGGAAGAAGATGATTTATCGGTGACATTAGCCAAGTTTAAGAAATCTGACCCTTTTATATTCTTAGGAGAGTTAGACATTGATAAAGCTGAAAGATGGCTAATGCCATTGAAGAAGATCTTTGAAGTTATGACTTGCACCACCAAATAAAATGTTAGATTGGCCATTTATAAGCTAACCTTGACTTGGGAAAGCTTCTAAGTAGCTTTTAAAGGTAAATACTTTTGACCATCAGTAATGGCCAATAAGAAGGCTAAATTTAATTTTTGAGAGCAAGGAGAAATGATGGCAGACCAATATGCTGGAAAATTATTTAACTGTGCCATTTTTCTTCATATTTGAAGTATTTTTATGATGACTTTTGGAAGGCCACTAAGTGTAAGAGAGGTCTTAAGCCTGAATTGAAAGATAAGATTTCCCTTTCGAAATTCATAACTTTGAAGAATTGGTACAGAAGTGTAGGGTGTCAAAAAAGGCCTTAAAGGCTAAGAAAAAGAAGGCACTTGAAAACAAATATGATCGAGGTAGAAGCCCTTCAGGGGTAGGTGCAAGAAGAGGATGAGTAGTAGAAGTAGCTTTGAAGGTAGAAGGCCACCTCTAAGACATCCTCTATAAAAGAATAATGTAAGACCCCCAAAAAAGTTCAATGAATACCTCATCAGCATGTAACAAGTATGGAAAGAGCCATGGAAGTGGTCTTTGCCCTGTGTGCTATAACTGTGGGAAATTGAGACATTATGCTTGAAATTACAGGGCACTATGGGAGTAAGCCTCATCTGTTAAACCACCTACACAAGGATGAGTGTCAGCACTTACATAGTAAGAGGTTAATGGATCCCCTAGGCTGATCCAAGGTACTTTTATTATCTATAATCATATTGTAGATGCATTATTTGACTTAGGTGCAACCCATGCATTTATCTCATATGACTATGTCAAGCATTTGGTTTTTGAAATTAGTTTGTTGCCATTTGAATTGTCTGTGTCTGCCCCTACTGGAAATTCCATTATTACATTTGAAGTGTGTTTGAATTATGTTGTACAATTAGATGGCCATTGTACTACCTAAGAACTTATTTGTATTTCCTTGCATTATTTTGATGTAATGATTATTATGGATTCATTGTCAGCGAATAATGTGATATTTGACTGTAACTGTAAGGTTGTTTCATTGCCTACTATTATTCCCGAATCTTGTCTGTTGATTAAGCTTACTTATGTATCTACTGCCCAAGTTAGAAGGTATCTTAAGCATAGTTGTCAAGAGTTCCTTGTGTTCTTCTCCTTGCATGTTAAGGTTGAAGATGGGTAATAAGATATACCTATGATTAAGGAGTTTCTAGAGTTTTTTCCTAAAAAAATTAGTGGACTACCCTTAAAGAAAGTTAGAGTTTTCCATTAACTTAGTTCTTGGTACGGGTCTAATTTCTAAGGCCTTATATAACATGGCACCCGCTTAATGTGTTGAGTTGAAGAGTCAAATAGAAGAGTTACTTTAAAAAGGATTCATTAAGCCAAGTATGTCTTCAAAGGGTACACCAGTATTGTTTGTTAAGAAGAAAGATAGTAGTCTTAGACTTTGCATTAATTATTGGCAGTTGAACTAAGTGACTATCAAGAATAAATATCCTTTACCTAGGATTGATAATTTGCTTGACCAATTGGCGAGAGCATTAGTCTTTTCAAAGATTGATCTTAGGTCTAGATGCTACTTGCTTAAGGTAAATGTTGAGGACATACTTAAAACTGCTTTCAGAACCCAATACAACCATTATAAGTTTTTAGTAATGCCATTTGGGTTAACAAATGCCCCTTCCATCTTTATGGACTACATGAATAAGATCTTTAAGCCTTATCTTAACTAATTTGTAGTAGTGTCAATTGATGATATCCTTGTCTATTCAAAGAGTAGAGAGGAACATGAAGAGCATCTTAGGATAGTTCTTTAGAGTTCAAAAGAGCATCAATTGTATGCAAAACTTAGCAAGTGTGAGTTTTGGTTATAAGAGGTAAAATTTTTAGGTCATGTGATATCAGAGCAAAGGGTAGTGATAGATCTTAATTAGGTAGAGGCAATATGGGATTAGGAGAGACCTCAGTCAATGATTGGAATTCGTAGTGTCTTGAGGTTAACTAGTTACTATAAAAGGTTCTCTAATGAATTTTCCCAATGAACAATGCCTTTGACTAAGTTGACTAGAAAGAACTAACTTTTTTATGTGGGATACTAAGTGTGAGGATACCTTTCAAGAACTTAACAATAGATTAACCTCTGCATCTGTGTTAGTTATACTTGACCCAAAAGAGACCTTTACGATCTATAGTGATACATCTAAGAAGGGATTGGGTTATGTCTTGATGCAACAAGGTAGGTTGATAGCATATGCTTCTAGACAACTTAGGTTTCATGAGGAAAATTATCCTATCGATGACTTAAAATTAGCTACCATGGTTGTTACCCTTAAGATTTGGAAGCACTATCTCTATGGTGCACAATTTGAGGTGTATCATGACCATAAAAGTTTGAAATATTTGTTGATAAAAAAGAGCTTAATATGAGGCAAAAGAGGTGTATGGAATTCTTTAAGGATTATGGCTTTTATTTGAAGTATTATCTAGGAAAGGCAAATGTGGTTGCCGATGCCTTGGATAGGAAATCTATTCACATGGCAATAATAATACTTCGGGAACAAAAATTAATTGAAAAGTAGAGGAATTTGAATTTGTCCATTATTGTACACTATAATAGTCTTCCTTTGGGTGAGTTAAGGATAGAAAGTGACTTTAGGAAGAGAATTAAAGAGGCTTAGGAGTTAGATGAACACTTGGCTAGAACTAGAAAGTAATTGGAAAACAGAAAGGTTAAGGACTTTGATCTATTTGGGATGGTTTGGTAAGGTATCAAGGTAGAGAGTGCATACCTAAGGATGAGGAGATAAGGAATTTAATGTTATCTAAGGCTTATAAGAGTAGGTACACCATTCATATGGATACCACAAAAATTTAAAAAGACATTAAGAAAAGTTTTTGGTGGCTTAGAATGAAATTGGACATAGCATACTATATTACTAAGTGTCTAATTTGTTGAAAGGTTAAGATTGAACACCAAAAAATGGTAGGCTTGTTGCCCACTTTAAAGATTCTAGAATGGATACAAGATAGTATATCTATGGATTTCATGATGGGTTTTCCTAAGACATTCTCAGGTTATGATGCTATTTGGGTGATCATGGATAAGTTGACAAAATCTACTCACTTTTTATCTATTAAAGCCACTTATCCTTTAGATAGACTAGCAGGGCTTTATATCTATGAAATTGTAAGACTACACAATGTTCCTAATAGCACTATGTCCAATAAAAACCTTAGGTTCACATCAACATTTTGGCCACCTTGCAGTAAGCCTTAGATACAAGTCTTAACTTTAGCACCGCCTACCATCCTCAATTAAATAGACAAATTGAAAGGACTATTTAGACTCTTAAGGACATGCTTAGGGTTAATGTGCTAGAATTAAAAGGAAATTAAGCCACGATGTAAGTCCTGAAACCCTTAATTCAGCTATAATAACTTGGTTTCTAATATATTAATGATGAGTAATGACCTGTAGTCCAACATACATGAGTTTATGCTACTTGAAGGCATTTTGGTTGAGATAAAAAGTGTTAATGAGAAGTTTGATTTCCTATGAGCATAAATCCTCATGTATACCTTGATAGTGAATAATGATAAAATGAAATTTCAAATTTTCCCATTTTTCACCTATTGTCCAGTCATTATCCAAATTAAATCTTAATTGCAACTAACTAGAAATAAAATTGTGCATGATTACTTTAATTAGGGGTTAAGGTTGTTACAGGCCTTAAGAAGTTGTCAGGTGTAGTTACAATTCCTATTGTTCTAGTCTCGCATTTTGAGCCTATTAAGGGACCAAATAAATTAATTTTGACTAGAAATTTTTATAGTAAAAATTTCACATCATCAGCTTTTTAAGGACACATAATTTGCATTAATCAAAATTGTGTAGCTCAAGTCATAAATTTCTGATATTTAGACTTCATTATGTGTTCTTTGACTAATCTGAGCAAATGATCACTTTGATGAGTTTCAAGTCCATATACATGTTATCTTGGTTACAATTAACTAATTATGTGTGAATTGGTGAGATAAAATGGTGGAAATCCATGTTTTAGTATTTTAGAGCTATTGGTGTTTTTAGTAACCAAAATTTTCGTTGCTAAAATTATTGTTACCACAATTTTACCATGAATGGACTTATATAAATAAAGAGAATATGAAATATATTACAGTGTAACACAGTTAACTTTAAATAAAAGCATGCATTTCTCATAAGTTAGTTATGTGAATTAGCATGATTTCACAACCTAATTTATGAAAAACAAAAATTTTTTTTATCTTTGCAAATCCTTTAAAAATAAAATGGGGTTTTAGAAAACCATATGCTCCTTTGGTACAATTGGTGAAACTCTCATAAATATCTAGACCTTGTTTACCCATAAAATAGTACTGCATTATGAGCTATAGCACCCCCACTCAATCCATCTTGTAATAGAGTGAGATCATATGACATTATGCTTGGTTCACTAGATGTAGGCATGCATCAACCCTATACCCTTAAGTTATGCCCCAGGCTAACATATCATATGGCATTAAGCCCATTTATCATCATCATCAAGTAAATAACATTCTTCGGGTCTTCACCTCAAGGTTTGTAATATCCAGTTCTTTAAAAATGAGAGAAAACGTGAGAAATGTAACATATGATTTCTTTGTAAACGAACGAAATTCTTTGGATACAAAAGGAAGTTCCCCGAAATGACTTAGTTAAGGTCCCAAAAAATTTAGAAAGCATTCTAGACTTCTAAAAATGAGAATCCCAGGCACAAACAGAAAGAAAAATATAGCTATAATGAAGAAACAAATTGTGACGAAAGATTGATAAAATGTAAGGGCATTTTTGTCATTTTGAGAAAATTCTAGAATTCTCATAGGAGGGCTTTTTAAATGAAAGTTTTGAGTTCTTTCGAGTTCTCAGAGGCCCTGAAAATCATGGGAAGCCCTAGGACAGTTAAAACCTCTTTGGTAGACGTTTTCCAACGTCGATTGACTCGAACTTTGACTGATTCTTTTGGGAAAGTTTTAGCTCTGATTTGAGTGATTCCAAAGGAATTTTATTTAATTGGGAACCTAAATTTTATGATGGAGAAGATGGTTCTCAAAAGGAGTTAAAATGAGCCTAAACGAAGTAAATAGGCGCGTAGAGGCAAAATGGTTATTTTAAAAAATTGTAAAAAAGGCTTCTTAAGTAAGATTACACCTCATCACCTTCTCTAAGCTTCTATTTGCAGAAAAAGGGGCAACAATGGCATTACATTAAGAGGGGAGAGAGAGAAGAAGTTTAAGCTTCCGTTTAGGTAAATAAACAGCCCCGTTTCATCCCGCGCCAATTAGAAAAGTTATTCCTCTCTTTAAAAGCTCTCTAATTGTGGTTTTCTTTTCTTGAAAACTTGAAGATTCATGTCTAACCTATGCTAAAAAGGAACTCTTTTCAAGAAATCAATCAGTGGAAAATAATCTATGCGAAGAGAGCTCAATTTTAAGGTAAGACTTCACTTGAAACACTTGCAAAATCTTGTATTTCTAAGCCATTTAAGCTTAAGTCTAGAGAGAGAAAGTGAGAAGGAGAGTTTTCTTTATGTATTCTTGATGGAATCAAAGGTTATAGAATGTGAGGATTAAGAATATACAACTAGAATTGAAAAGGGAGCTTTAGAATGCAAGTTATGAAATTTAGGGATTTGGTTGTACCTAGGCTAAGATAAAGCTTCTTAGTAGTAATTTAAGTTGTCTAAGAGTATATATGAGTTCCTAAGATATCAAGAGAGCCTCCCACATGCTTCTTCTATCAAAGAAATTAAAATAACTCCATTAGTGCCATATAGAAGCATAGCTTTGGCCAAGGAGAGTTCATGCACCTAGGAAGTGTTTTAATTCCTTCCAAGCTTAGTTTTGCATCATGTATGATGGGAGAGTATAAGAAGAAGCCTTGGAAAAATTTTAAAAATCATAGATAGTGAGATGGTTCATAAGTTCCATATTATGGCTTAAAGAAGTAATACCTAGCTAGGCTCTTTGATTTGATTGTATGATGACTCCAAGAGACTTAAAAGGAGTCAAGAATCATAAATAAATGGAGAGAATGGAGCCAAGATGATGTTTTTCTAAAGTGGCTTCATTAAGTGCATTATGGAACCATAAAAAAGTCTTATAAGTCACCTAGCTTTTCTAGTGATTGAATGGCCTTATAATTTGATTCAAGAGTATAATTAGCTTCTATATAATGTGTCTAGGCCAAGAGAAATGATCTTCACCTCTTTAGGTGTATGAGGTCAAGGGAGAGGATTCAAGACTCAAGGAAAAAGTGTGTAAATACAAGCAAGGTAGCTCTCTCCACCTTCTCTCATGAATGATTACTTGCTTTACTTGTCTTTGAATGTGTGTATGTGTATTTCAAGCCATGAAAAATATTCTAGTATGAGCTCTTACTCCATGGTACCATGATGATGTATTATATTTTCAAATGATGTTTATGATACTTGCTTTGGTTTGCTTGAGTGTGGTGAGGCCAAGAACCCTTAGCCATGGTGAAGATGAGCCAAGAACCCTTAACATTGGTTCAGACAAAGTAAAGAGTCTCCCAAAAGTGAGGTTTACTTCCAAGAGTAAGGTTGAGTCCAAGAACCTCTTAAAGAATGGGTGAGGTAAGTCCAAAATCTACAAGTAAATAGGTGAGGCCAATCCACTTGCTTAGGAAGCCTTTGTGTGCTATGTATGACTTGCTTAAATGTTTAAAATGTTTCTTGAATGTTTGCACATGTTAATATGCCCATACATGCATTTGTAAGACTTGTTTTGCATGCTTTATGTATGATTAAATGAGAGATGAGATATTGGGATTCTTTGAATCTCATCCCCTCCTCTCCAATGATCTAACATGCTAGGTGGACCAAGGGATCAAGGAAATGGAAGCCAACCACATGAAAGATGAGAGTTTGATATCAAAGTGCATAGTTTTTAGTTCTTTAAGGCCATATTGATGCCTAATGATGTAATCCATTGTAGTATATAGTCTATGACATCTTGAACAGCTGTAATTATATTAATAAGTGATGTATAAATGAGAGATTATGTTATGTGACTATTAGAATGTAAAATAAGTATGCTATGGCAATTTGGCCTCTTGAATGGTTTTATGCAAATGTGTATAAGTGTAAGTGAGATGACCAAAATGAGATGCATGAGGTTTAGGACCATTTGGACAGCTCACACAAGTCATAATCATGCTTTTAGACTTGCCTAAGAGGTTCCAAATATTAAGAGAGAGCATTTGGATACTTTGGTATCCTATATGGAGCTAAAATTGACCATAATGGAACCTTATATCACTTTTTATCCAAATGAGCTCTTCTTGATTTGATATTTGGCATAATATTAGATTTTGTTGAGAGCTTTTTGGAAGCTAAAGAACAGAATTTTTGGAGGTCTAGAGAATATTTGATAAATTTTCAAAGTTGGCAAAAATTCCAATTTTGGTCTGATGCACTGTTCACTTGGTCTGAAAATTATTTCTGTCACACAGAGCTCAAATGATATCCAATTGCCATGAAATTTTATATGGAGAAACTATACATTCCCAGTGACTTGAGCCAACTAAAATCACCTCATTTGGAGTTCTAGAGAGGGAGATTTTAAATATTTTGTCCAGTACTAGGCACCCCAACTAACCTCAGGTACTGTTTGATTGGATTTCAAGGTCTAAGCGTGCCTAAATTGATCTGGAGTTATTTTTTCCCTCTAGTTAACATCTACATATTTCCAAATTGGTATCATTTTCATGAATTAGATTTTTTGGAATTAATTGGAGATTTTTGAAGTTTGCTATAGAAACCTATGACAGTACCAGTGAATAGCCCAACCTTTGGACTCTTTTGAATGTCAATCATCTTCTGTGTAGTGATTCATAGTCTGAAAATATTTTTAGCATAAAGTAGATATGTGTAACCTTCCACAATGGCCAAGAATGTATAATTTTAATTTTTCTAGAATTAGTTATAATTTTTCAAAATTTGTGACAGAAATGAGAAAGTTCTAGCTGAAAATGCATATATGTGTTTTATGCTTCCCTTTGGTTTCCACGAGTTGTAGCCACTTTTAGTGATGGAGATGAGTTGTATCCATGTAATTAAATATGAGAATATGATACATGAGTCCATATGGCCCACGAGGCTCCAAAGAAAAATTTTATACGCGACACAACGCTAAGAAACTCATTATTTTACTGCCATATTTCTTACTCTCTTATGGATTACATGTTATGAGACATGAAAGTAGTATGAAATAAACTATAAATATATGGTGTTACAAGGTTCATATCACATAAGCATACATTTGACAAACATTTACATAATGTATAAGAACATTTCAAATTCAAGAGCAACACACCACATTTCATAAATACAACATTATTTCCATCATTCTCAATCTCCTTAAAGCAATCTCATCAAATCTATTTCCATCAAACAAATGCCATTAAATAAATTCCATCAATCTTTTGAATTAAAACAACATTTAATAAAATCCATTTCATAAAGTATGGGAATGCATCTAAAATTATATTTATGGAACTAGATATCTTGATTACGAGTTATGTGCACACTTGCTAAGCAACCTCCACTAATTTCAACCTAATAATTTACAATATATAAATTAAATATTTTTAATACAATATAATTAATTAATTAAGACCACCATAATTTATCCACTTATCATAATGGTTAATTCCGAATAAGCCAATTTCTCCTCCAACACACCACACCCTTACTTGTGCAACATTTTGTTTCCAATCATCCACACCAAATTAATGAATTAAACCATCATTATTAATTTAATTACATTAAATATAAATTAAAATAATTATGAAATATAAAATTTACCCAGACTTCATCCTTAACTAAAGTCCAATATCATCTAGGCATTTCATCAAACACTTGGTGTCAATAAATATTGATTGCAATAAATTAAATATCTTATTGCTAATTCAACCCAACTAATTAGATCACCAAAAAGTGAATTACACATCTAGTTACTCAATTATAACCTCAATTACAAAAATCCCTAATCATCATCAACATAGAATTTCAACATTAACTATTTCAAATTCTAACTGGTTCAAAAGAAAGATAAAAATGAGTAGAATAATTTATTCTTCTATTACTCTGGCTAAATCCTCCATGAAACCATTTAAACTTGAGCTAAAAATGTTCCATTCATCAAAACCAAATCCCTTTTCTCTCTCTTATTTTTTGTCTTAATTAAAGTCAACAATTCCTTTCCCATTTTACTCTAATATGGCATCAATTTAGGGGCAAGATTTTAAGAAGTAAAAAATAAATCAAAAAGAAAATAAAAGATGACATGGATAAGTATTTGGGTGGGTTTAATCCATGGGTCTTGGGTTAAATCCATTAAAATTTACCTTGGACCATGGTAACTCACTTACAAAGTTATTATTAGGCAATGGTAATTTATTTAAATAATTACTATTGGGCTCTTCATATTTTTATTTGGCTACATTAAACCATAGGCCTTTTATTAATTTTCCTATCTTCATCTAAACCCAATAAATATTTTACCTCACCTATCCTATTTCTCAATATTCCATTTAATAAAATAAACCTTCATAATTTTCTAATTATTTAAATAATAAAACATCCATTAAATCCTCAAATTCCCAATTAATGAAACTAGTCCCTAATTGACCAACACTATAATAAATCACACCTAGCCAAGTCCTTGAGTAATAAATTAATAAAAATACCAATAAATACCTAAATACTCCATTTTCACATCCCAAATTCTCAATTAATATTTAGTACAATCTAAATTAATTAATAAATCCCTAATTAAATTATATTCATTGATTTATTAATTCAAGATGTTACATTTCTCTCCTTTAAAAGAATTTTGTCTTCTAAATTTAGATTGTCTCAAGCAAATAACACCAAATATGACTTCCTCATGTCTTCTTCAGTCTCCAAAGTCACCTCTTCTAAGGATAGTTCCTTCTGAACCATCGTAACCAACGGTATGCTCTTGCTTCTGAGTTACTTAATCTGGTAGTCAATAGTGCTCTCTAGTTCAACCTATAATACATATCATCTTATAAATGCACCGACTCAAACTCAATGACATGTGAAGGATGAAGTGATTCTTTTTGAGTTCAAACATATAAAATATATTATGAATTTGAGAAAGGTTTGGTGGCAAAGCAATACGATAGGCCACTAGCCTGACTTAATCAAGGATCTCAAATAGACCTAGGTATTAAGGACTAACCTTTCTATACTTCAAAGGCTAGCTTACACCTATGACTGGACAGACTCTAAGGAACACATGGTCATCAACCTTAAACTTTAGGAGTCTCCTCCTCCTATCAACATAGCTTTTCTTTCTATTCAAGGAAGTGAATAATTTCTTTTTAATTAGCTCTATGTGCCTAGTGTCATATCTAATATTTTTTTGTAAATTCCTAGAAATTAAAAGAGAAGATAAAATACATGTTAATGAAGGACTAGAGACCTAATTAAAATTAAAGGAAAGGGCTAAAAGAGAGAAAAATGTGAGACAAGAGGAAAAAGGAACCATCCTAAGCGAGAAAAATCATAGATTTAAATATTATGAGATTTAAAATGAGAAACGCATATCCCTCATCATAATATGATAAAATAAGACTAGCAGATTAACTAGATGGGGTAAAATTAGTTAAATCTCTGACAGTGTACAAATTAAGGTTTTCAATAGCTATATTTTACATTAGACTTTTTTAGATTACTTTAAGTCCCTGAAACCTCAGAGAAAATATTTTTAATGAAAAGGGGACTCTAAAATTTAGTATGGAGCAATCAGTTTTTGAAATAAATGAAAAATGAGCTCAAACGAAGGGACATAATCAATATTTTTAAAGTTGTTAAAAATATCTTATATTTTTCTTCTTTTAAGTCATACCCTTCTTCCCCATCATGTAGAACAAAGTTTTAGCAATTCAAAATAGATCCATGGAGACATGAAAAGGAGGAAGAGGGAGAAGGAGAAGGAAGGCAAATGAGGTAAGAAAATATGCAAATTTTCATCATATACCAATTAGTAAACCTCTTTTTTTCTTTATGCTCTTTCTAATAATGGTTTTAGTTTCTTGAAAAGCTAAAATTTGTGGTTGGCCTCTTAGGCAAAAGAGGAGATTTGAGGAAGCTAAATACACCACAAGAAACTACAAGTAAAGAGCTTTCAAATAAGGTATGCACCAAGCCATGTGAATTATTATTCTTTGAACCCTAAACCTTGAGATAGTTCAGCCTAGAGAAAGAGAGGGGGAGGGAGGAGAAGACTTGAGCCTAGGTAAAACTTGATAGAAACAAGCGTTTAAAAGGATGAGGAGTAAGATTATATAAAGAAAATCACAAAGGAAGCTGTAGAAATTAAGTTAGGGTCACCTAGAGTTTTAGATGAGCCATGGAAGTTTCAAAACCCTAAGAAGATTATTTGAACTCTCTAAGGCCATAATTGAACTAGAAATGAGCCATGGGTATCCTAAATCTTCCAAATTCTTTATTAAGTAAACAAAAATTCCATAGTTAGGCAAGAAGGGTGTAACAACCAGAAAAAAAAAAAATTTGAAGTCCTGAAATTTTCTAAGTCTGCTAGCTATAGCAAGAAATGCCCTAGCTATAGTAAGAGTGCATGTTTGCTATAGCGAGAATGCTTCTAGCTATAGCAAGTTCATGCATCTCATACAAAAATTATGGAGTTTCTCGCAATAGCCCATGCCATAGCAAAAACAGGGATCTGGGACTGATACGTGCTCGCCGTAGCAAGGGTTATTCTTCGCTATAGCAAGGGTTATTCTTCGCTATAGCGAGGGTTAGTCTGAAAAAGTATAAAAAAAGAGAATTTGACTTCTTAAAGCATCCAAATCCTTTCCTTCTCTTTTAACCGACTTAAGCTTCGACCAAAATAGAGAAAAAGGCTGAAGAGAGAAAGAGAGACCTAGAGAAGGAAGGAAGAACAAGAAAAAGGTAAGCATAACTTGAGATCTCTATAGCTTTTCTTCTTAGAGTTTTGTTCTTCTCTCTTTGCCCTCTCTTTCTATAGTTTTGGTTGTTGACTTGGCTTTGTTTTGGGCCTAAGTCAGAGGGGGAAGTGTAAGGATTTGAGGAGAAGATTTATGCAAAGGAAGAGCCTCTTAGAAAGAGCTTTATTTACGATAACTTCTTTCCATTTTATTGCATCTTCTCCCCTTGCTTTCCTTGAGTATGTTGGTTCTACCAACTTGAAAGCTTGAGAGAGGAAGGAAGCCTAACCTAGAGTAAGCAAGAGATCCTTGAATTAGAGTGTGATAAGTTGAGAAATGCAAAGAAAGGAGAAGAAGAGTTGGTGAAATTCTAGAGAAAGAGAACCCCTAGTTTCTTACATATTTAGTGGCGTTTGCCTTGATGAAGAGCCCTCTAGCTTTGTAAATAATTATTGAGTTATGAGAGAGTAATTCCATGCTCTTTTTTGTGTCTCGGCTTAAGAGAATTGGCTCCATCTAGTTGTAATTGTGAGACCAAGAAGGGATAAGAGAAATTGAAAGGGAAGGCTTGTGTTGGCTTATAAGGTAGCTCTCCACTGTTTCTTGTTGCATTCTTGGATGTGTAATAGTCATTGTATGCTTGTGTATATGCTTGTATGATGAGACATGCCATTTGATGTTATCTTAATGCATTGGTACTAATATGCTTATGTTTTGGGTTATAAAAATTGCTCGGGTGAGGTAATGCCAAAAGTCCCTTGAGATGGGTTAAGTGGAGTCAAAAGTCCCTAAACTAAGGGTGAGGCCAATCCAAAAGTCCTAAAAATCGGTGAAGCTAAACCAAAAGTCTCTAGAGCTTATTCTTGGCATTGATATGATATTCATGGTATGAAAATCATGTGTTGTGTAATTATGAATGGTTTGCATGCTTTGACTTGTTTATATGCCTTGATTGCTTCCTTGAATGAGTGCATGAGCTATTGAGATTTCATGAATCTCACCCCCTTCCCTCTCCCATCTCATATGATCCAGGTGGAGCTGAAGAGCCTAAGAGTGAAAGCCATGAGGCATAGAAGGCCTTTGTTTTGATATTTTGCACACTCACACATAGTTTGATGTATAGGAAAGTCAAAGTACTCATGTATACATATTCTTTTTGAGATGTAAATGCTTAAGCAAGTATAGAAATATGTATAAATGATGTGTAAACTATGTAGAGAGCCAAAGTAATGAAAATATGAGATTTGGCCCCTTTGTGGATTATATGCAGTAGTGTACTTTTGCCTGTAGCATAGCGAGTTTGAGATGTATGATGATATAAACCACTTGGGCATTTCACATATGCTATGTTTATACTTTAAAACTTACCCAAGAGATGCTAGAACGTGTGGGAGGCTATTTGGACCCACTTTGAACTATTTTAGGTACCAAAACTGCCAAATTTGTGAGCCCATCAAAGTATCACCAAATGAGCTCTTCTTGATATGAAATTTGGTATGCCTCTAGAGCTTTTTGAGATCTTGTTGGAAATATAAAGTGGGTAATATTTGGAGTTCTATGGAATATTTGGCAAATTGTTGAAATTGAAAAATTTTCTGGTTTTGGTTATTGTACTGTGCAACTAGGTCTAAAAATGAATCTGTGTCATTCATAGACCAAATGGTGTCCGATTGTCATGAAATTTTATGGTCATAAACTATATATCCATATTGACCTATACAACTAGAAGCACCTCAATCGGAGGTCTGTAGAGGAAGAAATAACTTTTTGAAGCTCTATGTTAGTATTAGGGAAGTCATCCAACCTTTGTTACTGTTTTATCAGTTTTTGAGGTCCAAAGGCTACTGAAATGATCTGAACTTATTTTTTCCTCTATTTAACATCTTTATATTTCCAAATTAGTATGGCTTTACCAGATTGGATTTTTGTGGAATTAGTTATAAATTTTTGAAGTTCATGACAGCAAGCTGCATCAGTACCAGGGACAGTTAGACCTCTGTCTCTTTTTCGATGTCAAACATGGTCTAAACGCTGAGATTGTGCTTTGGAATTATTTTTATGTAAATTTAACATACATAGCTTCCCAGAAAGCTATTTTTTGCTTGATTTATATTTTTCTATAATTAGTTATGAGTTTCCAAAGTTAGAGCCAAAAATATGACTTTTAGGCCCATTTGAGAAATTGCATTTTCTTGGTTTTTGGCTTCATATTCCGTGGTTCATGGGATGTTTTATGTTATGTATGAGTTGTATAAATGGATTTTGAGTAGAGAATGTGAATGATGGGTTCACGGGACCCACAGGGCAAAATATGAGTGTTTAAACCCCCAACTTAAAGTATTAAAATACTACGGTTTTAGTCCTTTTCATTGGAAATCATATGGAATCAAGCTAAGAGGGAGATTAATTGAGGTTAAGACATTATGGTGTTACAAAGAGGTGTGTCTTGACTAAAGAGTTTGAATGCATAAGAAGTTGTTCTGTTGATTCTAAGGTTTTAGATTGTCTAGATATGAAATATAAAGAATAATGGAATCATTGGAATGAATTTAGAAGCCTTATATTTATAAGTAAAAAATAAGGATTCAAAGATACCTAAATAGGCAATATGCTTATGATAGCCCTAATGAATTCCATTAGAGTCATATAGCTCATGCACGAAGAGATCTTGAAGCCTATAAGTTGAATTTTGAGAGTTACCCATTAAGGCATTCAAAATGACCTATGTAACACTGTAAGTGTTAATATGTATATGTAGTGGTAGAATGAGTTAGATTAATTCCTAATAGGTTGCTTTATATCTCTATTGATATGTTTAGGCCAAGTTAAAGTGAACATTCCCTTGTGTGTGGGGGGAGGGGGTTGAGGAAAGCAAAACAAAAGAGAAAAAACAAGTGAGCTAGTGAAGGGTCAAGATTCTTAGCTTTAAAAAGTAGCTTACTCTTCCTTCCTTGAATGCATTTGGATGCATTTTGAGTTGATATGCATTATATGTATCGGTTATTTTATGATTACTTGAGTTATGTTTCAATTGGCTTTACAATATGAGCTTTATATGTGCATCAATTATGTCTTGGCTCTTAGTAAGAATGGCAAAGAATTTAGCATAGTAGTTCTTCCCTTGCCCAGAGATAAGCCTAGCTAGTATAATTTTATATTATGGCTAGATCAGTACAAAAGTTTTATGCCAATTATATGTTTAAGTTGTTTTATGTGCATATGACCCTACATACATGCATTGCTTTTAATGCTTGAATCATATATTGTGTGCATTAAATTGGATTGAGTGTGGCTACTAAGATTCCCCCCCCCCCCAACATCTCACCCTTTGATCTCCCACTAACCATGTCAAGTGAGCCTAGCAAGGAGGAGAAAGGAAAAGAAACAATGAATTAAAGGAAGAGTAGTTAAAGTCCATAAGATATAGATGTTCTTTTGATATGTAATATATGTATATTATTGATGTTTACAATGATGAAATGTAATGGCAGTCCATGGATAAACAATAGACATAAATGTATGCCAACTTGATGTATATATATGTAATTGGAGCATGTTTTAGTATATGTTATGTCCATGGTTCCTTATGCTTTTTTACAAGTCGAATGGTGATTTTTAGATGCTAGGAAACTTTCATATATCGAATCATGTGTAGATGATGTAAGTATGAGTTGAAAGTTGCTTATGGTTGGAAATTGCATATTAAAGCCCAAATAAACCACTTTGAAGTCAAAAATTTATTGAAATGAGTCATAAAATGCATCCTTGCCCTTATAGCTTAAATGATAGAGTTTAGGGCTAAAATTTTTGTGAGCATATAGAGTTTTGTATAGAACCAAAATTTGTATTTTTCAGAACTCTATAGAACATTTAGTGAATTTTCAAACTAGGCCCTAAAAAGCTATTATGCATTATTATACTATTCATATTGGCATAGCTATGAACTTTATGCTCTTTGAAGGGTCAAATAGATTAATTTTTATAGTAGATAATTCTCATTGTAAGCTTTCTAAGGATATCTAATTTGCAATAATTGGATTTATGTAGCCACAAAGTTGTGATTTTTTAAAATTTAAGCCATATTATGTGACTATGGTCAAGTATGCTCATTTGATTCTTTTATATGCATGGAATTCATATACATAGTCCAATGGATCAAAACATATGTGTATAGGAGTTATGAATTTTAATGAGAAAAAATACCATTTTTGGGCATCTGGGTTTCATTTAAGGTATTCAATAGCAAAATTATCACTGCTAAAAAAATTGTAATGAATGTTTCCATATAAATTGACACTGACTTGTATTGAATAAATGAAGTATAGTAAGTTATCACACCTAGAAGTCTTATCCATAATATCTAGACCTAGTAAACTTCTCTTCCCTAACTTGACCTAACAAAGTGGAGGCCTCCACTTTCTCCCATACATAACCTTAAAAGGGTTCCATTTGGATACTAGAACAGTAACTATTATTATAAGCAAACTTAGCTAATGGTAGATACGTATTCTAGTTCCCTTAAGATCTAACACACAAGGCCTTAGCATATCCTTTAACATCTGAATGGTCTGCTCAGTCTATCTATCTAACTAAGAGTGATAGGCTATACAAAAGTTCAATCTAGTTTCTAAGGCTACTTAAAGTGCTTTCCAAAATCTAAAGATAAATTTAGGATCTCTATTAGACACTATACTATTGGGTACCCTATGAAGCCTCACTATCTCCCTAATGTAGACATGTGTTAATTTATCTAAAGGATAAGTAGACTTGATAGGTAAGAAATAGGGAGACGTAGTCAGTCTATCCACAACTACCAAAATAACATTAAAACTTAAACATGTCTTAGGTAACCCCATCACAAAGTTCTTTAAAGTACCATCCCATTTCCACCAAGGTATTTATAAGTGTTGCAACATTCTATCTAGCTTCTAATGTTCTATCTTAACCCTCTAACAATTTAAGCACTTAGACACATACTTAGCTACATCTAGTTTCATACTAAGTCACCTAAAGATTTTCCAAAGATCTTGATACATCTTGATTGTACCTAGATGAATGATATATCTACTCTTATAGGCTTTAACTAAAACCACATATCTTGTATCATCACCTTCTAAAATGCACAATCTATCCTAGTACAAAATCACACCATCCTCAGCAACATTGAACTCTTGAAATTTACATGGAGGAATTTTCTCTCTAATCTCTTTCAAAAATTTATCCTAAAACTGAGCACTCCTAATCTAGTTTCTAAAATCACTCTAACTCTTAAGCTGTCTCAACCAAAGGCTTCTTAGATTAACAAAGATAAATAGGTTCAAATCCCTCAAATCCTTAATCAATTGTTATTCTCTAATCATCATCACAGCTATAGGGATTGATTTCCTATTCAAGACATTAGCTATAATGTTAGCTTTCCCTAGGTGATACATGAGAACAAATCGTAGTTCTTAAGGAATTTTACCTATATTTTTTGCCTTATTTTAAACTCCGTCTAGCCAAACAAGTACTTAAAACACATATGATCATTAAATACCTCAAATGACACTCTATAAATGTAATGTCTCTAAATTTTCAATGTAAACACTACAGTAGCTAACACTAGATCATGGGTAAGATAGCTTTCCTTGTGTGGCCTATGTCTAATGGCATGGACTACTACCCTTCCTTGCTATATCGATACACACCTTAAAGCCTTCTTGGATGCATCACTATATGCTACAAAAAATTTTTATGGGTTAGGAATTATCAATGCTAAGTAGAAGTTAACATAACCTTCGGCTCCTAAAACATTTCTCACACTTACCATCCCACTCAAAAGGTCTATCTTTCTTGATTAGCCTAGTCAAAGGTATAACTAATTAAGAAAATTTGTTAATGAACCTCTGATAATACCTAGCTAATCCTAAGAAACTCATAACCTTAATTACTAACTTAGGCCTTTCTTAACTCATAACTACCTTAATCTTACTATAGTTTATAGATACCCCTACTGTGAAGATAACATGTCCTAGAAATTTCATCTCTCTAAGTCAAAACTCACATTTGCTTAGTGTGGCAAAGAGCTGTTTCTCCTTCAACACCTAGAGCACTATCCTAAGATGTTTCTTATGATCCTCAAAGCTTCTAGAGTAGATAAGGATATCATCTATATAAATCACAATAAACTAATCTAAGTAGGGCTAAAATATCTTATTCATATAATTCATAAAGATCTCTAAAGCACTAGTTAAACCAAAGGGCACAATAAAAAATCCTTAGTAACCATACTTAGTCTTAAAAGTTGTCTTAGGTATGTCCTTAGCTCTAACTCTCACCTAATGACACCTAGACTTAAGATCTATCTTAGGAAAGACAATTGCTCTTGACAACTAATCTAATAAGTCAGTTATCCTAGGCAATGGATAATTGTTCTTAATAGTAACCTCGTCCAACTACTTATAATCTATACACCGCCTCATACTTTCATCTTTCTTCTTAACAAATAACACTGATGCATCCTAAGGGGATATACTGGGCCTAATGAACCCTTTCTCTAGCAACTCCTCAATCAACTTTTATAGTTTAGCTAATTTTATAGGTTCCCTTCTATGAAAGGTTTTAAATATGAGTCAAGTCTCTAGAACTAAATCTATTACAAATTCTAACTCCCTAATTTATGGTAATCCACTAATTTTTTCAGGGAAAACCTTTTATTATTCACTCATAATTGGTATACTTTCTATACCCTCTTCTATCTTAACCTATAAGGAAAAGAAAACCATAAACCCTTGACATCCCCTTCTAAAATATCTCTCAACTTGGGTGTTAGATAGATAAAAGAAACAAACAATCAAAATTTTCAACACTAAACACATAAATAGGTAGAGATCTAGTCTTTCTAAAACAGTCAAGCATATCATTATTAGTAAACAATCAAGCCAAGCCAATAAGAACATCTATATCAATCAAAGGACTACAAATTAAATCAAGAGTCTAAGATTGGTTATAAAACTCACTGTGCAATTTAAATAAACTCTGGAAGTCCTAACTTTACCTTTCATAGGAGCAACAGTAGAAAAATTAAAAGGTAAGTTACTTATAAGCTAACCCTAAACATTTCACATAGCCTTATGAAATAAAAGAATGGGTTGCCCTAGAATCAAGCAATGCATCTATAATATGATTTTTTTTTATCTTAAATGTACCCCAAATTAAGTTCAGAAATTGACTGGCCTCCTGTTGACTTAAAGAGACAACTTTGGTTCTGTGGTCTTAAAAATGAGACTAGCTGTAAGACCTTAAAATTAATTATGAATAATTATAATGAATTTAAGGAATTAATATGGAAAATTAGTAAAATTAATTAAGTGGAATGAGGAGATGGATATTTAATTTGGGCCATATGATTAAACCAATTATACCATGAGATAAGTAGGAGAGCTCAATACTAGTCTTCTTAGAGCCCCAACTTAATTTTAATAAGCCTAAAACTTAGAAATGGATTTGAGTGAAACAAGAACCCATTTAGCCTTAGCCCAAAACTTAAAGAAATAGGTCCAAATGGATCTTGGGCTATTGGATCAATACATTCCATCCCCAACCTTAAAAGTTATGCTAGCCAACCCATGAAATTTGGCCCAATAAGCTAAAAATCTGAACCCACTTGGATTTAGGCCTTTGGGTCAGCCCACAACACAACTTAAACCCTAAAACCACTTTAGCCTTCCCCCCATTCTATAGAAACACTTTGAGAGCAAAGAAAATTCAGAGGTCTTAGGAGGTAGCTAGGGTTCTTAGCACAATTCCATCATTTTCCACTCATAGAGCAAGATTCAACTAAGGTAACTTATATATAACTTAACTTTCTATTCTTTCTCTTCAATTTGGCCCATGGCTTTTCATTTGGAGCATTTTCACCCATACCCAAATCTAAAATGTGTTGTTTGGTATTTTCATGGTAGATTTTCAGAAGTTAGGACTAGGGGTATTGTTAGGTAAGTATTTCTTTCTCATTTTGATGCATTTTCTGCTAATTTGATACCCTTATAGTTGATTTATGATATGGACATTAATTTAGTGCCAATTTACCCAAAAAATTAAGAGGTATCTTGAGGTTTATAGTGTGAGAAACACCAAATTCGAATTTAAAGCTTGTTGTGGCTAGGTAAGTGTCCTCTAGGTAGTCCTTAGTAGTTTAATTCTATAGGTATCTAATTTGCTACTATAAATGATGATTAAGAGTAGTGATTGTCTGATTTTATGATCATAGGGCGATTTTGGCACTATTGTTAGCCTTTAAAGATTGTCCATAAAGTGAAGTAACTGGGATTAATTTTTATTCCTTGCATATATTCAATTTAATCTTATATCTGTTGTACATATATGATTTTAAATGCTAAATGAATAATTGGCTATCTAATATGTTGTGATTGGATCTTGTGAGTCCATAGTGGAGCTATGGTGTGGCTGCCACCCATGCATCGTGCTTAGGTATTGAGTTATGATCAGACCTTTGAATGCACTGAGCCTTGGTTGTGCTTAATAGGGAAGTGGCGCCATGGACAGGCCTTTCCTAGTGTTAATGGCCTTTAACATGTTGTATGTGATTACTAGTATGGGATAATGATTACTGGTAGATCAACTATTGCATTTTGCTGATATTATGTTATTTCTTATACTTATCCAATTTAATGCATATATGTTGATTAATTTGAAGCATATGAATGAAATTTATCTCTAGTTACTGAGATTTATATCTCACCCCGTTTCATGGGCTAATTATTTCATATGAAGGCTCTTCGGGTAAGGATAAAGGAAAGCAAGTGAATGAACATCTATAAGCTAAGACCCTGTGTAGAGAAAGCTATACTTAGTTAATCTAACTTAGGGTAGATGCTAATTTTGTCATTCTTTTGTATAGTATTATCATGTAATCATATTGCCAAGTGTAAGAGTTTTGTGTTTTGGTGATCTATGATGTATCTAATAAGGAGTTAGGCCTTATACAAATTTAGAATATGATGTATACACTCATTTACATCTAATATGGAACCTTGCTAACTTTAAGATATGATTTATCATTTGAGAATGTAATCATGCATTACCTTAAATGTTGACTTAGACTAGTATTGTATGGAACCTCTGTTGAAATTTACATTTGAATGATAATAGTAGTGGCTTTTAGTATTCCTTGTGTCAAAGTCCATGATTTGCTAATATATGGTAGATGGATAGGTAGAGATCAAAACCTAAGTTTTAAATTGATTAGAATTGGTATGCTGAGTAATTGAAATAGTAGGATGCCATTAAAACCCCACAAATTAAGGTAAAATGACCCTAGAATGGTGCTAGAGGGAGGCATGGTATGTAGGGTGTAATATCCGATTCTCAAAAAATGAGAGAAAATGACAAGAACGTAACATATGGTTTCTCCGTAAATGTACGAAATTCACCGGATACAAAAAGAAGTCCTCAGAAATGAATTAGTTAAGGTCCTAAAAAATTTAAGTAGTATTCTAGACTCTTCAAAATGAGAATCTCAGGCTCAGATGGAAAGAAAAACAAAACTAGAATGAAGAAACAGATTTGAACGAAAAGTTAACGAAATGTAATGGCATTTTTGTAATTTTGAGTAAATTTTGAAATTCTCATAGGAGGGCTTTTTAAATGAAATTTTTGAATTCTTTGGGATTCTCAGAGACACTAAAAACTATGGGAAGTCCCGGGATAATTAAAACCCCTCCGGTGGATATTTTCTAACGTCGGTTAACCCAAACTTTGATAGATTCGTTCGAGAAGGTTTTAGCTTTAATTTGAGTGATTCCAAAGATATTTTATTAAATTGGTAACCTCAATTTCATGATAGAAAAGACAATTCTAAAAAAGGAGCTAAAATGAACTAGAAATGAAAATGCCAAGACGAATGGGCAAAATTGAAATTTTTGAAAAGTGTTTCTTAAACCTACCTATATATATATGAGGCGCCCCATCTCCTCCTTCATTTATCCACAATTGTTTTTGCCCTAAACTAGAAGAGAGAGCTAGGGTTTGAGGAGCACTAAGAGGAGGAGAAAGGAAGGAGAAAAGCAAGGTAAAAAGTATGGATTTTCTTGGTTTTTTCATGTTTTCTTTTTAACAAACCTCTTCTTCTCCATTACTCCTTCTTTCCTATAGTTTTATTGAAGTTTTTGGATCTCTTTTGAGGAAAGAACAGAAGGGAAAATTCGGATTTGAAGAGAAGAGGCCAAGGAAACTGAGAAACAAGCAAGAAAAGCTAAGGAAACAAGATAAATCTTCATTCCATGGTAGCTACCTCTTGCTCCCTTCTTCTCCTTGGTTCACCCCATGTATGTAGCTTCAAGAGGGCTTGAATTTTGAGTAGAACCAAGGGTGAATCCTAGGAATTTAAGGGAGGAAAATAAGAATATGCAAAGAAATTCAAGTAAAAGCCATTGATTTTCAAGATAGCAAACCTAAGGTTTCATGAGCTCCCTTAAAAATCTGATTTGATGTAATTATTCCTAGGCCTAAATGAGTTTTTGGATGAGCTCTTGAGATCCCTAAAAGGCTCCTCATATGCATCTTGCATCAAGAAAATGAAGCAAACCCATTTGGTACTCATATGGAGCATAGTTTTGGCCTAGGCTAGAAAGAGTACCAAGAGGGAGTTTTAAATTGTTCCAAGCTTACTTTTGAGTCATATATGATGGAAGAGGATGAGAGAAAGCCTTGAAAAAATTTTAGAAGCTATGGATAGTGAGATGGCATCATAGGTTCCATAATATTGATTAAAGAAGCAACACCTAGCTAGGCTCCTTGATTTAATTGTGTGATGACTCCAAGAGATTTAAATGGAGTCAAGAATCATAAATAGATAGAGAGAATAGAGCCAAGATAATGTTTTCTCAAGGTTGCTTCATTAAGTGCATTATAGAACCATAAAAGAGCCATATGAACCACCTAGCTCTTCTAGTGAATGTATGGCCTTAGAATTTGATTCAAGAATATAATTGGCTTCCATATAATGTGTTTAGGCCAAGAGAAACAAGACTTATATCATTGTGAGTGTGTGACCGAGAGAGGGAGCATAATTCCAAGAGAAAAAGTGTGCTTGTATGGCAAAGGTAGCTCTCTCCACTTTTCTCTCATGCATGAATGTGTGCTTGCCTTGTCTTTACATGTATGTATGCATGTTTTAAGCCATGAAAAGTGTTCCAGTATGATGTCATATGTCATGGTACCATGATGATGTTTTATGCATTCAATGATGTTTTATATGCTTGCCTTGGTTTGCTTGAGTGTAGAGAAGCCAAGAACTCCTAACTATGGTGAAGATGAGCTAAGAACTCTTAAAATTAGTTTAGACAAAGTAAAGAGTCTCTTAAAAATAAGACTCCTAAGAATAAGGTTGAGTCAAAAATCTCTTAAAAAAATGGGTGAGGCAAGTCCGAAATCCACAACTAAATGGGTGAGGCTAATCCACTCATTTGGCAAGCCTATGTATGCTATGTATAACTTGTTCAAATGCCAAGGACGTCTCTTGAATGCTCATACATTTCAATATATCCATGCATGTATTTTCAAAACTTGTATTGCATACTTTATGTGTGATTGAAAGGGAGATGAGCTATTGGGATTCTTTGAATCTCATCCCCTCCTCTCCAATGTCTTAACATGCTAGATTGAGCAATTGAGCAAGGTAATGGAAGCCACCAAGTCTAAAAGAAGGAGATTGACATCAAAGTGTATGAAAATGCCTAGTTTTGTTTCTTTTGTAGCCATACACATGGCATATAATGTAACCCCATGATGAAATTGTTATGTAATCATTTGAACATGTGTAAATACCCATATATTTGATGTATGAATGAGGTTTGATGCTAAATGAATGATAATGTAGTTTTTGGGTATTGAATGGCAAGAGAAGGTGTATGCATGCTTGTGTATGGCAGGGGATGAGAGAGTGAGTTTGAGAAATCTGATTTTATGCACCTTTGAAACAAGTTTAGAGATCCATTTTGGTGCATTCCCATATGCTCAAATGGTCATGGTTGCCTTAGAACTTGAAATGGACTATTTGGACCCCTTTGATAACATAAAATGAGCCATTTTGCAACCTAATGTCAAGATCTGAACAAATGAACGAATTTGCTCATGAAATTTGGCAGACATATAGATCCTATCTAGAGCTTTTTTGGAAGACAAAGATCATATTATATTGAAACTCTGTGGAATTAATTATAAATTTCCAAAATTGGCATTTTTTTGCTAAATTGATGCAGACACTGTTCATATGGTCAAAAACTTGGGCTACGTCATTCATGGATCCAATAATATCCAATGCTCATGAAATTTTATGGGCCTAAACTAGACATGTTTAACTTTCCATGGCCACTAAGATAATCCTAATTAGACCTCTGAACAGGGAGATATGAATTTTTGAAGTTAGAGGTCAATACCAGTAATAACAGTTGACCTCTGGTACTATTCCATCAATTTCTAGTAGGTTGTAGCATTTGTCATGATCTTAATTTATTTTTACATAAATTAGACATCTGTAGCTTTCTATAATGGTATAGTGTGCCTGATTTTGATGTTTCTAGAATTAGTTATGATTTTCCAAAATTCAGGCACAGAATCTGGAAAATTAGTCCAAGGCTACACCATTGTATTTTATGTATCTACTCCCTTTGCTCAAGGTATAAGCCACTTCTTGAGCTTTTTATGAGTTGTAATTGTGTATTTAAATATGAGGATGAGATGGATAAGTCCATATGGCCCACGAGACATGAAATGAAAAATTTATCCGTGATGTAATATAACTTTATTCATGATTTCCAATGCCATTATGTTACTTCTTATAGAACTAGCATAAGATAAGGCATGGAAATTGCATGAGTTAAGTCTTAGAATTATGGTGTTACATTTATTGGTATCAGAGCAAAGTTTCAAGCTTTTTAAGGTTGGATTTGGCTTGAGGATATGGCGATAAAGCTATAAAAAGGCTTGTACAGTTATGTAAAGCCTTATAAGAGGCATTTTTGGTGTGTGAAGGTAGTGCATGGCTATGTTTATGATAAGTAAGTTATAGAATGTTCTTGGAGTAAATAGTGAACATCGAGAAAGGTTGGCCTCTAGAATAGCTTGAGCAAAGCTAAGTGATCTAACGACTAGAGCTGTACAAAATGATGATAGCTCGCTGGGATTAATAGCAAGCCTTAGGTATGAATAATGAGAAATAATCTTATTGATACGAAGAGGCTTGTTGTAACACGCTAAAATTAATTAAGGTGATAATCATGGATTTGGGTTAATTAAGAATAATTAATATGGAATAATTAGATAAGTTAAGTGAATGAAAATTTTGAGAAGTAAATTAATAATATGAGTTGAGAATTAATTGGGATAGAAACTTCATCTAGGCCTAAATTAATGTAAGAGATCATGATAAGAGGCTAATGAAGGCCCAATAAGTTAAGTGCAGACCCAATCTGATTCAATGTGATAGAGGCCCAAGATCCACCTTGTATAAGCTCTTAGAAATGGCCCAATAAACCTTATGCTAACCCAAAACAATAGAGTTCTTAAAACTAGGTCTGGCCCAATAAAATTCTACAGCCCAACACCTTAAAGTTGGCCCAACAAAGCTAAAATCTGAGGCCCATTTGGAGTTGGATCTTGGAGCAGCCCATAACCCACCTTAGACTAAACTTAAACCCAACTAAAACCTAAACACTTCAGCCTCTTCCCCATTTTGCTGAAACACAAGAGAGAAATTCGGAGCTTTAAAGGGAGGCTAGGGTTTTGGGCAAGAAATCCACCATTTCTCACTTCTAGAGCAAGATTCAGCTAAGGTAATAGTTGTATAACTTAATCCCCTTCTCTTTCTCTTCATTTTGGCCTAATTAGTTTTTCATTTGGAATATTTTCACCCACACCCAAAATCTGAAACTTGTCATTTGATGTTTCCATGGTGAAAATTCGTAGGTTGAGGCTAGGGCTGACATTAGGTAAGTATAAACTCTCTATTTTGATGCTTTCTTTGCTAGTTTGAGACCCATATAGCTTATTTATAATATGGGTATTATTTCTATACGAATTTACTCAAAATTTGAGATGTTATTTAGAGGTTTCTGGGTTAGGAGCAACTGAATCCGAATTTGGTTTTAATGGTGATTGGGTAAGTGTTTCTGAGTAGTTCTATATAGCTTAAATTTTTTTTAAATGATGGGCTACTTATACAAATTGTGATTAGGGATAGTAATGACTTGGTTTTGTGTCCATAGGCTGAAGTAACATTCAATTGGCTCTTAGAGGATTGGCTACAAGTGAGGTAACCGAGACTATATTAATTCCATGTATATATCTATTTTAATTTCATATTTACTATATATGAATGGTTTGAAATGCTAAATGAATTGGTTGGCTATCTATTGTATTATGATTGGACCTTGTGAGTTCATGGTGGAGCTGTGGTACGGCTGCCACCTGTGCATGTACTTTGATCGGGCATTGAGTTATGATCAAACCCCAAATGCACTGAGCTTTGGTTGTACTCAATGGGGAGTAAGTGCCGTGGACGGGTCTCTCCCAGTGTTATTGGCCTTTAACATGTGGAAATATGATTGCTAGTATGGGATAATAATCATGATAGCCTAATTGTTTCATTTACTGATATGACTGGTATGTTTTTTGATGCTTATGTGAAATCATGCATATATGTTAATTGAATTGGAATATATGATGGAATTTTCCTTAGTTACTGAGATTCACATCTTACCCCATTTTATGGGATTAAACATTTCAGGTGAAGGCCCTTCGGGTAAGGATAAGGGGAAGCAAGTGGATGAAAATCCATGAGCTCTAGCCATATGTGAAGGAAGCTACACTTGGGCTAATCTGAGTAGAGTAGATGTAATTTTGTTAATCGTTTATATAGTATCATCATGTAATCATATTGTCAAGTGTAGGCGCTTATATTTTGATTAGTTGGAATGTATTTATTAATGAGTTAAGTCTCAATGTAGCTTAGTTTTGGATGTATGAACTTATAGTATCTTATGTATAAACTTTGTTGAATTCATAATATAGTTTACTATTGGGAATGTCATCATGGGTTATATGAGGTTGTTGATTTGAATCAATGATGCATGAAATCTCTAAGGGAATGCATATTTGAATGATAATTGCTGGAAGCTTATGAAATTCTGCTATTATTAAGCTATGAATTTGCTAACATATGGTAGTTGGATGAGTAAGAATTTGTACTTAAATTTTGAATTGGTAATGGTAGAATAGCTAGGTAAATAAGGTACATAAATACTATTAGAGTCGCATAAATTAAGGTAGAGTAGCCCTAGGGTGTTATTGGAGGGAGAGAGAAGAGTATGAGGCAAGATTTTAGAAGTTGTAGGATTAGAAGGTATTTCTCCGCAGCCAAAATATTGTTAGCCACGACCAATAGAGGCGAAGTTGCCCAGAAAGAGTACCAAAGAGCAATTCTCCACAGCGAAATGTGGAATTAGCCGCGGTGAAATGTGAGAGGCAAAACTAGGAGTCGTCCAGAGGGTAATTCGCCATGGCTAAATGGGAATTGGCCGCGACAAACTTTTGCGAGAATTTGTTAGGCGTTCCAGAGAGGAATTAGCCGCGGCGAAGATCCAAAAGGCTTCCTTACCGTAGTGCCATGTAGGTTAGCTGCGGCGAAGGTCCAACTAGCCACGGCGAAATCTGTGAAGTTAAGAAGTGAACTCGAAAGCAATTGGCCGCGGTGCAAGAATATTTAGCCATGGCTAACGGTCCCAAACCTTCATTCTAACCTAGAAATCTTGGTTTTTCACATGGTAAACCCAAGGGGTGACATAAAAATAGTGGTAGAAGGTTTTTATGAGTTGAAATTAATTGATAATAGAATCAAAAGCTTATAAACGAATGTTTGTTTCCCTGATGTACATGAGTGCTTGTAATTATACGGTTGGTGACCCTAATAACATTAAGGTTTAAATTTTCTTGTATTTTCTGAAGGTAATTAGTCATAATGTCTTATAACCCTAATTTATGATTATTAATTACGTATTTTACCTTAATTATAATGATTAGAAGTTAGGGTCATCACACTTGCCAGAGAGAGTATGTGAGGCCTAATTCTCCTGGTGGTCATACTCAGACCATTCCAAGATGTCTTGCTTAATGCAGAGACAAGTAGTAATGCAGTGCAGTATGAGATGAGGTTACAGCTGCACAAGACTAGTTTAAAGGGAAAATGAGAAAAAGAGTTACCCTCCAGCCACAACACCCAAATATCTACATGAATTACAGAACCTGAAAGGCCATTTCCTCAAGCCAAAAGTTGAGTTATAAGCTACACTCTATAGAGCCCCGATGTAATATCTAGTTCCTTGAAAATGAAAAAAAACATGAGAAATGTAACGTATGGTTTCTCCGTCAATGTACAAAATTCATCGGATACAAAAGGAAGTCCCTGAAATAACTTAGTTAAGGTCCCAAAAAATTTGAGAAGCATTCTAACTCCCAAAAATGAGAATCTCAAGCTCAGAGAAAGAAAAATGGACCTAGAATGAAGAAACGAAATGTAACAAAAAGTTGAAAAAATGTAAAGGCATTTTCATCATTTTGAGCAAATTTTGGAATTTTAGTAGGATGGATTTTTAAATAAAATTTTTGAGTTCTCCAAGGTTCTTAGAGGCCTTGAAAATCGTGGGAAGTCCCGGGACAACTAAAGCCCCTCCGGTAGACATTTTTCAATATTGATTGACCTGAACTTTGACCAGTTCAATCAAAAAGGTTTTTAATCCAATTTGGATGAAACCAAAGGCATTTTATGAATTAGATGGCCTAAATCTTATGATGGAAAAGACGGTTCTAAAAAAGGAGTTAAAATGAGCCTAAACAGAGCAAACAGGCTTGTAGGGGCAAAATGGTCATTTTAAAAAATTGTAAAAGAGGCTCTTAAGTAAGATTACCCCTCATCACTTTCTCCAAGCTTCCATTTGTAGAAAAATGGGCAGCCATGGCATGACATTAAGAGGGTGGAGAGAGAAAAAGTTTAAGCTTTCGTTTAGGTAAGTAAAGGGCCCCGTTTCATCCTACGCCAGTTAGGAAAGTTGTTCCTCTCTCTAAAAGCTCTCTAATGGTGGTTTTCTTTTCTTGAAAATTTGAAGATCCAAGTCTAACCTAAGCCAAAAAGGAACTCTTTTCAAGAAATCAATTGGTAAAAAATAATCTATAAGAAGAGAGCTTTGTTTTAAGGCAAGATTTTACTTGAAACACTTACAAAATCTTATGTTTCCAAGTCATTTAAGCTTCAGTCTAGAGAGAGAAAGTAAGGATGAGAGTTTTTCTTTATATGTTCTTGATGGAACCAAAAGTTATGGAGTGTGAGGATTAAGAATATACAACTAGAATTGAAAAGGGAGCTTTAGAATACAAGTTATGGAATTTAGGGTTTTAATTGCACCTTGAACTCTACCATGAAATCTACCATGAACCCTAGTCATATTTTATGATGTTTAAGTGTTCATATGAGTTCCTAAGACACCAAGAGAGCTTTCTACATGATTCTCCCATCAAAGGAAGTAAAGAAACTCCAAAGATGCCAAGAAGAGTATATGCTTTAGCCTAGAGTAGAAATGGCACCTAGGGGTATTTTTAATTTGTTCTAAGCTTATTTTTGAGTCATGTATGATGGGAGAGTATGAAAGGAAGCCTTGAAAACATTTTAGAAACCATAGAAAGTGAGATGTCCTTGTATGTTCCATATTATGGCTTAAAAAAGCAACACCTAGCTAGGCTCCTCGATTTAATTATGTGATGACTCCAAGAGGTTTAAATGGAGTCAAAAATCATAAATGAATAGATAGAATGGAGCCAAGATGATGTTTTTTTAAGGTTGTTTCATTAAGTATATTATGGAACCATAAAAGAGCCTTATGATTCACCTAGCTTTTCTAGTGAATGTGTGGCCTTAGAATATGATTCAAGAGTATAATTAGCTTCCATATGATGTGTCTAGGCCAAAAGAAATGATCTCCACCTTTTTATGTGTGTGAGGTTGAGGGAGAGGACTCAAGACTCAAGAAAAAAGTGCGCTTGTATGACAAAGGTAGCTCTCTCCACCTTCTCTCATGCATGAATGTGTGCTTGCATTGTTTTTGAATGTATATATATATGTTTTGAGCTATGAAAAGTATTTTAGCATGAGCTTTTATTCCATGATACCATGATGATGTTTTATGCATTCAAATGATGTTTTATATACTTGCCTTGGCTTGCTTGAGTGTGGAGAAGCCAAGAACTCTCTAGCCATGGTGAGGATGAGCCAAGATCCCTTAAAGTTGGTTGAGACAAAGTAAAGAGTCTCCCAAGAGTGAGGTTGACTCCCATGAGTAAGGTTAAGTCAAAAACCTCTTAAAGAAAATGGGTGAGGTAAGTCTAAAATCTATAAGTGTATAGGTGAGGCTAATCCATTCACTTGGCAAGCCTATATATGTTCTGTATGACTTGTTCAAATGCCAGTAATGTTTCTTGAATGCTCATGTATGTTAACATGTCTATATATGCATTTTCAAGGCTTGTATTGCATACTTTATGTGTGATTAAAAGGGAGATGAGTTATTGGGATTCTTTGAATCTCATTCCCTCTATTCCAATGTCTTAACATGCTAAGTGAATCAATTGATCAAGGAAATGGAAGCCACCAAGTCAAAGAGAAGGAAATTGACATCAAAATAATGAAATGGCCTAGTTATGTCTCTTTTGTATCCATACACATGCCATATGATGTAATCCCATGATTTGTTTCTTTGGTGTGTTGTTCGGCCAAATAGAGAGCAATTAGGACGGATTAAATTTTGCCTAAAAGCAAGCAAGGAACCTAGGTTGTAAAGTGTGGGAAACAAGGTTATGCAATTAAATCCCAAGGAAAACCATTAGAATTCAAGAACGAGAACCTAGGGATTCTTAGACATATGGCAAAATCTGATTTCTTCCAAGAATGTTCTAGCTTATGTGAGACCTTAATTGAGTTCCTAAGATATCTAGAAAGCCTCCCAAGTGCCATCTCCTTCAAGAAAATGAAGCAAGGTCCATGGGCTTTACACCTTACACATGTCTCGGCCAAACACACTTGAAGGACCTAGGAAGTGTTTTAAATTTTTCTAAGCCTAGATTGGAACTAGATATGAAGGAAGAACATCAAAGGAAGCCTTGAAAAAATTTTAGAAGCCTTGGAATGTGAAATGGAGGTGTAGGCTCCATAATGAGACATTAGGAAGCAACTTATAGCTAGGCTCCTTAAAATAAATATGTGATGACTCCAACGAGTCTAAAGAGAGTCAAAAGACCTAAAATGAATGAGAAATGGGAGCCAAGATCATTAATTCTTATAATTGTTTCATAAGGTCTTGTATGGAAGCATAATGGAGCCATAGAACCAGGTAAGCTTCCATAGTAATTGCATAAGGCTAGAGCTTGTTCCCATGAGTGATCCATGTCTCTTTTGATGTGTTTAGGCCAAAAGAACCAAAGGCCACCTAGTTACAAGGCTTAGCTGAGAAGAGGGAGAGGAATTCTAAGAGAAAAGTGTGTACAATTACTCCAAGGTAGCTCTCTAACTTTTCTCTCATACATGGTTGAATGTTTTCTTGTCTTTGAGTGATTGTATGTATGTTTATGCCATGAGAAATGTTTCTAGCTATTGCCTACATGCCATGGTACCATGATATTTTTGAAATATTTTTTATGAATGTGTTTTGACTTGAATGGATATGATGATGCCAAAAATCCCTTAGCAAGGGTGAGGATGAGCAAAAAGTCCTTAGGATTGGGTGAGACAAAGCTAAAAGTCTCTAGAAGAGTGAGGCTTAGTCAAAAGTCCCTTAAAAGTGAGTGAGGTAAGTCTAAAAGTCCCAAAGAAAATGGGTGAGGCTAAACCAATGGCCTTGAAAGTCTATGTATATTATGTATGAGTTTTTTGAACATGAAAAATGCTATATATATGTTCACTAATAGCTAAAAAGTCATGCGTGCATTCTTTGCCATGTATATACATCTATTATATATGTTTGAAAGAGTTAAAAGCTATTGAGATTCTTTAAATCTCACATTTTGTAACACCATATTCATATAGACTATCTCATCTCATTTCTAGTGCATATTCATTGGCCAAGCTATTTTCTCAAGGAAAATACAATAAAAATAATGAATTTTTTTTGCATTACGTCATAAATAAATTTTTCATTCCATGTTCCATAAACCATATGAACTCATCCATCTCATTCTCATATTTAAATGCACAATTACAATCCATAACCATCTCAAGAAGTGGCCAAGAACTCGAACTAATGGAATATATACACAAAATTCACAAGTGCAACCTCGAGTTTAGGGGCCAGTTTTTTGCTATCAACTTTGAAAATTCATAACTAATTTTAAAAAATTGAAATCAAGCACACTATACCCTTCTGGAAAGATAAAAATGTCTGCTTTATACTAAAAATAAATCCAAACCACAACAGGGACGTCCAGCCACCAAAAACTGATGGAACAGTAACCAAGGTCCCTGTCACTATTAGTATTGTCCTTGAATTTCAAAAATTCATATCTCCCTACTTAAATGTCCAATTGGGGTGATCTCAGTGGCCACAGAAAGCTTATCATGTCTAGTTTATGTGAATATCATGAACATTAAACACCATTTGGCTCTCAAATGACAACACAAGAAACTGACTATATGAACAGTGTTTATACCAGAATAGTAGAAAAATGACAAATTTAAAAAATCATAATTAATTCCACATAATTTCAAATAATTTAGTCTTTAGCTTCTCAAAAAGCTCTAAATGAGATCTATTTTCATGCCAAATTTCATGGGTAAATTCGTTTATTTGATTAGATCTTGACATTGGGTTCCAAAATGACCAATTTATTGCTTCCTAATAGTCTCAAATGGTCCAATTTGGCTTCTAAGACAACCATGGTCACTTGAGCACATGGGAAAGCACCAAAATGGTCTATTGAACTTGTCTCAAAGGTGTATAAATCCAGATTTCATAAACTCACTCATCCACCTTAAGACATACACAAGAACATACAAGCCTCATCTTGCCATTCAAGGTCCAAAAACCACTTTATCATACATATGGCACTAATTCTCATACATACATAATATAACTATATATTTACAAATGTTTATGGGTTCATATGTCATATACAATATTGGATTACATCTTTTGCCATCCATATGACTACAAAGTAAGCAAAATAGCATACTATCTTGTCAATTTCTCTCCTTCAAGCTTGGTGGCTCCTATTCTTTGGCTCACTTTGTCCACCTAGACATGTTAGACAATGGGGAGGAAGGGATGAGATTCTAAGAATCCCAATAGCTCTTTTCCCTTTCAACCATACATAAAAGATGCAAATATAAGTCTAAAAGTGCATGCATGGATAACATAGAATGCATAATCATTCATGAAACATTTTTACACTCAAGAGGTCACACAAAGCATACATAGGCTTGCCAAGTAAATGGTTTAGCCTCACCTATCATCTTTGTGGATTTTGAACTTGCCTCACCCATTTTCTTAAAGGCCTTTAACTAAGTCTTACTCTTGGGAGACCTTTGGCTTTATCTCAACCATTCTTGGAGATTTTTAGCTCATCCTCGCCATTGCTAGGGGGCTTTTGGCTTCACCACACTCAAACAAACCAAAACATGTTCATAAAACATCATTCAAGCACATAGCAAAGCTTCATGGCACCATGGCATATAGATACATGCTAGGACCTCTTTCATAGCTTAAAATATTCACACACACATTCAAGACAAGATAAACATCCATTCATGTACGAGAGAAAGAAGAGAAAGCTACCTTGAAGCAAGAATTCAACACTTTTTTCTTTAGTATTCCTCCCCCTTTTCGGCCACACACTTGCAATGAGATAGGGCTTGGTTCTCTTGGCCTAAACACATTAAATAGGGCATAATTACATCAAGTAAGTTCTATCATCACTCATTCACTATGGGAGCTCACTTTATCCTATGCTTGCATAATGGTGTCATATAAGACCTAATGAAGCAAGTGTTAGAATTCAAGGTCTTGGCTCCATTTTCTCCTTTCATCTAGGTCTCTTGATCCCATTTGAGCCTCTTGGAGTCATCATAATTTCATTATCAAGAACCTAGACCTAAGTTGTTTCTTTAAGCTTTATTATGGTGCATACACTTCTATCATACAAACCAAGGTTCCTAAAATTTTTCCAAGCCTTTCTTTGATGTTCTCTCATCATGTTTAGTCTCTTTCTACCTTTAGAAAAATGTAAAACTCTCCCTAGGTGCTTCTTCTTGACTAGGCTGAGACATGTACTCATTTATGGACCCATGGGGTTAGTTTTGTTTTCTTGAAGGAATTGACACATGTGAGGCTTTCTTGGCATCTCAAGAACCCATATACACTTATAGACAATTAAAAATATCACTAGAAAGCTTCATACATACTAAGGTGCAAAGGAAACCCTAAGTTTTGGAAACTTGAAAACTAATGTTCTTTTTGGAATTTCTTTGCATCTATTTGTTCCTCACCTTAAAAACCTAAGTTTCATGCTTGGTTTAGGTCAGATTTTGCTCCCTCTTACTAGTTCTATATGAGGCCAAAAATGAGTTATGGAAGAACAAGAAGGAAGAAGTAAGGAAAGCCATGAAAATACCTTGATTCTTTAGCCTTTTTAAGAGCTTTTTCCCTTGTCTTCACTCTTCCTTGAAATTTTGAACCTCTCCCCTATGAATAGGACTCAAAAAAAATCCAAAACATGTATCAAAACCATAGAAAGAAAGAGGAGAAGAAGGAGAGCACGTTCAATGAAGGAAGGAGCAAGAAATTCCTTAATTTTCTTTACCTTTTCTTAAGTTTTTCTACTCCTTTTGTGCTCCTCCTTGTGCGCCACTTTTTGCAGAATTTCTCCCTGGTCTTGGATAGAATTTAGGTCGACCAAATGTGAGGGATAAATGAGGCGCCACATATATATAGCTAGGGATTCTTAAGGGACTTTTTAAAATGCCAATTTTGTTCTTCATTTTTAACTTTTTCGTTCAAGGCTCATTTCAACTCCTTTTCAAAAATCATATTTTTCATCATAAAATTTAGGTTCTTCAGCCTATAAATAGCCTTTGGAATTACTCAAAATTGGGTCTAAAACCTTCCCGAACGAAAGGGATAAAGTTTAGGGTCATCGACATTCAAAAAAGTAAACCGAAGGGGTTTTAACTGTTCTAGGGGTTCCTATGGTTTTCAAGGCCTCTGAGAACTTCAAGAAACTTAATTTTTTCATTTAAAGGTTCCCCCTTTGAGTTTTCTAAAAATTACCTAAAATTACAAAAATGCCATTGCATTTCGTCATAAATTTTTTTAGCCTTTTCGGCTCCGATTTCTAGGCATTTTAAGCTTTGATTCCCCATTTTCTAATATTTAGAATTTTATACAAATTTTATTTAGCCTTAACTTATTCATTTTAGGAGACTCTCTTTTATATATGGCTTGTTTCCTTCATTTTTACAAAAATTGGACGTTACACTTTTTCCCCTCCATACGCTTATTCATGTCTAGGTGAGCCAAGAAGGCCAAAGAAAGAAAACCAAATGCCTTGGAGCATGATTTTTAACAAGAAAGTATAAAAATAGACAATTTGATAGCATATTGATGTCAAGAAATATATTCATGTAATGTATATGAGATGTAACTATTTGAACAAGATTAAATGTATATAATTATGATGTATGTATGAATCTTGAAGCTAAATGTATAGAAATGTGAGAATTTGCCACCCTTATGCTAGTATGTACTTGTGTGTGAATGCAAGCGGCATGGTGAGTTTGAGCTCCATGATAATTTGGACCATTTGGCATGCCTCCTTAGGCTATATTTATGCTATGAGGCGTGCTCAAGTAGCTATGGAATAAGAGGAAGGTCAAATGGTGCCTTATGAACCCACTTTGGTCATCAAAAGTGACTAAATCATGAGCTAAACCAAAATCTAACCAAATGAATGAGTTTTTGCATGAAATTTGGCCAGATACTAAGGCTCATCAAGAGCTTTTCACAGAGTTAAAGAGCACCTAATTTGGATTTTTAAAATATTTATTATGATTTTTCAAAGTTGGCCAAATTATGCAGAATGGTCATGTATACTATTTATATGGTTAGATTTTGTTTCTATGTCACAAGTGGGCCAAATGAAGTCCAATGGCCATAACACTTTATAGACATAGACTAGACACCATAAGCTTTCTATAGCCACCAAGATCACCTCATTTGGAGCTTTATAAAGAGATAACCAAATTTTAAAGTTAGAGGACAGTACTAGTAGCACACAAACAGACCTTTGGTACTATTTCATTATTTTTCTCAACACAATTGATGTCTACATGATTTGGAATTATTTTTATTCATTTTCTAACATCTAGAGCTTTCCAGAATGGTATGATTTGCTTGATTTTGAATTTTTTGGAATTACTTATGAATTTTCAAAATTTATATTAGAAACCTATAACAGTAGACCTAGTAGCTGGACCTTTGGTATTGTTCTATGGTTTTTTGCAATCCAATTGATGTTGTCATGGTCTGGAATGATTTTTATCTTTAGTTTACATTTAACACTTTCCAGAAAGCTATCATTTTCTTGATTTTGATTTTTCTAAAATTAGTTATGATTTTTCAAAATCTCTACCAGAAAGTTGTCTTGGCAAACCCGAGAGTATGAGATGTTTTGTGATATTTATGACTTGTATGGATATGTTATGAATAAAAAATGATATGGATGAATTTATATGGTCTATAAAGTATGAAATGAAACTTTTAGTCCTTACGTAACATAATTTATTACCATTAAATATGCTTATTTTCTATGTAAGGGTATGAAACTAGTCTTGGTGATGAGTTGAGAAGGCTAATGAGTAAGGTATTACAAATTTTACTTTAAATTTCATTTTTATTAATTGATTTTATTTTATTCTAATTTAACTCTTTAACTTTGAAAAAGTATTCAAATGTTTCTTTCTCTCTAATATTATCAAATTAAAATATTTAACTAAAAAATATTGCATAACTCTATAATAACTTAATTCTATTAACTTATTGTCAAATTTGATTTACCTATTTAGTACCCTTTCTATTCTAGTCCATAATGTTTTGTAAATCCAAAATAACAGTTGAGGGGTTAAAAAGGAAACAATTGAGTGGTTTTATTAAGATATAGAAGCAAATTTGAACAAAATAAAAATGAACAAAAATAAAACCTACATAAAGTTAAAAGGACAAAATTGAAACAATTTTTATCTTCTCTGTTCTTCTCAACTTAAACATATTGTTGTGTTAAAAAATTATATTTTACAGTTTCTATCTTCTCACCTACAAATTTGTTGATTATATTATTATGTAATAAATTTGAATCTAATGTTTTTTGAATAAATAAAATAAACTTTTGGGCTTTCTTGAGTAGGGGCGACATGAGATACCTAGATAAATTTTAAAAACAAAAAGAAAAATATTGATATGTCTAGATCATACAAATAATCATAAAACTTGTGTGATGAACGCATTCCTTTTACATAATTTGTATAATATATATTATACGTTTATATTTTTTATTCTATCCATCATATTATCATTTTAATTATCAAATCATCTTTTAAAAATAAGGATACAAAATTTATTTCTATTTTTATCTACTCATATTTTACATCTTTTTTTCTTTTACATCACTCGGCCAGATACAACATTGTATGAATTAAATTAATAAATGATCATTTAAAATAATTTGATAAAAACAAGCAATATTTAAGTGAAAAAGCCTTAGCCAAAATCATAGTCGTTACAAAGACGATATAACTATTATCGTCAATCTTGCTAATCTAAATTGCTAAAGAGAAAACAATAAAACTTTTTACTCACTCTCATTTTTACTACATTATATAGGTACGAAAAAGTCTTGACTGTTATATATATATGTGTGTGTGTAATTAAATATACCTTAAAATTTTTCTTATTTTTCATAAAAACCGTTGAAGGATAGGTTAATTATTCTACTTTGTCCCCTTGTTAGGAGCTTCAAACAAGGGAAAATTAACATGCTAGAGCAATAAATAAGTCAAATTGGTATAATCAAATTTAAAATTATTTATAAAAAATCACTTAAAAGAATGTTTGAAAACAGAAAGTTATTAACTGATACAATATCTTATCACTCTTTTTATCAATCATCAATATATTTTCTTCAATTATTACGATATTTTTAAATAAAATCAAATAATATTAGTTAGATTTGTTTGCAGGTTTTATCCGAATTAAGATTTTACTTTATAGGAAATACTCTTATTTCTCTCTCGCAAGTAAAATGAAAAATAAATCCCGTTGTCTTTTGTTATGTCTAGACAAAACACAAACTAAGTGCTTTTTAATATTTCTGCGTCTGTAAATTTCAGTAGCACGACCAAACAGATATTAAATGCCGTGGAACTAAACCAGGCCGAACAAACCAAGGGAAGAAATTGCAATAACTGTAATAATTCCACTTATCCTGCGGAGTGCTTCACAAATATATTGATAATAAAGTTTCAACGGCTAATTTAATTGCACGTTACATCTGCCAATATACGGCAACCTCTTAAGAATTAGAAGTAATGAGCTGCAATGCTAGAGGAACAAAATAGCATTGCGAAAATATCAGTCTACTTTATTTGCCAAGAGACAGTACTTATCAGCACTGCAAAATTAATGTCTGAAAATTCAAACGCCAGAACTTGATTGACAGAGCATAACTGTGAAAATATAATCATTGTGCAGTGGAGTCTTTCAAATATGCTATAAGGTCAGCCCGTTCCTGTGGCTTCTTGAGGCCAGGAAAGACCATCTTCGTCCCAGGAATATACTGCACAACGGAAAGATTTTAAAAAAGCATAGGTATCAGTGGAAAAAGATTTCCAATGTCAACTGGAAACATTAACACGAAATTTGACATATCATAAAACCTCAATGACAGTAGAAAAAATTAAATCCACAATGAAAATTATATTTACTAGATATAAGTGAACCGTTTACTCCAAGAGAAGATTGGCTTTGGACTATGTAAAAATAGAACTCATACTTAAATATGCAATGGTCATGAAACGCCATTAGATACAGAAATATCAATTCAAATTCAATACCTTTTTGGGGTTAAGCAAGTAATCATATAAAGTCTTTTCCTCCCAAATCACAGCCATGTTCTTGTTAGCTGCAGAGTAGGAATATCCAGGAGTGGTGCCAGATTGCCTTCCAAACAAACCATTAAGATTGGGTCCTGCGTTTGTCAACGATTAAAGCAGATATGTTTGTCATTAGGATAGTACATAAGGATATAATATAAGGAAAGGAGACAAAGAAAGGAAACAAGAAAATTTATAATAAGACTTAAAAAAGAAACTTTCCAAAAATCAATGCCAACAGATCGACAGCCATAAAATAAAACACATGAGGGCACAGAAACAGAATCCAAGTCGCAATAAGAAAATCCTAGGCGATATCTAATCTACAAAACTTATTAAGGAAAAATGAAAAGAAAGTATCTCTACATAAAAATAATATCTAATTTAAAACACAAGTTATTTGGCCTGTATTTTCGCAATTAACAAATGAAATATTTAAATGCAGAAGAACGAGATGAAAATTATAAAATGTATTAAAATTAAAATTCAAGGTAAATTTATTTCTTGACAATGTAAAGCTTTCTCGTTGAACCAGGGGCAGAATTAAAGAGCCTTAAAATCAGAAACACAATAGATTTCCAATAAATACAAATGCACCATAGAACGTTATAAAGGAAAACTAACAAAAACAGTATCCCTAACATGATCCACAACGCACTAAACACAAATCAGATGAAGAAAAAGCTAACTATGGCTGACTAATTAGACCAGAGAAACCAAGCTAACCAACCATCTGACATCAAAATATCCTTTGATCGGATTTGGTTGGATGTTTCAGATCTAGAGAATTGAATATGTAGAAGAAAACTTCAGACATCAATACATGCAATATACATATAGCAATATAGCGGTGAGTGAATATCAGAATCTCATTTATAGAACATCAAAAACAGTAAATCAATAATACTAATATCCAATCAGAACACAACATGCCATGATATTTCATGCAGCTGTTTCCCAAGGTCACAGATTTCACCATCAAACAAGGGTACCATTTTCATGGAAGTCGGGTTGCAGACCCATGTAGGTTTAGCATGACTTGGGTGTGATCCAGATACCAAACTTGGTTAAACAAAATGAAGGACATTGGGAAAAAGACACACAACAACAGGAAGTGCGAGACTGCCACTTGATGAGTTTTGGGCTAGAAATCTCAAAGTAGGCCTGTAATGGAGGAGAGATTGATCTGGAACAGAAAACATAAAAATTTCATGGGAGAGGGAAATGTGATTGACACTTAGTAAACAATGAGATCAAGTATGGTGGCGAGAGTGCAAAAAGTTGTATGACTAAAGGTGATATTATGATAAGAACCATACAGCAGCCAAGTTGATTTCATTTGGTCTAATATATACAGAAAACTGAACCAACAGCCTGAACTAATGTTTTAAGATATATAGCCAAAAATTAGCCCCACCATATCAACAGACCAACCAAGCCTACTATTTTCAGTTGGCTTGTACAGATTTTTGGGTGGCTTGGCGTAAGCTTAATCCATAGAGTGAGAGCACAAGCTTGAGAATTTCTGATTTAATTACAAACTTTATGCATAAAGAGATTAATAAATTAGTGAAATTTTAAAATTGAGAAGGTAGAAAAATATTTCTGTGATATCTTTTTTCTCATGTCCTCCGGGTAAGAAACTGTTGGCAAAACCCAAAAATTAAAGCGGCTTAATAAAACTTAAAAGTAAATAATGAATAGACTAGAGCTTAAATTTTATTTTAGAGCTAAGAATTTTAAGCTGAAAAGTATTCAATTAATTTCAAAACTTCTTGTAATGAGTTGAACCACATTATTTCCTAACTACAGGCACTAAAAACTGGACATCAATTTGTTTACAGTTTTGTTCACTCAAATGCTGCTTTAATGCTTTTCTTCTCTCTTTTTTCTCTCAAATAAAAAATTACAATACAATAGAGAGAATACAGTTTTGTGCTTTGAAATGCTGCTTTAATGCTTTTCTTCTCTCTTTTTCTCTTAAAATTACAGTACAATAGAGAGAATACCCTTAGATCAAATTTGATACAAAAAGTATTTCCAAATTTCTTTTAATTTAAGATTGATGGAAGAACCTAATCTGTTCTGGCCTTTAATAACCAAGCCAATGAGGTCAATCTTATATATCATAATTCCTTGTCCTAATAAGCAGTATGAAATCCTGTCATTGCTAAACTTGTTTCATTTATAACTAATTTGATATTGTTCCTCATGGCTTGATAAATTCTTGCTACAATAAGAGTAATCACTTCTCAGTCATTGATCTACCATAAAAATTAGCAACTTAACAAGCACAGATCTGTTGAGCACCCAAAAGCGGAAATAGGCTACCAAAAATTGTCATGTCACACATGCCGCATTCAATTTAAAGATTTTGCCTTCCTTTCTCATATAGTGCAGATAAGAGCAAAGGGTTAGGAAGGCAAAGAATGATAGGATACCCAGTGCATTGAAAGATAGAGTAAATATACAATTTGCTCCTGGGCAAGTATACATCCTACACTTCAATGCTTGATTTATTCCTCTAAACCAATTAGTCTCTCAAGGTTTGTAATTTGTTACACGTGAAGAGGCATAAATCCAAGAAAGAGACTGATGTTGAATGAGTTACAAAATTGAGGGACCAATGTAGAGGAATAAAACCGAAGGACAAAAACAAGGAGTTATATCTTTCATGACCAAATGGTGTATTTTTGCTTTGATAAATGTTCTAAAACGTCAATGTCGAAAACTTCAAACTACAACCCGACATTTGACACCTGCTTCGATTTTCAATTCGTCGGCAATCCTTATCTTTCTAAACTCACAAAGGAAAGCAATCAACAAAACAGACATCCAAACACAATTCAATGCGCAAACCCTAAGACCCAAATCGAGCATAAACAAGAGAAGAAGAAGAGAAAGGCATACCCTGCTTGTGACCGGCACCTTTGTCAACGGTGTGGCACTGAGCACACTTGGTTTTGAAGATTTTCTCTCCAGCCTTGGCATCGCCAGGAGGCGCTTGATCGAATGACGCCATTTCTGAAGCTGTTGGAGAAAACCAGAGAGAGAGAGAATTAGCCCAGGCTGAAGTTTCGAGAAACAGAGGCAAAGCGCAGACGAGTCGGTGAGAGGCGAGAAATGAGGAGCTTAAGAACGCGGTTGCCACGGTCCTCCAAAGCCAGCCCTAACTTTTTCGTCCGGTGACGTGGCGTGTTAGTAACGCTGCATATTTTTATGATGTTTCAGTATTATTTTTAATTTGATCTTTTCCTTATTAGTGGTTTATTCTATTCCAAAGAGGTGGAGAGAAAGCATTGTGAAGAGGCCGAGAATATGAAATTCACTTTTTTTTTTCTTTTTACTTATTTTTTCTTGTTCTTTCTATCTATCTAATAGGACAATATTTTGCTCATACCAAACACGAGAGAATCCAAATTGTGGGTGTGAAAGGTCCAAGTCAATTTTGGCACCAAACATAATTATTCTTGGCCAAATTGTCATTCCAACTAGGTTTTGTTGAAATTTCATTACTTTATTTTGAATCACTATAGTTCTTAAAGTTTTAAAAGTGTTTAATATATTTTTTTTAAGTGCTGTCAATTTTATTAGTGGATGTGTCCTTCATGACATGGCATATAACTCTATAGGCTGAATAATAAAATGTTTAAGTGGTAGTCTAGATCTAACTTGGAGCTAAACTACATCATTTTGCTTGTTTTAATTCATCTAATGCTAAAAAAATTCATCTCTCCATTTTTGTTAGTTTCTTATTCTACATTTTTTGAAGTATAGGTATGAGTTATCATATCAATGTCTTATTTGGCTCATACATGTTGCGTTTCATCCTCTGATAGTCACCAGCTTCATCCGAACTTAAAACAGTGTGTTTGGGAAGGTTTGAGATGACATAACGGTATCACATCCATTAACAACTTGGATCGTCTCCATTGCATATTCCCTCAATTGTGCCTCCAGTGCTGAAATCCACTCTATTTGCTTCATCTAATAGTTGCCAAGAGGAGACGCTTTTGGCCTTGTAAAAACACCGTTTTTGGCTATTAAAAAATTGGCAATCTGGGACCGATAAACGCAATGCCTCTCTCCTTGGATTATCTCTCTCTTGCACCTCTGCTTGTTCTTCACCCACATCAACAAACGAATAGATAGTGTCCCGTTATTTCTTAAAGCCATCAATAAAAGCTATTGGTTGCCAATCAAGAAGGTTAAAGCCGTCGACAACACCCATTGTCTGGTGATGCAGTAGTTATGTTTTAATATTTGCGTATTTTTCTAGCAGATTATTTCATTTTTATAAGGGTTGTTTATTTCAAATGTCTATTTTGCTTCTTCTTCCTTGTTTAGTAAAATTTTATGGTGGGATATTGAGAATGAAACGTTGATTTATTATTTAGTATGAACTATATTGCTTAGTGATTTTTTTTTTTAATTTCTTATGTAGATGTCAATTGAAATTAACCAATTAGGATCAGCATCTACGGAAACCCCTTAAAAAAGCTATTGTCCTATGATCAATAAGATTCAAGCTAGCAACAACACCCATTCTCGGATGACCCAGCAATCATGTTTTACTATTTGTCAATTTTCTAGAAGATTCTTTCTTTTCCAACATTAGCAGTAATAGTTGTTACTTTCAATCTTATATTTGGCTTCTTCAACCTTGTTTATTCAGATTTTGTGGTGGTTTTTTTAGAATGAAATGTTGATTCATTATATGGTATAAATTTTGTGGTGGTTTTTTAAGAATGAAATCGCACGGTGATGTTAAATTAAAGAATTAGAATTGGTAGGGCAAAATTTCACTGAATAATCGTTATTGTTTTTAAATGCATTATTCACCACCTTAGTTATGCATGCCTCTGGATACAAGTTTATTAATTGGATATAATCTTTGTTGGTATGTAATTTAATTTCTTTAGTTTTGTTTTGCTCCTTTATGGTATATTTCTCATGTTTAATTTCTATGAACACCATTATTCCATTTGAATAATTGCTTTCTATATGCGTTCTTCTTTTAACCTCTAATTTTGTTACTTAAAACTTATGAATGTTGTTGAAAGAATCTGTAAGTGAGGCAATACCTTTCAAGTGTATTGCCTTCTACCAAGAAATCACTAGCAATTATTGGGGAAAAAAAGATTTTTTTTTTTTTCTTATGAAGCATAATGTTCGTAACTTTTAGTAACTTCTATGCATTTGATGATGATGACTTGATGGGGGTTGACTCTTGAAGTTCTTTCAGGGGCTTTATAAGAAGCTTGCTCTTTTATTAAGATTTTTCTTTCGTCTAACATTGAGCTTTTAAGGCTTCAAGATATTATTGCAACAATACTGGCTAGTTGATTATATCCAAGTAGGAGAAAAATGTCATTCTTTTTACGTATTTCTTGTAACTTAATTCAATTCCAATTTGCAATAGAAATGAAAACTATATTAATTCACATGTTCCAGTGTTCAAAATTTACTAAGGAATTTTCTCAGTTTACTGAATATGCTTCCATTTCTTACTGTGTTGTAGTGATTCTAATATGAGAATAAAACTTACAACCTTTTCACTTGCAACTGCTCTATATCAAAAGCCTCAACATTTGTCATACTATGGTTTAGTCTAGATATATAAGAAAGCAACAAAAGTGGGTTTTGGATGCTAATCTTTGCAGAGGAGAAATTTCTGTTATTTGTTATTGAAGATGTAGATTATTTGGTGATTATTGTATAGGATGTAGAATTACTAAATAGAATTGTAGAAATGCCATGGTTTTATGCAAGGCTTTATGTTGTAATATTTGGCCAAAATTTTTGTACATTGTCTAAATTTAAGCTATAATGAAGATATTAATTTAAACTCTTCTTTTTTTTCGTTGCCACTCTTACAAAATTGTGACTATAATGAAGAGATGAATGCAATGAAGAGACTAATTTGTACATAGAATGTTCAAGCACATGGAATACAAGAAATACATTTGTAGCTTTCTTATTTAATTTGTTGCTTTAAACTTAGTTACAAAACCCAATTGCATTTAGTGCTTCAAGCACAGCATAGCATAGCATTTCCCTAATAGCATCTTCACTTGCTATTTCGTACTTAGTTGCATGGCCTAGAATGACATGCTCCCCTTCAAAGAGTTCAAATCTTAAGAAATCTAGAGTGAAAACTATATTATTTGAAGGAAACAAAATTATAGTAGCTTCGTTGTCATCTACCTAACATCCATTATCATAAAAATTGCACCTAGTCGACATAAACCTATCAAACTAAGACTATACAATACCAAACATCCACCAACCAAATGTTGCATTTTATAGAGATCAAAATTCATTAATCTATGATTTTCATAATACAATGTGGAAATGTAAGTATTTGGTTCAACATGTAGCATTTGCAACAAAAGACATTTGTAGATTATAGTGAATTTAAAAAGAAATATACATAAAGGAGCACTTTATCTTAACCTTTGCTTTAAAAACATTAAAAGAGAAAAATGAAAAGAAAAAATTTGTTTTGGCATGAAAAAGGATAAAGGTATAACTTCATTTATTGCATTATCTCCAAAACCAAAGTTCACAAACGAAATTACAATCCCGAAAGTTTATGCTTAAACTTTAGCTCAATGTAAGTGTACATAACAGTCCACAACCCTAAATATACTGCAAATACTGAACCATATTTACTAACAGAATGAATAAGCCTTATAGCTTCAATGGAATTATATTGCAAACCAAACTAGCACAGATTTAAAAGAGCAAACTAAACTAGCACAAATTTGGAAGAGAACCAATCTATTCCATAATAGATATAAAATTCTGTTCAATAACTTCTCATAATTGAAAAGACTTCTTCATCACAAATTAGATAAAAAAAAAACTTCATTGAATAAACCAAATAAAGGGAAAAAATGAAAGTATCATAATAAAAGAAGGGAAGAAAAAGGTACATCAATATGAGCTTGCCTATTCAAGACAATACTTTGGAAAATAAACATGAGGACTCAAGTGGCACCACTTAAGACAACTCGCTAATAGCTCCTTTAAGATACCAATACCAATGTTAGCCATCAATGTTTTACTTTCTCATCTAGATTATTTAAATATCCACAAAGTTATTCCTTCATGAATAAACCAGAAAATACATGGATCAAGAAAAGACATTGGTTGAACTAGTTGCTTCAAAAATTGACATGTACACAAGTTTATTCATTATAAAACATCTATTGAAAAGCATTTAACTTTTACCATTATGTTTTAACAATTTTAACTCAGGAAATAGATAAACACAAGTAGCAATACATGTTCATGTGCAATCATAATCGTAGCTAAAGAGATGCAAAATTTTTCGAAGGGTATTAATACATGTTGAAAAATATAAATTTTTTATTAGAAGATGAACCATTACAAGAAAAAGTTAGCGTACAGACTAAACATCAAAAAGAGCAATAAACTATTTCTGGGCAAAGATTTCCAAGGACACGTAGCTACAAGAAATCATTAAAACAACATTTAAATTTTCATTTATTGTAATATGAGAATTTGCTTTCTAACCAGAGTTCATGAAGGGAAAGGATTAATTACCTCAAACTCAGCCAATTGGTATCTACAAAAAATACTACATGTCAACATTATTTGAAGATGAAAGATTTAGAATGCTATCAAAGAAAAGCCAACAAAGAAAAATTGAAAAATAGAGCATGAATTTATAGTTAATCAAACTTTTCTTCTCGATGATAAAGGATGCTACAATCGAGGATGCTACCATCGAGGACCTTTCCTTCTCAACCAATTTGCACCCCCGTAGTGGTGGTAGGGCCAAGGATCATTGAAGAAAGAGAGAGGAAGGAGGTGGCTAAAAATGCAGCCTCCAAGAAGATGAAGACCTAGCCTTTGTGTGCAACCACAATTTCTCAATTGCTAAAATGCACCGTTGTTTCCTTACCCAAGAACGGGTGTTTTGGAAGTGAAAAGAATGCAGCATTCTCTGGTGGTCGTTGGATGACGGAGAGGGTGAGGATCTTCGCATTGGAGCCACAATTTAGGGGCGAAACAATGGAGACGATCCGAATTGATCCATCAATGAAAGCAATGGCCAAATCAGGAGATCAATTAACACCAAGAAATGTAAAGGATCTTTGTCCACGGCTAACTTTGTTAGATCAATATGTTATAGTTTTGATAGCACATTTGTTTGGTACGTGTGAATATGGTTATTTTGCAGTGACTTCTTAAACATCAAGAAATGTTTATCCAGAATCACTTCCCTTATATCACCCAAACGTAGATCTAGTTCACCATGCAACTACTCTCCACATGGTAGCAGTTTGTAAGGCATAGTATAAATACTGTTACTTCATACTATATGTAAAGCACTTTTGTATTTACCTTCCCGGTAGATATGCTCTTTATTCTGTAACTTTCAATGTGTTTAATTAAGGGACAAAAGCACTTTATTTCATTTTAATATACAAATATTTAGAAGGAAAATAGATTATATCAACTCCAAGGCAAGGCGCACCACAATTTTCATATGCCAGTTAATAAGAAAATTTTAGTAAGAACCATTCAAAAATATCCTTTAGCAACGCAGCTTGATTTTAATAACTGAGTCAGTCTCTGTTGCTCATATCAAGCATCTCAAGTTCTGCCTCTATCCAAAAGAACATAGACAAAATAACAGTTGAATAATACCAACAAATAGAAATGAAATTTCATTTCTGCAAAGAATGGCATAAATGTGTATTACACTTCAGATATTTATGGGAAAGTGGCAAGAGCTAAATTGAATGAATGTTACTACATCCGCAATATCAAAATCTCTTTCAACTCTTGAGGAGAAACAAGGAATAACAATGCTGAATGAGCAAAATAGCATTGCGAACCTATCTAGTCCTCTTTATTTTAGTAAGGGACAGAGTGTTTATCAGCACCGCAGAGCTAAACTACACAGCAAAACTGATGAGAAAAAAAATTAATCATGCAGTGGCATCTTTCAAATACGCAATAAGGTCAGCACGTTCCTGTGGCTTTTTAAGACCTGGAAATACCATCTTAGTCCCTGGAATATACTGCATAACAGAGATAAAAATATAAATATTTATCAGTTTTACAGCACAGGCTTGGAAAGAAGATTCAACTCTCACCTTGGAATGTAACCGCTGAACTTTACAAGTACAACAGAATCAATAGGGTATATATAGAATATAAATAGGGAGAAAACTTTGTTGTAGTGTTTTAGGCATTTGTCTTTATGTCCTACAAGAATTTATAAAGCAAGGACACTGTTGATGACACATCAAATAGAATATAAATAGGGACAAAACTTTGTTGTAGTGTTTTAGGCATTTGTCTTTAGGTCCTACAAGAATTTATGAAGCAAGGACACTGATGTTGACACAACAATCTTCAAAAAAAGAGGGGATACATCACGGTGTGTGTGTGTGTTTGTGTGTACAAGTAAATAACCACTCAATAAGCAACATTTATTAAAAAGCCACTCAATATAGAAAAGCCAATTCAATTACCTTTTTGGGGTTGAGCAAGTAATTATACAGCGTCTTTTCCTCCCAAGTCACAGCCATGTTCTTGTTAGCTGCAGAATAGGAATATCCAGGAGTAGTGCCAGATTGCCTTCCAAACAAACCGTTCAAATTGGGCCCTGAAAATGTCAACCATTATGGCAGATTTTCTTTTTTTTTTTTTCTTTTTTCATTAGAATAGTTCATACAGTACCTAAAAATATACTTAACAGACAAAAAAATTGAAACAAAAAACTTACAATATGTGACTTCTAATATAAACTATGCTCTGTTAAATAGTTAACAACAAATTGACACCGGTAAACTAAATGATATGGGGAAAAGAGCCACTTATTACTAAGAGTTAGAATCCACAAATGAAAAATTCTTGGGTTTATTGTTCTTTTATGTATAAAATTAGACTGTTTATTTTATAAAACCTGAGGCAGAAACAAGGAAAAAGAATGAACCTTAAGCTTACCAAAAGATATATTTCGACACTGTAATAGTTTTATGTGAAAAAATTTTCAAAATTATGAAATATAAAGTGCGATGAACCAAGTAAAAAATAATGAACTTTGAATTAGGAAGCCTAGAGATATCCAAATTCAACAAAAATGGGGCATTATAGAACTTTCACAAGAAAAAGAAAAAAACAAATAAATATTATACCTAATCCGATCCTACTGCCACCATAGTTAAATTGTTTAAGGGGGAAAGAATTAGGAATAGTACAATCTCAACAGGCCAAAAACCAAGCGTGTGTGTAAAAAAAATCACACATGGGCAAACATTGGATTGGGGAACCATGTTAGCTCCCTGTCCAACAACAACGAAATATGCTTTGGTAGGAAATATTAGGTCTCATGAATTGAAGGTGGAGAATGAAATTTCAGTCATTGATACGAGCAAAATGTTCATATAAATACATCGGTAAATGTCACACTCCCAAATATAAACTTTCAAATCAATAAATCAATGATATCCACTACATCTAAAGTCTAAACTCTACGTATTTGGTCATATGAGATTTCACCACAGCTGCATTACATTATCAGTCTATCATAGATTTTACCGATAAGCATGGCTGACTAAATCCTCATGAAACTCAGGTGGCTAAGATAAGTAAGCAATTATGCCCTAATTTGAATGCAAACCTAACTAGATTTTTAAAAAACAAGGTGGGGAGAGTTACAAATTGGGTAACGTGAAAAAGCCACATGATGAGTTGGAATTTTGGCTGCAAGCCTAGAATTCATTCTGCAATGGAGAAGAGGAGGCCAAGAAAATTCGGGAAAAGGAAAAACATTGATGACAGTGGAGAGAATAAATGTGATCCAAGATAAGTAAACAATAAGACCAAAAAAAAGGGGTTGGGAAGGTGCGCAAATTTAAAAGCTATAGATGAGTTGATATTGAAAGGGCAATTTATCTGGTTTATGACAAAACCAAACCAAAAGGCATAAACTGAGTTTTCAATCTATATACGAGAGTCAATTTATATCTCACCAACCAACCGACAGAACATGATATGTTCAAATTAAATTTAGTTTTAAGATATTGTTTCAATTGGGTTCAAGTTGACTGCTCAACCCAAGAGGTTTCAGAATAATTCTGAAGAATCTCCACATTAACGACAAATTTCATGATTAAGGTGATCAACATACAAAACATATACAAACTCAGAAGTCAGGAAACGATTTTGTTATACATCTTTTTACGTCATCTTCTGCAGGTCTCAAAGAATACCGAAAGTGCTTATCAGTGACAAATTTTTAAGGAAATTTCCATGGTTTTTAAACAAATCAGCCAAAGCAGGGAGACGTCCAAGGTCTCTAACCAGTTTAACGAAAGTAAATCAATCTTTTATGTTAATTCGATGAAATGGAGTAAATGGTCAATCATCTGCGTACCAGATATATGAGTCACAAGATAGGAAAAAAATTTGAATATTTCCCACTTGACTCCCCTACTAGACATAAGACATAGAAAATCTAACAGCTCAAGAGTTAAGATTAAATTTCAACACAAACCCACGCAACTTCAAAATATGTTACGCCTAACACCTAATTTCTAAATTCCTTCACATATCTCTTCGTAATCAAACCATATTGATACAAAAGCTAAATTGTGAATCTGCATTTCGGCTACTAGATCTGAGCCGTATTTAGCAATCAGTATTACGAAGATCCAAAGACAAGTCTACACACATCCAAATAGATATTGTCTAGCACACATAATTTACACACAGCAACGGCGATCGCTGAACAACAAGTTTTCAGCATATTCGGAGAAGAAGAAGGGAATGGAAAGTGTTACCTTGCTTGTGGCCGGCACCTTTGTCAGCAGTGTGACACTGAGCGCACTTGGTCTTGAAGATTTTCTCTCCAGCCTTGGAATCGCCGGGAGGTGCCTCGTCGAACGACGCCATTGGTGGAGCTTTTGCCGAGCGGGAAGAGGCTAAAAGCTTTGGAGAAAAGAACAGAATGGGGAAGATGGTGCCAAACTGCAAGGGAAGATAGGGGGCGCCGGGGTGGTAAAGTAGGAACGTGGCTGCCTCGGTCCTCCCGAGCGAGCCCTAACTTTTTTCTACACGTGCACTAAGTTTATTTTCAAAACTTGCATTGTTATTCTGTTTGACCTAAACGACTTCAAATGCTATCAACGTTTTAGTGTCCACATTTAAACACACGAGATTTCTATATAATCATAATTGAGATTTTTATATGACTTAGACTTTTCTCTGCACATAAACTTATGTGTGATTTAAAAAATAATATGAATATATTTGTACCTCAGATTTAAGGGTATAAACAAAGACCTTTATAAAAACATTGAAAATAAAAAAGTCATCATAATAGTTATTTTTACTATTCTAAAATATTTTTATTAATAGCCCTGTGTATATATCCTTCTATTTGCATGATCAATTCTTTATAAATCTTGTAATTGATTGAAATATGCATTGGTTATTATTATGATACATATATGCACATCTACATCTTGATAAGCATGTGTTTGTATGGATTCAATACTTATAAAGAAGGAACATCTATGTCCCAATGAATATGACTTAGAATATATTTAAATAAAAATATTGATGCTTGATTTACTATGCAAGCATATGTTTGCACGCATATCTAATGTAGAATATTCATATGCTATATGTATGCCTAAGTGGATTAACATATTTTGTTTTTCTTTATAATGACAAACATAGATCATCTATCTTTTTATTGAACATGTGAATCATGGTATTATTATATGAGTCATGAATATGTATTTGTGGCTTATCTATTCAAATATGAGCTTCCAATTATGTTGTTAATATCGTAAATTATTTACCATAAAACATGATTTGGATAACTTGGAATATAATTAAATAGCTAGATAATTATGAATGTGATGTCAATTTGATGTTAGAATAGGAAAAGAGTTTATGGTAGAGATAAGGTTCTTAAGGAATGGACTCCTAAAGAGATAGTCTTTGGAGATAGGATTTTATGAATTTCCAATTTTATAATCAATCTTTAAAATATAGGATTCTTATGGGATGAAATTTTAGTGATATAGTCTTTATCAAATAGATGCTAATCTATATAAAAAGAAACAACTTTCTATATATATAAAGAAGCAAAGGTGATAAATAGAAGGTAATCTATGTAAAAAGAAACAACTTTCTATATATATAAAGAAGCAAAGGTACGATCATATAAGAACAAAAGGAGTTATAATCTCTCTTAGATTTAGTTTTGATTTTCCAATGACAAGATTATGATAAGGGGTTACCGAAGGATAAGAGGCTTTCATGTGTCTTCAAGTTTAGGTTTCATATTATAATTTATGGATCCACACCGGAAGACATCCTAACTATGTTTATTCATGTCCATGTTGTTATGTCCTGATGATCATAGACACTAAGGAAAATAGTCTTCCTCCTTGATAATCCTAAAAACCTAGATCTTAATCAAATAATGTGGGATGTTTCGTAAGTTATCTATGATTATAAAAACCTAAGTCCATATCAAATGGTATGCAATACTTGGTGGATTACCTATAATCGTAAAAAGCTAAGTTTATATCAAGTAATATGAGATGCTTAATATAAAACTTAGGAGTTAGTTTTCTTTTTCACAAATACCTTTAAGATAGGATCATATGTGTCTCCTTAGGAGAGTATATATAGTGTCATGATATGATAAAGTATGCTAATATGTACCAACTTCATGTGGTACGATAGATATGATTAATTGAACTTAAAGAGGCTAATCTAAACAAATATTGCTTAAAAGATATTTTGTGATAATATATGATAAAATGCTTCATATGTGTATTTTGATATCTATATTCAATCTTGTAATAACTATCATAAGACACAAGATACCTGGACATGGTAAGTTTAGCACGATTGTTTCATATGCAAAAATGTTTTCATATAGTCTAGACAAGTGGTAACCATGATTTTTATATGTTTTAATTCTCCTAACTTAGGCATTTTAATGATTAAATATGGCTATAAGACTTCAATTAGATAAGATTTTATTTTAGTGGCCATTTCTATATTTTAGAAATTTATTTGCAAATTATTAGTTTTTAATGCTTAAATTTATCTTAAATAATATTTGTGAATATTCCTATTTGATTTTTCCCACTCTTTCCATGCAGAATTTTAATATATAATTGGAGCTAAGAATTAAATGAAGCAACACACTCTCTTAGCTAGAGGAGTTGCTGGGAAGAAATATGTAGCTCGAGATTTATGTGGCATGGAAGCAGAACACGAAGAAGGGATCTGCATTAAGCATGAAGGGCTGCCAAACATACACATGCAGAAGCAAAGAAACAAGGTTAAATGAGCTCACAGGGATGGCACGAGATTAAATAGAGGGAGCTGCAAGAAGGAGCAAGCATGCCACACATACATGCACATGCATAGCCACGAGTTCTAACAAGAAAAGCCAATGTGGAAAGAAGTGTAAAGCAGAACCATGCATGAAGCTTCAAGTTAGTGAGCTGAAGGAAGTTTCTAACGTGATTAAGAAGATGCAATGGATTGTGAGATGACCACGTCAGCTTAAGTGTGAGGAGTACGTGGCAAAGGAGAAGAGAACCATCCACGAGCTGCAGCTAAAACAGAGGTTCAGAAACAAGATGTATGAGCTGAAATAAGGAGCTAAAGAACACATGGATTAATGAAGCTTTGGAGCTGGAGAAAGCGAGCAAATGGAGATGAAGAGAACAACACACAGAAGTAGTTCATGTGGGAAGACACGATAACTGAATAGAGAAAGCAAAATGCATGAAGAAGCATAACTTGTAGGGACATGAAAGTGACGCTGAAAATAAGCTTGAACCAAGTGAAGAAGCTGAGCAGTACGTGGGCTGGAGTTTAGGCGAGAAACACGAGCTAAATGGTGCACGAAGAGGTAGAAAAGCCACAGGTTTTGATGCTTTGAGAATGAAGTGAAGAAGCTGCTGCACAAGCTGAGAAACGAAGAGCTACAAGCTTTTGAGCAGAACAAACACACCAGACCAGTAGCTGAGCAGAGCATGAACAGAGGAAGATAAACTCGAATGAAGAACGTGCATGTGAACAGTACCACGATGAAGAAACGCTGAAGCTAATGTAGAAGAAAACTCGTGGAAAGGACGCATATGGACTGACGTGGGAATCATTGCAAGCTCGAGTGAACAGTAGCTGACGTGAGAAACGTAGAAGCCATAAGCTCATGTGGAGAACATGCAGAAAGTACAAGTTAAATGCAGCAGAACAAAGAAGAAGCATGGGCTGAATGCATGAGCTAAATCAACGTGGAAGTGTGGAAGAACCATGCACGGGCAAAAAGCATGCAGAAGCTGAAGAAAACGTGAATAATAACGCGAAGAAGGAAATAAGGAGCTCATGTGGAGGCTGCATGTGATTCATTAAAGAGCACGTGAGGAGATGAAAGGAAATATACATGGACAGAACGTGGGTTGCTGAAGAATCATCATCCATTCACGAAGAAAGCCCACGCATCAATTTATCCATGTCAGAAGAGCTGGGAGCTGATTTGAAGAGGAAGTACATGAGGAGCTGGGCACGAGACTTTTAATGAGGAAGGGATTCGCACAATCCATTCCATTCACGCCTCCAGATTTTCGGAAACCCTCGTCTATTTATTCACACTCCCTTCCATCACGCAGAGAGCGTTCATTCCGCGGCATTCATTCTACATCCTTCACCCATTCCATTCCCATTCCATTCCATCTTCCATCCATCCACCATTCAATGAAGCGCTAATCCATCTTGAGGCTAGCTAGGAGGAAGATCCTTGGTGCAAGCTTGAATCCATGGATGAACATAGAATTTTTGGCTAAGGATTTCTTTATTTTCCTACACTTTTTCTCTTTCATATATCATCTTGGTTAAGTTATATTTGATAGGGAATTTGTGTAATTGTAATTAGTGGCTGGTTAGACATTAATTAGGGAACCTTTTGTTGATTAATTGATTATATTAGGCACTGATTTTTCATTATTCTCTAATTTCTCATGTGTGCCTCGAAGGTGTTCGATAAAATACATGAATGAAATTATGTGTTTGAATGTTTAATTTAAGGATTCCTTAATATTTAGTTGATTAATTAAACATTTAGGATGATTCAGAGGCTAATTAATCAGTTAATCAATCAAATTGGGTGTTCATTGATCTTAAAGCAAGATTTAATAATTTAATACGGGATTGAGGTTTCAATTTAACATTAGATCGTTAATCTCTTGAATCTTGAGTGGTAACCCAAGATAATTTGTTATGAACACAATTAGGAACTCTTAGGCCAGAATCAATTACAATTAAATTAGGATAAGGATAGTGGATACCAATGGACAATTCCAAAGCTAGTCACAAGACCATCCTTCACCCATAATTCATATAATTAGGTAGAATTTAGGAATTTTATTTTAATTTCATTTTACTTAGTTTAATTAAATCAAAACCCCCCTAATTTAAAAATTTTTAGAGTCTTTTAACATTTAGAAAACTCAATTAATCATTGAACTCCAATTTCAAGGGAGATGACCTAGGTTGTGCCACTAGCTACATATTTTATCAACCTAATTTTATTTTGAGGGTTGCGCGACGAGCCTCTCAACAAGTTAAGTAAATAGACATATATGAATGTATTCCTAGTATACTAATATGTTCATACTTGTGATTTGTTGCCATCTTTGTATGCCTTAGGCAAGGGAATAAAGAAAAACATATTTTACATACATGGTATTTGGACCATTATTGATTTTTCAAAACTTATTGTATTTTTATTGAAAATGTAAATTTTTATTAAATTTGATAATGTATTTAGATAGAGATTTAAGATCTATTAATTCAAAACTAAGTGATAGGAATAAACCAAAGTGCCAAGAGATAGATGATAACATTATGAAGACATAAGAATTTTACTAGTTAGATGTTTGTAATAATAATAATCAAGTTATAGCCTAAATGTGAGCTGTGTGTTGTTATGTATTGATGCCTAAATGCTATTATTGTATTTTTATACTATGGGATGTACAAACTCAATTATATGATGCCCCATGTGTATAGATAACTCCAATGTGTGAATAGAAAATGAGAAAAGAAGTAAAAAAAAGCAAAGTTTTTAATGCTTAAATTTTTGCTAGAATTTTGCTACTCTGATAAATGAATGAGTTTTGTAGTACTTCTAAAAGTTAGGATGCTATACTTGTTTTGTTCTGGTTAAAAAATTATATACTTATTATAAAATCAAAATTAGACATCCTTTTTCATTTCTACCTTCATTATAGAATAGTGTTGGAAGGAATTGGAAAGGGGTTGATGAAGTGAATGGAGAGAAATGAATAATATGTGGTACTGACACAAAAATAATTGGAAATGCTATTGCATTCACATGCTTAGTTGACTAAAAATAATGAAAAAAATATAAAGAAATGAAGAGAATTATGTCAAAAATGCTGCCAGTAAAAAATGTAATAAAATAACTTTTTCTTATTGGCTTTGTAATGAGACACATGAAAGACACAACTAGGTTCTATTAGTTATTACTATAGTTGAATCCATTATTTTGTTGTTAACCGCTTTCTTAGCCAAACAAAGCAATGCGACCATAATCATGAAGATCCAAAGAGTCCATTAAGGTTTCTTAGCCAAACCTATAGTCCCATATGGTTGTCCTAAATCTAGATTTGAAAGCAATTCTAAGACACAGTGATCTTCAAGTTTTCTAGTTTGGAATCTCTAAGGAAAGAGGAGTTTCGATCTTGTACTAGTGATTCTCAAAAGAAACCCTTGATTAGGTGCTAACGGTCAAAGGATAGAGTCAAAGTTGTAAAGATGGAGCAGATATCTAGTGTTAGGGCTATTCATGGGTAGGGTCGCTCCGGACATCTAGTATATCTAATGTCCGGTCTAATTAAGATATCAAACCTGTTTTTATGCTCATGACCAGACCCGACTCGAACAAACATGATTTTATGTTGTATTAAAACAGGTTAAGGTCGCCTGGGCCTTTTTTTTTAATGAACTAATACTTGTAATATAAAATATCTTTTTACAGACTTATAGACATATATTTTAAAATAATAGGCTTTTAGAACTCTCATATTTTTATTAATAATAAAAATATAGTTTGGTATTATCAAGTAAAATATAAGTTATACTAATATAATTAGTCTTAGATAAATATGTGTATTTTCATTATTCAATAAAAGAAATATTAATAAGTATGTACATTAATGATGAAAACAATTAAGAAGTAAAGATGATTTAAGTATATAATAAAAGTTGCAGCATGCAGAGAGAATTAAATGAAATAAAAATAAAAGAAATATATATAAGATAATAAGATATTGATAACTAAAAAAAAAATTATTAAGGTAAGTTGAGTAAAATATATCTTTACTTGTAATCCAATCCAACCTGATAATTATATTTAAAATTTTATTTATTTATATTTTTAGTCCATCTAATCTGACCTGATTAAGTCGGATTGGAGTGGCTTTTTAAGACCTAATAAGCGAATGAACATTTCTACCTATCGTAGATGTATGATTTGATGTAAAGATCTGATGAAGGGAAAAGGACATGCTCTTCCTTTTTTTTCATGATTAAACAAACATGCTATCTCCTATGATCATTTGAGTCCACTAGGATGCCGCTCGTACAAATACACGGCCAATTGTAAAATTTATGTGAGTCCCACAGCAAAAATTGTTGTGCGTCCAGCAGAAAGAAAATTGTGTGGGTCCCAAAAACAGTAATAAACAGTATAATTTAAATAGTAAAAAATAATCATTCTCTTCCACTATATATATATATATATAAAAGATTCCTTCGTGTGAAAAAAGGACGTATTTAAATACTTATTTCGAAAAAAAAAACCAAAGCATTAAAAATTATTTTTGGTATTTTTTAAATTCCAAATTGATTATTTTCTGTACAAAAACCGATATTAAGTGAACAAGTATGAATAACATACAGCAAATGGGAAATTTCGTAATACTTTCAACAACACTGACTTTCTAATTTAATTAGTGAAAGTACTATAATTTTCAAGTATGATCCTATTTATTTTATTAAATGCTTACTAGTTTCTTTTGATTCACATTTAGGATGAACATTGAATATTTAAAAGGTAAATTATAGTTGACTGTATCGTGATGTAGCTCAATTTCATTCGACTACCTTATGCTTCAAAAGCTTTCACTCTAGTGACTTGTGCTTTGGTCCGTTAAGATTTTTGGTATCTTACGCAACTTGTTATATTTTGAACGGAATGAGCATGGGCTATGCGTGTGACTATGAAAATTAAGCCAAAATTTACATATTCATGAAGTTTGTACGAAAGCAAATGCACATATTCAAATGCTCTTATGCTATTTATTGTTCTGCAATTGACACTTTTGCAAATAAAAATATTTAGGTGCTTGTCATGAATCCAACAAATAACAAAATGAGGACACTGATATTAACGAAGAACCCTAATGCAATGTGAATCTATGTCGGTTGACTAGTAGAGTTCTGTCACCAATTATAAGTTATACTCGTCCTTCTATTTGTATCAGTCTTGAGGGGCTCAGAAGATTTGATGCATAGTGGGGAAATGAATGCATTTAGTTGAGAAGAAAAAAAAAAATTCGAGCATGTGAACATTCACATGTTGATTTTGTCAATAAAAAACAGAGCACAAGTGAAAATAAAGTGAAATAATCAAGTGAAGATTTATCATAAAACATTAATAAATTGTAATTTACCCTATTTTTTAGCATCACAAATTAATCGTCAATTATCAATAAAAATCAACTCAATCACCACTCCCAGAATTCCTTATTAGTAACAAGAGATTCAAATAATTAAAAAAAAAAGTAAATTCAATGGTAAATTACAAAATGAGGCACAATTTTTTTTTTGGGTCAGAAAAACGTTGCACTTCTGTTCAGGGGCAAATTGGGCCCCATCAATAGGCCTATTGGGCTATGATACTATGAGTTCGTTCTACCCACAACCGGTGCTCCCGTAACCCTAAAAAATCCAAACCAGCCTCAGAAATATCTGTTTCCTTCGAATCTTGCGTTGCTCAGCGGCTACACCCACAATTCTTCGTCCGCTTTGATTTGCTCCTGTTCTCATCATCTTTCACTCCCGCGCTTCGCTTCTAGATAGAGAGAGAGAGACACAGCGTAGCGACTCTTGAGTGAATCTCATTCCTATGGCGGAGGAGCAGGTTGTGGCATGTGGTGCGAGCCCTGTTCCCTCTGATCTCAAGCGCAAGTTAGAAGATTTGGAGCCCGAAGCTCCCCAACAACAACCCCCCGAGCAACAACAGCATCTTGAGTCGAATGCAAATTCCATCTCGGAGCCCGATGATGGTGGAAAGGCCGATTCGGCGGTTTCCCCTTCCGACGAGGGGGAGAGGAAACGTCCTCGCATCGACGAGGAGCTTGATGGACTAGGTATAGCTACTGTCGATTAAATTTGCTGCTTGTACTCTTGCTATAGTGGTGGTAGAAAAAGAAGAAAAAACATCAAATGTTCTTCTCCAGAACAACATTATAATATAAATTTCTATTATTCTTTTAAGAGGCTATTAACCCCTGATTTTGATATGAAGCTAAGGAATGATGTTGGCATATATTTAATTTTCCCTTCATGGTTATTAAGTGAAATGTTATGATTTGGGTACATGCAATTAAGAAAAGCCAAGTTCATGGGTATTAAAATTCCCTGAAAATTCCGTTTCTTTGTGTTTAATGGAATTCGATGTAGGTGATCATTCTTTCGCAAAAAAAATTGTGTTACTAATGCTATGTTTTTGGTGTCAACAGCAAGTAAAAATGGGTACCAAGATGAGCAGGTTGGTGAACCCATAAAGGAAAAAGGAGAAAGATCCTCTCTTGAGAATGTTCTTTCACAGGATGGTCCACCTTCATCCAACGAGCTTACAGAGTCAGCCACTGATGAACAAACCTCTAGTGGAATTGCTGAGCAAGCTGTTGCCAAAGAATTTCCTGTTGAGGACTCTGGACAAGAAAATGCTGAGGAACCGTCTAAAGAAACTCAACAACCCCATGTAGAGTCTACTGAGCAAGATGCTTCTTCTGGAGAAAAGCAACCTGAATCTGTTGATATTACGATTAATGACGTGGAGGTTCCCGACAATAAGGTGCTGACTATTAAGCTGAGTTTTTGTCACTCCATGTCTAAGATGTGTTTAATAATTGTATATGTTGTGATTTTCTCGATATTAGAAGATCATCGTTATTCTTACTTATCTGTATTTTGCACTAAAATCTTCCTCTTTGTTATTTATCTGAACTTGTTGTACTTGTTTTCAGCAAGATGCTTCTGGTGGGCAAGAGCATCCAACATCTGTGGCTGAGATAACGTCACGGAAAATTGAGGTTCCCAACAATAAGGTCTGTGAATTATGTATAACATCTGTAAGCTGTATGTCATGGGCTGAAGCATGTTAGATAATTATTGTCAATATTAGTGGAAAAATTGGACATTTTTCTCTGGTGAACTTTTTTACCTCATATTACCCTTTTATTATGATTTGTATCCTTTTTGTCAAATCCATATTACAGTTCATGAGACAAACATGGTGGACTGATATGCACTTGTGTTTCTCTAAAATGTTTTCAACATGGCTCATACATAGATCTGGGCTCAGATCAGATTTTAATTCCTCAGCCAACTCAGGACTGTGGTACCAGATATTTAAGCACTGCCAATTATTTCTTCTTGAGTTAAAAGGACAATCGTGTTTGCGCAAGTTTGAGAAATCCCCCCCTTTCTTATTGGCTAGTGAGCAAGAAAACTATGAAGGAGAGAAGAAGAAAGAGTTGGGTGTTGATGTAATGTGTTGTCCCGCACTTAGTGATACTGTGAAGCTGTTTAGAATGGGGGTAATAATGGTGGCAGCTGGAAGGTTTCTTGAGAAAAAGCCTAGGTCTTATCAATTAAATGCTGTAACCTGTGATGAGCCTTGCTTTCAATTGTTAAACAACCTGAAAACTATAATTTAAACAAATACCTGCCTTAATATTTTGCTCCTTTTTAATTATTTACCTGTCCTATGTATTTATATCTATATTTCTCTCCTGTTAGTTGGTCTTAATTTATAATAATAAAACGTTTACCAAATAAAGGATCAATATTTTGTTAATCTTTTTTAGTTTGATATTTCTTTTTTATTTATAATAGTATCAAGTGTTTATTGCCCCCCTCCCCCCACCAAAAAAAAAAAAGAATTCCCCTGGAAAAAACATATTATGTTTTGTGTCCTTAATTGTGGATTCTTGTGTTATTGGGTTAATATGGCATCAATGTCTTGAGTGCGCTAAAGTATCAACTGTGCTTGCTGAAAGTATGTACTGGTTTGACCTTTGGAGCCTATCAGTATGAATGTAGAAAACCTCCTGGCTGCCTTATTTCCTTAATGTTGTATTACTGAGGTCATATGAGTTTAAATTCTTTTGTCTGATGTGCTGCATTTGGTTGGAGAGATACTAGCATTTGGCAGGGTGTTTGAAGGTTTCAAATTTGCAACCCTTTTAGCTTGTCCACCATTGGGTTATGGGGTTTGTTTTCACACTTATAGGTTCTTTATCTTAGTGATGAATGATGACAGTCCTCCCTTCTTTTCTCTTGTTTATTCAATGAACCCTTTTGCATGAGTCTCGTACCATAGTTTTGCTTCCTTGGCAAATGACGATTTATTGGTCCACTCAGGCATATGTAATGCTTTTATCTGCACTAGAACCTGTATTTTGTAATTGGTCTTCTGTGTAATTTTGGAAAGCAATTTTGTTGATTGATATATTCTATTCATTTGCAGGTTGGTGTTCTTATTGGTAAGGCTGGGGATACCATAAGATACCTGCAGTATAATTCAGGGGCAAAGATTCAGATCACAAGAGATGCTGATGCTGATCCCCACTCTGCTACAAGGCCCGTGGAACTAATAGGAAGTTTGGATAGTATTGAGAAGGCAGAAAAGCTAATAAATGCTGTGATTGCGGAGGTCAGATGCCATATCCAAACTTTATTTCTAGTATTGCTTGCCATTTTCTCTCACTTGCGTGCTTACATTTTCCTGTTTTATTTGGAGATTATGCAGGCTGATGCTGGGGGGTCTCCGGCACTTGTAGCTCGAGGTCTCTCCTCTGCACAGGCTGCTGCAGGCGCTGAACAAATTCAGATACAAGTTCCAAATGAAAAGGTGATCATGGTTATATTCATGTTATATCAAAGTGAAAAAAAAAATATTTCTATTCATGGATGATATGTGTTGAGGTATGTTCCAACCTTGAGTCATGTAAATCTCTTTTGCACAGGTTGGATTAATCATAGGGAGAGGTGGTGAAACCATTAAAGGTCTTCAGACCAAATCTGGGGCACGTATTCAGGTAGTTGATATCGTATACCATGAACTTTTATGTTCTGAATTTGTGTGCTTCTGGTGGCATCTAGCTTGGGATAAGATCAATAAGTTAATGTTGAGCTATATGTTGAATATTATAAATTGACATTAGTGTTAGATGTTGACTTTTGTGGTGAAATAATGGAAGTAATTCAATACAATGAAGCTATCTCTCTTTAGAATTTATTGTGGAGTCAATAACTGTCCTTTAAGTTCTATAAATAAAATGAACTATATTTAAGGTCATTATAAAATGAAGAATTTAACAGCATAATATGATTCCATCTATGTTATGAAGTTAAGCAGTGGTGCCATAGAAGTCGGAAAACTGTTCAGGCAGATTAATAAATTATTAATTTTAATAAAATGTTAAAAATTGTGTGAGTGTATTCATAAATGAATAAATGTTATTAGTGTTGACATATTGAAAAAATGTTATGCTGTCTATAAGAAAATTTATATATCATATGCTGTATACTTTGCATTTTGTTTCAGAACCTTTGTTTGGCATTTCTTAACATTTTGATTTAGTTACTTTGTAATTCATTCTTAACTGTTTTTGTTTTGACCCATTTTGGAGTTCCTTGAAATGTTTGGCATGCATAAACTGTGTGTATTTGATATGGATAAATTAGTGATTGTTTATGATTACATGTAATTAAATTAAATCCAATAATTTGTTTTATATTTATTCATGTGATTGGTTGAGCCTTTGATCTATTTATATTTACCATTTTATAGGTACAATACCTAGCCATAAATAAATGGAAAATGCAATTATGTTACTTAGCTTGACACCAAATAGTGTGGATTTTACTTGCTCTTGCCTTTCATCTCTTTGCGTCATTTATAAATTTTGTTGATTTTTTGGCATGCCATTTGGGGCCTGAACATTTGGTTTGGCGAGTTAACATTACATGTAATTTAATTACTTTTGAAATATGATCCTTTAGTACTTAAGCGTTGCTCTAGTGTTTTGGTAGCTTATTAATTCAATCTTTATGGAAGATATCACAAAATTGCCCCCCGAGGAGGGGGGGTTGGGGAGAGAGCGAGAGCAATGTTCTTTCTGTATGATATATTCTTCTACACGATTCCTTTCACCCCCTCCCCAAATCCCTTTTATTTTTCTGTTGCTTAAGCATTCTGATGTTCATAAATCAGTTGATACCTCAACATCTTGCGGAAGGGGATGATTCTAAAGAAAGGACTGTGCAAGTTACTGGTGATAAGAGGCAAGTCGAGATTGCACGAGAAATGATAAAGGAAGTCATGAGTCAGGTTTGTTTCTGGTTCTATGTCACTTATGTTGAAAAAGCTAGCAGTTTTAAAGTTCTGATTATTAATTTAGAGGCTTTGACCATAGTTCTTATTCCTTATATCAATTCTTGATCCTTGAGTTATCTATAACATATTTGGATACATTTTTGTATTGGCTTTTGCCTGTGATATAATGTTAGGAAATGATGAGTTAGCTTGTATGATTATTTGGTGCATGTGGCTGATCAATATGCATGGAACTTATGTACACTTGGTTTTTTTTTTTAATTTCTACTATTGCACCACTGATCTATATTTATGCTACATGAAGTTCTTCTCTTCTTGGACTAAGAATCCGAGCTTTATATATTGTGTTGATTTATTGTGTAGTATCATCACACATTTACAACTGCATGATAGAATGCAACACGATTTTACATCTGATTGTGGTGACCGATGGTGCTATAGTTATGAGGTCTACGTATATCTTCTTTAACTGAACTTGCAAGAAAACATAGATACTGAAGAGTGATTGCGCTGTTATTGTAATTTCAATATCAATGATCCTACATCTCCTGTGCTTGAAAAATTAGGGATCTAGAGAAAAATATAATCCATGGTTATGCTTCTTATATTTGGGATCAGTGCTTCTCTACTGTTGCCTTTGCCAAAGCAATACAAATTTGAGGTCATAACATGATTTTGTGCAAGGGACCATTACATTTATGTGATGCCTGTATGATCCATTTATGGAAGTATTATATCAACTGCTGCCATAGGAGTGTGAGATAGAACACCTGAAACAGTGCCTCATAAGAGTTTGGAAATTGATCAATGATCCATGCCAAGGTCAATTGAATTCTTCTAGGATGATCATATATGCAAACCAAGATGTCAGTTGCAATGATTTATTTATCTTGAAGGTGCCAATTTTGCATTGGTTGGCTTTAAAAATGCAGATTTGGCTATTGCCTTTTCCCTGGGGTCAGCATTGCTTTCTTGATGTAGCATTAACAACATATTCACTCTCATCCACCGAAGAGAGGTGGCAGGCATTAAAACCTCGGATTGCAGGATGTTAATGGTTGGTAAGATTGCTTCAAGACTTGAAAGTTAAAAATCATGATTCAGTAAGACTATATTGTACTGGACTTGGTAATCAAATAGAGCCGCTTTGTTATTTGCATGAGGCCTTTTGGAAGAAAAGTTTCATACTTGGTGAAGTCATGAAATGATGATTCTTTTACTTGTGCCGGAGCTGTATTCCTTTGCATCTCTTTGAATTTGTGCTGAATAATACACATATAAACAATCGCTGTCATTGGTATATGTATTGAGGTTGGGGAATTGCTACTTTAGCTGCCATGTGACTAGGATTAGTGCAAGTATATCATGTTACCATTACCTTTCTTCTAACAAAAATCTTTTTGCCTTATGATGCTTGAGGATGAAAGATGTATATTTAAATGGCAGTTGAATTGGTAACAGTAGTGGAGATTAAATAAACCTAATTGATCATGTTGGTTCATTAAAACTTGAAATCTCAATATAAATGTTTGCAACTTATTATTAAAACTGATATGATTTGATGCAATTGTCATTGTTGACTTATATTCATTGCTCGAATGTGATTTTTGTGGAACTTCATTTTAGAATGGCAAGCTTTTGTGGTTTAATTCTTACCAGTGGTTGTAGGCAATCGTGACATATTCGATGTATGTATTAGTCCCTCATTATATATCAACCTGATAGTCCTTTTCTGTCTCCCCTGTTTTCAATTTTGGACAGTATCTAAAAGAAGAAAGTAGTATGTTGTTAAACCACGGTAGTTAAATTTTGAGGTGCCTTGTAAGATCAGGTAGCTTTGGCTACTTGAATTAATTGATAGAAGGCTCTCAAGAAATTGATGGATGGTGGGGTGAGATTTAGCTTCTATAGACGCTTGTTCTGAGTTTTGCTTTGGGCATTTTCAGGCTCCTTGTTTCCCCTTTGTGCTGAGGTGAGATCTTTTTCTCTGTGTGATAAGATCTAACATATGGTATGGTTTTGTCTAGAGTTTAGTCTAGCTTCTGTAGGTTTGCACTGGTGACGTGACATGCTCTAGGTATTGCACCATTTTGACAGCCTGCTGTATGTTATTTTGTCAGTTCCATACAGTTTCAGCTTTAATTATAATAATTCTGATGTCTGTCTATGTGCACTGTGGACAGCCTATAGCAATTGTTAAAGTAATGAATTTGCTTTCTTCCCAAGCCCTTTTTTTGGGTAATCCAAGTAATAATGGGTATCAAATGGGTTGATCTTTAGTAACCCTTATCAGTTCATCTTCGCTTACTGGATTTATCTGTAATCTCATCATTTTGGGAAGATGATGTGGTCTCCAATTAAAGCAGCGTCGTCTTGTTAATTCCACTCTACTAAAATACATTTTGCTTTTCTGATTATGAAATATATTCAATTAACTGATATATCTGTTTTCTGCTTTACTTGAATAGCCTGTCAGGCCATCAACTGGGGGTTTTGGCCAGCAGGGTTACCGTCCACCCCGAGGATCTGTTGGTGCACCCCAATGGGGTCAGCGAGGTTCTCATTATGCCCACCCTACAGCATATGATAATCAGCAACGAGGACCATATCATTCTCATAATCCGCAGTATGCACCTCCAACATATGGAAATTATTCCCAACAAATGGCTCCAAGAAGTAACTTTGGCTCTGGTTGGGAGCAAAGGCCTCACCCTAGCATGCAGGGCCCACCCCCACACAGTGGAAGTTATGAGTATTATGGAGGACAAGGGCATTTATCAGATGCTCCGCCATCTAATCCACATCCTGGTTCATTACCCCCACATGGTGCTGGTCCTTCCCCTGTACCCTCTATGGCCCCACCCCCAGCTCAGGTGAATTACAATTATGGACAGCCACAAGGCCCGGATTATGGTCATCAGGTGCCGTATTCTCAAGCAGGGTTTCCTCAACAAGGTTATGGACATGGATATGATGAATCGAAGTTTGATAATCGTGCTCCCACCCAACATCCCTATGGGGGGCATGTAGGTTCTCAACCAACTTATCCACAGGCTGGCACTCAACCTAATTTTGTTGCACAGCAGCAGTATGGTAAGCCACCATTATACGGCATGCCATCACAGGGACAGCCTCCACAATCTTATGGCGCCCCAAGAGCCCCTCAACCAGGGGATATGCCTTATCAAGGTTCTACTCCTGCCCAATCATATGGTACGAATATGCCATCACAGCAGCCATACCCATATGTATCCAGTGGGCCATCACAAGCAGCATATCCTGCCTATGGGTCTGCCCCAGTTGCTGATGGCTACAGCCACCCACCACCTGCATCTGGCCCTGTTTATGCACAGCCAGGGGGTCAGCCCGGTTATGGTCAGCCTGGAACCCAGCAGGCACCTAGTTATGGCCAAGTTGCTCCTCCCGGGGGTTATGGGTCATATCCATCTTCACAGCAAGCTTACCCTGAGCAGCAGCCAGCTCCTAACAATGCAGGTTATGGTTACCAAGATCCCGGTTACAGCAGTGGCGCTGCACCGGCATATAGTGCAGCACCAACTGCACAGCCAGGTTATGTTCAACCTGCTCCTGCTCAAACTGGGTATGATCAGTCTAACCCACAGACAGCAGCTTATGGAGCTGTACAAGCGACTGCTACAGCTGCATATGGCAAGACATTGTCACCTCAGCCTACATATCCCCAATATGACTCAACCCAAGCTTATGTTGCGCCACGATGATTTCATGTAATGACAATCTAATCTCTAGCATTAGCTTGGTCTGGTTTGATGGCTTCTTCTGATGTAACTTGCTTATTTTCTTGTAGTAACAAGTTCTCTGTATTATGGACAGCATGAAATCTAATTTTGCTTTAGATGATGCCCTGTATGCATGGTTTAATATGGAAAAATGAGAAGACTTGGATCTGACAAGGCTAATGACCCGGATGGAGGGTGGGAATGTAACTTTCATGTCTTTTTCCGGCCTTTGATAATTTTGAGAAAATGCATGACAGATGGTACCATATGAAGAACTAATTAGTTCAAGACTTAAAAGGAGAAATAGATTATACTTCAAATAGAAGTTTAATTATAATTTTTATACATCAGTTTTGAATGTAAGACAAACATTACCTTGTTGGTTGAGAAAAGCGCTTCACGATAAGATTGAGTTAATGATTTTTGAAAAATAAGAACAATTGTGCTAGGTTTTATGATTGATAGATTTTTTTAGTGCGTGGAAGTAAGAAGTATTTTCTTTTAAAAAAAATCAATGCTGGATATTTATTTCGATATTAATTGAAGTTGAATAGGTTTATATGTTGATACTCAAAAAAATTCCATGCAAGATTTACCATTTAAAATATTTCAATGCTGAAACTCCCTGGTATGCATAATCCATTTAAGATATATAGATGAATTGCGTGGACGCATGGCGTAACTTTTTAGTATATTTTGTTTTTAGCATTTCCCATGTGATTATCTCATTAGCCTACTATTTTTACTCAAGAATATATTTATAAAATTTGTAAGAACTCGATTAGTATTCATTGACTTTGGAACAGTAACCGACTATTTTTTCTTGACCTGCGTGTAATTTATTTTTACATTCTTTCAATTTGTTTTCTGAATTTAAATTTTGTTTTTAGCATCGCCCATGTGATTATCTCATTAGCTTACTATTTTTACTTGAGAATTTATATATTTATAAACTTTGTAAAAAGTTGATTACTGTTCATCGTCTTTGAAACAGTAACCGACTACTTTTTGGGAGCAGATCCTCAACATTTGAAGGCGGGAACTGCGTAGCGAAGTTGGCAATCCTACGACCCACAATGCGCCACGCGTCGTCCCTGCTGGTTGCTGAAACACAGGCCAAAAACGCACCGTTTTGATTAGTTCAAACAGAAGTCAAGAGCCCAGTCCTGTCTCTTCCCAAACGGCAGCCTAGTCATGTCTCTTCCCAAACAGAATTCAAGAACCCATCTCTTCCCAAACGGCAGCTTCGAAGCTTTCTTTCTTCCTCTGTTTCGACGTTCATTACTGTAGATCACAGTGCAATTTCTGGCGTCATTTTGGGTAAGCTTCTGGATCATTTTGGAGGAGATTAATGGTGTTCCAAATCTTCATTATGCTAGTTGCTTGTCATTACTTTGTACTTGTCGAAAGTGACGGAGAAAGAAATTCAAGAACCCAGTCCCGTCTCTTCCCAAACGGCAGCCCAGTCCAGTGAAGATTGCAAGACATTTGTTCCCCTGTTGTTTCAGGATTTTTTTTTGTTCAACTGTTTCAGGAATTTCATCTGTCTCAAACTTATCATGAAGGACTTCTCAAGTTACAAGCAAAAGACTATGAAAAGGCTCGAAAACTCTTAGAATCTGTCCTCAAAGATCCTATTATATCTAATGCTCAAGTAATGTTTTTTTTCTAACACATTTTATATATTGGGGGTGTCCGTATTTTATTTTGAAATAATAATTTGATGCATTTCTCGCTGTCAGGTAGTTAGTGATGGTCATCTGTTGCAAGTTAGGTGTTGTTCTGTGCTATACTGGAGATTTTATATTAATTGCTCTGTTATTGTTGTATGCTTCTTTAATCTCCTTTTTCAAAGTTCAGATTATTCTATATGATGCCCAATTCCCCCTTTAACACATGTTTCCCTCCCTTTCCATAAAATAGATGGATATTGAATATGGTTTGAGGTCATACCTCATAATTCATGTCTGGTGTCATCCATGTTGTAGTTTTTCCTTGCTTCCATTTGTGTATCTGGTTGTTTTTTGTGCAATGCTCCAGATTCTGATTTGGCTTTAATTAAAACTATTAGTAGTATGCAGCTATGCATAATAGATATCAACCTTGCACTGCAATGGTCTACATATTATGAACACTGCTTTTATAATTAGGATTAGTAAGCTTTTTGTTGTACAAGTTATATTAATTGACTAATACACTAGGTAAATTCCTCTTTGGTATGGCTAATTTTTATTCACTTAAAAATATATGTTAATGTTACTTACAGAAGTATCTACAGATTCTTGGCATTGAAGAACCTAGCCTCTGATTTTCTTCAACAAGGTTCTGTTCATTATGAGAATGCTCTACACTGATATCTTTGAGCTGTGGAGATTGACTCTAAAGATTCTATTGTCTAGAACCAGCTGTAAGTACCTAGCTATCCTTTATCCCTTTATTTATGTCATGCTTGACTGGTTACTTAATTGAGTGCACCTTAATTTTCCTCTACATGTACTTATGTCAGGTTTTCCCTCTTTTCTTTCCCCATCTTGAATTCCATCTGAATGTGCTTCTCTGTCTCTCCCTCTTCATTTGTTTGTTTTTGTGTAGTACTTATACATCTAATTCTTCTCCCATAGCTGTGTCTGTAGGGAATTGCATGGAAAAACTTTTGGAAGTTCTAATTGCTATTAGCGATGAGGTTGCATGCCTCTCTGTTGCAGAATTGATTCTAAGGCATTGGCCATCACATTCTCGTGCTTTGCATGTTAAAAATACCATTGAAGAGTCAGAACCATTACCATTTGCTCTTAGAGGCATAGACAAGCTGGAACCTAAGCATGTGTGGCTTAAATTTCCTGACAAGAGAAAAGCTACTAATGAAAATCTGGATGAGGATGTTGCATTTAAGAAACTGAACCAAAACATAGAATTCACCTAACAGAAGCTTCCTGGGTGGCTTTTGCTGATGCACTGCTAGAAATCTTATTTCCATTGAATGTGCAAAGTTTTGAGATGCAGCCTGAGAAAGCAAGCAAGTATGGTGACATCAGATTAAGCATAAATATATCCTGTTCAGAAAATGGTATGAACTCTGTGGAAGGGAAAGGACCCAGTGGTGACAATATTGCTTTTGGTGATGGTAACATAGAAAGGTCAAGTGCCTTTAAAGGAAAAGAAGCAAATACCCAAGAAGAACAGCCACATGAGAGGCGAAGTTCTTATCTGGAAAGGCTTAGGAGTCGTAAACCAGGGAAAGAGGAATCAGATTCTGCATGTGAGAAGGACCATGCCAGGGTTGTCATTCAATATCTAGAATCTTTTGTTGCTGGCAGATTGGGCGGTAGAGATTCTCTTGATACCACTACATCATCCAACATACTAAATACTGAAGCTAATGAAGTTTCTAAATTTGTAAGAGAAACTTCAAAAAACTATGAGGCACTTGTAAATTTGAAAAACCAAATTACTTGAGTAGATTACTATGTATATGATACTAGATAGAGTTATTGTACTTGAATAAAATACTATGTATAGGATACTAGACAGAGTTGTGTAGCTGCCATTAATGTAATAAAAACTGAATTCATGTTGTAATGGAAAGATAAATGTGATGAATTCAACACTTTGATTTCTTTCATTGTCCCTTTTACAAAGTTGTGAAAAAATATGTTGTTACAAAAAATATACAAAAGTGCAACATACAATATGTTGAGTTAATTTAGTAATGACTAAAGTTGCATGATACAATAACCAAAAAATGTTGTTTTTAGCTATAGGGATCAACCATCTTGATTGTTGTCATTTGAAACACCACCATAGAACTCTGGAGCAGGATAATCGAGTGGCGCCTATCTTATAAACAACAAAAGTTACAAAAGGGTTACAACTTGTTACAACTTACAAAACAATAACATACCAATTTTTTTTTTAATTCCAAGTCCTCTTACCATCAAGAATTTGGTGAAACTAAATTGATCCTCAGGTGTTTGAAGGTACTCATAAGGTGCAGGAGGTGCTGAATAGGATATTTCACATTCCATTTGACTTAAAGTTTCATTGTCCTACAAGTAAAACAAAACATTATTAAGTATTTAATGAAAACAAATAAGAAATACTAGAAATAGACATAATTATAAATGTATATACCCTAGATTGTTGAATTTGTGAATTTCCTTCCATGGGAGCTTTTCTTCTTTTCTTGGGTTGAAGTTCAACCCAACTTTTCATCCGTCTTTTGCTTTTTATTTTAACTCGTTTCTTTAGTCCTTTTGCTTGTGTTGCACCCCTAATTACTGTCGCCATGGGCTCATCAGTATCATTGTCCACACTCCTTTGCCTCATACCAAGCTCCATTACTTCCTTGCATAAATTATCTATAGCTTTATCTACAAACTTGGATTTTTCATCACAGGTAGATACCTCAGATGCCAATCTTATCATTTTGGAGCAAAGTTGCCCATACTAGCGCGTGCTAGATAGCTTGGCATCTCCTTCAACCTGTTTTCCGGCCACATCAAATACAATACCATTACGTGCATCTATTGTCCACATCTTTAAGATGTATTGATTAGGAACTAGTTTAACATCTAACATATTAAACACTTTCAAAATATGATTGCATAATATCCCCACTGTTTGAAACTTCCTACAACTGCAAGAAAAAGACTTATGAATAGGATTGAATGAGACCTTCCACTCCCCCTTCTAACCATCTTGGGTGACAACATATTCAAAAACAGCATGACTTTCATCTCTTTGCTTGATAGAAGCAGCTAAGAATAAGTCAAACTCATCCTGGAATAGCTCAAATATTTTGAAGGTATAAATTTGTGCAAGTTGCTTCAGCATTGACGAATTCTCACACTTCAACCTAGGTAATTTATGTCGAGCCTCATACTCACATGTCTTCTCCATATATCGTTTCTCATCCACTACTTTTTCAAAATGCATAAAGAACTGTTTGATATTCACATCTGGTTTCAACCAAGTCTTGACATATGCATTCAAGCTCTCACTGAGTTGAGTACTTCTCATCCCTAAGGTGAACTTTTTCTTCATATGACATGTTGCCCATTTTTCCTTTTTACCATACATAGACTTCAACCAGGTGTTCTCTTGGACATTGTACTCTGCAATCATCTTATGCCAAGCCACCTCGAACTCATATTCGTCATCATATTCATACATACATTTTTTAAATTCAGTGAGGAAATGAGATGCGCCCTTCATTAAGTTGCCTAAGTGCTTGATCCCATTCTGCATCAAGTGCCATGTACATAGAAAATGATGAGTCTCTGTCATTACCTCACCTACAAGGTTGGATCCAAGGTGAAATTAGTAAGGGACATAAACTTTATATTAAAATAGTTATGTAACAAAGGAAAAAAATAAGATTCTTACCTAGTGCTTTAGCCATTGCTTGATCTTGGTCTGTGAAAATAGTTTGAGGCTCCTTCTCCCTGTGTGCTTCAAGGAATTTTTCAAATAGCCACTTGAACGAGTCTATTGTTTCATCGTACAACAATGCAGCCCCAAAAATTATAACTCCTCTATAATGATTAAATCCTGAAAATAAGGTAAGTGGTCTATGTGCACTATTAGTTGAATAAGTTGTGTCTAGACAAATTACATCTCTAAAATAGTCATAATCAATGATCATTCTTGCATCGGCCCAAAAAATGTTTGTTATGTGTTCCTCATTATCTACTTGATGCGCATGGAAGAATGATGGATTTTCTACTAACTATCTTTGAAAATACTGCAAGAGACCATCTACTTCTCCAAAGGCCATGCTTTGTTGTCTTTTTGTTCGAAGATAATTTTTGGCATCTAACCTAGTATACCCAAGATTGTCTCTACCTCCTGCTTGCGTGCATGAAAGCTGAAATGATGCTCTTTGTTGCAATCCTGACTTCTCAGCCAATTCAATCTCATGTGCTTGAACTTGGGAGATCTTACGATGAGATGCCAACATGTGCGTTGTTGTTGGGGATTGGAGAGGGTGATTATGGGCCTCAACAAACTCATGGATTACCAATTTCCCATTCTTCATCACAAGTGCAATTCTTGCTTTACACTCAGTTCTGTTTGAACCCTAGGATTAATAGTTAAAAAGTCTCTTTTGTCTAGTTTTCGATGACCCTCTTTACAACAAACAAATCTACATGAACTGACAGAGCCATCTTTCTTGAAATTGCAATATTGTTTCCTCACTCCAAACCCAGTTCCCCCACCATAAGCTACCCAAAAATGCCAAGCTCCCTCTATGCCATCAAATTTCATACCAACTCTTGGCTTCCAATCATATTCTGAATTCGCCATCTATAGCAAACAAGACATGAGCACACATATATGAGTACATTATTAATATAATAGACATTAATAAATAGACAACGGGAGCAAGAACAAGTCACATCTGATACAAATTAATATTAAGCAAAATATTGATTGTCATATGTTTAAAAAACATCCTAAGAGAATATTGAAATTATTATATATGAAAAAAAAACCACATAACAATCTCTCTAAAATGATACATCAACGTATGCAATTCCTATTTGTAAAACTTTTGGATTTATATCATCTTCAAATTTATCAACACTCAAATAACAAGAACTAAAACCCATTATGTTAGCTTCTTTATTTCTCTAGCTTCAAATCTTTCTCAAAAATTGAAAAGCTTTGAGTGCTCTGCCAAAAGTATTTAATCTTCCAGTATAAAAACCTTGAAGTCGAATAGGATATACAACGCACAGGACAACTCACATATTTCGAACAAGCCAAACAAAACTAAAAGGCAAATATCTTTCCAAGACTCATATATATATATATATATAGTATAAAGGCAAAGCTCAATGCATTATCAATGCAGAGAATGTAAGCTATAGGAAGTTATTCTGGTATCTCCACTACCATCCTTCCTTTCTCCAACACTTTCGAGGGCGTCAATGTTGCTTTTGCTCTCCTCTGGTATGAACAAATTTTTGGAACACCATTAATCTCCTCCAAAATGATCCAGAAGCTTACCCAAAATGGCGCTAGAAATTGCATCGTAATCTACAGTAATGAACGTCGAAACAGAGGAAGAAAGAAAGCTTCGAAGCTGCCGTTTGGGAAGAGATGGGTTCTTGATTCTGTTTGGGAAGAAACGTGACTGGGCTGCCGTTTGGGAAGAGACGGGACTGGGCTCTTGACTTCCGTTTGAACTAATCAAAATGGCGCGTTTTTGGCCTGTGTTTCAGCAACCAGCAGGGATGACACATGGCGCATTGTGGGTCGCAGGATTGCCAACTTCGCTGCGCAGTTCTCGCCTTCAAATGTCGAGGATTTGCTCCCCTACTTTTACTTTTTCTGGAACTGCATGCAATTTATTTTTACATTCTTTCAATTTGTTTTCTGAATTTAATTTTTTTTTACATTGTGACCCGTGCTCAGCACGGGCCGCTTCTAGTTTCTTATGAACATTGGATGTAGAGTTTGAACATACCGTCTTTTCCAAGCAAACTTCATATTCTAAAACTGGTAATTTATTCAAAACTAGGTGTTTTTCTGTGAACGGATCCTCTCGTATTTGTCAAATCTTGGCTGTTAAAGGGATCAAACCGTTGCTTTTGTGCCACGTCGCCTTCATCCGTTCAAAACGAACAGTTTTCATGCGATAAAACGATGCGTTTCGCGAACCTATCCCTCCCCTGGAAAACTGGTTTCAAAACGAACCCAATTCTCTGCCGTCTTTGCAATATCAGGAAGCTTCTGGGTGACTGCGTCGTGGGCTTCCTGGTTCGGCTTTTATTGTGGCTGGGTATCCATCTAGAAGAATCAGAAAAGTCCAGAGCTCTTTGTTTAAAAAGAAGAATGTTTCAGGCTCTCTGTTAACCACATGTTTTAGTCACCTGTTTATGGTTCACACTATTTTATTTTTCTACTGTTGATGATTATTTTATTAAAGCAGAAAGGAAACTGATCTTGATTACTGTAAAGCCTGATTTGGTAATAAACATACAGTAGGACAAAGAATTCCCAGCTACACAAAAAGATTAAAAGACTGTCTGGTAGAAAATTCATGCACTTAAACAAACACATTTTACAACTAGAAGAAAATATGAAGAAGCAAAATCATACATAGACAAGTGGAGGGTTATTTTTTACTGTGTAAATCTCCAAGTACAAGCACACGAGAATATCATTTTTCTCTTCTTCATGCTTCTTCATAACTGTCAAAAATAACCATACACACTCTAATATATTCACATACTTCCTATAGGACCAAGCAATCAAATTTTACACTGTTTTTTCTTGAATGAGCTTCAAAAACTATTCAAAAATATAAACAAAAGCAAGTGGTTTCTACCGCCTGAACTGAACTGGAGAGGAACAAAATCGTTTTTTCCCAATGGCTTCCCGGTATCTTCATTTTTCAGTTAAAAAAAAAAGAGCCACCTTTATATCTTAAAAAAAGAATTACCTTCAAGCAGGAAGCCGTTGAGAAAAAGAAAAAAGGATTTATGTTAACATGCATATCTTTTCCTTTTATCAAAAGGGGAATTGTTCCTATATACTTTCACAACAATATGAGATCCAGATTCTTCATGGACATTAAAGTCTCAAATTTTTCGGGAGAAAAATTCCAATTAAGGACTTTAAGTTTGAAAAAATTAATTTTGGAGGGACCTGGTTATAATTTTGAGAAGATCTAATTGTAACTTTAGAGAGACTAAATTGTAAAAAGTTGTAAAAAGATTATTAACCGTCAATTTTGTCAATTTAAAGTTTTTAACTGAATTTTTTTTTTCTGTTTTCCAGACTTTAAGTGAAACTAAAATGGTGAGTCTATACTTGGAGACTCATGGAGACTGTCAACATTCAAAATTTCAAAAAATAGTCAAACAAAAAAAATGAAACCAAAAGGCTTATACATACATAACTTGATATAAAATATCAGTATGGATCCGTATAAGTTATATATATATATATATGATGGATAAAAGTTTTTCTCTCTTAAATTGAAACTAGTGAGAAGTCTGGGATGCATTGTTTTTGTGCAACTAACATAGTTCCCTTCTAATTTCATCATCGTCACTTTGTGCCTTTTTAAAAATTCCTTGCATTGCTCAAACCAGGCAGCAATGCCAGATTTTAGAGATAAAATCCTTTACATCTAAGAAACTACTCTGAGAATGAGACCTAGCTATTGAATATGAATGTTAAGAAAGAGTAATTGTAGGATTGCGGCATGTTACATGTAAATGTTTGTCCCAGTGGAAGACAATCCTAATCAACGACTCACGATACTAGTTCTATATTTAGTTGGAGGCAAAGGCGATGTTAATTCCTCCTCTTCTGTTTAATAACTCTACCCGAAGTCAACAAAGGAAAATCCAATCTGAGTAAATTCTTTTGATTTGATGTTTAGCTCCCAAATATGAGTTCATAATTCAAATCCTAAATTAGAGCAACATGGAACAAAGGGGTGTATACATGACCTATGCATACGTAACAACAGCAGGTTTATTACTACTTGCATTATGTCATCTCCGTCATTTTCACCATTAGTATCATCATCTCCACCTACTTCACCACCATCATCTTCAATCTTCACTTATATCACCACCATCATCATTATCATCAATATCATCATCATAATATTCTTCCTTAATGTCATATCTTCAAACTCACCTAATTTGGTTCAAACTCTTCAAATCAATTGATTTTACATGAGTTTACATAAGTCAATTATGAGTGTATATAAGTTAACTTTGATTTTGAGTCTACGAATGATTTGATATAGTTTACTTAGATAAAAATATAAACTCGATAAGTCAACTTACGACTTTTGACAATTATGAATATATACAAATTAGTTATGAATTTATACCAATTAACTATAATTTCAAGTGTATAAATAATTTAACATATTTTTTTTAAGTAAAAATATAAACTCAACAAGTCAACTCACAACTTTGACAATCATACTTATACCATTAAGCTTGCCAATATGGTTTACATAAATTCATTAGAAATTAAAAGAATTATTAAAACATTAAAAACCGCTAATCATTAAATGAACTAAACATCCTATTGCAACAATTTCAAGCCCACGAACAATGTAGGAATGGGTGAGTATAGCCAAAAACTTCATAATTTGCCTTTACAAACAAGCTGCTAGAGCAGCCTTAACAGTTTGAAGTAGATATCATACAAGTCAAACATCAAAATTGACATTTGATTCACTTGGAAATTTCGGCTGCATGCCTAAGTTGTAGTTACGTGTTTTGCAATGAAGATTTTGCTTTCCTTGCTCAAGCCAATTTGTGAGCAAAATATAGCATGTCAACCACCGGACAAGGAACTTTCAAAGTAATTAATCCAGCAGTGGAACATGCTAGTAATTTTTTTTTTTCTAGTTTCAGTATTTTGACTTTCTTTTGTTTTCTTTTTCAGAATTGGAAGTATATCTTATTGTCCATTTATGTCTATTCTCTTTCTTATCCATAGAAGAAATGGTAATGTCCGGCCAGAAAATTCTATATACAAGTAATGATGTGGCTGATTTCTATAAAGCAGCAGAGAAGTCATTCAACTCATTCTTCACGGAGTTGAAGACGCATAACCTTAATTTTATTGAGGCAACTGGTTTTGTGGTCTTTACTCATAATAATCTGACGCAACAGGTCATTTCCTTCCTGAAAATGTTTTCTCTTTGGGTTCTTTTAAAACTTTTTTGTGCTGAATTCTTCCTGTTAGTTATTATGTAGCAACAATGCCGAAATATAATGAGTACAGGGAAGTTATTGCATATTTCTCTCCATTGAAACTAATTTTCCCTGTAGTATATTCTCATTATTTCTCTAGCCAAGCAATGGATTCTTGTTGCTGCAGTGCTTCTCCCAGTTGTTTCAAGACTCCGACTAGTGGAAGGGGTAATAGATCGGGGCACCCTAATCTGCTACTCTCTTGATGCTTTAAGTAGCAGCAGTGAACAAGTAGCCTTTAGTATTGTAATATGAGCTGAGAAGATAAATTGAAGTGGGTTGAAAGGTTTGTGCCGAACAATGGCAATGGACAAGAGGTAATACCATTGATCTGTTAATAAATCTCTTAATAAATCCATGTTTTCATTTATTACAAATTTAAGTAGCTATTCATCCTATTCAAAATCCTATTGTTAATACCAGAAATGTGAATCATAACCTGCGTAATATTTTATGTTGTTGCCCCGATTAAACAAAGTTGATGGTAGCTCTAGACTCCCAAATAAGAGACAGGTAAGTGTGGAACCCTCAGTACCACCAGGTGGGCCTAGGGAATATACTCAACCACCCCCAAAAAGGACCACCGCATAAGCCCCTAAATTATCCTCGAGTAAGAGCTTAAGTTTACCGTGCTTATCTCCTTTAACTCTTCCGGGTAGGGGAACCTTAGGTAGCTCCTTCAACCCCCTTTAGCTTCAGCTAATAGTTAGGTAAATTTTTCTGTTGGCAGATGCTCATGGGGCGGGGGAGGTCTAAGCTGAGTCTTGGATCTGGGTGGGCTGGGTACTGACGTATGTTTGGATCGTAAGGAATTGTATTTCCCTCTGGATGTTGTAGACCTATGTCTGGATTCTGTTTGGATCCCGCTGGATACTGTATTTCTCTTTGGATATTGTTGACCACTCTGGTGCAATGTTTCGGTGGGCCTTTGCGTAGCCCAAACTGGAGTTTGACCCTTTAAATTGGGGTTTGTCAATGTTTCTTATTTGTTTGGTTGTCTGTTAGGGTGTGAATTCAAGCAGGGGTTGAGCCCCAAACTCGGATCTCTCTTCAATCTCGTACACATGTCGCTGCTCTTCCCTGCAGTCTCTCCAACCTCTGGTGAGTGCTTCGAGCTCTGTGAGGGTCTCTTTCCAGAATCTTGCGATTATATAATTTTTTAATTAAAATATAATGAATATATAATTTAATTAAAAAATCACATACTTATTTATAAAAATTATACACTAATCATGTTAAAAAATTATATATTTATTATATTTTGGATGCAAAACTTGACAATAAAAATATAAGAATCTATATATAAATTTTTTATAAATTGTATATTAGCAAGCAAGAAAAACTCTCCATATCGTCTTCTTCCCAAGCCATAAGTGTCTTGTGTCAATGTAGTTTGTAATATTGGTGAGACTTGAAGTCCCACATTAGAAAGGGAATGAATAAGTTGTATATATGTGCGTGTCATTTAATTTTAAATTTTAAAATTAAAAGGACACATTTGTTAAATTTGAATTTTATATTTTTAAATTAAAATATATCTATTGATATGAAAATAGACCGGGGTTGAAAAGTGACAATTCAGAACATATAAATTCTCTTCTTTCATGACATAAGTGCTAAGAATTTGACTAGTATCTCAAAAGGTTTTGTTGTATATTGAAAGAACATTGTAATATATAGGAAATGACTCTTTTGAAGATAGTGATCTTCACACATCAAAGCCCATTTCTCAATTTTGTGTTCTATTTTTCTAACAATTTTAAAGAGTGATTCCAATAGAAAGAGTGATTACAATTGGAAAACTTGAAAGAGTTCATCAAACTTGATCAGTTTGATGGCACTAACTTCACTAACTAGAAAAGACAAGATGTTGTTCTTATTCACTGCTTTGAAGATTTATTATGTTTTAGATCCATTATTACCAGTATTGTCAGAACCCACTTGACGGATTTTGACAAAATCAAAATGTAGAAAAAGAAGTGTGAAGAAGATGAATTGATGTGTTGTGGACATATTCTGAATACATTGACCAATCGTTTGTTTGATTTCTATTCTAGTTTGAAGTCACCAAAAGAGATACTACATACTATGCTAAAAATTGACGTATGGATAAATTCTTGGCATTACAATATCTTGAATTCAAAATGTCTAATTTTAAGCCTATTATGGATTAAATTCATGAATTACAAGTCTTAGTTTTTAAATTAAGAGATCTTGGTGTGAAAATTATTGATACATTGCAAATTGGTGCAACACTTTCTAAATTGCCTTCTTGCTAGAATGATTATGGGGAAAAAGTTTATGTTCTACTAATAAATTAACCTTAAAAGCAATTTCAAACTCATCTTTAAATTGAGATTGAAACTCATAAAGGTGATGCATAATTTTTGGTTTCTAGTTCCACATATAATTATGTTAGTGAGAAGAAATCTAGAAAGAATTTTGACAATGTAAACAATGTAAATTGTAACATCCTGTACCTCTGTAAACGTGAGAAATGTAATACTCAGTTTTTTCCTAAACATACGTAATTCATCGGATACAAAAAGAAGTTTCCCAGATAGAATAATTTGAGGTCTAATAAAATTAAAGTGATAATCTAAACCTCAAATAATGAGGATCTAAAGTCAAAAGTGCTTTGAAAATGGAGCCAGAATCACTAGACGTAATTCAACGAAGATATAGTGGCATCTTCGTAATTTCAGGCACTTTTTGGAAAACTCATAGGAGGAATTTTCAAATAGGAAAAATAAGTTTCCCAGGGTTTTCAGGGAGTCTAAAAACTATAAGAACCCCTAGAATAGTCAAAACCCTTCTGGTTTACAATTTAAAAGTTGGTTGACCCGAACTTTGACCCTTTCATTCGGAAAGATTTTAGACCCGATTTGAGTGATTTCAAAGGCCATTTAGAGGTTAGAGAACCTAAATTTTATAATGGAAAAAAATTTCTAAAAAAGGAGCTAAAATAAACTAGAAACAAAAATGCCAAGTTGAAGGAACATAATTGGAATTTTTGGAAACAATTCTTGAAACCTAGCTATATATACCCCACACCCCACTCTTCTCTTCATTTGGCTCATTTTATTTCTGCCCTAAACCAGAGAAAGAACCAAGAGAGTGAGGCGCACAAGGGAGAAGAAAAAGCAAGAGAAAGGTATGGATTTTTATAGTTTTTCTTAGTTTTTCCTTAGCAAACTTCTTCTCCTTCTTCTTCTCTTCTTTCCCATGGGTTTATTGAAGCTTTTGGGTCTATTTTAAGGTCAGAACAAGAGGGGAATTTTCAAAAATTAAGAGAAGAAGCCAAGCAAAGAGAAGAGAAAGCAAAGGAAGCCAAGAAACTAATGTAATTTGCTATGTTTCAAGCTTGTTCTTCCATTGCTTCTCTTTTGTATGTTTCATCCCATATAAGACTAGCCAATAGGGGTTGAATTTCTAGCCAAACCAAGAGTGAATCTTAGAAAAATGAGGGAGAAGAACAAGAATATGCAAAGGAAACAACCAAATAACTATTAGATTTTAAGATAGCAAAGTTAGGATTTCAAGTGTTCCACTAAAATTCTGTTTTGATGCAAGAGTTCTTACACCAAAATAGATGTTTGGATGAGTTCCTAAGATTTATAGAAAGCTTCTCACATGCGTCTCCCATTAAGAAAACAAAACAAATTCCTTTGGTGTCTTCATAGAGCATAGCTTTGGCCTAGGGAGGATGAAGCACCAAGGGGTAGTTTTAATTTATTCCAAACTTGATTTTGAGTCATATATGATGGGAGAGGATGAGAGGAAGCCTTGAAAAAATTTTAGAAGTCATGGATAGTGAAATGTAGTTATAGGTTCGATATTATAACTTAAAGAAGTAACATCTAGCTAGACTCCTTAAATTAATTGTGTGATAGTTCAAAGAGGCTTAAAAGGAGTCAAGAGTCATAAATAGATAGAAAGAATGGAGCCAAGATCATGTTTTTCTAAGGTTGCTTCGTTAGGTGCATTATGGAACCATAAATAAGTCATAAAAGCCATCTAGCTTTTGACATGAATATGAGCTTTAGAAATTATTCTAAGAGTGTAATTGGCTTCCATATTATGTGTCTAGGCTAAAGGAACCAGGTTCCACCTTCTTGTAAGTGTGTGGCCGAGGAAGAAGAACCAAATTCAAGGAGAAAAGTGTGCATTTGTAGCCAAGGTAGCTCTTTCTTCTTTCTCTCATGCATTAGTGGATGTTTGTCTCGTCTTTAAATATGTGTATGTATGTTTAAGCCATGAAAGATGTTTCTAGCATGTATTTATATGCCATGGTACCATGTTGCTATGTTATGTATTTAAATGATATTTTATGAATATGTTTTGGTTTGCTTGAGTGTGGTAAAGCCAAAAGTCCCCTAGTAATGGTGAAGATGAGCCAAGAACCCCCAAGAATGGGTGAGACAAACCAAAAGTCTCTAAAGAGTGAGACTTAGTCAAGAGCTCTTTAAGAGAATGGGTGAGGCAAGTCCAAAATCTTCCAAAAAAAGTGGGTAAGGCTAAACTATCTTCTTAGCAAACTTATGTATGTTTGGTATGACTTTTTGAATGCTAAAAATGTTTCATGAATGATTATGAAAGCTATGATGTCTATGCATGCATTTTTAGACTTGGATTTGCATTCTTTATGTATGGTTAAAATAGAGAAGAGCTATTGGGATTCCTAAAATCTCATTCCTTCCTCCCCAATTACCTAACATGTCTAGATGGACCAAGTGAGATGAAGAATAGAGGCCACCAAGCTTGAAGAAGAGAGATTGACATAGAATTGTGCAAATTGTCCATTTTGTAGTCATATGAATGGCATATGATGTAATTCAATGTTGTATATGATGTATAAGCTTATGAACATATGTAATTATATGGATACTTGATGTATGTATGATATTTAATGCAATGGGAATGTTGTAGCAAGTTCTTGACCTTGAATGGCAAGATATAGCTTATGTATTCTTGCGTATGTCTTACGGTGAGAGAGTGAGTTTGTAAAATCTGGGTTTGTGTACCTTTGTGACATGTTTAGTAGATCATTTTGGTGCTTTCCCATATAATATTCAATTTTTGTTAAACGACAGAAATGGGTATGTTTTTAAAGTGATTCCCTCGAAATCAATTAGTTAAGGTCCTGAAAAATTTGAGTAGCATTCTAGACTTTTAAAAATGAGAATCCTAGGCTCAGACAGAAAGAAAAATAGAGCTAGAATGAAGAAACAAAATTGAATGAAAGACTTACGAAACCTAATGGTATTTTTGTAATTTTGAACAAAATTTGAAATTCACACAGGAGGGCTTTTTAGACGAAAATTTTGAGTTCTTCGGGGCTCTTAGAGGCCTTAAAAACCATAGAAGTCCCAGAACAGTAAAAACCCTTCTAGTGAACGTTTTCCAATGTTGGTTGACTTAAACTTTGATAGATTCATTCAAGAAGGTTTTAGCTTTGATTTGAGTGATTCCAAAGGTATTTTACTAAATTGAAAATCTAAATTTCATAATGAAAAAGATAGTTTTAAAAAAAGAGATAAAACGAACCGAAAATGAAAATGCCAAGACGAAATGGCAAAATTAGAATTTTTGAAAAGTATTTCTTAAACTCATTTATATATATATAGGGTGCCCCACCTCCTTACTTATTTAGCTCATTTAGTTTCTACCCTAAACCAAAGGAAAAACCTTAAGAGTGAGGCACACCAAGAGGAGGAGAAAGGAAGGAGAAAAGCAAGGCAAAAAGGTATGGAATTTCTTAGTTTTTTCATGTTTTCTCTTTAGTAAACCTTTTCTTCTCCATTTTTCTTTTCTTTTTTATGGTTTTGTTGAATTTTTTGGATCTATTTTGAGGGAAGAAGAGAGGAAAAAATTTGGATTTGAAAAGAGGAGGCCAAGGAAAGGAAGAAACAACCAAGAAAACAAGAAAAAACAAGGTAAAATCTCCATCCCATGGTAGCCACTTCTTCTCCCCTTTCTTCCTTGGTTCGTCCAACATGAGAAGCTACAAGAGGGTTTGGATTTTGGGCAAAACTAAGGGTGAATCTTAGGAAATGGAGTGCAGAGAATAAGAATATACAAAGGAAATTAAAAAACAACTATGAAAATTCAAGATAGCAAACCTAGGGTTTCTAGTGTTCCTTGAAAAATTTGATTTGATACCATAATTCCTAGGCCTAAATGAATATTTAAATAAGTTCCTTACATCGCTAAAAGTCTCCCCATATGCATATTTCATCAAGAAAACAAAGCAAACTCCCTTGGTATCTTATTACTCCATAGCCACAGCCTAGCATAGTTGGAGTACCTAGGGATAGTTTTAATTTGTTCCAACCCCATTTTTGAGTCATATATGATGAGTGAAGATGAGAGAAAGCCTTGGAAAAAATTTAGAAACCATAAAAAGTGAGATGGCCTTATATGTTCCATAATATGACCTAAGGAAGCAACATGTAGTTAGGCTCCTTGTTTTAATTATGTGATGGCTCCAAGAGACTTAAAAGGAGTCAAGAAGCATAAATGAAAGGAAAGAATAGAGTCTAGAACTCATTTGATAGGTGTTGCTTCATTAGGTGCATTTTGGAACCATAAAAAGGGTTATTAGACCAAGTTAGTGCTTAAGGAAGATGTGTAGCCTTAGAATTGATTCCATGAACTTAATTGGCTTCCATATATTGTGTTTAGGTCAAGAGAAACCAATTCCACACTCTTGTGTGTGTGAAGCCGAGGAAGGGAGCATTGTTTCAAGAAGAAAAGTGTGTGGTTGCATCAAAGGTAGCTCACTTCTCTTTCTCTCATATATGAATGTATGCTTGACTTGTCTTTGAATATGTGTATGTGTGTTTTAAGCAATGAAAAGTATTCTAACATGAACTCTTGTTCGATGGTACCATGATGATGCATTATGTTTTCAAATAATGTTTAACATATTTGCTTGGGTTTGCTTGAGTGTATAAAAGTTAAGAACTCTTAGCTATGATGATGATGAGCCAAGAACCCTTAGAAATGATTGAAACAAAGCAAAGTGTTTCCCAAGAGTGAGGTTAAGCCAAAACCTTCTAGAGAAAATGGGTGAGGCAAGTCCAAAATCCATAAGTGAATAGGTGAGGTTAATCCACTTACTTGGTGTAACGCCCGGTATGTTATACAATCACTGAAACGGGTCGGTTTGAAAAGTAAGTCTCCTGAGATGAGTGATTCAAGGCCAAATAAAATTTGAATAAAATTTTAAATAATAAAAAATGAGGATTTGAGCCTTGAGTTGCCCAAAAATTAGGGTCGGAGCGATTCGAAAAATTTGCCGAAAGGCCAATGGTATTTTCGTAAATAAGTGTAATTTTGGAAAAACACCTAGGAGGGCTTTTTAAATGGAAATTTTGAGTTTCCCATGGTTCTCAGAGGCCCCAAAAACCATGGGAAGCCTCGGGACTGGTAAAGCCCCTCCAGTGTACTCTTTCCAACGTCGGTTGACCCAAATTTTGACTGATTCTTTCGGGAAGGTTTTAGCTCCGATTTGAGTGATTCCAAAGGCATTTTATTAAATTGGGAACCTAAATTTTATGATGGAAAAGATGGTTCTAAAAAAGGAGCTAAAACGAAGCCGAAACGAAATTGCTATTACGGAAGGGCAAAATTAGAATTTATGGTTTCTTGAATGTTCTAAAGAGTTCCACACTTTTCTCCCTTCTTCTCCTCTTTAATGAGCACAACCTATTCTGCCCAAAATACAGAAAATCTTTAGCTCTCTTAGGCACACCAAAGGGAGGAGAAAAAGAGGAAGAAAGCCAAGGAGAAACTAGGTAATTTCATGAAATTTCTTGCTCCATCTTCCTCCAATCTTGTTCTTCTCTCTTCCTCCTTTCTTTCCATGGATTTTTTGAATGATTTGGTTCTGTTTTTGACCCAGACCTAAGGGGAGAATTTTGAATTTGCTAAGGAGAAAAGAATGAAGGAGAAAGACACTTGAAAGCTCACTTGAACCCTAGGTAATCTTTGCTTTTTGTTGTATCTTCTCTTCCCCTTCCCGTTGTGTGTATTTCAGCCAAGAACAGAATCAAAGGAGGGGAGGATATTCTATCCAAATGCAAGGAGGGAATAAGGGTTTTAGGCCATGGGGAGATGGAATATGGCAAGAAATTCCAAGAAAAACCAATAGAAAATAAGTTAGAAAAGTGTAGTGTTTTCTAGGGTTTTACAAAATTTGATTTTGTGTGAATGTTTCCTTGAGCTCCTAAGACCTTTAAAAAGCCTCCCAAGTGGCTCTCCCATCAAGAAAAAATCACAAAGTCCATGAACCTCCATTATGGTGCATATTTTGGCCAAGCTAGGTTCATTAGGCTAGGGGATGTTTTAATTTATTCTAGCCTTGGTTTGGGACTTTGTATGATGTTAGAAGATGGGAGAAACTATTGGAAAAAATTTAGAAGCCTTAGGTTGGGAGATGAGGCAATGGCTTCCATAATATAACCTTATGAAGCAACATGGACCTAGGTTTGTAAAGTGAGTGTGTGATGGCTTCAAGGACCTTAAATGAGGTCAAAAGGTCTAAATATGGCAAGAGAATAGAACCAAGAATGTTAATTATGGTAGTTGCTTCATTAGGTCCTTAATGGAACCATATTGTGACAAATAGAACAAAGTGTAGTCTTAAGAGTGAGTTGGATGTCATAACTTGTTCCAAGAGTAAAATTAAGTGTTGTTTATTGTGAATAGGCCAAGGAAATCTAACTCCACCTCCTTGTGTTTGTGGAACCGAAAAGGAGAAGAAACAAGCAAAGTAAAGCTTGAATTTGCACCAAGGTAGCTCTCCACCTTTTCTTGTTGCATTTTCTTGTTGCATATGGTGTCATTGTGTGCTTATGTGTATGTTTATATGTTTAAGACATACCACTTGATGCTATGTTGCTATTTTGGTACCAATATGCTTTCTTGAATGTCTTTGAATGGTTGAAATGGCTTATAAGGGTGAGGTAGTGCCAAAAGTCCCTTAATGTAGGTGAGGAGATGCCAAAAGTCTCATGGCATGGGTGAGACAAGGCCAAAAGTCCCTTGGATGGGTGAGGCTAATTCAAAAGTCCCAAGAACCAAGAGTGAGGCAATCCAAAAGTCCTAAAAATGGGGTGAGGCCAAACCAAAAGTCCCTAAAGCTCATTCTTGCGCTTGACATGAGTTTGTGACACAAAAATGTAAAAGATGAATGCTTCATAGATTGATTGATTGCATACTTATACCTTTGACATGTTTTATGTCTTGAAGATGTGCTTGAATAGGTGTATGAGCTATTGAGATTCAATGAATCTCATCCCCTCCTTTCTCTCATCTCATATGATCTAGGTGGAGTTCAAGATCCAAAGGATGGAAGCCAAGGAGCTCAAATCTCCATCTCTTAGAAAATCTTTCCATTTTTGATGTACTATGATGTCTAGAATGTCAAAGTAGATATGAAAATGTTATTTTTGAGCCATGACACTTTGAACAAGTGTAAAATTACGTAAAGTTAGTGTATGTATCAAGAATAGAGTTTAATGAATAGAATTGTGTATTTTGAGCACTTGGGAGCCCACTTGTGCATGTATTTTTATAGAAGTAACATGGTGAATTTGAGTTGCATGAGGGTTCAGACCTTATGAGGGACTTATTTATGCTATATTTATGCTTTCTAAGTTTCTCAAATGTGCGTGGAACAATGGATGGCTCATGTGAACCAAATTTGCCTCTTGTTGGGAACAAAATTGCCATATTCTTGAGCTATGGCAAAGTCTGACCAAATGACCTCTTCTTGATTTGAAATTTTGCATGCAACTGCTTAGATCTTTTTGGGAAGTCAAAGATCAGGTCATTTGGAGGTCTGTGGAATTTTCTATGATTTTTCAAAGTTGGTATCAGAATTTCGGATTTGCACCAGTACTGTTCATTTGGTCAGTTGTAAAATTGTGTCATTCGAGAGGAAAACGTGGTCCAATGGCTACAAAATTTTACGCAAAAACTATGCATTCATAGTGACTTGTACCAACTAGAAGCACCTCATTTGGGGGTCTGAGCTAAGAGATATGATTTTTTGAATTTCTGGAACAACAATAGTAGTGCAGCACGACCTGAGTCACTATTCCATTGAATTTCAGTGGCTAAACGTGCTTGCTATGGTCTGAGTCTATTTTTACCATAAATTTAACATTCATAGCTTTCCAAATTGGTATCATTTATATGGATTGGATTTTTTTGGAATTAAGGACATTTTTGAAATTTATAGCAGACACTTGCATCAGTACCAGTAGCTGTCCAAACCTTTGCCCCTTTTCACGTGTCAAACGCTTCTTGTGTTATGTTTCATGGCCTGGGCATATTTTTATAATAAATTAGACATGTTTAGATTTCTATAATGACCAAGAATACATGATTCCAAATTTTTTAGAATTAGTTATGAATTCTGAAACTTCATATCAGTAAATTGAACCAGTGGCCCAGACAATAGCGACCTCCGTGGCTTTTCGGATGTCAAATGTTCTTCCCTTAATGATTCATGAGCTGAAATTATTTTTACCATGGGGTAGACATCGAGCTTTCTACAATGGTAAAGGTTGTTGGGTTTCGATTTTTGTGAATTTAGTTATGAATTTTCGAAGTTGTGACAGAAAAACTAAGAATTTGGCCGAAAATAATAGTGTGAGTTTGATGCTCCCCTTTGAATTCCACGAGTTGTGGGCCAACTTTGGTGATGAAAATGAGTTGTATGTATGTAATTAAATATGAGAATGTGATGTATGAGCTCATATGGTTTGCGTGACACCGAATGGAATTTTCATATGCGACGCAACGCGAAATAAGACATTATTTTAATGCCATTTTCCATTTCTTTTTGTGCAATTCATCATGGGAAACTTAGAAATGATAGGAAGCAAGCTAGAAATATATGGTGTTACACTTGGCAAGCCTATGGATACTTTGTATAACTTACTCATATGCCAAGAATGTTTCTTGAATGCTCATATTGTTCCTTCTACTCATGCATGCATTCTTGAGATTTGAATTGCATATTTTATGTATGATTGAAAGGGAGATGAGCTATTGGGATAATTTGAATCTTATTTCCTTCTCTTCAATGCCTTAACATGCTAGGTGGACTAAGTCAACAAGGTAATGGGAGCCAACAAGTTGGAAGATGAGAGTTGGACAATAAAGTGCCTTGATTTTACTTCTTTATGGCCATATGAATGGAAAATGTTGTAACCCTTTATTGTATACGTCCTATGATCTTATGAATATATGTAATTATGCTAATGTATCATGTACAAATGAGATTTAATGTTATATAAATTGCATAGTACAATTTGGGTATAGAATGGCAAGACTAGCCTTGTATGTTCTTGTGTATGGCATGAGGTGTGTAAAGTCCCACATCGGTTGGAAGGGGCCTGTGGCTAGCCCATATAAGTGGGGGACAATACCTTGGTGGCTTTGTATGTGTTGGTATCAGAATTGGCCTAGTCGCATGTGCAACTCAAGGACGGGTTGGCCCCAAAAGGGGGGTGGATTGTAAAGTCCCACATCGGATAGGAAGGTTCTGGGCTAAGGCCTTATAAGTGGGAGCGAAACTCTCCCCACCAAAGGTATGCTTTTCTTGAGAGCTAATGGGAGAAGCCACCTATCGGGAAGGGATAAACACCCAGGGAGCGCGGTTCATAGAACTTGCGACTGGGGCACAATACCTTGGTGGCTCTGTATGTGTACACACTTACAGAGCCTCCAGCAGTATTGTGCCCCGATCACAGGTTCTTTGAACCACTCTCCTTGAGTGTTTATCCCTTCCCAAGAGATGGCTTCTCCCATTAGCTCTCAGGAAAAGTGCGCACTAGTGGGGAGAGCTTTGCTCCCACTTATAAGGCCTTAGCCCAGGACTTTCCTATCCGATGTAGGACTTTACAATCCACCCCTTTTTGGGGCTAACCCGTCCTTGGGTTGCACATGCAGCTAGGTCGATTCTGATACCAACACACTTACAGAGCCTCTAGTGGTATTATCCCCCGGTCGCAGGTTCTTTGAACTGCGCTCCTTAGGTGTTTGTCCCTTCCTGAGAGATGGCTTCTTCCATTAGCTCTCAGGAAAAGCATGCCACCGGTGGGGAGAGCTTCGCTCCCACTTATAAGGCCTTAGCCCAGGACCTTCTTATCCGATGTGGGACTTTACAATCCACCCCCCTTTTGGGGCCAACCCGTTCTCAGGTTAAACATGTGGCTAGGCTGGCTCTGATACCAACACACTTACAGAGCCTCTAGTGGTATTGTCTCTCGGTCGCAGGCTCTTTGAACCGCGCTCGCTGGGTGTTTATCCCTTCTCGAGAGATGGCTTCTCCCATTAGCTCTCAGAAAAAGCTCGCCACTGGTGGGGAGAGCTTTGCTCCCACTTATAAGGCCTTAGCTCACGACCTTTCGCCATACATTCTAGCTCATTTCATAACATTCATAAGCTTCACATCATCATTTCCATGAGAGCACATGAAAAAGGGACAAAAAATAATGGGTTTATTCACGTTGCATCATACTTAAAAATTGCAATCGATGTCACATGGACCGTGTGGGCTCATGCTATACATCCTCATATTTAAATACATCATTACAACTCATTTTCATCATAAAATCATGCCCACAACTCATGAAAACCGAAATGAAGTATGAAATGGCTTGTTTAATTTTAGCCAAATTTGCTCCATTTTCTGCCCAAACTTTGGAAAATCATAACTAAATCTAGAAAAATTGAGATAATTAAATATTAGTCATTTTGGGAAGCTATGGATGTTTAATTTACACTAAAAATATGTCCAGAGTATAACATTCATCATAGAGGACGTTTGACATCCAAAAAGGTCTAGAGGTCGCTGCTGCCTGGACTGCTATTTTAGATTACTGATGCAAACTTCTAAAATTTATAACTAATTCTATAGAAATTTAAATCACACAAATTAAGTCATTCTAGAAATCTAAAAATGTTAAATTTATGCTAAAAATAATTCCAGAATGAAAAAAATATGTTTAGCTATTGGAAATCTATAGAACAGTGACTGGACTCCTGGGGCGCCATTACTATTGACAACCAACTTCAAAAATGCATAACTCTTTTTTCAGACCTTCAAATGAGGTGATCTTAGTGGCCAAAAAAAATCTTATAACCTCTAGTTTGTGCCTATAAAATTTTACAAGCATTGGACACTATTTGGCTATCGGATGACACAAAATACAAATCTGCCAGTGTGAACAGTGCACATACCAGAAACCATGAAAATTACCAACTTTGAAAAATCATCAAATATTCTGTAGACCTTCAAAAATTATGATCTTTAGCTTCTCAAAAATCTCTTAATGAGATCTAATTGCATGCCAAATCTCATTCATGAAAATTGGCAAGTCTAAAAGTGCATTTAAGACTTGTGTGAGCTGCCCAAATGGTCCCAAACCCCATGCATTTCATTTTGGCCTTTCCATGCACACATATGCACATTTCCATAAATTCATTCATGAAGCTATCCTTGCCATACATACTCAATTCCCATTCCATCATTCACATAACACATACTTTTATTTCTACTTCATATAATAGCATAATTACATATGTTTCAAGGGTTATAAACCATTTACAAAATTAATATACTTCATTATGGCTTTAAAAGGAAAATGTTAGATATATGTATGTCAATCTTTCTACTTCAATGTTGTTGGCTCCCATTAACATATCCACTTGGTCCACCTAGCATGGGAGATCATTGGAGAGGAGGGGATGAGATTCAAAGAATCCCAATAATTTATCTCTCATTCAATCATACATAATGGATGCAAACAAGTCTCATAAATGCATGTATGGTCATGTTGACATGTGCAAACATTCAAGAAGCATTTTCATCACTTGAGAATATCATACATAGCATACAAAGGCTTGCCAAGCAAGTGGATTGGCCTCACCTAATTTCTTGTGGATATTGGACTTGCCTCACCCATTTTTTAAGACATTCTTGGACTCAACCATGCTCTTGGGAGTCCATCTTGCTTTTGGGAGACTCTTTGCTTTGTCTCAACCAATCTTAAGGGCTCTTAGCTCATTTTCACCATGGTTAAGGGTTCTTGGCCTTACCATACTCAAGCAAACCCAAGCACACATCATAAACATCATATAAAATATAATATGTCATCATAAAATCATGGCATATGAATTCATGCTAGCATACTTTTCATGGCTTGAAAATACATATAAACACATTCTAAGACAAGCTAAGCACACATCTATGCATGAGAGAAGGTGGAGAGAGCTACCTTGTGTACAATCACACATTTTTCTTTTAGAATTCAAGCCTCCTCTTTCTGCCACACACCCACAAATTGGTGGAGATGGTTTCTCTTGGCCTAGATAAAATTTATGGGAGCCAATTAGGTTCATGAAACATATTTTAAGGCTACACAATTTGCCTAAACTCTAGATTGTTCTATAAGCTCCATTATGGTCCATAAAGGCACCTAATGAAGCAACGCCCCTCAAGGGACTTCTAGGCCTCATTCTTCCTTTCAAATATGATTCTTGACTCCTTTTAAGCTTCTTGGAGTCATCACATCATTAAAACAAAGGGTCTAGCATCATGTTGCTTCTTTAGGTCATAATATGGAACCTAAGGCACCAAATCAATTTCTAGGAGTTCTAAATTTTTTCCAAGGGTTCCTCCCACCTTCTACCATCATAAGAAGTCCCAAACCAAGGCTAAAACAAATTAAAATAGACCTTAGCGCAATGGTTTTGTCTTGGCCGAATTGATGGAAGGAGGAGGAGTCCATGGGCTTTTTTATTTTTCCTTGATGGGAGAGACACTTGGGGGGCTTCCTAAGGGTCTTAGTAATTCAAATAAACATTTACACATGCAAGAAAATTCATGGATTAAATCAGTTTTTACAAAGTGTCCAAGGGCTCCACACTTTCCTAACTTGATTTTCATTAGCTTTTCTTCCAATTTTCTTGCATCTACTAACTCCTCATGGTTTAAAACCCACAATTCTCTCTTATTTCTAGACAAAAATCCTCCCCCTAAGATGGTTCTATTCTGGCAGAACTCCACACACAAAGGGCAAGAAAAAAGAAGCAACCAAGATAGAAAAATCACCTTGATTCCAAGCTTATCTCAAGAGCTCTCTTCCTTGCTTCAACCCTCTCCTTAAATTTTGAAATTTCCCCCTCAGTTCTGGGCTCAAAATAGACCTAAACATCTCACTAAATCCATAGGAAGAGAGGAGAAAAGGAGGGGAAGAAGTTTAACAAGGCAAGGAGTAGGAAAAAGTGGCTAAAACACTTTTCAAAGCTTCTTTTTCCTTCTTTGGCCTCCCCTCTTATGCTTCATTGCTAGCCTGTAATGAAGGCTCTATGATTATAGAGTACTAGCTAATTATTCTTATAAGGGAAAGAAATTTCTAGCTTTAGAGGCCTGTTTTGGGAGACCTTACTAATTATATCAAGTTAGTCTTAACCTGTTCGTAGGAGTTAACGTTTCTTTCAGTGGATTCATTTACACATCTAGGGAGGTAACTCATTTTGTATCAAGTCTCCCGTGTCCTCTCTTAATGGCTTCTCATAACATCTCATCATCTTTTCTAATCATTACAGCCATCGGAGGTTTTTGTCTGTCTGCTTATTCATTTATATGTATCGTCCACTGTTCATCTCTACGTTCTTTCTTACTAGCTCATCCCATGACTACAATTCACATTCTTTTTGTCACAAGCCTCACATTGCAACTACTTACTAGGATTACAGCTTCTTTGAGGAGTTTCTACTTTTAATGATCCCATTTTTCTCTGTTTATTATTATATGAAGTAGAAATGAAAGTATGTGTTATGTGAATGATGGAATGGGAATTGAGCATGTATGGCAAAGATAGCTTCATGAATGAGTTTATGGAAATGTAGGCCCATAACCCACAGGTCCTTGGTTCAACATATACAGATCATCCAAGGTATTGTCCCCCGGTCACAGGTTCTATGAACCACGCTCCCTAGGTGTTTGTCCCTTCCTGAGAGATGGCTTCTCCCATTAGCTCTAAGGAAAAGCGTGCCTTGGTGGGGAGGGATTCTCCCCCACTTATATGGGCTAGCCACAGGCCCCTTCCAGTCGATGTGGGACTTTATAATCCACCCCCTTGGGGGTCGACCCGTCCTCGGGTCGCACATGGGCTAGGATTGCTCTGATACTAACACATACAGAGCCACCAAGGTATTGTCCCCCGGTCGCAGGTTTTGTGAACTACGCTCCCTGGGTGTTTGTCCCATCCTGAGAGATGGCTTCTCCCATTAGCTCTCAGGAAAAGCGCGCCTTGGTAGGGAGGGATTCTCCTCCACTTATATGGGCTAGCCACAGGACCTTTCCAACCGATGTGGGACTTTACAATCCACCCCCCTTGGGGGCCGACCCATCCTCGGGTCGCACATGGGTCAGGATTGCTTTGATACCAACATATACAGAGCCTCCAAGGTATTGTCCCCCGGTTGTAGGTTCTATGAACCGTGCTCCCTGGGTGTTTATCCCTTTCTGAGAGATGGCTTCTCCCATTAGCTCTCAGGAAAAGTGCACCTTGGTGGGGAGGGATTCTCCCCCACTTATATAGGCTAGCCACAGGCCCCTTCCAGCTGATGTAGGACTTTACAATGACACTTACAGAGCCTCTAGCAGTATTGTCCTCCAGTCGCAGGTTTTTTGAATCACACTCCCTAGGTGTTTGTCCCTTTTCGAGAGATGGCTTCTCCCATTAGCTCTCAGAAAAAGCACGCCACTAGTGGGGAGAGCTTCGCTCCCACTTATAAGACCTTAGCTTAGGACCTTCCTATTCGATGTGAGACTTTACAGGGTGAGAGAGTGAGTTTCCAAATTTTGGGTTTGTGCACCTTTGAGACAAGTTTAGAATATCATTTTGTGCATTCCCACGTACTTATGTGGTCATTTGGACCTTTTGTAAGACACAAAATAAGCCATTTTGCAACCCAATATCAAGATTTGACCAAATGAATGAATTTGCCCATGAAATTTGGCACACATGTAGATATTATCTAGATATTTTTTGGAAAGATAAAGACTAGATTATTTGAAACTCTATGAAATTAAATATAATTTTTCAAAATTGGCATTTTTCTGTTAGACGGATATATGTACTATTCATATAGTCAGAAATTTGGACTGTGTCATTTGAGGGTCAAATGATGTCCAATGCTCATTAAATTTTACAAGCATAAGTTAGACATAATAATCTTTCCATAGCCATTGAGGTCACCCCAATTAGACCTCTGAGTAGGGGGATATGAATTTTTGAATTTGGAAGTTAGTACTAGGGATGACATTTGACCTTTGGTATTGTTCCATCAATTTTTGATGGCTAGCAGCCCCTATTGAGATCTGGACATATTTGTAGCATAAAGGAGACATCTATAGCTTTCTAGAATTGTAAAGAATTCATGATTTTAATTTTTATAGAATTAGTTATGATTTTTCAAAATTTATGATAGTAAACTAAAATTCTGGCCAAAGTTGCAACTATGAATTTTATGTATTCCCTCCACTTACAAGAGTTCTAGGCCACTTCCTTGAATGGTTTTGAGTTGTATTAGTGTAATTAAATATGATAATGAGTTGAGTAAGTTCATATGGTCCACAAGACACCGAATGAAAAATTCATCGCCTACGTGGCACAAATTTATTTATTTATTTTATCGCTCTTTCCTTGGAAACTTGTGTAATTCTTGGAAATGAGTTTAGAAAATGAATGGGATGAGCTATATAATTATGCTATTACATCCCACGTGCTCAAGTGGCCATGAATGTCTTAGAAGCCAATGTGGACCATTTGAGACTTTTAGAAGATACAAAATTGACCATTTTGGAACCCAATACCAAGATCTGACCAAATGAATGAATTTACCAATGAAATTTAGCATGTATATAGATCTTATTCAGATATTTTTGGAAAGTTAAAGATCTTATTATTTGGAGCTCTATGGAATTAATTATGAATTGTCAAAGTTGCCAAATTTCAGCTGTTTTGGTATAGTTACTATTTATATGGTCAATTTCTTCTCTTATGTTATTCAGGGGACAAATGGTGTCTAATGCTCATGAAATTTTATAGGCATAAATCAAACATGATAAGATTTCTATGGCCACCAAGATCACCCCAATCGGATGTCTGAGCAGGGAGATATGAATTTTTAAAGTTCTATGATAATACTAGTAGTGTTAGGCGAGTTTGGTTACTGTTCCATTGATTTCGAGTAGCTAGACGTCCCTGTTGTGGTCTAGACCTATTTTTAGCATAGAGTAGACATCTTTAGATTTCTAAAATGGTATAGTATGCTTGATTTTGATTTTCTAGAATTAGTTATGATTTTTCAAAATTCATGACATAAAGTTGGCACACTAATCTGAGGCTGCACATGCAATTTTTGTGTATGTGGTTCATGAGCTTGAGTTTTTGGCTACTTCTTGAGATGGTTTTGAGTTGTATTTGTGTATTTAAATATGAGAATGAGATGGATGAGTTCATATGGTCCATGGAACATGAAATAAAAATTTTATAAATGACGTAACACAAAAACAATCTAATATTTTGATGCCATTTTCTTAAAAATGTGTGCTAGACCAAGAAAATGCAAGCTATAATAGCATGAGATTAGATAATTATGGTGTTACATAAATGCTTTCCATAATTACATTGTCCAAGACATGGTTGCCATGATATTTGCACTTCAAGTTAGGATGATAACAAAATTGAACAAAGCAAGTACAATAACCAAAAACCAAGATTGATGGTTGGATTCTGGTGTAATAGTTCATATTTGTAGTAATAGAAATTGTTTTAAAACCAATTTAGAGGTCAAGGAACCCGAGAAAGTTCTAATGGGAAATCATGTCACAATCAAAGTGTTAGAAAAAGGATTTATGAAGATTAACTTCACGTCTAAACATAAATTAACCTTGGTAAATATGTTCCATGTGACAGAGATTCAAAATAATTTGGTGTCTATTTGCTATCTAAGAAGGGTTTCAAGATTATAATTGAATTTTATAATGTAATAGTATCTAAGAATGAAATATTTGTAAGAAAAGACTATAATTGTTGTAGAATGTTTAAACTAAGTTTTAATGCAATAAATTATGTTTCTACTCCTATTGTTGAGTCTAATTATATTCTATGGCATGCTATGTTAGGACATTTGAATTTTGGGTTATTAAAGTTCATGTGAAAAAAATGGTTATATTAATTGCAAATACCAAAATATTGAACAGTGTAAGATTTGTACATAAGCAAAAATGACCGAAAAGCCTTTTCTTAAAGTTGAAAAAATACAACACTATTATATTTAATACATTATGATATATGTTAATTAAAATGGAGAAGCAATAAGGGGTGGTAAAAGATATATTATTACATTGATAGATAATTTTTCCATATTCACATTTGTTTATTTAATTAGAACAAAAGATGAAGTCTTTAAAAAGTTTAAAGAATACAAATTGATTGTGGAAAATCATAAGAATAGGAAAATAAAGATCTATGTAATGATATAGGAGGAAAATATTTTCCCATTGAACTTGATAAATTTTGTGAAGAGCATGGTATAACTCATTAAAGGAGTGCTCCTTATACACCACAACGGAATGAATTGGTTGAAAGAAGAAATAGGACTTTAGTGGAGATGATTAATGCTATGTTGATAAATGCACACTTATCACATAATTTATAGGAAGAAGCACCATTAACTACATGTCATATATTGAATAAAGTGTCTTCAAAAAATATAAATACTTTAAGTAATGAACTTTATAATAATAGAAAACCAAATTTAGATTATTTCAAAGTGTGGAGATGTATTTCATACTATAAACCTCTTTATCATCAAATAACAAAGTTAGGACCTAGAGGTATCAAAAGTATTTTGATATGATATGCATAGAATTCAAAAATATAGAAGCTTTTGGATTTACAATCAAATATGATTATAGAATCTATACACATTAAATTTATTGAAAATAAATTTATAAATGATTATGTGGATAAGTTTTTATCTGAAGAAAGGCAAAATAGTTTTGATGCATCTAGGATATCTCCTTCAAATATTGTTGCCAACAAAGATAATTCTAGCACTCACTTAAAACTTAGAAGGAATCAATGAGTTAGGAAAGAAAAACATCTTGGCTCACATCTTGATACATATAGAATATTGGTTCCTTTAGATATTGCTACCAATAAAGATAATTTTGGCACTCACCTAAACTTAAATGGAATTAAAAAGTTAGGAAAGAAAGACATATTGGCCCAAATTTTTTTCTTCACAATCAATAGTATTTCTTGTTAAAGGAAATAGAAATAACATATGTAACAAAATACGCATCTTTTAGAGATACATCCATTTGGAAAGAGGTTATAAATGATGAGATGGACTCAATCATATTTAAAAATGCATGGGTTTTAGTTTATTTGCCTCATGGTTCAAAAGCTATATGTTGTAATTGGGTGTTTAAATGAAAATATAATACATATGGTTTTATTGAAACTTTCAAAACAAGATTAATGGCTAAAGGTTCACATATAAAGAAACATTGATTATTTTCACATGTGCACTTGCAGCAAGTATAACATCAATTAGAGTATTTTTGTCTTTAGCTTCATTATATGGTTTATATGTACACTATATGAATGTTAAAACAGTATTCTTTAATGGAGATTTAAGTGAAGAAATTTATATACAACAATTTGAAGGTTTTATTCTCTCTAGAAATGAAAATAAAGTTTGAAAACTAATAAAGTCTCTTTTGGTTTAAGACAAGAACCAAAGCTATATTATCAAATGGTTTCGTACATAATTGTACAAACAAATACATTTACTCCAACTTTACGAAGGAATATGGTGTTATAATTTGTCTATATGTTGATGGCATGTGATATTTGGTACAAATATGCTTGGTATATTTGAAATTAAGAAGTATCTAACTTCAATCTTTAAAATGAAAGACCTGAATGATGTAGATACAATCTAAGGGTATAGATGTTAGAACAGACAATAAAGGAGTGACTTTGACATAGTCACATTATATAGATAACGTGCTAGACAAGTTCAGACACTTAAGAATAAAGGAGTTTAATTCTCCTTATGATTCTAATGTCAAGTTAACTAAAAAATTTAGGAGATTAGTAGCACAATTAGAGTGTGCAAGTCCAATAGGTAGTATGATGTATGTAATACATTGTACTAATTAGAAATAGCATTTGTTGTTTGTAAACTCTCAAGATTTACAAGTAATCCAAGTAGTGATTATTGGAAAGCAATTATTAGAATGTTTGGATATCTAAAAAGAACAAGACACTTAGGAATCCATTATAGTGGTTTTCTTGCAATGTTAGAGGGTTATTCTAATATTGATTGGATAATAGGTATAAATGACAATAATTCCATATCAGAGTGGATATTCACTTTAGGCGCCATTAGTTAGGCTTCAATGAAGCAAACTTGTATTTCCCCTTATACTATGGAATTTGAACTCATTACATTGGGAGCTACTAGGATAGAAGTATAATGGCTAAGGAACATGTTAATGGGTATAAAGTTATGGCCATAATCTATGCCAGCCATTTTTATATCTTATGATAGTGAGGCTACCATGTGTATGACTTATAGCAAGATGTATAGTGGAAAATTATGACATATAAGTTTAAGACATGCTTATATAAGAGAATTAGTTAAAAATGGGACAATAATAATAGTCTATGTAAGATCAAGTAAGAATTTAGCTGATCCTCTTATCAAAGCATTTGCAAGAGACATTACATAATAAACTTTCGAGGAAATAGGGCTAAACTCCTTCAATCGAGAAACACAATTAATGGGAAACCACCTTTGAGTTAGTATATACTCTAACAATACAAGTTGAATGGATAACAATAGATTACTATGTATTAATCAAGAACAAGACTTTGTACTTAAACCTTTATAGTAGAATATGTTGTGTAAACTATTATAAGAAGAATTAATAAAGTGAATAAGTGTAACATAATGACAAACTCCATAGAGCATACTATTATAAGAAGAGGTTGACAAAGTTCTTAACAAAAATGTTAAATGTCTAGAGCGTAATGGCCTAATAAATTGGAAAATTGAAATAATAAGGAAACTAAATTTAATAAGGATAGTGATTAGGTTGCAATGTGAGATCAATAATAATGATAATGGAAATAATAAACTAATTTAGATAAATTAAGTGAAGCCTAGGAAGAACTATAACTAAGTGGGAATAAGATGCAAGATTTGATCATAGTTCTAACGGTCATGAGTTTGGGCTAGAGTTATAGGCACCCAAGTTCAAACTCTAGTGAAGCCACCTTTTCCATTTTCATTCATTGTTTTGCTTCTCCCTTTTTTTTTTCTTATTATAGAACATCCGGTAGTGTCACTATAGAGTCCAAAGTGCAATTTTCAAGAATGGCCTTTAAGGCTTGCATCTCCTTAATATTGCCTACTAATCTCACAAATTTCTCCCCCAATAAACATGTGGCCTTCTCCTAACCATAAGACCAAAACTCCATCCTATACTTTACATGACCTGCTTAGCCCTTTTAGCCTTAAAGTTTCTTAAGGTTTCCTTTTTGTTTTCATTATATATCATCATCTTCTTACTTTGCAATGTACTATGAACCTCTATCTACTTCTCACAAATAGGCTTTCCCCTCTCTTTTTAAGTCATTCGAAGCTTCCCTTGGCTTCATCATTTTGCTCCAAGTCTAGCATTACTATGTAAGTTTAATATTGTGCAAGGATGATCGAAGTCAACTCTAACTCCTGTTGCTTCATCCTCTTTTGTTCAGACTTCTTCTATGTTATTCCTTATGTGCAATTCTTTTTCTACCTACCCAAGCTTATGTCTATACATGCACAATATGTGGGTTTAACCTTGAGTTATCTTCTTCATGAACTAGCTTTTTGTGCTACATTTTTGGGTTCTATCTTTCACTAACTAACTAAAGTAAAGTAAATTGAATATTAAATTAGGACAATTATTAAAGTAGGAAATTATTTGGTAGCATTCAACCAAGTGAACCTTTGAAGTAATGTATAAGTTAAAGGGAAAGAGAAAAGGAAACCTAAATTGAGTACTTGAAATTTTAAAAGAATTTTCATAATTGTTTCTAGAGAACCTTTGAAGTAATTTTATGGAAGGGTGTGATAGTAGTTCAATGACAAAAGAATTAATAACTGTTCAACAAATACTATGAGCATTGTAACACCATAATTTCTTAGCTCATTCTATGTTATTCTCATACTTCCAACCATGCATCTCATATAAAGAGCAAGAAAAAATAGTAAAATAATGAATATTTTAGCGTTGTGTTACGTATGAAAATTTCACTTGGTGTCATATGGACCATGTGTAACAACTAGAAAAAAAAAAGCTGAAAATTTTCGAAGTCCTGAAAATTTTCTAAGTTTGCTAGCTATAGCGAGAAATGGGCTAGCTATAGCAAATGTACTTATTCACTAGAGCGAGAAAGAGTCTAGCTATAGCGAGAGTGCCTTTTTGCTATAGCAAAAATACTTCTAGCTATAGCGAGTGCGGGCATCCCATACAAAAAACCAGGGAGCTGCTCGCCGTAGCGAGCGCCATAGCGAAAACAGGAGTCTGGGACTGATACGTGCTCACCGTAGCGAGGGTTATTCTTCGTTATAGTGAGGGTTAGTTTGGAAAAACGTGAAAAAAGAGAATTTAACTTCTTAAAATGCCCAGATCCATTCTTTCTCCTTTAAATGACCTAAGCTTCGACCAAAAGAGAGAAAAGAGCTGTAGAGAGAGAGAGAGAGACCTAGAGAAGGAAGGAAAACAAGCAAAAAGGTAAGTAAGCTTGAGATTTCCATAGCTTTTCTTCTTAGCATATTGTTCTTCTCTCTTTGCCCTCTCTTTCTATAGTTTTGGTTATTGAGTTGGGCTTGGTTTAGAAGAGGGAAAGTGAAAAACCACTCTTAAAGAAGGCTAGAACTCATGTATCTTCACTTCTTCTTCTTTGCTTTCTTTCTTAAGAGCTTGAGAGAGGAAGGAGAGTTAGTGGAACTCTAGAGAGAGAGAAAACCCTAGTTGCTTATACTTGTTAGGGTTTGCTCTGAAGAAACCCCTAGCCTTGTGAGTAATTGTTTGACTTCCAAGAGAGTAATTTCATGCTTTTTGTTATGCCTAGGCTTAAGAGAAGCAACTGTAACACCCCATAATTAATTAAGGTGTTAATCACAGATTAGATTAATTAAGAATAATTAATATGGGTTAAGATTTAATTGAGATAGAAATCCTATCTAGGCTTAAATTAATAGATCATGATAAGAGGCTAATGGAGGCCCAATGGATTAGTTGCAGAACCAACCCAATTTAGTGTGATGGAGGCCCAAAATCCACCTTGTATAGACTATTCTAAGAGGCCCAATAACCCTTGTGCAGACCCACATTCTTGAGCTCTTCAAACTTGGCCCAAACTTAATTAAACTTCAGCAACCTAATACATAAAACTGGCCCAGTAAAATTTTGCAGCCCAACACTTTAAAATTAGGGTTTCTAGGTTAAAAAGAGTAGGTTGGGGACTTGAGCTGCGGCCTATACCTTCCTCGCCGTGGCATAATTGCTTTCTAGAATCACTGGGCGAATTTCACAAATCTTACCGCGGCTAACCTATGTGGTGCCACGACGTAAACGCCTCGTGGAACTACTATTCTCGACTCCCACAATTCTCGCCTCGGCGCAATATATTTACACCGCGGCGAGTTTTGCTTCTGTCCAACTCTTAATTAATTTCCTCGACTCGCGCCACGGTAGGACATAATGCGCCGCGACGAGTTTTGGTTCTGTTACCCTTTTGGGCGATTTTGCCCACTTTGCGTCGCGACGAGATTTATCAGGCCGTGGCGCTCCTCGCTACTGTCACTCCCCAGGTCAGTTTTCCACCCTTGCACCACGGCGGGATTTGTTATGCCGTGGTGCCCTTCGGCTCTGTCTCTTATTTGGCCGTGGCAAAGCCTTTTTAACCGCTTTGCCGCGGTGAGAATCCCTCCTGTAACTACATTACCCAAATTTTGCCTCCTACACTCCAAATCTCATCCTAGAAACACTCCAGGTCCACCTTCCCTTATTTTATGTGATCCTAATAGTGTTTACCTACCCTGTTTACCCCTCAATCCATCCACTAGCTCATATTAGCAAATTCATGAATATATGACAGCAAGAACACATACATTAGCAGCAATTAACATCTCATGCACATTCCATAGAGATTCCATTCAACAATAGCTTATGTCCACATCCAAGGCATCATATGACTACAATTCCCATATGGTAATCCATATCACAATTTTAACAAAATCATATATATGATACTATAAGTTCATACATTAATATTCAACTATAATGAGACTTAAATCCTTAACGGTTACATTTCAATCAAACAAAATATGAACGCCTATACTTGGCAACATGATTACATGATGATGCTATATAAACTAATAACAAAATTGCATCTACCCTATTCTACTCAGACCAAGTGTAGCTCCCCACACCCGGCCTCAGCTCATGGATGTTCATCCACTTGTTTACCCTTATCCTTACCCGAGGAACCTTCACCTGAAATATTAATCCCATAAAACGGGGTGAGATATAAATTTTAGTAACTAAGGCAATTCCATCATATATCCAGTTTAATTAGCATATAAGCATGAATCAAAATCAACATCAAAATCATATCCATCATATCAGCAAATGAATCAATTAAGCTATCATGATTACTATCCCATACTAGCAATCATATTATCATATGTTAAAGGCCATTAACACCAGGAGAGGCCCGTCCACGGCACCTACTCCCTATTGAGCACAACCGAGGCTCAGTGCATCTGGGTTTGATCATAACCCGATGCTCGATTGAAGTACATGCACGGGTAGCAGTCGCACCATAGCTCCACCATGGACTCACAAGGTCCAATCACAATTCAACAAATAGCCAACCGATTCATCCAACATTTCAAATCATTCATATACAGCAACATATGAAATTAAATAAAATATATACATGGAATTGATATAAACCTAGTTACCTCACTTGTAGACAAATTGCAATAGCCACCACAAATCCCAAATTCGGATTAGAGTGTCATTCACCAGAAAACTCAATATTCCACCCAAAATCCTAAGGAAATTCGTATAGAATTAATACCCATTTTATAAATTAGCTATGGGGGTCTTAAATTAACAAATGAAGCATCAAAATGGAGGGTTTAAACTTACTTAATGTCAGCCCTAACCTCAACGTACGAATTTCACCAAGAAAATGCCCAAACACCCACATTTCAGATTTTGGGTAGGGTGAAAATGCTCCAAATGAAAAACTAATCAGGCCAAATTAAAGAGAAAGATGAGGGGATTAAGTTGTATAACTATTACCTTGGCTAAATCTTGCTCTAAATGTGAGAAAATGCAGAATTCTTGCCCCCAACCCTAGCCTCCTTCCCAACCTCCGAATTTTGCTTCTTGAGTTTTATGTTTCAGCAAGTGTGAGGAAGAGGCTGATGTATTAGGGTTTTAGTTGGGTTTAAGTTAGGTTAAAGATGGGTCATGGGTTGCTCCAAGGTCCAACTTCATTTGGGCTTCAAATTTTAGGTATAGGCTGTGGCTCAAGTCCCCAACCTACTCTTTTTAACCTAGAAACCCCAATTTCTTCAATGGTAATGATAAGAGATGATATAGGAACACTTGTGAGAGGTTATTGGGTATTGAAACTGATGGACGGTTGAATCATAAACCCCTTATGGTAGTAGGATTTCTTTTATGCAAATTTTGTTTAATGTGGTGGTATGGTGAAGACCATAACATCAAGGTTTAAAATTTCCCCATATTTGCACAATGTGATAAATTGTAACCACTCAAACCTTAATAATTACAATGATTAGAAGGTAGGGTTGTCACAGCAACTCCATCTAGTTGTGCTTGTATGACTAAGAAGGAAGAAGAGAAATTGAAAAGGAAGGCTTGTGTTAGCCGATAAGGTAGCTCTCCACTCTTTCTTGTTATATTCTTGGATGTGTAATAGTCATTGTATGCTTGTATGATGAGACATGCCATTTGATATTGCCTTAATGCATTGGTACCAATATGCTTATGATGTGAATTGTGGAAATTGCTCAGGTGAGGTGGTGTCGAAAGTCCTTTGAGACGGGTGAGGTAGAGCTAAAAGTCCCTAAACCAAAGGTGAGGCCAATCCAAAAGTCCCAAAAACTCGGGTGAGGCTAAACCAAAAGTCCCTATAGCTTATTCTTGGCAATGATATGATATTCATGGCATGGAAAGCATGTGTTGTGTAATTGTGAATGGTTTGCATGCTTTGACTTGTTTACATGCCTTGATTGCTTCCTTGAATGAGTATGAGCTATTGAGATTCCCTAAATCTCACCCCTTCCCTCTCCCATCTCATATGGTCCAGGTGGAGCTCAAGAGCCTAAGAGTGGAGGCCATGAGGCGTAGAAGGCCTTGTTTTGCCACTTTTGCACACTTACACTTAGCTTGATGTATAGGAAGACCGAGTGCTTATGTATATATATTATTTTTGAGATGTAAATATTTAAGCAAGTGTAAAAGTATGTATGAATGATGTATGAACTATGTAGAGAGCCAAAGCAATGAAAATGTAAATTTTGGCCATTTTGTGGCTTACATGTAAAAGTGTATTTTGGCCCGTAGTATAGTGAGTTTGAGATGTATTGATTTGGACCACTTGAGTATTTCATATATGCTATGTTTATACTTTTAAACTTGCCCAAGAGATGCTAGAACATGTGGGAGGTCATTTGGACCCACTTTGAACCATTTTGGGTGCCAAAACCGTCATATTTGTGAGCTCTGTCAAAGTATGACCAGATGAGCTCTTCTTGATATGGAATTTGGCATGCCTCTAGAGTCTATTGAGAGATTCTTGAAAAGTTAAAGTGGGTAATATTTGGAGGTCTAGGGAATATTTGGTGAATTGTTGAAATTGGAGAATTTTCTAGTTTTAGTTATTGTACTGTGCAACTAGGCCTGAAAATGAATCTGTGTCATTCATGGACCAAATTTTGTCCGATTGTCATGAAATTTTATGGGTATAAACTAGATATCTACAGTGACCTATCCAACTAGAAGCACCTCAATTGAAGGTCTGTAGAGGGAGAATGAACTTTCTGAAGTTCTGTGTCATTATCAGGGAAGCCACCCGACCTTCATTACTGTTCCATCAATTTTCGAGGTCCAAGGGCTACTGAAATGATTTAAACTTATTTTTTCCCTCTATTTTAAATCTGTAGCTTTCCAAATTGGTATAGTTTGTCCAGATTAAATTTTTATAGAATTAGTTATGGATTTTTGAATTTCATGACAGTAAGCTGCACTAGTACCAGGGACAGTTAGACCTCTGTCTCTTTTTTGATGTCAAACATGGTTCCAACGCAGAGATTGTGGTTGGAAATTATTTTTAATATGGAGTTAACATCCAAAGCTTTCCAGAGAGCTATGATTTGCTTGATTCCCATTTTTCTAGAGTTAGTTATGATTTTCCAAAGTTAGGGCCAAAAATCTGACTTTTGGGCTCATGTGAGAAATTGCATTTTTTTGGTTTTTGGCTTCATATCCGTGGTTTATGAGTTTTTTGAGGCTATGTACAAGTTTTATAAAGGATTTTTGAGTAGAGAATGTGAATGATGGATTCACGAGACCCATAGGGCAAATTATGAGAGTTTGAACCCCGTTTTATAGCTTGAAAATGCCATGGTTTGTACTTATTCTTTGGAAATTATATGGAATCAAGCCTAGAGGGAGATTAGTTAGAGTTAAATCATTATGGTGTTACATTTTTGGTATTAGAGCAAAGGTTCAGGCACTTTTCTTGATGTTAGGCTCTTGAATGGAGTGAATTGCTTGTGTTTGGTGTGAATTGCCATAGAAGTGGTAACATTCATATGCATATGTGCTTGTGATATGTTTGTGAACTGAGGATTGCTACTTCTTTTCAGACATGGTTGAGATTAGACGGGGCAGGGGTAGAGGCAGGCCACCCAGGGCTCAGAGAGCTGAGCCAGAGGTTTCTATTGGGCCTAAGGATTCTCTGCGGACCATCGTGGAGAGACTTGATTGGTATGAGACCATGATGGGCCAGCACCAGGAAATGCTAGAACAACAGAGGTACATTGCCCAGCAACAACATGATATAATCATGCACCTGCAAGATACCCTGGTCAGGCAAGAAGAAGCCAAGAGAGAAGCCCCTATACCTCAGCCATCCATATCTGGCATTCCACTTGCACCTCCCCAGGAGCTTGTTGTTGCTCAGACCCAGACGCCTATCCAGAAACTGTTGAAGCAGTTTCGGTAGAATAGTCCACCCTCATTTGATGGGGAGTTGGATGTGGATAAGGCGGAGGCTTGGGTTATGGAGCTAGAGAAGATATTCTCAGTGATGGATTGTACCACCGAACAAAAAGCTCAGTTAGCCATTTTCATGTTATAAAAGGAAGCCGATAGATGGTGGCATAGCACGAAACCTCTGATGGAGACCAAGAATGTACTGATAACTTGGGAAATCTTCTTGGTTGAGTTTTATGAGAAATATTTTCCTAGTTCGGTGAGGAAGAAGAAAGAGATGGAATTTATGGGCTTGAGACAGACGGATGAGATGACTATGGACTAATATGTGGCCAAGTTTATTGAGCTGTCTCGGTATTCCTCTTACTCCAGAGGTATGATGATGAACCCTGGAGATATGAGTAGTTTGAGACTGGGTTGAAGCCCCTGATTAGCGACAGAGTTACCCCACAACGGATCAGGAAGTTTAATACCCTTGTGGAGGTTAGCAGGGTGATTGAAACTAACCTGCGAGCTATGATGCCTGCTGCGGTTATAGCTAGTCAGAAAGGGGTTTCAGAATTGAAAAGACTGAGACCAGAAGAGGGTTCTAGTGTGACACCCAGTGCCAAGAAGAGAGGCATGGGGCCATGAAACCGAAGGCCATAGTGGGGTAAGCTGATGCCGCCTCCTCGGAGCCAGTCATCCTTCCAACAGTCTCCAGTGGCATGTTTCAAATGTGGGAAGCCAGGGCACATTGCTAAACACTGCCCTCAGATGGACACAGGGCCTCCTCTTAGGCCGTAGACTCAAGGCTGAGTGTTTGCACTCAATTAGCAGGAAGCCAGTGCGTCCCCTAGTTTGATCCGAGGTACGCTGATAGTGAATGACTTTCCTGTAGTTGCTATGTTTGATCCGGGTGCTAGTCACTCGTTTATATCCTATGATTGTGTGAGGAAATTAGGTCTGGCTGTTAGTGTCTTGCCATTTGACTTGTCTGTCACTACACCCACTGAAGGCCACGTGGTTACTTCCCATACTTGCTTAAATGTCACTGTTCAGTTCAATCATTATCAGACCACTATTGATTTGATCTGTATGCCCTTCCATGATATTGATTTGATTATTGGTATGAACTGGTTGGCTACGAATAATGCGGTACTTGATTGTGAACATCGAACCATTTCCTTACCTGCTTGTGGGACCATACCTAGGGTAGGAGTTGAGTTATCTTTTATGACTACTGCCCAGGTTGAGAGGCATTTAGAGTGTGGATGTCAAGGGTTTCTAGTCTTTTTCTCTATTTGAGTTGAGGTAGAGGAATGGATAGAGGAGATCCCAGTTGTTAGGGAATTCCCAGAAGTTTTTCTTAAAGAGTTTGACTTTAGTGGTCTACCTCTTGAGAGAGAACTAGAGTTCCCTATAGATATGTGCCTGGGGCTGGACCAGTGTCTAAGGCTCCTTACAGGATGGCTCCCGCCGAGCTCATTGAGTTGAAAAAGCAGATAGAGGAATTGTTAGAGAAAGGGTTTATCTGCCCTAGTGTTTCACCTTGGGAAGCTCCGGTGTTATTTGTGAAAAAGAAATATGGTAGCTTGCGTTTGTGTCTTGATTACAGAGAGTTGAATAAAGTTACCATCAAGAATAAATATCCTCTCCCTAGAATTGATGATTTGTTAGATCAGTTAGCTGGGGCATTTGTGTTTTCCAAGATAGATCTTAGATCTGGGTATCACCAATTGAGAGTGAAAACTGAAGACGTCTCCAAGACGGCCATCAGAACAAGATATGGGCACTATGAGTTCCTTGTGATGCCATTTGGGTTGACGAATGTGCCTGCTGTGTTCATGGATTACATGAACATGGTATTCAGACTGTATCTAGATCAGTTTGTGGTGGTCTTCATTGATGATATCTTAGCGTATTCAAGAACCTTTGAGGAGCACGAAAGGCATTTGAGATTAGTCCTAGAGACCTTGAGAGAGAAAAGATTGTATGCCAAACTTAGTAAATGTGAGTTTTGGCTGATCGAGGTGAGATTCTTAGGTCATGTGATCTCACGAGACGAGGTCGCGGTTGATCCCCATAAAGTTGAGGCTGTGTTACAGTGGGATAGACCTAGAATGATCACCGAGGTCAAGAGTTTCCTAGGTTTGGCAGGGTACTATAGACGATTTATTCAGGGCTTTTCTCAGATAGCCTTACCACTGATGAGGCTAACTAGGAAAGAGACACTATTCATATGGGATGATAGGTGTGAGAAGAGCTTCCAAGAGTTGAAACTTTGTTTGACCACTGCCCCTATACTGATTATCCCTGACCCTAGTGAACTATTCGTGGTTTATTGTGATGCTTCGGGCAAAGGGTTAGGATGTGTGTTAATGCAGCAGGGTAGAGTAGTGGCATATACCTCTAAGCAGTTGAGGCCTCATGAGGAGAATTATCCCACGCATGATCTGGAGTTAGCCGTCGTAGTGTTTGCTCTTAAGGTTTAGAGGCACTATCTGTATGGTGCTACCATAGAGATTTACAGTGACCACAAAAGTCTGAAATACTTGTTTGATCAGAAGGAACTCAATATGAGACAGAAGAGATGGATGGAGTTTCTGAAAGACTATGATTATGTGTTGAAATATCATCCGGGCAAGGCCAATGTGGTGGCGGATGCCCTGAGTAGGAAATCCATCCATGCAGCCCATATGATGATTAGGGAGCAAGAACTCCTAAAGAAGTTCAGAAATATGAACCTCTCTTATCAGGTGGTATCGCTTAAATTGTATCTGAGTGAAACCCGAATTGAGAATGTATTGAGAACTCAGATCTTAGATACCCAGAGAGAGGATGAGTTCCTGAGATGGATCAGGAATGAGATCTCCCAAGGTAAGACCTTAGATTTTAAGATGTTTGAGGATGGTATGATAGTATAGATAGAATCTGTGTGCCTAGTCGAAATAAGTTGAGAGAAAGCATTTTAGTAGAGGCACATAAGAGTAAGTATACTATCCACCCAGGTGCTACCAAGATGTATCAGGATTTGAAAAGAATTTTCTGGTGGCCAGGGATGAAGAGTGATATGACGGACTATGTGGCCAGATGCCTAGTGTGTCAGAGGGTAAAAATAGAATATCAAAGACTGGCTGGGTTATTGCAACCTCTAGATATCCCTGAGTGGAAGTAGGATAGTATAGCCATAGACTTTGTTATGGGGTTACCTAGGACATCCTCTGGACATGATGCTATTTGGGTAGTTGTGGATAGACTGACGAAGTCTGCACACTTTTTAGCTATCAAAGCTACTCATACACTAGAGAGATTAGCCCAGTTGTATATCAGAGAGGTAATGCGACTTCATGGAATACCCAGTAGCATAGTTTCGGATAGAGATCCCAAGTTCACGTTGAACTTCTGGAGGTCGTTACAGCATGCCTTAGGGACCAGGTTGCGGTTTAGTACTGCATATCACCCCCAGACAGATGGTCAGATTGAGAGGACTATCCAGACCTTATAAGACATATTGAGGTCGTGTGTGTTAGAAATGAAGGGTAACTGGGATGTGTATTTGCCATTAGCAGAGTTTGCTTATAATAACAGTTACTATTCCAGTATTCAGATGGCCCCTTATAAGGCTTTGTATAGGAGAAAGTGCAGATCCCCTCTGTGCGGGGTAGAGCTAGGTGAGAGGAGTATGATAGGACCAGAGATTGTGGACTAGACCACCCGACAGATAGAATTGATTAGAAAGAGACTCCTCACGACCCAAAGTAGGCAAAAAAGCTATGCTGATAAGGGAAGGAGGCCGTTAGAGTTTGAGATTGGAGACTATGTATTCATTCGAGTGTCTCCAGTGACGGGAATAGGTTGGTCAATGAGGGTAAGGAAGCTCAGTCCTAGGTATATTGGTCCATTTGAAATCCTTGAGAAAATTGGACCCGTGGCTTACCAGATAGCCTTGCCTCCTAACCTAGCCCAAATCCACAGTGTTTTTCATGTCTCCCAATTGAAAAAGTATTTACCTGACCCCTCACATATCATAGAATATGAGCATGTGCAATTGCAGGAAGATCTTTCCTATGTAATAAAACTGGAGAGAATTGTGGATGCTAAGCTGAAACAGTTGAGAAGTAAGAGCATTCCTCTGGTGAAAGTGATCTGGAGAGGTTTGACATCTGAGGAAGCAACTTGGGAATTGGAGAATAAAATGAGGCAAAAATATCCAGAGTTATTCCCTTGAGGTATGTATTTAAATTTCGAGGATGAAATTTCTTTTAAGGAGGGTGGAAATGTAACAACCAGAAAAAAAAAGTTAAAAATTTTAGAAGTCTTGAAAATTTTCTAAGTTTGCTAGCTATAGCGAGAAATGGGCTAGCTATAGTGAATGTACCTATTCGCTATAGCGAGAAAGAGTCTAGCTATAGCGAAAATGCTTCTAGCTATAGCGAGTGTGGGCATCCCATACAAAAACCAATGAGCTGCTCGCTGTAGCGTGCGCCATAGCGAAAGCAGGGGTCTGAGACTGATACGTGCTCGCAGTAGCGAGGGTTATTCTTCGCTATAGCGAGGGTTAGTCTGAAAAAGCGTGCAAAAAGAGAATTTGACTTCTTAAAACATCCAGATCCATTCTTTCTCCTTTAACCGACCTAAGCTTCGACTAAAAGAGAGAAAAGAGTTGTAGAGAGAGTGAGAGACCTAAAGAAGGAAGGAGAACAAGCAAAAAGGTAAGCAAGCTTGAGATTTCCATAGCTTTTCTTCTTAGCATGTTGTTCTTCTCTTTTTGCCCTCTCTTTCTATGGTTTTAGTTGTTGAGTTGGGCTTGGTTCAGAAGAGGGAAAGTGAAAAACTACTCTTGAAGAAGGCTAAAACTCATGTATCTTCACTTCTTCTTCTTTGCTTTCTTTCTTGAGAGCTTGAGAGAGGAAGGAGAGTTAGTGGAACTCTAGAGAGAGAGAAACCCCTAGCCTTATGAGTAATTGTTTGACTTCCAAGAGAGTAATTTCATGCTCTTTGTTGTGCCTAGACTCAAGAGAAGCAACTCCATCTAGTTATGCTTGTGGGACTAAGAAGGAAGAAGAGAAATTGAAAGGGAAGGCTTGTATTAGCCGATAAGGTAGCTCTCCACTCTTTCTTGTTGCATTCTTGGATGCGTAATAGTCATTGTATACTTGTATGATGAGACATGCCATTTGATATTGCCTTAATGCATTGGTACCAATATGCTTATGATATGAATTGTGGAAATTACTCGGGTGAGGTGGTGCTGAAAGTCCTTTGAGACAGGTGAGGTGGAGCCAAAAGTCCCTAAACCGAGGGTGAGGCCAATCCAAAAGTCCCAAAAACTCGGGTGAGGCTAGACCAAAAGTCCCTAGAGCTTATTTTTGGCAATGATATGATATTCATGGCATAGAAAGCATGTGTTATGTAACTATGAATGGTTTGCATGCTTTGACTTGTTTATATGCCTTGATTGCTTCCTTGAATGAGCATGAGCTATTGAGATTTCCTGAATCTCACCCCCTTCCCTCTTCCATCTCATATGGTCCAGGTGGAGCTCAAGAGCCTAAGAGTGGAGGCCATGAGGCATAGAAGGCCTTGTTTTGCCACTTTTGCACACTTACACCTAGCTTGATGTATAGGAGACCGAGTGCTTATGTATATATATTATTTTTGAGATGTAAATATTTAAGCAAGTGTAAAAGTATATATGAATGATGTATGAACTATGTAGAGAGCCAAAGCACTGAAAATGTGGAATTTGGCCCTTTTGTGGCTTACATGTAAAAGTGTATTTTGGCCTGTAGCATAGTGAGTTTGAGATGTGTATTAATTTGAACCACTTGAGTATTTCATATATGCTATGTTTATACTTTCAAACTTACCCAAGAGATGTTAGAACATGTAGGAGGCTATTTGGACCCACTTTGAACTATTTTGGGTGTCAAAACTATCATATTTGTGAGCTTTGTCAAAGTATGACCAGATGAGCTCTTCTTGATATGGAATTTGGCATGCCTCTAGAGTCTATTGAGAGATTCTTGAGAAGCTAAAGTGGGTAATATTTAGAGGTCTAGGGAATATTTGGTGAATTTTTGAAATTGGAGAATTTTCTAGTTTTAGTTATTGTACTGTGCAACTAGGTCTGAAAATGAATCAGTGTCATTCATGGACCAAACGGTGTCCGATTGTCGTGAAATTTTATGGGTATAAACTAGATATCTACAGTGACCTTTACCTACTAAAAGAACCTCAATTGGAGGTCTGTAGAGGGAGAATGAACTTTCTGAAGTTCTATGCCAGTATTAGGGAAGCCATCCGACCTTCGTTATTATTTGATCTGTTTTCGAAATCCAAGGCCTATTGAAATGATCTAAACTTAGTTTTTCCCTCTAGTTAACATCTGTAGCTTTCCAAATAGTTTGTCCAAATTGGATTTTTTTGAAATTAGTTACGAATTTTCGAAGTTCATGATAGCAAGCTGCACCAGTACTAGGGATAGTTGGACCTTTGTCTCTTTTTCGATGTCAAACACAGTCCCAACACTGAGATTGTGCTTGGGAGTTATTCTTAGTGTGAATTTAACATCCAAATCTTTCTAGAGAGCTATGATTTGCTTGATTCTCATTTTTCTAGAGTTAATTATGATTTTCCAAAGTTAGAGCCAAAAATCTGACTTTTGGGCTCATGTGAGAAATTGCATTTTCTTGGTTTTGGCTTCATATCCGTGGTTTATGTGTTTTTTGAGGCTATATACAAGTTGTATAAAGGGTGTTTGAGTAGAGAATGTAAATGATAGGTTCACGGGATGCATGGGGCAAATTATGAGCGTTTGAACCCCGTTTTATAGCTTGAAAATGCCATGGTTTGTACTTATTCTTTGGAAATCATATGGAATCAAGCTTGGAGGGAAATTAGTTGGAGTTAAGTCATTATGGTCTTACACCATGCGATCTCATGTATCATATTTTCATATTTAATTACATGGATACAACTCATTTCTATCACCAAAATTAGCCTAGAGCTCGTGCAAAGCAAGGGAGTACATAAAATCCATAAATATTATTTTGGCTATAATTTTCCTTTCTCTGTCACAAACTTTGAAAAATCATAACTAATTCTAAAAATATAGAAATCATACATTCTTTATCATTTTGGAAATCTACACATGTCTACTTTATACTAAAAATATTTTTAGGCCATGAAACATAACACAGAAGACGTTTGACATTCAAAAAGGTACAGAGGTCTGGCTGGCTACTGGTATTGTCATAACTTTCTGCTGTAAACTTCAAAAATATCCAATTAATTCTAAAAAAATATAATCTATACAAATGATACCAATCTAAAAAGCTACAGATGTTAAATAGAGGATAAAAATATCTCCAGACTAGTTCAAACACGTCTAGGCATCGAAAACTAATCAAATATTACCTGAGCTCAGTTTGAATGCCTGATACTAGGTAGAATCTTTAAAAATTCATATCTCCTTCTCTAGACATCCAAATGGAGTGCTTCTACTTGGAACTGCTAACTGGAAATGTTTAGTTTCTCTCTATAAAATTTTGTGGTAATTGGACATCATTTGGCCCTTAAGTGACAGAATTTATTTTTGGACCAGTATGAACAATAACTTGACCAAAATAAAAAAATTTTCCAAATTTGAAAATTCATCAAATATTCCATAGGCCTCCGAAAATTCTATACTTAAGCTTCTTAAAAAGGTCTCAACAAACTCTAATTGCATGCCAAATATCAGATCAAGAAGAGTTCATTTGGATAAAAAGTGGCATAGGTTTCTAATATGGTCAATTTTTGCTCCATATAGGATACCAAAGTGTCCAAATGACTTCCCTTGATGTTTGGCACCTCTTGGGAAACTCTAAAAGTATGAATATGACTTTTATGAGCTGCCCAAGTGGTCCCAAATCTTATGCATCTCATTTTGGCTACTCAACTTCATTTATACATATATTTTCATAATGCAAAATTGCCATTACATGTCCGAAATGAGCATTTCCATACATACAACCTTAGCTCTCAATTATACATATACATTAACATAATTATACATGTTCATAATATCATGGGACATATACAACCATAGATTATATCATTGCCATTCATATGGCTTTAAAGTAACAAAATCTATACACTTTAGTGTCATGCTCTCATTTCTCATGTGGTTGGTTCCCATTCCCTTGCTCTCTTGGTCCACCTAGCATGTCAGAACATTGGAGAGGAGGGAATGAGATTTGAAGAATCCCAATAGCTCATTTCCCTTTCAATCACACATAAAAGATGCAAAACAAGTCTCACAAATGCATGCATGGACATATTGACATGTGTAAACATTCAATAAGTAATTTCAACATTTGGACAAATCATACATAGCATACATAGGCTTGCTAAGTATGTGGATTAGCCTCACCCATTCACTTATGGATTTTGAACTTGTCTTACCCATTCTTTAAGAGGTTCTTAGACTTAACCATACTCTTGGGAGTCAACCTCACTTTTGGGAGACTTTTTACTTTGTCTTAACTAATTTTAGGGGTTCTTGGCTCATCCTCACCATGGTTAAGGGTTCTTTGCTTCACCACACTCAAGTAAACCAAAGCAAGTATCATAAACATCATTTGAAAATATAATACATCATCATGGTACCATGGCATATGAAATCATGCTAGAATACTTTTCATGGCTTAAAACACACATACACACATTCAAAGACAAGCTAAGCATACTTTCATGCATGAGGGAAGGAAGAGTGAGCTACCTTGGAAGTAAGCACACACTTTTTCTCTTGAATTTCCTCTCCCTTCTTCAGCCTCACACACACAAAGGTGTAGGGATAATTTCTCTTAGCCTAAACACAATTTATGGAAGCCAATTAGGTTCATAAAATTAATTCTAAGGCCACACAACTTGCTTAGACTCTAGCTTAACCTATAAACCCTTTTATGGTTCCAAAAATGCATCTAATAGAGCAACACCCATCAAATAAATTCTAGGCTCCATTCTTTCCTTTCAAATATGATTTTTGACTTCTTTTAAGCCTCTTGAAGTTATCACACAATTAAAATGAAGAACCTAACTACATGTTACTTCTTGAGGTCATATTACGGAACATATAAGGCCAACTCACTTTCTATAGTTTTTAAATTCTTCCCAAGGCCTCCCCTCATCTCCCTTCATCATATATGACTCAAAAATGGGTTTAGAAAAATTTAAAACTCTCCCTAGGTATACAAACTCCCTTAGGCCGAGACAATGGAGGGTTTTGGTCTTCATGGACTTTGGTTTGTTTTCTTGATGGAGGAAGTACATAGGGAGACATCTAGGGATCTTAGGAGCTCATTTAAACTCTCATTTAAGCATAGAAATTAAGATATCAAATCAAATTTTACAAGGAACATATGAAACCCTAGAATTTGCATCTTAAATTTCTATGGTTATTTGTTAATTCTCTTTGTATATTCTTAATCTCTATACCCTTTTTTCTAAGAATCACCCTTGGTTCTACCTAAAAACTAAGCCCTCTTAGGACTTCTTGAGAGAGGAGAACCATAGGGAGAAGGGAAGCAAAGGGTAGCAACCATGGAAGAAGAAATTACCTTGTTTTTCATTGTTTTCCCACTTGAATCTTGTCTTCTTTGGCCTCCTCTCTTCAAATTTGAATTTTTTCCTTAATTTCTCCCTTAAAACAGATTTATAAACTTCATTATAATCATAAGAAACAAAGGAGGATGGAGGAGAAGAGGTTTGGAAAAGTATGAAAAACTACTAAAATTTCATACCTTCAAGCCTTGATTTCTCTTCCTCTTCTTCTTCCTCTTGTGCACCACTTTCCTAAGGTTTCTTCTCTGGTTTAAGGCAGAAAAATATGAAGCTAAGTGAATGGGAGAGTGGGGTGCCATATATATATAGGTGGAGGAAAAATGACTTTTCAAAAATTTTTATTTCGCCCTTCGTTTTTGGCATTTTCGTTTCTAATTCGTTTTAGCTCCTTTTTGAGAACTGTCTTTTCTATTATAAAATTTAGGTTCCCAATTTAGTCAAATGCCTTTGGAATCACTCAAATTAGAGCTAAAACTTTCTTGAACGAATCTGTCAAAGTTCACATACACTAACATTGGAAAACGTCCACCGGAAGGATTTTAATTATCCTGGGGCTTCCCATGATTTTCAAGGCCTCTGAGAACCCCATAGAACTCAAACATTTTATTTAAAAAGCCCTCTTGTGTAAATTTCAAAATTTGCTCAAAATTATGAAAATGCCATTACGTTTCATAAGTTTTTTGTAAGAAATTGTTTCTTCATTTTAACTCCAATTTTCTTTTTATATGAGCCTAAAATTCTCATTTTTAGGAGTCTAGAATGTCACTCAAAATTTTTGGGACCTTATCTAATTCATTTCGGGGGTCTTGCTTTGAAAACGTGTCCATTTCTGTCGTTTAACAAAAATTGGACATTACAAGTATATTATAAAGCACAGTACGTTTTTAACTTTCTTTCTATTTTTTTTACTCCCTTTATCTCTTGTTTGTACTATGTGTATCCATTAGGACAGGTCTATTAGGTAGTACTTCATCACATGTATATCATTATTGTTTAAATCTTTCAAACTACAATATGCCATGTATGCTTGTGTTATTAAATGGATATGAATTCATATGATTATGAGAAGTTTTACCTTCAAGAATTCAAAAGGTAATAAGTTACCATAATATGTCCTTATGGGTTTGTTTCAATGTTTTATGATTATGAAATACCATACTATTAATTGTATAAATTTATATTGTGGATATCTTTATCTAGAAGATTTCAATGTATGAATTATATTTTATTATGTGATATTATACATATAAGGAAGGATTGTGTAGAACAATGGTTGCTAACAACACTCCTATTAGCCCTCAGTATACCCTAGATATTACTGTATGATTTCTGTGATTGAGTATTGCAAGGGTATTGAGTTAGATGCTTCTTGATGGATTATAGGCTAAGTGCTCATGTATGGATATATAGTTTTACCCTTATGTGTAGTATGCCCATGTAAGTATATGATATATGTTAGAAATTAAAGTTATGCATGGATCTCCTTGTTGCTATAAGTGTATTAAGGTGTTTTCATTATTGATATTTGCTTGTATTTCATCATTTGAATAATTAATGCATGAATTTAATTATTCCCATTTTCTCATAACTATGCTTTATTTGTTCTATAACTTGACTAAATCATACATGTTTTGTATGTAATGTCCGGTTTTTGTTAAATGATAGAAACAAATTCGTTTTCAAAGCAAGTCCCCTGAAATGAATTAGTTAAAGTCTCAAAAAATTTAAGTAGCATTCTAGACTCCTAAAAATTTAAGTAGCATTTGCTCTAAATTAGAGGAAGAACCCTAAGAATGTGGCTCACCAAGAGGAGGAGAAAGGAAGGAGAAATACAAGGTAGAAAGGTATGAATTTTCTTAGTTTTTCATGCTTTCTCTCTAGCAAACCTCTTCTCCTCCATTTTCCTTTCTTTCTTATGGTTTTATTGAAGTTATTGGATCTGTTTTGAGGGTAGAACAGAGGGGAAATTTTGAAATTGAGGTGAGGAAGCCAAGGAAGGTAAAGAACAAGCAAAAGGAACTAAGGAAATGAAGGTATTTTGGCATCTTTTCACTTAATCTTCCTCCTTCCTTCTCTTGTGGGTGGTTTGACCTACATATGGCCAGCCCTAGGGAGTTAAATTTCTAGCTAAACTAAGGATAAATCTTAGGAATTTAAGGGAGGAGAATAAGAATATGCAAAGAAAACAACGAAAGAACTATGAAAAATCAAGATAGCAAAGTTAGGGTTTCAAGTGTCCCTTGCAAAATCTGATTTGATACAATAATTCCTAGGCTAAATGAGTGTTTGAATAAGCTCCTAAGATCCCTAGAAGGCTCCCCATATGCATCTTCTACCAAGAAAACAAAGCAAAGTCCAAAGGTAGCCATAAGGAACATGGTTTCAGCCTAGAAGAGTTAGGGCACCTAGGGATAGTTTTAAATTTTTTCAAACCTATTTTTGAGTCATATATGATGAGTGAGATGAAAGGAAACCTTGGAAAAAATTTAAGAGGCCTAGAGAATGAATTGGTGTCATAGGTTCCATAATATAACCTAAGGAAGCAACATGTAATTAGACTCTTTGTTTTAATTGTGTGATAACTCTAAAAGGCTTAAAAGGAATCAAGAATCATATATGAAAGGAAAGAATGGAGCCTAGAACTTATTTGATGGGTGTTACTTCATTAGGTGCATTTTTGGAACCCTAAAGGGGTTATTAGATTAAGTTAGTATTTAAGGAAGATGTATGGCTTCAGAAATGATTCCATGAACTTAATTGGCTTCCATATATTGTGTTTAGGACAAGAGAAACCAATCCCACACCCTTATGTGTGTGACGTCAAGGAAAGGAGAGCATTTTCTCTCATGCATGAATGTATGCTTGACTTGTCTTTGAATATGTATATGTGTGTTTTAAGCTATAAAAAATATTTTAGCATGAGCTTTTATTCCATGGTACCATGATGATGTATTATGTTTTTAAATGATATCTAACATGTTTGCTTGGGTATGTTTGAGTGTGGAGAAGCCAAGAACTCTTAGTCATGGTGAGGATGAGTCAATAATCCTTAAAAATGGTTGAGATAAAGCAAAGTGTCTCCCAAGAGTGAGGTTGAGTCACCTCCTAGAGAAAATAGGTAAGACAAGTCCAAAATCTATAAGTGAATGGGTAAGACTAATCCACTTACTTGGCAAGCCTATTGATGCTTTGTATGACTTACTCATATGCCAAGAATGTTTCTTGAATGCTCATATTGTTCCTTGTACTCATGCATGTATTCTTGAGACTTGAATTGCATATTTTATGTATGATTAAAAGGGAGATGAGCTATTAGGATTCTTTAAATCTCATTCCCTCCTCTCCAATGCCTCAACATGCTAGGTGGACCAAGTGAATAAGGCAATGGGAGCTAACAAGTTGGAAGATGAAAGTTTGACAATAAAGTGTCTTGATTTTACTTCTTTATGGCCATATGAATGGCAAATGTTGTAACCCTTTATTTTATATGTCCTATGACCTTATAAATATGTATAATTATGCTAATGTATCATGTACAAATGAGATTTAATGTTATATGAATGGCATAGTGCAATTTGGTTATGGAATGGTAAGATTAGCCTTGTATGTTCTTGTGTATGGCATGGGGTGAGAGAGTGAGTTTCCAAATTCTGGGTTTGTACACCTTTGAGGCAAGTTTAGAAGGTCATTTTGGTGCATTCCCACATATTTAAGTGGTCATGGATGCCTTGGAACTCAAAATGGACCATTTGGACCCTTTGTAAGACACAAAATGAGCCATTTTGCAACCTAATGTCAAGATCTGACCAAATGAATGAATTTGTCCATGAAATTTGGCACACATATATATGTTTTCTAGAGAATTTTGGGAAGATAAAGAATAGATTATTTGGAGTACTGTGGAATTAATTATGATTTTTCAAAGTTGGTATTTTTCTGCTGAATTGATACAGGTACTGTTCATATGGTCAGAAACTTGGGCTGTATCATTTATGAAACAAATGATGTCCAATACTCATGAAATTTTGTAGCAATAAACTAGACATGATAGAATTTCCATGGCCATTGAGATCACCCCAATTGGACCTATAACCAGGGAGATATGAATTTTTGAAGTTGGACATCAGTACCAAGGATGATAATTGACCTCTAGTATTTTTCTATCAATTTTCTATGGCTAGAAGCCCCTTTTGAGGTCTATATATATTTTTACCATAAATCAGACATATTTATCTTTCTATAATGGTAAAGAATACATAATGCCAATTTTTATAGAATTATTTATGAATTTTCAAAGTTTATAACAGTAAACTGAAATTTCTGGTCGAGGCGAAACTCTTGAATTTCATGTCCTCCATCCTCTTGCACGAGTTTTAGGCCACTTGCTTAGATGGTTTTATGTTGTATTAGTATAATTAAATATAAGAATGAGTTGAATGAGTTCATATGGTCCACAGGACACTGAATGAAGAATTCATACACTACGCAACGCAAATAAAGTGATTATCTTAATGAGTTTTTCCTTCCTCTTCTTGTATGGTAATGGAAGGAACCTTAATAGTCATGTGAAATGAGTTCTAGAATTATGGTGTTACATTGTACATACTATATACTTGTTTCCTTTTGATAATTGAGTAAACTAGTATTTTTAATAATTTTAATATGTAATTTATCAAGCTTATTGTCATTTAACTTGATTAAATAAATGATACATTGCACTCATATAATGCCTATTTCTTCTTTATTGATTTTTGGCTAACTTACATCCAAATTTAAAATGTATTTTAGTAAAAAAATTTTATGCCCATTTGTCCCTCTAGTTATCATGCTTTATAGCTCATTCTATTATTTATTCTTGTAGGTAATGGATTTATATTTAAATAGTCTTCCAATTTAGCTCCAAGTGTCGTTGGCAAAGGGCTAATAGTAAACCTATTTAGTATTGATGATCTATTGTCCCTATGCATGTGTATATTTTACCATAGAGTCCACTCCATAGACTATAAGCATCATCCTTGTCCTTACAATTTATATCTTGTTACTAATGGCACAATTGATAATAAATCTCTCTATGGTGTGTAAACAATGTGCTGATTATTTATTGATAAGTCCAAGATGTCCCAAATTCAATAAGGAATTTATTGGATTTTCATCAAAAAGTTAATCTAGATTTTTTAAATGAATTTGAATACTATGAAAGATGAACTTAATATGAATAAAAGTAATTAAGGGAATTATTCTTTGGCTCGAAATTGTTACTTTAATGTAATCATACATTAGAATTTTATAAATATTGGTATTTGTTAGACTTAACAAACATAAGATTTTCTCATTTTGTGCTAGTTATGTTTTAATTTCGAGATGTGACAAAATTGGTATTAGAGCTTAGGTTTTCCTGTAGCTTATGGAGCAAGTACTTTTTAGTGGAACCTCAATTATCATTATGAAACCTAGGCATAATCATAATTGAGGCATCACTAAAGACCTTATAAGATGTTTATTTGTTTTTCTTTATGAGTTATTTTGCCAGTGGATTCTAGGTTTTGTAGATGTACATAGACTAGATTTTAAGTATATCCTAAACTACTGGATTGCTTCTTGTTATTGCTATAATGGGTGTGATGCTTTTAGGGGCCTTGTAGGGATGACAGTATTAATCCCACGAATGGTTCCCACCTGTAGTACTTTGATTTGTACCATCTTTTGGCTATTGAAGCTAATGAGAGTTATTATCTAGGTCTTGCCAAAATGTTAAAGAATGAATTGTGTTCAACAAGTATTTGAATTATATATATATATATATTGATGCATGAGCTTATGCCACTAGGTCTTATGTCTATCTAAGGGCATAGCTTGTTACATTTTAGTATGATCTTGATAGTATAAATTAGTAGGTATGAATTGAATCAAAACCTCTTGATCTTGTGGTCAATATGCTCTATAGTAGTTCAAGATTGAGTTGAACTTGGATTTAAAATTCTGGACTAAACAGATTACTGCTATTTGATTGTATTTGGCATGGATTAGCCTAGCCTTTAAATTTCCACTCAAAGTTTAAGTTCTAAATAAATTCATGTTTGAATTCACAATGATTCAAACATGATTAAATTTTGATTTTTACCTTGAATTTTTATGCCAAACTAATGGTTAGGGATAATGTTTGCCACCTTAAAATTCCTTGCATGAGTTGTGATGCTTGTATGAAATACTAATGACTCCATAGGACTTAAGTTTGTTACTTTAAAATGCCTCTAGTAATTTACAAATTATAGACCCTTTAATAAGAGATGTTAAAGATATTAAGAAGGTTGAAAGAGTAATGTTTTGTGAAATTTCTTTGTTATAGACTACTCCTTAAAGTAAACAATATATCATGATAAGTTGTTTAAATGAACTTACTTGTTTTGTAGATTTGTTTGGTTGGCTTTAATTCTTATTTTACCTTATATATGTGGTTTTAATTAATGAACTTTTAGTTTGAAAAAAGTACGTAAATGCTTATCACAGTTCTAGTGGGATTAGGTTAATGACTTTTACTACTATGGCTTAAATGTAGAAGATATTGTGCTTGACCTTACTATCATTTTAATTCAACCTAAGTTCATAGTAAGCAAACCTTTTTTTTCCTACACGTATTAAGATTTCTATCGACCCATGTTCCATTTATATTAACTTGATATGATTGGCATATTATCAACATATAGTTAATCATAAAAGCTATATAACCAAGACATCTCAGTATTATATATGCAAATGTAAGATTGGTTATTTATATCAAGCTAGAGAACTTACCTAAGCTAGTCACATGACTAAGGAATGATATTATAGCATGACGAAATGATTTTGTTAATATAGGAGAATCATAAGGGAATGAGCCCTTTATTCTTGCCATTATCATGACAATTCTATTAAACCTATCTTTGGGTTATGCCCGACCCTAGTAGGTAACTCTGTTTTCTTTACTTAATTACATGATTGAAAATTGAGAAATGATGATGTGGTACTAAGTATCTATAATGAGTCATTGGATTTTTGTCTATGTTATTACTTGAAATACCAAGAATTTGGTATGTCAATGTGGAAATGTATGTTTAGTGTGTTTGGTATTTTCTAGACTCATCTTCATGATGTATAGAATTATAATATGAAGATAGCTTTGAATAAACTGTTGACTACATAATTTTGTTGTTCAATGCTTTGTGTGATGGACACGGTCAATTTCCTATCTGGAGTCCATGATGTCTAAAGGTCCTTATATGTTATAAAGTTGCATCCTTAATTTTTAATGCCATAGTAATCATAGATTTTATATGTATGCAGGTTTTTTTTGGGCGTACTATGGCAATACTAGAGAAAGTTGAAATATGTAGAAATAATAAGAACGCATTCTTATACATTTATTTGCTTCTATTCACAATTGTTGGAAATGTTAGAACATTGCAATTAGTTGAGAATTAAGCTTGTATTCATTATTTAATTGTTTAGTTCATATAAAATGTTGTTTGACAAATTTGTAATGCTAAATAACTTGGTCAATATATCATAATAAGCTATAAACCTAGCCACTAAAAATTTTAAGATTTTGAATATGGACATCTATACTTATTGATGTAGGTTTGTAGGCCTCCAACTTACTTATCACTTTATAATTAAAACTAGGGTTGTAATGACTTTTGCTATCGATTTTCTCAACCACTTGAAATTGAGTTACCTTATAATGTAGTCAAATTTTGTATATTTCCTTGAGTATTTTAATTTCTATCTCATATGAGTTCCCTTAAAGAAGTTTTTGTTAGAAGGCTCATATAATGAATTTATTATTTCTATTATCAATTTTGATAATTTATATGAAGGACTAGACTAAACACTGCTTGTAAACTTGGCCAGGGCCTTAACCATATATGGAGTGTATATGCCATCTAATAGCATATGGATCAATGCTTATAAGTTAAATCATTTGCTCATGCCACATAGGCAGAGGCTATTGTCTTTTTGAGGTCTTTCCATGACTTTCACTAGATTAGACAAGCTAATTACAGAAAGCAAAAACTATCAATGAATTGTTGACAGTTAAAGCTTACCTCAAATTGTGTGTAGAATGCCTAATAAAACTCTTCCATTGTAAGAGCCAAGAGATAATAATAGTAATGACCTTGAGGTATAAAATAATACTAGTTGGATATATTATGCTTGTTTTCATTTGAATTTGTAATCATTGTCCATGCATTATGATTAGTGTGAAAGCTTGTGAAGTCTCTTGCTTAATTGTTGTGCTTTGTTGCCAGAATGATTTATATTGCCTTAAATCCTTTTAAGTGGGTGAATTATAGGATGAGGCCAATCTTTTAAATCCTAGTTGGGGACTAAGGTGATAATTCTAGTTTATACACATACACACACACACACACACACACACACACACACACACACACACACACATAATACATATATAGACTAATTGACAAATGTGATCATTATGCTCTAATTTTAGGAAAGTTTACCTTCCTAATTGTTTTTGAAAATTTTAAGAGTCTTTGTTATTAAAACTCTAAATTGATGAAACCTTATTTTAACTTTTTCCTCAAGGACTATAATAGTGGAGTTTGGTGATACTTTGTAAATAAGATAGGTAACCTTTTTCTAAAATGGCTTCTAATTGGTATTGTTATATCAATGCAAGTAGAAGACTATGTGTATTATGTCAAATGTGGGTTTAAGGAATAGAAAATGTTTACTATACAAGTGTGTTGATTCATATGTTTCCAAACCTTTAGGTAGATTGAAATTGCACATGAATTTCAACATGCTATAATGTTATGGATTTTGCTGTATAATGTTGAGTGTGTGGTTGTTGAATACTTCATTGGGTTTTCCTTGATCATAAGTGTTTATGTATATATTAATGCATAATCTTTGATTGGATTCTTAGATTTTCTACTACTCTAGTGGATATCTTAATTGAAGCTAGTCTATTATCTATTTATGTGCTTGTTCCTTGTGTGGACTTAAGATGATTACCCTATGGTTCAAAAGGATTATTTTTGCCGATGTTTGCCACACTAGGGCATATAGACTAAAACTTGGTATACAAGGTAATATAGGATTTAAAATAGGAATTGAATAAAACTTCTTGTGCATAGGAATAGGTTATCCCACATTGTTGTTTTCCCTGAGTGTTCTATTGAGTCCTTCTATATTACATAGCTTTAAGTAATGCTCTATTGAGTCCTTGTGTGTTTTATTAAGTCATAAGTACTAGAATTTTGTTCTCTTGCTTTGACAAGATAGGAATGGGCATGGCATTAAGGAGTTTTATTATTTCATAATAGTCCTTTATTGCTAGCAATTTACCCATGATTTTAAATCTAGTTTGAAATTAAATTTCAAGATAGAAAATTTCTTCCAAATGGCTGCTTTTTAAGTTTGCTAGATCAATTTCTACTCAATGCTTTTCCTTTCTTACCTCATTCATTCATGGTTCCCATAGTATTGTACCATTTTTTCCTTATGGAATTTGCATATCTATCTGTTTCCTAAACCACTTTTTTGTATACTTAATTAGAAAGCCCTACTTGACCATTTTTCTAATTGTCATTACCATATCCCCATCCTTATGAGTAGACCTTAATTATGTTTATGATGATATTGTTATACGACTATTGCTTTGTGTAAAAGATTTATACCATGTTGTTATTATTACTACCTTCATGTCGTAATGAATGAAATGTTTTAGGCAATTTGATTTATATGGTGTATTGGGTAGTTTTCTGAGTTGTAAATGATGGTATCCTAAGTACATAAGAGGGTTTTGATAAAATTGCATCTTGGCACCTGACTCATGAACCAGAGTTGAGAAGTCAAGTAGCTCAGCTAAGATATATGTCATAGATTGAATCTCCATTTTGTAATGTGTTTATTTGTTTGTACTGGGTAAATAGTCAGTCAAGTTATGGGTGGAGTTGTAGGTATCCAAGTTCAAACTCTAGTGAGGCCACCTTCACTATTTCAATCCCTTGTTTTGCTTCTCCTTTTTTCTTGGCTTTGTGAATGTATAATAGATGTCAACATAGCATTTAGACTATACTTTTTAAGAATGGCCCTTAAGGCCTGCATCTCCTTGATATTACCCATTAATCCTTCATATATCTTTTTTTCCAACAAACACATGGCTTTCTCCTAGCCATAGGACCAAAACTCCATCCCTTATTTTACATGACTTACTTCATTCCTTCAACCTCAGAGTTTCCTAAACTTTCCTCTATGTTCTTATTCTATGTCTTCATCTACCTACTATACAATAAACTATAAACCTTTATTTATTTCTCACATGCTAGCTTTTGCTCTTTTTAAGTCATTCAAAGCCTCCCTTCCTTGGCCTATCATTTTCCTTTGAGTCTGGTGTTGCTATGCAAGTTTATGTTGTGTGGGAATGGTTGAAACCACCTTTAACTCCAACTACTTTATCCTCCTCTATTCTAAGTTCTTCAATGTGGTTCCTCATGTGTAGCTCTTTTTTGGGCCACCTAAGCTTCTGTCTAAACATGCACAATAGGTGGGTTTAACCTTGAGCTATCCTATTCATGAACTAGTTGTTGCATTTTTAAGTTCTATCTTTCACTAACCATGTTTCCTTTCAAATGGTAGCTTCCAAATTTTAGTTTTTGGTTATTCTCCTTATTGGTTACCCGAGGGAAAGAGTTTCTTCTACTACATTTGTAAATTTAAAGGTAAGTCTATGGTAGATCCATGGGAGCTTTTGGAAGTGGGAAATCTCCTTCATTTGGTAAGACCCTTCCTTTATAATGATTATATTCAACTTTATAAAACTCAAATTGTTCCTTCTAACAGTCACCATTTTCTACTCTTGTATAGCTGTGGGAGTGGTCTTGGGATTTCTTGGGTTGTAATAGTTTTAGCTAATTGCTAGACTTTAATCTTACTCTCTTTATGGGTTGGTTCTAATTTATGGGCTATAGGATTTTATCATTATCCAAATTACTACATTTACTATAAGTTTAAAATTTGAAGTGAACCTATAAGAAGTAATTAGAGAACAAATATAAAAGCCATGGCTACCTTTCTTCACTATGCTTATATATGATAACTTCTTTGGTAATTGCTTTTAAGGCTAATTTGGCACTACAAAACATTTCCTTAATACATGATTTTAATATAAGTATATTTGGTTTGGTTAGGCATCATTGTCTTTGATTTTGTTGTGATTGAACCATAAGATAAGTAAGAGTAATGAGTGGAAATGGTAACCAAGACCACTACCAATGACAAGACATACTAAAGAATTAATAAGCTAGGCTAAGGCTAATATGTAAAAAAGAATAATGGAGTAAGTTGTAAACCCTCATTCTCTAATGAAGAATTAATATGAAGCATAAATGTTTAAAGAGCTAATACTTGTAGTAGGTGTTGAACTAAGTAGAGGGTTAAATAAGTTAAGAATTAATCGAGCACAAAAAAAAGAAAATACTAGAGTAGAAATATAGTAGAACTTAATATGAGGTAGATTAACTTAAAGTATGATATTAAGAAGGTTGGTGCTTGAAAAAGGAATTAACTTAGATGTTAACTAACTAAAGTAAATTGAATATTAAACTAGGACAATTATTAAAGTAAAAAATTATTTGAGTAGCATTTAACCAAGTATTAGGTGGTTGACTAATAATTCAAGTCATGTGACTATGAAGAATGAAAATTAACCAAGTAGCAAATCATTCATCTAAGATGGGGAGTAGGTAAGGGTGGAGTGGAAGTAGCTAGGAGGATATTGAACCTAATTGTAGGAAGAATAGGACAAAGGCTTAACCTCAGATGGGCTATATTAACTAAGTTAATGGGAAAGGGAAAAGAAACCTAAATTGAGTACTTGAAATTTTAAAGAATTATTATGATTGTTTCTAGGGAACCTTTCAAGTAATTTCATGGAAGGGTGTGATAGTGGTTTGGTGATGAAAGAATTAATGAACATTCGACAAACATTGTAAGTAGATTATAAAGTATAATTTCCTTCAATTAATTAGGAAATTTATTGCTTAATTTATCTTTTTAACATAAGGAACCTAAAGAAACAATGTCTAAACTGGGCGATTACACAATCATCACGTCTAAAACTTTTAAGCCTTTCATAATATTTGATTTGACTTATCAATAAAGGTAGAAAAGTCTCAGATATGACTTATCACTATGTACATCTAATGTTCGATTACTTGATCCATACATAAATACATACAACAAAAAAAGGGTCTCCCATAAGTCAAATTGGCCATGAGCCAACATATATATACATAACAAAAATAATTGGCTTCATGACTTTAAACCATGGCAAAATACTAATTATGTCAGATTATGGAGCAATTATAATATAATAAAAAAAGCTCTATAATAGCTACTCGGTGGCATCAGTTAGGTGTCCTCAATAACCACTGAGGTCTTTATCTCAATAATTACTCGTACCTAACCTATACTTGGCACAATCAAATACATCCACTTTACCTGCACAATGTACTTAGTTGATAGCATTCTTACTATTTGAATACGTTACCACATATGTGAAAATAATAAAAACTCTCAATAAGATAGTAATAAATTTGAAAATGAATAATAGTTTAGCTACCACGTGTGCAAAAAAAAATTTGCTTTTCATTTCTCTTATCTTCTAGAAAAACCAACATTACATGTATATCATATATGAAATAGATGGCAACAATTTACTCAGCAAATCATCATGAGTTAATTGATAATCACCTTATAATAATTATACTGTGCATTTTGAATATCAATAACATCTCATGCCAATTAAAAATCATATAAATTGGCATGTTGGGTAATTATCATAAATCTCATCTCTTAGAAACATGATTCCATCTACCTTAGAAATACAATTGAGTTAAATTAAGAATATTCATAAGAGTTACATCCAGTGTCCTATGCCATTGAGTAAAGACTTAAGTTTTGAAATCGTCATATAACTAAGAACAAAATATTATTTTCGTTAACTGTTTCATATTTGCATAAAATAACCATTAGAGTATCTAACAATAATAAGAAATCAAACCATAAATGTAACACCATATTTACTAAGCTCATCTTGTAACAATCAGAAAAAAAAAAAGAAGAAGAAGAAGAAGAAAGAAAGCTGAAAAATTTTTGAAGGGCTGAAAATTTTCTAAGTCTGCTAGCTATAGCCTAGCTATAGCGAATGTACCTGTTCGCTATAGCGAGAAATGGTCTAGCTATAGCGAGAGTGCCTTCTCGCTATAGCGAAAATGCTTCTAGCTATAGCGAGTGCGGGCACTCCATACAAAAACCAGGGTGTTGCTCGCCGTAGCGCGCTCCATAGCGAAAACAGGGGTCTGGGACTGATACGTGCTCGCCGTAGCGAGGTTTATTCTTCGCTATAGTGAGGGTAAGTCCGAAAAAGCGTGAAAAAAGAGAATTTGACTTTTTAAAGCCTCCAAACTCCTCCTTTCTCTTTGTAACCGACTTAAGCTTCCTCTAAGGTAGAGAAAAGGGCAGAGGAGAGAGAGAGAAACTTAGAGGAGGAAGGAAGAACAAGAAAAAGGTAAGATTTGCATGGCTTTTCTCTTAGAATATTGTTCTTCTCTCATTGCCCTCTTTTCCTATGGTTTTGGTGGTTGAAGTAGCTATGTTTTGGGTTTGGTTCAGAAGAGGAAAAGTGGAAAACCACTCTTGAGGGAGGTTAGAATTCATGTAGCTTCACTTTCTTGATTTCCTTTCTTGAGAGCTTGAGAGAGGAAGGATAGTTGGTGAATCTTTAGTGAGAGAAAGAACCTCTAGCTCTATATGCTTGGTAGGGTTTGCTAGAAAGAAATCTCTAACTTTATGAATAAAGTGTTAAGAGAGTAATTTCATGCTCTTTGTGTGTCTAGGCTCAAGAGAAGCACTCCCATCTAGTGGTAATTGTGAAATCAACAAGGGAGGAGACAAATTGAAAGGGAAAGCTTGTGATTAGCCAATAAGGTAGCTCTCTCCACCTTCTCTCATGCATAGATATGTGCTTACATTGTCTTGTATGTGTGTATGTATGTATGTATGTATGTTTTACACCATGAAAAGTATGCTAGCATGATGATGTCTTATGTATTTCAATGATATTTTATATGATTGCTTTGCTTTGCTTAAGTATGGAAAAGCCAACAACCCTCTAGCCATGGTGAGGATGAGCCAAGAACCCTAAAGTTAGTTGAGACAAAGTAAAGAGTCTCCCAAAAGTGAGGTTGACTCCCAAGAGTAAGGTTGAGTCTAAGGACCTCTTAAAGAATGGGTGAGGCAAGTCCAAAATCCATAAGTGAATGGGTGAGGTTAATCCATTTGCTTGGCAAGTTTTTGTATGTTATGTATGGCCTACTCAAATGTTGAAAATATTTTTCTTATGATTTCACATGTTAATATGCCATGTATACATTTGTGAGACTTGTTTGTATGCTTTATGTATGATTGAATGAGAGATAAGCTATTGAGATTCTTTGAATCTCACTCCCCCTCTCCACCATCCTAACATGCTAGGTAGACCAAGTGAGACAAGAGATGGGAGCCACCAAGCTTGAAGCTAGGGAGTTCGGTGAAGAAATTGTAAAATAGCCATTTTGTCACCGTTATGTTGCTAAGGGATGTAATCTAATGATGTACATGATGTAACACATATGAATACTTGTAAATGAATGTATTTATCATAGATGTATGAGAATGAGAACTATCTTGAATGATGTAGCAAGTTTTGGAATGAATAGTAGGATCTTAGCCTATGTACATGGTGTATGTGTTAGTGTGGGAGAGTGAGTTTTGCAAATCTGGGTCGTTAGACATTTGAGCCATGTTTAATAGCTTATGTTGATACTTTCCCATGTGCTCATAGAGCCTTAGAAGTAGGAGAAGCCAATTTGAACTCTTGGAGCCCTCTTTAGCAAGAGAAATTGGTCACTTTGCCCATGATGTCTAACTCTGACCAAATGACTTCTTTTTGCGTTGAAATTTGGCATGTAACTAGATCTTATCTAGAGCTTTTTGGAAAGCTAAAGATCAGGTCATTTGGAGGTCCATGGAATTTTCTATGATTTTTCAAAGTTGGTATCAGAATTTCGGATTTTCATAAGTACTGTTCATTCGGTCAGTTGTGAAATTGTGTCATCCGAAGGGCAAACGTGGTCCAATGGCTACGAAATTTTATAGACTGAAACTAGACAGTCACAGTGACTTGTAGAAACTGGAAGTGCCTCATTTGGAGGTCTAGAGAGGAAGATATGCATTTTCGAAATTCCTGCCCATTATCAGTCATTTTGCCTGACCCGAGGTACTGTTCCATCGATTTCTGAAAGTTTGGCTTGATGAAATGATCTGAAGTATTTTTCATCTCTAGTTAACATCCACATCTTTCCATATTGGTATCATTTGCATGCATTGGATTTTTGTGGAATTAGTTAGACATTTTTTAAGTTCATATTAGTAAACTGTGACAGTATCAGGACCACTCCGACCTCTAGATGATTTCGCGTGTCAAACGCTTGGTTGTTGGATGTTAGGACGTGTACATATTTTTAGCATGAAGTATACATCCCAAGCTTTCCATAATGACCAAGATTATATGTTTTTGATTTTTCTAGATTTAGTTATAAATTTCTCAAGTTTGCCCAGAAATGGGGCCAAATCTGGCCGAAAATGAATATACATGTTTCATATCTCTTTTTGGTTTCCATGGGTTTAAAGCATGTTTTTGGGATTGAAATGAGTTGTAATGGTGCAATTAAATATGAGGATGCATAGAATGAGCTCACACGGTCCATGTGACACTGAAGAGGATTTTTAACCATGTCGCAACTCTAAGTAAATGTATGAATCCAATGAGGAAGATCTCACTTTATTCTTCCTATATCTCATATGAGCATGTAAGGCATGATGGGTATGAGCTAGAGATGATGGCGTTACACATCTTACCTCATTTCTAAGTTTCCTTCCTTGGATCATTCAAGTTTGCCAAGGAAAAAGTATTAAAAATATTCATTAAATTGCGTTATATCACGGGTAAAATTCTCATTTGGTGTCCTGTGGGCCATATACACTCATCCATCTCATTCGCATGTTTAAATATACTAATACAACTCAAAACCATCTCAAGAAGTGGCTTAGAACTAGTGCAAATAGATGGAGTACATAAAAACACTAGGTGCAGCCTCAGCCAGAATTTTTAACTTACTGTCATAAATTTTGAAAAATTATAACTAATTATAGAAAAATCAAAATTATGTATACTTTACAATTATAGAAAGATACAGATATCTACTTCATGCTAAAAATATATCCAGACCATAACAGAGGCTACTAGCTACCAAAAATTGATGGAACAATATCAGAGGTCGACTATCATTATTGGTACTATTCTCCAACTTCAAAAATTCATATCTCCCTGTTCAGTGATCCAATTTAGGTGATCTTAGTGGATATGGAAATTTTATCATGTCTAGTTTATTATTAAAAATTCATAAGCATTGGACATCATTTAGCCATTGAATGATAAAGCCCAAGTTTCTGACCATATAAATAGTGTCTGCATCAGTTCAGCAGAAAAATGCTAATTTTAAAAATTCATAATTAATTCCATAGAGCTCCAAATAATATAGTCTTTGGCTTCCCAAAAATATCTAGATAATATCTATATATGTGCCAAATTTCATGGGCAAATTTGTTCATTTGGTTAGATCTTTATATTAGGTTGTGAAATGGTCTATTTTGTATCATCAAAGGGGTCCAAATAGTTCAAAATTGCTTCTAAGGCAACTATGACCACTTGAACACGTGGGAATGCACCAAAATGACCTTCTAAACTTATCTCAAAGGTGCATAGACCCAGAAATTGAAAACTCACTCTCTCACCCCATGCCATACACAATATTACACATGTTTTACATTGCCATCTGAGGTTCAAAAACTACATTATCATTCATATGGTATCAAACCTCATACATACATAAAATATATGAGTAAATACAAATGTTCAAATGATTATACAACATTTCCATCATAGCATTACATCATATGCCATGTGTATGACTACAAAAGGAGAAATTCTAGGCAATTTTAGACACTTTGATGTCAATCTCTTATCTCCTAACTTAGTAGTTTCTATTACCTTGTTCATTCGCTTCATCTAGCATGTTAAGACATTGGAGAGGAGGGAATGAGATTCAAAGAATCCTAATAGCTCATCTCTTTTTCAATCACACATAAAGAATGCAATACAAGTCTTTAAAATGCATGCATGGGCATAATGTAATATATAATCATTCAAGAAGCATTCTTAGCATTTGAACAAGTCACACAAGGCATACATAGGCTTGCCAAGTAAGTGGATTAGCCTCACCCATTCTCTTATGAATTTTGGACTTGTCTCACCCAATTGCTCTAAGAGGTTTTGGCTCACCTCACTTTTGGGAGACTCTTTACTTTGTCTCAACCATTTCTAAGGGTTCTTGGCTTATCTTCACCATGGCTAAGGGTTCTTGGCTCTACCACACTCAAGCAAACCCAAGCACACATACTAGGCATCATTTGAGATACATATTACAACATCATGGTACCATGCAACAAAAGCATATGCTAGAGCACTTTTCATGGCTTAAAACACACATACACACATTCAAAGACAAGATAAGCATACATTCATGCATAAGAGAAAGTAGAGAGAGCTACCTTTGCCACATAAGCATACTTTTTCTCTTGGAATTATGCTCCCTCTCTCGGCCACACACTCATAATGATGTGAGGCTTGTTTCTCTTGGCCTAAACATACCAAAAGAATCATGAATTACTCATGGGAACAAGCTTTGGTATTATACACACTTTACATGATGCTACTTTGGTCTATGGCTCTATTATACTTCTATAAGGCACTTAATGAAGCAACTACAAGAATTCATGATCTTGGCTCCCTTCTGTCCTTCAATCTATAATTCTTGACTCTATTTAGACTCATTGGAGTATTCACACAATTATTTTAAAGAGCCTAGCTAGGAGTTACTTCATTATACTACATTATGGAGCTTACACCTCCATCTCACTATTTATGGCTTCTAAAATTTTTTTAAGGCTTCCTCTCATACTTTCCCATCATATATGACTAGGCATGGAACAAATTAAAACTTCCCTTTGGTACTTTTTCTAGCCTAAGCCAAAACCATGCTCCATATAAGTACCAAGTGAGTTTGCTTCATTTTCTTGATGGAAGATGCATATGAGGAGCCTTCTAGGGATCTTAAGAGCTCATCTAAACACTCATTTAGGCCTAGAAATTATTGTATCAAATCAGATTTTCCAAGAGACACTTGAAACCTTAAGTTTGCTATCTTGATTTTTCATGGTTATTTGTTAATTCTCTTTGAATATTTTTATTCTCCTCCTTTAACTTCCTAAGATTCACCCTTGGTTCTACCCAAAATCCAAGCCTTCTTGAAGCTCTCTAGGTGGGATGAACCAAGGAGAAGGAAGGAAGAAGGAATAGCTACCATGGGATGAAGATTTTCCTTGTTTTCTTGACTTTTCTTACTTGTTTCTCACTTTGCTTGGCCTCTTCTCCTCAAATCCGAATTTTCCACCTCTGTTCTGCCCTTAAAAGAGATCCAAGAACTTCAATAAAATCATTGGAAAGAAAGGAAGGTGGAGGAGAAAGGATTTGCTAAGGAGAAAGCATGAAAAATCAAGAAAATCCATACTTTTTTCTCCTTCCTTTCTTCTCCTCTTGGTGCACCTCCAACCCTAGCTCTCTCCTCTAGTTTAGGGCAGAAACAAATATGGCTAAATGAATGAGGAGGTGGGGCATGACCTATATAGGTAGGTTTAAGGAACACTTTTCAAAAATTTTAATTTTGCCTCTTCGTCTTGACATTTTCGTTTCCAGTTCGTTTTAGTTCATTTTTTAGAACCATCTTTTCCATTATGAAATTTAGGTCCTCAATTTAAAAAATGCCTATGGAATCACTCAAATCAGAGCTAAAACTTTCTTAAGCAAATCCGTCAAAATTCAAGTCAACCGACATTAGAAAATATCTACCGAAGGCCCTTTAACAGTCTCGAAGCTTTCCATGGTTTTTAGGGCCTCTGAGAACCTTGAAGAACTAAATTTACCATTTAAAAAGTCCTCCTATGAGAATTCTAAAAATTGCCCAAAATTACAAAAATACCATTACGTTTTGTTGCATTTTTGTAAAAATCTGTTTGTTTATTCTGGCTTAGATTTTGTAACACCATAATTTCTAGGTCATTTCTATCACATTTGCATGCTCATATGATACATCCTATGAAGGAAGTGACAAAAATCCATTAAAATAATACATTTCTTTATGTTACGTCGCGTATGAAAATTCCATTCGGTGTCATGTGGACCATGTGAACTCATACATCACATTCTCATATGTAATTATATGAATACAACTCATTTGCATCATCAAATGTGGCCTACATCTCAAGGAACTTGAAGGAAAGCTTAAAATATTCATGTATATTTTTGGCCAGAATTTGGCTCTTTTCTAACTAAACTTTGAAAATTCATAACTAATTTTAAAAAAACAGAAATCATGCATTCTTGGCCATTCTGGAAAGCTACAAATGTCTACTTCATACTAAAAATATGTCCTGACCATAACATCCATCACAAATGATATTTGACATCCGAAATATTTTAGAGGTCAAATTATTCATTGGTGTTGTTATAGATTTCTACAACGAACTTTGAAAATATCCAATTAATTTCACAAAAATCCAATCTATATAAATGATACTAATATGGAAATATGTAGATGTTAGCTAGGGGAAAAATAACTCCAGACCAGTTCAGGCAAGCCAAGACCTCGAAATCCAATCAAATAGTAATAGAGGTCGGCTGGAATTCCTGATATTGGACAAAATCTTCAAAAATTCATATCTCCCTCTCTAGACATCCAAATGAGGTGCTTCTAGTTGTCATGAGTCTGTGAATGTCTAGTTTCTCTGTATAAAATTTCATGGCAATTGGACATCATTTGAACCCTATGTGACAGATTTCATTTTCTGACCAAATGAATAGTGCAGTAGACCAAAATCAAAAAATTTGACAATTTTGAAAATTCATCAAATATTCTGTAGACATTCAAAAATTATGTTCTTTAACTTTCCAAAAATCTCTTAACAAGATCTAATTGCACGTCAAATCTCAGATCAAGAAGAGTTCATTTGGCTAAAAAGTGATATAGGGTTCTATTATAGTCAATTTTGGCTTCATATGAGGTACCAAAGTAACCAAATGGCTTTTCCTAGGTTTGGTACCTTTTGGGCAAGTCCAAAAGCATGATTAAGACTTGTGTAAGCTGCCCAAATGGTCCCAAACTCCATGTATCTCATTTTGACCATTTCATCAACACATATGCATAATTCTATCAAACCAACAATGAAGCTAATTTGCCACCATATACCCATTTCACATTCTAATGACTATAAAACATATTCTCTCATTCATACATAGCATAATATCATAATTACACATGTCTAAGAGGTCATAGACCATATACATCAAGGGGTTACAACATTTGACATTATTATAGTTTTATAAAGTAAAGACTAAGCATGTTGGTGTCGAACTCTTGTCTTCAAGTGGTTGGCTTCCATTACCTTATCCACTTGGTCCACCTAGCATGTGAGATCATTGGAGAGGAGGGGATGAGATTCAAAGAATTCTAATAGCTCATCTCCCATTCAATCATACATAATGGATGCAAACAAGTCTCATAAATGCATGTATGGTCATGTAGACATGTGCAAGCACTCAAGAAATAGTTTCATCATTTAAGAAAGTCATACATAGCATACAAAGGCTTGCCAAGCAAGTGGATTGGCCTCACCCAATTTCTTGTGGATATTGGACTTGCCTCACTTATTCTTTAATGCATTCTTGGACTCAACCATACTCTTGGGAGCCTACTTTGCTTTTGGGAGACTCTTTGCTTTGTCTCAACCAATCTTAAGAATTTTTGGCTCATCCTCACCGTGGCTAAGGGTTATTGGCCTCACCACACTCAATCAAACCCAAGCATACATCAAAACATCATATGAAACATAATATATCATCATAAAACCATGGCATATGAAATCATGCTATCATACTTTTCATGGCTTGAAGATACACGTGCACACATTCTAAGACAAGCTAAGCATACATCCATACATGAAAGAGGGTGGAGAGAGCTACCTTGTACATAATCACACACTTTTTCTCTTGAAATTTGCTCCCTTGCCTTGGCCACACACCCACAAAAGTGTGGGGAAGATTTCTCTTGGCCTAAACACAATTTATGGAAGCCAATTAGGTTCATGAAACAAATTCTAAGGCTATACAACTTGCTTAGACACTAAGTTGTTCTATAAACCTCATTATGGTCCATAAATGCACTAAATGAAGCAACACCCCTTAAATAAATTCTAGGTTCCATTCTTTCCCTTCAAACATGATTCTTGACTCCTTTTAAGCCTCTTGGAGTCATCACACAATTAAAACAAAGAGCCTAGTTACATGTTGCTTATTTAGGTCATAATATGGAACCTAAAGCACCAACTCACTTTCTATGAGTTTTGAATTTTTTTCAAGGCCTCCCCTCATTTTCATTCATCATATATGACTCAAAAATGGGCTTAGATAGTTTTAAAACTCTCCCTAGCTACACAAACCCTTTTAGATCCAAGCTATGGAAGAAATAAGGCTTTTTGGAGTTTATTTTGTTTTCTCAAGGGAGGATGCATATGGGGAGCCTCTTAGGGATCTTGGGAGCTCATTTAAACTCTTATTTAAGCCTAGGAATCATCATACAAAATCAAACTTTACAAGGTGCAATTGAAACCCTAAAACTTGCATCTTAAAATCTAATAGTTTTTTTGTTAATTCCCTTTGCATATTATTAATCTCCACACCCTTTTTCCTCAGATTCACCCTTGGTTCTGCCTAAAAATCAAGTCCTCCTAGGGTTTTCTCATGTTGGACGAAATGGAGGAGGAGGGAACCAAAGATGACAACTATAGGAAGAGAAATTACCTTGTTTTCTTACTTTTTCTCACTTAAATCTTGTGTTCTTTGAACTCCTCTTTTCAAATCCGAATTTTTCCCTCAATTTCTCCTCTAAAACAGATCCATATACTTCATTATAATCATAGGGAATAAAGAAGAATGAAGAAGAGGTTTGGAAGAGAAAGAGCATAAAAAATTACTAATTTCCATACCTTAAGCCTTTGATTTCTCCTCATCTTTGCCTTCCTCTTGTGCGCCACTCTCCCTAGGGTTTTCCTCTGGTTTTGGGTAGAACTTGGTCGTGCAACATGAAGGGAGAAGAAGGGTGCATTAAATATATAGGTGGGAGGAAGTTACACTTTTCAAAAATTTCAATTTTGCCCTTCATTTTTGGCATTTTTGTTTTTACTTCATTTTAGCTCCTTTCTGAGAACCGTATTTTCCATTATGAAATTTAGGTTCCCAATTTATTAAAATATCTTTGGAATCACTCAAATCAGAGCTAAAACTTTCTCGAACGAATCAGTCAAAGTTCGGGTTAACCAATGTTAGAAAATGTCCACCAGAGGGATTTTAATGGTCCCAGGGCTTTCTATGATTTTTCAGGGCCTCTAAGATCCTCGGAGAACTCAAAAATTTTATTGAAAAAGCCCTCCTATGTGAATTCCAAAAATTGCTCAAAATTACAAAAATACCATCACGTTTCGTAACTTTTTCGTAAGAAATTGTTTCTTCATTCTAGCTCCATTTTTCTTTCCCTCTGAGCCTATGATTCTCATTTTTAGGAGTCTAGAATGCTTTCCAAATTTTTTGGTACCTTAACTAAGTCATTTCGGGGTACTTCCTTTTGTATCCGGTGAGTTTCATTCGTTTATGAAGAAACCATATGTTACGTTTCTCATGTTTTCTTTCATTTTCAGAAAACTAGATATTACAGGTTTCAAGGCACCTCTGGCCTTGAATCATCATTATTTGAGGTCTAGAATATTATTCTAATTTTATTGGACCTCAAATCACTCTATTTGGGGGACTTCCTTTTATATCCAGTGAATTTCATGCGTTAACGGAGAAATCGTACGTTACATTTCTTGCGTTTTCTTTCATTTTTAAAGAACCAGATATTACAATAAACATACTATCTAGGGTAGACTAGATCCACTTCACATGCATAGCTAAGGTTTCCTAATCCATTTTCAAAGAGAAGCAAACCATCACTATGAGGAAACTAACCATCTCCTATGAAAAGCTAAATCCATCTCAAAAGAAAAGCTAACTATCTTTGTGGAAAGACTTAATCCATCTTGTTAGGGAAGCTAACCATCCTATATGAAAAGCTGAGGGGATCTTCCTTATAAGAATCATTTCTCTTGAATGCTAATTGTATCTAAAGTCCTAAAATCCAAGCATGCCCAAAAACAAAGTCATGATATAAAGTATCCTAGAATTCATATTCAGAAGATCCATAAGAGTCATTTTATTTATATGCATCAATAAGGCATCTCATGAATCAAAGAACTTAATCGGACTAAAATACACACATTGGAAGCTTACAAACATGAATATGAAGAATAGTATAATAGATTTTAATGGAACTTGCCTGATCATGTTATCAACATTTTTAGTATTTTCCATTTTTTTGTATTTTAAAGTCCTCAATCCATATTATGCTTGTTTAAGATCACAATTCTAGGTTAACTAATTCTATCATTTTAGCATTTAGTATTTTTATAATGGCTAGACTTCTAGATGGGGTTAGATTAAGGGCCCCACATGTTTAGAAGCTTGATAAGATAAGGAATTAAGGCCAAGACTCAGTTAAAGGCTAAGTATAAGTAACTGCAAAAAGTTTCATTGAATGGTGATAGAATATAAAATAAAGTGATAACAGAGGATACTCTATATCCATAAGTGGTCTAAACTCCTTAATCAAAGTAAGGTAAGGTATAATAAGAGTAGAAAAGCAATTAAGAAGTCAAGAGATCACACACAGAGTGAAAATGGCGCCAAAGTGGCTATATATAGCTAAATAGTGAACCAGTGGTAAAATCATAATTTTAAGCAAAATCTTAAAAAATTAAAGAAAAGAGTTTTAAGTACAAAAATTAAGCTTATTAGGATTTTTAGAGGTCCTAAAAATTATAAGAACTATCAAAATCAGTTAAAACTCTTACACCCCATTTGGTTCAGTGTTTTACGAAGGTATTTCCTTTACATAACTTATATAATGTCTATTATACCCTTATACTTATTATTCTATCTATCAAATCACCTTTTTAAAAGTAGAAATAAAATAGTCATTTCTTATCTTACTTACCACCACCTGTCTACATTTTACATTCCCTTCACCATTACATCCTCTAACCAAACAGAGTATTACAACATGCAAAACGAGATAGATAGTATTGTGTGTAACACCAAACTTTTAGGACTCAATTCATACAATTCCCATGCCTCATCTTATGTTTATTCTATGGAAACAATATAGTGGCATAGGAAGTTATGAATAAAAGTACATTTCTCTACAGGTAAAATTTTTCTTTCGGAGTCCTGTAGGCCATATGAAAGCATCTATCACTTTATCATACTTAAACACATGAATATAACTCATTTCCATCATCAAATTTGGCCTAAAACTAGTAGAAAGCAAAGGAGCATATGAAATCCATGTTTGTATTTTCGGCCAGAATTTCCTCTTTTCTGTCACAAACTTTGAAAATTCATAACTAAATCTATAAAAACTGAAAACATGTAATCTCAGTCATTCTGGAAATATTAAGACGTCTACTTTATTATAAAAATATGTAGAAGTCTTAAAATCTCATATATAATGCGTTTGACACGCGAAATCATCTACTGGTCGGAGGGTTCCTGATACTGTCACAGTTTACTGATTTGGACTTCACAAATGTCTAACTAATTCCACAAAAATCCAATGCTTGCAAATGATATCACTATGGAAATATGTGGATGTTACTAGAGAGGAAAAATATCTCCAGATCAGTACATCAAGCCAAACTCCCGGAAATCGATGGAACAGTACCTCGGGTCTGGCAAGAAGTCTGATACTGGGCAGAACCTTCGAAAATGTATATCTTCCTCTCTAGACCGCCAAATGAGGTGATCTTGGTGGTCAAAGAAAGCTTATGATCTCTAGTTTATGCATATAAAATTTCATAAGCATTGGATACCATTTGGCCATCGGGTGACACAGATTTCAAAACTGCCAGTATGAACAGTACCCATACAAGAATCCATGAAAAATCCCAACTTTGAAAATTCCTTAAATATTCTCTAGGTCTCTGAAAATTATGATCTTTAGCTTCCCAAAAATCTCTTAATAAGACCTCATTTCATGCCAAGTTTTAGGGCAAGACTAACTCATTTGGCCAAAAAGTAATATAAGGTTCCATTATGGTCAAATTTGGCTCCATATGAGGTACCAAATTTACCAAATGGCCTTCCCTTGGTTGTGGCACCTTTTGGGCAGGTCTAAAAGTACATTTGAGACTTGGGTAAGCTGCCCAAATGATCCCAAACCTCATGCATCTCATTTTGGCCATTCAACCCACACTTATGCATACATTCATCAAAATCCCATATTGCACACTTTAGCCATACATACTCAAAATATGTGCTATAGGGCATATATCATTTTCATACGTCTAACCAACACATAATAGTATAATCACACATGTCTCAAGGTTCATGGTACATATACAACCTCATATACACTATGAACCATCATTATGGTTCCAAAATAGGCAAAATACTACATAAACTTGTCACTCCTTGCTCTTTATGGTTGTTGGTTCCCTTCACCATAAGTGCTTGGTCCACCTAGCACGTTAGATCATTGGAGAGGAGGGGATGAGATTCAAAGAATTTCAATAGCTCACACACCCATTTACATCACATTCAAGGCATACATATACCAAATACATAACCATACAAGCATAAAGTGTGCAATAAATTCCATTCCATGTCACATTCACATGTCAAGATTACTTTCATGCCCTAGGGACTTTTGGTTTAGCCTCACCCCGTTTCTAGGCCTTTTGGATTTGCCTCACTCTTGGTCTAGGGACTTTTGACTTTGCCTCACCCATTCAAGGGACTTTTGGCCTTGTCTCACCCATGCCATGAGACTTTTGGCATCTCCTCACCTTCATCAAGGGACTTTTGGCATCACCTCACCCTTATGGGCTCTTTCCACAACCATAGTCATTCAAGACAACACATTGGTACCAATGCACAAAAAGGATCAAGTGGCATATTATCAAGCATCAAGAATGCATGCAAGCACACTAAGACATATATATGCACACAAGAATGCAAAGAGAATGAGGTGGAGAGCTACCTTGCACAATTTCACACACTTTTTCTTTAGCTTTCAAGCCTCCTCTTTCGGCCACACACCCACAAATTGGTGGAGATGGTTTCTCTTGGCCTATATACAAATTATGGGAGCCAATTAGGTTCATAAAACACATTCTAAGGCTACATAACTTGATGAACCACTAGATTGCTCTATAGGCTCCATTATGGTCCATAATCACACCTAATGAAGCAACACCCATCAAATGACTTCTAGGCCTCATTCTTTCTTTTCAATTATGATTCTTGACTCCTTTTAAACCTCTTAGAGTCATCACATCATTAAAACAAAGGGCCTAACATCATGTTGCTTCTTTAGGTCCTAATATGGAACCTATGGCACCAATTTACTTTCTTTGAGTTCTAAATTTTTTCTAAGGCCTCTACTCATCTTCACTCATCACATATGACTCAAGAATAGCCTTAGAAAAATTTAAAACTCTCCCTAGCTATAGGAACTTGCCTAGGCCGAGACTATGGGGGAAAGAAGAATTCATGGCCTTCTTGATTTTTCCTTGATGGGAGACACACTTGGGAGACTTCCTAGAGGTCTTAGGAGCTCAATCAAATACTCACACATGCAAGGAAACTCATATATCAAATCAGTTTTTGCAAAGTGTTCAAGAGCTCTACACTTTTTGTACTTAGAGTTCATTAATTTTTCTTGCAATTTCTTTGCTTTCTTGGATGGGAGGTGCATGTGGGAAGCTCTCTAGGGGTCTTAGGAGCATGTTTAAACATTCAATTAAGTCTAAGAACATTCATATAAAATCAGATTTGCAAGGGAGCATTTGGATCCCTAATGGTTCTATCTTGTCTCTTAATGCTCCTTTCTTGATTCTATTGGTTCCTTCTTAATCCTTGCCATCTAAAACCTCTAATCCTTCCATAAATTGGGCAGAAAACAGCCCCTAAAAATTGGGCTCATGATGCCCAAATTCGTGCAAGAGAAAGGGGGAGGGAGAAACTACCAAAGAATGAAAGTTTTACCTTGTTTTCTTGCTTCCTTTGGCTTGTTCTTCCACTTGGTTGGCTTACTCCCTCAATTTTCGAAATTTCCCTCTATGTTTTGCCCCAAAAACAGCACCAAAATCCCCATTAAAATCATAGAAAGAAAGCTTGAGAGGAGAGGAGCAAGGTTCAAGAAGGAAGGATATGGAATTTCTTAAAGTTTCTTACCTTTTTCTTGAATCTCTTCCTCCAAAATCCTCCTCCTCTTGTGCGCCTAAGAAGCTAGAGTTTTCCTCTGAAATTGGGCAGAAGCAAGTCGGTCTTAGAGAGGAGAGAAAGAACGTGCATTTGGCGGTCTAGAGAGGAAGATATACATTTTCGAAGGTTCTGCCCAGTATCAGACTTCTTGCCAGACCCGAGGTACTGTTCCATCGATTTTCGGGAGTTTGGCTTGATGTACTGATCTGGAGATATTTTTCCTCTCTAGTTAACATCCACATCTTTCCATAGTGATATCATTTGCAAGCATTGGATTTTTGTGGAATTAGTTAGACATTTGTGAAGTCCAAATCAGTAAACTGTGACAGTATCAGGAACCCTCCGACCAGTAGATGATTTCGCGTGTCAAACGCATTATATATGAGATTTTAAGACTTCTACATATTTTTATAATAAAGTAGACGTCTTAATATTTCCAGAATGACTGAGATAAAAGGCACTTTATGCAACTTTTTACTTTTGTATTTTAGTCCCTTTTCTTGGCTTTTTCATTTTAGACTCGTATCAACTCCTTTTTGAAATCCGTCTTTTCCATCATATTCCTTAGGCTCTTAATCATAAGAATTGCCTTTGCAATCACTCAAAAAGGATCTAAAATCATTCCGAACCATTCGGTCAAAGTTTTGGTCAACTTTTGCCGAAATCGCTCACCGGAGGGGTTTCAACTGTTTTAGGGGTTCCCATGGTTTTCAGGGCCTCTGAGAACCCTGGAAAGCTCAAATTTTCCATTTAAAAAGCCCTCCTATGAGTATTTCAAAAAGTACCCATATTTACGAAAATGCCACTGGCCTTTCGGCAAATTTATCGAATCACTCTGGCCTTGATTTCTGGGCAACTCAAGACTCAAATCCTCATTTTTTATTATTTAAAATTTTATCATAATTTTAGTTGGTCCCAATTCCTTCTATTTCGAGGACTTCCTTTTATATTTGGCCCATTTTTTACGTTTACGGAGAAACCGAACATTGCATTTCTCACTTTTACGGAGGGACCGGATGTTACATTGTGACTATAAGTGGAGCCATTTTTCACTGTTTTAAGTCATTTAAACTCCAAAAATAATGTTTTTATGTGAAAGAGCACTTCAAATTATGTAGGGACTAGTCAAATCCTGAAAAACCCAAAAAAAGAGGCTGAACAGAGCGATCAGACACTTGGGGGCAAAATGATCATTTAGAAAAATTATAAAAAAAGGCTTATAATATAAGCCTCCCTAACCTTCAGCCCTTGCATGACCTAACCAACTAAAAATGAAGCTTGGACGTTTAGCCATGGAGGAAGGACGGAGAAAGGCTTCAAGTCAAGATTAAGGTAAGAAAATGTATTCTTTTCATCTCTCCACAGTTAGAAAACTTGTTTTACTTTCTAAGAGCTCTCTAATAAGGCAAAAATCTTAAAAAGGTTAAATTTCAAGGCTAGACTAGAGGAAGAAAGTGCTCCTTTTGGGATTTCAATTGGTATAAAAAATTCCTCTCAAAGAGTACTTTCAGACAAGGTATGTTTTTGGCCATGAAATTTGATATTCTTAGAACCTAAGTCCTCTTGAATTTAGCCAAGAGAGATAAAGAAAGGACAAGGGAGGGATGTTTCTTGATGCCTAATGATGTTTAAGAGCATATAGAATGAGTATCTAACATTAATCTCCCATGAAAATGGCTTGAGATGTTGAAAAATGCCAAGGAAAACTATAAGGAGGCCACTTCGGCCAAGCCATTTTGAAGGTGTCTAGGAGTTTTGTTTGATGAATCTAAGGTTAAAAAAGGTTTAGTTGTGAATTATGGAGATGATATGAACTATTGTTTGCATTAGAATATGGTAATTTTAAAATGTTTGATTCTAAGGTTAAAAAAAGGCCTTTCGAGAGCAATATAGTGGATTCCATGTTCTAGCATAGATATGATGGCTTAAGTGGGTTTTTTATAGGCTATATGAATGATATATGATGATAGAATGAAGTTTAGAAGTTAAGGAAGTGATGGTGCTTAATATAGCTTAAAGTGGCGTAATAAGATCTAATTATAACATTGCGAGGAAACTTGAATCTTAACTTAAGTTTGATGGTTCAATTATGTTCCTTGGGAGCAAAATAAGTCATATATGAGGTTAGAATAAATTTTAGAAGCCAAAGGATTCAAGTCCCTAAGTGAAGGGTTGATAATCTTAAAGCTATAAATATACTTAAGTAAGATAAATGACCAAACTAAAGGGGCGATGACAAGTGAGATAGTCAATTTTAGTTATAAGACAAATGTTGACTAATGAATCAGTTTAATAAGCTAGATGATTGGTATGAATTTTTCCCATAACTAGAAACTCCAAAGAATTTAAAGTTTAGCATGTTGAGATGTTAAAAATAAAACCATTTTGAGCAAGAAAATGTAGGCATGCACTTGAAAGCCTTATAGGTAGAGTTTTAGGTTGAAACTTGGCATGCATTTAAAGGATACATAGAGGTTTAATTTGAGTTAAAGATGATAATTTTTGGAGTATTATAGAATATTTCATCAACTTTTAAATTTGAATTAGAAAAGTTGTCATAAACCAGATTTTTAACTCTACACCAAATCTAGTCTTTGAACCATGTTAAGGGCCAAACGAAATCATCTAGCTCTGAAATTTATATAATAGAAAGTACATATATAGAGCTTTCTAACAAGATAAATATTTCTAAATTTGGAGGTTTTTAGCTCAGGTTATAATTTTTCAAAGTTTAAGATTGAATATGACTAAAGTGTGCCTAAATGGCCTTTAATATATGCTAAGTGCCATGTATATATAATTTGAGCTTGGTTATGTTTTAGTTAATTAGTGTTACTGCCTATTTTAATGTTTTAGGAAAATTATGATGAAATGTGTAATATCCGGTCCTCTGAAAACAAGAAAAAACGTGAGAAACGTAACGTATGGTTTCTCTATAAACGAATGAAATTCACCGGATACAAAAGGAAGTCCCTCGAAATGATGTAGTTAAGGTCCCAAAAAATTTGGGAAGCATTCTAAACTCCTAAAACTAAGAATCCCAGACTCAGACAAAAAGAAAAACGGAGTTAGAATGAAAAAATAATTTCTTACAAAAAACTTACGAAACGTAATGACATTTTTGTAATTTTAAGCAAATTTTGGAATTCACATAGAAGGACTTTTTAAATGAAAGTTTTGAGTTCCCCAGGGTTCTTAGAGGCCTTGAAAACCATGGAAAGGCCTGAGACAGTTAAATCCCCTTCGGTGGACGTTTTCCAACATCGATGTACCTGAACTTTGACAAATTTGTTCGGGAAGGTTTTAGCTCTGATTTGAGTGATTGCAACAGCATTTTACTAAATTGAGAACCTAACTTTTATAATGGAAAAGACAGTTCTAAAAAAGGAGCTAAAACAAATTAGAAACGAAAATGCAAAAAATGAAGGGCAAAATAGAAATTTTTGAAAAGTGTTTCTTCCTCCCACCTATATATATGATGCGCCCTTTCTCCCCCTCCATTTTGGTCGACCAAGCTCTACCCAAAAACTAGAGAAAACCCTAGGGGATGAGGCACACAAGAGGAAGAAAAAAAAAGGAAGAGAAATTCAAGCTAAAAGGTAAGGAAATTTAGTAGTTTTTCATGCTCTCTTCCTTCCAAACCTCTTCTCCTCCATTCTCCCTTGTTTCCTTTGATTATAATGAAGTTTATAAATATATTTCAAGGGAAAAATTAAGGGGAAAATTCGGATTTGAAGAGAGAAGCCTAAAGAAGACAAGATTCAAGTGAGAAAAGGCAAGAAAACAAGGTAAATTCTTCTTACATGGTTGCTACCCCTTGCTCCTCTTCCTCCACCATTTTGCCCCACTTAAGAAACCCTAGGATGATTTAATTTTTAGGTAGAACCAAGGGTGATTCTTAGGAAAAAGGGTGTGGAGATTAAGAATATGCAAAGAGAACTAACAAAAAATCATGGAATTTCAACATGCAAGTTCTAGGGTTTCAAGTGTTCCTTACAAAATTTGATTTGATCTCTTAATTCCTATTCCTAAATAAGTGTTTGAATGCATTCCTAAGATCCCTATAAGTCTCCCCATGTGCTTCCTCTATCAAGAAAACAAAGCAAACTTCATGGAAGCCAAAGTTTTCCATAGCCTTGCCCTAAAGGGGTTTATATTGCTAGGGATAGTTTTAAAATTTTCTAAGTCCATTTTTGAGTCATATATGATGAATGAAGATAAGGGGAGGCCTTGGGAAAAATTTAGAAACCATAAAAAGTGAGTTGGTGCCTTATGTTCCATAATATGACCTAAAGAAGCAACATGTAGTTAGGCTTTTTATTTTAATTATGTGATGACTCCAAGAGGCTTAAAAGGAGTCAAGAATCATATTTGAAAGGAAAGAATAGAGCCTAGAATTTATTTGAGGGGTGTTGCTTCATTAGATGTATTTTGGAACCATAAAGGGGTTTATAGGTCAAGCTAGAGTTTAAGCAAGTTGTATGGCCTTAGACTTTACTCCAAGAGTATAATTAGTTTCCATATGATGTATTTAGGCCAAGAGGAATGATCTCCACCTCCTTGGGTGTGCAAGGTCAAGGGAGAAGATTCAAAGCTTAAGGAAAAGTGTATAAATACTAGCAAGGTAGCTCTCTCCATCTTCTCTCATACATGGTTGCTTGCTTTACTTGTCTTTGAATGTGTGTATGTGTATTTCAAGTTATGAAAAATGTTCTAGCATGAGCTCTTATTCCATGGTACCATGATGATGTATTATATTTTTAAATGATGTTTATGATGTTTGTTTTGATTTACTTGAGCATGGTGAGGCCAAGAACCCTTAACCATGGTGAGGATGAGCCAAGAACCCTTAAGATTGATTGAGACAAAGTAAAGAGTCTCCCAAATGTGAGGTTGACTCCCAAGAGCAAGGTTAAGTCTAAGAACCTCTTAAAGAATAGGTGAGGCAAGTCCAAAATCCATAAGTAAATGAGTGAGGCCAATCCACTTGCTTGGCAAACCTTTGTATGCTATGTATGACTTGTTTAAATGTTGAAAATGCTTCTTAGATGCTTGCACATGTTAATATGCCCATGCATGCATTTGTAAGGCTTATTTTGCATACTTTATATATGATTGAATAGGAGATGAGCTATTGGAATTTTTTGAATCTCATCCCCTCCTCTCCAATGTTCTAACATGCTAGGTGGATCAAGATAGTAAGGAAACAGGAGCCAATCACTTGAGAGATGAGAGCATGACATTGAAATGTATAGAATTGGCTTCTTTAAAGCCATCAAAGTGGCAAATGTGTAATCTATGGTTGTATATGATAAATGACTTTATAAGCATATATAATTATGATAATATGTCATGTATAAATGAGAGATTATGTTATGTGACCTTTAGAATGTATATTGAGTATGTAATGGCAAATTTTACTTCTTAAAAGTTTGAAGCATTAGTGTATAAGTGGAAGTGGAATGGCCAAATTGAGATGCATGGGGTTTGAGACCATTTGGGCAGTTCATAAAAATCATAATCATGCTTTTAGACTTGACCAAGAGGTGCCAAACACCAAGGAAAGCCATTTGGACTTTTTGGTACCCTATATGGAGCCAAAATTGACCATAATGGTACCCTATATTACTTTTTGTCCAAATGAGCTCTTCTTGATTTGAGACTTGACATGCAAATAGATCTTGGTGAGAGATTTTTGTGAAGCTAAAGAACAGAAATTTTTGGAGGTCTAGAGAATATTTGATGAATTTTCAAAGTTGGCAAAAATTCTAATTTTGGTATAATATACTGTTCACTTGGTTTGAAAATGATTTCTGTTACATAAGGCTCAAATGATGTCCAATTGCCATAAAATTTTATATAGAGAAACTAGACATTCCCAGTGACTTTTGCCAACTAGAATCACCCCATTTGGATGTCTATAGAGGGAGATATGAATTTTTAAAGATTTTATCTAGTACTAGGCGCCCCAACTCACCTTAGGTATTGTTTGATTGAGTTTCGAGGTCTAGGTTGCCTGAACTGGTCTGGAGTTATTTTTTTCCTCTAGCTAACATCCACATATTTCCAGATTGGTATCATTTGCATGGATTAAAATTTTGTGGAACTAATTGGATATTTTTGAAGTTTGCTGCAGAATTCTATGATAGCACCAGTGGATAGCCTGACCTCCGAACTTTTCAAATGGAAAACGCCTTTTTTGTGGTGTTTCATGGTCTAGACATATTTTTAACATAAATTAGGAATGTGTAGCTTTCCATAATGGCCAAGAATTCATAAGTTTTATTTTTCTAAAATTAGTTATGATTTTTTAAATTTTGTGACAGAATAGGGAAAATTCTGGCTGAAAATGTATATATGTATTTTATGCTTCCCTTTGCTTTCCACGAGCTATAGGCCACCTTTGATAATGAAAATGAATTGTATTTATATAATTAAATATGAGAATGTAATACATGAGTCCATATGACCCATGGAACTCCAAAAAAAAAAAATTTATACACGATGTAACGCTAAGAAATGAATTATTTAATGCTATTTTTCCTTGCCTTTTTGTGAATTGCTTGATATGAGGCCTAAAGATAGCATGAAATGAGCTAAGAAATTATGGTGTTATAAAATGAGTAGCCTTTAGATGTGGAGATCGAGAGGTGTCCTTTTGACTAAGGAAAAAAAAAGAGCAAGTGAAGAGATAAGTTAAGTAAGTGAATTTTGTCCTTGGGTTAAGTGTTCTCTAGGTAGTTTACTCTTCCTTACCTTTCATGCATGTTAACTTGTTTGGACTTGATGTGTATTGTGTGCATTGGTTGCTTTAAGAACATGCTCTATGATGTGTTAAACTAGTTTTCAAACTATGTATTATGAGTAATGTTTATGGCTTATGGCTAATAGCTAAGGGACACATGATTGAATGTAGTAGTTCACCCAAGGCCCAACAAAAAGGGCCCGAGCCATGCTAAAGTGTCATAGCCATGATAGAGAAATTACGAGTCCAAGTAAGTATGATATGATAGTTTTAATGCCTGAAATATTTGACCTTGCATACTTGCATTATCTTACTTGATTGTCTCATCTATGTATTGGTAGTTGAGTGTAGCTACTAAGATTCTCCCTAAAACCACTCTATTCCCACTAACCCATGCTAGGTATAAAGAAGTTTAGTGCCAAAGATAGCGAGGAGACATGCTAAGGCCAAGAACCACATTAAGTATAATTTGGCTTATATGTAGTCAATAGAATTACAAATGATTTGTAAAGTATGTGTATATCATTGCTATGTGTTGTTTCATTCATGGGCCTATGATCAATAATACCAGTTAAATTTTATATCTCCCTATCTTCACATGTGATTTAGAGAGCTATATAATTTTAGTAGTTATGTTGTATTTGAGTATGAATATGTAAGGTTGCATGGCATATACACATTGAGATGGGCTAATTGATAACTGAGTCCTAAAGTGCTGAGTTAGATAGTTGAAATAAGGATATAGATGTATATGCTAAGAACTAAGAATTCCAGTTGTAATTGTGACTGTTACATGGCCTAGATTTTTAAGATTTTAAGGGAAAAATCTATTAAATTTTCCTAAGAACTGTATGAAGTGATATTAATCACTAATATTTTTGTTAATTGGTAAAGGTCATTGCCAATAATGAGAGGAATAAGTTTTGATGTGAGTAATAAATCATGGATGAGATGTATTAGATTTGGAAAGGTAATAGAAAGGTGAATTTTGGATTTGTATCTATATGTATGAGTAAACCAGACTCATAAATGAATTCAAATAAATAAATAAAGAGCTACTAAGTTAAAGTATTACAATCATATCTTGGTCATTAGTATTTATGCATTGGTTTACTATGCACAAGAATCATTTAGAGTTTCATCTTTTGTGCTTAGGAATTGGCGATTACAATCATTTGTAACCCTTTTACCTATCATGTACTTATTAATTATCTAATTATCTTATGGGTTAATTAGTCATCATGGAAGTCATTTAATTTTTGATAATGAAGTTGTAACATAGAGAAAGGAATTACATAACTTGTAACATACTAACTTGGTTATCATAAAACTTGGAATTCCAAAAAGTTAGATGAACAACTTCACGTAGGTTTTTCATCACTAATACATTGTCAACAAAAGTTTAGTAGATAATCATTACTCAAGCCCAATATATATATACATATTAAAATGTATCTTAACCTATCACAAATTCATATGGTAACATATATGTATACAATCAAAAGGCTCCATGTTAGTTACATCCTAAGTCATCTACGACCTAGTTGTTAAGGTCTAGCATGGATAAGGCATGGCTATGTATCCTTAATGGATATCATAGTCTTCATATCAGTGATTAAACAAACATACCCATAACTTGACAGTTACACATACACCCACTCTACTTCTACTATGTACTTAGTTATGGGCATCTTGATTCTTTGAACACATTATCACATAAAAGTGAGGATCATAATATTTCTTAGTAAGATAATCTTATGTTTTAAAATAGATAATGGTTTAGCTGCCATGTGTGTAGAAAAGAGTTTTAATCCTCTTGCTATAAGAGAAAATTGGGTAACATACATATACAGAAACATAAATGGCATGGCAAGTCAATAACTAAAACATTTGATGGCATTAATAAAAATCATCACATAATCAAGCCATGCCTATGACTTATCCGTTCATTTTCCTAAATAGCTCAACATTTCAGGCAATTATCATGGCCACATGTACCATAAATTATGCATAACATGGTTGCAATATCAAGAGCCAGTATTTAATATCCAAAGCCTGATTAAAGGCATATACATAAGTTGTTCTTGGAGAAATTCTTTCTTGCTTCAAGAATTGTTGCTATTCAAAAAGATATTTATAGTATTGACAGATGAATAGAGAAACCTTGCATGAGTACTGGGAGAGATTTAAGAAATTGTGTGTAAGCTAACCCCACCATCAAATTAATGACCAACTTCTAATTTAGTACTTCTATGAAGGCTTGTTACCTATGGATAAAAGTATGGTTGATGCAATTGCAGGTGGAGTATTGGTAAACAAAACCCTAGCTACTGCTAGATATTTAATTGCAAATATGGCTTAGAATGCACAATAGTTTGGTACTAAGTTGATCATTCCAACCCAAGGTGTTGATGAAATTTATGCTACACCAGTGGATTAGTAGAAAATAGAAAATAAACTTGAAGAGTTAGCTTTCATGGTTAGACAACTAGCACTTGGATAGAGGTAACCACAACAATTTCCTACACCTCTATGTGGTATCTGTTCATTAGCCACACACACCACAGACCAATGCCCTCAATTGCAAGACAATATAGAATCATGTGATGGCATTTTCCTTGGTCGACCTCTACAGTAGTATCAAAATAGATATGATCCATATGCAACCATATACAATCCTAGATGAAAAGATCATTATAATTTGAGATATTGAGGTGGTTTCAATCAACAACAACAGCAACAAAAATTTAATGTTGTAGGCCCAAGCAACCAACAACTTATGAGACAACCCATGTAGTATATGAATAAATCAAAACCAAGCCTGGAAGATATAGTAAAGCAACTAGCAATAAAAACACTCCAATTTTAACAATGAACAGAAATAATAATTCAAAATGTGAAGACTCAGATTAGCCAGCTTGCAACAGGCATTAATGAATTGAGGAGTTAAGGTTCTAATCAATTGTCTTAACAGTCTATTACCAATCCAAGAGGCAATGTTAGTGCTATAACCCTGTAGAGTGGTAAGGAATTGAGTGGACTAGCTCTCCCTTAATTAGAATTGTTGTAAGAAAAAGAGAGTGTCAGAGAAAAATAGCCCTTTTAATCCAAAGTTTTAAGCAGCTGAGTAGAAATAACATAGATAAGGGAGAAAATTCCACATACAATAGACCCTTCCATTTTCAAACAGAATGACTCAATTTAAGAAAACTACTGAAGTTGAATTAGATAGGGAGATTATGGAGATGTTCAAAAAGGTGGAAGTGAATATACCTATCTTTGAAGCAATTAAATAGATTCTAAAATATGCCAAGTTTTTAAGAGAATTATACATTCACAAGAGGAAATTGAAAGGCAATGAGAAAGTTAGCATGAGTAGAAATGTATTAATTTTAATTCAACCAGTTATGCTCACCAAATGCAAAGATCCTAGGACATTCACCATCCTATGCACAATAGGGAATATGTAGTTTAATAATACTATGTTAGATTTACGAGCTTTAATTAATATAATGCCTAAGTTTGAGTATTCTTCCTTGCAGATTGGAGAGTTGAAGCCTACTAGAGTGGTGATTCAATTGGAAAATAGAAGCATGGACTACCCTACAAGAGTACTTGGAGACATTTTAGTAAGGGTGAAGGATTTAATATTTCCTATTATTTTTTATGTTTTGAATATGGAGGATGATAATGCGCATGGACATGCAGCATTGATTTTAGGTAGATCATTTTTGAAAATTACTAAAACAATAATAAATGTACATGATAGTACTTTGTTAATGGAGTTTAGTGGTGATGTTGTTTATTTTAATATTCTTGATGCCATGAAACATTTTTCAGAAGAACATTCCATTTTATATGTGAATATGATAGACTTTTTAGTTGCTGATGTTTGTCATGATATGGTTATTGAGCTTCCTAATATTCTTGAGTTTATAGATGCAATTCAATGTTCAAAATGTTATGATGGATTGAATAAATGTTTTGCATGTTCTGAAATTGTTGCATATTTACATTCCACTAATGCTTCTGGTTTAGCTTTTGATTTTGGTTCTGATTTTGATGTTGATTCTGTAATTGTTGATGAAACTAATTCTAGTTCTGTCATTCTATCTGAGTCTCATCATTATATGCTTTCAAGAGCTACTATTTCTTCTATTGAGAATAATGAATAGGTGGATAGTGGTGTAGATTTGATCCCAAATAGATTAATGCCTTCTATATAGCAACCACCCATACTTGAGCTCAAACCTTTACCTAACAATCTCAAATATGCTTTCTTGGAAAAAGATGCAAAATTACCAGTGATAATAGAAACAAGATTGTTGAAACTGTTAGAGGAAAAGAAAAGGCAATAGTTTGGATACTTGCAGACATTCTAGGGATTAGTCTTTCCATATGCATACATAGGATCTTATTGGAAGAAGGAGCTAAATCAGTGTGGCAACCTAAAAATAAAAACCTTAACCCTATGATTTTAGATGTGGCGAAGGAGGAGGTAAGTAAATTACTCTTAGCTAACATTATTTATCCCATATTTGACACAAAATGAGTGAGTCCAGTGCTAGTAATCCCTAAGAAGACAGGTATCATGGTGGTGCCTAGTGAGAAGAATGAGCTCATTCCCACAAGAGTACTAAATAACTAGAGAGTATTGATTATAGAAAGCTTAATCGAGCTAGTAGAAAGGGCCATTTTCCTTTTCCTTGTATAGATTAAATATTAGAAAGATTGCTAGTGAAATCTCATCACTATTTCTCAGATGATTTTTTAGGTTATTTTCAAATTCATATAGTGCCAGAAGACTAAGAAAAGACTACGTTCATCTGCTCATTTAGTACTTTTGCTTATAGAAGTATGCCTTTTAGACTTTGTAATGTTACAGGCACATTCCAATTGTAATATCTAACTTTTTAGAAACTAAACCAAAATCAATAATGTGATATGAGAAGACCTTAAAGAAAAGAAAAATAAGGCCAATTGAAGGTATGATGCTAATTTAAGTATCTAAAAATGTAATTAAGAAACTAAGAATAGCCTAGAACCGGAGCCAATGTAACATTCAAGGTTTCAGAAACTCGTCATAGTGAACTAGCATCCTCACTATAGCTAGGATCTCTATTTACTATAGTGAGGGTGCCAGTTCACTACAGCAAGGATACTAGTTCGCTATGGCGAGTTTGTGTCTCATACAAAATCTAGGGAATCTCTCGCAATACTATCAACTATGGCGAGAACAGTTGGGACCTAGAACTAATAAGCTCTCACCGTAGTGAGAGGTGCTTTCCACTATAGCAAGATTGGTTTTGAAAAAAATTGTAAAAAATAGAATTTTACTTCTTAAAGAGTCTAGATTCCTTTCCTTTTTCTAACTGACTTTGGGCTAGCTAAAAATAGAAGAAGCTCTATCTAAGAGAGAGAGAGAGATAAGGGGAAATTCATAGAGAGCCAAGAAAGAAGATAAAGAAGCAAGGAAAAATATGAGAAAAACTAAGGATTTCATAGAATTGCCTTGAGTATCTTGTTTTCCTCTCCTTGCTCTTCCTTTCCATGGTTTGATGGATGAATTGGGTCTGTTTGGGCCTTAGTTTAGAGGAGAAAGTTTAGAGTCTTAAGAAGGAAGGCTAAGGCAAAGGAAGAAGCTCTTGGAGGAAGCTTGGATTCAAGGTAACTCCACTCCTTTCTTACTTTTCTCTTTTTTCTTCCTTTATGTGTGTTTCGGCCAAGAGGAGAGCTTGTAGGAGGAGGAAGTTTTGACCTAGAACAAGCAAGAAACCTATGAATTAGTGCGTGGAGACCTAAGAAATGCAAAGAAAGTGGAAGAAAAACCATGGAATTTCAAGAGAGAGCAACTAGGGATTCTTGAACATCTTATAAATTCTGTTTTGATTTATGAATTCCCTAACATATGTGAGTGTTTGTTTGAGTTTCTAAGACCCTTAGGAAGCCTCCCAAGTGCCCCTTCCATCAAGGAAAAATTAGAAACTCCATGGGTCCCATTTTCTTCCATTGTCTCAGCCTAGGACAGATAAGAGGGATAGGGAGTGTTTTAACTAGTTCTAAGCTTAGTTTAAGGTCATATTTGATGGAAAAAGATGAGAGGAACCCTTGGAAAAACCTTAGAAGCCATAAATTAAGAGTTGAAGTAATAGGTTCTATAATGTAGTTTTAAGAAGAAACTTGTATCTAGACTCTTAGAAATGAAGTTGTGATAACTTCAAGGAGTCTAAATAAAACCAAGAGGTCTAGATATGAGAAGGAAATGAAGCCAAGAATTTGAATTATGGTAGATGCTTTGTTAGGCCTCTTATGGAACAAAAATGGAACCATAGATTGAAGTATGCTTCTTTAATATGGATTTGATGCCATGGCTTGCTTTAAGAGTGTGATTGAATCCTATTTGTTATGTTTAGGCCAAAAAACTTAAGCTACATCTAGTTGTGGGTGTGAGACTGAAAAGGGAAGAGAACAATCAAGAGGGAAGCTTGTGTTTAATTGCCAAGGTAGCTATTCACTCTTTCTTGTTTGCATTCTTGGATGTATGATGGTCATTGTATGCTTGTATGTGCATTTGTATTATGAGACATGCCATTTGATGTTGCCTTGTTGCATTGGTACTAACCTACTTCATGAATTGTGTGAAAATTGCTTTTAAGGGTGAAGTGGCACCAAAAGTCCCTTGAGATGGGTGAGGTAGAGGCAAAAGTCCCTAGGAATGGGTGAGCTATTGGGATGAGCTAGAATTGCTTTTAATTGCTTCCTTGAATGAGTGTATGAGCTATTGAGATTCCTTGAATCTCACCCCCTTCCTTCTCCCATCTTAACATGTTAGGGGAAGCTCAAGGAGACCAAAGTACAAGCCAATGAGCATAGTTGGCTATACTTTAACACTAATGTAGTTTTGATGTATTTCATTGTCAAAGTAGATATCACATAATATGTTTAAGATTTAAATGCTTGAACAAATGTAAAAGTATGTGAATACATTGTATATATCAATATTAGAGCCAAATCAATGAGAATGTATGATTTCCCCATTTGTTAGACCATTCTTGAATGTATATTATGACATGTAGTATAGTGAGTTTAAGTGGTATGATGTTTTGGACCACTTGAGAAGCTTGTATATGTTGTGTTTATGCTTTAAAACTTGCCCATGAGGTGGTAAGGTAATTAAGAAGCCATTTGGACTAACTTTGACCCATATATGATGCCAAATTTGCCATATTCGTGAGCTATGTCAAGATCTAACCAAATGAGCTTCTCTTGACCTAAAATTTGGTATACATATAGGTCTTATCTAGAGATTTTTGGCAAGTTAAAGTGCATAATATTTGGAGCTCTACAGAATTTTTAGTGAATTTTCTAATTTGGAAAATTTTGACAGAATTGGCATTGTTACTGTACAAATGGTCAGATCCTTTGCCTCTATCATTCATGGGGCAAATGGTGTCCAATGGCTATGAAATTTTATAAGCATAAAATAGATATGATAAGATTTTTATAGAACTTAAGATCACCTCATTTGGATTTATAGAGATGGAGAAACGAAAATTTGAATTTCCAGATTAGTATTAAGGACACAGCCAGACCTCCGTTATTGTTCTATAGATTTTCGTGCCCTATTTGATTCTTTTTTAGTCTTGACTTATTTTTTCTCTCAAGTTAACATGCATATCATTTTCTAATAATATGGTTTACTAGGTTTTGATTTTTTTAGATTTAGTTATGAATTTTTGAAGTCCATATTAGTAACCTATGATAGCAAACCTGGGCAGCCAGACCTTTCAAGCTTTTCTAATGTCAATCATGGTCTAGTTGGGTTTTCATGGCTTGAAATGATTTGTAACCTATAGCTGACATCCATAGCTTTCTAAAAAAATTATTACTTGCAGGATTTCTATTTTTTTAAAATTAATTATGATTTTTCAAAATTGATGCCAAAAATCTGAATTTTGGACTCGTGAGTAAATTGTAATTTTTTCTAGTTTTTGGCTTCAAATCCATGGTTTATGGATTTTTTTATGATATGTATGAGTTGCATGGATGAAGTATGAGTAAAGAATGGAATGGATAGGTTCACAGGGTCCACGGGCCAAAGTATGAACTTTTAAATCCTGACGTAATGCAATAAAATATCGTGATTTTTACTCTTTTTCTTTGGAATTACATGGAATCAAGCTTAAGTGAAGGTTAAATGAGGCTAATATATTATGGTGTTATAGTTAAAATGACCAAAAAGAGGGAATCGAAAGCTAGTGGCAAAATCGTAATTTTGGATAACTTTTTGAAAACTTAAAGGAAGAGGTTTTAAATAATAAAATTGAGCTCACTAGGGTTTTCAAAGGCATAAAAAATCATAAGAATTGTTGGAATAGTTAAAACCCTTTTAGTGTGTAGTTTAGGTCATTGGATGACTGAAGTTTTGATCGAATAGTTTGGTAAGGTTTTAAACCCCATAAATTTGAAACAAAATTTTTTTAATAAACTAGAGGACTTTAATTTCATAATGAAAAAGATGGTTTTAAAAAAGAAGTTGAAATGAACTCAAACAGAGAAATGAGCTTAAATAGAGGAATTGAAGTGGAGAGCCATAATAGGTATTTTGAAAAATGTTATAAAACACCTTTTTTCTCTTTATATCAGGCCAACATGTCCTTTAATCCCCCAAAACCAACTTTCTCCATCTCTAAATAAAACCAAAACATGGGAGAAGAGAAAAAGAAAAAGGGTGGAAACCACAACATCCTAGGTATGCAAACATGGAGTTTTAGCCTTTTTTGCCTTTGTAAAAGTTCTTATCTTCTTTTTCCTCTTTCTTTCTACGATTTTAATATTCTAAAAGCTGAAATTTTATGGCTAGATTAGTAGAGGGTGGGAGGAATTTAGAGGACGTATTGGGAGCATAAGAACCACCATTTAACAAAGAATTGAATAAGGTATGGTTCTATATGCATGGCTTACTCTTTCTTGATCTCCTAAGCTCTTTCTTGTCCAACCAACAAGTGGAGTCTTTAGAGGGATTTGATTCTTAATTTTACCATGGTAATTTTAGAGGTTTTAGAGTGTAGAGATTAATATGGAACTAATAGAAACAACCAAAAAGATATAGGTTGTAAGATTCCATACCTAAGGCTTGCATTGCACCTTAAAAAGTATAAGGCTTTAGAATGATATTACCTTAGAAAGTATAAGGCTTTAGAATGATATTTTAATCTATATAAGAGTATAATTGAGATAAGAAGAGGCCAAGGAAACTTTATAGGTGTTTATTTCTCAAGAGAATTCAGCAAACCACCATGGATGCCTAATGATAGGCATGTCTCAAGCAAGATCCCTTTGGGATACGTAGGAAGTGTTTTCTTTGATTTTAAGTTATAAATGGTTTAGATATGAATTATAAACACCAAATGAATTACTAGTTTGAATTTAGAAGCCTTATTTTGAAAGGTGAAAATCTAGGGTTCCATTATGCATAAAGAAGTAACTCAGTGTTAGGCTCTTTAAATTAACTTTATGATGGCCTAAATGAGTTTAATTAGAACCATTTAACTCATATTGGGTGAGATCTTGGAGCCAATATATTGATTTACAAGGGTTGCTTCATTATGCCACTTAATAGAGCCATTTCAGAACCTAAAGCTTTAACTAAGTTGTGTAAGGCTTAAGTGAGTCCAAGTATGGCTCCATTGACAATTTTGTGTTACATTTGACATATCTAAGCCAAGCAAGTAAAGTTTCCCTCAAGTGCGGGTGTGAAGCCAAAACACTAAGTTAAGGGTGAAAGGAGAATTTAAGTGCTTCTTTGCATAAAGGTAGCTCTTCATCTATTCTTGTATTAATTGCTTGTGTGTGTATAAATTGCAAATTATGTGTGTTGTTTATTGCTTGATGACTTTATAAAATTGTATAGCATTAAAATGCATTTGGAATTAAAATGGCTCTTGATGGGTGAAATTATGCTAAAAGTCTCTTAATTTGAGTGAGGAGAAGCCAAAAGTTCTTAAATATAGGTGAGACAAAGCCAAAAGTCTCAATTATGAGTGAGGCTAAGGTAAAAGATCTTAAAAGTGGGTGAGGCCAAACCAAAAGTTCCTAATGGTTGGTGATGATAGACCAAAAGTTGTTAGAGCTTATTTTTACTTTAATGGAGCCATATGATCCCTTATGCATGATTATATTTGATAATTGGTTGTTTAATATGCATGCTTGCTTTCTTTGACACTAAGTGTGCCATCTAAGTGTACTTGAATGATGAATAAGCTATTGGAACTCTTAGAATCTCATTCCTCTTTATATTTTTCCTAACCATGTCTAGGCAATCATCAAAGGAAGCCAAGATGGAGACCAAAGAGCATGACATACCATATTTTGACAATAGTTTAAGTTTTAGTGTATTTTGTTGCACATATAAGAATGTATATTTTAAGATGTAATCCTTCCCACACATTTAAAAGCATGGGATTATGATGTATATATCATTTTTGAATGTAATTATAAAAGATTATACAATTTGACAATATATGAAATGACAAGTGAGAGTGTGAATTTGAGTTGCATGAAGTTTGGGGCATGATGAACTAGTCATATTTGCTGTATTTATCATTTAAAACTTGCTTAAACCATGACATAGCATGGTATTGTTCAAAATGAACCATTTGGAACCAAATTTGGTCTATTTTAAGACATATTTTGCACCTGAACTAAAAATAGATCAAATGGATGAATTTTGGATGAAATTTATTAGGCATTTAGAGCTCATTTAGAGCTTTTCACATAACTAAAGAACATATTTTTTGGAACTCTATAAAATTTATTATGAATTTTTAAAATTGGCTGAAAAATGTAGAAAATTTTGTGCACTGCGGTTAGTTATAATATTTTGTGTATTTGAAGGGTCAAATGAACTTCGATACTCATAACATTTTTTAGGAATATAGTTATTTCCATAACCACCAAGTTTGCATAAATTGGAGTTATGTAGCCAAAGATATGCATTTTTGAAGTTTAGGGTTTGTTTATGGTTATTTACTGTAGTAGATTCTAATCTTCATGGATTTTAGTAGGCCAAATGGATTCATTTGAATTTGAATTTTTTACATCATGTAGTTCATATCCTAAGCTTTTCGTAAACACCTGATTTGTGGGAATTGGAATTGTATAACTCAAGATATGATTTTTCAAATTTTGATGTCTAATATGTGCAAAAGTGGTGTTTTAAAGCATATGCAATGAAATTCAAAATGGAGCTTCTTTTTATGATATTCTAAGCCTAACAAACTTGGTTGTCATGAATTTGGGGATTTCTATGATGAAGTTATGTAATTATATACATTTGAAAATTTTGGGCCTTTAATAATAGGAATATCCACTGCCAAAAGTTTTCAATATGAGAAATTATTATGTAAGGAATATGCTATAAAATGTGTGCACATTCTTTTAATGGTATGACACCAGTGATGTATGGTGAGTATCTTTTTTGATTTTCTTGAACATTACATGAAAGGTTCCATGGATGACTTTATTGTTTATAGTGTTAGGATTCTTGGGACACACACAGCGAAAATTTAAAAAAAAAAAGAACCCAAATCCCTCTCATGGATCTATCAATGTCGTTTAAATAAAGTAAAGCTAGAGACTTTTACCTTTGTCATGTGATTCTTCAAGTTCTTTTTCTACCATTGGATCTCAGGAACTGACACTTCAGACCAGTTCCCACTACTGGTATCTACACGAATGATCACTGCAACTTAAATGGCGTGCTAGCACCATTGAACACAAACATTCGTACATTCAATGAGAGAAGACGTTCTTCTTCTCTCTTTAAATGTTAGTACACTTTTTCTCCTAAGTATCCGTACACTTTCTCTCTTTAGGGTGGGAGACAGCTCTCTAAAAAAATCATCATCCTAGAAAACCCTAGCCTCTTAATTTATAGAGGTGTTATATTAGGGTTTTAGAATAGATTTGATTAATTTAAATACATTATTTAAATTAATTCAAATCATAATTAAATATGTTAGTTTAAATTTAAATCTATCATATAGAATCAAATTTAAAACTAATTCATTTAAATTAATTAAATGATATATATATTTCAAAATATATCAGATATATATTTCAAATTTTATAATATATATATCTCAAATACAACAACAACAACAACAACAAGGCCTTTTCCTACTAGGTGGGGTTGGCCACATGGATCAAACAACGCCATAAAGTTTTATTATAAATCATATCTTTAGATAAACCATTTAAATCTAAATCTTTCTTAATAGTTTCACCTATAGTTTTCCGTTGTCCTCCTCGACCTCTAATTATTGTACTACTCTCCATCTGATATACTCTTTTTACTAGGGCTTCTATAGGTCTTCTCTACACATGTCCAAACTATCTAAGATGCGATTCCACAATCTTTTCTATAATAGGTGCAACTTCAACTTTCTCTTTAATGTACTCATTTCCAACTCTATCTAATTTGGTATGTCCACTCATTTAACGTAATATTTTCATCTCTGTGACATTGAGTTTATTCTCCTGTTGACCTTTTATTGCCTAGTACTCAGTCCCATACAACATTGCTGGTCTTATAACTGTATGATAAAATTTACCTTAAGTTTAAATGGCACTCTCCTGTCACTAATAACCCCTGAAGCACTTTTCCATTTCATCCATCCTGTTTGAATCCTATGATTTACATCTTCCTTTATATATATATATATCAAATATATTTATAAAATTCTTCCACCTTAAATTGAACGTTATATTCATTAAATCTAGACGCATTTTTAGGTTCAATGAATCTAGATAATCTAGCTCGAGTTAGTCCATTTTTGTATGCGACCCTATAGGCCCATATGACGTTGGCAGTGAGCCAATAACACTATTTCACCCACGAGTCATAAGTAGCCTTTAGTAAAACATTGTGACTACCCAAATCATACGAGGGTCAATGATCCGATGCAACGTATTATACAACTCTGTCACATCCCTTTTATCACACGATATCTAGGTCAAGTAAGAGGTATGAAAATGTCATCCTCATTTTACTCGACCGTCACTTTCTTGATCTTTGAGTAGACTGATAGAACAAATGGAAAACCCTTCCATCCAAGCTGATGAAGGTGAGCTCGAAGACTTGAAAGAGCTTGAACAAAATCAAGAACTTAGAAACAAAAGTGCTGGACGTGACTCTAAAAGATGGCCAACTAAAGACCTATTGCAAGGTATGGTGTAACATCCGGTCCCTCCGTAAACGTGAGAAACGCAATGTTCGGTTTCTCCGTAAACGTTAGAAATGGGCCAGATATAAAAGGAAATCCTTGAAATAGAAGAAATTGGGGCAAACTAAAATTATGATAAAATTTTAAATATTAGAAGATGAGGATTTGAGATTTGAGATGCCCAAAAACCAAAGCCAGAAGAGCTCAGAAAATTTGCCGAAGAAAGTAGGGGCATTTTTGTAATTTTTGGAAAATTTTGAAATCTCATAGGAGGGCTTTCTAAATGGAAAATTTGAGCTTTCCGGGGTTCTCAGAGGCCTCGAATACCATGGGAACCCCTAGAACAGTTGAAACCCCTCCGGTGAGCAATTTCGGCCATCAGTTGACCAAAACTTTGACCGAACGGTTCAGAATGGTTTTAGATCCTTTTTGAGTGATTCCAAAGGCAATTATTATGATTAAGAACCTAAGAAATATTATGGAAAAGACAGATTTCAAAAAGGAGTTGAAATGAGCCCAAACGAACAAAACTACAAAGAGGGACTAAATTGCAAATTCTGAAAGTTGCTTAAATGAATCCCTAGCTTATAAAAAACGTCCCTCCTCTGCTCAGATCTCCTCACCCACTCTCTCACACGTTGAAATAGAATTAAGAAGGGCTAAGAGTGGCACACAAAAGGGGAGGCCAAGGAAGGAAGAAGAAGCCTTGAATAGGTATGAAAGTGTGTGTTTTCTTCCTTTTGTCTTTACAATAAATATTCCCCTCCTTCTCCTCCATATTTCCATGGGTTCAGAATGTATTTTGATGCTATTTTGGTTCTGGTCCAGCAAGGAGAAGTTAGGATTGGAGGGAAGGCTTGGGTGCAAGAGGAAGCCACTTGGAAGAGCAAGAATTTAAGGTAGGTTCCCATTCCTTTCCATGGCTTTTCTTGCACTTCTTGCTTGTTCTCCTCCATATGAATTTCGTGCAACCTAGAGCCCATCCAAAGGGAGTTGAATTTTGACCACATCAAGGGAAGAACAAGTGATTTAGAGTGTGGGAATTTAGAATAGACAAGTGGAAACAAAAAGGGAGCCTTAAAATTCAAGTTGGCACAACTTGGGGTTTTGAAATAAGTGATGAAATATGATTTTTCCTAGAGGTATTCTAGCTTATGTAAGACATGGTTTGAGTCCCTTAGACCCCTAGGAAGTTACATATGTGACATTCCTTCCAAGAAAACAAAGCAAAGTTCAAGGACTTTTTTCATGATGTATATCTCGGCCACACAAGGTCTAGTCACCTAGAGAGTGTTTTAATTTATTCTAAGCCTAGAATGGGACTTCTTATGATGGTAGAAGGTGGGAGGAACCCTTGGAAAAAATTTAGAAGCCATGGATTGGGAGATGAGGCAATGGCTTCCATAATGTGGCCTTATGAAGCAACTTGTGTTTAGGCTTTTGTAAATGAATATGTAATGGCTCCAAGGACCTTAAATGAGGTCAAGAGGCCTAGAAATGAGAAGAGAATGGAGTCAAGAACTTGAATCATAATGGTTGCTTCAATAGGCCATTTATAGAGCCATTATGTGACTTATGGAACCAAGTATGTTCTTGAGAGTAAACTGAATGCTTTAGCTTGTTTCAAGAATATAATTGAGTATTATTCATGATGTTTAGGCCAAGGAAACCGACCCCACCTTAGTGTTCTTGTGGAACCGAAAAAGGGAAGGAGTAAGGCAAAGTAAAGCTTGCATAGATAACAAGGTAGCTCTCTCTCTTTTCTCCCATGCATGAATGAATGTCTACATTGTTTTTGAATGTGTGTATGAGTATTTTAAGCTATGAATTATATTTTAGTATGATGTCTATGTTCCATGGAACCATAGTATTGCACTATGTATTCAAATGATGCCTATAAATGTTGCATTGGTTTGCTTGAATGTGGAGAGGCCAAGAACCTTCTATCTTCGGTGAGGATGAGCCAAGAACCCTTAGAAGTGGTTGAGACCAAGAGAAAGTCTCCCAAGAGCAAGGCTTAGTTCAAGGCCTTTGAGAAAAAGGGTGAGGCAAGTCCAAGAACTTTGAAGAAAGTGGGTGAGGCTAATCCATTCATTTGGCAAGCCTAAGTATGTTATGTGTGCTTTGTGTAAATGCCAAGAATGTATTTTGCACCATTTTCTATATTGATATGCCATGCATGCATCCTTAACACTTGTATTACATTCTTTATGCATGATTGAATGAGAGATGAGCTATTGGGATTCCTAGAATCTCACTCCTCCCTCCCCATTACTTAATATGCCTAGGTGGATCAAGAGAGCAAGGAAATGGGAGCCACCACACTAGGAAGCAAGAAGATTAGCAATGGAGTTGTAAAATATTTCTATTATAGCCATATGGTTGTCACATGATGTATCTCCATAATGTATATGATGTATGAGCTTATGAATATTTGTAAAAGTATGGGTATATTGTATATGTATGAGAACTAGACCCATGCGAATGATATTTCATGAATTTGACTTAGATATGCCAAGTTATACAAGTATGGCTCTTGTGTATATCTTGATGTGGATGAGTGAGATTATGGAATCTAGGTAATTAGCCCTTTGAGACATGTTTGATAGAGTATTTTAATGCTTTCCCACGTGCTCATGTGGCCATAGAATGAGAAGAGGCAAAAATGGACCCCTTGAGACCCCATATGAAGCTTAAAAAGGGCATTTTGCAACCCTACGTCACAAACTGATCAAATGGACAAATTTCCTCATGAAATTTGGCATGAATGTAGAAATCATATAGAGATTTTTGGGAAGCTAGAGTGCAGAATTTTTGGAGATCTATGGAGTATTTGGTGAATTTTTGAAGTTAGGAATTTTTCTGATTTTGGTCAGTGTACTGTAGCTTTGGTCCGAAATTGCATCTGTGTCAAACATAGGGAAAATGAGGTCCAATGGTCCTGAAATTTTACATGGAGAAACTAGACATGCACAGTGAGCTATAGAAACTGGAAGAACCTCATTTGGAGGTCTAGAGAGAGAGAAATGAATTTTTGAAGTTAGAACTCACTGTCAGTGACGCAGCAGGACCCTCAGCACTGTTCCATCGAGTTTCTCCAGCTTAATGTCATTCTCTCGGTCTGGACTATTTTTCCTTAATGTAGACATCTGTATCTTTCCATATTGATATAGTTTACTTGATTTGGAGTTTTTTGGAATTATTTATGAATTTTTAAAGTCCATATCAGTAAGCTGTAGCAGAACTCAAGGGCAGCCGGACCTTTCATAATTTTCGGTTGTCAAACACAGTACACCTGGGTGTTTCATACCTTTAATTATTTTTAACTTATAGTAGACATACAGAGCTTTCTGGAAAGCTATCATTTGCCTCGTTTTGATTTTTTTAGAATTAATTATGATTTTCCAAAATCTGTCCCAGAAAACTGAAAACTGGAACCCGTGGCAAAAATTCTGATATGTGTTCCAAACCTCCAAACCCGAGTTTCTTGACCTAAATGGCTATGAATCCGATATGTTTTAATATGTTATGGTCTAAGAGGAGTGGAGGATCAATTCATGGGCTTGGGAGTGATTTAATGCTGAGCTAGAGGTTCTTAGTAGTGTGCTTCCCATTGTTATGTGTTGTATGTCCAAGTAAATTGTGTAAAAAGTTCAAGTAGTGCAAAATGGACCTCAAGAGTTTATGTAATGATATTCTTGCTTTGAATGAATGTTTTATGGATATTATATGGACAAAATTGCTTAAACCAAAGTGGGTTTGTTTATGTGATTTCGGTCCATATGCTACGCTTTGTGTGCTAGTCTAGTGTTTATTGCTTGAATGCTATGATATGAGTTTCTTGGGGTTAAGATATGACATATGGGAGGCGCATGCACAAGATCAAGAGCCAAAGCTATGAAGGAGGCCTTGAATGGAGTGATCCAAAAACTAATAGACTTGGAGCCCATAGTCTTAGCTGAATATGAAACCCAAAAGGAATAAAATGGCATGAAGATAATTTCATATCTACAAGATGCTAGCCCAAACCTAAAAGGAGCCTACTTGAAGGAGCTCAGCCATTTTCCACAACATTCTCTTAGTTTTATTTTGTTTTAATTTGATTGTTTCTGTTTCAGATTTTAGCTTTATTAGGCACCATTCTTGGTGAATTTGTCCAGACTTAAATTTCTTTTATTTTCCCGCCATGTAAAAGGCGCCACCTAAGAGTTATTCTATGTTTAGGGTTTTATTTTTCAAATGCCTATACAAGGCCCACTTGTACTCCAAGAATTGAGAGATTGAATGAATTATCTTTTCAGAATCATTTATGATTTGTGAGGTTTCTCTTATGGTCTTTGTGTGCTGGAGAAAATCTTTGACTTATCAAAGGAGTGGTTTCCTTTGTGGTGTCCCGGATTAGGGTTCTAAGAGACGGGTTCTCTTAGGGTTCAATTCCATCGACCAACATATCTTCTTCTTCTTCTTCTTCTTCTTCTTCTTTCCTTTCTTTGTTTTTTGTTGCTTGTTGTCCAGATCTATCTATTTGCTTGTTCTTGTGTTGCATGCCAAATTTTGATCACTGATCCGTGTCATTTGGGGTTCCTAGAACGGGTTTCTACAGAGTCTCACATCATCTAGTATCAGAGCATTGGTTGAGATTGGTTTCATCCACTTTTCCTTGTTCTTTTTCCTTATTTTGTCTAATTAGTTTCTGTTCGTCCTCATTTTTCATGCTGCTATTTCTGGTGTTTTCCTTCATGTTTTTGGATGTTTAATAGGTCTTTCTTGTGTCTCAAGATCTCTTCTTTCTACTCGTTTTGGAATCATGTCAGTCCGATTTTTCTAGAGCAAGTTATAGCTATTTCTTTCGTGCATGTCATTATGATCTTTCAGAAATCTTATGTTTTGTTTGCAAATTTCAGCACCTTTGAGATTTGACAAAAAAGAGAGAGAGTATATTATAGTGAAAAAAAAGGGAAAAGAAAAGAAAAGAAAAGAAGGAAAAGTTACAAAAAAGAAGAAGAAGTCAGAATCTGTGGAAAAGAAAGTTGTGCTGGAAATTGTAAATTTTGAATTGTTGACTTGAATTGCAATTGCTGAAGGTCATCTATTCTTAGAATTACCATTTCTGATTCCTTGAGTTGATCTGGTCATTAAATGTCATATTGTGCACAATTCATAAAAGGAAATTTGCATTCATTCACCTTATTTTAAATTTCAAATTTCTGATTAGTTCATTACTGATTTCAGATTCCAATTTTCTTTTCATCCTTTCCTCTTGATAATTAATCATCTAATCATTTGATCTCCCATAATCTGTCACACACCATTTGTTCCATAAATTATTTGTCTTCATTTCCTTTCTTAGTCACTTGCTGTATTGTCTATTGGCTGCACCTACGATTTTTCTTTAAAATGTTGGACTTTTATTGTCTCTTTAAGAACTTTGCATCTTGGATTATAATTTGAGATTGCCACTTCAGTTGCTGCTTCTTTTGATTTGTTGGATTTAATTCAGTACACTATAAGAAGCAAGTTGAGAGGAAAAAGGCAAGATTGTTTTCATCATTGTAAAAGCCATTACAAGTGTGAAACACGAGTGAATTTGCATCATTTAGAGTGAAACACGTGAGGGAGTGGTCAGGTCCTTTCTCTTGCTATTCACTAACATTTCAGGTGCCAATCATGTCTAAAAGTGAAGATAACTAAGCTGACCTTAAATTATTCATCAAATCTGTTTAAGAACAATTCAAGAGGCTAAATACTAGGTTGGATCAAATGGATTCTTCTTCTTCTAATAACAAGGCAAGGCATGGTAAAAACGTTGTTCTAGGAGGAGATGAATCTAATTTTGAGGAGGAAAGCCAACATGAAAGAGTTAGGAGAGCTCCACCTCAAAAGAAAGATGCCTTTAGTAACATCAAGATGAAAATCCCTTCCTTTCAAGGGAAAGTTAATCCTGATGTTTATCTTGAATGGGAAAGAAAGGTTGATTTTGTATTTGACTGCCAATCTTTTTTAGAGGAAAGTAAAGTGAAATTAGCTGCTTTGGAGTTTACAGATTATGCAAGCCTATGGTGGGATCAATTAACCACTAGTAGGAGGCGTTCTGGAAAGGGTCCAATTCAGTCTTGGCCAGAAATGAAGGCTCTCATGAGGAAGAGATTTGTCCCTACCCATTATTATAGGGATGTGCACAAGAGGCTCCACAAAATCAAACAAGGATCTATGAGTGTGGAAGAATATTTTCAGCAAATGCAAATTGCCATGATCAAAGTCGACATTAAGGATGATTCAGAAGTTACAATAGTAAGATTTCTTGGTGGCTTAGACCCTGAAATTGTTGCAGAAGTTGAATTGCAAAACTACTTTGATATGGAGGAGTTGTTGCATAAAGTCATTAAGGTGGAGAAGCATTTTAAGGCAAAACAAAAATTGAAATCACATGTTAGTTCCAACAAAGACTTCAAGTCCTCTTTCAAGTTTAAGGAAGAGACCAAGCCTAAAGAGGAGAATAAGTTGAAGATGAAAACACCTACTTTTAAAGGTAAATCTGAACCTAAATCTTCTTCTAGTTCTTCTAAAATTAAATGCTTTAAATGTCAAGGTTTTGGTCACATTGCTTCACAATGTCCAAATAAAAAGACTATGATTTTACTTGAGAATGGTGTTGTTACTAATGAAAGTAGTGGTAATGAACAAGTGGAAGCTGAGTTGAGCTCCAATGGAGGTGATGAATCTGATGTGGAGGTAGCTGAAGCTGTGATTGATGAGGCTCTAGTGTCAAGGTGTGCTCTTAGTATTCAACCTAAAGAGAAGCTTGAAAAAGAACAACGAGAGCATATCTTTGACACTAGGTGTTTTGTTAACAACAAGGTATGTAGTCTTATCATTGATAATAGGAGCTGCACTAATGTTGCTAGTACCTTGTTAGTTGAAAAGCTAGGTTTGCCAACTAGAAAACAACCCACTCCTTATAATTTGTTGTGGTTTAATGATAATGGGGATGCTAAAGTTACTAAATAGGTTGTTGTAGCATTTTCCATAGGAAGTTACGATGATGAGGTTTTGTGTAATATAGCTCCTATGTATGCTGGACACTTATTATTGGTTAGACCTTGGCAATTTGATAGGAAAGTTAAGTATGATGGTAATACTAACAGGTATTCTCTTGAGTTTAATAAGAAAACCATTATGCTAACCCCTCTCAGACCCTTGTAGGCATATGAAGATCAAAAGCAAATTACTCAAGAATGCAAGCTAAGAGAAAAAGAAAAGAAAGTGCATGAGAAAGAAAGAAAAGAAAGTGAGATAGAGAGAAAAGGAAAGAGAGCTACTGAAAAGAAAAGTCAAGAGAGTGAAGAAAAGAAAGTAACACTATTTTTTGGTAGAGGAGAGATTAAAAGGCTTTATGTAGTGAGACATCTTTTATACTCTTATATAAGGATGTTTATCTAACCCTTAGTGACCTTGATGAATCTCTTCTTTCTAGTGTTTTGAGTTTGTTGCAGAAATATAAAGACTTGTTTTCGGAAGAGGTACTGGATGGATTGCCTCCCATAAGAGGCATTGAACACAGGATTGACTTTATTCCTGGAGCATCTCTTCCTAACAGACCTGCTTATAGGGTAAATCCAGAAGAGACTAAGGAAATTCAGAGGCAAGTGGAGGAACTCATGAAAAAGGGGTTTGTGAGAGAAAGCCTTAGTCTATGTGCTGTTCCAGTAATACTTGTGCCCAAGAAGGATGGCAAATGGAGGATGTGTGTGGACTGCCAAGCCATCAACAAAATTACAGTTAAGTATAGATATCCTATTCTTAGACTTGATGACATGCTTGATGAGTTGCATGGTGCTTGCTTGTTTCAAAAATAGATCTTAGGAGTGGTTATCATCAAATTAGGATGAAAGAGGGTGATGAGTAGAAGACTGTATTTAAGACTAAGTTTGGTTTGTATGAATGGCTTGTTATGCCCTTTGGCTTAACTAATGCTCCTAGTACATTCATGAGCTTAATGAATCATGTGTTTCGCCCTTACATAGGAAAGTTTGTTGTTGTGTATTTTGATGACATTCTTGTGTTTTCTAAGAATCTAGAAGAGCATGTTAAGCATTTGCATTCTATTTTTGTTATTTTAAGAGAAAATAAACTCTCTACAAATTTAGAGAAATGCTCTTTTTGCTTGGATTATGTTGTTTTCCTTGGTTTTGTTGTAGGTACTGATGGCCTCTGGGTGGATGAAAAGAAGGTGAAGGCAATTCGAGAGTGGCCAACACCTAAGAATGCTAGCGAGGTGAGAAGTTTCCACGGACTTGCAAGTTTCTACCTACATTTTGTAAAGGACTTCTCAACCCTTGCTGCACCTTTAAATGAGCTGGTAAAGAAAAATGTTGTCTTTAAATGGGGTGAGGCACAAGAGGCGGCTTTTAACACTTTGAAATATAAATTGACCAATGCCCCTCTACCTATTTTTCCTGATTTCTTTAAAGTTTTTGAAGTTGAATGTGATGCCTCTAGAATTGGAATTGGTGTTGTTTTAATGCAAGAGTCTAAGCCTATTGCTTACTTTAGTGAAAAGCTTAGTGGTGCTTATTTGAATTATTCAACTTGTGACGAGGAATTGTATGCTTTAAAAAGAACTCTGGAACATTGGCAACATTATTTATGGTCTAAGGAATTTGTTTTGTATTCTGATCATAAGAGTCTTCAACACCTAAAGACCTAAGACAAGTTGAATAAGAGGCATGCTGTGTGGCTTGAATTCATTGAGTCATTTCCTTGTGTACTTAAACATAAAAAGGGGAAAGAAAATGTTGTGGCTGATGCTTTGTCTAGGAGGTATAGTCTCATTACATCTATGCAAGCTAGGTTGATTGGTTTTGAATCTTTCAAAAGCATATATGAATGTGACGCTAACTTTGCTTAAACTTGGAAGTTATGTGAAAAACATGGTGCTCATGATTTCTTTAGATTTGATGGTTTCTTGTTTAAAGTGAATAAATTGTGTGTGCCTATTTGTTTTATGCGTGAGCTTTTGGTTAAAGAATCTCATAGGGGTGGTTTGATGGGGCACTTTGGGATATAAAAGACATTATCCATGTTGAAAGAACATTTTTATTGGCCTCATATGCATAGGGATGTGATTGCTGTGTGTAAAAGGTGCATTGTATGCAAGCACGCTAAATCTAAAATGCAACCACATGGCTTGTATACTCCCTTACCTGTTCCTTCTCATCCTTAGGTAGATATTTCAATGGATTTTGTGCTTGGATTGCCTAGAACATCTAGTGGAAAGGATAGTATATTTGTTATTGATCGATTTAGTAAAATGGCTCATTTCATTGCTTGCTCAAAAACAAATGATGCTGTCCATATTTCTAATTTGTTTTTCAAGGAGATTGTTAGATTGCATGGTTTGCCTCGATCTATTGTGAGTGACCGTGATGTTAAATTTGTTAGTCACTTTTGGAAAACTTTGTGGGCTAAGCTGGGTACAAAGCTTGTGTTTTCTACGGTTGCACATCCTCAAACGGATGGACAAACCAAAGTGGTGAATCGAACACTTTCTTCCTTATTGCGTGTTGTAATTCAAAAAAAATTTAAGAATTGGGAAAAGTGTTTGCCTCACATTGAGTTTTCATATAATCGTGCCTTGCATTCTACAACTGAGTTTTCTCCTTTTGAGATTGTATATGGTTTTAATCCTTTAACTCCCTTGGGCTTACTTCCTTTGCCTTGTAATGAGTTTGCTAACCTTGATGGTGCAAAGAAAGCTAAGTTTGTGCAGGATCTTCATGCTAAGGTTAAGGCAAACATTGAGCGCAAGAATGAGCAATATGCTCAACATGCTAATAAAGGCCGAAGGAAGGTAATCTTTGAACTAAGAGATTGGGTGTGGGTTTATTTGAGGAAAGAAAGGTTTCCTGAATAAAGGAAGTCCAAATTACACCCAAGAGGCGATGGTCCTTTCCAAGTGTTAGAAAGAATAAATGATAATGCATATAAAATTGATTTACCTAGTTCTTATGGGAATGTAAGCATAACTTTCAATGTGGTTAACCTTTCTCTTTTTTGATATTGTAGATTCGACGACGAATCCTTTTCAAGAGGGAGGGAATGATGAAGGTGAGCTAGGAGACTTGAAAGAGCTTGAACAAAATCAAGAACTTGGAAACAAAAGCGTTAGACGTGACTCTAAAAAATGGCCAACTAAAGACTTATTGCAAGGTATGGGAGGCCCATGCATAAGATCAAGAGCCAAAGCTATGAAGGAGGCCTTGAATGGAGTGATCCAAAAACTAATAGACTTGAAGCCCATAGTCTTAGCTAAATATGAAGCCTAAAAGGAACGAAATGGCATGAAGATAATTTCATATCTACAAGATGCTAGCCCAAGCCTAAAAGGAGCCTAATTGAAGGAGCCCAACCATTTTCTGCAACATTCTCTTAGTTTTATTTTGTTTTAATTTGATTGTTTCTATTTCAAATTTTTAGCTTTATTAGGCACCATTCTTGGTGAATTTGTCCAGACTTAAATTTCTTTTATTTTCCCGCCATGTAAAAGGTGCCACCTAGGAGTTATTCTGTGTTTAGGGTTTTATTTTTCAAATGCCTATATAAGGCCCACTTGTACTCTAAGAATTGGGAGATTGAATGAATTATCTTTTTAGAATCTTTTCTTATTTGTGAGGTTTCTCTTGTGGCCTTTATGTGCTGGAGAAAATCTTTGACTTATCAAAGGAGTGGTTTCCTTTGTGGCGTCCCAGATTAGGGTTCTAAGAGACGGGTTCTCTTAGGGTTCAATTCCATTGACCAACATCTCTTCTTCTTCTTCTTTGTTCCTTTCTTTGTTCTTTGTTGCTTGTTGTCCAAATCTATCTATTTGCTTGTTCTTGTGTTGCATACCAAATTTTGATCACTGATCTGTGTCATTTGGGATTCCTAAAATGAGTTTCTACAGAGTCTCACATCACAAGCATGGCCATGCATTTCTCAGTCTCATTCATCTAGTGGCCCAAAGATATCTCTCCACTAATGAGAGGGACAAATTCCATCTTCACTACTTTTTTTTCTCTACATGGATTCTATTATTCTCGATCACAGCCTTTATGATCACCTAGTTATAGGTGACTTTTGACTATGCCAAAGCACAATATTCCTCATGTAGGAATCTATGGTGATCTCAAGTATGAGGGTTCAGTGATACAGCCATATATGAGAGATGCTTATGACTTGATCCATATAGCTATCTCATGATGGCCAGCACCCTGTTTCTTAATAAGTACCTATGATTTTAATTCATATCTTCATACATGATTAACATATAATCATCAATCAAAATCATACTAGCCTTAGTTCATCATCGTTCCCACAAAGATGATAGACTAGGGGTATTTAGGATAATCAATATAATTTATCTAGGGATATTATTATTATTGAAATCATGCAAACAATATAATAAATGTAATAAAAGAGAAACTCCTTTTTTTTTAATGAAGTACAATGTTTATAATACAATGATTGGCCTAGGGCACAATCTCCAACATATAGCACTTCCTTTAATGATTGTTTGATGAGCTTAAGTAAAGTGTTCGAAAGATACATTGAAAAAACCTAGTTTTAAATTTTGAGAAATGTCATTTTATAATAAAGCGAGGCATTGTTTTAAGATATGTAGTTTCTAAAAATAACAATGAAATTGATAAAGCTAAAGTAGATGTTATTGCCTTTTTACCATACCCCATTTATGTGTAGGAAGTGCATTCCTTTCTTAGCCATGTAGGTTTTTGTAGGCTGTTCATCAACGACTTTAGCAAAAATTGCTCTACCACTTTTTAGACTCCTTTAAAAAGATCTAAATTTTAATTTTGATGAATAATACAAAATTGCATTTGATGAGTTAAAGAGAAGGTTCACTACTTAACCTATTATCCAGCCATCAAATTGAGACTTTGCTTTTAAGCTTATGTGTGATGCATCAAATTTTGCAGTGGGTGCAATATTGTCTCAATGGGTGGACAAGAAATCTGATGAGATCTCCTATGCATCTTGCACCTGGGATAAAGCTCAGGCTAACTATACCACCATTGAAAATGAGCTTTTAGTTGTTTTTTTGCTTTAGATAAATTTTGTTCTTATTTACTTGATTCTAAAGTCATTTTCTATTCTAATCATGCAACTTAAAAGTTCCTTCTCAAGAAGCCTGATATAAAGCCTAGACTCATTCAATGGATGCTACTACTATAGGGGTTCGACATTGAAATCAGCGATAAGAGTGGAGTAGAAAAACTTATAGTTGACCACTTGAGCAGAATTCCTCACTCTTAAAAGTCTCTAGCTATTAGGGATAGTTTTCTAAAAGAGTAGCTTTATCAGTTACATGGTAAAGATTTTTGGTATATGGATATGGTAAATTTCTTGGTTGTATCTAAGTTGCTTGCATATTTTAAAAAGTATTAAATTAGTAAGCTTAAGAGTAAGGCAAAATACTATGTTTAGGATGATTCTTACTTGTGGTGCATGTGCAATGATTAAGTTATTAGGAGATGTGTTCCTGATTATGAGTTCACATCTGTTTTGTATTTTTGTCATACATTTGCATGTAGTGGTCATTTTGGTCCTTACCATACTGCTTGGAGGTTTTAGAATTTAGACTATATTGCCCTACCTTGTTTAGAGATGCCTATGAATATTATAAGAATTTTGCACGATGCCAATAAATAGGTAACATTTCTCATAAGAATGAGATGCCTCAACAACCATTATTATTTTGTGAGATATTTGATGTTAAGGGTATTGACTTCATAGGCCTATTTCTTATTTCCTTTGGTTTTGTGTATATTCTTCTATCTGTTAATTATATTTCAAAGTAGGTAGAGGCCAAGGCTGTAATGTCTGGTTTTTGTTAAACGATGGAAATGGATGCGTTTTTAAAGCAAGTCCCCCAAAATGAATTAGTTAAGGTCTCAAAAAATTTGAGTAACATTTTAGACTCCTAAAAAAATGAGAATTCTAGGCTCAGACGGAAAGAAAAATGGAGCTAGAATGAAGAAACAAAATTTAATGAAAACTTATGAAATGTAATGGTATTTTCGTAATTTTGAGCAAATTTTGGAATTCACACAGGAGGGCTTTTTAAATGAAAGTTTTGAGTTCTTCGGGGTTTTCAGAGGCCCTAAAAATTATGGGAAGCCCCGAGATAGTTAAAACCCTTCCGGCGGATGTTTTCCAATGCCGATATACCTAAACTTTGACGAATTTATTTAGGAAGATTTTAGCCTCAATTTGAGTGATTCTAAAGGCATTTTATTAAATTAAGAACTTAAATTTTATAATGGAAAAGACGATTCTAAAAAAGGAGCTAAAACAAATTAGAAACAAAAATGCCAAAAATGAAGGGCAAAACAAAAATTTAAAAAGTCATTCTTCCTCCACCTATATATATATAGGGTGCCCCACTCTCCCATTCACTTAGCCTCATATTTTTCTGCCCTAAACCAGAGAAGAAACCCTAGGAGAGTGGCGCACAAGAAGAAGAAGAAGAGGAGGAGAGAAATCAAGGCGTGAAGGTATGGAATTTTGGTAGTTTTTCATATTTTTTTCCTTTCTAAACCTCTTCTCCTCCATTCTCCTTCATTTCCTATGATTATAATGAAGTTTATAAATATATTTTAAGGGAGAAATAAGGGAAAATTCAGATTTGAAGAGAGGAGGCTAAAGAAGACAAGATTCAAGTGAGAAAACAAGGTAATTTCTTCTTTCATGGTTGCTACCCTTTGCTCCTCTTCTCCTTATGGTTTGCCCCTCTCAAGAAATCATAGGAGGGCTTGGTTTTTAGGTAAAACCAAGGGTGATTGTTAAGAAAAAGGGTTTGGAGAATAAGAATAAGAATAAGAACATGCAAAGAGAATTAACAAATAACTATGCAAATTCAAGATGTAAATTCTAGGATTTCATATGTTCCTTGTAAAATCTGGTTTGATACCTTGATTTCTATGCCTAAATAAGAGTTTAAATGAGCTCCTAAGATCCCTAGAAGCCTCCCCATGTGCTTCGTCCATCAAGAAAACAAACCAAAGTACACAAAGGCCAAATTCTTCCATTGTCTCAGCCTAAGGGTGTTTAAGTACCTAGGGAGAGTTTTAATTTGTTCCAAGTCCATTTTTGAGTCATATATGATGAGTGAAGATGAGTGGAGGTCTTAAAAAAAATTTAGAAACCATAGAAAGTGAGTTGGCCTTATATGTTCCATAATATGACTTAAAGAAGTAATATGTAGTTAGGCTCTTTATTTTAATTGTGTGATAACTCTAAGAGGCTTAAAAGGAGTTAAGAATCATATATGAAAAGAAAGAATGGAGCTTAGAATTTATTTGATGGGTGTTGCTTCATTAGGTGCATTATTGGAAACACAAAGGGGTTAATGAGCCAAGTTAGTGTCTAAGCAAGTTGTGTAGCCTTAGAATTAATTCCATGAACCTAATTAGCTTCCATAAATTGTGTTTAAGCTAAGAGAAATCATTCCCACACCTTTGTGTGTGTGAGGCTAAAGAAAGTAGAGGAAATTCAAGAGAAAAAGTGTGTGCTTGCTTCCAAGGTAGCTCACTCCTCCTTCTCTCATGCATGAATGTATGCTTGGCTTGTCTTTGAATGTGTGTATGTGTATTTTAAGCCATGAAAAGTATTCTAGCACGATTTTATATGCCATGGTACCATGATAATCTATTATGTTTTTAAATAATGTTTATGATGTTTGCTTGGTTTGCTTGAGCATGGTGAAGCTAAGAACCCTTAGCCATGGTGAGGATGAGCCAAGAACCCTTAAGATTGGTTGAGACAAAGTAAAAAGTCTCCCAAAAGTGAGGTTGACTCCCAAGAGTAAAGTTGAGTCTAAAAACCTCTTAAAGAATGGGTGAAGCAAATCTAAAATCCACAAGTAAATAGGTGAGGCTAATCCACTTACTTGGCAAACCTTTGTATGCTATGTATGACTTGCTCAAATATTGAAACTGCTTTTTGAATGTTTGCACATGTTAATATGCCCATGCATGCATTTGTAAGATTGATTTTGCATTTTTTATATGTGATTGAAAAGGAGATGAGTTATTGGGATTTTTTGAATCTCATTCCATCCTCTCCAATGTTTTAACATGCTAGGTGGACCAAGAGAGCAAGGGAATGGAAGCCAACCACATGAGGAATGAGAGCATGACACTAAAGTGTATAGATTTTGTTATTTTAAAGCCATATGAATGGCAATGATGTAATCTATGGTTGTATATGTCCTATGATGTTATGAATATGTATAATTATGTTAATGTATCATGTATAATTGAGAGCTAAGGTTGTATGTATAGAAATGCTCATTTTGGACATGTAATGGCAATGTTGCATTATGGAAATGTATGTATAAATGGAAGTGGAGTAGCCAAAATAAGATGCATGAGTTTGGGACCACTTGGGTAGCTCATACAAGTCATATTTATACTTTTAGACTTGCCTAAGAGGTGACAAACATCAAGGAAAATCATTTGGACACTTTGGTATCTTATATGGAGCATAAATTGACCATATTGGAAACCCATACCATTTTTTATCCAAATGAGCTCTTCTTGATCTGAGATGGGGCATGCAATTAGAGCTTGTTGATGTTGAGAGTTTTTTGGAAAGCTAAAGTGCAAAATTTTCAGAGGTCTAGGGAATATTTGATGAATTTTTAAAGTTGGAAAAAATTCTAAAATTGGTCAAGTTACTGTTCATATTAGTCTGAAAATAAATTCTGACACTCAGGGGGTAAATGATGTCCAATTGCTATGAAATTTTACAAGAAACTAGACAATCCCAATGACTTGTGCTAACTAGAACCAACTCATTTAGATGTCTAGAGAGGGAGATATGAATTTTTAAACATTTTGCCCAGTATCAGGCGCTCAAATTGACCTCAGGTACTATTTGATAGGGTTTCATGGTCTAGGCATGCCTAAACTGGCCTATAGTTATTTTTTTCCTCTAGCTAACATCTGTAGCTTTCTATATTGGTATCATTTGTGAGGATTGGATTGTTGTGAAATTAATTGGACATTTTTGAAGTTTAAAGTAGAAAGTTATGACAGTACCAGTAGCCAACTAGACCTCTGTACTTTTTTGAATGTCAAACTTCTTCTGTTTGTGTTTCATGGCCTAGACATATTTTTAGCATATATTATACATGTGTAGCTTTCCATAATGGTAAAGAATGCATGATTTTGATTTTTCTAGAATTAGGTATGATATTCCAAAGTTTGTGACAGAAAAGGGAAATTTCTGGCCGAAATAATATCTATGAATTTTATGTGTTCCCTTACTTTCCATGAGTTGTAGGCCATGTTTGATGATAGAATTGAGTTGTATCTATGTAATTAAATATGAGAATGTGATATGTGAGTTCACATGGTTCATAGGACACTGAACAAAAATTTTATACACAACGCAACGCTAAGAAATGCATTATTTTAGTGTCATTTTTTCTACTCCCTTGTACAATTCATGACATGAGACATGGAAGTAGCATAAAATGAGCTAGAAAATTATAGTGTTACAAAAGCCACCAGGATTGATGATTCTTCTATTGTTGTGGATCTTGTTAGATCTCATATCTTTTATAGGTTTGTCATCCTTAGAGCAATCATCAATGATCAAAGGCTTCCATTTTTGCGATTGAAACATGCAAGCTCTACTTTGCAAGTATCGTGCGATGCATAAAGTAGCAACTCCTTGCCATCTACAAATAAATGGACAAGTTGAGGTCTAAAATGAAGAAGATGGTGCAGTCCAACAGAAAGGATTAGAGGGAGAGATTGGAGGATGCATTATGAGCTTATCGTATAGCTTACAAAACCCCTATAGGCATGTCACCTTTTAGGTTAGTTTTTGCTAAAGCATGTCACTTGTTGATAGAGATTAAGCATAAGGCCTATTGGCTAGTGAAGAAGTGCAACATGCTCAAGCCAATTCTCAAAGAAAATTGCAACTTTGAGAGCTTGAAGAAATTCATCTTGAAGCTTATGAGAACTCCAAAATATATAAAGAGAAGACCAAGGCTATACATGACAAGACGGTTGAGAAGAAGGAGTTCTATGTTGGTGAAAAAAATCCTCTTCTATAATTCTCACCTCAAGCTGATGCTTGGTAAGTTATGTTCTAAATGGATTAGTCCATTTGTGGTTACTTATGTTTTTTCTTATGGTGCAGTTGAAATTTTGAATGAGTCAACCAACAAGTGCTTCACAGTGAATGGGTAAAGGCTGAAACATTCTTATAAAGGATTTTAGGAGCATATAGTGGAGGAGTTATGTAACGTTTGATTTTTCGTAAAATACCGAAATGAGTCAGTTTTCAAAGCAAGTCCCCTAAGATGAGTGATTGAAGGCCAAATAAAATTGGGAGAAAATTTTAAATAATAGAAAATGAGGATTTGAGCCTTGAGTTGCTCAAAAACCGGGGTCAGAGTGATTCGAACAAATTACTGAAAGGCCAGTGGCATTTTTGTAAATAAGTGTAATTTTGGAGAAGCACCTAGGAGGGCTTTTTAAATGGAAATTTTAAGTTGCCCAGGGTTCTCAAAGGCCCAAAAAACCATGGGAAGTCCCGGGACCGGTAAAGCCCCTCTGGTGTACTCTTTATGACGTCGGTTGACTTGAACTTTGACCGATTCGTTCGGAAAGGTTTTAGCTCCAATTTGAGTGATTTCAAAGGCATTTTTATTAAATTGGGAACCTATTTGTTATGATGGAAAAGACAGTTCTCAAAAAGGAACTAAAACAAAGGAGAAACGAAAATGCAAAGTATGAAAGGGCAAAAATGGAATTTAAGTGTTAAAGGAAGCTTCCAAATTCTTTTACAAGTCACGTTCTTTCTCTCCTTCATTAAACCGACTTGCTTTTGCCCATTTTCAGAGAAAAACTCCAGCTTCTTAGGTGCACAAGAGAAGGAGGATTTTGGAGGAAGAAATTCAAGAAAAAAAGTAAGAAACTTTAAGAAATTCCATATCCTTCCTTCTTGAAACTTGCTCCCCTCCTCTCAAGCTTTCTTTCTATGGTTTTAATAGAGAGTTTGGTGCTGTTTTGGGGGCAGAACAGAGAGGGAAATTTCCAAAATTGAGGGAGCAAGCCAACCAAGTGGAAGAGTAAGCAAAGAAAAATAAGAAAACAAGGTAAAACTTCCATTCTTTGGTAGTTTCTTCCTCCCCCTCCCTCTTGCACGAATTTGGCCACCATGAGCCCAAGTCTTAGGGGCTGTTTTCTGTCCAATTCATGGAGGGATTAGATGTTTTAGGTGGAAAAGATTAAGAATGAACCAATAGAATCAAGAAAGGGGCATTAGGAAACAAGATGGAACCATTAGGGATCCAAATGCTCCTTTACAAATCTGATTTAACATGAATATTCTTAGACTTAAATGAATGTTTAAATGTGCTCCTAAGATCCCTAAGAGGTCCCCCATATGCCTCTTCCTCCATGAAAACAAACAAAACCCCATTGAAAGTCATGAACCTAGAAGTTGGAAAAGTGTAGAGCACTTAAGGGGATTGTAAAAACTGATTTAATCCATAAGTTCCCTTGGCTATTTAAGTGTTCCCTTGACCTCCTACAACTCTTAACAACCTCCCTAAATGGTTCCTCCATCAAGGAAAAATCAAGAAGCCATTAAATCCCATTTATGCTCTAGGTTTCGGCCAAGTAGGGATGGCATAGTTAGGGAGAGTTTTAAATTTTTTCAAGTCCATTTTTGAGTCATATATGATGCATGAATGTGAGAGGAAGCTTTGAGAAAAATTTAGGAAGCTTAGAGAATGAGTTAGTGCTTTAGGTTTCATATTATCACCTAAAGAAGCAACATGATGTTAGGCCCTTTGTTTTAATGATGTGATGACTCCAAGAGGCTTAAAAGGAGTCAAGAATCATATTTAAAAGGAAAGGATGAGGCCTAGAAGTCATTTGAGGGGTGTTGCTTCATTAGGTGCTTTTATGGACCATAATGAGGTTTATAGGATAACCTAGTGTCTAAGCAAGTGGTGTGACCTTAGAAATTGTTTCATGAACCTAATTAGCTTCCTTAAATCATGTCTAGGCCAAGTGGAACCTTCCCCACACTTTTGTGGGTGTGTAACCGAAAAGAAGAGCTTAAATTCAAAGGGAAAAGTATGCGAATTTGTGCAAAGTAGCTTTCTCCACCTTCTCTCATGCATGGATGTGTGTTTAACTTGTTTTATGATGTGTGTATATGTATTTTTAGCTATAAAAAGTATGCTAGCATGCTCTTATATACCATGACTCTTGATGCCACATTATGCTTTCAAATGAATATATGATGTGTGATTGAGCTTGCTTGAGTGTGAAGAGGCCAAGAACTCTTCCCCATGGTGAGGATGAGCCAAAAACCCTTGAGCTTGGTTGAGACAAAGTAAAGAGTCTCCTAAAAGCAAAGTGGACTCCCAAAGAGTGTGGTTGAGTCTAAAGATTTCAAAGAATGGGTGAGGCAAGTCCAAATACCATGGAGAGAAGTGTGAGGCCAATCCAAATACTTGGTGAGCTCTTGAATGCCTTGTATGATGTGTTTCTATGCCAAACTTGATTTTAAATGTTCATGACTTCCATTTTTTCCACACATGCATTCATAGAACTTGCTTGTACATATTATGTGTGATGGAATGGGAGATGAGCTATTGAGATTCTTGAATCTCACTCTCTCCTCTTAAATGTCCTAATATGCTAGGTGGACCAAGTGGACATGGCAATGGGAGCCAATCACATTGAAGGAAGAAGATGGCCACCCTTATGCTTGATTTTTGTGTTTTTGACTCATAATGAGACTTCATGATGTATATTATGATTGTAAATAGTCTATGACCCCTTGGACAAATGTAAAAATGGTATTACGTGACAGATAAACGAATGAGTATGGTGTATATATTCTAGATCATAAAGTGAGTGTTTATGCCAATGTATGCAATTGAGAAAAGCTTGGTGTAATGTGTATGAGTGAGGGTGAGGAGGCCAAAATGAGATGCAAATGGTTTATGACCATTTGGGTAGCTCCCACAAGTCTTAAATATGTTTTTAAACTTGCCTAAAAGGTGCCAAGACTAAGGGAAATCCATTTGGCAATTTTGGTACCCAATATGGAGCCAAAATTGACCATAATGGAACCCTATGCCATTTTTTAGCCAAATGAGTTAGTCTTGCCCTAAAACTTGGCATGAAATTAGACCTTATTAAGAGCTTCTTGGAAAGCTAAAGATCATAATTTTTGGAGACCTGAAGAATATTTGATTAATTTTCAAATTTGGGATTTTTCATGGATTCTGGTATGGGTACTGTTCATACTGGCAGTTTTGAATTCTATGTCACCCGATGGCCAAATGGTGTCCAATACTTATGAAATTTTACATACATAAACTAGAGGTCATAATATTTTTGTGGCCACCTAGATCATCTCATTTGGAGCTCTGAACAGTGAGTTATGCATGTTTGAAGTTAATTGTCAGTATCAGTAGTGCCCCATGAGTCCAGTTACTGTTTCATAGGGTCCAACTGACTAAACGCATCTGTTTCATTTTGAAATTATTTTTACTATCAAGTTAACATTTGTATCTTTCTAGAATGATGGAATTTATGTGCTTTCAATTTTTATAGAATTAGTTATGAATTTCAGAAATTTGTATCAGTAAACTGAACAACAGCCTAGGCAGCCAGTGACTCTGTAGCTTTTTGGATGTCAAATGTCCTGTGTGATGAATTTTATGACCTGGGCGTATTTTTAGTGTGAAGTAGACACCCTAAGATTTCCATAATAATGAAGATTGCATCATTTTGAATTTTCTAGATTTAGTTATTATTTTCCAAATTTGGGTCAAAAAATGGAGCAAATCTGGCCGAAAATGTGCTTGTTTATTTTGATCTCCATTTCAGTTTCCATGGGTTGTAGGCATGTTTTTATGATACAAATGAGTTGTAATAATGAAATTAAATATGAGGAAGTATAGTATGAGCTCACACAGTCCACGTGACACCAAATTGAATTTTTTTGATATAGCGCAACGCGAAAAAAGTTTATTATTTTCATCCCCTTTTCATATGATCTTGTGGGATTGATAATACAAAACTTATAAATGGCATCAAATGAGCTAGAAGTTATGGGGTTTACAAGTTACAACTCTTTAGTGCATCTTATACCTAACCCATCTAGTTGTATTTCTTTCCCTTTCCTTTTATTTTCATGTCCTATATTTCACTGGTGGATTGGATTACTTCTACATCGAGGACAATGTAAATTTTAAGTGTGGGTGAGAATATTTACTTTTGTTATTTGGTGTTGCTTCTCTTTTACTATTTTTGCTATTTTCTTTTTTTTTCTTGCATTTGTTGTTTCTTTTGCCTTTGTATTTTGTGTCAAAGTTGCAAGTTAAAACATGATTAGAACTTAATCTTGCCTTTTTAAGTTTAAGTAAATTGGCAGTGAATTTGATTTCAATGAATTAATTATGGTAGTCTTGGACCTATGAAGATTTTGAGCCTTATATTGTTTCTTTCTTACATGAGCATTTACCTATCATGATTTTAACTCTAGAGCTTGTTTTGAGTCTTGATTGAGATTGCAGTTGTACATGTATGTAGGAAGATGATTAAGGCATTCTTTGTGAGCCACTTAGCCAAATAGCCAACCCATACATATCATCTAATGTTTAATCCTTTTGAGCTATTCGCCTTTTTCTTGAAATTTTAACCCACTATGAACCATGTCACACCATATACTTTCCATCATCATACATTCTCATTCATGGGGAATTGCACAAATTCTTGAGAAATGAGCAAGGAAAAATCTATTATTTAATATACTTTTTTTGCGTTACGTCAGGGTTCCAAATTTCAATTCATGTTACATGGGTCCTGTGGAATTTCCAACATCATTGTATAGTCATTTACCACTTATACAATTCACAAATAATCCAAAACAACATGTAATCCATGGATTTCATGGAGAAAGCCCTAATTTTTTCACTCATTTCCTTGGATAACATATGGCAGATTTCAGAGGTAACTTTGAAAAATCATAACTAAATGTAAAAAATTGAAATTTTCCATACCATAGCTTCTTGGAAATATCTGATGTTAACTTTACACTAAAAATAATTCCTAACTATGAAAACTTCATGTGGACCATGCTTGACAACAGGAAAGGCAGGATGGTCAAGTTGTCTAGAAATCTAATATAGCTTACTGATATAATTTTTGAAAATTTATAATTAATTCTAAAAAATCCAATCTAGGAAATCTATACTAATTTGCAAACTTATAGATGTTAACTAGAGGAAAAAAATAGTTTCAAACCAATCCAAGAGCATTCAGACCCCAAAAATCAATCAAACAGCAACACGGGTCTGGAGATGAGCCTAGAACAGAATAGTAATTTCAAAAATTCATATCTCCCTCTCTAGACATCCAAATGAGGTAATTCTAGTTGGCATAGGTCACTGGGAAGGTATAGTTTATCCTTATAAAATGTCATAGCAATTGAACTTCATTTGCCCTATGAGTGATAGAGATTCATTTTAGACCATTTGTACAATACACTGAACCAAAACTAGAAAATTTTTCAATTTCAAAAATTCACCAAAAATTTCATAGACTTCCAAATATTATGTACTTTAGCTTCCCAAAAAGCTATCAACAACCTCTAGATGCATGCCAAATTTCAAACCAAGAAAAGCTCATTTGGATAGAAAGTGGTATAGCTCACCAAAATGGTCTATTTTGCTCTATATGAAGTACTAAATCTGTCCAAATGGTTTCCTTTATTATTTGGCACCTCTTGGATAAGTTTAAAAGCACAATTATAACTTGCATGAACTACCCAAGTGGTCTCAAATCTTATGCATCTCAATTTGGATATTCCACATCTTTTAATGCATTACATACATAAGCCATTCAAGAAGCCAAATTCTACATTTACATTGATTTAAGGTCACATATAGTGTACATAACATCCATACATTATTTTACATTTTTGCATGGTCTTACATCACAAAAATAATATGTAGAAGCTTACTTTGATATTCAATTACAATTAGAACTACATAATGAACAAAGTATGGCTTTTCAAGGCTCTTTGCTTGCCTTCCTTTGACCTTGGGTACCACCTAAACATTTTAAGAGGAAAGGGAGAATGGGAGTGAGATTCCTAGAATCTCAATAGGTCACACACCCATTCACACACACATTCAAGGCATACATACATCAAGAACACAAATATAAAAGGTGCCTCAAGCATAAAACACATGAGACCACATTTTCATGCTACCATCTCACATCAAACTCAAGGAAGAGCTCTAGGGACTTTTGGTTTTGCCTTACCCCATTTTTAGAACTTTTAGATTTGTCTCACTCTTGGCCTCACCTATTTAAGAGACTTTTGGCCTAGTCTCACCCATGCCTTAAGACTTTTAGCATCTCCTCACCTTTACTAAGGGACTTTTGGCATCACCTCACCCTTGTGAGCAATTTCCAAAAGCAAAGCCATTCAAGATCACATATTGGTACCAATGTAATATCAAGACATCAAGTGGCATGCTATCAAGTCACAAGAGCACTTATAGGCACACAATGACATACATATGCACACAAAAATACAAGGAGAATGAGATGAAGAGCTACCTTGAATTTATGCAAGCTTTCTTTTGTCTTATCCCTCCCTCTTTTTAGCCTCACAAGTGCATCTAGGTGGTTGGATGTTCTCTTGTCCTAAACATCATAAGTAGCACACAATCACATACTTGAAGTAAGCCAAGACACCAAATGCACTTTTAAACACATACTTAATCCTACAAGTGACATAATGGTTCCATAATTGGCCTATGGAAGCAACCTTCACAATTTAAGTTTTAAGCTCCATTCTTTTCCCATTTCTAGGCTTCTTGACCTCATTCAAGGTCCTTGGAGCTATCATACATTCATTTACACAAGCTAAAAACCAAGTTGCTTCACAAGGTACCATTATGGACACCATTGTCTCATCTCCTAATCTATGGCTCCTAAATTTTTTCCAATGATTCCTCCCATCTAACATCATATAAAGTCCCAAACTAAGGTTAGAATAAATTAAAACACTCTCTAGCCTAATGAACCTAACTTGGTCGAACCTATGGACAAGAATGGGGTTCATGGGGTTCTTGATTTTTCCTTGATGGGAGAGCTACTTAGGGGGATTTTTAGGAGTCTTATTAGCTTAATGGAACACTTAAATGGTCAAGGAAACACACACAAGATCATATTTCATAATTCCCTCAAGAACACCACACTTTCCTATCTTAGTTTCCTTTGGTTTTTCTTGCAATTTCTTCCCATATACCTCTTCTCCATGGTCCAAAACCCTAGTTCCTCTCTTGTTTTTGGGCAGAATTCCCTCCCCTTTTATCATTTTGTATAAGGCTGAAACACACATAACCAAGGAGCAAGGGGAAGAAGCAACAAGAACAAGAAAATATCTTGGATTTCTAGCTCCCTTTTGATGCTTCTTCCTTGGCTTGAGTCCTCTTCTCAATTTTCAAAATTTTCCCCTTGGTTCTAGTCCAAAAACAGAACCAATCATCTCAAGAAAACTATAGAAAGAGAGCTAAGAAGGAGAGGAACAAGATTAGAAGAAGGAGAAGCATGAAATTCCATGAAATTTCTCACCTTTTCCTTGGTGTCTTCCTCCCTTTCTCTCCTCCTCTTATGCACCTAAGAGAGAGCTTATTTTTTTGTATTTTGGGCAGAAGAAGGTCAAGCTATATGAGAGGAGGAAGAGTCAAGAAGCTTATGGAACATTCAAGAAACTCACTTTTTCAAAAATTTTAACTTCATCCTTACGTAATAAAAATTTCGTTTTAGCTTTATTTTAGGTCCTTTTTTAGAACCGTCTTTTCCATTATAAAATTTAGGTTCCCAATTTAATAAAATACCTTTGAAATTACTCAAATTAGAGCTAAAACCTTCTTGAATAAATCTATCAAAGTTTGGGTTCACCATTATTGAAAAAAGTACACCGGAGGAGCTTTACCAGTCACAGGGCTTCCTATGGTTTTTCAAGGCCTTTGAGAATCCTAGGCAACTCAAATTTTTCATTTAAAAAGCCCTCTTGTGTGTTCTTCCAAAAGTTACACTTATTTACAAAAATGCTATTATGTTTCGTCAAATTTCATAATATTTTCTTTTCTCCATCCTAGCTCCATTTTTCTTTTCTTCTGAGCCTAGAATTATCATTTTTAGGAGCCTAGGACTCTACCTAAATTTTTTGGGACACTATCTAGCTCATTTCGGAGGACTTGCTTTTATAAGACTCATTTCGTCATTTTACGAAAATGATGTTCGTTACAAACCAAATCCAAAATATCCCCTACCCTACCTTAGGAATTGGAGAGCATTGCATTTGATTAGGAATGTGAATGTTAATTAGTGCATCAAGTTGGCCTATTGAAAGAAAAATGCATTGCAAAAAAGAGAAAAATAATAAATATAATGGTTGAAATGGAGCGTAAAACGCACTCAACCCATGAGAAAAAAAGAAAGAAGAAAGAGCAAGAAAAAAAGAAAATAAATGTGAACAAATATATGTGTGTTTACTTGATGGAAAATAAGTAAGATGCATAGTTGTATAGTTATTCCATTGTGTTTGCTGACGTGATCAATGCCTTTTTAATTCTTCAAGTATTTGCCTGCTATTTTTCTATATTTTCACCATTACCTTTACCTTAGCCCTATTACAACCTTAAATATAAGCTCTTTTGATTTATGTATTGCTTGTGACATAGTTAGTAGAAATTGAGAAGATATACAAGCTTATGGTACCAAAACACTTATCTTCAATACTTGAGAGAATTAAAAGTATACAAATAACCGATAAGGGGCTATGCCTTAATTCATTTTTGTTAAATGAAATTGCCATGCTACTTGTTCTTTTGGATTACAAGAAATACTGTCTTTGACTGTTGAGATTTTGTAGAACTTGAATTCTCTTTGACCTTGCAGTTTTCACATTTTTGCTTTTATTTCGGTTTTTTGTGTTTTGCCTAGAAGTGCAAAAAGATAAGTGCAGGAAATTTGATAATCTAAGTATTTATTCATTTTATACCCCTTATATTTAGTTTTATAATAATTCTTGGTGACTAATTTAGGTTCATTTTATGTTGATTGGGTCAATTTTGGATTAATGAGTTTTAATTACGTTATTATTAAATTTGGGTTTAAATTGCTATTATTATAATTTTTCCAATAGAGGCTCAATTACTTGTATTTTTGTTTTATAGATTAGATGAACCAATAGAGGGGATTGGACATTTCCTATTAAACTAAGGATGTAGGCTTATTTTATTTCAGAATTAGTATTGTATTTCTTTTAAACAAAATTTTTTGGACCATTGGATGTACCTAACCCATCTCATCCCTTATATTCCCTTTAGGTTATATTAGTCAGATGATTATTCCTTCAACTGTACAAACATATTCTTCCTCTAGAGCAACTTTCTATAATGACTTTCTAACTTTCTTCTGTAATCAACCCTAGATTCAAGCTTGATATTATACTGGAGTCTATGTTCTAATAACACAAATTGGTTTGGTTTTAATCTTAGATGAATTTTCATCTTTATGTCTCTCTATTTTCATGTAATCTTTATTATTTTGGTTATATGATTTGGGTTACATGATTACTAATTCAATTGCATTATCCGAGAGCCTAGTTTGATTTCATCGATTGATTAATTAAACAAATTCATTCTATTGCCACATTGAGGTATTTGTGTGCATTTTAGGTTATGTGCAAAATAAGATCGTTTTGTGTTGTTAACTTGAGAATGGTTGCATCAAGGTTAATGATACGAATTGATCAAAATCATAGGCATTAGCTTTGGGCCATTAGATACTAATAACCAACGGATTAAAATTGAACTAGAAGAATTTTTAGATAATAAGGAAGGAAAAATATCAAGAAAAGAATCCTAAATTGATAACATTTTATCCAATTTTGTAGTTTGGGTAATTAATTTTCTATTTTCATTTATTCTTGCAATTTTGTATATAAACCCCATTTATTTTAACATTTTTTTGAATTCTTAATCTAATTGATTTAGTTAAAAGCTCTTTGGGAGATGACTTAGTGGGCATTATATTGCAAACTAGTGAATCATCACTAATCTTAACTGGTTTGACAGCCGCAAGTGAAATTTTGTTTACCATAAATATACCACAAGAATCTACATCTAAGAAGCTTTCAAACAAGGTATCATTTAGCCATTAAAAAATTGTTAATTTTGGAACCCTAAGCCATGGTTGGTTCGGCCAAGAGAGAGGGAAAAGAAGCTGAGAACTTAAGGAAAACTTAATGAAAATAAGGGTTTAGAAGGACAAGGATTTATAATATACAAAGAAATCTACTTAAGAAGCCATAGAATGCAAGATAGTGTCACCTAGGATGCAAGATGAGTCATGAAAGTTTCAAAACCTTAGGAAGATGATTTAAACCATGTCATGTCATAATTGAACTAGAAATGAATTATAGATATCCTAAATATCTCAATTCCCTTCTTAAATCAACAAAATTCCAAGATATGGCAAATGAGGTGGTGTTTCAAGCTAGAAAAGAAAAGAGCAGCTAAGAGAGTTTTTAATTTAGTTTAATGATTTGAGAGGCCTAAGTAAGTAATATAGAGGCTAGATGAACCATTAGAATGAATTTAGAAATCATATTTTTATAAATGAAAAGTTAGAATTCAAGAATGCCTAAATGGGTTAATTTAATTCTATATATGTCTAATCATACTTATGATGGCTTTGATGAGTCCTATTGGAGTCATGTAGATTATATATGACGAGATTTTGAAGTCTAGAAGTTGAATCTTAATAGTTTAATTCTTGAGGCATTTAAACTAACCTAAATTTAAACTCCAAGTTCTAATATGTACAAGTAGTGATGGAATGAGATGTGATAAGTTCTATGTAACATCATATTTATATAGCTCATCTTGTTCCTTATCTAAGCTCATTTCCAAGAATTTCACAAGTTCCCAATGAAAGAGCAATAAAAATAATAAATAAATTTGCGCCATGTAGGGGATGAATTTTTTATTTGGTGTCTTGTGGACCATATAACTTCATTCAACTCATTCTTATATTTAATTACACTAATAAAACTCAAAATCATCTAAGAAAGTGGCCTAGAACTCATGCAAGTGAAAGAAACACATAAAATTTCATAATGTAGCCTCAGCCAGAATTGCATGCTTTCTGTCACAAATTTTGATAAAACATAACTAATTTTAGAAAATTAAAATCATGCATTATTTACCATTCTAAAAAGCTACAGATGTCTACATTATGCTAAAAATAGTTACAGGTCATGAGACATCAAGTAGAAGATGTTTGACATTTGAAAAGTATCCAAGGTCTCAGTTGTCTGGGCTACTGTCACAAGTTACTATCATAAACTTTGAAAATTTATAACTAATTCTAAAAAAATTAAAATCATACAAATTAGGTCAATATGAGAAGCTAAAGATGTTAAATTTAACGTAAAAATATCTCTAGACCACTCCAAGTCCATTTAGGAACTGAATTATGATGGAATAGTACTGGAGGTCAAGTGGCACTATTAGTACTGGCATTAAACTTCAAAAATCCATAACTCTCTGCTCAGACCTCCAAATGAGGTGATCTTAGTGGCTACAGAAATATTACACCCTTTAGTTTATACCTGTAAAATTTCACAAGTATTGGACACCATTTGGCCATCAGATGACACATAATACAAAACTGATCATATGAATAGTACATGCACAAGAACAACAGAAAAATTCCAACTTTAAAAATTCATAATTAATTCTATAGAGCTCCAATTTTCTGCACTTTAGCTTCCTAAAAATCTCTTAATGAGCTCTACATGTCTACCAAATTTCATGGGAAGATTCATCCATTTGGTTAGTTTGTGTTATAGGGTTCTGGTTTGGTCATTTATATGGTCTCAACTAGCATCAAAGTATCCAATTTTGCTTCCCAAGCTTGTGTGGCCACTTGAGCAGGTGAGAATTCACCAAAATGACTCTCTAAACTTGTTTTAAAGGTACATAAACCCATATTTCTCAAACGCATTCATCCACCCCATGATATGTACAAGATTACACATGCTAGCTCTTGCCCTCCAATACCCAAAACATGCTATCTCATACATTTGACATCAAATTTCATTCATACATCATACATTTGGGTAATTACATATGTTCATATGATTATATAACAATTTCATCATGGAATTATATCATAATGCCATGTGTATGGCTATAAGGGAGACATAACTAGGTCATTTTATACATTTTGATGTCAATCTCCTTCTCCTTGGCTTGATAGCTTCCATTACCTTGCTCAATTGATTCACCTAGCATGTTAAGACATTGGAGAGGAGGGGATGAGATTCAAAGAATCCCAATAGCTCATCTCCCTTTCAATCACATATAAAGTATGCAATACAAGTCTTGAAAATGCATGCATGGGCATATTGAAATATGTAAGCATTCAAGAAACATTCTTGGCATTTGAACAAATCATACGTAGCATATATAGGCTTGCCAAGTGAGTAGACTAGCCTCACCCATTCATTTATGGATTTTGGACTTGCTCACCCATTTTATCTAAGAGGTTTTGACTCAACCTTACTTTTGAGAGACTTTTTACTTTGTCTTAACCAAGTTTAAAGGTTCTTGGCTCATCCTCACAATGGCTAGAGGGTTCTTGGCTTCTCCATACTCAAGAAAATCAAGGCAAGCATATAAAACATCATTTAAATGCATAAAACATCATCATAGTACCATGGAATAAAAGCTCATGCTAAAATACTTTTCATAGCTCAAAACAAAACATATATATACACATCCAAAGACAATGTAAACACACATTCATGCATGAGAGAAAGTAGAGAGAGCTACCTGGCTTGCATTCACACACTTTTCCTTGAATCTTGAGTCCTCTCCCTTGACCTCACACACCCAAAAAGGTGGAGATCATTTCTCTTAACCTAGACACATCATATGGAAGCTAATTACACTTTTGAATCACATTCTAAGGCCATACATTCATTAGAAAAGTTAGGTGACTCATAAGGCTCTTTTATGGTTCCATAATACACTTAATGAAGTAATCTTAAGAAAACATCATCTTGGCTCCATTCTCTTCATTCATTTATGATTCTTGACTCCATTAAAACCTCTTGGTGTCATCACACAGTCAAATTAAGGAGCCTAGTTAGGTGTTGCTTCTTTAAGTCATATTATGAAACCTGTAATACCATCTCACTATCCATGACTTCTAAAATTTTTCCAAGGCTTCCTCTCATCCTCTTCCATCATACATGACTCAAAACTAAGCTTGGAATAAATTAAAACTACCCCTTGGTGCTTCATCTAGCCTAGGCCGAAACTATGCATTACATGAACACCAAGTGAGTTTGCTTCATTCTTTTAATGGAAGATGTATATGAGGAGCCTTCTAGGGATCTCAAGAGCTCATCCAAACATTCATTTAAGCCTAGGAACAATTGCATCAAATCAAATTTTCAAGGGAGCTCATGAAACCCTAGGTTTGCTATCTTGAAAATCAATGGCTTTTACTTAAATTTCCTTGCATATTCTTACTCTCCTCCCTTAAATTCATAGAATTCACCCTTGGTTTTGCCCAAAATTCAAGCCCTCTTGCAGCTACATATATGGGGCAAAATGGGGAGAAGAAGGGGGAAGGAGTAGCTACCATAGGATGAAGATTTTACCTTGTTTCCATGGCTTTTCTTGCTTGTTTCTCACTTTCCTTGGCCTCCTCTCTTCAAATCAGAATTTTTCCCTTTGTTCTTCCCTCAAAACAGATCCATATACTTCAATAAAACCATAAGAAAGAAAGAAAAATGGAAGAGAAAAGGTTTACTAAAGAGAAAGTATGAAAAAACCAAGAAATTCCATACCTTTCTTGCCTTTTTCTTCCTCCTTTTCTTCCTCTCTTGGTGAGCCTCAAGGAGCTACTATTTTTTTGTAATTTGGGCAGAGGAATTTGTGCTTAAGAAGGTGGGAGAAAAAAGGAGAAGTGTATGGGAGCTTCTAGAAATACACTTATTCAAAAATTTCAATTTCATCCTTCTATAATGGCAATTTTGTTTCGGCTTTGTTTTAGCTCCTTTCTCAGAGCCTTCTTTTCTATTATAAAATTTAGGTTCCCAATTTAATAAAATACCTTTGGAATTACTCAATTTACTGCTAAAATCTTATCGAACGAATCCATCAAAGTTTGGGCTCACCAATGTTGAAAAACATACACCGGAAGGGTTTTACTAGTCCTGGGGCTTTCTATAATTTTTGAGGCCTCTGAGAACCTTGGGCAACTTAAATTTCCCATTTAAAAAGCTCTCTTATGTGTTTTTCCAAAAGTTGTACTTATTTACGAAAATGTCATTGCTTTTCATCAGTTTTCATTACAAATTGTTTCACTATCCTAACTTCATTTTTCTTTTCGTCTAAGCCTGGAATTCTTATTTTTAGAAGTCTAAAATGCTTCCCAAATTTTTTTGGACCTTAACTAAGTCATTTCGATGGACTTGCTTTTGTATCTGGTGAATTTTGTTCGTTTACGGAGAAATCGTACGTTACGTTTCTCGCATTTTCTCTCATTTTAAAGAATCAGATATTACATCCTAATTAGTTACTTTGTATCTAAATTAATGTGTTTAGGTCAAGCTAGTGTGATTACACCTTTGTGTGTGTGACAACTTGAGAAAAACCAAGGAAAAGGAAATGAACAAGTGAGCTTGTGTTTGATCAAGGTTCTTAGTTATAAAAAGTAGCTTACTCTCCCTTCCTTCCTTGCATTTAGATGTATTTGAGTTGAGATGTATTATGTGCATTGGTTGTTTTATGAGTTACTTAAGTGCCTAAATTGGCTTTCTTAGGATGAGCTTTATGATGTATAAGTTATGTTTTTTGGCTATTAGCAAGAGTGGTAGAGAATTGAGCACAATAATTCTTCCCTAACCCAGAGATAAGCCTAGTTAGTATGTTTTATGCCATGGCTTGATGAATTCAGAAATTTTATGCCAATTTCATGTTTTATGATGTTTATGTGCATATGGCCTTGCATACTTACATTTTATTCTTAAATTATCTATTGTGTGCATTGAATTGGTTGACTATTATTATTGAGATACTCTCCAGAATCTCACCCCTTCTATCCAACTAATTATGTCAGGCGAACCTAACAAGGAGAAAAAGAAAGAGAAAGAGATAAGAGCTTATAGCAAATAGTAAATAGGGTTCATGTATTGTATATATCTTCTTTTTTATTCATGTAGTACATATATATATTCTTTTTTATGTATACTGTGATAAAATGTAATAGCCACCTATGCAAAAGCATTAGACCACAAATATATTACTAATTGATGTAAATTTATGCCATGGAACTATGTTTTAGTGTATAAAATATTCTTGATCCCAGATACTTGTCTGCAAGTGAGATAGTGATTTTTAGATATTAGCCAACTTTCATATGTTAAAACATTTATAGATGATGTATATATGAATTGAAGGTTGTTCACGGCAAGAGATAGCAGATTAGAGCTCAATTGGACCATTTTAAAATTGAAAATTTCTCTAAATGAGCCATAAAATATATCATTTGCCCTTAACTACCTAAATGACTAAGTTTGGGGCTGAAATTTTGTGAGCATATAAAATACATTTAGAGCTTTCTATAACATAGTTTGTAATTTTTGGAGCTCAATAGAATATTTGGCAAATTTGCAAAATTGGCTCTAAAAAGTTGTTATGGCCTTGGTATTATTTGTATTAAATCAATCCTAGTTTTCGTGTTCTTTTGGGGTATGAAATGGATTCATTTCAACTTGCAATTTTTAGAGTAGAAAGTTTAAATCATAAGCTTTAAAGACACCTAATTGCATTAATCAAAGTTGTATTGCTCAAGTTATGAATTTTTGAAGGTTATGTTGCAATATGTGATTATGGGCCAAATGGCCAATTTTGTTCTTTTATGCATATAAGAGCTATACACATGACCCATTAGATGAAACCAAATATTATGTAAGTTATGAATTAAAATGGGGAAGAATACCACTTTTGGACATTGGAAGTTAATTTGATATATCTAAAAGTTGATTTTCCACTACTAAAAGTTTTTTTATGAAAATTATGGCTAAAATGGACATTTGATTGTACCAAATGAATGATATATAGTAGGTTGTAACATTTACCATAGAAATACTTTAAAGAAATGAAACAAAAAAAGCATGAAGAAGTTTATGACTTAAAGATGTCATAAACATATAAGAAACACCACCTATAACATCAAAGATAAACAAACAAGCATATTTCAACTTTCACCATTAAAGCTTCAAACTTTAAGGAGAGAGAAACAAAGAAGATGGAGAAGATGAGGGAGAGATGCAACTTGAGTTCCCAATGAAGTAAAGAGTCTTAAGTTATGACCTGAGTCTCCTTCTTCTTGCCTTCTTATTCTCCTTCAAAACTCCTTTTTATTTCTTCTCTTTCCTTTCGCTCTTCTCTGCGTCCCACTTTCTCTCTATTCTACCTCTCAATTTCTTTCTCTAATGAAGGAATGAAATGATGCAATGAAGAATGGACGAATTAAATAAAAGGTATGGTTTTCTCCAATGGATCCACTAAAGTTCCCATTTTTCCTTTTAACACATTTTGTCCATTGACTTTGTGAGGAAGTTAGTTTGACAAGTACAAGTTGCAGATGAAATAATACTTTATGTAGTTAATACTATATGTAAAAATTATTACCAATTATGTAAAGATATATATTAAAATCTTCAACTTTTCATGCTCATTATTTCTGCAGCTTTATTTTTCTCATAAGAGCTACATTCTAGCATAAGGTAAAATTATGTTTTGGTCCCACCAAAATTGCACTTTAGTCTTGTGAAAATCACACGTTTTTGCTCTAAACTTTTAATAATTATATTTTGACTCTAACATTTTATCTAAATATTTTTATTTCCCAAATTTTTCTTATATTTTTAAAGTATATTTGGCCTGAAGAGTTTTCAAAAATTAAATCCTTAAGTATATATTTCCTAACTACTTTCCATTTAATATTTAAGAAAAAACAAAATAATTCATGAAAATTCTCTAAAATTCCAAAAAATGTTCTTTATGTTTTATACATTTATTTTTCACTAAATCTTCATTATTTGAGCATCATTTGACCTTTACATATTACTTAATAAATCTTATTAGGAGAAGAATGTTTCATAAAATAAGATATGTTTGTAATTTTTCTTCTATTTTTTACTCCTTCTACCTCTTTTGTATACTTTGCGTGTCCATTAGGATGAGCCTCCTAAGTAATGATTCCTCATGTGTATATCATTATTATTAAATCTTTCAACTACGATATGCCATGTATGCTTCTGTTATCAAATGAATATGAATTAGTAAGATTACTAAAGTGTTACCTTTACAAAATTAAAAGGTAATAAGTTATCTTAATATGTTATTATGGGTTTGTTTAAATATTTTATGATTATGAAATACCATACTATTAATTATGTAAATTTATATTGTGGATCACTTTATCTAGAAAATTTTAGTGTATGAATTATATTTTATTATGTGATATTATACATATAAGGTAGGATTGCATAAAATGTTAGTTGTTAATATCCATCCCATTATGTAACACCATAGTGTATTAATTTCAATTATCCTTCACTTAAGCTTGATTTTATGTAATTCCAAAGAAAATGAGTAAAATCGTGGCATTTTATTACATTTCTTCGAGGTTTAAATGTTCATACTTTGCCTCGTGGGTCTCTTGAATCCATCATTCACATTCTCTACTCAAATTCCATTCATAAAACTCATACATAGCATAAAACAATCCATGAACCATGAATTTGAAGCCAAAAACCAGAAAAATTTTGCTTTGCCTGTGGGTCCAGAATTCATATTTTTGGCACCAAATTTGGAAAATCATAATTAATTCTAGAAACATGGGAATTAAGCAAATGATAGCCTTCTGAAAAGGTCTAGATGTCAACTATAGGTTAAAAGTAATTCTAGGCCATAAAAACCCCATCTGAACCATGATTGACATTAGAAAAGCTTGACAGGTATGATTGCCCAGGTTTGCTATCATAGTTTACTAATATGAATTTCAAAAATTTATAACTAAATATAGAAAAATCAAAACCTAGCAAACCATATGAATTTGGAAATCTACAGATGCTACTAAAGGGGAAAAATGATTCCAGACTAATTTAGAAGCCTTTAATCCCTGAAAACTGATGGAATAATAACAGAGGTCAGGCTGCGCCCCTAATACTGATCTAAAAATTCAAAAATTTGTTTCTCCCTCTCTATAAATACAAATGAGGTGCTCTTAAGTGATACAAAAAGCTTATCATGTATAGTATATTCTTGTAAAATTTCATAGCCATTGGACATCATTTGCCCCACGAATGATAGAGACAAAGGATCTAATCATTTGCATAGTAATAATGCCTATTTTGTCAAAGTTTACCAACTTTGAAATTTTACCAAAAATTCTTTAGAGCTCCAAATAATATGTACTTTATCTTTCCAAAAATTTCTAAATAACACCTATATGCATGCCTAATTTTAGGTCAAGAGGAGCTCATTTGATCAAATTTTGACATATCTCACGAATATGGCAAATTTGGCACTATATAAGGGTCAAAGTTGGTCCAAATGGCTTTTTAATTACTTTACCACCTCATGGGCAAGTTTTAAAGCATAAACACAACATATACAAACTTTTCAAGTGGTCCAAAACATCATACCACTCAAACTCACCATGCTACATGCCATAGTACACAACTAAGAATGAGCTACCAAGTACCCAAAATACAAGTTCTCATTCATTTCATCACCACTTTGGTTCATACACTATACTTACATACTTTTACATTTGTTCACATGTTTATGTCTAAAAAATAATATGTACATATAAACTTTGACATCTTTTTACATCAAAAATCATACAAAACTATACAATTAAACAAGAGATAGTCCTTCAAGCTCCTTGGCTTCCATCTTTAGCCTCTTGAACACTACCTAGACATGGTGAGATGGGGAGAGAAGGGGGTGAGATTCAAAGAATCTCAATAGCTCATACACTCATTTAAGGAAGCAATCAAGGCATATAAACATGTCAAAGCATGCAAGTAGGCATCTAACATCATCAAGAATCATTCAACACATAATTTACATGCCATGAAAATCATATCAGAGCTAAGAATAAGCTCTAGGGACTCTTGGTCTAGTATCACCCCATTTTTGGGACTTTTGGATTAGCCTTACCTTTGGTCTAAGGACTTTTGACTTGGTCTCACTCATCCATGAGACTTTTGGCCTTGTCTCATCCATTCCTAGGGATTTTTGGCTCCACCTCACTCATCTTAAGGGACTTTTGGCACTACCTCACCCTTAAGAGTAATTTTCACAACTAAACACAATTCATGAAATAGATCAGTATAAATGCAGCAAGGCAATATGAAACAGCATGTCTTATAATAAAAATGCATATATAAACATACAATGACCATCATACAACTAAGAATGCAACAAGAAGGAGTGAAGAGCTACCTTAGAAATTAAACACAATTCTTCCCTTTTAATTATTCTCTTCCCTTTTCAATCTTACCCACAACTAGATGGAGCTTAAGTTCTTTGGCCTAGACATAACAAATAGCATTCAATTACTCTCTTGGAATAAGACAAAGTATTAAACACACATTTAAGAAGCATACTTGGTCTATTGGTTCTATAATATAGCTCCATTAATGGCCTAATGAAGCAACTACCATAATTCAAGCTCTTAGCTTCATTTTCTTCTCATATCTAGACCTCTTGGTTCCATTTAGACTCTTTGAAGTTATCACAAACTCATTCTTAAGAGTCTAGGTACAAGTTGTTTCTTAAGGCTACATTATGGAACCTATTGACCCAACTCTCAATCTATAGCTTCTAAATTTTTCCTTGAATGGAGGGGCACTTGGGAGGCTTCTTAGGGATCTTGAGAACTCAAACAAACACTCATATAGGCTAAGGAATTCTTGAATCAAAACAAATTTTACAAGATGTTCAAGAATCCCTAGTTGCTCTCTCTTGAAATTCCATGGTTTTCTTCCACTTACTTTGTATTTCCTAGGTTTCCACACTCTAAATCATAGGATTCTTACCTACTCTAGGTTAGAACTTCTTTTCCTTTACTAGCTCTCAAGTTAGCTGAACCAACACACACAAGAAGGAAAGATACATAGACATCTACCTTGATTCCCTTGCTTCTTCAAAGTTTCTTCCTTTGGTATAGCCTCATTTTCTAAAGTCTAATTGTTCCCATCTGAACCAAGGCCAAAACAATCCTATATCATCCACCAAAATCATGAGAAGGGAGAGAAGAAGGAGGAGAAGGGAAGTTGTAAAGGAAGAACTAAGAAAAACCTTAATTTTTCATACCTCTTGCCTTGATTTTCTTCTCCCTTGGAGCTTCTTCTTATGCGTCTATCTCTCTTGGCCTCTCTCTCTCTTTTGGACGAAACAAAGTTAGTTAGAAAAAGGAAAGGCTTCTAGACTCTTTAAGAAGAAAAATTCTACTTTTTCATGCTTTTTCCAGAACGAGTCTCGTTATAGCGAGAAGCGCCTCTCGCTATGGCGAGAACTTATCAGTTACAGGTCCCAACTACTCTCACCATAGCTGGCGCTATTGCAAGATATTCTCTGGATTTTGTATGAGACACAAACTTGTCATAGCAAACTGGCATCCTCATTACAGCGAACTGGCACCCTCGCTATAGCAAGCAGGGATCCTAGCTATAGTAGGAAGACTTAAAAAATTTTTGAAACCTTAAATGTTACACATTAGCCCTTAATGCACCCTAGATATTACCATATAGCTTTTATGATTGAACACCACAAAGGTATTGAGCTAGATGCTTCTTAATGCATTATGGGCTTAGCGCTTTTGTATGGATATATGGTTATCTATCCTTATAAGTTATCTGTCCATGTTAGTATATGATATATGTTAAAAATTAAAATTCTACACAAACCTTCTTACTGCTATACTTATATTTAAGTTTTTTCTTTATTGATGTTTGCTTGTATTTCATCATTTAAAATTTTAATGGATGAACTTAATTTTTCCTATTTTCTCATAACTATGCTTTATCAATTCATAACTTGACTAAATCATATATATTTTTTACATACTATATATGTGTTCCCCTTTAATAATACACTAAACTAGTTTTCCTTATAATTTTAGTCTATAATTTACTAGGCTTATTATCATTTAACTTTATTATATAAATGATACACTACACTTATATAATGCCTATTTCATCTTTATTGATATCTTGCTAACTTATATCCAAATTCAAAACTTATTTTAGTTGAAAAAATTAGTGCCTACTCTTCCTTCCAACTATCATGTTTTATCTTCTATTAAGTAAGTACCACAGCTCATTCAATTAGTTATTCTTATAGATAGTAGAATTATATTTAAATGGTCTTCCAACTTAACTTGGAGTGTTGTTAGCGAAGAGCTAGCAATCAACTTATTTGGTATTAATGATCTGTTATCCCTATGCATATGTATGCTTTACTCTAAAGTCTGCTCCATAGATTATGGGCAGGATCCTCACCCTTATGATTTATGTCTTGTTATTGATGGCATAATTGAAAGTAGAGCTCTCAATGATATGCAAACACTGGATTGACTATTTGTAGACAAGTCCTAGATGTCCCAAATTCACGGAAGACGTTATTGGATTTTCTACAAAAAGTTAAGCTTGATTTTTGAAATAAACTATGAATACTATGAAACTTGAAATGAAAGTAATTAAGGGAATTATGTTCAATTTGGAATTATTACTTACATCCAATCATACATCAAAATTTTATAAATATTTGGGTGTTTGTCAAGCTTATAGATATGAGGTCTCCTTGTATTCCATCTTGGTTGTGTCTCCTTTTCATGATATAACATGGAATAATAGGGACATAATGACAAATTCCACCTATATGACGATCAAAGTGGTGCCAATTTATACAAGATTTAGGGGTTGATCTTGTAAATATTCATAAAATGGGGATTAGCATATGGTCATAAAATTGCTAGAGTAAGACATCGGAACATCTTAGTAACTTAATAATATCATGTGAGTTATACCTTCAATTTTGACATAAGGAGTTGTGATTGAAATCTTAGCATACCAAAAATTTCATCATAAACTGGAAAGTATTTACACTAAAAGAAGGTTGAAATCATTAAAAGATACTTTCTAGTGTACGCGATATTATGGAATAATATTAGAAACTAGTGGGAGATTGTTAATACAGATTGTAATATTGGTGAGCGTTGAAGTTCCACATTGGAAAAGGAACAAATAAGTTGAGAGTATATAAGGAGAAGCCAACTTATATATCCAAATATATATATATATATAACTCAGGCTTAGGCCTTTATGAAAATAAAGTTGTGTTACTCTAACAAACCCATTATGTAAATTTAAAATTCAAATTTTAAATTTTAAAATTAAGATGACATGTCTTTTAAATGTGAATTTTATATTTTAAAATTAAAATATGCTTGTTGATATGAAAATCGACAACTATTGAAAGGTGATTGTTCAAAGTATATATGACATTAACCTATATGTTCCCTAATCTCTTCATAGCCGTATGACTAGTTAGGCATACTATTGAAAGAGACTTCGACCCATCCTTTGTTAATCGAGGATGCTATCGAGATCCCTTCTTCCACGATAGAAATGCTAAGAATTTGACTAATGTTCCAAGACGTTTTGTTGTATCCTAAAAGAATATTATTTATAATTTCCAATATATGCTCTTTAACTACAGTGATTCTTTACTTCTCAAAGCCTATTCCTCTATTTCCTATTCTTCTATTTTTCTAACATTTTGGTATGTGTTCAATCATTCCCCCTTTTAGCTTGTCTTTCATGGCCATTTCTAGCATGTTATTTACAGAAGGTTGAGTTTAATTTATACCCCGAAAAAAAAGTAGTGTTTTTATGTTGGTGATATCAAAGTACATGCAATAATTTTAACTTTTCATGAATTTCGTAAATATAATTTTTAAAATTTGGAATTAAAATATTTATGTACAGTATACCACTCATATAAATGTTTTCTACTAGATGAAGCAACGTACTTGAGTATTATTACTTATGCAAATTTTTTGCATTTATATATACATGTGTACTCTATCTAATCTCTTGACATAATTAGCATTCACTTTATTATGTTGATAATAATAGGACAATTTATCTAGGCAGATTAGTATGCGTCTCTGTTTATGATTATGATTATGATTATGATTATTATTATATATAAGTTTTCATACGCTTTAGTGATTACTCTTTGTTATGAATCAAAAGATTAAAAAGGAGAGTGATAAGTGGCACAAGCAGGACAACTTGGACGGGTAAGAAAGCCTCCACAGTGAATGAAGGATTTCGTCACACGTTAGGGACCGAACTGATAGAACAATTAGCCAATGATTGGGAACGACTGAAGAATGTTTTTTGCTGTTAGTGTCTGTCAAAATACTCTTTTCCATTTAGGGTGTTTCTTTTGTGTGTTGCGTTTTTCATTTTGCTAGTGTCGTTTTATAATGGCATTTAAAGTTTCGCAGGCTCTGTGTTGGTCAGGATGTTGAATGAATGAAGTTTTGGAGCGCGGCTCTTCACTGGAATGAAGGTTATTCTCTATTGCTTTTATTCTCGTTGCTTAATCTAACATTTTGCTGCTTTCATTTCCGAATTTCTCGTAGCTGAAGGAACACAAAATGCTCGTTTAGATGAAAAGATATATATATATATATCACGAAAATTTTTAATTTGCCCTTTTTAATTTTTTGAAATCTCTAATACATGTTTTTACAGACGTAACGGTATTTAACTTCGATCAAAATAACATATTTTATAAAATAATTAAAATAAAATATATTAAAATAAAAAAAGTCAAACAAAAAAGCTTCCTACATAAGCTTTTCTTCTCTTCATGTGACAGCGCAGGGCTAGGGTAGCTTTGCCAATTTCTCTCATTTGACTGCAACACGCCAACGTAAGTTTCTTCAATTCTTCTCTCTCCAAAGCTCCAACATATTACAGGAGCTGCTTCTTCCTGTTCGGTGTCGGTGTCCCCCCACCAGATGCTTCTTCAATTCTTTTTCCTGTTTGGCGTCCTTCACATGACACTTCAAGGCTGATGCTCCAATTCGGCATCCCCACCGGTATTTCACTATTTCATATTTTTTATTTTTTATTTTATTTTTTTCTTTAAAAAAATGATAAAGCTTACCTATTTAAAAAAATTAAAAATAAGAACAACATGAAAATTAATTGACTTGGTTGTTTATTTATTTATTTATGGTTGCTTATTTATTTATTTATTTATCATGGTTGTTTTATTAAATAGAACAAATATTGTTGCTTATTTTTAAGTTTTGTAAATGGTATTTTTGTTGTACAAGTAAAATATGGCAATACAAAAAAGTCTCTCTTTCTTCATCAAGAAGAAAGATGATAATAATTCTCAACTTGCTACACTTTAACCTTCAAATGTTAACCTCTCCCTATTAGAAATGATCCTTTGAAATTTCCTCAAGAAATTGATGCTATCAATATAAAGCATGATCCCAAGTTACGTCCACAAAGATGACAATTTCCTTTCAATCAATGAGATGAGATACATAATGTTTATCTCAAAACTGGTTCATATTAGTCTAAAAATATAGAGTATCCTTTTTTTCTTTTTTTTTTTGAGAAGGGAACAATCGTCGCTAATTTCAAGCTTCTGGACTTGATGCACATTCATATTGGTTAAAGTATTAATCTAAAAATGATGCTATATACTATTTGCCATGTTATCTATTTGCTAAGAATGACTCTACTCGTTTAGATGCATTTGTAGTTCAAGGCTTTAACAAATGGAAGAAAGTTAACGATGGAATGAGTTATCCTTTATTAGGCCATGTGGGGAAAAAAATCCTAATTTATTATATAGAAATGTTGGAAAAAGAGCAAATTCGATTGGCAACTTGCAAAGAGCTGAAGATAGTTGATAGGGTTCTCATTTTTAGTCAATATGCAATTTGTTAAGAATGTAGCAACTTGCTCAATTACTAATTTAATCTAGGAAAGAAGAGCAAATTATTCTCAAAGAGGGGATGTAGAGGTAGCTTACTTAGCATTAAGCTCATTTGAGTTTGTTTTCATGTTGCATTTAATGGAGAAAAAAGTATAAAGATAATAGATATTTTATGTTGAGCTTTGCAACAATAATCTCAAGATATTATAGATGCGCACTTAGTATTAATTGCAAAGTCTTTCATCCAAAAGTTTAGGGATGATGGATGGGAGCCATTACTTGATAATGCCCAATCATTTTGCGCTAGTAATGACATTGATGTTTTTTATTTGAATGCTAGATACTCAAGAACTTGAGGTAAGCCTCGCCATCAAAATGCCGACAATTTTGTTACTATAGAGCAACATTTCAAATATAAAATATTTACAATTACAATGGACTTTCAATTGCAAGAGCTAAATAGTTGATTTTGTTATCAAGCTATGAAATTGCTCTTTCTTAACTCTACTTTAAATCCTCAGGATGCTTTTAAATCTTTTAAGATTTATAATGTATGTAATTTGGTTGAAACGTACTATCCAAAATATTTCAATGAGCATGAAATAGTTTAATTGAGGATTCAATTATAGCATTATGAGCTTGATGTACTAAAACAACCTGAATTTCATAATCTTACAACCCTTTCTGAGTTATGCAGTATTATTTTTTGGAAAAATAAAAAATTTATCATTTGATTGACAAGATAATCCATATTGTATCAACACTTCAAATTTCTACTGCATCTACAATGCAAGCTTTTTTGACAATGAAACTTGTAAAAGCATGGCTTTGGAAAAAATAGAGGATGACTTTATTACAAATAATTTGGCTGTGTATGTTGAAAAAAAAAGATTGCAAAGAATTTCACTACAATAGAGATTATAGATAAATTTTATTCAATCAAGAATTGGAGTGCATGATACTAATGGCTAATACATATCACATGACCTTAAGTATGTGTTTTTCTTGTATTTAAGGAATTATATTTATTTTAACATTATTATCCTTCTCTTATTTTTTCTATTATTATGTGTCTTTGTTTTTTATTTATTTTAGTGAACCTTATTATTATATCAATTCAATACATATCTAAAGTTGCACTTTTTTTAAATAAATTTTAGTATTTATGTTAAGTATATATTCCCCTCCTTTTTTTTCTTGTTCCATCGCTGCCTCCTTCTTCCCTTTACTCCACAAACCACTCCACTTGATTCGCAAAACCTTCTACCGTCAGTTGACAATCATGGGACTCTCCTTTTCTACTTAAATTTCTCTTTGGCTAAAGGAATAAGGATTGAGATTCCTCATTTTGACAAAACCTATGCTAAAGATTAAGCTTTTGAAATCCAAAATATCTTTAAGGCATACAACACTTACCTTACGCATCGTATAAAGATCACTTCCTTCCATATGATCAGTCCCATATATGCTTGGTACAAATGGCTCAGGAAGAGAGATTTGGTATTCACAAGGAAAGCATTTCTTAATGTTCTTCTGCTATGCTTTGGCTCCAGCCTTTATGATGATCTTAGATATGCTCTTAAAGAGCTCAAACAACAAACAATAGTGGAGGACTATAAAGCTAGATTTGAAGAACTCTCAATCAAGGTACATGGTCTCTTTGAATCATGGTTAGTAAGTTACTTTATCTGTAGCCTTATGGATTATTTGCATGGTGAACTGTTGTTAGCCTAGCCTTAAACTTATTTTCATGCTGTGACTTTACCCAAACTACCTGAGAATAAGCATATCCAACTCCAAAAAATAATTGCTCAACCTCAAAGGAATTAATCCACTATTTTTAAACCATTACCCACTAAGCCATCCACCAACTTTGCTTCATCCTTTAATCAACATTACTACCCCTACACATACTACTTCCTCCGTGGCCAAGACCAAAGCAAGCTCATCGATCTTTTAAGAAACTTTACCTTGCTAAAATCAAATGTAAATGTGAACAAGGTTTGTGTTATTATTGTGACAATAAATACACACCTAATCATAAATGTTCCAATTTATTATACTTACTTGTTAGTCGAGAGAAATTGTAAGAAATGTTGGGTAACACTAACTATCATACCTAACTTTTACTATCTCATTCATGGCAAATAAGAAGTTAGAAGCAGTGCCACATTCATTCGTAAACTTTTTAACACTAAAATTAAGCCATTGATGGGTCATTTTGAGCTATAAGGATCCAAACTTGATTTATTACTTTTCTTAATTCATTTTCATCATAAAAAAGTTTGTTTATGTCTATTTTACCCTAGTTAGCTCATGGAACACATGAATTTCCCATGGAACCCGAAATGACAGCAAAGACACAAAATCTGCACTAACTTTGGAAATTCATAACTTGGGCCATACAACTCCAAATCATGTAAATTAGGTTTCTATGAAAATTTTAGGATGTGAAATGCATGCAGTAAAAAATTTAGGTGAAATTGAGCTTATTTGCCAGGTCAAATATAATGGAACAATAACATAGGTCAGAAATGGAGGTATGTAGTAGACCTAAATTTTAAAATTGCATATCTTAAGCTACACAACTTTAAATTAGGTTTTCTTAGTGGCCTTAGAAAGATTAAAATGAGACCTAATTGCTATAAAAATTTTAAAAGCATCTGAACTCATTTGGCCCATTAAAGCCATTGCATATTAGAGGCTGCTATAGTATTCAAGCATAGTCAGACCCTTAATTTCAAAAATTCATAACTTCTTCTATACAACCCCTTTTTATACAAACTTGGTGGCCTTAGAAATATTAAAATGTTAACTATATACCTGTAAAATCTCATGAGTATTGGACTTCATTTGGTCCCTAAAAAACTCGATACACTAAATCTATTCTGTGTAAATAGTACCAAAATCTAAATGATTTTTTTGTCCAATTTTGGAAAATTATAAAATATTCTATACAACTCCAAAAATTTTGGCTCTTAGTTTGACAAAAATCTGTAGGAAAGGTCTAAATGTATGCCAAATTCTAGGCTCAAATTAGATCATTTAGGCCACTTTTAATATAGGAGTTGTTTATGGCCAACATTGGTACCAACTTGGACCATTTAGGATCCAACTAGTTTTCTTCCACTTTGAGCACATCTCTTTCATCCTAAATGGCTTCTCTAACCATTCCATATCATTCCAAAATAGGTGGATCAAAATTTTACCATTTGAAATACAATTATGCATATATCCTTATTAGTAATTTCATAATACTCATACATTGCCATAACTTGTTCTACATCCACATTCTCCTACTTTTATGCATGGTTCCATCATAAAACATGAAGTATTATCATCATATAAATCATAAGTCTGGCAAGGTGCATATCAAGTGTCATATACATACATATGCAACAATTTAATATAAAATGAGATTCTAATATATTATTGCCTACTATCTATGGCTTCTTTTGATCTTAACCATGGTTTGGAGAACCTGAAATGGTTTGTGGGAGCATGAAGGGTGAGATTCGGGAGAATCTTAGTAGCTAATCTCAACCAACTTAATACATACAAGAATGTCATGAATCAATAACATGCATGTGGTGCAAGAATGCAATGCTCATGCCTCATATAAATCAAATGCATCATAAAACATAAAGTCTCATTCCTTTCATAGCCATGGCTTCATCATAAATTTGCTAGGCTTAACTTTTCTCAACCCGGGGGCTAAGGAAGAGCTACTATGCTTAATTCTAAGCCTTAAAGGAGTTAGGAGTCGAAACATTTATCATTCTCATTCATATAGCTCAATATGGAACTTATGCTAAAACATGTATCATGAATGTATCAAACAATAACACATACAAACATTATAGCTCATGTAAATATTCAAATGTATGCAAGAGAGGGAGATAAAGCTACCTTGTGATTCTAGGAACTTTGAGGTACCACAATCCCACTTATAAGCTTTCTTTTTCTTTACTTTTTTTGCCTTAGCACCCACAAATGAGTGAGTTTGGGTTAACTTGACCTACATAAAACAATTATAAGGCAAATTAATCTTATAAAACTCATTCTAGGTTCCAAGATGCTCACTTAATCTCATTAGAATTCAATATGCTACATAAGCTAGTTTTGGTCCATTATGAAACAACCTTTGGTTTTTCCTTTCCTAACCCCAAACTCTTGCTTTCTTCAAGCCTTAGAACTCTCAAGGGACTCATTTGAATCATTACATACTTGGTTAGAAAGCTTTAGAACTAACTTGCTTCAATACCTCATTTAGGCCTTTAAAATTTCAACTTCCATTTTAAGACTCATAAATTCAATCCAATGTTTCTATAATTCCTTATTTATCATATCTAAGTCTCTAGATCTATTAGAATTCAAAGAATTATTCCCTAGGTATCCATTCTCTCCTTGGTCAAAGCATATGTATATAGGAAGCTTTATGGAGTTTTGCTACCTTCTCTTAGGAATTTGACACATATTCTTATTCCTTAGTTTCTTTAAAGTCTAGATATGAATAAATATGGCTTGGGTTATCTTCTTAAAATTCCAAAATTCTTAAGGTGCAATTGAAACTTTAACTTTTCTACTTTGCTTTCTAATGCTTTTTTCGTAATTCTAATTGCATTTTCTAATTCTCCATACCTTAAAACCTTTGTTCCTAATCTATTTTGATCAAAATTCTTCTCCTTTCACTTTCCCCTTCGTTAGGCTGAACATACACAAGAAGAAAGAACCAAGAACAAGCAAGTTTTAGCCATGAATGCTTACCTTTTCTTCAAAGCTTAACAAGAGAGTAATTTGATGTTACAAATTATTTCTTCAAATCTTCACCTTCTTCCCAAGGTTCAGCCACAAACTTACTCTTTTTAAGAAGCTAAAACCATCAATAGAAAGACCTTTAAAAGGAGAAGAAGTTTGGTGAAGAAAATCTCATGAAAAAAGCAGCTAAAATCTTACATTTCTTGCCTTTTCTTTCTTCTTCTTCCTCCCCTCTTTTGGCACACCTTTGGTTCTATTTCAAAGTGTTTTAAGTCAATTTGGGAGGTGGTGGGGCATGGCTAGCTTGATTTAAGAAGGAAAGAAGATATTTTAAACATTTTCCTAAATTCCTCTTATGTCCCGCAACTTTGACCACGTTGTTTGGGCTTGTTTTAAATCCTTTTTTAGAACCATATTTTCCATATGAAAATTTAGGTCCTTTAATTCACAAAATGCCTTTGGTTTCACCCAAATTAGATTTAAAAACTTACCGAACCATCTGGTCAAAGTTTGGATCAATTGACATCTTAAATCATACACCGGAAGGGTTTTAACCATTCTAAGGGTTCCTATAGTTTTTAAGGTCTCTGAGAACCCTGAAAAACTCAAGTTTCCCATTAAAAGCTCCCTCCATTGAGTTTTCAAAAAGTTACCCTAAATTATAAAAATACCATTGCCTTTTTAGGTGTTTTAGTTAGCCATCCTGGCTCCGATTTCAGAGCATCTTTGGCTTTGTATCCTTATTTTTAAATGTTTATATTATTATTCTAATTTTATTTATCCTTTATTCCTTTGATTCTAGGGTATTCCTTTTTATAACTCATCGATTCCAATTCAATTTTAGAAAGACCGAGTATTACACTAACATTGATATTCCTATAACCGAAATGGAGGTTATCAACCCTGAAGTGAGTATGATGACTCTTACTGGAGAATTTCAACCATAGACTATCTATTTGTAGAGCATTACTAGTAATACTTTAGCACACATTTTGGCAGATACTGTATCTACCCACAATTTTATTAACCCTTATTAGTTGCTACTATGAATTTGAAACTCTAGCCCATTTCACCATTCAGAGTCGTAATGGGAAGTAGGCAATATCTTGAATGCACTTGCAAGGCTACTCAAGTTCCACTATCCTAATAAGTTCATCTCTTCAACATTAGCTTTGACGTCCTAAACATTAAGGGAGTAGATGTGGTACTAAGGGTTCAATGGTTGGCGACTTTAAGACATATAGTTTCTAACTTTAAGGACTTAACTATGTCCTTCATTTTTTATTGACAGCATATTACTTTACATGACCAATTACCTTTAAGTGTTTAGCCATTAACAATTTTTTAGCCGCAATCTTTAATTGCAAGAAACTTTATCTCTTGTTGCTATCATATAAGCCATGCTAATATGGAAATTAACATGAACAGCAGTGTCCATTTGGAGCTTGACCAAGCATTTCAGCAATTACTTTCCTCACATTCCTTGGTTTTCATTGAACCAACCAAGCTTCCACCATGTAGAGGTGTGGACCATCAAATTCACTTTTTTCCTAATGCAGCATCAATGAAAGTTTAAACCTTATTAGTATTTAAACTTTCAAAGAGAAAAGGTGGAAAGAATGGTACAAGAAATGATGGATCATGGCATCATTTGGCAAAATAAGAGTGCTTTCTATCCTTTTGTGCTCTTAGTCAAGAAAAAGGATGGAACTTAGAGGTTTTGAGTGGAGTACCATGCTCTCAATCCTATTACAATCAAAGACAAGTTCCCCATTCCAATAATTGATGAAATGTTGGATGATCTTTATGGGAAATGGGTGTTTTCTAAGCTAGATCTTAGATCTAATTACCACCAAATGAGGATGGCAATAGATGATATCCATAAGATTGCTTTTAAAACCTTATTAAGTAATTATGAGTTCTTGGTTATGCCATGTGGCTTAACCAATGCTTTATCTATCTTTCAAGTGGCTATGAATGAAAATTTCCACCCATTTATCAGAAAATTTATGGTTGTCTTCTTCAACAACATCCTATTGTACGACCCATCTTACGAAACACACCACTGCTATTTGTAAGATGTGTTGCAATGCCTACAATAGAACATTTTCTTTGTTAGGCTATCAAAATGTAAGTTCTACTAATATTCAAAAGAATACGTGGACCACATAATGCCTACCAAAGATGTCGAACCAAATCCCACTAAAATTGAATTATATTACAATGGTCCAGACCAACCACCATTAAATAGTTAAGAGGTTTCTTAGGACTTACGGGGCCCTATAGGAAGTTCATAAAAAGGTATGCTTATGTAGTAGCTTCCTTGACTTCATTGCTTAAAAAGAACTCCTTTGAGGGGAATGCTTAGGCAATGAAAGCATTCTTAAATCGTAAAAGTGTTATGACCACAACACTTGTCCTCCACTTACTAGATTTCTCTAAATTCTTTTGTGTAGAAACTAATGCCTCAAGTATAGGTATAATGGCAGTGTTGTTATAAGAATACCAACTAATTGCTTATTTTATGGCCAATTCATCCACTTATGTGTGAAAGATATATGCAATAACTCAAGCTATGGGTGTAACACTCGGTTTGCCATAAAAGGGCCAAAAAGGCAAGATTTTCAAAGGAGGTCCCTAAATTCAAGTGGATAGCGGCCAAATAAAATTAGAAGGATAAACTAGACCTCTAAAAATGAAAATTTGAGGCTTAAGTTGTCTGAAAACTCGAGCTAGAAGAGCTAAGAAAATTTATGAAAATAAGTTGGAGCATTTTTATAATTTTTGAAAATTTTGGAAACCTCACACGAGAGATTTTTAAATGAAAAATTTGAGCTTTTTGATATTCTCAAAGGCTTTAAAAATCATGGAAATCCCTAGAATACTTAAAACCCCTCCGGTGAGTGATTTTAGCAAAAAGTTGACTGGAACTTTGACAAAATAGTTTGGAATAGTTTTAAATCTAATTTAGGTAAAAATAAAAGTAATTTATAAGTTAAAGGACCTAAATTTTATAATGGGAAAGACATATTTCAAAAAGGAGTTCAAATGAGGTTAAACGGAGAAACAATAGTTTAGGGACTAAATTGAAAAGTGAAAACATAGGATAACTTTACCTTTTGGCTCTTTCATACATTCAGCCACTTGCTCCAGCCCTTAATCATGTTTTTTCTAGTCTGAAGTAGAGCTGAATGGCAGCCAAGGATACACACAAGAAGAAGGAGAGCAACCAAGTGAAAGAGTAAGAATTTTAAGGTTTTTCATGCTTTTTGCTTCCCTAAACTTATTCCCCCTTTTCTCTTCTCTTTTTCTATGGCTTGATTATTTATCTTGGTGCTAGTTTATGGCTGAGCCAGTGCAGGGAGGAGGAGACTTGAGAGAACTCATGGGAGCATGAAATAGAGATCTTGAAAAGCTAACAAATGAGGTAAGAAGCCATGGACTTCTCTTGCTTCATCTTGTTTTCTACTCTTAGTCATGTTTGGGTCAGACCTAGCCCACTTAAAGGAAGATGAATTTTGACCTTAGCAAGAGAGAAACAAGTGTTTGAGAGTGTAAGAATTAAGAATAGTCCATTGTAGGGAATTGGGAAGCAATGAAATTCAAGTTGGAGAATCTTGGGGTTTTGGAAGAAATGATCAAATCTAATTTTCTCTAGAGATATTCTAGCTTATGTAAAACACTATATGAGTTTATTAAACCTCTAGAAAAATTTATGGAAGCCATTCCTCCAAGAAAAAGTAAGCTATTCCATGGGTCTTCTCTTAGGGTGTTAGTCTCAGCCCAGAGAGGAATATTATGCCTAGGGAGTGATTTTTTTTATTCTAAGGTTATAAGAGGCTTATATATGAATTATAGGTGCCAGACGAACCAATAGATTGAATTTAGAAAGCTTGGTTTGAGAGTCAAGATTTTAGGTCCTAATTTAAGCATAATGAGGCAACCTAGACTTTGGCTTCCTAGAATGAGTTCAAGAAGGTTTCAATGAGTCTATATGGATCCATATAGTTTAGAAAGAATGAGAGTTGGGAGCCAAGAGTAAAATTTGAGGTGGTTGCTTCATTGCGTCTTAAATGGACCATATGTATGATTCAAGACCAAGTGAGCTAGCGTAGGATTTTATGAAGCTAGAATTGGTTCCAAGACTTGATTTGTGTTATGTTTGATGTGTCAAGGCCAAGAGAATCAAGAGCTCTCCCTTTGTGAGTGCTTAGCTAAGAAAGGAAAGGAAAGGAAAAAAGAAAGGGGAAAGCTTGAATTGCTAGCTTGAGGTAGCTCTCTAACTTTTTTTTTCATGCATTACTTAATTCATTGGTTATCTTGGATTGCTTGTGTGTGTTTGACAATTGTGAATGTTTGTGACCATTGGATTTGAGTCTTGGTTCCTTGACTTTTTTATGAAGTTGTTTTGTTGTGCAATGGCTTGAACAGGCTTAGTAAAACCAAAAGACCTTTGAGAAGGGTGAGGAAGAGCCAAAAGTCCCTAAAAGTGGATGAGACAAGGCGAAAAGTCTCAAGAAAGAGTAAAGCTAAGTCAAAAGTCCCTAAATATGGGTGGAGCAAATCCAAAAGTCCCAAAAAAGTAAGTGAGGCTGAACCAATAACCTTTAGAGCCTATGTTAGAGTTATTTGCATTTGTATGACATGAGGAAAATGGCTATGCATGTTTTAGAAAAGTTTATGGCATGCTTGCATTCCTTGACTTGAAAATGAATCATATATGTATGTTTGAAAGGGTAAAAGAGCTATTAAGATTCTTTGAATCTCACTCTTTCCCCCACATGTCTACTTTTGTCTAAATAGAGCCTAAGGAGTAAGAATTGGAAGCCATATGCCTTGAGGAGTGCAATTTTGACAATAGGATAGAGATTCATATATTATGATGTCAAAGATTGTATACAAATGATGTATATGTGATGTAAATAGTTGAACATATGTAAAAACATGTATTTATAATGAATGAAAGGATTTTAGAACCATATGTGCTTGTATGTAAGATTTTGACATTTAGATGCCTAGTTGTGCCTTTTGTGGTCTTATGTATGAGCTCAAGTTAGGAAGTGGTTTTGAGATGCATGAGTATTTGGACCTCTTGAATAGCTCTTGTATGCTGATTTTAGCCATTTACACGTGCCTAATTGGTTATGGTTAGAGTAAGAGGGCTTTTGGTCTTGTTTTGACCCTTTTTGACATTTAAAAAGGCAATTTTTTCACCCTATACCCCAAGTTAACAAAATGAGCGAGTTTAAGCTTGAAATTTGGCATGAATATAGATCTCATCTAGAGCTTTTTTTTAAACTAAGAATCACTATTTTTGAAGCTCTAGAGAATTAATTATGAATTTTCAAAGTTGAAAAAATTTTGTATATTTGGTATATGCACTATTCATGTGGCCAGTTTATAATTCTATGTTATTCAAGGGCCAAATGATATCCAATACTTATAAATTTTACAAGTATAAATTAGACACTATATATCAATTGAGAGCACCTCATTTGGAGCTCTGTAGAGAGAGAACCGAATTTTTGAAATTAGAAGTCAGTTGCAGGATGTAGCAGAGACCTATGTTACTATTCTATTATTTTTTCTAGTTGAGATAGTATTTTCTTGGTCTAAAAATATTTTTAGTCATTATTTAACATCTAGAGCTTTCCAAAAAGTTACATATGCATCATTTTGATTTTTTTAGAATTATTTATGATTTTCTAAAGTTCATATTAAAAAACTATCATGGCAACCCGAGAGCAAAAATGCAAATCAATGAGAAATGGTTCTTGATCCGTGTTGTAGGCCTCAAATTGTGTTTTCTCTTATATATTTGAGTATGTTATAGATGGAAATGAATTAAGGTAAGTTTAAATGGCCCATGTGGGCAAATATTGAATTATTTCAGTGCCGAATACACATAACTCCATCGCCAAAGTTTAAAAAATTCATGTAAATGAGTATAAAATGCTTTGTTTACTATGGCACGAGGTCTATGAGATTATGGTATTACAATGGGCAAATGACAATACTATCTATTAGGAAGGATTTTTTTTTAATTTTTACAAACCAACTTGAAGGAACTCATGAACCAAGCCATTCAAAACCTAGAACAACATTATTACCTCGCCAAATTACTAAGCTTCACTTATAAAATTGTTTACAAGTCAGGGAAAACTATTGTTACTATAGATGCCTTGTCTTGCCAATTTGAAAAGGACATGATTAAGATTCTAAAGCATGAAAATTCAAATAACACTAAGCTTTTAGCATTAAACAATAAATACAATAATGTACAACACTATTGGGATTTGCCAAAAGTGAGGATTGTGTCACTTTTGATGGCAAGATGTATATTGCAAGTGATTCATCTATCAAGAACTTGTTGTTTCAATCTACATTGTTGGAGGGACATGCAGGGGTGACAAAGACTTAAAAAAAAATAGTTGAACATTTTTTTTGGAAGGAATGAAAAAAAAAAGTTAAGGATAGCATATGTCAATAGACTAAATACATAGCATCCAAGCTAGTTGGTTTACTTCAACCCTTACATATTCCATCTTCTATTTAGACTAATGTAACCATGGATTTTATAACTAGGTTACCTAATTCTAAAGGAAAATCTATAATCATTATGGTGTTAAATAGATGTAGCAAGTATGCATACTTTGGCTCATTACCCAGCCACTTTAATGCTGCAATTGCTATTCAACTCTTTTGTGAGATAGTGGTTAAGTTACATGACTTTGGCTTCCTTGCATCCATTATCTCTAATAGAGACCTAATTTTCTTAAGTAAGTTCTAGCAACAAATGTATGAGGGTAGTGCCAATAGCCTTCATTTTAGCACAACTCACCATTTGCAAACCAATGGGTAAATCAAAGCACTAAATGAGTGTTTAGAGCAATATTTAAGAGCCTTTGTTTGTGATAAGCCCCATCAATAGAGTTCATATCTCTCATGGCCAGAATTCTAGTATAACACCTCACTTCATACCACTATAAACATGTCACCATACCAAGTGTTATATGAAGTACCATCACTAACACTTTTAGGATATGTTCCAAATATGGTGGTCATAGCTACTATAGAAGATCAACTTAAAGAGAGAGGGAAATTGTTAGAACACCTTAAGGTTCAATTGACAAAGGCTTGTCACAAGATGACAAAATATGCCAATGCACGCCACAAGGAAAAAGAATTCTAGGTTAAGGATTAAGTACAACTCAAGTTATTCCCATACCAATAAAGTTCAATGGTTCAAAGAGAAAACCAGGAACTTTTCAAGAGGTATTATGATACCTATCAAGTTGTCAACAGAATGGGCCTTGTAGCATATAACTTGACACTACCTAAAGAAAGCAAAATTCATAATGTCTTCCACATTTTTCTTCTCAAAAAATTTTAAGGCAACCCTACTTAAGTGGAAGAGAATCTTATACCAAACACTAGTTTTGCAAATGAACATAGAGCAATTGTTGACATCAAAGTAGCAAAACAACATCACCTATAAGTTTTAGTTAAGTGGAAGGGATAGCCAAGGGAGGGAGCAATGTAGGAGGATTGGGGCTTAGCACAACAATTTTTTAAAATCAAAATTGAGGACAAGGTTATGTCTAAAGAGGTGGGAATTGTTATGAACCAAAAGACAAAGAAGGAGTAGGACAAGTGGCACAGGTAGGATAGCCTAAACGGGTAAGAGAGCATCCACAATAAATGAAGGATTTTGTCATATGTTAAGGGACCATATTGACAAAGCCATTAGCTAATGATTGGGAATGATTGAATAATGCTTTTTTCCATTAATGCCTATCAAGATACTTTATTCCATTTAGGATAGTTCTTTTGTGTGTTACATTTTCATTTTTTCTAGTGTCATTTTGTAATGGTATTTAAAGTTTCTTAAAATCTATGTTGGCCAAGATGACGAATGAATGAAGTTTTAGAGTGTGGCCTGTGAATATTGGAGCAAGTTGGTAATCTTCATAAGCAAGTCAAACAAGTTAGCTATAACACCCTAAAATTTATTAAGAATAATTATAAAGGATTATGGAATTATAAAGGGAGATTTGAGAAAATTATAGGAAACAAGAATTTAAGGAAATGGAAATTTTGGGCTTTTGAGGCAAATAATAACTTTTGGCCATTATTGGATAAAAATAGATTTAATTATAGTTATGGACCCAATTAGATAAATTAATTTAGTAAAAGGAAACATTGAATGCTTCAGCCCCATAATTAATTTAATTATGGTAAGAATTATATGTAGAAGTCCAATTCCCATCTTATGGTAGCCCGATTCATTTAGACTTACTCTAACTTTTGTAACTGTGATCCAATGTGCAACCTATAGGCCCAAGTAAAGCATAGGCCCTTAAGTTAGCCCAATACCTCACTAAAACCTTAAACTCTCTATAGCCTCCTTCCCATTCTGTAGAAAACATAAGAGGCCCAAGAGGAAATTTTAGATATCCAAAGGGGACTAGGGTTTCTTCAGCATATTGCAACCATTTCTCACTTTTAGAGGAGGATTTAGCCAAAGTGAATTATATGAAACTTAATCTTCTCTTCTTCATCTACATTTTGGTCTAATTGGTTTGTCATTTGGAAGATCATTTTCTTCTCAAATTTGAACTTTGTTATTTTGATGGATTCTTGTTGATTTTCGGAGGTGGAAGCTAGGAGAACCGTTTAGTGGGTATCTCTTCCTCATTTTGATGTATTTTTTGTTGGATAATGGTCTCAATGGTTGACTTACATAATAGGCTTTGATTTTGTACAAAAATACTCAAAATTTGGAGTGAGACATTAAAGTTTCTGGTGCGGGAAGCTTAAATCCATATTTAGAGTCCTTTGGTGGCTGGATAAGTGATTTTTAGGTAATTTTTAATAGTTTAATCCTATGGGTATCTAACTTATACTATGAATGTTGACTAAGAATGGTGTTTTGTTTGATTGAAGGCTTCTAGGGTGACATGGCATTGTTGTTAGCTCTTAAAGATTTGGCAACCAAGTGAGGTAATCGAGGTTTTTTTTTTCAAATTCCATGTATATGTTCATTTTAATCTAATATTTGCTACACATGTATGATTTTGAAATGCTAAATCATTGCTTGGCTACTTGAATTATTGATTTGGGATCGTGAGCAAGTCCTCGGTAGAGTTGTGGTATGGTTGCTACTCATGCATTGTGCTTTGATTGGGCACTGAGTTGTGATCAAATTCAAGAATATATTGAGTTGTTAGCGTGCTAGATAAGGAGTTGGTATCATTGATGGGCCTTTCCTTGTGTTATTGGCCATTAATATGTTATATATGATTGCTACTATAGAATAGTAGTCACTAATAGCTCAACCAGTTCATTTGTTAATATGATGGATGATTATGATGTTTACTTGATTAAAATGCACATATGTTAATTAATTTGTGCATATATATAGAATTTCCCTTTGGTTACTGAGATTTATGTCTCACCCCTTCTTATGGGCTAACAAATTTCAGGTAAAGGATCATTAATTAAGGAAAAGAAGAAGCAAGTAGATGAGCATTCCTAATTTGAAGCTTTGTGTGGGATTTCTACACTTGGATGTATTTAGACTTAGTTAGATGCTATTCTTTTTGTAACTAAACTTGTGTAGCATCATGTTGCATTCATTTTGCCAAGTGAAGGTATTTTGACATTTGTCACTATTGATTTATTCTCTTAAGAAACTAAACTCATATTTCTATAGATTCTGATATAATAGCATTCAATTAAGTATTTTTGAAACTTATATGCATGTATGGAAATGTTATGTTAAACTAATGGATATTGGTATAATGACTTTAGATGTTTGATTTCGGTTCTATTTATGTGACTTTAACTTCCTTATGAGCCTGATATAGGAAATATGGGAGTGCCATAGCTTAATCTTGTATTTAAGGTTACTTGGTAAACTTGAGAGTAGGAACATATTAGTTTGGTACATTAAAACTTGTGCAAAGTGATTTGAGGACAGTAGGTAAGGAGTTACACAATGTGAAGTAGTCACTTGAGGCTCCATATCCCTTCTTGTTGTCATAGAGGGGAATTTACTAATATAAATCAAACTTTAGTTGCCCAAATCTAAACCTAGGTTCCTAAGTCAAGGAATTTGATAAATTACTGAGTGCTAGGGGAAATTATTGCACCAAGACTTTGTATTTTATCTTAGGAAGACCCTTGGTATCAATTGGAGAGAGATATAAGTGAGTAGAAATGAATTATGAGGAGTTAAGAACCAAAGAGGGGTTGAGCTGTGGCTAAAACTACCTAAGGATCTCATAGAACCGAGGTGGCACAGATAAAAAATTTTGCCTAAGTAAGGCAACAGAACCAAATTGCACTACAACATAAGTCTTCAGGCTGCAACATAACACAAGAAATTTTAGGAAAGCTGATCTAGTAGCTCATCTCACTACGGTGTAAGGAAAGCTCGTCATGATGAGAAGTAGGAAATTTTGAACAATAAGGTTCAGAGGGTAACCTTGCCACAATGGATGAAGCTTGAGTCATGGCGAAAGACAAGAATTTTCCATTTCTAGGTTCTAGTAGCTAGTTAAGTCACAGCGTGGGCACTTTAGGCTATGACACAAGATAAAAAATTTGTGTTCCAGGCTATTAGAAACCAATTTGGCTATGGCGAAGTTACTCTAAGTCACGGCCTAAATCTCCAAACCTCCATTTTAACCTAGAAACCTTGGTTCTCACTATGATAATGACATATATTGACTTGTAGGCTAATGTAAATGAGTTTTTATGCTTCTTATAATTGAATGTGAATGGAATTGAGATCTTATATGAGAATTTTATTATCCTTTAGTTATGAATCTTCTTACTTATCTATTTGGTGGTTAGGAATAATTAAAAAGGTTCAAATTTTCCCATGTTTAACCTTAAATTCTCATGTTTAAGAGACCAATTAAGTTTAATCAATGTGTTTGGTAGTTAGGGTCGTTACATGAGAAAATTTGCAACATTCAATGAGGCTAGTCCTTGCACCATGTCTCCATTTTAGAGCATATTTTAGCTCACTGTTAAAGCACAATTTCTCCACCTTATCTTAAGACATCTTTGAGAAGAAGAAATCTTTCTCATTTTTGCCATAAATAAAGGTCCATAAGCTTAGTTTTTTCAAGCCAATTAAGTTCACAACAATCATATACACCATTAGTAAGAGAAACAAAGAGCTTAGAAACATCCTTGTTATAGCAAGCTTCAAGGTTTGATAATGGCTGAAGGTAGCTTGTTTTTTGGCATTTTGATTCATCTGGATATTGTATGTGTAACACCATCATTTCTAACTTATACCCATCATCCCTTACATGCTCATGTGAGATATGGTAAGAATAAAGTGAGAACTTCCATTGGATTCATTCACTTTCTTGCATTGCGTCATGGTTAAAAATTTATTTCGGTGTCACATGAACAGTGTGAGCTAATGCTATGCATCCTCATATCTAATTGCACTATTACAACTCATTTCAATCCCAAAAATATGCTTTCAACCCATGGAAACCAAAAAGAGACATGGGACATGAATATGCATTCTCGGCCAGACTTGGCCCCATTTCTGGGCAAAGTTTGGAAAATCATAACTAAATCTAGAAAAATTTAAAACATGTAATCTTGGTCATTCTGGAAATCTTGGGATGTCTACTTCATGATAAAAATATTTACAAGTCACAACATCCCACATACAAGACGTTTGAAACTCGAAATGGTCTGGAGGTTGGACTAGGTCCTGATGCTGTCACAGTTTACTGATATGAACTTCAAAAATGTCCAAATAAATCCAAAAAAATACAATACGTGTAAATGATAATAATATAGAAATTTCTGGATGTTAAATAGAGAGAAAAAATATCTCCAGATCAGTTCATCAAGCCAAGCTCTCAAAAATCGATGGAACAGTACTTCTGGTCAGGCAAGATGACTGATACTGGGTAGAAACTTCAAAAATTCATATCTTCCTCTATAGACCTCCAAATGATGTGCTTCTAGTTGCTACAAGTCACTGTGATTTTTTAGTTTCTTCCTATAAAATTTCGTAGCCATTGGACCACGTTTGCCCCTCGGATGACACAATTACACAACTGACCAAATGAACAGTGCTGGTGCAAATCCGAAATTTTGATACCAACTTTGAAAAATCATAGAAAATTCCACAGACCTCCAAATGACCTAATTTTTAGCTTCCCAAAAAGCTCTAGGCAAGATATACTTACATGCCAAATTTCAAGGCAAGAAGAGGCCATTTGGTCAAACTTTTATATAAGGGGGCAAAGTGTCCATTTCCTCTGTTAAAAGAGGGCTCCAAGGGTTCAAATTTGCTTTTTCTACTCCTAAGGCTCTATGAGCACGTGGGAAAGCATCAACATAGGCTATTAAACATGACTCCAATGTCTAACAACCCAGATTTGCAAAACTCACTCTCCCACACCAAAACATACATCATGTACATATGCTAAGATCTTGCTATTCATACCAAAACTTGCTACATCATGTACCATAGTTCTAATTCTCATACATATACAATAAGTATATCTATTTACAAGTATTCATAAGTGCACACCCCATGTACATCATTAGATTACATCTCTTAACAACAAAGTGATGACAAAATGGCTATTTCACAAATCCTTTACCAATTTCCCTAGCTTCAAGCTTGGTGGCTCCCATGTCTTTGTTCACTTGGTCCACCTAGCATGTTAGGATAGTGGAGAGAAGGAATGAGATTCAAAGAATCTCAATAGCTCATCTCTCATTCAATCATACATATTATGTGCAAAGCAAGCTTTTCAAATACATGTATGGAAAAGTAGAAGTCATGAACATTTTAAAAGCAACCTTGGCATGTGAATCAAGCATACAATACATTCAAGGGTTCACCAAATGTTTGGATTGGCCTCACACTTCTCCTCATGAATTTTGGACTTGCCTCACCCACTCTTGAGCACTTTGGACTCAACCATACTCTTGAGAGTCCACATTGCTTTTGGGAGACCCTTTGCTTTGTCTCAACCAAGCTCGAGGGTTCTTGGCTCATCCTCACCCAAGGGAAGAGTTCTTAGCCTTTCCACACTCAAGCAAACTCATACAAATATCATGGATTTATTTAACATACAACATAGCATCAAGGATCATGACATGTAAAGGCATGCTAGCATACTTTTCATAGCTTGAAAACACACATACATCCATTCTAAAACAAGCTAAACACACATCCATGCATGAGAGAATGTGGAGAGAGCTACCTTATAGGCTAACACAAGCCTTCCCTTTCAATTTGTCTTCTCCTTTCTTGATTTCACTATCACAACTAGATGGAAGTGCTTCTCTTGAGCCTAGACACACAAAGAGCATGAAATTACTCTCTCATAACTCAACACTTATTCACAAAGCTAAGGATTTCTTTATAGCAAACTCTACCAAGCATATAAGAAACTAAGGGTTCTTTCTCTCTCTAGAAGTTCACCAACTCTTCCTCTCTCTCATGTTCTCAAGTTGGTAGAACCAACATACCTAGGGAAAACAAAGAAGTAACCTTCTTCAAGAGTGGTTTTCCACTTTTCCTCTTCTGAACCAAGCCCAAAACATAGCTAATTTAACATCCAAAACCATAGCAAGAGAGGGCAAAGAGAGAAAAACAAAAATCTAAGAAGAAAAGCTATGGAGATCTTAAGTTATGCTTACCTTTTTCTTGTTCTCCTTCCTTCTCTAGGTCTTTCTCTCTCTCCTCAGCCTTTTTTTCTGCCTTAGATGAAGCCTAAGTTGGTTAAAAGGAAAAGGAGTGAATTGGGACGCTCTAAGAAGTTAAATTCTTTTTTTTCACGCTTTTCCAGACTAACCTTCACTATAGCGAAAAATAACCCTCGCTACGGCGAGCACGTACAGTCCCAGACCCCTGTTTTTGCTATGGCGCGCGCTACAGCGAGCAACTCCCTAGTTTTTGTATGGGATGTCAGCACTCGCTACAGCTAGAAATATTTTCGCTATAGCTAGAAGGCACTCTCACTATAGTTAGATCATTCTTGCTATAGTGAACAGGTACATTCACTATAGTTAGGCCATTTCTCGCTATAGCTAGCAGACTTAGAAAATTTTCAGCCCTTCGAAAAATTTTCAACTTTTTTTTTAGTTGTTATAGTATGTGCATTTTGCATATTCATTTTAGCCTAATAGTTGGTACCGGAGCCTTTGATACCTTTGCATTGCTCATTTTTAAGCTTGAATTTTTTTGTTTTCTTGCAATTTCAAGTTGCATTTTTAAAGCTTCTTTAATTCATTTTGAATATGGAAATCATTAAATTGTCCCCTTTTAACCAATTTGCATTTTGGAGCATTAAAAATGGAGGTTTGTAGCATGAGATGTTATCAAGTTTCATGGCAAGTCTGAAACACATTTGGATCAAGTGAATTAACCTGTCGAAAGGTCAAGGATGATGTAGGCAACATGTCATTTTAAGCTTCAATGGTAAACGACATGTGGTATTGGTTAGCTTATATCTACGTTTTGGACCCTTCAGCAAATGACATGCATTTCACTTAATGATTTATGGGGTTCCATTTTGGGCTTGCTACAATTTGGGCTTTTTTTTAAAGCATCATGCTATTTCATTAAAAAAAATTGAACCAATCTAGATGTGGGCTTTTTGTTTTCTAGGCCTTTTAAGAAATAAGACTTCTATGTTTGGACTATTTTTGCTACTTTATAATATGGGCCTATTATTAAATTTTGATATAAGCCAATGTAGCAATTTTTTTCAAATCTTTATTTTGGACAATATAAGTACATTTTTGACAATATTTAGTGAAACCTTTATCAAAAACATTCATAAAATTATTTAACATTGTTTAATTTAGTTAAAAAAATTTTAAAATTTTTTTAGACAATTTAGGTTAATTTTTAACAATATTGATGGGCCTTTTGTCAAAAAAATTTTGTAAAATTAATCTTTTTATCATTTTATTTATGCCTAATTTTGGTTAATTATTATTTAGGTAATAATTATGACATATTTTGGTTAAATTAAATTAATGGGAGAATTTAATTAATTGATTAATCATTTTTTTGTCAAGTTAATTAATTGATTAACTGTTTAATTCTCGTTATTAAATATTTGTTTATGCACTTATATTTAAGTCATATACACGAATTTAATTTTACTAAATGTCATGTGATCTATATAATTTTAGTTTAATTAGAATTTAGTCACAACATCTTTAATTATTCTAAAATCATACATAACATATTAAAATTACATTTATGATCACTTAAAGAAAATAAAATTAATTTGTAATTAATTGTATTTAATATAATAATCATTATTTTACAATATTATTATCATATTTTATATGATTAGTTAGGGTGGAATAATGAGTTTTGTTTTTAATTAATTTACCCTTGAGGATTTAAATCAAAGATATAATTTGCTAGTTCATCATATTTTGTACATGAATCTAATTAAATAAAGCTTAGCTTATAGATAATTTTATTTGCTATTAGGCTTGTAGTTTGAAAAACACATTTTGCATTAGTAAGACATATCATACGGAATATTTAATTGCCTTAAAGTATTGATGTAACATGTGATTATTTGCAACTTATCAACCAAATAACATATCTAATTTTCAAATTCTTGAACTGAGCGGAGATAACTAAGACATTGAGAGAGAGAGAGAGAAAATAATTCCCTAATTAAGATTTGAAGGAAATTAAAATTCATTCTAAGTTGAATCCAAATACTTACCTGGATCATAATGGAATCTTAATTTTTCTTGATCTCTGTCCCATGCAATTCTGACTAAAGTCACCAAATGGAATTTTGATTGTTGTTAATACTCTATGTTTTTTCTCTTTTCTTTTGAGGGATTTTTGTCTTTTAGGTCAATTTTTTTTAGAGAGAGAGAGAAAGGTGGGTTGCACACACTAAGACACAATTCATTTAATTGATCCCCACTTATTAAGTGATTTGAATTTTGATTTGTAAAATTCAAATTAAAAAATATAATTAATTTCAAAAGAAATAATTAATTCATTAATTTAAATCATAATTAATTTAATTAATTTTTCCTCAAGCCCTCTAATTAATGGATCAAGTCAACTTACCATATGCGCATATGATGAGATGAATAACAAAATTTTCTACTCCTATTGGTCTTTTATACTAGGTTCTTGCCATGACCATATTGGTAGAATCTGTAATAGCTCTCACACTAGAAATCTAATTATAAGATCAACATGAGAGATGTATCCATTAGATATACTTTAGATGCTCATTCATATGCCTCAAATGTCTTAAATTCACCCATATATACCATATTCTACACTCACAGCCAATCTAATCCCTCTTGAACTTAATATTACTCAAATTGCTTTTTTCATATCATAGTATCCCCATTTATGATATTATTAAGAATAATTCATAGTGGACATTGTAACGCCCGGTACGTTGTAAAAATACCGAAATGGACCAGTTTGAAAAGTAAGCTCTCTGAGATGAGTGATTCAAGGCCAAATAAAATTTGGATAAAATTTTAAATAATAAAAAATAAAGATTTGAGCCTTGACTTTCTCAGAAACTAGGTCGAAGTGATTCGAAAAATTTGCTGAAAGACCAGTAGCATTTTCATAAATAAGTGCAATTTTGGAAAAGCACCTAGGAGGGCTTTTTAAATAGAAATTTTGAGTTGCCCAAGGTTCTCAGAGGCCCTAAAAACCATGGAAAGCCCCAGGACCAATAAAGCTCCTCCAGTGTACTCTTTCCGATGTCGATTGATCCAAACTTTGACTGATTCGTTCAAGAAGGTTTTTAACTCCAATTTAAGTGATTCTAAAGCCATTTTTCTTAATTGAGGACCTAAATTTTATAATGAAAAAGATGGTTCTCAAAAAGGAGTTAAAACGAGGGAGAAACGAAAATGCAAAGTACGAATGACAAAATTAGAAATTTTTGAAAAAATCACTTTTTCCTCCTTATATCTATGTGGCGCCCACTTTCCTCCCCATTTAGAATCAAAAAATTTTGCATAATTTCAGAAGGGAGAGTAAGGGTTTTGGGCGCACCAAGAGAGGAGGAGAAGAAGAAGAAATTCTAAGTTGAAGGTATGAAAAATTGGTTGTTTTTCATGCTTTCTCTCCACCAACCTCTTCTCCTCTTTTTCCCTCTTCTTCTTCATGATTTTTCTGAAGTTTTGAAGGCTGTTTTGAAGGGAGAAATATAACATCATAAATTCTAGCTCATTTGATGCCATTTATAAGCTTTGTATTATCAATCCCACAAGATCATATGAAAAGGGGATGAAAATAATAAACTTTTTTCGCGTTGCGCTATGTCAAAAAAAATCAATTGGTGTCACGTGGACTGTGTGAGCTCATACTATACTTCCTCATATTTAATTTCATTATTACAACTCATTTGTATCACAAAAACATGCCTACAACCCATGGAAACTGAAATGGAGTTCAAAATAAACAAGCACATTTTCGGCCAGATTTGCTCCATTTTCTGACCCAACTTTGAAAAATCATAACTAAATCTAGAAAATTTGAAATCATGCAATCTTCATCATTATGGAAATATTAGGATGTCTAATTCACATAAAAATATGCCCAGGTCATAAAATTCATCACACAGGACGTTTGACATCCAAAAAGCTACAGAGTCGCTGGCTGCTTGGGCTATTGTTCAGTTTACTAATACAAATTTCTGAAATTTATAACTAATTTTATAAACATTGAAATCACACACATTCAGTCATTCTGGAAAGCTACAAATGTTAACTTGATAGTAAAAATAATTCCAAAATGAAACAGATATGTCTAGTCAGCTGGACCCTATGGAACAGTAACTGGACTCATGGGGTGCTATTGATACTGACAGTTAACTTCAAACATGCATAACTCACTGCTCAGACCTCCAAATGAGGTGATCTCAGTGGCCACAGAAAACTTATGACCTCTAGTTTATGAATGTAAATTTTCATAAGTATTGGACACCATTTGGCTATCAGGTGACACAGAATTCAAAACTACCAGTATAAACAGTACCCATACCAGAATCCATGAAAAATCCCAACTTTGAAAATTCATTAAATATTCTCTAGGTCTCCAAAAATTATGATCTTTAGCTTCCCAAAAATATCTTAATGAGACCTAATTGCATGCCAAGTTTCAGGGCAAGACTAACTCATTTGGCCAAAAAATGACATAGGATTCCATTATGGTCAATTTTGGCTCCATATTGGGTACCAAAATTGCCAAATGGATTCCCCTTGGTCTTAGTACCTTTTGGGCAAGTTTAAAAGAATATTTAAGATTTTTGTGAGCTTCCCAAATGGTCCCAAACCTTATGCATCTCATTTTGGCCATTCAACCCACATTTATACACATATTCATCAAACTTCACATTCTCATACCATGGCATTTCACACTCAAAACATGTGCTAATGATCATATATCATTTCCATATATCTAAACATCACATAATAGTATGTTTACATCTATCTCAAGGTTCATAATACATATACAACATCATATACATCTTGGACCATTATCATGGTTCCAAAATAGACAAAATAAGCATAAGCTTGTCAATTGTCCCTCTTCATGGTGGTTGGCTCCCTTCACCATAATTTCTTGGTCTACCTAGCATGTTAGGACATTTAAGAGGAGGGAGTGAGATTCAAGAATGTCAATAGCTCATCTCTCATTCCATCACACATAATATGTGCAAGCAAATTTCACAAATGCATGCATGAAGAAAGTAGAAATCATAGGCATTTTAAAAGCAACTTTGGCATGTGAATCAATCATACAAGACATTCAAGAGCTCACTAAGTGTTTGGATTGGCTTCACACTTCTCCTCATGAATTTTGGACTTGCCTCACCCATTCTTTAAGCACTTTGGACTCAACCATACTCTTGGGAGCCCACTTTGCTTTTGGGAGACTCTTTACTTTGTCTCAACCAAACTCAAGGGTTCTTGGCTCATCCTTACCAAAGGGAAGAGTTCTTGGCCTTTCCACACTCAAGCAAACTCACACAAACATCATGTAATCATTTGAAAACATAACATAGCATCAAGCATCATGGCATATAAAGGCATGCTAGCATACTTTTCAAAGCTTGAAAATACACATACATACATTCTAAAACAAGTTAGACACACATCCATGCATGAGAGAAGGTGGAGAGAGCTACCTCGTATACAAGCATACACTTTTTCCTTAGCTTTCAAGCCTCCTCTTTTAGTCACACACCCACAAGTTGGTGGAAATAGTGTCTCTTGGCCTAGACACAAATTATAGGAGCCAATTAAGTTCATGAAATAATGTCTAGGGCCATGCAACTTGCTTAAACCGTAGATTACTCTACAACCTCCATTATGGTCCATATTGGCATCTAATGAAGCAACGCCCCTCACATGATTTCTAGGCCTCATTCTTTATTCTCAAATATGATTCTTGACTCCTTTTAAGCCTCTTGGAGTCATCACATCATTAAAACAAAGGGCCTAATATTATGTTACTTCCTTAGGTCACAATATGGAACCTAAAGCACTAACTCATTCTCTAAGCTTCCTAAATTTTTTCCAAGGTTTCCCCTCACATTCATTCATCATATATGACTCAAAAATGGGTTTGAAACAATTTAAAACTCTCCCTAACTATGCCATCCCTACTTGGCCGAAACTTAGAGCATAAATAGGATTTCATGGCTTCTTGATTTTTCCTTGATGGGAGAACCATTTAGGGAGGATGTTAAGAGTTGTAGGAGGTTAAGGAAACACTTAAATAGCCAAGAGAACTCATAGATTAAATCATTTTTTACAATCCCCTTAAATGCTCTACACTTTTCTAACTTTTAGGTTCATGACTTTCCATGGGGTTTTGTTCATTTTCATGGAGGAAGAGGCATATGGGGGACCTCTTAGGGATCTTAGGAGCACATTTAAACATTCATTTAAGCCTAAGAACATTCATATAAAATCAGATTTGCAAGGGAGCATTTGGATCCCTAATGATTCCATTTTGTTTCCTAATGTTCCTTTCTTAATTTTATTGGTTCATTCTTAACCCTTGCCATCTAAAACCTCTAATCCCTCCACAAATTGGACAAAAATCAGCTCATAAGACTTGGGCTCATGGTGGTCAAATTCGTGCAAGAGGAAGGGGGAGGGAGAGAAACTACCAAAGAATGGAAGTTTTACCTTATTTTCTTGCTTCCTTTGGCTTATTCTTCCACTTGGTTGGCTTACTCCCTCAATTTTCGAAATTTCCCTCTCTGTTCTGCCCCAAAAATAGCACCAAACTCTCCATTAAAATCATAGAAAGAAAGCTTGAGAGGAGAGGAGCAAGGTTCAAGAAGGAAGGCTATGGAATTTCTTAAAGTTTCTTACCTTTTTCTTGAATTTCTTCCTCCAAAATCCTCCTCCTCTTGTGCGCCTAAGAAGCTGGAGTTTTCCTTTGAAATTGGGCAGAAGCAAGTCCGTCTTAGAGAGGAGAGAAAGAACGTGGCATATAAAGAAGCTTCCTTTAACACTTTAATGCCAATTTTGCCCTTCGTTCTTAGCATTTTTGTTTCTCCTTCATTTTAGCTCCTTTTTGAGATCCGTCTTTTCCATCATAACAAATAGGTTCCCAATTTAATAAAATGCCTTTGAAATCACTCAAATCGGAGCTAAAACCTTCCCGAACAAATCGGTCAAAGTTTAAGTCAACCGACGTCGGAAAGAGTACACTAGAGGGGTTTTACCAGTCCCGGGGCTTCCCATGGTTTTTGGGGCCTCTGTGAACCCTGGGAAACTCAAAATTTCCATTTGAAAAGCCCTCCTAGGTACTTTTCCAAAATTACACTTTTTTACGAAAATACCACTTGCCTTTCGGCAAATTTTTCGAATCACTCCAATCATGGTTTCTAGGCAACTCAAGGCTCAAATCCTCATTTTCTATTATTAAAAATTTTATCCAAATTTTATTTGGCCTTGAATCACTCATCTCAGGGGACTTACTTTGAAAGCGTGCTCGTTTTCATCATTTAACGAAAACTGGACATTACAAGAACAGAGGGGAAATTTTGAAATTCAAGTAAGAAGGCTAAGGAAAGCAAGAACAAGCAAGGAAATTCAAGGAAAACAAGGTATTTTGTAATTCTTCCACTTAGTCTTCCTCCTCCCTTCCTTCAAGCATATTTCGACCTAGATATAGACAGCCCTAGGGAGTTAGATTTTCGACCAAACCAAGGATGATTCTTAGGTATTTGATGGAGAGGAATAAGAATATGCAAAGGAAACCATGAAATAGGCATTAGAATGCAAGATGTAAAACCTAAGGTTTCTAGTGCACCTTTCAAATTCTGAATTCATATGATGCTTCCTAGGTCTAATTAAGAGTATAAATGAGTTCTTAAGGCACCTAAGATGCTCCCCATAAGCTTCATCCTTTAAGAAAACTCCAATGAGCCCAATTGGTGTCCTAGTCTTGGCCTAGGCATGTTTGTGTAGTAGGGGAGGGTTTCAAATTTTTTTAAGGCTATTCTTGAGTCATATTTGGTAAATGAAAATGAAGGGAGGCCTTGGAAAAAATTTAGAACTCATAGAAATTGATTTGGTGACTTAGGTTCCATAATATGACATCAAGAAGCAACATGGTGCTAGGCTTTTTGTCTTAACGATGTGATGACTCCAAGAGGCTTAAAAGGAGTCAAGAATCATGTTTGAAAAGAAAGAATGAGGTCTAGAAGCCATTTGAGAGGTGTTGCTTCATTAGGTGTGATTATGGACCATAATGAAGTCTATAGAGTAATCTAGTGGTTCATCAAGTTATGTAGCCTTAAAATGTGTTTCATGAACCTAATTGGCTCCCATAAATTGTATCTAGGCCAAGAGGAACCTTCCCCACACTTTTGTGGTTGTGTAGCCAAAAAGAGGAGCTTAAATTCAAGGGAAAATTGTATGAATTGGTGCAAGGTAGCTCTCTCCACCTTCTCTCATGCATGGATGTGTGTTTAGCTTATTTTAGAATGTGTGTATGTGTATTTTCAAGTTATGAAAAATATGCTAACATACCTTTATATGCTATGATCCTTGATGCCATGCTATGTTTTCTAATGAGTGCATGATGTTCGTATGAGTTTACTTGAGTGTGGAAAGGCCAAGAACTCTTCTCTTAGGTGAGAATAAGCCAAGAACCCTTAAGCTTAGTTGAGACAAAGCAAAGAGTCTTCCAAAAGCAAAGTGAGCTTCCAAGAGTATAGTTGAGTCCAAAGTGTTCAAGAAATGGGTGAGGCAAGTCCAAAACCCATGAGAAGAAGTGTGAGGCCAATCCAAAAACTTGGTGAGCTCTTGAATGAATTGTATGAGTTGTTCACATGCCAAGTTTGCTTTTAAAAGGTCTATGGCATTTATTTTCTCCAAACATGCATTTGTAAAGCTTGCTTGCATATATTATATATGATTGAATAGGAGATGAGCTATTAGGATTCTTTGAATCTCATCCCCTTCTCTCTAATGATTTAACATGCTAGGTGGACTAAGCAATTATGGTGAAGGGAGCCAACAACCATGAAGAGCAAGGATTGACAAGCTTATATATCATTTTGCCCATTTTGAAACCATAATGATGGTTCATAATGTATATAATGTTATATATGTACCATGAACCTTGAGACATGTGTAAATATACTATTATGTGACGTTTAGATGTATGAAAATGATATATGACCCATAGCACTTATTTTGAATATGTAATGCTAAAGTGTGCAATATGGAATTTTGATGAAAGTATGCATAAGTGTGGGTTGAATGGCCAAAATGATATGCATGAGATTTGGGACCATTTGGAAAGCTTACTCAAGTTTCAAATGTACTTTTAGACTTGCCCAAAAGGTGCTAAGACCAAGGGAAATCTATTTGGCAACTTTGGCACCCTATAAGAAGCGAAAATTGACCATTATAGAACCCTATGTCACTTTTTAGCCAAATGAGTTAGTCTTAATTTGAGATTTGGCATGCAATTAGGTCTCATTGAGATCTTTCTAGGAAGATAAAGATAATAATTTTTGGAGGTCTACAAAATATTTGATGATTTTTCAAAGTTGGCAAAATTTATAGAAATGGTTTGATACATTGTTACAATGGTCCGAAATTATTTTCTGTCACATGAGACTCAAATGGTGTCCAATTGCCATGACATTTTATACAGAAAAACTAGGCAATCACAGTGACTCGTTCCAACTAGAAGCACTACATTTAGAGGTCTAGAGAGGAAGATATAAATTTTTGAAATTTCTGTCCAGTATCAGTAACCTTGCCCGACCAGAAGTACTGTTCTATCGAAATCTGAGGTCTATGCTTGATGAACTAATCTAGAGATATTTTTTCTCCCTATTTGACATCCATATATTTTCATATTAGTATCATTTTCATGGATTAAATTTTTTTGAAATTAATTGGACATTTTTGAAATTCATATCAGTAAACTGTGACAGCATCAGGACCCAGTCCGACCTCCAGACTATTTCACATGTCAAACACTCTGTGTGTGGGATTTTATAACTTGTGCATATTTTTACCATAAATCAGACATCCCAAGCTTTCCAGAATGACCAAGATTACATCATTTCAATTTTTTTATATTTAGTTATGATTTTCCAAAGTTTGCCCAAAAAAGAGGCCAATTCTGGCCAAGAATGAAACTCCATATTCCACCTTCCAATTCGGTTTCCATGAGTTGTAAGCATGTTTTTGTGATGAAAATGAGTAGTAATGATGTAATTAAATATGAGGATGTATATCATGAGCTCACATAGTCCACATGACACCGAATAAAATTTTCAATCATGACGCAACGTAAGAAAGTGTGTTATTTTTAATGGAATTTCTCACTTCCTTCTTACCATATATCATATGAACATGTAAATGATGATGGATATGAGCTAGAAATTATGGTGTTACAAACATGCCTTGGATACTAACATAGTTGTGCATATCTTGAATAATCTTCCTTTGGCCTACATAATATTTAGATCATAATCAATTACTTTCTTCGCATTAATCTTTTTAGGTCAAATCTATCATAACCATAAGTTGTATACTACAGTAGCAAATATTAACTCATCTTCTTATGATATTGGAAAGTTACAAGTGAATCTATGGAAGAATTTGATCCTTTTTGGGACTTACACAACAATGAAACAAGGATCTATTCACTTGCTTCCCCATTGCATTTCTTAAGCACAAACAGTATAAGTTGCATGCTATGATGTTTCTCTTAATTCATAAGAGCATATGTTGATTTGATTTATTTATCAACACTGTATAGATCTTGGTCTAAGCATACACAATATCTAACTCAAACTATACCATTATGCTTACCTCTCATAAAACCTTAAAAAAGAATTCGAATCTGGTTACAGATATTATGGATGGTGGGAAGCCATAATTCAACCTATATTTAAATCAATGTTTAGATCTCATCTCGACCTTTTTCTCTCTTTTTGTCGGTATGACATATTTATATTTTATGTTCCTTTCTATTCCATATTGGTGCCTTTGCTGTCTCATATGGCGAATACAAATGTTTCATCTTCACTTATTCTTCGTAAACATTAAAGGTCATTGCTTGTATGAATGAGTCAATCTCATCAACCTGTATGACATACTATCATTGTGTGTATGGTACCTATAATTATGGCATAACTTATTTACTTAGTCAATATTTAACTTATATATATGCTGTGATACTCTATGTCCTATGCATTACAAAGAGACTTTATATTTTTCTTATATATATCTATAGGTAAGGGCCTTCCTAGGGGACCAATTAACATTTTATACATAGACATATTATAAAGTAATACTTTTTTATGCTATTGATCTCTTTCCTTCTTGTGTCTATGCATTCATTCTCATTATGATACTCAAGGTCCTTTAGTTGGTCATGGCTTCTCATGTACTATGATTGGTCCATATTGGACTCAACATCCTACCAATGATCCCCAAGAGCTTATAACTCTCTTTAGCTATATAACTTTTTTACACCATTGTAGAACACACAATGACTGCTCTTTCTTGCTATTCAAAGATATCATATCTCTATTCAACAAAAATGTACATCCAAAAGTTAATTTAATGCATTTAGATTTCTTTTCTAATATACTATTAGCTAACAAGTATCATAGGTATTCTCTTAATAGTACTCTTATGCTATTAACTAGAATTTTACTATTATTGGTACACTAGGTCAATCATTCATAAATGTCCAAATTTGTACACATCATTTTGCATAATATCCAATAGTGTTAGAATATAGGGCTTCCTACATCATTTTCAATGTAGAATCAATTTGAGAACGTATCCCATAACCTAAACTATCACTTTTTACTATATATAGGGTATTGATGGGTTTACAATCTTTATTACTTAATTGTTTAAGGACTTTCTAATTTTGATTCTCTTGTAAAGAGTAATCAACTTTCTTGAGAAATTCTTTTGGATCTTAATTATAAAGATGTACTCTATTTTACCTATATCTTTTATCTCATAATTTAAGGATAACTACTCTTTTATGACCATTAAAAAAGATTGTCTATTTCCAGCTAATGGCATATTATCCATACGAAGGATAATATAACCAACTTCTTTTAAACCACTTAATGCAAATACAATGGTCTATATTAATTATTTGAAATTCATACAAGGTCTTAACTCGATGAAATTTCAAATATCCATTATCTATGATTACTTTAGTTTTTAAATGAACTTCTAGAGCCTTTAAACCTTTTGTTCCATTCCTTTTCTATGAAACCTAATGGTTGCTTTATATACTCTCTTTATCTTATTCTCCACTTGAGAATACTATTTTTCACATTCATTTGATGTGGTCATAAGTCTAAGCTTGTAGTTATAACTAGGACTAGTCTAATTATACAATAAAGGGGAAGGTATTTTCACATAATATATACCCCTTAGAAACTAAGTGTGTCTTCGATCTCTTGATTACTCCTTATGTTCTTCTTATGTTCTTCTCTTTATTATAAGAACCATTGATCTTAAATGCTTTTCAATCACATGGATGTTCAACCAATGTCCTAAACATAGTTTGTTCTCATTAGGTTTATCTCTTGACCCATTACTCTGATCCAATTTCCTTTAATGGAGAATATTTGGGCCTCTTGAATTGTATTGAGCTCTTCAATGTCTAGTAGAGTACCTCTTAATGTTGCCTTGTTGATCTCAAAAAAATGTTCAAACACACTGTTATGTTACTCTAAAAAAGTATGGTTATTTGTGCAACCTTCTTACCTTGTACCAAGTTTCCACTTAGATCAACAAGTCAAAGTATAGCTATTTATCCTCATTAACTTAACATCGAATCTCATATAAAGATGTATACTTGTTAATCTCTTCCTTACTTAGCAATTCATTTTCTAAATTTGGTGATACTCAACTCAATTTTTGTTATACTTCCACCATTACTTTCAACATTGAAGATATATCCCTTTGATTTGTTCTAAGTATCTTATAAGGATACATATCTTACTCATCATATCTTATTCTCATGCTTCTGAGAATTATCATGGATATAAGTAGCTAACCCAATGATCTTAGGATACTTAAAAATAGCATATCATTATATCCACTAATCATAGGGCATGAAGGTAACTTCTGTAAAGGGCACATGGTTAAGTTTGAATACATCAATTTGTGACTTTTTATCCTAAAAGGGTAAGATTGCTTGAGCCATCACTAATTTAAGTAAGGTTTTCATTTTCTCTCTCAGCGTTTCTATTTATTAAATAGTGTTAAAAAATTGTCAATTGACTCATGATTCCTATTACACCTTAATATGTTTCATATTCTCAATACATATATAACATATATATATATATATGTCCATTCATGGCAAAATAATTGCAATCAAACATTTAATAATGGAAATTCAATTACTAATTATAGTAAAAGGATTCATAATGCTCAAAAATGAATTGTCATCATTCCATATCATAAATTCATACTCAAATGTTGAGTTTCATCTAAATTAACATTAACATGGAGTTACTTCATGCAAAAAGAACCATTTGTTGTCTTTTTCCTATAAATCATATAATAGAGTATCAAATTTCAAAAATTTATAACTTGAGTTACAAAACTCTAATTGAGGCAAACTAGGTGTCATTTTAAAGCTTAACTTTCTACTATAAAAATTTCAAGTTAAACTAAATCCATTTTGTGCCTCAAGAACCATAAAAATCATGTCTAAACCAAATGAACAGTACTAATGCCATAACAACTTTTTAAGGCCAACTTTAGAAATTTGCCAAAGATCATATAAAGCTCTAAAAATTACAAACTTTGGGAAGCTCTAAATGTCCTCTAAATGCTCACCAAATTTTAGCCCCAAATTCAATCATTAAGGTTATTGGTCATTAAGGCTATTAAGAATATAAGCACATTTTATGGCTCAAATATTCAAAATTTTGGTTCCAAATTGCACTGTATGAGCTCTAAGATGTCATCTCTTGGCATGAGCAAATTTCAATTCATACATACACTAACTATCAATGATTCATCATATGAAATTTGTCTTGCAACTAAAAATCACTCTTCCACATGAGAAAATGCATGTAAACTACATAGGTACCCATATGCTAAATCATGTTGCATCATCTCAGATATATATATATATATAGGTCTCAAATTCACAGTCTAGCATTCTTACATATGTTTACATTATAGGACATCAATATATAAGTTTACATAATCATAATGTAATTTCATATCATAGGCCAAGTCTCTTGCCATAATAGACTTTTCTAAGTGTTTTGCTCATCCTTGTCCTTGCTTTGCACATCATCTGGCTATAGTTAATAGAAATAGATAAATATAAGACTCAAAGAATCTCAATAGCTAAACCACCATTTAAACACATATATGGTTCATTCAAGCACATGGAAGCAAGCATACATGTTATGCAATCATGGCCAATCCATACATAAGAGAGCAAATCCATGCTTTGGTGGTTTTCTTGGCCCAAGCAAGAGCAAATCCATGCTCTTAAGGACTTTTGGCCCAAAGTAGAGTAAATCCATGCTCACTTCCCTAGTCTCACCCAACAAAAAGCCACCCCACTCAGAAATCCAAGTAGGTCTCATGCAATTGTACAATCAACAAGCCAAATAATCGCAAACAATATATACAAGCAACCAATGACTTAAGCAAACCAACCACACATATAAGAATGAAGGAAAAGCTACCTTATTAAGCAAAATCCAAGCAGTTCCCTTATTCTATTCCTCTTGATCCCATGACCTCACACACACACACTCTGATATAGTTCTACTTGTTTGGCCTAGGCACATCAATTAAGGTGTAAAATAACCATTAGAATATACTCAATCCCATTCTAGCAATACATGTGCATATTAGGACTTAAAGCATGATTTAGGTGAAGTTAAGTGTGTCAAAATAACTCATTCCATTTGCCACATTTTATGTAATAATTCAATCATTTGTTTATCTCAATTTACTCACTTTTCATGGCTAAAACAAGTTTAAAAGTTTAGCCATATCACTTATATCATTCTAGGGCAAGTTAGGTTTTTTTATGGAACCAAATTTGTAACTTCATCAAATCTTATTCTTTTTCTCAAAGTAATCATTCATCTAGCCTTTATATTACTCATTTAGGCCTTTTAAACCATGAAACTAAACTAAAAACTTCCTTAGGTGTCATCTTCTTAGCTTGGCCGAGAAGGCCTCCATGTTACCCAACCTTGAGATTTTGTTTATTTCATAGGGAATTTGATAGCTTTAGGATATCCATAATTCATTTCTAGTTCAATTATGGTATTATAGTGATTAGCCAACCTTTCTAGAATTTTCAGTTTACCAAGGCCAAATTTAACCCTACATGAAGCCACATGCATTTCTCTTGGTTTTTAATTAAATCCCTTTACATATTATTACTCTTCACTCTTTTGAACCCTTAACTTCATCAATATTCCTTCAAGTTCATGCCTTCTTCCCTCTCTCTCTCTCTCTCTCTTTCTCTCAGCCGAACCTATAAGGGCTTGGAATCCAAAAAATATATAATTTTTCTATAGCAAAATCATACCTTATCTCGAAGCTCTCTTGATGGAAATTCTTTTAATACAATTGGTTTCCTCAAAGGAGCTTTTTCACTTAAGACACCAACCACAAAATTCACCCTTTTGAAAAGCCAAAACCACCATGAGAGAAAGCATGAATAGTAAATGTTTTATAACTATGATATGGTAAAATTTGGCACAAATCTTTACCTATTTAGCTTGGAATTTCCTTCTCTTTCTTCCCTTTTTCATGCCACCTAGCTGAAACTTATTGCCCATAGTTGGTTATGAGAGACAAGAGATAAGTGGCTTGCAATAAATAAAAGAATCTAAAGTTTTGTAACTTTTTCAAAATTATCAATTTTACCCCCAAATTTTAACTCTTTCATTTGAATTCATTTTTCAATGTTTTTAGAAACCGATAGCTCCACACTAAACTTTAAACTTTCTTCTTCATTAAAAATATTACTTAGAGGTTACAGGATTTAAAATAGTCTAAAAATTTTCAATCAAAATTATTGCTACTTGAGGTCTTAAACCATACATCATTAGGGATTTAATCAAACTAAAATCATTTAGTTAATCTACTAAATTTATTTTATAATATTACGATGAGGGATATTTATTTCTAAAGTCAATTTTCATATTTTCTAAATCCTTGATTTTTTGGTTGATTAGATCAAATTGACACTTTTAACCCTGAGTGGCCTTTTCTCTCCTTGTGACTTATTTTTAACTAATTCTTTTCATTCTTTAGGGATTATATTAGTTTAAAATTATAAAATATTACAATTCCTTTCTTTCATAGTTCTCTTAAAACTAATTTGACAAATATTCACATTCTATAACACATCTAAAAGTTTCAATTTCATTATCTATTTGATTCTCGACCATGTTCTTATAATGTCTAAAACACTAAGTGCTTCAACTTATGATAGATTAAATGGACTAAACCATATTGCAAATTAGTATCTTACCCTCACTTTCTTTAGACCACATATGTTAGAATGAATTAATTACAACAGATTCTTAGTTTTAGTTCCTTTCTAAGATAGTTTTCTAATTTGCCTTACCCATTAGACAACTTTCTTACAGTAACATTTCTAAAATAGAAATGAACTTTAGCATCTAATGTTTTTCTACTCTACTTGTTCTCTTTTTACCTATAAGATCTTAGCCTAGCCCATCATTCATCAATATCCAAAACTAGATTGGAAGTCAAGTATTAGGGCAAAGTACTCGTGCTTCATAATTGTGCCCAGTACAATAATACCATTTCAATGGAAGTTAAAATCTTATTCTTTGTCCCTTTTTTCTTATGTCAGTGGAGTTTTCACGAAAAATTAACACTCGAATATTAAATTAAAAAGAGAAATGATAAATATTAAATTTTATCAAATCTTTAAACTTTATATAAGACAAGGTTTATGTAATACCTGGTCTTTCTAAAATTGAACCAAAACCAATGAGTTATAAAAGGAAGACCCTAGAATCAAAGGATTAAAGACTAAACAAAATTAGAATAATATCTTAGACATTTAGAAATAAGGATACAAAGTTAAAGATGTCCCAAACTAGAACCCGAATAGCTAAATAAGATTATCCGAAAACATAGTAGCATTTTTGTAAATTTGAGCAACTTTTTAGAAACTCAAAAGAGGAAGTCTTAAGTGGAAAATTTGAGTTTCCTAGGGTTCTTAAAAGCCCTAAAAACCATAGGAAGCCTTAGAATGATTAAAATCTCTCGGATGTGCATTTTAGGTCGTTGGTTGATGCGACCTTTGATAGATGGTTTCAGACGGCTTCGAAACCCATAAAATTAAAATTTTATGCTTTTAATAAAATAAAAGACTTAAATTTTTATATGGAAAAGACGATTCTAAAAAAGGAACTAAAATGAGCAAAAACGAAAAAAAATGAAATTGAAGGGCAAAATAGAGATTATGAAAAATGTTATAACTTAATTCCTTCCTTCCTAAATCTATCTAGCATGACCCAAACCCCTCAAAAAAAACCTAGACCATCTAAACTAGCAGTAAGAGGTGCACCAAGGAGAAGGGAGAGAAGGAAGAAAGCAAACCAAGAATAGGTATGAATTTTGGCATTTTTTTCATACTTCTTCCTTCACTAAGATGATTCTCCTCTTCAAGCTCTCTCTTCTCATGGTTTTAGTTTCCTAAGAAGAGGATTTTCATGGCTAAACTTGTGGAAGATAGAAGGGATTTAAGGAAAGCAAGATTTGCACCAAATTTTTCCCTTGAAAATTTTTAAGATGATGTATGAAACAAGGTGCAAAATTGGCTTCTCCTTGCCTTCTCTCTCCCTCTCTTGTTCGGCCACCATAGGGCCCATGAAGAATGAGAATGTTTTGAATGGTAACAAGGTAGAATAAAGGGTTTTAGAGTGTAAGGAATTCAATTATGCTATTAGATTCAAGAAAGGAGCATTAGGAAACAAGCTATAGAAGTTAGGGTTTCAATTGCACCTTGAGAGTTTTGAAACTTTAAAAGGATAACCCAAGCCATATTTGATCATGTATAGACACTAGAGAAGCCAAGGAATATAGCTATATATCAAACTCCCAAGAAAAATAAACAAAACTCCATATAGCTTCCAAGGCAATCAAGGTTCAACCAATAGGTGGAATGGATAGCTAGGGAGTGTTTCTTTAAGTCCTAATGAATTTAGAAACTTTGATATGATGAATAAAGAATTATGGAAGCATTAGATTGAATTTATGAGTCTTAGAATAAAAGTTGAAATTTTAAGGGCCTAAATAATACTAATAAAATTAGTTCTAAACCCTTCTAACCAAGCATGTAATGATCTAGATGGGTTTTTTTAAAATTATAAGACTTGTAGAAAGCAAGAGTTTGGGGTTAGGAAAGCAAGAACCAAAGGTTGCTTCATAATGGATCTAAACTAGTTATAATTGGCACCTTGAGTCCTAATAAAATTAAGTGAGAATTATAAAGCTTAGAGTGAGTTTTAAGGGATTAATTTGTCATGTGATTGTCATATGTAGGTCAAGGTAATCCAAACTCACTCAATTTTGAGTGCCAAGCCAAAGAAAGTAAAGGAAAAGGAAGCCAACATATGGATTAGTGATAGATTCAAGTTCTTAGAATCATAAGGTAGCTTTATCTCCCTTTTTTAAATACATTCAAGTGCTTGAATGAGTTAAAATACTTGTGTGTATTGTTGCTTGATGTTTTCATAAGAAATGTTTCATTAGGTTTTCCATATGAGCCATATGAGTATTATATGTGTATGAAAGGCAATGAGATGGCTCTTAACTCCTCTAAGGCATGGAATTAAGTGCAGTACCTCTTCCTTAACCCTAAGTTAAAAACAGTTGAGCCTAGTAAGTTTATGATGAAGCCATGGCTAGAGAATGAATGAATTTTTATCATACATGATGCATTTGATTTACATGAGACATATGCATAACATACCTGTACCATATGCATGGCATACACTCATGGCATTCTTGAATGTATTGAATTGGTTTAGATTAGCTAATGAGATTCTCCTGAATCTCACATATATTCTCCCACTAACCATTTTTAGGTTTACCAAGTAAGGAGAAGGATATTGATAGAGCCTAGATTATAGTTATTATGTATTAGGATGTTATTATGTATCACTTTTGATTTGTATACCAACTATGGCATGGATAACACACTTGATGCATATTTATGACTACTTGATGTCTTATGATGTATAATATTATGTTTTATAATGGAAATCTATGTATTAGCATGAGAAAATGCATGTATGGTGGTTTATGACAAGTTATAAGACTTATGTAAGTAAATGGTGTAACACCCCATAATTAATTAAGGTGTTAATCACAGATTAGATTAATTAGGAATAATTAATATGGGTTGAGATTTAATTGAGATAGAAATCCTATCTAGCCTTAAATTAATAGATCATGATAAGAGGCTAATGGAGGCCCAATGGGTTAAGTGCAGACCCAACCCAATTTAGTGTGATAGAGGCCAAAAATCCACCTTGTATAGACTCTTCTAAGTGGCCCAATAATCCTTGTGCAGACCCACATTCTTGAGCTTTTTAAACTTGGCCCAAACTTAATTAAACTTCAGCAACCCAATGTATAAGAACTAGACCAACAAAATTCTACAGCCCAACACTTTAAGACTGGCCCAATAAGTTAAATTCTGAAGCCCAAATGAAGTTGGACCTTAGAGCAACCCATGACCCATCTTTGACCCAACTTAAACCCAACTAAAACCCTAATACATCAGCCTCTTCCTCACACTTGCTGAAACATAAAACTCAAGAAGCAAAATTCGGAGGTTGAGAAGGAGGCTAGGGTTGGGGGCAAGAATTCTGCATTTTCTCACATTTAAAGCAAGATTTAGCCAAGGTAATAGTTATACAACTTAATCCCTTCACCTTTCTCTTTAATTTGGTCTGATTAGTTTTTCATTTGGAGCATTTTCACCCTACCCAAAATCTGAAATGTGGGAATTTGAGGATTTTCTTGGTGAAATTCGTAGGTTGAGGTTAAGGCTGGCCTTGGATGAGTTTAAACCCTCCATTTTGATGCTTCATTTGTTAATTTGAGACCCCTATAGCTAATTTATAAAATGGGTATTAATTCTGTACGAATTTGTTTAGGATTTTAGGTGGAATATTGAGTTTTCTAGTGAAGGACACTCTAATCTGAATTTGGGATTTGTGGTGGCTGTTACAATTTATCTACAAGTGAAGTAACTGGGTTTAAATCAATTCCATGTATATATTTGATTTAATTTCATATGTTGCTATACATGAATGATTTGAAATGTTGAATGAATTGGTTAGCTATCTATTGAATTGTGATTAGACCTTGTGAGTCCATGGTGGAGCTGTGGTGCGGCTGCCACCCGTGCATGTGCTTCGATCGAGCACTGGGTTATGATCAAACCCAGATGCACTGAGCCTCGGTTGTGCTCAATAGGGAGTAGGTGCCGTGGACGGGCCTCTCCCGGTGTTAATGGCCTTGAACATGTGATAATATGATTGCTAGTATGGGATAGTAATCATGATAGCCTAATTATTTCATTTGCTGATATGATGGATATGATTCTGATATTGATTTTGATTCATGCATATATGCTAATTAAACTAGATATATGATAAAATTGCCTTGGTTATTGAGATTTATATCTCACCCCGTTTTATGGGATTAATATTTCAAGTGAAGGTTCCTCAGGTAAGGATAAGGGTAAGCAAGTGGATGAACATCCATGAGCTGAGGCCGGGTGTGGGGAGCTACACTTGGTCTGAGTAGAATAGGATAGATGCAATTTTGTTATTAGTTTACATAGCATTATCATGTAATCATGTTGCCAAGTGTAGGCGTTCATATTTTGTTTTATTGAAATGTAACCGTTAAGGATTTAAGTCTCATTATAGTTGAATATTAATGTATGAACTTATAGTATCATATATGTAGTTTTGTTGAAATTGTGATATGGATTACCATATGGAAATTGTAGTCATATGATGCCTTGGATATGGACATAAGCTATTGTTGAATGGAATCTCTATGGAATGTGCATGGGATATCAATTGCTGCTAATGCATGTATTCTTGCTGTTATATATATTAATGAATTTGCTTATATGAGCTAGTTGGACAAGTAGGAAGTAGTGTTTAAGTTTTGTAATGGTAATGGATGGATTAATGGGTAAATAGGGCAGATAAACATCATTAGAATCACATAAAATAAGGGAAGGTGGACATGGAGTGTTTCTAAGATGAGATTTGGAGTGTAAGGGGCGAAATTTGAGTAATATAGTCACAGGAGGGAGTCCCGCCGCAGCTAAGAAGGTTTTGTCGCGGCCAAATAAGAGACAGGGCAGAAGGGCACTGCGGCATAACCAATCCCGCCGCGGTGCAAGGGTGGAAAACTGACCTGGGGAGTGACAGTGGCGAGGAGCGTCGCAGCCTGATAAATCTCACTGCGGTGCAAAGTGAAAAAAATCGCCCATGAGGGTGACCGAACCAAAACTCGCCGCGACGCATTATGTCCTGCCGCGACGCGAGTCGAGAAAATAAAATAAGGGTTGGGCAGAAGCAAAACTCGCAGCGATGCAAATGTATTGCGCCGAGGCGAGAATCGTGAGGGTGGAGAACAGTAATTCCATGAAGCATTTCTGCCGCGGTGCCACATAGGTTGGTCGCAGCGAAGGTCCAACTCGCCGCGGTGATAGATTTGTGAAATTTGCCCAGTGATTCCAGAGAGCAACTTGGCCGCGGCGGGGAAGGTATAGGCCACGGCACAAGTCCCCAACCTACTCCTTTTTGCCTAGAAACCCTAATTTCTTCAACGGCAATGGTAAAAGACGATATAGGAACACTTGTGGGAGGTTATTGGGTATTAAAACTGATGAACTATTGAATCATAAACCCCTTATGGTAGTAGGATTTATTTTATGCAAATTTTGTTTTGTTGTGGTGGTATGGTGATGACCCTAATATCAAGGTTCAAATTTCCTCATATTTTCGTAATGTGGTAAAACATAATGACCTCAAACCTTGATCATTAATTAATAATCTTGTATTTAACCATAATTACAATGACTAGAAGGTAGGGTTGTCACAAATGGCATATGATAAGTCATGTTGCATGTGTGTATAATTGAGAGCTAAAGGGGTCAAAATTTGATCCAACCATTTTTATATGTTATGGAATGGTTAGAAAAACCATTTAGGGTGAAAGAAATATACTCAAAGTAGAAGAAAACTAATTGGATCCCAAATGGTCCAAATTGGTACCAAAATTGGTCTTAAATTTTTGATAAATAATTCCAATGCTAAAAGTGGCCTAAATGATCTAATTTGAGTTAAATATTTGGCATGCATTTATACCCCTCCCAGAGCTTTTTGTCAAGCTAAGAACCATAATTTTTAGAGCTGTACATAATATTTTACAAGTTTTTGAAATTGTGTAAAGATTTCAATTAGGTATTGGTACTATTCACACAAAATAGTTCTGATGTTTCAAGTTTTTTAAAGACCAAATGAAGTCCAATATATAGTTGACATTATAATCTTTCTAAAGCCACTGAGTTTGCATAAAAAGGAGTTGTATAGAAGAAGTTATGAATTTTTAAAATTAAAGGTCTAATTATGTCCAAGTACTATAGTAGCCACTAATATGAAAAGTTTTTCGTAGGCCAAATGAGCTCAAATGCTCTTGAAATTTTTACAACACTTAGTATCATCTCAATCTTTCCATGACCACTAAGAGCACCTAATATGAAGTTGTGTAATTCAAGATATGTAATGTCAAAGTTTAGGTCTACTACATGCCTCTAATTCTAACCTATATTAATATTTCATTGCATTTGACTAGGCAAATGAACTTAATTCCATTTGAAATTTTTGCAACATGTATTTTACATCCTAAGATTTCCATAGATACCTAATTTGCATGATTTGGAGTAGTATAGCCTAAATTATGAATTTTTAAAAGTTAGTGCAGTTTTTGTGTCTTTGTTGTTATTTCGAGTTCTAGCCACTTCTTGGATATTCCATGAGCTAAACATGATGAAATGGTTATGAACAAACTTATTTATGATGAAAATAAATTAAGAAAAGAAAAGAATTAAGTTCAAACCCTTATAGCCTAAAATGGCTCCTAAATGACCTAATTTCAATGTTAAAATCCCTATGTATAGATGTGAACTTTGCCATTATCTTCATATATTGTATGACTAAACTAAGTAAGCTAGGTATGATAGTTTGTCCTTATGCAAAATTAATCTTACATATTTTAATTCCCTTATACTTGAACTCTTATAGTCCTTCTTACATAAAGTTATTTGCTTTGAAAAACAACAAATGATATTTTATTAAGGATTCTTAATCCTTAACTACGTGGTTTATGGCCCCTAACTCATTTTTGTTTAGCATAATCATGAGCAAAGTGACCCACTCTTGGGTAGATACGATGTTTAAATTTTATTATGTTAAACTTCTTTTTACCACATTTGCCTCTTTTCTTAATTTTTTGCTGGTCTTCTTAAAATGTTGGCCAAATCCTCTTTTAATATGGAAGTGTCATTCTCTTACATACTTGGACTTTGAAGTCATAGTAATTTTAGTCATATAAGTATTTTCAAAAGGTCTAGCAACTTCTAAGCACTCATCTCTAAGCTTTATATGACATGCAATCATTATCAAAATGATGCTTCTTTTATGAATCATTTTTACTTTCATATGCTATTAGCTTATATGTAAAGACCTTATGATAACCTTTGTTAAGTTATATTTTTATGCTTAACTTCTATAAAACATTGTTCAGTAGTTTTTTAGCATCTTATTCTTCTCTAGGATCTAAGAACGCTACAATATCAATCTTTCTAATTAATACTATCTAATTTGTTTCTCTTATCAAGCTAAGTAATGATGTTTCTGACAACCATGATTATAATTTAATTTCTACATAGACAGAATATAAGACCTACATATACACCATGTTACATTGGTATTTATAATGAACTTTGACCAGACAAATAATGACATTATTAAGTTCACATTGAAAGTTTATACTTGGTATACTTCCATCTCATGTTTTTTAAGAATTTCCTTACTTTTTTGTCAAATTCATTTACAAATATTATTTATATTATAGTTCTTTAGATAAGCATTTGGACTGTCAATCTAAGAACTCTCACTCACTCAAGTGTTTCTCACATCCTCTTATTTAGATTTATTTAATTCTCAAATGATCCTAAGTTTACCAGTCTAAGAGCTCCCACTTAATAAGATATTTTTCCTCTTATTTATTTATTTAATACAATGCACTCATAAATTGTATTTGTATTAACAATATACTAGGGATGTCATTCTAAAAATGTTTATTAATTCTCATATTATTTTTTTCTTCAACTCTTATAGGACTATTCAATTGTCTTTAGCTATTACAAATCTTTTCAATTGTCTTTGGCTATCACATGACTTTTCTAATCATCTACAAGTCACATTAACATAGATAACAAAATATATTTCATAAGTTTGATCATTCTAATTTTTTTCATGTGCATTAGTAACAATCAAAATTTTTCCTTAATCAAATTAACCTTCCCTTTCTCTAAATATTAAATTCAAAAATTAATGATGTAATAATTCATTAATAGTTAATAAAAAAATTTATTAATTAATTAATTAATTAATCAATTTCTTCTCAAAAAATTGGATCAGGTTTATGAATCGGCCTATCAAAGGGGTTTCATTATCTAACATAATAGTTTATCAATATTTATGATAATATGATATTCTTTACAAAGGTATATCTTTAATGCACACTGATTTTAAAAAAAATTAATTTTAGTTCTCCAAATTTATTCCCAAAATACTCACTATTTTGATGTCTCCTAAAAGATTATTGGGGAGTGGTTTGATCAAACTTAAGACCTTTGATAACTAAGGAATTTCAGTCCCCTCACACTTTTGGATTAATCCAAGTACTTTTTTTATTAATATATGTCCATATAATATATATATATATATCTATATAAAATACCCTAGGTTCATAATTACTCTTTCAAGGGAAATATAATTTTCAAATTCATAATTAAATTTTTTATAAATTGTTCAGCACATAAAATCATCATTTTACAACCTTAAAAATACTAGAATATGACCAATCAATGCCTAAACATAGGCAAATTATATATCACTTTGAAGCTCTCTAAATTAAGAATTTTTAAAGCCCAAAACCAACCTCATAGGAGGTGGCACATGCCCCCATACACCCTTTCTTCCTCTTTGTTCAAACACACTCCCAAGTTACCCATGCACCACTTAAAGCTGGTTTTTAACCAAAATTTTTCCACTAATAGACTTGCCTTGATATTCTCTTTTTGTTGGTGTAAGTTTTAGGTTAAACAAAAGGCGGAGGTGAATTATACTCTCTATGTGACACCTTAACCTCTAGCTCATACCCAACGTGCCCTCTAGCCCATATGGGCGGTGCGGAACTCATAAGGGAGACACTTTCTCTACCTTATGCTTTCTTTCTCTATGGCACTATGTGTGGGTAGAGCTCCACTTAGAAGTAATATGGACCGGTTGAGCTCTCTCTAGTCATCCTTATGCTCAATTACACTATTGAGACTTATTTCAATCCCAACTATATGCTTCAAACTCATGGAAAGCAAAAAGGGATTGGAGACATGCATTTTCGCTATGGGCAGATTTTGCTTCATTTCTGGGCTAACTTTGGAAATTCATAACTAAATGCAGAAAAATCGTATCTGCATGATCTGGGTCATTCTAGAAAGCTTGAGACGTCTATTTCATACTAAAAATACTTAGAAGTCTCAATCTCTCACTCTTTCTACGTTTGACATCGAAATAGTTCACTGGTCAGAGGGGGCTTCTTTGCTGTCACAGTTTACTGATATGGACTTTGAAAATGTCTAACTAATTCCACAAAAATCCAATGCTCATAAACTCTATCTCTATGGAAAGATGTGGATGTTAGCTAGAGGAAAAAAATATCTCCAGATCAGTCCACCTAGCCAATTTCCCGGAAACCGATGAAACAGTACCTCGGGTCTGGTTGGGTGTCTGATTCTGGGCAGGAACTTCGAAATTGCATAACTTCCTCTCTGGACCTCTAAATGAGGTGCTTCCAGTTCCTACAAGTCACTGTGACCATCTAGTTTCTGTCTATAAAATTTCGTAGCCATTGGACTACGTTTGCCCCTCGGATGACATGATTTCAATTCTGACCAAATGAACAGTGATTTTTCTAAATCCGAATTTCTGATGTCACCTTTGAATGCTCATAGAAAATGCTATAGACCTCTAAATGACATGAACTCTAGCTTCCCAGAAAGCTCTAACCATACTCTAGTTCCATGTCAAATCTCATGGCTAGAAGAGGTCATATGGCTATTCTATGACATCATGTGCAAAATGGCCTTTTCTTGGCCAAAAGTGTGGCTAATGGGGTCCAATCTTAAGTTTTCTACTTCTATGACTCTTGAGCACATGAGAAAGCATCTATAGGAGTTATCAATCATGCCTCAAGTGTCTAATAACTTAGATTGGGGAAACTCACTACCCCATGCCCACTTATGCACCCTTATCTACTAAGCTACCATTGGCTCTTTCTCATTCAACCATGCTATTTCATTCATCATAAAGCTCATTCTCATACATTCATCAGTAATACATACATTGTCTTACAATATTTGTACATGCTACATCATATACATCATTTACATCTCATATACAAGTTACATATACAACGTAGTACAAAACTATACACTTTTCTTCATCTCTATCCCTAGCCTCATGCTTGGTGGTGGTTGCTCCCATCTCTGATCTCACTTGGTCCACCTGGCATGGTTGGATGGTGGAGAGGGAGGGTGAGATTCGGAGAATCTCAGTAGTTCAACTCTCATTCAAACATACATATATTGCATGCAACAAGTCTCATTAAGCATGTATGGCATGTTAGCATGTAAAACATGATAGAAAACGTTTAAACATGTGAAATGGCCATGGATAACATTCATGAGTTCGCTGAGTACTTGGATCGGCCTCGCCCCTTCCCTTATGGCTTTTGGATTTGCCTTCCCATACTTTTAGAGGTACTTAGACTCACCCTTACTCTTTGGGAGTCAACCTCACTTTTGGGAGACATGGCTCAACCAACTTAGGGCTTCGGCTCATCCTCACCTTGGCTTCAGGGTTATTGGCTTTTCCATTTCCTCAAGCAAACCAAACAATCATTTAAAACATCATCTCAATCATATCACATAATCATGCTAACACACTTCTCATAGCTCATATCATTCATACACACAAGCAAGACAATGTAAACACACAATTATGCATGAGAGAAAGCGGAGAGAACTACCTTTGCTGGCTATTTACTACTTGCTCTGTCAATGGTCTCCTCCCTTGCTGATTTCACAACAACTTCTAGATGGGAGAGTTCCCTCTTGAGCCTACCCACACAAAAGCATGGAATTAATACTTTACTACTCAATTCTTAAGCTAGGGATCACTTCTAAGCAGCTCTACTGAGCTTCTCACTCTAGGTTTCTTCCTCACTCTAGGGTCCATGAACTATCCCTCTCTTTCTCAACTCATAAGAAAGGGGAAAAGCAAGAAGAGAAGACTATCTACTTCTAATCTCTCTCAAGAATGGTTTCCCACTCTATCTCCTCTGAACCAGACTCAACCCTAACCATTCCTAACATCTGAACCGTAGGAAAGAGGGGAAAAAGGGAGAGGGCCACATATGAAGAGGAAACCATGAGGATTCATACCTTTCTTGTGCTTTCCTCTTCTCTTCAGCTTCTCTCTCTCTCCTCCGCCCTTTGCTCTCTCCTAAGACGAGTTAGAGTCGGTTAGAAGAAGAAAGAAGAGATTTGGAAGCTTTTAAAAGTCAATTTCTCTTTTCCTCGCTTTTCTGGACCACTCTCGCTACAGCGAGTTAGTGACCTCGCTACGGCGAGCTCGTGTCTGTTCCAGACTTTTGTCTTCGCTATGGCGTCGCTACGGCGAGATCGGGTCTATTCCAGGCCTCTGCCTTCGCTATAGCGCCGCTACGGCGAGCAACTCCCTGGTCTCTATATGGAATGCCATACTCGCTATAGCTAGGAACAATTTCGCTACGGCGAGCAACTCACTGGTTTCTATATGGAATGCTGCACTCGCTATAGCTAGAAACATACTCGCTACGGCGAAGAGGCATTCTCGCTATGGCGATTCCATATCTCGCTATGGCGAGAAGACTTAGAAAATTCTCAGCTCTTCGAAAATTTTCCAGCTTCTCTTTCCCTTCCTTTTTCTCACTTCTTTTTCTCTTTTTCTTTCCTATTTTCTTTTTCTGGGTTGTTACACTCTACCCTCGAGAGTGGCTAAGCCACTTCTTCTTGAACCTCACTCCTTTACAACTATTCTATATAATTACAACAATGGCATTGTCGAGGGGCTTCTTTAGAGACTCATATGTCCTTTGTTTTAACTTCAATTCATGAAAAGTTAGTGTTGTTCTTGCAACATGATCTTTTTAATGACATATGGATTGCATAGATCTATGGCTTGATAAGAAAAAAAATATCCCTTGAAACAAGGCTAGTTGACCATGATTTCTAGAAAATCGATTTTGAACAACCAAGTTCAAACACTCATATCTCCCTCTATTAGCATCCATTTAAGGCAACCTTGGTGGCATTGGAAAGCTTATTCAACAACCTTTCTAACCATGTATAGCTTGCTTCAAATTGTGGACTATGGTGAAAATGACAAGCTTTGAAAATTGGTAGCTTTTTCACTAAAGATCCAAACTTTGAAGCCCTAATTTCTCTCCTATGATTTGTGTTTTCTACCATCTTTCTACAACACAATCACTACACTATAGGCTTCTTTTAGTGTTAACTATGTGGCCTAATTTTATCTCTATGAAAAATTGCCATTAAAGGTGTTCTTGCTTCAATTTTTATTTCATGCAATCTTTAACCCATGTATTATATATTATGCATGAAATTAACATACTGAATGGCAATTAAAACATATGAAAATAGTATATCCAAGCCTAACTTGACTCTAATACCAATGAAGGAAATTAAAATTCATTTTGAGGCAGATCTAGATACTTACTTGGATCACAGCAGAATCCTAATCTTTCTCTATCTTTATCCTATGTGATTCTAATTGGAATCACTAAATGAAATTTTGATCATTGTTCACAGCAGAAAACATTAATTTTGATTAAGTAGACTCTATTTTTTTCCCTTTTCTTATGAGAGAGTTTTTGCTTCTATGTTAATTTTTATGAAAGGGAGAGAACTGGGTTGCACATACTGATGCATGATCAGTTGAATGATTTCCACTTATCAGGTAATTTGAATTTTGAAATTCAAAATTCAAAAATATAATTAATTTAAAAAGAAATAATCAATTAAATGAATCAAAAATACAATAATTAATTAATTAAATTTAATTGTCCCTTTAATCCCTCCAATTAACAGATTAAATCAACCTATCATAAATAGCCTAAAATCTAGTAGGATTAATGGACGTTGATTATGCAATGAGACTTCGTATCAATAAGCACATAGATGTAGATACTAGTTAAATTCTAATTTTTTTAGTACATGGATTTGAATCATGTAACATTAATGATAACTCTACCTTTAGGTGGCCTAGACTCCAATTTGTTAATTAGTTGATTGTAACACCATAATGACTTAACTCCAACTAATCTCTCTCTAGGCTTAATTCCATATGATTTCCAAAGAACAAGTATAAACCGTGGCATTTTCATGCTATAAAACAGGATTCAAACACTTATAATTTGTCCCGTGGGTCCCGTGAACCCATTAATCACATACTTCACTCAAACTCCATTTATACAACTCATACATAGCATCAAACAACCCATAAACCACGGATATGAAGCCAAAAATCAAAAAAATGCAATTTCTCAAATGGGCCCAAAAGTCAGATTTTTGGCTCTAAATTTGGAAAATCATAACTAATTCTAAAAAAATGAAAATTAAGCAAACCATAGTTCTTTGGAAATATCTAGATGTTAAATTCACACTAAAAATAATTTCCAACCACAATCTCAGCGTTTGGACCATGTTTGACATCGAAAAAGAGACAGAGGTCCGGTTGTCTCTAATACTGATGCAACTTGCTATTATGAACTTCACAAATTCATAACTAATTCCACAAAAATCCAATCTAGAAAAACTATACCAATTTAGAAAGCTACAAATGTTAGCTAGAGGAAAAAAATAAGTCCAGATTAGTTCAGTAGCTGTTAGATATCAAAAATGGATAGAACGTAACAAAGGTCGGATGGCTTCCCTGATACTGACACAGAACTTCAGAAAGTTCTTTCTCCCTCTACAGACCTCCGATTGAGGTACTTCTAATTGGTATAGGTCACTATGGATATCTAGTTTATCCCTATAAAATTTCATAACAATTGGACACCGTTTGGTCCATGAATGACATAGATTCATTTTCAGACCTAGTTGCACAGTATAATAACCAAAATCAAAAAATTCTCCAACTTCAACAATTCACCAAATATTCCCTAGACCTCCAAATATTATACACTTTTTCTTCGTAAGGAGCTCTCAACAAACTCTAGAGGCATGCCAAGTTTCATATCAAGAAGAGCTCATTTGGTCATATTTTGACAAAACTCACAAATTTAATAGTTTTGGCACCCAAAATGGTTCAAAGTAGGTCCAAATGGCCTCCCACATGTTCTAGCACCTCTTGGGAAAGTTTTAAAGCATAAACATAGTATATATGAAATGTCTAAGTGGTCCAAATCATCATACATTTCAAACTCACTATGTTACGGGCCAAAATGCACTATTGCAGACAATCCACAAAATGGCCAAATTCCACATTTTCATTGCTTTGGCTCTCTACATAGTTCATACATCATTTATACATACTTTTGCACTTGTTTAATCATTTACATCTTAAAAGAATATGCATACATAAACACTTTAACTTTCCTATACATCAAACTATTTGTGAGTGTGCAAAAGTGGCAAAACTAAGGCCTTCTATGCCTCATGGCCTCTACTCTTAGGCTCTTGAGCTCCACCTGGACCATATGAGATGGGAGAGGGAAGGGGGTGAGATTCATAGAATCTCAATAGCTCATACACTCATTCAAGGAAGCAATCAAGATATATAAATAAGTCAAAGCATGCAAACCATTCACAATTACACAACACATGATTTTCATGCCATGATTTCATATCAATGCCAAGAATAAGCTCTAAGGACTTTTGGTCTAGCCTCATCCGAGTTTTTGGGACTTTCGGATTGGCCTCACCCTTGGTTTAAGGACTTTTGGTACTATCTCACCCGAGCAATTTTCACAATCCATGTCACAAACATATTGGTACCAATACATCAAGGCAACATCAAATGGCATGGCTTACAATACAAGCATATACACAAGCATACAATGACTATTATACATCCAAGAATGCAATAAGAAAGAGTGGAGAGCTACCTTATCGGCCAACACAAGCTTTCCCTTTCAATTTCTCTTCTCCCTTCTTGGTTTCACAATTACAACTAGATGGAGGTGCTTCTCTTGAGCTTAAGCACAACAAAGAGCATGAAATTACTCTCTCATTACTCAAAAATTATTCATAAAACTAGGGGGCTCTTCATCAAGGCAAACCCCACTACATATGTAAGAAACTAGGGATTCTCTCTCTAGAATTTCACTAACTCTCCTTCCTCTCTTAAGCTCTCAAGAAAAGAAAGTAAAGAAGAAGAAGTGAAGATACATGAGTTTTAGCTTTCTTCTAAAGTGGTTTTCCACTTTTCCTCTTCTGAACCAAACCCAAAACATAGCTAGTTCAACATCCAAAACCATAGCAAGAGAGGGCAAAGAGAGAAGAACAAAACTCTAAGAAGAAAAGCTATGGAGATATCAAGTTATGCTTACCTTTTTCTTGTTCTCCTTCCTTCTCTAGGTCTCTTTCTCTCTCTTCAGCCCTTTTCTCTGCCTTGGATGAAGCCTAAGTCGATTAAAAGGAAAAAGAATGAATTGGGATGCTTTAAGAAGTTAAATTCCCTTTTTTCACACTTTTTCGAACTAACTCTCACTATAGTGAAGCATAACCCTCACTACGGCAAGCACGTATCAGTCCCAGACCCCTATTTTCGCTACAGTGAGCAGCTCCCTAGTTTTTGTATGGGATGCCCGCACTCGCTATAGCTAGAAGCATTTTCGCTATAGCGAAAAGGTACTCTCGCTATAGCTAGAAGATTTATCACTATAGCAAACAGGTACATTCGCTATAATTAGGCCATTTCTCGCTATAGCTAGCAGACTTAGAAAATTTTAGAACTTCGAAAAAATTTTAACTTCTTTTTTTTTCTTTTCTTTTTCCGGTTGTTACATTGATGGCATGATTTTTCTCTTGATAACATGTTTAATTTGGAGACACCAAATAGGATTTATAAGATAAATTTATTTTTGTTACTTATATTATAATAAGTATTTAGTATTGTTGTCATTTATATTTTACAAGATAATTTGAATTCTTTTTTATAAGAATTACATAATTTAATTTCTAAGTCATGATTGAGTTGGTAATTCAATTTTATATAAGAAAATTATGTATTTATTAACTATAAACAATATTATTATTATTATATTTTTTTAATAATATAAAAATACAATAAATATTTTCCCTTAGATGAAAATATAGTTGAAAATCCTCATGTATTGGTTGTAGTCATGTTAGTTAGTTAGTTAGAGAGTCACATTTTACAATAACTTTAGCAAAATCCCTAATCCATGCTAATTGTAAGCAATCCCAAAACTGAATTTATCAAAATTTAAAGGTCAAATGAGTAATTGACTATCACCGACTAGATACCTTGATAGACATTTCAACCTTTACTTTGCTTCCATTTTCTCTACTTTGGTAACTGGTATTTCCTCCTATTTGACCCCCTAGGGTAGTTTGTTGAAGGATCTAACTTGTATTAATTTTGCTATTTAGATAAAGTGAGGCATGCCAATTCATTATGGGAACGAACTGTCTCCAGCTATGGCAAGAAAATGACATTGTCATTTTACATGAATCCTAGCCATCCAATACATCAATGTTATAATATCTTATGATTTAGAAATTTAAAATAATTCCTAAGGAGTGGAATGAGTTACTTACAAGGGGTCATGGGTCTAGCGAAGACCAATATGAATTACGAGAAATTGGAATTAGAACCGTTTGATTAATGAATGAAGACCCCTGAGTAAAGTGAATTAAGGCTAATTGATATTAGAATACTAATTAGGACATCTAAAAATGTGGTTAAGAGTCTAAATATAGCCCAAAATCGAAGCCAAAATGGCTGAACAAATTAAAGAAATAATGTAATGACAAAATCATAATTTTAGGTAACTTTTTGAAAACTCAAAAGAGAGAGTTTTAAATGGAAAAATTGAATTTTCTAGGATTCTCAGAAGCTCTGGAAACTAAAGGAACTCTTAGAATAGTTAAAACCCCTCCAATATACAATTTAGGTCATTGGTTGACTAAAACTTTAACCAGATCATTCGAGGTTGTTCTGAATCCAATTAATTTGAAACTAAAGGCATTTTATGAATTAAAGGACTTAGATTTTATGATGGAAAAGACGACTTTAAAAAAGGAATTGAAACAAGTTCAAAACAAAGAAACCAAAGTTAAGGGACATAGTTGGAATTTTGAAATTACTATAAATGGTCCTCCACCTTCTTATAAGCCACTCATTTAGGTTGACTTAAGTTTTCTCCAAAACAGAACCCAAACCTACTTGAGGAGGCGCACAAGAAGAGGAAGAAAACAAAGCTAAAAGAGTAAGATTTTGCTATTTTTTCATGCTCTTCCGTTCACTAATGTTCTTCTCCTATTTTTCCCCTCTCTTCTAGTGGTTTTAAAGTTCTAAAAGGAAGTGTTTTGTGGCTGGTTCAATAGACAGAAGAAAGAGCTTGAAGGAAACTTTGGAAGCTTGAGAAACACCATTTAAAAAGGAAGCAAACAAGGTAAGCTCTTACATGGAAATCTTGCTTTTCTTGATTCTCCTATGCCTTCTCCATTTTGACCAGAACAAGGGCACCATGTAGGGAGTTTGATTTTAGTCCAAACTTGATAAGAAATGGGGTTTTGATGCATGGAGAATCATATAGAACAAGTAGAACTCAAAAAGAAGTTATAGATAATAAGTTATGGAAATTAGGGTTTTGATTACACTTAGGGATTTATGAAGCTTTCTAATGATAATTTAACTTATGTAAGAGCATGTTTGAATTTATAAGTGACCTAAGAAGTTTCGTGGATGCCAAATTCCCTAAGAAAGCAAGCAAAACTCCATGGGTGCCATTATACATGTGTGTCTCGGCCAAACTCTAAAAGAGGTACTTAAGGAGAGTTTTCTTTGATTTTAAGGATAAAAATAGTCTAAATATGAATTATAAATACCAAAGCAATTATTAGTTTGAATTTAGGAATCATATTTTGAAAGTTAAAAGTTTAAGGTTTCTTTATGCATAAAAAAGCAATTTAGTGCTAGGCCCCTTGGTTTGAATTTATGATAACTCTAATGAGTTCAAATGGAGTTATATAACTTAGATTGAGTGAGAAATTGGAGCCAAGAAAATGAATTATATGAGTTGCTTCATTATGCTACAATATGGAACCATATGGAAGCTTAAAACTAGAAGTAGCTTATATAAGACTTGTATGAGGTTAAAGATGATTCCATTGATACCTTTGTGTGTTGTTTGATGTGTCTAAGCCAAGCAAATCAAACATCTCCCAGGTGCATGTGTGAGGCTAAAAAGAGAAGTTAGAAACCAAGACGGAACTTGATGCATTCTTGAGAAAGGTAGCTCTTCATCCATTCTTATATACTTATCTTAGTTGTTTGATTGTTATTAATGATTTGTATGTGTATTTGAACCATGAATTATGCCTATTGCTATTTGTTTGATGATATGATATTATTATGGTTCTTAAAATGCATTTAGAATGTTTATGGCTCTTAATTAGTGAAATTATGCCAAAAGTCCCTTGAATTGGATTAGGTGAAGCTAAAAATCCCTAAGTAAGAGTGAGACAAGGCCAAAAGTCTCATGGATTGAGTGAGACTAATTCAAAAGTCCCTAAAATGAGTGATGCTAATTTAAAAGTCCCACATAATTGGGCAACGCTAGACTAAAAGTCCCTATAGCTTGTTTTTTACCTTGATGGATCCATTTAATTTTATCAATATAATTATGTTTGATGTTTGGATGAATATGATGTATGCTTACTTTCTTTGATATGAAAATATGCCATATAAGTGTATTTGAAGGATGATTGAGTTATTAGGATTCTTAAAATCTCATTTTTCCCCATATTATTTCTAACAATGTTTAGGGAACTCTTAAGGAGCAAAGAATGGAGACCAACAACCATGATGTGTGCTTCTTTGATAATAGTTTAACAATTTATGTAATATATTGTCAAAGAGAATTTGAACTTGTTATTTGTGTAAAGTAAACCTTCACACACTTGTAAAAGCATGAGATTATGTTGTAAATATTAATTATGGTTCTGGAAATGCAAGAACATGTGATTTATGTATGTAGCATGGAAAGTGTGTGTATAAAGCCAAATGGATAGGTCAAATTGAGATGCATGATGTTTAGGACATCATGGAATGGTCATGCATACTATTTTTCATGTTTTGGACATGCTCAAATAGTCACAAGTTATGTAAGAAGCCATTTGGGACCATTTGATGCTACCTTGGTATCAATTTGAACCATAATCTACCCCTAAACCAAAACCATACCAAATGAACGAATTTTGGCATGAAATTTGGCAGCCATTTAAATCTCATTGAAAGCCTTTTAGAGAGCTGAAGAATACAAAATTTAGAGTTTTTATAATTTCTTATGATTTTTCAAAGTTGGTTGAAAAATGTAAATTTGCCCTGTCACTATTCATTTGGCCAATTTTGGTTTTTTATGTATTTTAAGAGTCAAATGAACTTTAATGCTCATGAAATTTCACAAGCTTATAGTTGGCATTATAAGCTTTCCAGAGCCATTGAGATTACTTAATTTGGAGTTGTGTAACTCAAGATATGCATTTTCAAAATTTTAGGTCTACTTATATACAAAATTCTGACAATGCTACTAGATTTTCATGGCACAAACAAACTTGTTTTGATCTAGAATTTCTATGGCATGTAGTTCATGTCTTAAGCTTTCCATTGAGGCCTTATTTGCATGATTTGGAGCTTTCTAACTCAAGATATGAATTTTTTAAGATTGTGACAGAATTATAGAACCATAAAAAATGATGTTATAGTGCTAGTTTGTTAATGCATGGTTTAAACTCGAATTTCTTGTTCTTTTGTGATGTTTCTAGTTGAGCAAACATATTAAGGGTAGATTTTGAGATTGGTAAGTTGAAATGGTGCATTTAAGCCAAAATGAAAAATTTGCACCTTTAATGACAGCATCTTTCACTACCAAAAGTGCTTAATATAAGGAAATTGATACTTTAAGCACATTAAATATAAATATTGTACTATCTCATTATGGTATCACATTTGTTGGTATCAAAGCCATGGTTTAGGAAACCTAACTCTATGTTTGAGCCTTGGAATGTTGGAATTGGGGTGCATTTTGTAACATCCAATTTTCTGAAAACAAGAGAAAACGTGAGAAACATAACGTACGATTTCTCCGTAAAAAAATGAAACTCACCGGATATAAAAGGAAGTTCCCCGAAATAATGTAGTTAAGGTCTCAAAAAATTTGGGAAGCATTCTAGACTCCTAAAAATGAGAATCCTAGCCTCAGATGGAAGGAAAAACGGAGTTAGAATGAATAAACAAACTTTGACGAAAATCTTACGAAACATAATGGCATTTTCATAATTTTGAGCAATTTTTGGAATTCACACAGGAGGATTTTTAAAATGAAATTTTTGAGTTTTCTAGAGTTCTCAGAGACTCTGAAAACCATGGAAAGCCCTGGGATAGCTAATGCCTCTCCAGTGGATGTTTCCTAACGTCGATGTACCCGAACTTTAATGAATTCGTTCAGGAAGTTTTTAGCTCCAATTTGAGTGATTCCAAAAGCATTTTACTAAATTGGGAACTTAAATTTCATAATGAAAAAGACGGTTCTCAAAAAGTAGTTAAAACAAATTAGAAATAAAAATGTCAAGAACGAAGGGCAAAATAAGAATTTTTGAAAAGTTCTTTTTCCTTCTTTATATATATATAGGTGGCACCCTACTCTCACCCTCATGTAGCCTCATATGTTTCTGCCCTAAACTAGAGAAGGAAGCCCTAGGATGAAGCACACAAGAGGAAGAAGAAGAGGAAGAGAAATTCAAGCTAAAAGGTATAGAATTTTGGTAATTTTTCATGCTTTCTTCCATCCAAACCTCCTCTCCTTCATTATTCTTTGTTTCCTTTGATTAAAATGAAGTTTACAAATCTATTTTAAGGCAGAAATTAAGGGAAAAATTAGGATTTAAAGAGAGAAGCTTGAAGAAAGCAAGATTTAAGTGAGAAAAAGCAAGAAAACAAAGTAATTTCTTCTTCCATGGTTGCTATCTTTTCCTCCCCTCCTCCACCATTTCGCCCCACTCATGAAACCCTAGGAGGGTTTGATTTTTAGGTAGAACCAAGGGTGATTCTTAGGAAAAAGGGTGTGGAGATTAAGAATATGCAAAGAGAATTAACAAATAACCATAGAAATTCAAGATGCAAAATCTAGGATTTCATATATTCCTTATAAAATCTGATTTGATACCTTGATTCCTATATCTAAATGAGAGTTTAAATGAGCTCCTAAGATCCCTAGAAGTCTCCCCATGTGCTTCCTCTATCAAAAAAACAAACCAAAGTCCATGGAAGCCCATTTCCTTCATTGTCTCAACCTAAAAGGGTTTGCATACTTAAGGAGAGTTTTAAATTTTTCTAAACCCATTTTTGAGTTATATATGATGAATGAATATGAGGGAAAGCCTTGGAAAAAATTTAAAAACCATCGAAAGTGAGATGGTGCTTTATGTTCCATAATATGACCTAAAGAAGCAACATGTAGTTAGGCTCTTTATTTTAATTATGTGATGACTCCAAGAGGCTTAAAAGGAGTCAAGAATCATATTTGAAAGGAAAGAATGGAGCCTAGAATTTATTTGAGGAGTGTTGTTTCATTAGGTGCATTTTGGAATCATAAAGGGGTTTATAGGTTAAGCTAGAGTTTAAGTAAGTTGTGTGGCCTTAGACTTTACTCCAAAAGTATAATTAGCTTCCATATGATGTGTCTAGGTCAAGAGGAATGATCTCCACCTTCTTGGGTGTGTAAGGTCAAGGGAGAGGATTCAAGGCTTAAGGAAAAAGTATACAAATGCTAGCAAGGTAGCTCTCTCCACCTTTTCTCATGCATGATTGCTTGCTTTACTTGTCTTTTAATATATGTATGTGTATTTTAAGCCATGAAAAATGTCCTAACATGAGCTCTTACCTCATGGTACCATAATGATGCATTATGTTTTCCAAATAATATTTATAATGTTTGCTTTGGTTTGCTTGAATGTGATAAGGCCAAGAACCCTTAGCCATGATGAGGATGAGCCAAAAACCCTTAAAATTGGTTGAGACAAAGTAAAGAGTCTCCTAAAAGTAAGGTTGACTCCCAAGAGCATGGTTGAGTCCAAGAACCTCTTAAAAAATAGGTAAGGCAAGTCCAAAATCTACAAGTAAATGGATGAGGCCAATCCACTTGCTTGGCAAGCCTATGTATGTTATGTGTGATTTTTTTAAATGTTAAGGATGCTTCTTGAATGATTGCATATGTCCATATGCCATGCATGCATTTATGAGACTTGTTTTGCATGCTTTATGTATGATTGAATGGGAGATGAGCTATTGGGATTCTTTGAATCCCATCCCCTCCTCTCTAATGTTCTAACATGCTAGGTGAACCAAGAGATCAAGGGAATGGGAGCCAACCATATGAGAAATGAGAGCTTGACATCAAATTCATAGTTTTTATTCTTTAAAGCCATCTTGGTGTCAAATAATGCAACCCATTGTTGCATGTGGTTTATGACCTCTTGAACGTGTATAATTATATTAATATGTAATGTATCAATGGAAGAATATAATGTATGACCATTAGAATATGATTTGAGTATGATATGGCAAATTTGCTTCTTGAATGATATTATGGAAATGTGCATAAGTGTGAGTGAGATGGCCAAAACGAGATGCATGGGGGTTGGGACCATTTGGGAGCTCACATAAGTCCTAATTATGCTTTTAGACTTGCCCAAGAGGTGTCAAACCCCAAGGAAAGCCATTTAGACATTTTGGTATCCCATATGGAATTAAAATTGACCATAATAGAACCCTATATCACTTTTTATCCAAATGAACTCTTCTTGATCTGAGATTTGATATGAAATTAGAGCTTATTGAGAAGCTAAAGAACTGAATTTTTAGAGGTCTATAGAATATTTGATGAATTTTTAAAATTGAAAAATTTTCTTATTTTGGTCATGTCATTGTTCATACTGGTCAGAAAATAAAATCTATCACACAATGCTCAAATGATGTCCAATTATCATGAAACTTTATACAGAGAAACTAGACATTCACAATGACTTGTGACAACTAGAAGTACCTCATTTGGATGTCTAAAGAGGGAGATATGAATTTTTAAAGATTTTGTCCAGTAACAGGAACTCCAACTGACCTCAGGTATTGTTTGATTGATTCTTGATGCCTGGACATACCTGAACTGGTTTGGATTTATTCTTCCCCTCCATTTAACATCCACATCTTTCCAAATTAGTATCTTTTGCATGGATTGGATTTTTTTGAAATTAATTGGACATTTTTTAATTTTGCTGCAAAATTCTGTGATAGCACCAGTGGACAGTCTGACCTCTGGACATTTTTTAACGTCAAACGTCCTCTATGTTGGATGTTATGGTCTGAAAATATTTTTATCATGAAGTAAACATGTGAAGCTTTCAAGAATGGCCAAGAATGCATGATTTCGATTTTTTTAGAATTAGTTATGATTTTCCAAAGTTTGTAACAGAAAAGAGGAAAATCTGGCCGAAAATATACACATGTATTTTATGCTTCCTTTGAGTTCCACGAGATATAGGCCATTTCTAATGAAGCAAATGAGGTGTATTCATGTAATTAAATATGAGAATATGATGTATGAGCTCATATAGTCCACATGACACCAAATGAAATTTTTATACGTGACGCAACATTAAGAAATATATTAAAATAATGCCATTTTCTTGCCTCTTGTATGAATTGCTTAATGTGAGGTATAGATATAGTATGAAATGAGTCAGGAAATTATGGTGTTACACATTTTGGATTGTTGTGCATGTAATGTGTGATTATCAAGAATGGCTGTTTTATTAATTGCCCTGTGATATTGTATATACATGTTGAGATTGTGGTTCTTTTCCATAATTTGATGGACAAACATCCTCAAGGCATGCCATATCATCCTAATAGCTAAAGTTGATCAAAATCTCAGCTATTAACACCTCTAACCACTAGATCTTGCCATGTAGCCTCTAGGCTCCTTGTTAATGTGAAGTTAGCCATTGAAGGTAGCCCTTACATATTATTCTTAGGTTAGCCATTGTTAATGTGATGGTAACACCTACAGATTCTCTGTTCCATTTTCAAAAATGCAAAGAATGATTAGAACTAAGACTAAATTATCCCAAGTGACTTCAAACCAAGAGTCATTGCACTTTTGAAGATGTTGCACTTGGTAGACTTTGCAAAAACATAGTCCTTGCAATAGAATCAGTTACAAAGCACCTAAAGTAACAATGGTACCTGTACTACTTCCAAACTTCTCAATTTCCCCAAAAATTACACAAGTGTGGCTTGCCTCTACAACTACTATCACATCTCCTAAGTTTTTAGTTAACCAAAAATAAAATAAAATAGAAACTAAATTCCCAAGTCTTCAATTAACAATAAAAAGAAGAAGCTTTGTAGCCAATCTAAGCAGCTTAAATCCCAAGTCTTCAATTAATTAAAAAAAAATACAAAGTCTCACCAAAATGCAAATCGCAAAGCTTCCCCACTTAAACCCATTTCTGAAATCCCATAAGTAAAGAATGCAAAGCTTTACTATAAACGAGGAGCCCAAATCCATTTTTGAAATCACCAAGTCTTCAATCCATTTTAAAATGCACGTTTCATTCATACCTGAGTGGCTTCAGCCTTTGATTTGGGTGGCCTTAGCATTTGATTCTTTGAATGCAACAAATTTGGTTCAACTTTAGCATTCTGAGGAGCCAAGAGGTGACATGGCAAGATCTGGGCAATTGGAGGCATGAATGATTGAGATTTTGGCTAACTTTAGTTATTTGAACAACATGGCGTGCACAAAATGACGTTGATGCATCGGATGGCCAAGATTCATCCAAAATGACATTTTCCCACTATGACTAGAGACAATCTATTCCCATTCATTATACCTAGTTTGATGCTTTGTAAATGTTGAATTTTAAGTCCTAATGAAATTAATTGGACCATTCTAAACTTTTAGAACTCATGTTTGAATGGTCTAATAATAATTAATATGAAAGCAAATCTTTCATTGTACTAATAAGTACAATAAAAATGCAATGCTTTTTAAATAAGAAGGCTATCATATTTTTTTAAATAAAATTGTTTATTATTTTCTTTTAACTTTGTTACACTACACAATATATAGAGGATTTAATTTTCAATTAGTATCAATTGTTTAATTTGGATTATTTGAAAAATATCTTATTTAAATAATTAGTAATAATTAATTGTATAAGAAGACTAAATTTATTTAAATTGAAAGGTCAAATGAGTAATTGACTGTCACCAACTAAATACATGTCTACAATTTAGAGAAATCAATCATGATCTATAAGATAAGTTTCTTTTTTTATACTTATATTATACTAATTATTAAATATTTAGTACCATTGTTATTCATTTTTTTATATAAATTAATTTAATTTTTTATAAAAAAGTATGCAATTTAATTTTAAATTATGATTGAGTTAGTAATTCAATTGTAAATAAAATTATCTATTTATCAAAATATAAATAATAATATTATTAAATTTTTAAATAATTAAAATTATAATAAATATTTTCCCTCGAGACAAAATTAATCACATTATACGATAACTTGGAGAAATCCTATTCCATGCTAATTGTAAACAATTCCAAAGCTAAAGTTATTTAAATTGAAATGTCAAATAAGTAACTACCTATCAATACATGCCTACACATTACATCTTTGCTTAGCTTTCACTTTCTACGCTTTGATATTAGAGGTGGTCATCATTGCCGTTTGATCCCCCTTGACTATAACAAGTTAGGTTAAATTGAACAATATATATATATATATATTGATTAAGGGAGGCCACATGACTAAACTAACTATGTAGAAAAATTTGGCTTAATTTGATTTGATCTTATTAATTTTTTGAAAAAATTATTTTAAGAGATTTATGCAAAAATTTTAATTTTTTAGATATAAAATGTAATTTTATAAAAATTTATATGAAAATTTTATCTTTTAGAAGTCATTTTATAATTAAATAAATTACATATTTTTTAAATTTTTTTAAAAAATAATTTTTTATTTTTAAGATATATATATAAATCTCCTTTAAAACAAATTTTAGTTTGCATTTTAGTTTAATTTAAATTTTTTTAACTAAAATGCTCTTTATTAAATCTAAATACATATTTTTTAACTAAAAAATTTGTTGATAAAAAAACTAAAAAATTTTAAATAGAAAACACTTTATTCAAAAAAATAAAAAGTAAACTAAAATATAATATAATTTTTATTTTAAAATAAATTTATATGTTTTTAGATAAAAAATAATTATATAATTTTAACAAAATTTATAAAAAAATTTATATAATTTACTCTTTATAATTTTTATCAAAAATTTTAAATAAAATAAAATTAGCTTATTAGCTCAGAAATCAGCCCAACCCTACCTAATATTAGACGGAACCGAGCCGACGGCGTTTTGTGCGCCCAATTTGGTATGTCCTCCTATTCGATTAGTTAGGGTTCCTTGCGTTTTTCCTTCGGAGACCATCATCGAAGCCTTTGTTGAAGGATCTGACAACGGAGGTGAAGATGTAGGTGTCTACAGCTACGAGGTATGCCTTCTCCAAATATCCTCTCTTTCTTCAATCTTCTCCATCTTCCTTCCTTCTCTCTTTCCCCTGTGCCCTGCATCACAAGTTCTGTGTTCACTCCCATTCCCCCAATTCGAGGAACATCCTCCTTGCTGTTGCTTCATTCAATCGCATACTTCATATGCGTCCCCCACCCTCAATAGTCGAAATTAATAGGATTCTGGGTTCAGTTGCAAGGACCAAACACTATCGAACTGCTATCCAACTTTTTGCACAAGCAGAATTCGAGGGTTTTACGCCATTTTTAATGACTCTGAGCTTCTTAATCAATTGCTTCTGGCATGTGGGTCGGATGGCTTTCGTTTTCTCTATATTGAGGAAGATTATCAGGAACGGTAGTGAACCAGATATCATATCCTTGACGATACTAATGAAAGGACTCTGTATCAATAATAAGGTAAGTGGGGAAAGCACTAGACTTTCATGATGACCTAATGGCAAAAGGATTGCAATTAGAGGAAGTGCGTTGTGGCACCTTAATCAATGGGTTATATAAAACAAAAGAATAAGAGTTGCCATTAAATTGTTGATGTCCTCTATATTTTTGTGTCCTATTTTTGAAGTAGTGATTGGGATTGTGCTTTCTCTGTTTAGCAAAGCAAGGGGAGATATGGATCTCAATTCATCATGTAGTTTTGTACAATACAGTGATGGCTTTTGTAAAGATGGACTTGTAAATGAGGCACATGATTTGTGTTGAAAAATGATTGATCAAGGATATTTGCAAATATTTTCACTTACACCTCTTTGGTCTATGGTATCTTTTAAAGAATGGGTCAATGGCAAGAAGCAATTTTCACTTCTACATCTTCAGTTATTGGTTGATGCATTTTGTAAAGAAAGAAGTATCATAGAAGCACAAGCTGCGTTTGCTATGATGATGAAGTGTGGTTGGAAACCTAATTTTGTTACTTACAATGCTTTAATGGATGGGTACTATTTGATCAACAGTGTTATTGAGTAAAAAAAACGAAAAAGTGTTCAACAAGATGGTCAAATGTGTTTTTGGCACCTTATATCTATCTTGATTAATGGATACTGTAAAATTAAAATGGTGGATGAAGCTATGGATCTCTTAAAGGAAATGTGTTGCAAAAACTTGGTTCCCAATTTAATTACTTACAATATCTTGTTATTGGTTGATGCATTTTGTAAAGAAAGAAGGATAGAAGCACAAGTTGTGTTTGTTATGATGATGAAGTGTGGTTGGAAACCTAATTTTGTTACTTACGGTGCTTTAATGGATGGGCACTATTTGATCAACAATGTTAATGAGTCAAAAAAAAAAGTGTTCAACACGATGGTCAAATGTGGTTTGGCACCTTATGTCTATCTTGATTAATGGATACTGTAAAATTAAAATGGTGGATGAAGCTATGGATCTCTTAAAGGAAATGTGTTGCAAAAGCTTGGTTCCCAATTTAATTACTTACAATATCTTGTTAGACACTTATTGCAACAGAGAACGTCTTCACAAGGCAATTTATATACGTAAATTGTCCATCAAAGAATTCAGCCCGATGTGCACACATGCACTATATTTCTTGACGGTTTGTGCGAAGGTGGTTAAGTACTTCACAAGAGATTTTTCAGCATCTTTGGATCAAAGACCATCATCTAGATGTCCACACATATAGCATTATGATCAATTGCCTTAGGCTTGTTTGATGAAGCAAGGACCTTGCTTTCAAAAATGAAAGAGAATGGCTGCCTCTGTAATTCAGTAACATATGAAACACTTGTTTGTGCTCTTTTAAGAAAAATGAGAATGCAAGGCAGGAAGCTTCTTCATAAAATGATCGCTAGAGGTCTTCCAAAACAATAAAACAAGGTCAGATACTTTTGTCCTGATTTATGTTATACTTGTAGTGCCACTGTTGAAATTTGCCTAATGTAGGTAGCAAATGCATGCTTCTTTATGTTGTTGTTAGCTGTTGATTTTTTGAGCCTTAACATATCTTTGTTCCTTCTTCCTTTGTAGTTCTTTATTAATTTGATTTATTGACTCTTGGATGGTTCTCAATTATTGCTCATTGACTAGTAATTTCTATTATAGGGAACAGAAAGGGTTTACTGAAACATGTGATTTACATTATGTTCCTGATTTTGTCTACCATTTTGGTAGGGTATGCCAGATGTGAATAAATTTTGAAGAACAAGCTTAATTAAACTTTGGCAGCCTCCACAGGATTTTCATTCCTCTTGTAGTTGATTTCTTCAGAGAAATACTTCTTACTCTATTACTTACATATATTTAATAGTTTAGAATTGCATAACCTTTTCTGTTGTCCTGTGATGGCAAAGATATTTGGTGATTTCACCATGGGATCAGTTAATGATCTGAAATCTGGTTGAAGTGGATTAAAATTCTCAGTTTTATTTCTGAACCTTGATATTTAGCCCTATAATAACATCAGGTTCTCCTTGTCATCCTAACTTTTGCTTTTTTTTTCAAATTATTCTTGGTTCTGAAATCAATGATGGGGTAGATAATTTGTGATATGTGTTTAAAGAAGCAAAGGGTAGTAGGAGACATGCTCTGTTTTCTTTTGTTCATCTTCCTTGATTGATTTTGACTTGTTCAGGTACTACGTTAATTTACCTAAGGCTGTCACTTCTTTTTCTCTTCTAGTTCTGTGCCTTATATTTAAGGCAAAAGCTTCTATTAATCATTTACTGTTTTAGAACCATCATACTTCACATGTTGAATCCTGTGCCTTCTTTTAGCTGGATTTTTTAACCCTTTTTGTTATGATCCATGTTCAGAGCCTCAAATGTACATGGGAAACTTGCAACTATTTACTAGTGGGAGAAGAGGAGTGAGACCGAGAAAAGGGGATACAGAATTCTCGGAAACTCTGGGCATCGGTGGAGTAATTTATTGGGTTCTTTAATATCTGTTACATTTTTCTGCATGAACTTTAGATTCAAATGAAAATGTTGAATTCCTGTTAATTTTTGGAACTAGAGAGAAATTTTTTGCAAGTTTAAATTTGACCTGAGTAAGCATTGTCAACACAGTTAAAATCATGTATCTATTGCCATTAATTGTAGTTTAGATTTAATGTTTTTATTCTAGTTCAAAATTTAGATGAGTGTTCTGTTACATTGTAAAATTTATGTATTAATTTTGTAATTAGACTTTAGTTTGATAAGAGCAAATCGCAGTTTTCCTAACCGAAAAAAAACAAAACAAAACAAAAGATTATAATCCCTTATCTAATATGAGGAATTTCTAATAAACTCATTTTAATCAATTAACCAAGAATTATACTTGACCTCAAATTGACAACAATACTAGCATTCCATATGAGGATTAAGTCATCATCAGAGGGATAAACTGAGATGTGAATGAATCTGAAAAAAACATTGCTCTTATGGGGAGAACAGGTATCAGATAGTGGCTGTGAATAAAGAACTCGCATACAGATTATAGACAAAACAGTCTAACGTCTTGAAAAGCAATCTTTGATTCATTGTAATAAAATAAAGACATTACTCTTATTTTGAGACCAAGAGGTAAATCCAACATCTGTGCAGAGGGAGGGAAGAGAATGCATCAAATGAACATAACCAACAAGTACAGAAGAAGTTATGACAAGATCCCATACATTTGCACCAAATCACATACCAAATGTTACCAAGGAGCAGTTCTTGCGTGCAATATGACACATCTACACACAACATTTGGGATTGGGTCCGTATGTGGGGAGCCTGCGTATAAATTCTGAGCATTACGTGTACATGCTCGAGACATATTACAAGCAACAGGGTAAGAAATTTTCCATTACCAAGAGTGTTCAGAGAGACAACAAGCAGAGTGGGAGAGGCACAATGCAATCATTTTATATGATGAAGAAAGTAAACCATATTTACTTTTGTTTTCCTCACTTCAATTCACCCATTCAATGAAGTACAAGTTCAAAAATCATGGTTTTTGGACAGCAATTCTTAAAACTTATGAGACTTGCTTTTGCATTTATTGCATTGTTATGTTTGATTATTGTCTTTTTCAGTCAAAAAGTACTGGCATTATCAAGAGATATCATTCGGTGAAAGAAAAAAACCAAAACGAAAATTACAACACAGACTACTTTTAAGTAGGTGTGATGGTGGTCAAAATGCTAAAAAATGCTCACCTTAGTAAAGCTAAGCACTACAATAGGGGGAAATAGGGGGGAATAAGGGAAAAGATCATGATATATAATTAAATCAGCTATCCTTTGAATCATTCGTGCCTTAATGTTCAATACTTTAAACCCTACTTTTCCTAGAGAAAGAATCTATGAAATGTCAATACATTAAAAATTGAATTGTATCATATTCTATCTGTATCTGACATTTGTATTAATTACAAGGCAAACTTTAAATTGCATTAAAACATTATATATATTGTGTCACAGGATCTATATTGTGTCAATATCAATAACTTTTAAGTTGGAATATAAGTGAAAAAAGGAGCCAAAATACCCTTGATTCTTTGTAAATTGATATATTTGATCTTCTTCAAATTAATATAGCAACATTTTGTCATTATTCTGCATATGCCCAAATTCAGAAGCATAACCCTGGTCAATAAAAAAGAGGACCTCATAAAAGGAGTCTCACTAGAACTTCAGAAGTGTGAGTCTCTAGGGTGGAATAGCCTCTGAAATAATAACAAATTAGAATAATTGCTTATTGCCAAATAAAAATATTTAAAAAATCAAAAAAATTTCTTGGGAGGTGTAATGACAAATATGTTAATGCATAGTTTGAGGGTCAAGCTTATTGGTTTGACACAAATCAACTTTTTAAAGAGATAATCTAGGATATTGATATGAATAAAGGCCACAACACCAATATAGACATCATAATATAGTAAAATTTAAACTATCATGTTGTGTTTGATACAAGTATTGTATTCAATGTAACTTGTTGAAGACACACAGTACAAATATAGGGCAAATGGCATATTTTAGAGGACCGAATTGAAAAAAAAAAAGAAAATGAAAAAAGAAAAACACTAAACAAAAATTAGGACAAAAAGCTTCAACAGAATTTCTCTTAACCTTGTTTTAATATTCACTAAAGACAACAACATTTTTGTGAAATTCAAATTTTGCACCTTACCTACCCCATCTATAGAGAATTAGCAAGCCAATAACTAATAAACATGTAGCAACAACTACAGAGATAACTAGTGGAAAGGCATAGACAAGACTTAGGAAGTTGAAACACTTTTGAATTTTCTTTAATCCTCTATCGATTAGAGGCGCAAGTGCAACTACTCCTACAACTCAAAATGGCCTCATGATGTTGTTTCCAGTCACATCAAAATTACAATCTAAGATTTTCAAGTAAAAAAGGATGGTATTTAGTTCTAAATCTAATCATCTATTTCCATCCAAATGAAAACATTAAATTCAATTAATTTTTGGAACTAGAAAAGAATTTTTTTCAAGTCCAACGTTGAGCTAAAACATGCATTGCCTATATAATCGAAATCACGTGGTCTACTCTCTTGTTGTTAATTTTTTTTGTGATGTAATATTTTCATATTAGTCCAAAGTTCAAGAAGGTGTTTTGTTAGAGTTTATATACCAATTTTGTAATTAGGCCTCAATTCAAAGAACTAAAATGTAGTTTGCTTAAACAAAATTATTTTAATTATAATCTTTTAACTGATGAGACAAATTCTATTAAACTCATTTAAATCAATTAACCAAGTATTATACTAACACAACTTGAGAAATTCTTATGTGTATTACTTGATCAAGGTACAAAGGTATTTATACAGAAAGAATGAAACTATTCTAAAAAAGAAAATAAATCAAAAATAAGAAAAGAAAATAAATCAAAAATATGGAAAGAATATAAAATCCTATCAAAACTCTAACAATTAGGAAACTAATTCTTAAAGTCAACTTTCTATAATAATTATAGAGATATCTAACATAATTACAAGATTAAAAAAATTAATAATAAAGATTAAGGAAATAAAGATTGATCATTAACACTTCCCCTCAAACTAGTGAGTGGATATCATCTATTCCAAACTTGGTGATGATGTCTTAAAAGACAGCACTAGATAATCCCTTGGTAAACACATCTGCAAGTTGACCTCTAGTAGGAACAAAGGGAGTACAAATCAGAACACTATCCAATTTCTTTTTAATGAAGTGGCGATCTATCTCAATATGTTTGATACAATCATGTTCTACTGGATTGTGAGCAATATTGATGGCAAATTTATTGTCACAATAAAGTTTCATTGAGCCTTCCCACGTAATCTTTAAATCTTCTAAAATTATTTTTAACCATAATAGCTCACATATTCCAAGTGTTATCGATCTAAACTCAGCTTCTGCACTCGATCTCACTACCACATTCTACTTTTTGCTTCTCCAAGTAACAAGATTTCCTCGTAGAAAAGTGCAATAACCTGAGGTTGATCTTCTATCAATAAGAGATCTTATATAATCTGCATCAGTATAAGCTTCAAGAGTCAATCTCTCACCTTTATCTGATGTACCCTTCAAATATTGTAATATTTTATGAACTATTTTGAGGTGTGATTCTTTTGGATCATGCATAAATTGACTTACAACATGGGCTATATTAGGCCTAGTATAAGATAGGTAAATAAGTCATCCCACAAGCCTCTGATAAGAATTCTTATCAACTGGTATATCTTTAGAAGCATCACATAGTCTATGATTCAACTCTATAGGTGTTTTTATAGGTTTACATCCCAAGTTGCCTGTGTTTATCAATAAGTTCAATGCGTACTAGCCTAGGAGGTCTGAGCAGTGAGTTATGATGTCTTTCATATAAACCAAGAGTACAATTACTCCCCCTGAGGCTGAATGTCTTACATATGATCACCTTGACTCTACTTATACCCCATACCAATCATAACTTTAGAAAATCTTTTAAACCATGCTTATGGAGATTGTTTTAGCCCATAGAGTGTCTTCTTAAACTTACACACCATGGCCAATTTATCTTGAGAATTGAATTTTGGGGGAATCTCCATATAGCTTTCCTCCTCTAAGTCACCATGCAAAAAAGCATTCTTAACATCAAACTATTGTAATGTCTAACTCAGATTGGCATAAACAATAATACCCATACTGTATTCATTTTTGCAATGATGGCAAAAGTTTCCATGTAGTTAATGCTATATGTTTAGGTATATCCTTTAGCAATAAGACGAGCTTTGTATTTCTCCAAGGTGCCATTTGAATTATATCTAGTGGTAAATATCCAATGATAGCCCACTGATTTCTTTCCTTTTGGCAACTGCACAAGATTCCAAGTTCCATTTTGCTCAAGTGCTTGCATCTCAACCTTCTTAGCATTGACCTAATCTCATTCTTGAATGCCTCATATAAGGTTTTAGGAATAGAAATAGCATTTAGTGTATTGACAAAGGCTTTGTGATTAGGAGATAGATGCATATAAGAAAGAAAGGAAGACAAAGGATATTTTGTGCAAGTTTGTGTGCTTTATGTAAAGTAATAGGAATATCATAATCATTGTGATCCATATTATTAATAGGTAAAGAAAGTACCTTAACCTTGTCAGAAGTAGAAGAGGATGATTAGACTAGCTCTAGCAAAGGAGATGATGCCTTTTTTTGAGAATATACATGTAACGGACAAGTAGGGTCTGATGTTGGTTTTGGTTGCAATAAAGGCTCAGGTGAGTTGTCTGGTGATAATTAGGGCTTAGGTAATGGTGAGGTATGAGTGAGTAATAATTGGAAATAAAAAGAAAATAAGTCCTCAGATTTATTCTGAATAAAGGGATTAGCGATTGTGTTACTTTCATTATGGAAGTAGGAATCAGATTCAGCAAATGTGTCATTAGCAGATATAAAATTTTCTTGTAGGAGGATGATAACATTTATAACCTTTTTGAGTGAAAAAATATCTAAGGAATACACATTTAAGGGCTTAAGGATCAAGTTTAGTTCTATGATGAGAATGTTCATGAACAAATGTCAGACATCCAAATATTCTAGGTACAAGGTTGTTAGATGCATTAAAACTTGGACAAAACTGTGTGAGAACTTGCATGGGGCTTTTGAAATCAAGCATTTTAGTAGGAAATTGATTAATAATATGAGTAGTAGTTAAAATAGCTTTCCCCCAATATTGCTTTGGAACATTTGTTTTGAAGCAATAGAGCCCTTGTACCGGCCAAAAGATGACCATTCTTTCATTCAACCGCCCCAATTTGTTGAGGTGTATAAATGCAAAAAGATTTATATATTATTCCTTTTTCACAAAAAAAGGTAGAAAGAAATTAATTTTTAAAAAAATTATTTGCATTGTTAGATCGAAACCTCTATATTCCTATTCCAAATTAAGTTTGAATCATGATAAAAAATAAGAAATATAGTGTTCACATTAGATTTTTGTTTCAACAAATAAATCCAAGTCACTTGAATGCAATCCTCAATAAAAGAAATAAATCATCGAGCTTTAAACATATTAGAAACTAAGGCTAGGCCCCAAATATCACTATAAATCAAACTAAAGAGAATAAAAGTTCTTTTATTACTAATTGGGAAAGAAGTACGTTTATGTTTAACAAGTTCACAAATCTCACAATGTAAAGTTTCAATTTCTAATCCCTTAAACAAAGTAAGAAACATAATTTTGATAATATTAAATGACGGATATCCAAAACAAATATGGTGAAGCCAAATCTTATTTTTATTAGATTGGAAAGACTCAGAATAAAAAGACATAGGTAACAAATTTTGGACTCTACTGCATCCATTATTTTTTGCAAGATGATACAACCCGTCCTTCTCCTTAGCAAGTCCAATCATCTTTTTCGTGCCCTATTCTTGAAATACATAATAAAAAGGATAAAAGGTCACACTATAATAAGAATCAGTTGTAAGTTTCTAGATGGAAATAAGATTGGTGCAAAGTTTTGGAACATGGAAAACATTCTTAAACATGATATTAGCATTTAAATATACATCTCCCTGACTAGCCACAATAGTGACCAATCCATCATACTGTAGTGACTTTTTTATTACTAGGGCAAGGAGTATATGAGAGAAAAAGTTAAGAGTAATGAGTCATATAGTCAGTGGCTCCAGAGTCAATGACCCAAGAGGTTGAAGAAACCTTATTTGAGACATTAAAGATGAAATTACAGGCAGACGAAGAGTGAGAAGAAATACCTAGAAAAACCAAAAAACAAGTATCAATGGTAGATTAGGGGCTTTTCCCCAAGGTTCCTAAAAGATCTCATAACTTTTCAATCTCCTCCTCATTGAAATTAGCCATAGAGGAGGTATCCTTACTGATAGAATAGGTGGTCACCATATGAGCTTAGTTGGGTCCCTTTTTCATGTGTGGAGGCTTACCATAGAGTTTCCAGCATTTCTCCTTAGTGTGGCAAGGCTTCTTGCAATAGGTGCACCATAAGGTATCCTTATTAGGTTGTTGAAGGTGTTCTGGTTTTCCTTTTACTGCATTAGAACATGGCTTGAAATACTTAGAGACTAGAGCAGAACTCTTCAATTGTGAGGCATCAAGTATGACACATCGTTTAACTTCCTTAGTTAGGACAAGAACAATAGTCTCATTCAAGGATGGTAACTCCTCCTATCCTAATGTCTGAACCCTAACGGCATCAAAGTCAATGTTGAGACCGGCAAAGAATTCATAAATCATGTCTTTCTTTATAAGACGCTTAAGAATAATGACGTCGTCACTACATTTCATCTGAATACATTGATAGTGATTCAGTTCCTGTCAAAGACTTTTCAAGAGATTAGAATATGTAGTGATCGATAAGGACCTCTGTTTGGTATGGGTAATTTTCATCTTAATATTATAAATTTGTGCTGCGTCTCAAACTTTAGAGTAGGTTTGCTAAACAACCTCCTATATCTCTTGAGTTGAACACTGAAACATACAGGTATTACTAATATCAAGGGACACAAAAAGAAGTAACCAAATCATGATCATAGAGTTTTCTTCATCCAAAGCAGCAAATTTAGGATTGTCGAGTTTCTAACCAATACCAAGAAAATGGTTAAGCATGCCTCAACCCTTCAAAAAGGTGTGAACCAGCTAAGACCACTTTAAGTAGTTCTTACCATTCAATTGGTATGTCAAGGGAATGTGTTACAACTCTGTAGGACTAGAGGAGTTGCCCATGGCTGAATCAAAAAGGTGGCAATTGACCGTAGACTCAAACATGGTCTAGAACACAAGGAAATAGCAAACTTCATGGAACATAGGAATAAACAATAGCCAACTAATGTTAAAGAACACATGCAGGAGGAGAATGAGTACACACAGACCCTAAAAAAATTGAACGACATCGAGAACAAATACAACAAGGTAAGGCAGCCAGATATAGAAAAAGCAGTGGCTGGAAAGGAGGTTCACATGCCTATACGTGCCAGCATGTGAAAGATGCTCCAAAAAACTTATGGCAATGCGTGGGAAGGCCAAACAGGGTTTGGTCACCAGGAAAATGCCAGCAGATGTGGTCTAAAGGCTTTAGTGGTGGTAGGGTTGAATGGGTATGCATGAAACACAAAGAGGTAGTAATATTGAAGGTTTCGTTAAAAACAAATAGTAAGAAAGGCCTGAATAAGAAAGGTAGATGTCCTAGGAACTCTAGGGCTCTGATACCATGACATAAATTAAGAAATTCTTGTATGTATTACTTAATCAAGGTACAAGAGTATTTATACAAAAAGAATGAAGCTATTCTAGGAAAGAAAATAAATCAAAAATAAGGAAAGAAAATAAAATCCTATCAAATCTCTAACAATTAGGAAACTAATTCCTAGGTCAACTTTCTATCATAATTATAGAGATATCTAACATAATTACAAGATTACCATAATTAATAATAAAGATTAAGGAAATAAAGATTGATCACTAACATATACTAAGCCTCAAATCAAAGACAATGCTAGCGTGCCATACAAGGATTTAAGTTATCATCAAGGGAATAAATTAAGATATGAATAAATCTAAAAAAGTGGATGACAAACTTAGAGATTTTAAAATACTAATATTGAATGTGACAGGGGATGGCTATCAAATAACAATTATGGGTTCTGGCTAAAAAACAAAAATGTTATTCTCATTGTGAGAGCAAGAGGTAAACCCAACATCTATGCAAAGAGATGGAAGAAAATGCATCAAATGAACACAAGAAAGAAGCATAGAAGAAGTTCTAGAAACTAGAACAATAATTGATATGATGAAGATGTCAAGTCATTGACTCACTGGGCTAGTGGTTTAACCGCTAAGTCATTAATTAAAGTTAATTCAGGTCACAGTTCATTTCAACCTCGTTTGGTAAAAAAAAGTGACAGCCAATTGATTATTATGAGTTAATTATGGGCTTCTCAGCTGGATCAAATGTAGTGCTTTTGACTTTACTATGGAACTCCTATCTTATTATTAGAAAGTGCGACCTTGAAAACTCAGTGGCAATAGATTAGAGAAACATGAAAGTCTTTACCTTAACAAGTGTTTCCATATTATCTATTTGTTATGAGATTATTCAATGCTTATTATCTGAGCAAGTCTGAATCCATTATTGAAAAGTCTATATTAAATCTCTTCATTTACTCAAAAAATTCAAATGTCCTGGGTTATACAAGACAAATAGATTAAGTTTAAGCATGTTTAAGGTGAAGTCTACTTAAAAGGTGTATTTGAACTCTAACATACAAATTGACTTTTTTGCATACTAGATATTAAGTTTGGATAGATCCTGCCTTCATTCATATTGTTTTGAATGAGACAATTAAATCTCAATGATTATGTTCCTCTTATTTCATTCTTAATTTTTGCTTATGTCATAAGATCTGAGGTAAGCATTGATATTTAGACCAGCTATGGTGCAAGGACTGTGATCGTATCTATTATTCCATTAGTCATTGTCCAATTACCTCAAGTTCTACAGTCAACCTCTTCAAGTCAAACTGTAATTCTGCTTTCATTCATTGTCTCCATTTCTTTGTTGGTTGTTTATAGCCTTTACTAGGTAGCTACCATCTGTTTATAGCCTTTTAAGTATAAAATATCTTCTGTAACATAAACTTTTTTGTAGACAACAAATATGATTGAAACATAATATTGACAAGTTTCCTTGAAACATTCAATTCAAGTTTTTCAGCCATGGATTCAAAGGAGAGGACATATGTTAAGCATAAGAACTTAATGTCAAGCCTTCTAGAACATCTAAAATCATAAGCAAGAAGAGAAAGGTTCCTTAAAGACAATGGTGAACCTAACATCGAGGTTATACAAAGTGAGTCTAAATTTTGTCTTCTCATTGTAGTCTAATGTACCATTTAACTAATCTACTATTTCTTATCTTAAAGAAACATAAGAGAAATGAAAAATAAACATAAATATGCATGTTGAATTTACCTACTTTAACAACATGAACTTTCTAGAAGTGATTCCATTAACTACATTCAATTGATAAAATTACAGTTTGTTTGAGAAACTTGATAAGAACTTAGATGGAATGAATACATGACAGCAATGAGCAACCACAAAATACTTTATTTTTAGGACCTTGTTATCATGGCAAAAGCATATCCATATGAGACTCTGTCATAATGAATTAATGATAAAGAATAAGTATAAGTAGTGATGAAGCAATTTTACCCCTAAGAGTGCCTTGAAGATTGGCTAAAGGATTCTTCCCTATACTTTTCTCATAGCCAAGAAATGTCAAGATAAAGAAAGTCGTATACGTCACATCATCAAACAACCCATAAGTAAGAATAGCAGCCGACCTAGTTTTGCAAGCTCTAAACTCATTTTAGTTGAACCAATATGATAAATTAACATATATAAGTTACACAAATTTTATTTTGACAAGGATGTATACAAAGGTAAGATCTAGTTCTATAAGATATTATCTTGTCATTTAGCACTTCATATTAGCACTTCCATTAGTTTCTTTTGTTCCAAACAAGTAACAAGAAGATCACAAAGCCAATATCTTTTTTACAAAAAACAAAAACAAAATGAACATTTTTGTTTTCTAATTTTAACTCTTCATTGAAATTTTCTCCCCTAAAATCAGCATCAAATGAATTACATTATGTGTGTCAACTGTGATTTGCTAATCACTAAAATGCAATGTTTTAAGACAACAAGGGGGAAAACTCACTTCCATTTGCTCAAGCAGACCAGAACCCTTTGCCCTTGAAATCCTATCACAAAACTAATGTTTCAACTATCAAATTTAGGAAATAAAAAATAAAAAAGGTATATTACTCTAGCTTCTACATAAGATGGAATGTAAGCTTAGCAAAAGATGTATTAATTCTAGCATAAAAGTGAAACTTGGAAAATATACCATATCACAAGTCATACAGTTTAAATATCTTAGATCCATCGTACAACATGATCGAAAAATAAAGAAAGATATAAACTATAGAATTCAAGTAAGGTAGATGACAAGGAAGAGTGTTTTAGGTATTATTTGTGATAAAAGAGTATCACTCAAACTTAAAGTTAAATTTTACCACATAGTTATAAAACATGCAATGTTGTATGGATTGAGTGTTGGACAATAAAAAACTAATAAAAAAATAAGTTCAATGTTACAGAGATAAAAATGTAGTGTTAGATGAATGGACATACCAAATAAGATAGAATTAGAAATGAATACATTAGGGAAAAAGTTGAGATCGCACTTATTATAAGAAAGATTGTAGAATAGTGTCTTAAATGGTTTGGACATGTATGAAGAAGACCTATAGAAACCCTAGTAAGGAGAGTAGATCAGATTAAAAGTTAAAGGTAAAGGGAAACCAAGAAAAACTATAAGTAAAACCATGAAAAAGAATATAGGCTTAAATGCTTTATCTAAAAGCATGATTCACAATAGAACTTGTTCCATATGAGATGGCTTATTTCTACCTTCCATTAAAAAATATATATTTAATAAAAAAAAGTAAGGCTTAGCTATGACTTTGGTATTTTAACTTATTCATTTATTTTAAGTTGACCCTTTTAACTTTGTTTTGTTATAATTTGATTCCTTTAATTTTCCATTGGTATCATATTCACGTTTTAAAATGATTCTTATTTCTTTTTTTTAGTGCTCATAAATAATCCATTAATTTTCTCTAGTGTTCTTAAATGGTCATTATTGAGGTAAAGAAAAATGATTAATATTCTACAAATTAAAAATTAAGAGACAAAATTAAAACAAATATATTTGTTAAAGGACCAAAATGATAATAAAACCAAAATAAATAAATAATTTTTAAAACAAAATAACTTTCCTCCATATAAATCAAGTTAAAAAAATAGTTCCCATAATTAAGTTATAACTCCTGTAGAAAGGGAAAATAATATTAAAAGAAAGGAGAGTAATTATCAATTTCGTACCTAAGAATCTTCATTTTGAGGATACTACGCCCTTTCTGCAGCTTAATTGAGGGAACACAGAGCAGAAAAGCTTGATTTTGAGGATGTAAAAGGCAAGTTTTCAAGTGGTGTTCCTTTGGGGGTAGAGGAATGGAAATGGCAAGGCAATGGTCCTCATCTTCCAACCACACCAGCAACCACGACTCCATTCAGGTGCCAGAGGGCTCATCACAACGACAAGAATTGAAAATTATAGGCTGGCCCTTTGTTTTACTTTTTATTGAGTAAATTACAATAATTTTCGTTGAGCTTTGTCTGAATTGCAGTTAAAGTCCTTCTTTTGTTAGAAATTGTACTCGATTCTCTTTCAAATTATTTTTTTAATAAAATCAACTTTTTTATATAATATATATTTCTTTCAAAAATAAAATTATTTAATTATTTTTACTATTATATTTAAGAATATAATCACTATTAATTTAATTATTTTTACTATCATATTCCTCATAGAATTATATTCTCATGTTATGAAAAAGGTTTTTTTTTTTAATTAAAAATGAATTAGAAGACAGATTTAAGGGATAAGGAAAGTTTTAAGAAAGTCAAACATAATTTTTAAATAAAAGAAATATTATATATAATTTAATCAAATCTAAAAATTAAAAAATTAATATAGAATAGTAATGCTGTATGCAAGTTGGATTTTCAAAAGGTAGAGCTTTCTTATTGTTGGACATTTTCTAAAATGTATAAAATATTTTTTTATTAACATACACACAAATTTTAAAGTAACCTAATGGTAAAGAGTTTGCTCTCCCGGAGACTGAGCTCCCTGTAAAAAAAACCCATTTTAAGAAATTCATAAATGATGGTTAGTTTTCATTGAAACTTGCAGTAAGCTTTATTTGTGAAAGAAATATATTTTAAGTTATCAAGAAATAAATGCATTTTTTATTCAATAATGACTTAAATTTTTAGTTTATATAATTTAAAAGTAAGTAAGTAATGTTGCATTTTTATTTTCTTAAAATCATTCAACTTTCTCCCTCTCTTAATTTCTATCTAAAGTATAATGGAAAATTTATCAATATGACTTAGAAACCAAAGATGAAAGTGAAATAATGATATTCAATAAATAAATAATATCATAATTAGTCAACAATTAAATTTAACATTAAATTTTAAATGGAATTTTTATAAAACTAGAGAAATTAAAAGCACATTTAAGCCTTTAATTATTTAAACTACTTTTTTTAATTTAATTCTTTTTAATTAAAATAACTTTAATATTATCCTTTCATCCATTTTCGTTCCTAAATTAAAGTACATGGGTATAGTACTGGGTGGACTTTCCTTCAAGAGCTTAAAGAAAGGATGCTTGAACTTTGTACAAGCGCTTTTATGAACCTGCAATAAGGTTTTAGAGATATGAGAATTAATGTTAAAACACTTGCCATATTCATCGAGTGTTGCGGAAGATTAATTTGAATGATATATTTTAGAATAAATTATATAAATTTTGTTAAAATTATAATTTTTTATTTTTAAAATATATATTTAAATTCAATTTATTTATTTTTTACTAAATTACCTTCAATAACAAAATATGTAAGACTATGTGTTAATTCCTAAAAACTTGCTTCTTATTTTTTGTTGAATGCAAAATTTATATGATGTACTTAACCTTCCTTTTGAGATTCTCAGGATAACTATGTTTATCAACTTATGTGACCAAACTCTTGCATGTATTTGATCGTCTAATAGAGTTTGATTATCCTGAGGTTTTATTTTTTCAACGGTTATATATATATATATATATATATATATATATAATGAAAGATTTGACCTCTCAACATTTTGATTTAAATAATAAATTTAAAGAAAAATTTGAATAGTTAAATATATCTTTTTTTTACTTAACCATATATATATATATATATTAATACAACGACTATTGTGTATAATATATACAAAGGACTCAACAAACAGAAAAAATTCTTTAGGAAAGAAAAGCTAAAATAATAAATATTTAATGATAAGTTATTTGATTTGACTCTGAATTAAGATTATATATTTGTTGAGATATATTTCATTATCTCATGGTTCTAAAAAATTGAGATGTACTAAATATATGTATATTCAATGATTAAAATCCACTTCTTATATGTATAGAGAAGTACATGGAGTATAGAGCATATCCTAATCATTGAATGCATGTACATCTAATCCACACAAGATCCATGATTCTCTATTTGATTGTTTTCGATTTGTTGTTGGAATTGAGTTATTAATTAAGGTAATGACATTTGAACACTTAACATTAAAAATTATTGTTGTTGGAATTGAATTATTAATTAAGATGATGACATTTGAAATCTTAACATTAAAAATTAAAATCTTCATAAAATTGTCCATTTCTATTTCACAAAGCAGTGTAACACCCCCAACTGATGGCATATTAAGTATGAGTTTTTATGGTTCCCAAAAAATAAAAAGAAAAGAAGCATGGGTTTTCAATTGATAACTGATAAAATCTTATGAACATAGAATTTGAAGTTTCATCTACTATATCCACGCCCACAATGTTTAGATAAAGCTAGAAAATTCCCAACTCGTAAGTCATAAGATATAGTTTTGGTTAACAAGTTTAAAATTTTAAAGATACTAACCTAAGTCAAATATCATATACCACATAAACACACATGAATTCTCTATTTAATTTATGTTTAAATAATTGATAGCAAAAAAATATTTTTAAGATAAATTAATTCAAAATTATTTTTATTAAAAATAATAAATTAATTTTAACTATTACTGAATTTTTTTTACATCACAAATGAATCAAGACCCACATTTTAGAAATTGAGAATTTGAGATTAATGCTGGCCAAAAATTGTGCCAAACAAAAATTGGAGAAGATGATAAAATCACAAAATATCATGTGATAATTACATGACTTTTTATATGTTAGTTTTAATTGATATATAATATTATCACTCTTTATGATAGTTTTCGAAGTAAATTATTATGTTTTAAAAATTGAGTGTCAAAATTGTAATTAAGTTGTAATTTAGAAAAATTATACATAGTTTCCATACACACAAATAAATATCTTAATTATTACAATTTTATCATACAATAACAACAACATTTACCAGGGTTGAGTTTAACCCACTTTATAAGATGCATACATTTTATGCAATTATTTTTTACTTTGCAAATGTAGAAATCTTACACTTGAATTTTCAAATTTTAAAAATATTTGATTGTGTGTGTATATATATATTTTATAACTATCAATTATTATGTTAAATTTAATAATGCTTTTGCCGTTAGTATCTATCAAGATACTCTATTCCATTTAGTGTATTTCTTTTGTATGTTGCGTTTTCTTTGTCGTTGGTGTCATTTTGTAACAACATTTAATGTTTCCTAAAATCTATGTTGGTTAGCATGATGAATGAATGAAGTTTTAGAGTGTGGCTTGTGAAGTTTGGAACAAGTTGCCAACCTTCACAGGCAAGACAAACAAGTTAACAAATTTGCAACATTCAATGAGATTAGTCCTTACACCATGTCTCTAATTTAGAACATACTTTAGCTTACCATTAAAGCACCATTCCTCCACCTTATCTTGAGATATATCTTTGATAGGAAGATATCTTTTTTCATTTTTTTTATAAATAACAGTTCCCAAACTTAGTTTCTTCAAGCTAATTGAGTTCACGACAATTATATACACCATCAATGAGAAAAAAACAAAGAGCTTATAAACATCCCTATTGTAGCAAGCTTCTAGATTTGGCAATGGTTGGAAACAACTTATTTTTCGTATTTTGATTCATTTGGATGTCACACACACACACACACATATATATTACATATTCATTTTATCTAACTATTGGTATCAAATCCTTTAATACCTTGGCCTTGCTCATTATTGAAGCTTGAAATTTTTTGTTTTCTTGCAATTTTGAGTTGCATTTGTAAAGCTTCTTTAATTCATTTTGATTATGGAAATCATTAAATTGTCCCCTCCTAACCATTTTGCAATTTGGAGCATTGAAAATGGAGGTTTGTAACATGAGATATGATCAAGTTCCATGATGGGTCCAAAACACGTTTGAGTCGAATGAATTGGCCAGTCGAACAGTCCAGGATAATGTAGGCGACATGTCATATTAAGCTTTGATGGTAAATGACATGTCATTTTGGTTAACTTACATCTACATTTTGGACCCTTTTGTAAACTGACACGCAATTCACTTGGTGATTTCTGGGTTCCGTTTTGGGCTTGCGACAATTTGGAGATTTTTTCAAACGCATTTTTAGGACATGATGTTTTATTTAAAAAAATTTGGGCCAATTGTAAACGTGGGCTTCTTGTTTTCCAGGCCTTTAAGAAATAAGACTTCCCCTTTTTGGGCTATTTTTGCTACTTTGTAATATGGACCTATTATTAAATTGTTGATATGAGCCAATGTAGCAATTGCATGTGTGTTTTTCTTTGATCTTTATTTTTGACAACTTAAGTACATTTTTTACAATATTTAGTGAAACCTTTATCAAAAAAGGGTTGTAAAATTATTTAATGCCACTTAATTTAGTTTTTTTAATTTGTTTGGGCAATTTAAGTTAATTTTTGGCAATATTGATAGGCCTTTTTGTCAAAAATTTTTATAAAATTAATTTTTTTATCATTTTATTTATATCTATTTTTGGTTCATTAATATTTAGGTAATGATTATGACACATTTGGGTTAAATTAAAAGGAGAATTTAATTAATTGATTAGTCACATTTTTTTGAGTTGATTAATTGATTAACTATTTAATTCTCGTTATGAAATATTTGTTTATGCATTGATGTTCAATCACATACAAGCATTTAATTTTAATTATGATATCTTCTGATCCGTATAATTTCAGTCTAATCAAAGTTTAGTTACAACATTTTTAATTATTCTAAAATTGTACATAAGGAATTAAAATTACATTTATGATCATTTGAAAAAAAATAACATTAATTTATAATTAACTATATTTAATATAATAATCATTATTCTATAAGATTGTTATCATATTTTATATGATTAGTTAGGGTAGAATAATAAATTTTTATTTTTATTAATTTTTCCACAAGGATTAAAATACAATATATAATTTGCTAATTCAACATATTTTATATATGAATCCAATTAAATAAAACATAACTAGATACTTTTATTTGTTATTAAGCTTATAGTTTAAAAGATATATTTTCCATTAGTTTACATGTCATATGAAATACTTAATTGTATCAAAATATTGACGTAACATGTAATTATTTGCCACTTGCAACCAAATAACATCTTTAATTTTTAAGTTCTTTGAACTGAGTGAAGATAACTAAGACTAGAAAGAGAAAATAATTTTTCAATTAGGATTAATGGATGTTGATTATGCAATAAGACTTTGTATCAATAAACATTTTGATAGAGCATCCTATGTATGGCATGAGTTTAGATGTTGGTTAAACTCTAATATTTTGGTACATGGATTTGAATCATGTGACATTAATGATAACTTACCTTTAGGTGGCCTGAACTCCAATTTGCTAATTAGTTGATGGCGTGATTTTGCTCTTGATAACATGTTTAATTTGAAGACACTAATCAGAATTTATATGATGAATTTATTTTTGTTACTCATAAGTGTTTAGTATTGTTGTTATTTATATTGTACAACATAATTTGAATTTTTTTTATAAAAAATACATAATTTAATTTTTAACTAATGATTGAGTTAGTAACTAAATTTTAAATAAAAAACTATTTATTTATCAAAATGTAAATAATAATATTATTATTACATTTTTTTTAATAATATAAAAATGTAATAAATATTTCCCCTTGGATGAATATCTCATCGATTGGTTTAGTCACGTTCGTTAGAGAATCACATTCTACGATAACAAGGGGAAATTGTTAATCCATGCTAATTGTAAACAATCCCAAAACTAAATTTTATTAAAATTTAAAAAGCAAATGAGTAATTTGACTGTCTCCAACTAAGTCCTCTTCTAGACATTCCACTTTATTCTGCTTTCACTTTCTCTACTTTTTGGTAATTGGTATACTATTTCCTCCTATTCAACCCTTTAGGGTCAGTTTGTTGAAGGACCTAGCTTGCATTAGTTCTGCTATTCAAATAAAGTGAGTGTGCCAATTCATTATACCTAGTTTGATGCATTGTAATTGCTGAATTTTGAATCTTGATGAAATTAATTGGACCGTTTTAAACTTTTAGAACTCATGTATGAACGGTCTATAATAATTAGTATCAAAGTGAATCTTTTATTGTATTAGAAAGTATAATAAAAATGTAATGCTTCTCTAAATAAGAAGGTCGTCATAATTTTTTTTTAAAATAAAAAAAAATTTATACTTTTTTTCTTTTAACTTTATTATACTTCACAACATATAGAAGATCCCATTTTCAATTAGTATCAATTATTTAATTTGGACTATTTGAAAAAAATATCATATTTAAATTATTACTAATAGTTAATTATATAAGAAAACTAAATTTATTTAAATTGAAAAGTCAAATGAGTAATTGACTGTCACCAAGTAAATAGGCGCCTACAATTTGGAGAAATCAATCATGATCTCTAAGATAAGCTTATTTTCTATTGTAATATTATACCAGTTATTAAATATTTAGTATTACTGTTATTTATATTTTTTATATAAATTAATTTATTTTTTATAGAAAAAGTATGCAATTTGATTTTAAATTATGATTGAGTTGGTATTTCAATTTTAAATAAAAATTATTTATTTATTAAAATATAAATACTAATATTCTTAAAATTTTAAATAATTAAAATTATAATAAATATTTTCCCTCAAGACAAAATTATAATCAAGAATTCAAGAGCCTCATGGATTGGATTGCAGCTAGTATAGTTGGAGAATCACATTACAATAACTTGGAGAAATCCCAAGTTCATGTTAATTGTAAACAATTCCCGAAACTAAATTCATTTAAATTGAAATGTCAAATAAGTAATTGCCTGTCCATACACGTCTATGTGTTATACTTTTGCTTAGCTTTCACTTTCTACTCTTTGGTATTAGATGTGATCATAGTCAGTTTGTTTGGTCCCCTGGACTCGACTATAATGAGTTAGGTTAAATTGAGTTAAAAAAAGAACTTATTAATTAGATAGGATTACAAGACTATACCGATTAATTTAACTTAATTTGACCTAATCTTATTTTTTTAAAAAAATTATTTTAAAGAACTTATTTAAAAATTTTATTTTTTTCAGAGTTTTACAAAAATTTATATAAACATTTTATTTATCTAAAAATTATTTTATAATTAAATAAATTACATAAACCTTCTTTAAATTTTGTTAAAAATAAAACTCTTTTTCATTTTTTAAATATACATAAATTTCTTTTAAAACAAAATGTTACTTTATATTTCACTCTAATTTAAAATTTTTTAATTACAATATTCTCTATTAAACCTAAATACATATCTTTTAATTAAAAAAAATTAAATAGAGAGTATTTTATTCACAAAATTTAAAATTAAACTAAAGTGTATAATAATTTTTTATTTTAAAAGAAATTTATATATTTTTAAAAGATAAAAAATAATTATATAATTTTAACAAAATTTATAAAAAATTATATAATTTATTCTTTATAATTTTATCAAAAATTTTAAATAAAACAAAACAAAATTAGCTGATTAGCTCAAAAATCAGCCCAACCCTGCCCAAACTACTTAATGCGTATTTAAATTTTCGTTTTGACCCCTCAAATCACGTTTTAAAAGAAATAAGAATTAAAAACTTTAGCTTTTACATAAATGTAGTTTTGCAATTGGTATCCAAACACGCACTTGATATTAGACGGAACCGAGCGCGGTGCTTTGCGCCCCCAATTTGGTGTGCCCTCCTATTCGATTGTTTAGGGCAAGTTTCTTGCGTTTTTCCTCCAGAGACTATCATCGAAGCCTTTGTTGAAGGATCTGACAACTGAGGTGAAGATGTTAGTGTCTACAGCTACAAGGTATGCCTTCTCCCAATTTCCTCTCTTTCTTCCATCTTCTCCATCTTCCTTCCTTCTCTCTTTCTCTTGTGCCCCTCCATCACAATACGAGTAACATCCTCGTTGCTGTTGCTTCATTCAATCCCATGCTCCATATGCGTCCCCCACCCTCAACAGTCGAAATTAATAAGATTCTGGGTTCACTTGCAAAGACCAAACACTATCGAACTGCTATCTCACTTTTTGCACTAGCAGAATTCGAGGGTTTTACGCCATCTTTAATGACCCTGAGCTTCTTAATCATTTGCTTCGGGCATGTGGATCGGATGGCATTCGCTTTCTCTATATTGAGGAAGATTCTCAAGGACGGTAATGGACCAGATATAATTTCGTTGACTATATTAACGAAAGCACTCTGTATCAATAATAAGATAAGTGGGGAAAGCACTAGACTTTCATGACGACCTAATGGCAAAAGGATTGAAATTAGAGGAAGTGCGTTGTGACACCTCAATCAATGGGTTATGTAAAACGAAAGAATAAGAGTTGCCATTAAATTGTTGATGTCCGTAATATTATTGCGTCCTAATCTTGAAGCAGTGATTGGGATTGTGCTTTCGCCCTTTGGCAAAGCAAGGGGAGATATGAATCTCAATTCATCGTGCAGTAATGGGCAATACAGTCATTCATGGCTTTTGTAAAGTTGGATTTGTAAACGAGGCACGTGATTTGTGTTGTAAAATGATTGATCAAGGATCTCTGCAAATATTTTCACGTCTATGATATCTCTGGAAGAATGGGTCAATGGCAAGAAGCAGTTTTCGCTTACATCAACCCAGATGCTCATATCTCTGGTTATTGTTTGATGCATTTTGTAAAGAAAGAAGGAGCATAGAAGCACAAGTTGTGTTTGCTATGATTATGAAGTGTGGTTGGAAACCTAATGTTGTTACTTACAGTGCTTTAATGGATGGGTATTATTTGATCAACAATGTTAGTGAGTCAAGAAAAAGAAAAAAAAAGTGTTCAAGAAGATGGTCAAATGTGGTTTGGCACCTTATGTCTATCTTGATTAACGGATATTGTAAAATTAAAATGGTGGATGAAGCTATGGATCTCTTAAAGGAAATGCATTGCTAAAACTCGGTTCCCAATATAATTACTTTTAATATATTGTTAGACAGTAGCAACGTCTTGACAAGGCAATTGTATTATATAAGCAAATTGCCCATCAAAGAATCAAAGAATTCATCCTGATGTGCAGACATACGCTACAATTCTTGATGGTTTGTGCAAAGGTGGTGGACTAAATACCGCACAAGAGATTTTTCAGCATCTTTGGATCAAAGACCATTGTTTAGATATCCGTGCGTACAGCATTATGATCAATTGCCTTGAGCTTGTTTGAAGAAGCTATGACCTTGCTTTCGAAAATGAAATAGAATGGCTGCCTTTGAAATTCAGTGACATATGAAACAGTTATTCGCACTCTTTTGAGAAAAATGAGAATGCAAGGCGGAGCAGCTTCTTCATGAAATAATCGCTAGAGCTCTTCCAAAACAATAAAACAAGGTTAGATACTTTAGTCCTGATTTTTGTTATACTTGCCCTGCTGATGTTAAAATTTGCCTTATATAGTTAGCAAATGCTTGCTTCTTTATGTTGTTGTTAGCAGTTGATTTTTTGAGTCTTAACCCAACCTTGTTCCTTCTTCCTTTGCAGTACTTTACTAATTTGATTTATTAACTCTTGTATGGTTCTCAATTACTGCTCATTGACTAGTAATTTCTATTATAGGGAACGGAAGGTTTCTTTGAAACATGTGATTTACATTATGTTCTTGATTTTCTCTACCATTTTGGTATGGTATGGTATGGCTTGTCTGAATAAATTTTGAAGAACGAAACGGAGAAGAACAAGCTTAATTATGTTGGAGATTGTGCCCTAGGCCAATTATTGTATTGCGAACATTGTTTTTATTACGAAATAAGAGTTTTCTTTTTATTACATTATTATAATATTTGCATGTTTATATATAATAATATCCATAGATAAATTATTTTTGAATTATCCAAAATATTCCTAATTAATCATCCTTGTGGGAACAACGATGAATTAAGATTAGTATAATTTTGATTAATTAAGTGTTAATCATGTATGATGATATGAATCAAAATCATAGGCGTGTGTTAGAGAACAGAACGTTAGATAGACCCATCATGAGATAAACTACATGGATTAGGTCATAAGTTTATCTCATATATAACCATGTCATTGATCCCTTGGACCTCAGATCACCATAGATTCCTACATGAAGGACACTGTACTTTGGCATAGTCTAATGTCACCTTTGACCGGGTAATTATAAAGACTATAATCAGGTATAATGGAATCCATGCAGAGGAAGATGAGTGGTCAAGATGGAATTTGTCCCTCTAATTAATAGAGAGATATCTCTGGGCCCCTCGATGAGTGTGATTAAGAAATGCATGGGCATGCTCAGATGGAAAGGGTTCTATCTTTTATCAGTCTGCTCGAAGATCGAGAAAGTTATGATCGAGTAAGTTGAGGATGACATTTCCATGCCTCATACTCGATCTAGATATCGTGTAACAAAAGGGATATAATAGGGTTATAAGATAGGTTACATCGGATCACCGATTCCATATGATTTAGGTAATCACAATGTCTTGCTAGAGGCCGCTTGTGATTTGTGGGTCAAACAGTGCAATTGGCCCACTACTAACATTATATGAGCCTGCAGGGTCGCACACAAGAACGGATTAACTCGAGCCAAAATATCCACATTCATCGAATCAGAAATGTGTCTAGATTCAATGAATATCTAGGATGGAAGAATTATTTATATATATATAAATAATTAAATGTGAAATATATTATATATATATATATATGTACATTATTTGATATTATATATATATGTATATATATATAAATTAATTTAAATTTGATTCTATTAGATAGATTTAAATTTAAACTAATCAGATAATTTAAATTTGATTCTATCAGATAGATTTTAAATTTAAACTAATAAGATAATTTAAATTTAATTCTACCAGATAGATTTAAATTTAAACTAATCAGATAATTTAAATTAAGCTCTAAATATTGTTAGTTTAAATTTAAACTATAAGATAGATATAAATTTAAACTAATAGATATATTTAATTAATTTTGATTAATTAAATATATCTGAAACTCTAGTCTATAAATAGGGGTTTCCATATCAGAAGCTAGAGCTACTTCTAAAATCCTTAGAGAGAGAGACATTGTACGGACTGTACGGACACTGTAAAAATCCTTAGAGAGTGGACGACGTACGGAATTGTACGAATATTATACGGACTGTACGGAGTTGTACGAAACATTATACAGACTGTACGGAATTGTACGAAACGTCGTATGAACTATACGGAAATTGTACGGACATGCTGCTAAACACACCGTTTGAGTTGCTGAACTCCGTTCATGTGGATACCAGTAGAGGGAGTTGATCTGCGGTCAGTTCCAGTGATCTAAACAGAAGAAAACAACAAATTCAATCGACAGAAAAGTTAATTCTCTGAAACTATTCAGTTTAAGCAATTTTGACGGATCCTTGGTGGGAATTGGAATAAAAAATTTTAAACGTTTCCGCTATGTGCCTCCCATAATTCCCAACAAATTAAGCATTGGCGGCCTCCACAATATTTTCATTCCTCTTGTCGTTGATTTCTTTCTGAGAAATACTTCTTACTCTATTACTTATATTTAATAGTTTAAAACTGCATATCCTTTTCTGTTGTCCTGGGATGGCAAAGATCTCCGGTGATATCACCATGGGATCAGTTAATGATCTGAAATCTGGTTAAAGTGGATTAAAATTCTCACTTGGTTTTATTTCTGAACCTTGACATTTAGCCCAGTAATAACATCATGTTCTCCTTGTCATCCTGACTTTTGTTTGTGATGTGTTTAAAGAAGCAAGGGGTACTTGGGGACATGCTCTGTTTTCTTTCGTTCATCTTCCATGATTGATTTTTATTTGTTCGGGTGCTACGTTAGTTTACCCTAAGGCTGCCATTTCTTTTTCTCTTCTAGTTCTGTGCCTTATATTTAAGGCAAAAGCTTCTACTAATCATATACAGTTTTAGAATCATCATACTCCACATGTTGAATCCTGTGCCTTCTTTGAGCTGGATTTTTTAACCCCTTTCTGTTATGATCGATGTTCAGAGCCTCAAATGTCCATGGGAAACTTGCAACTATTTACAAGCCGGAGAAGAGGGGTGAGACCGAGAAAAGGCGGATACAGAATTCTCGGAAACTGTGGGCATCAGTGGAGTGATTTAGTGGGTTCTTCAGTATCTGTTACATTTTACTGCATGAACTTTAGATCCAAATGAAAATATTGAATTCCTGTTAATTTTTGGAACTGGAAAAAAAATTTTTACGAGTTCAAATTTAACCAAAGTAAGCATTGTCATCACAGATAAAATCATGTATCTATTGCCGTTAATTTTTGTTAAGATTTAATGTTTTTATTTTAGTTTAAAATTTAGAGGAGTGTTTTGTTAAATTGTAAAATTTATATATTAATTTTGTTTAGTTTAATAAGAGCAAATCGTAGGTTCCCCCCCCCCCCCCCCCAACAAAAGAGTTTATAATCCCTTAGCTAATGAGAGAAATTTCTAATAAACTCATTTTAATCAATCGCCCGAGGATTATAGCTGACCTCAAATTGACAGCAATACCAGTATCCCATACGAGGATTAAGTCATCGTCAGAGGAATAAACTGAGATGTGAATTGAGTCTGAAAAACATTGTTCTTATTGTGAGAACAGGTATCAAATAGTGGCAGTGACTAAAGAACTCAAGTATGGATTATAGACAAAAGTCGACGTCTTAAAATACAATACTTGATTCTTTGTTTTACTCTTATTGTGAGATATAGAGATAAGTCCAGCATTTGTGCAAAGAGATGGAGGAGAATGAGTCAAAAGAACACAATCAAAAAGTACAGAAAAAGTTTTCATAACATCCTAAAATATGCATTTTCACTTGGAAAGGCAAGATCCCTTACTCGTGCACCGTGTCAAATCCCAAATGTTACCAAGGAGCTCAGCTATTCTTGCGTGCAATATGATACATATCTACACACAACTTTTGAGATTGCGTCTGTATGAATGAAGCCTGCGTATAAATGCAATTCTAAGCGTGGACAAGCATCAGATATATTACGAGCAATAGGGTAAGAAATTTTCCATTACCGAGAGCATTAAAAGAGACTACAAGCACAATAGGAGAGGCACAGTGCAATCTTTTTATATGATGAAGAAAATAAAAACCATATTTACTATTGTCTTACTCACTTCAATCCACCCATTTAACGAAGTACAAGTTCAAAAATCATGGTCCCCGAAAAGCAATCCTTAAAACTTGTGAGATTTGCTTTTTCGTTTATTGCATTGTTGTATTTGATTATTGTCTTTTGAGGTTAACAAGGTAAAAGTAATGGCATTATCAAGAGAATTTCATTCACTCAAAGGAAAAAAACAAAAACAAAAATTATATCATAGATTATTTTTTTAGGCATGCTAGGAAGTAGTCAAAATGCTAAAAACAATGCTCCCCTTGGTGAAGCTAAGCACTAAAGTTGGGGGAAATGAGTGAAAAGATTATGACATATAATCAAATGAGAGCTATTCTTTGAATCATTCATGCCATAATGTCATTACTTTCAACCCTACATTTTGTCGAAAAAGAATCTATTGAATATCAATACATTAAAAATAAAATTATATCGCACTAGATTTGTATTTGACATTTGTATTAAATATGAGATATATTTTAATTTGTATTTAAGCATTTCAGATACTGTGTCACAAGCAAGACCTGTATTGTGTCAATATCAATACTTTTTAAATTGATATATTTGATCTCCTTCAAATAAATATAGCGACATTTTGTTGTTATTTTGTATGTGCGAATTCAGAGCCAAACATATTTGTTTTAGACGTATGTCAAGTGTTGACAGTATTAAAAGGAAAAGAGTGAGTTAGATGATGAGATGTTTTAAAAAAAAATACATGTTATATTATAATTAAAAAAAATAGTATAATAAAGATATAAGTAATAATACGTAAAATTATCCTTTTTTTTTGGGTGATTTTCATGCTATACAATACAAAACTATGTAACAGAAAATCAATTTTTTTTAATGTCATTGTCATTTATATTTTATCACATGATTTAATTTTTTTTTATAAAAATTACAAAATAACTTTTGAATCATGATTGAATTATGACTATATTTTATATTAAAATTATTTATTTATATATTTATTAGAATATGAATAACAATAATATTAAATTTTAATGATATAAAAATATGATAAATATTTTCCCTCAGATGAAAAATATAGTCAAGATCCTCATGGATTGGATTGCAGTCAATATAGTTAGAGAATGACATTCTATAATAACTCGGCAAAATCTCGAGTCCATGCTAAGTGGAAATAATCCCAAAACTAGATTTATTTAAATGGAAACGTCAAATGAATAATTTACCGTCCATACACGTCTACACAGTTATATCTTCAATCAGCTTTCATTTTCTACGCTGTGGTACATCCTCTCTTCCATTTAGGTGTGTTTGATTGGAGGGTTTTTAGAGAAAAAAGAAGGGGAATAAAATGTTTGGTTAGACAAAATTGGGAGGGAAGGAGGGAGGGAAGGGAGAGAAGTGGAGGCAAATTTCTCTCCTCTCCAAATTGAGAGATTTTAGAGAGGAGAAAAGGGAAAGAGTATTTTTTAAGTTATAATTTACTTTATTATCCTTTAAGTTTTTAATATTTTAATATTTAATAAAAATTAAAATAATTTTTTTAAAAAAATAAAAAATTAAAATTCATATTTTTTAAATATTAATATAAATAACTTTTTTTATAAAAAATAAAAATAAAATAATACAAAAATAAATTTATTTAAATATAATTATCCCTCCTCCCCTCTCCTCCCATTTTTTTCAACAAAACCTCTTATCTCCTTTCCCTCTTCTCCCCTCCAAAGACCCCTCCCCTCACCAAACACACCTAAGGTAATATTTGGTTGGAGGGTTTTAGAGAGAAGGAGAGGAGAGGAGAATCCCCTTATTTAGTATAAAAAAATTGAAGGGGAAAGGAGACAACCTCTAAACTTTTCCCTCTAAAAGTGAGAGTTTTTTAAAAAAAAAAATTTTGAACTTTGTTTAACCAAATTAGTTTTACTTTACTTTTACTTCAAACATAATATAAATTTTATTTTATTTAATAAAATTCAAAATAATTTTTTATAAAAATAAAAAATATTTTTAAATAAAAATAAACAATTATTTTTTATAATAAAAAATAAAAAAAATTTTATAAAAATATCTTAAAAACAAAAAAAATTAATTCTAATATCATAAAAATATAATTATTTATTAATCCATCCCTTATTCAACCAAACAACATATTATCCAAACTTCTCTCTTATCCTCCAAATCAACCAATCAACCTAGTTAAAACTCATTCCCTCCCCTCCAAACAACAACCAAACCAAACAACGTATCGATATCTCCTCCCTTAAACCAAACCAAACAATGTAAATCACATGATTCAGTAAACTAAGGTGGGAAGATTCTTCATGAAAAGATCACTAGAGGTCTTCCAAAACAATAAAACAAGGTCAAATCCTTTAGTCCTGATTTATGTTATACTTGTGGTGCTAATGATAATATTTGCCTAATATAGTTGGCAAATGCGGGCTTCTTTCTGTTGTTATTAGCAGTTGATTTTTTGAGTCTTAACCTATCTTTTTTCCTTCTTCCTCTGTGGTTCTTTACTAATTTGATTTGTTGACTCTTGGATGGTTCTCAATTATTGCTCATTGACTAGTAATTTCTATTATAGAGAACGGAAGGGTTTACTGAATCATGTGATTTACATTATGTTCTTGATTTTGTCTGCCATTTTGGTATGGTATGCCTGATCTGAATAAATTTTGAAGATCAAAACGGAGAAGAACAAGCTTAATAAACTTTGGCAGCCTCCACAATATTTTCATTCCTCTTTTTGTTGATTTCCTCTGAGAAATACTTACTCTATCACTTACACACATTTAATAGTTTAGAATTGCATAACCTTTTCTGTTGTCCTGTGATGGCAAAGATCTTTGGTGATTTCACCACGGGATCAGTTAATGATCTGAAATCTGGTTAAAGTGGATTAAAATTCTCACTTAGTTTTATTTCTGAACCTTGACATTTAGCCCTGTAATAATATCCCTATAATAATATCATCTTCTCCTTGTCATCCTAACTTCGCCTTTTTTTTTATTATTCTTGGTTCTGAAATCAATGATGGTGCTAGATAGTTTGTGATATGTGTCTAAAGAAGCAAAGTGTAGTAGGAGACATGCTCTGTTTTCTTTTGTTTTGTCTTCCTTGATTGACTTTGACTTGTTCAGGTACTACGTTAGTTTACCCTATGGCTGTCCCTTCTTTTTTCCTTCTAGCTCTGTGCCTTATATTTAAGGCAAAACCTTCAACTAATCATATACTGTTTTGGAATCATCATACTCCACATTCAATCCTGTGCCTTGTATTAGCTGGATTTTTGAACCCCTTTTTGTTATAATCCATGTTCAGAGCCTCAAATATGCATGGGAAACTTGCAACTATTTACAAGTCAGAGAAGAGGAGTGAGACCGAGAAAGGGAGATAGAGAATTCTCGGAAACTCCGGGCATCAGTGAAGTTATTTATTGGGTTTTTTAATATCTGTTACATTTTACTGCATGAACTTTGGATTCAAATGAAAATGTTGAATTCCTGTCAATTTTTGGAAGTGGAAAGAAGCTGTTGCAAGTTCAAATTTGACTTGAGTAAGCATTGTCATCGCAGTTAAAATCATGTATCTATTGCCATTAATTGTAAAGATTTAATGTTTTTATTTTAGTTCAAAATTTAGATGAGTGTTTTGTTACATTGTAAAATTTATGTATTAATATTGTAATTAGACTTTAATTTAATAAGAGCAAATCGTAGTTTTCCCAACAAAAAAAGAAGAAGAAGATTATAATCCCTTATCAAATATGAAAAACTTTTAATAAACTCATTTTAGTCAATTAACCAAGGATTATACTTGACTTCGAATTGACAACAATACTAGCATTCTGTATGAGGATTAAGTCATCATCAGAGGAATAAACTGAGATGTGGATGAATCGAAAAAAACATTGCTCTTATTGAAAGAACTGGTATCAGATAGTGGCAGTGACTAAAGAACTCGCATACAGATTATAGACAAAACAGTCAACGTCGTAAAAAACAATACTTGATTCATTGTAACAAAACAAAAACATTACTTTTATTGTAAGACCAAGAGGTAAATCCAACATCTGTGCGGAGAGATGGAAGACAATGCATCAAACGAACATAACCAACAAGTACAGAAGAAGTGTTCACAAGATCCTAATATGCATTTTCAATTGGAGAGGCAAGATCCCACACTTTTGCACCAAGTCGCATCCCAAATATTACCAAGGAGCAGTTCTTGCGTGCAATATGATACGTCCACACGCAACATTTGGGATAGCATACGTATGGGTGGAGCCTCCGTATAAATGCAATTCTGAGCATTACGTGCACATGCATCAGACATATTACAAGCAACAGGGTAAGAAATTTTCCATTACCAAGAGCTCTCAGAGAGACAACAAGCAGAGTGGGAGAGGCACAATGCAATCTTTTCATTCGATGAAGAAAGTAAAAACCATATTTACTATTGTTTTACTCACTTCAATCCACCAATTCAATGAAGTACAAATTCAAAAATCATGGTACTTAGAAAGCAATTCCCGAAACTTGTGAGACTTGCTTTTGCGTTTATTGCTTTGTTATGTTTAATTATTGTCTTTTGAAGTTAACAACTTAAAAGTAATGACATTATCAAGAGAATTTCATTCTGTAAAAAAAATAATAAAATAAAACCGAAACAAAAATTATAGCATAGATTACTTTTTTTAAGTATGTGTGAAGGTAGTCAAAATGCTAAAAAAGTGCTCACCTTAGTGAAGTTAAGCACTAAAATTAGGGGAAATAAGGGAAAAGATTATGATCTTATAATCAAATAAGAGCTATTCTTTGAATCATTCATGCCATAATGTTGATTACTTTCAACTCTACATTTTATAGAGATTCATGTCATATTCAGTCTGTATCCGACATTTGTATTAAATATAAGGCATTTTTTAAATTGTATTTGAACATTTTAGATATTGTGTTACCAGATCTGTATTGTGTCAGTATCAATACTTTTTAAGTTGAAATATAAGTGAAAAAAGAGCCAAAATATCCTTGATTCTTCTTGAATTGATATATTTGATCTTCTTCAAATAAATATAGCAACATTTTGTCGTTATTCTACATATGCCCAAATTCAAAAGAATAACGCCGATCAATAAAAATGAGGACCTCACAAAAGGAGTCTCACCAGAACTTCAAAAGTGTGAGTTTTTACGGTGGAATAGCATCTGAAACAGTAACAAATTAGAATAATTGCTCATTACTAAATAAAAATATTAAAAAAATCAGAATATTTGCTTGAGAGGTGTAATGACAAGTATGTCAATGCATAGTCTAATGGTCAAGCTTATTGGTTTGAGACAAGTCAACTTCTAAAAGAGATAATTCAAGATATTGATACGAATATAGGCCATAGCACAAACATAGACACCATAATATAGTAAAATCTAAACTAGCATATTGTGTCTGATACAAGTATTGGATTCAATGTAACTTGTTGAAGACATAGAGCACAAATACAGGGAAAATGGCATATTTTAGAGAACCAAATTGAAAAAAAAAATGAAAAAGGAAAAACACTAAACAAAAATTAGGACAAAAAGCTTCAATAGGATTTCTCTTAACCTTGTTTTAATATTCACTAAAGACAACAATATTTTTGTGAAATTCAACTTTCACACCTTACCTACCCCATCTAGAAAGAATTATCAAGTCAATGACTGATAAAGATGCAACAACAACTACAGCAAAGGCATGCACAAGACTTGGGAAGTCAAAATACTTTTGAATCTTCTTCAATCCTCTATCAATTAGAGGTGCAAGTGTAGCTACTCCTGCAACTCAAAATGGCCTCATGATGTTGTTTCCAGTTCACATCAAAATTACAATATGAGATTTTCAAGTAAAAAAGGATGGTGTTTAGTTCTACATCTAATCACCTATTTGCATCAAAATGAAAACATTAACTTTACTTAACTTTTTTGGAACTAGAAAGGAATTTTTTTTAAGTCCAACATTGAGCTGAAACAAGCATTGCCTTTAGCAATGTAATATTTTCATATTAGTCCCAAATTCAAAAAGGTTTTGTTATATTTTAAAGTTTATATATCAATTTTGTATTTAAGCCTCAAGCCTCAGTTTAAGGGACTAAAATGTAGTTTACTCAAAAAAGATTAATTTGATTATAATCCTTTAGCTGATGAGACAAATTCTATTAAACTCATTTAAATCAAATAAACAAGTGTTATACTAGACCTCAACTTGAAAACAATGTTAGAATGCCATAGAAGGATTTAATTTATCATAAGAGGAATAAATTGAGATATGAATAAATCTAAAAAAAGTGAATGACAAACCTAGAGATTTAAAAATACTGATATTGAATATGACAGGAGATGGCCCTCAGATAACCACAATAACTAAAAAGCACAAGCATAGATGCAACTTGGTTCTGGCTAGAAAATAGAAATATGATTCTCATTGTGAAACCAAGAGTTAAACCCAGCATCTATGCAAAGAGATGCAAGAAAATGCATTAAATAGACACAAGCAAGAAGCACAAAAGAAGTTATGGAAACCGAACCAATCATTGACACAATGAAGATGTTGGGTCATTGACTCACTAGGCTAGTAGTTTAACCACTGAGTCATTAATTAAAGTTAATTCAAATCATGGTTCATTTTAGCCTTGTTTGGTAAAAGAAAGTGACATTCAAATGATTATTATGAGCTAACTATGGGCTTATTAGCTAGAGCAAATGTACCACTTCTGACTTTACTATGAAGCTCTTGTCTTATGGTTGGAAAGTGTGACCTTGAAAACTCAGTGGCAATTAGATTAAAAAAACATGAAAGCCTTTAGCTTAACATTTATTTCCTTATTATCTATCTATTATGAGATAATTTAATGCTCATTATCTAAAAGTCTACATCCATTGCTAAAAAATATGTGTTAAATTTCTTTATGTACTCATGAAGTTTGAATGTGTTAGGTTACAAAAGACAAATAGATTAAGTTTAAGCATGTTTAAAGTGAAGTCTAAAACCAAAATTGGATATACAAAGCACAAACATGATATCCAATAAATCAAAATGAGGAAAAATTCATACCTCTAGCCATTCCATGTAAAGCTAAAAAATAAAACGGTCACTCAAGAATGCTTCCAAGCTCTGATATTTTATTGAGTGATGGTGTTTGTGCACCCTATATTTATAGGCAATATATCAATAACTTCTTCCCATCAAAGGTGCCAAAAATAGGAAAAATGTAGTGGAGGAAAAATAACCAATGACCATGAAACTGAAATCCACATAATTTAGACTATTTTAAGAATTCGTTATTAAACATTTGTTCAACATTCAAAATGTGCAACGATCACATTCTCCCACTTGGTCTGAATGACTTAACAATTTCCTAGATTCATGAATACTTATATTCCTTGAAGAGAAAATTCAATACACGAATTATAGCAGTAGTTCCTCTACATGTGAGTATTGCCTTTCATATATTACAATGCATTTTGCTTTCTCAACCCACCATGACTTAATAAATAAGTCTTATACTTATTCTGGGTCTTCTTAATATTATTTTTCTCTAATCATAAATGTATACACTAAAATGACAAAAACAACTTAATCTGAATAAGAACTTTATTACAAATGATATATGTATATATACATAAAAAACTCAATATGGTACCAAGTCCCATCATAGATACATGATTCTTGAACACTAATGGTGGTATGCTTTTTGTTAAAGGATCTATTAATATCAACTTAGTGCTAATGTGTTGAATGGTGACTTTGTTCTCTTTGACACACCTTTAAATGGCTAAGTACTTAATGTCGATGTGCTTATTTCAACTTCCACTTTTGTTATTCTTAGTTAGAAAAACTGCAACTAAATTATCATAATATATCTTCAATGACTTATATCTATAATTTTAAGCCCAAAAATAAAACTCTTTAGCCATACACCATGCAAAGTTACCTCAAAATAAGATACAAACTCAGCCTTTATGATAGAAGTAGTAATCAAAGTTTGCTTCACGCTTCTCCAAGACACGACTTTGGCAGCAAACATGAAAATATACCTGATATTGATTTCCATGAATCATCGCATCTAGTAAAACTTGAATTAGAGTAACCAACTACCTCAAGATTGTTAGTTTGTCTATATATTAGCATGTAATCCTTAGTACCCTTAGAGTACCTTATCACCTTCTTTGCAACTCTCCAATGATCCATACTTGGATTACTCTAATATCTCCCTAACATTTCGACTGCGAATGCAATGTCAAGTCTTGTACATACCTAAGGATACATAAAGCTTCTGACAGTAGAAATATATGGAATGTCATGCATTTATTTCCTTTCTAAATCGTTCTTTGGGAATCAATTCAAATTGAACTTGTCACCCTTCATAATTACTACTATATTTAGTAAATAATTTTTTATCTAAAATATCTCTAAGATTTATTGATATAGGTTTCTTGTGATAGACTTAAAATACATTGAATTCTATTCCTATGGATCTTAATGCCAATACATAAGATGTCTACCCATATCCTTTGTGTCAAAATTCTTACAAAGAAACTATTTCACCTCATATAACAACCATTTATCATTCGTTGTAAGTAATATGTCATCCACATATAGCATAGGAAAATAGATTTTACTCCCACTAATGTTTTGGTCTATATACTGATCTATGACATTCCCTACAAATCCAAATGAGGAGATAATATCATGAAAATTAAGATACCATTGGTGGGAGCCTTGTTTCAATGCTTATATGGATTTCTTAAGGTTGAATACCAAGTGCTCACTAGTGCTAAAGGAGAATCCTTCAAGTTGTTTCATATAAACCTCATCCTCTAAATCTCCATTTAGGAATATTATCTTCACATCCATTTGATCTAGTTTTAGGTCAAAATGGGCAACCAATGCTATTATCACACAAAGGGAATCTTTCTTAAATACAGAAAAAAAAAGTATCTGCATAATCGATTCCTTCCCTTTAAATAAATCCCTTGGCCATAAGTCTTACCTTATATCTCTCGACTTTGCCTAATAAATTCTTTTTTGTCTTATAAACCTATTTACAACCAATGGCCCTAGAGCCACTAAACAACTGGACAAGATCCTAAGCTCTGTTAGACACCATGGAATCTATCTTTTCCTTTATGGCATTGTACTATATTTTATATTCTCTACAATTGATGGCTTATGAAAATGCCTCATGATCATTTTTAACTCTTATGTTATAGTCAAATTCTTGTAGATATATAATATAATCACTAAGAATTGTCGACCTTCTTATTCTAGTTAATTATCTTAATGTTGGGTTAATGTCCTCTTAGAAAGCATATTCCTCAATTGGTTGCTTAATAATTTCTAGTAGTTGTTCAACAATCTGATCAACATAGTCATGGTTAATAGGTTGTAGATCTTTGTAACAACCAGAAAAAAAAAATTTTGAAGTCCTGAAATTTTCTAAGTCTGAAAATTTTTTAAGTCTGCTAGCTATAACGAGAAATGACCTAGCTATAGTGAGAGTGCCTGTTCGCTATAGCGAGAAGGCTTCTAGCTATAGCGAGTTCGGGCATTCCATACAAAAACCAAAGGGTTTCTCGCTATAGCGCGTGCCTAGCAAAAATAGGGGTTTGAAACTGATACGTGCTTGCCGTAACAAGAGTTATTCTTTACTATAGCGAGGGTTAGTCTGAAAAAACATTAAAAAAAGAGAATTTGACTTCTTAAAGTGTCTAGATCCCTTCTTTTTCTTTTAACCAACTTAGGCTTCAACCAAAACAGAGAAAAGAGCTGTGGAGAGAGAGAGAGAGACCTAGAGAAGGAAGGAAGAACAAGAAAAAAGTAAGCATAACTTGAGATCTTTATAGCTTTTCTTCTTAGAGTTTTGTTCTTCTCTCTTTGCTCTTTCTTTCTATGGTTTTGGTTGTTAAGTTAACTTTGTTTTGAGCCTAAGTCAGAGGGGGAAGTGTAAAGATTAAGGAGAAGATTTATGCAAAGGAAGAGCCTCTTGGAAAGAGTTTTATTTAAGATAACTTCTTTCTATTTTATTGCATCTTCTCCCTTTGCTTTCCTTGAGTATGTTGGTTTTACCAACTTGAGAGCTTGAGAGAGGAAGAAAGTTTGACTTAGAGTAAGAAAGAGATCTTTGAATTAGAGTGTGGGAAGTTGAGAAAATATAAAAGAACTAAGAGAAGGGCTAGTGAAATTTAAGAAGGGAAAAACTAAGGCTTTAATCTCCTAGCCATGTGAGTGTTTATTTAAGTCATAAGAGAGTAATTTTATACTCTTTGTTGTGTCTAGGCTCAAAAGAAGCAACTCTATCTAGTTGTGATTGTGAAACCAAGAAGGGAGAAGAGAAATTGAAAGGGAAGGCTTGTGTTGGCTTATAAGGTAGCTCTCTACTCTTTCTTGTTACATTCTTGGATGTATATAGTTATTGTATGCTTGTGTATGTGCTTGTATTGTGAGACATGCCATTTGATGTTGCCTTGATGCATTGATACTAATATGCTTATGATATGGATTGTGAAAATTGCTCGGGTGAGATAGTGCCAAAAGTCCCTTGAGATAGGTGAAGTGGAGCCAAAAGTCCCTAAACTAAGGGTGAGGCCAATCCAAAAGTTTCAAAAATCGGGTAAGGCTAGACCAAAAGTCCCTAGAGCTTATTCTTGATATTGATATGATATTATGGCATGAAAATCATGTGTTGTGTAATTGTGAATGGTTTGCATGCTTTGACTTATTTATATATCTTGATTGCTTCCTTGAATGAGCGTATGAGCTATTGAGATTTCATGAATCTCACCCCCTTCCCTCTCCCATCTTAACATGTTAGGTGGAGGTTAAGGAGATCAAAGTGCACACCAAGGAACCAAGTTGAGCATGCTTAGGGAGTTATATAGTTATTTTAGTTCTTTTGATGTAAAGAGGTGCTAAAATGAATATGCACTTATTATTTTTAAAATGTAAATGTTTAAACAAGTGTAAAAGTATGTATGAATGATGTATGAACCATGTATAGAGCCAAAGCAATAAAATTATGAGATTTGGCTCATTTGTGGCTTATATGCAGTAGTGTATTTTTACCCGTAGCATGGTGAGTTTGATATGTGTGTTGATTTAGATCACTTGGGCAATTCATATATGTTGTTTTTATACTTTAAAACTTGCCCAAGAGGTGCTAAAGCATGTAGGAGACCATTTACCCCTATTTTGACCCATTTATGGTGTCAAAATCGTCAAATTTGTGAGTTCTATCAAAGTATAACCAAATGAGCTCTTCTTGATATAAAATTTGGCATGCCTCTAGAGCTTGTTGAGAGCTTATTGGAAAGCTAAAGTGGGTAATATTTGGTAAATTGTTAAAGTTGGAGAATTTTCTGGTTTTGGTTATTGTACTGTATAACTAGGTCCAAAAATGAATCTATATCATTCATGGACCAAATGGTATCCAATTGTCATGAAATTTTATGGACATAAACTAAACATATACAGTGACCTATACTAACTAGAAACACCTCAATTGGAGGTCTATAGAGGGAGAAATAACTTTCTGAAGTTATGTGTCAGCATCAAGGAAGCCATCCGACCTTCATCATTGTTCCATCAATTTTTGAGGTCTAAGGGCTATTGAACTGATCTAGACTTATTTTTTTTCTCTAGTTAACATCTGTATCTTTCCAAATTGGTATAGTTTTCCCAGATTGGATTTGTTTAAAATTATTTATGAATTTTTGAATTTCATGACAGCAAGTTGCATCAGTATAAGGGACAGTCAGACCTCTGTCTCTTTTTCATTGTCAAACATGGTCTAAACGTTGAGATTGTGGTTGGAAATTATTTTTATGTAAATTTAACACCTAGAGCTTTCCAGAAAGCTATGGTTTGCTTAATTCTAATTTTTCTAAAATTAGTTATGATTTTTTAAAGTTAGAGCCAAAAATCTGACTTTTGGGCCCATTTGAGAAATTACATTTTCTTAGTTTTTGGCTTCATATCCGTGGTTCATGGGTTATTTTATGATATGTATAAGTTGTATAAATGAAGTTTGAGTCGAGAATATGAATGACGGGTTTACGAGACCCACGAGGCAAAATATGACTACTTAAACCCTAACTTAAAATAGTAAAATACCACAATTTTAGTCATTATCATTGAAAATTATATAGAATCAAGCTTAAAAGGAAATTAGTTGGAGTTAAGACATTATGGTATTACAATCTTCAATGATGACTATTCAATATTCATTCGTACTTGAAGGGTATGGATCACAACTCTATCACTTGATATGGAAACTTGAAAACCATAATAATCATTTTCAATACTTAAGTGTTGAGTTTGATCATTCCCATTAATCAAGTCATTCTCAAGAGATTTTACATTTTTTGATTCCACAATCTTGATTCCAAAATTTATAATATCCTTTAAATCTTTTAGCATATCCAAGGAAACAGTCACTAATGGTCTTAAAGTCTAACTTCTCTTGTGGATTGTAAACTCTAACCTCAGACAAACATCCCATACATGTATATGTTTTAAACTTAGTTTCCAACCCTTAAACATTTCAAACAGCATCAACAACCTTAGTTTGAACCTGGTTAAGAATATACACAACCATTTTAAGGGCATGAATCCAAAAGAAATTAAAAAGTTTAGAGTTACTAAGTATACTTTGCACCATGTTCAACAATGTTCGATTTCTTCTCTTAGCTACACCATTTTGGTCTAGAGTCCCAAGCATGTTATATTAGGGAACAATCCATTATTCTTGAATAAATCTAGCAAATGGACCTAATGCTTATCCATTTTTAGTGTATCTATTGTATGACTCACCACCTCTATTTGATCTCACTATCTTAATTTGTTTATCACATTATTTCTCTATTTCTACCTTGAAAACCTTCAAAACATCAAGTGTCTTATTCTTATTATTTAGAAAATAGAGATACATATATCGTGAACAATTATCGAAAAAGGTGATAAAGCATTTTGAACTACGAGAGTCCAACTCTAGATTACAAATGTTAGTATGTATGATTTCTAATATGGTAGGACTCTTCTTGGCACATTTCTTGGTCTTATTAGTCTACTTTCTCCTAATGCAGTCTATACAAATATCAAAGTCAGTAAAGTCAAGTACACTAAGTACTTCATCCTTTATTAACCTCTTAACCATTTTTATTGAGATATGACCTAGCTTACGGTAACATAATATAACATAGAGGAATCTTCATTAGTAATATATCTTTTAATACTTATGCCACTAGAAATGTGTAACAAATCATTAGATGTATTGTCTTGTAATTGAATTTGGAAAAGACCATCATAAATTGTACCATTGCCAACAAGATTTGATTTATAAAATAACTTAAATATATTATTTGAAAATTCAAAAAAGTATCCAAAATGTATAAGTTTCAAAATAGAAATTAAGTTTATAGAGAAACTTGGTACATAAAAGATCCTTTCCAAAATCAAACTAAAGCCAGTATCTAAAACTAATCTGTAAGTTCTTATATACCAATGAACCCATCTTTTTGACTAAATAGATGTATTACTCACTGCTCATTAGCTTTCTTTGATTGAAAAAGCCTTGCAAAGTATTAGAGATATTTAGAACCAAAATCAATCCACCATATGTTACTATTAACATATATTATATTAGATCATAACAAAATAGTGAGATTGAGTTACCTTTCTTTTCTAACCAAGCCTTAAATTTGATGCCATCTTTCTTCATGAGTCCCTTCTTTTTCTAGAAGACACACTTAGACTCGTTCTCTCTTCTTTTTACAGAAGAAACATTTAGACTCTTTCTTTATGTCAGCTTGGATGGGTATCTTGCCCTTTCCCTTTAGTTTAGCTTGTCTCCTTTTTTTTTTTTTTGTATTGTCATATATGCACTTTCTCCCATCTTTGCTATAAGCCTTCCTTCTTCCTATACACACATGATTAGACACTCATTGATTGGCCATTTCTCCTTATGTATGTTGTAGGATATTTTGAAAGGCCCATATTGTTATGGTAGAGAATTCAAGATATAGTGCATGAAGAAAGACTCAAACATCTCAACCTCGAGTATTTTCAACTGAGTCACTATATCCCTTATTTGCATGATAGGTTCTTGTACACCCCTTATGACAATGATCCTCATGGATAATAACCTTGTTATTAGTGTACTTGCCAAAACCTTGTCTGATGATTCAAACTATTCATCAATAGTCTAAAGTAAGTTTTGGATGTTTTAAAGGTCTCTAACAGATCCACAAACACTAGCAAATATTTTAGTTTTGATATATATATATATCATGTTGAAGCAATATGATCGCTCCTGGCATTCATAAATAGCTATTGCAAATGCACTACTAATGTCTGTGAGTTTAAGAGGTTCATCTTTTCTGATTGCATCAGTAATATCCATCTACTCTAATTGAGAAGTATTTTCTCCTTCCAAATCTTATAGTTATCGCTAATCAATTCAAAAAATTAAAAGTTAAAGATATTTAAAAGTTGAAAAGTTACACAACATTTACATGCTATATCAATAATTTAAGGCATTAAAATATTTTATATGACATGTTTTGCTAATACAAAGCATGTCTTTTAGAACCATGATCTTAGTAATAAATAAAACTACTTATAGGATTTACTAGTTTCGTCATTTTTGTAAGTGAACCTAATTGAATAAAACTACCTATAGGTTTAGTTTTATTCAATTAAGTTCATTTACAAAAATGATGAAACTAGCAAATTACATCCTCTATCTTAATACTTGCGGACAAATTAAGGTAAAGAAAAATTCACCATTTCACCCTAATTAATTATACAAGATATGATAACATTCCTGTGGAATAATGCTTATTATATTAAATATATTTTGATGTCATTTTCCTTTATATGATTATAACATTTAATATATAATTTTAGAAAAATTAGAGGTGTTGTGACTAAACTCTTATTAAACTAAAATTATACTAATCATATGGCATCTAAATTTTAACTAAATGCTTATATATGACTAAATATTAATGCATAAACAAGTTTAACATAATAAGAATTAAACAATTAATTAATTAGTCAACTAAACTAAAGTTGACTAATTAATTAATTAAAATTTTTCTAATTAATTAAATGTTAATGTGCGAAAATAATGCCTAAAACTAATATCCCAGTATTAGGCATAAATTAAATGGCACCTAAAATTTTTAAAAAAAATTGGAACAAAAATTTAATGAAATATTTGTTCAAAAATTAAATTTGAATTGCCCAAAAAAAATAATTATCTAAAATTTTGCCAATAAAACACATCCAAATTGACATTAAAATAAAAATTCATATCAATAAAATTGAATTATGTTGGTCTAAAAATATATAATTGGCTCCAACGTACAAATTTTTCACAAAATTGAGCCATAAAAAAAATTAAATCCAAAAATATAATAACGTAATGGGAGTATTAACACAATTTTGTTGGTCCCACAAATAAAATTAAAAATGGAAGCATGCCAAAATTATGTTTGCAAATAATCACTATCCCCATATCTAGAATTGGCTAATAAAACATATTTAATACAAATAGCCTTAAACCCAATCCAATTCTTTTTTTTAATAAGCTAATGTGTTTTAATGTTTTAAAATTCAAATGGTGGAGCCTAGTATTTAAGTCCAGAAAGTAGAAGCCCACCAAATAGTTAATATATAACATTAAGAATTCTTCAAAAACCATTGGCCCAGAAGAAAAACACATTGGCATTATGTAGCCCATTAATTCCCAATTAATGAAATGATGTTCATTGGCATTTGCAACCAAAAGAACAACGTAAAATACAAATAGCCAAGGAAAACGCAGCAAGTCATGTAGCACAGATAACAAAAACAACTTGCAATTTGTGCCATCTTCAACCTTGCATCGAGTCAATCTAACCCGATTGTCACACCTTAAAATGCGACGGCATGACGTCAAAAAAGATATCAAATTAAAAATTATAGTAAAGTCACCACCAAATTTTTATTTTTAAAAAGGCAAAATTCTGAAAAAACCTTTTAATTTGGAATATCAAAAAACTGTGGTATGCGAACCAGATTCGGATTCGGGAGTCGATTGTGAGTGGGAAATGTATTAGGCACCCTACAACACTCGTTGCTACGAATGGTTACCCTAAGTTAATTGTGTAAAATCAATACGGCCTTTATTCTATTTTAATTCTCCCTAACCAATCACATGCAAAGAATAGAAGAAAAGAATTTAAGGAAATAAAATTAAAGAGAAGAAAGAAGATTAAAAACAAAACAAAAAGAAATTCAAAGAATGAAGAAAAGGGAATAAAACAAAAGTAAAAGAAATTAAAGAAATAAAATTAAGAGAAAATGTTTATTCACAAGGACGGACTTGACTTAGAATAAGAGTTTAGGGCCTACGTACCTCGAAATGGGAATCAAAGTACACGTAGTTTGAAAGAAAACTATCTTTTGGTTTTTGTTTTTGTTTTTTGTTATTTTGTGGTTTTTGTTTAGCTTTTGATTTTTTAATTTTTTTATTTTCTTCTTTACAAGAGAAAAAGAGTATAAATCATTTAGACTTTTGCAAACAAAACGAATTTGAAATTGGTTGATGTGTTTTTATTTGCAAAAGACAAGACTAATTTTACTCTCCCCTCTTCTTTTTCTTTCCCTTTTTTTCTTTGTTTTGTCTTCTTTTTTTTTTTTGTCTTTTGTCCTTGTTTTTTCTTGTTTTTGTCGTTTTTCTCTTTTTGCATGTTCTTTATTTTAAAATTTTTTCCTTATATTTAATTTTGTTGTTTGGATATAATTTTTTTGCGAGAAGACAAAGAGAAAAAAAATTAATTCCTTTAACAAATAAAACAAGTTTTGAAATTGGTTAATGTGTTTTAATTTGTTAAAAAAATATTTAATTTAATTTTTCTTGCATTTTCAATTTTTTTTCTCTTAATTATCATTTTTTTTGTTTTTCTATCATTTTCATTTCATTTTTTTGTTTGTTTTTTTATTACCCTTTTTTGGTTTTGGTTTTTTTTGTTTTTGTCTTATTTTGTTTTTGTTTTTTTTTTGTTTCTCTTTTTATTATTGTTTTGTTTAATTTTTGTTTTGTTTTGTTTAATTTTTGAGTTTTTGTATTTTCATTTTTTCATTTTTTTTATTGTTTTTCCTTTCATTTTTTTCATTCTTTCTCTTTTCCTTATTTATTATTTTGTTTTGTTTTATTATTTTTTGTGGGCTTTTGTATTTTTTTTGTTTTTGTGTTTTCTTTTTTCACTTTTTTATTTTTTCTTTTTTTCTTTTTTTTTAGACAAAATTATTTAGATAGGGTCGTTGGAACTCCAAACTTGTCCATAGATAAATAAATAAAATAAATAATAAATAAAACCACTGAGTACCAAGAAGACTTATTGTCACACATGGCATCAAGATTCATTCTTATGCGTCCGAGGAGATGCAAGATCCCACACGACAATTCTATTGAAGAAAGAAATAAATAATTAAAAGAAAATTAAAAATATTTTACAAACCATGGTAAATAGTGATTGTGTGTGGTTTTGTGTAAGCAATAGGGTCATTTAAAGCACATTTTGTATCTCATCTACAATGCATAAAGAAATAAAATTTTCTCCTAACCAAGTTGAGCCCAAGTTGTGTCCCCCAGCTTCCTTCGTATATCAGCTCCAAGGTGCGAACACCAAGTAATGAACTTGTTTGCATTTTTACTTTTTTCTATTTCCTACTCCTCTCCCCAGTCAGATCAGCATTGCCTCACATTTCTTGACACCCTCCTTAATGACCCATAGCATGTATTGGCATTTTCTCACATGTCAAACAAAATAAGATGTTGGTCTATAAAGTTTCAATAAATCCACAGTTTAAGCATGGAAATGAGTCATTAAAGCAATAAGCAATTGGCATAGAGATAATTTGTACCAAGAATGAGGACAAAGATTAGCTAATTCATGTGTAAGTATCAATTCATGCATCATTCAAGCATCCAAACAACAACAAAACAATCAATTTATCTTTCAAATAGGCCAAGATAAAATTATCTAATCCTCACAATCAATGGTACTGCAGACAGCTTACTGAAACAAGTGAAAACAGGACAAGGGAGCAAGCCTTCACATCGAATTAAGGGTATCTTTAAGCAAATGATCACCTCATAGCACGCCCAAGAGAAAATTTGTAACCCTCTAGTAAACCAGCACATATTTTCACGACACCCAATGAGTAATTCCAATAAGGCTCAAACTCATTTTTTCATGCTGATCCAGTTATGAATAAGGAATGAAATTTCTTCAAATCAAAGTAAATCCAAAACCTAATCCAAGGCCATGAAAACAATATTAACCCAACAGGAATGCAATTAATATTATTGCCCAGCAACCTCTCAAAATGCCTATGTACTCTCTAATTAGAAAACTTCCAAACTTAAAATGAGATTTGCCTCGGGCTTTAGATGGGTTAAGACACAGCCAAGAAGCAGAAACATACTCTAATCTGATTGTAATGCAACACATATAAGAGAGCAAAATGCATAAATCAAATTTATCACTATTTGACTAGACAAGCTAAAATAAATATCCCTTCAAATAATGACACAGGCAACCATAAAAACTATAGGCAAAATTTGGGACCACTCCCTCATCAGAGATAGAGTTTTATGTCAAGCAAGCATTAGATTCATTCAATTTGTTAATCCAAAGTTGAATCAGAACACACCAGACATGTTGGTTCTGATTAGTCAAGCATTCAAGAAACAAAGATTCATATTAACAGCAGTAGGAAAAGATTAATGTACATCTGGTCTCCCCACTTGGCACCATGACTCAAAATATATAAATAACAGAAAATGGTTCAAACTACACAGCAAACAATTCTACTACGGAGTGGAAAATCACGATGAGAGGAGTTCATGAAACTTCAATCACACACAAACCCAATCACACACAGACCCATTCGAGCAAGCCACTAATATAAACAATTTTTAGCAACCAATTATAATCCTACATTCATTCTTATCAAGACAAAGAAAGTGGCAGTACATGATTTACCTCTGTGCAGCTTTGAAGGGTCGAATATCTTGAAAGGGAAATTAGATCCGTTGTTTCTATTCGACGCGGCTTTCGTCTACATCTTCGAGTCTCTCCAAGTTTTCATCTTTGATTCTTAAGTTTGTTCCCCTTTCTCCCTCTGATCCTTTAATTTGGCTGAGAATGGAGTCTCTCGAAAATCTAGAAGCTTCGTATGGAGAGCTGACTTCCTCTTGGTCTCTCGCCTCGTCTCCGAATCTCTTTTTTTGTTTCTCTATGCATTTCTCCCCCCAGCCTCTGCTCCACTATCATCCCTTTTCCCGTACTCCCTCTTTTCTTCGCTCTCGGTTTTTCTCTATCTGAAATCACTGAATCGGGAAAACCCCCTCGAGTCTCACCTTCTCTGCCTCTCTCCACTCAGCCCGAATCATCAAAATCTCCCCCCTCCTTTCTGATTTGCATCCCCCTTTTGTACCCAGAGTTTGCGCCTGCCTTGCTTCATTTCCCTGCTGGTGAAAGGGACCTGAGGAGAAGTCCACGCCTCGATCCGATCACCGAAGATCTCCTCCTGAGATGATAGCTTTCCTTTTTCGTTTTCGCTCGGCCTTCACCTTCTGCGTGCATTTTTGTCTCTATCCTTGACTTGCCGCTTCTGTGTTTTTTTTGTCTTGCTCTCTGCCCATCACAGAGGCTAAAGGGACGAAGGGGACTAGGTCAAACGCCAGACTTGCTTTTTGACCCCTTCCCCCTTTTCTCTCTTTTATTTTTTTGGTGTATTTTGTTGTCTTTTTCATCCTTTTTATTCTTTTGTGTTTTTTTTGTGTTATTGTTTTGTTTTGTTTTTTATTTCTTTTTGGTTATTATGAAATTCAGAGAGAAAAGTAGATAATCTTTTCTCTTTTGATTTCCTTCTCTCTTTTTTCTTTTGAAAAAGAAACAAGTATTCTCTCTTTTTTTTTTAGATTTTCTTCTTTTTTTCTATTATTATTTTTTTATGTCCTCTCTTTTTTTTAGATTTCCTTCTTTTTTTCTATTATTATTATTATTTTTTGTTCTCTTTTTTTTTAAAAAAATTATGTTATTTTTTTGTTTATTTGTTGTTTTTTTTTTTGTTCAATTTTTCTTTTGACTTTTCCTTTCTATTTTTTTATTATTATTCTTATTATTTATTTTATTCATTATTATTATTCTTTTTGTTTTAAATGTCTGGACAAAATGCGGTGTTCATACCGATTACAACTCGATTTCAAACCCAAAAGAAAAACCAGCCATTTCATACATTTTTTAGCACCTTTTTTAATGTTTCCAAAGCCAAAATTACCCAGAATTTAGAGAGGAAGAGATTTATGGATTCAAAGCATTTAAAAATGGATCATATGAAGTAACTCGAAATAATGAAAAAGAAAAATATGTTTTTCAAACTTTCCAAATGTGTAAGACAGAGGCCATATAGCTTTAATACCAAATAAAACCAAAATTGGATATACAAAACACAAATATGATATCCACTAAATCAAAATGAGGGAAAATTCATACGTCCAACTATTGCATGTAAACCTGAAAAATAAATTATCACACAGGAATGCTTCCAAGCTCTGATATTTTACTAAGTAATGGTATTTATGCTTTGAGGCAATGTTTGTAAAAACAAGCTTGGGGACCCTATATTTATTGGCAACAAATCAACCAACTCCCTCCCATCAAAGGCGCTGAAAACAAGTGAAAATGTGGTGGAAGAAAAATAACCAATAAACATAAAACTGAAATCCACATAATTCGGACCATTTTAAGAATCCATTACTAAACATTTGTTCAACATTCAGAATGTACAACAATTACAAAAGTCTACTTAAAGGTGTGTTTGAACTTTGATATACAATTGGCTTTTTTGCATACTAGATATTAAGTTTGGATAGGTTGTTTTGAATGAAACAATTAAATCTCAATATGTTCCTTTTATTTCATTATAAATTTTTGTTTATGTCATAGGATTTGGGGTAAGCACTGATATTTGGACTAGCTATGGCATAAGGACTGTGATCATATCTATTATCTTCTTTGTCATTGTCCAATTACCTTAAGTTCTATAATCAACCTCTTCAAGTCGAACTACAATTATGCTTTTATTCATTGTCTCCATTTCTTTGTTGGCTATTTATAGCCTTTATCCTATAGCAACCATTTATTTATAGCCTTTCAAGTAAAAAAATATCTTCTATAACATAACCTTTTTTGTAGATAGCAAATATGATTGGAACATAAAACTGACAAGTTTCCGTGAAACATTCAATTTAGGTTTCTTAGCCATGGATTCAAAGGAAAGGACATATATTAAGCATAAGAACTTAACATCAAGCCTTTAAGAACATCTAAAATCACAAGCAGGAGGAGGAAGGTTCCTTAAAGACAATGGTGAATCTAACACCAGTGTTATACAAAAGTGAGTCTATAAATTCTTTATCTTTTCATTACAGTCCAATCTATAATTTAACTGATCTATTATTTCTTGTCTCTAAGAAACATAAGAGAAATGAAAAATCAACATAAATATGCATGTTAAGTTTACCTACTTTAAAAACATAAACTTTTTAGAAGTGATTCCATTATCCACACTCAATTGATAAATTTATAGGTTGTTTGAAAGAATTGATAAGAACTTAAGACGAATACATGACAACAATGAACAACCACAAAATCCTTTATTTTCTTGTATGGCAAAAGCATATCCATACAAGACTCTATCATAGTGAATTAATGATAAAGAATAAGTAGTGATGAAGCAATTTTACCCCTAAAAGCACCTGAAGATTGGCTAAAGGATTATTCCTAATACTTTTCTCATAGCCAAGAAATGCCAGGACAAAGAAAGTCATATACATCGCACCATCAAACAACCCATAAGCAATAATAGTAGCCAACCCCAGTTTTGCAAGCTTTGAACTCATTTTAGCTAAACCAATCTAATAAATTAACATATATAAGTTACATAAATTTTATTTTAACAAGGATGTATATTAAGGTAAGAACTAGTTCTATAGGATATTATCTTGTTATTTAACACTTTATATTAGCACCTTCTATTAGTTTATTTTGCTCTAAACAAGTAAGATGAAGATCACAAAGCCAATATCTTAAAAAAAAAACAAAAATAAAATTGAACATTTTAGTTTTCTAATTTTAACTCTTCACTAATTTTTTCCCTTAAAATCAACATTCAATGAATTACATTATGCATGTTAACTATGACTTGTAATCATTAAAATGCATGTTTTAAGCTTGAGAAGAAGGGAGAAAACTCACCTTCCATTTGCTTAATGTAACACCGTGTATATATATAGCATTTATCTTGTAACGTAATTGGCTTAAAACATCCATTTTCATCAAATTAGCACTTTTAATAATGAATATTTGCATCATTGAAAGCTAAATTAATTCATTCTTGGCTTAATGGACCATGTAAACTTACCCAACTTAATTTTCATCCTTAACACATTTGTTCAATCAGAAATATCACAAATTGAAGCTCAAAACTTAGGTCCAAGGCATATATCTCAAAATCACATTACACTTTGCCATTCTCATTGAATTCTATATTCTGATATAAACTTTGAAAAATTATAACTAATTCTAAAAAAATTCAAATCATGCAAATTATAGCTTTCTGGAGAACTTAGAATGTCATCTAGTTGCCATAAAATTTTCAAATTAAAACAACCACGTTTGGTGCATAAAATCCAATGGAATAGTACTTTAGGTTTGGTGGTCGTTCTACAGCAAACTTAGAATTTCAAAAATTCATTTCTCTTTCTATAGAGTTTCAAATTGAGTGCTCTCACTGCTTATGGAAAGCTTATGATATCTAATATATGTCTATAGAATTTTCTCAAGAGGTTAGCCACTAAAATTATCCTTTTAAGAAACTAAAACTACCATTAGAAAGAGCAAGACGAGTAGAGCAAAGTTTCTAACTACTATAGAGTGAGATTTGGCATATTTCCTTACCTTTTTGGTTTCTTTTTCTTCTCTCTCTTCTCCCCTCTCTTGGACACCATAGCCACTGAATTCATAGGTCTCCAAGTCAATTTGAAGGAGATGGGGATGTGGCTTGGTCATAAATAAAGGTTGGAAAAGATATTTTATCATTTTTCATAATTACACTTTTGCCACTACAATTTGACTGCCCTATTTGAGCTTGTTTAAATTTTTTTTTTAACTTTCTTTTCCATTATAAAATTTATATCATCTAATTCATAAAATGCTCTTGATTTCACCCTAGTTGGATTTAAAATCTTACTGAACTATCTAGTGAAAGTTTTGGTTAATTAATGACCAAAATCGCATATCAGAGGGGTTTTAATCATTCCAAGAGCTTCTATGGTTTTTAAGACCTTTGAGCATCTCAAGAAAATTAATTTTCTTATTTAAAGATCCCCCTTTTAAGTCTTTTTGAAGTTATGATTTTGCCATTATGTTTTTGATTCCTTTGTTTTACCATTTTGGCTCCAATTTTAGGCTATCTTAAAATTTTATACTACATTTTTTGATATTCTAATTGACATTCTAATCTTAATTAGCCTTAATTCACTTTAATCTAGGGTCTTCATTCATTAACCAAATGATTTTGATTTTGGTCTCTCGTAGTTCTTGCTAGCCTTTGGTAAGCCCATGACCCTGTAAGGAATTCATTCCACCCATTAGGAATTTCTTTGAATTTTTAAATTATTAGATATTACACTCTAGAAGACAAAACCCTTTCCTGCAAATCCTATTGCAAAATTAATATTTCAACAATCAAATTTAGGGGAAAAAAAGATATATTATATGAGATGGCTTATTTCTACCCTCTGTTAAAAATATATATATATATATATATGTAATTAAAAAAAATAAGGCTCAAATATGATTTTGATCTATTAACTTATTCATTCATTTCAATTTGGCCTTTTTAACTTTGTTATAATTTGATTCCTATAACTTTCCATTTATATCATATTCATGTTTTAAAATGATTCCTTTTTTTAATATTCCAAAACAATCCATTAATTTTCTCTAGTGTTTCAAAATGGTCATTATTAAGGTAAAGAAAAAGGATTAATATTATACAAATTGAAAATTAAGAGATGAAATTATAACAAATATATTTGTTAAAGGACCAAAATGATAATAAAATCAGAATAAATAAATAATTTTTGAAACAAAATAACTTTCCTCCCCATAAATCAAGCTAAAAAAACAGTTCGCATAATTAAGCTACAACTCCTTTAGGAAGGGAGGGTAATATTAAAAGAAAGGAGAGTGAATTTCAATTTTGTACCTGAGAATCTTCATTTTAAGGATAGTCCGTCCTCTTCGCAGCTTGATTGAGGGAACACAGAGTAAAAAAACTTGATTTTGAGGATGTAAAAGACAAGTTTTCATGTGGTGTCCCTTTGGTGGCAAAGGAATGGAAGCGGTAAGGCAATGGTCCTCATCTTCCAACCTCACCAGTAAGCACGACTCCATTCAAGTGCCAGAGGGCTCATCACAACAAGAAGAATTTAAAATTATAGGCTAGCCCCTTGTTTTACTTTTTATTAAGTAAATTACAACAATTTTTGTTGAGATTTGCCTGGATTGCAGTTAATGTTCTTCTTATATTGGAAATTGTACTTGATTCTTATCCAAATTATTTTTTTATAATAGAATCAATTTTTTTACATAATATATATATATATATATATATATATTTGAAATAAAAAATTACTTAATTACTATTACTATTATATTTTGCAATAAAATCACAAATTTATGTTAAAGATTAATATTAACTAAGTTATCTTTATTATCAAATTAAAAATAGAATCATAGTTTTATATTGTGTAAAAAATAAATTTTGTTTACTACAAATGAATTAGGAAGAAGGTTTAAGGTATACAAAATGTTTTTACAATATATATTGAAATACTAAAAAAGTTAATTATAATTTTTTAAATAAAAGAAATATCATGTATAGTTTAATTAGAACTTATATATATATATATATATATATATATAATTTAATCCTTTTATAATAGTAATGCTGTATGGAAGTTGGATTTTCGAAAGGTGGAGCTTTCTTATTGTTGGATTTTTTTAAAAATTCATACAATAATTTTTTTTATTAACCTACACATAAAATTTGAAATAATATAATGGTAAAGAGTTTGTTCTCCAGGAGATTGAACTCTCTGTAGGAAAACCCATTTTAAGAAATTCATAGATGAGGGTTAGTTTTCATTTGAACCCGTTGTTACGGCACTAAGCTTTATTTGTGAAAAAATTTTATTTTAAGTTATCAAGAAATAAATTCATTTTTTTAGTTTATCTAATTTAAAAATAAGTAATGTTGCATTTTTATTTTTTAAAATGATTCAACTTCATCCCTCTCCTACATTTCTATCCAAAATATAATGGAAAATGTGTCAATATGACTTAGAAACCAAATATGAAAGTGAAATAATGACATTAAATAAATACATAATATCTGAATTATTAAACAATTAAATTTGACATTAAATTTTAAATGAAATTTTCATAAAACTAGAGAAATTAAAAGCGCATTTAAACCTTTAATTATTTAAAGTATTTTCTTTTAATTTGACTCTTCTTAATTAAAATAATTTTAATATTATCCTTTCATCCATTTTTGTTCCTAAATTAAAGTAAATGGGTTTATTATTGGGAATATTTTCCTTCAAGAGATTGAAGGATGCTTGAACTTTGTAAGAGCGCTTTTGTGAACTTGCGATAGGGTCTTGGAGATCTGAGAATTAATGTTGAAACATATGTTATGTTCATCGAGTGTTGTGGAAGATTAATTTGAATGATATATTTTAGAGTAAAGTATACAATTTTTTTTATAAATTTTGTTGAAATTACATTTTTTATTTTTTAAATATACACTTAAATTCAATTTTAATTTTTTTAATTAAAATACCTTCAATAACAAAATATGAAAGAAAATACGTGTTACATTCCTCATAATTTGCTTCTTCTAGAAGCTCCTACACCTTTCTAAGTGATGTCTCTTGCTAATAATTTTTTGTTGAAAGCAAACTTTATATGATGTACTTAACCTTCTTTCTGAGATTCTCAGGATAATTATGTTTATCAACTTATGTGACCAAACTCTTGCATGTATTTGATCAGCTGGTAGAGTTTGATTGTCCTTAGATTTTATTTTTTCAATGGTTATATATATATATATATATAGAGTGAAGAATTTGACCTCTCAACATTTTGATTTAAATAATAAATTTAAAGAAAAATGTGAATAGTTAAATATATCTTTTTTTTTTCTTAATTCAATCATATATTCTTTTTTATACAAAGACTATTGTGTGTAATATATACAAAAGGCTCCAACAAACAAGGAAAAATGCTTTAGGAAAGAAAAACTAAAATAATAAATATTTAATGATAAGTGATTTGATTTGATTCTATGAATAAAAATATATATTTACTAAGATTTATTCCATTATCTCATGATTCTAAAAAAAATTTGAAATGTACTAAATACACGTATACCCAATGATTAGAATCTACTTCTTATATGTTTAAAGAAGTAGATGGAGTATAGACTAGGCGTTAGTCATTGAATGTATATATAAATAATGCATACAAGATCCATGATTCTTTACCTGATTGTTTCTGATTTGTTGTTGGAATTGAGTTATTAATTAAGGTGATGATATTTGAAATCTTAACATTAAAAATTAAAATCTTTGCAAAACTATCTATTTCTATTTCACAAAGTACTGTAATACTCGCAACTAATGGCATATTAAGTATGATTTTTTACTGTTGGTGAAAAATAAAAAGAAAAAAAATATGAGTTTTCAATTGATAACTAATAAAACCTTTTGAACATAGAAATCGAAGTTCCATCCACTCTATCTACTAGAAAAATAATACAAATAGAAAATTAAAAATAGGTTTTGAGGCATGAAAATTCATTATATTTAAAAAGCAATTGCCTATATATGGAGATTTATAGATAATATTCTTTTAAGATATAACAAAGTCTTTAAAGAAACACTCAAAAGAACTTAGTACTTCTGGTTTAAAAAGAAGTTATTTATAGATTTTGAATAATCATCTTTCAATAATTATGTTTATTTATTTCGTTAATAAACATGTCTATTATTTATTAATAGACATACATATTTTCTTTTAACAATTATCTTTTAATAGATATGTATCTTCTTTATTAATAGACAAGTATAAAGTTATTTATAGATTTTAAATAATCATTTTTCAATAGTTATGTTTGTTTATTTTGTTAATAGATATGTCTATTCTTTATTAATAGACATACATGTTTTCTTTTAATAGTTATCTTTTAATAGATATGTAACAAATATGCCTAGTTTGTATTAACAACTATTTAGTTTAATAGACACATTCCTTTATTTAGTTTTAAATTCAATTGTCTAACTTTATTTCTTTTAAAGGCCTAGGGCACAAATCCAAGTCCAAATTTTTTCATATATATATATATATATTATTTTAGATATACTAAATGGGTTTATATTTATATGTCTCTAAATAACCTTTTTCCTATCTAATATGGGACTTTAAATCCCACTCTATATTACAAACTATATAACAATTTTTTACTAGTTTGTAATATTACTTCATAATATCATGTATATCAAAAAGTATCTTATAACAATTTGAACTATCTATTAGTATAAATCCCTTAAAGTTTTGACAAAGTTATTGGTACCCTAAAATTTGAACAATAACTCCTTGTGCCAAAACTAAAAGAATCATACATAAGATCTTATTAAATACTAAGAACGTTAGTCATTTTGCTTTAGCACTTATGATCATATGCTAATCCTCACTTCATGAATATTATAAAATCAACTCCTTAAATCTTGTTTAAAGCGACACCACTTCGATATTTATATAGGTGGAACTTGTCATTATATCCCTGTTACTTCAAACATTTAATAATTCCATTAAGACCTCTGTTAACCTCCTCTCATAACAATATACACTACAAGGTTTGTTATATATACTTGTTACTTCAAACACTTTTAACTCTATGAACTCCTCTTGTAATAGTTTGCACAACATACTCTATTATGAAGTTTTACTAAGGGGTTTAATACTTATTCAACACATAATAACTTATTGTTATCCATTGAACTTGTATTGTTAGAGTGGATACTAACTAAAAATTGGATTCCCATTACTGGTGTTTTATTTTAAGGGTTTAAGCCCTATTTCTTTACAAGTTTGTTGTACTATATCTCTTGATAATGTTTTGATAAGAAGATTATCCAAATTCTTGTTTGATCGTACATAGACCACTGTCATAATTTCATTTGTTATTAATTCTTTTGCATAAGCTATCTTAAACTTATATGTCTTGATTTCCCATTATATTCCTTATTGTGGGCTACACACATTGTAGCCTCACTATCATAAGATATAGAAATGGCTGACATAGGTTGTGGCCACAATTTTATATCCAATAACTAGTTTCTCGCCCATTTCACTTCCTTTTCAAGAGCTGCTAATGCTATAAGTTCATATTTCATAATAGAATGAGAAATACAAGTTTACTTTTTAAAAGCCCAACTAATGGCACCTCTACCTAAGGTGAATATCTTCTCTATTGTGGACTCATTATCATTTACATTTGTTATCCAACTTGCACCTAAATAGCTTTCTAACACTAGAAGAAAACCACTGTAATGAAATCCTAAGTGTTTTGCTCTTTTCAAATATCTAAACACTCTAGCAATTGCTTTCCAATGATCCTTCCTTGGATTACTAATTTACTTTGAAAGTTTACAAACAATATATGCTATATTAGGTCTAATATAATGTATTGCATACATCATACTACCTATTGTACTTGTATACTCTAATTGTTCTATTGCTCTCCTAAAATTTTTAGTCAACTTGACACTAGACTCATAAGGAGTATTAAACTCCTTTATTCCTAAATGATTGAATTTTTTTAGTACTTTTTTTATATATAATGTGATTATGTCAACGTCACTCCTTTGTTTTCTCTTTTCACTTTTATGCCCAAGATTATAACCACTTCATTCAAGTCTTTTGTCTTAAAGACTGAAGTTAGATGCTTTTTAGTTTCAGAGGTACCAAGCATATTTATACCAAAAATTAATATGTCATCAACATATAAACAAATAATAACACCATACTCCTTTGTGAATTCAGAGTAAATACATTTGTCTGCATAATTATAAATAAAATATTTGACAAAACAACATTATCAAATTTCTCATGCCGTTACTTTGGTTATTGTTTTAGACCATAAAGAGATTTTATCAATTTGTAAACTTTTTTTCATTTTCAGGGAGAACAAAACATTCAGACGGTTGCATATAGATTTCTTCACTTAGGTTTGTATTTAAGAAAGTTGTTATAACATCCGTTTGATATACATACAAACTATATATCGAGGTTCAAGATAAAAGTACTCTAATGGATGCTATTCTTGCTACAGGTACATACGTATCAAAATAATCAATGCTTTCTTTATGTGTGAAACTTTTCACTACTAACCTTACTTTGAAAGTTTGAATAGATCCATATGTATTATATTTTCATCTAAATACCCATTTACAACCAATAGATTTTGAACCAGGAGGTAAATCAATTAAAATCCAAGTATTATTAGATATTATTGAATAATTTCATCATTTATAGCCTCTTTCTAAAAAAGTTCATCTTTAGAAGACATAGCCTCTTGAAATATTTTTTTGATCATTTTCAATATTCAATAAGATGGGTATTCAATAAGATGGGTATCTTATTACAAATATTGGATCTATCTCCTTCAACTAAAAACATTATTGATTGTGAAGAAGTAAAGTTTGAACTAAGATATTTTTCTTTCCTAACCCTCTGACTCTTTCTAAGTTCTAGTTGGGTGCTATCACTATTCCATTTTTCAATAGCAACACTAGAATGTGACATCTTATATGTATCAATATTATTTTGGGCTTGTTCGAAAAAAAATGATCATCAAAGTCATGAATAAATTTTTCTTCAATGAATTCAACATGTATAGATTCTACAACCACATTAGATTGTAAATCTAAAAGTCTATGTGGTTTTAAATTTTGTGCATATCTTACAAAGATACTTTTGATCCCTTTAAGACTTGGTTTTGTTCTATGATGATAAGGAATTTTGTAATATGATATATACCCCCACATTTTGAAATAATTTAAATTTGGTTCTCTACTGTTACAAAGTTCATAAGGTGACACATTTATACTCTTTAAAGGCACTCTATTCAATATATGACATGTAGTTAATAGAGCTTCATCCCATAAACTATGTGATAGGTGTGCATTCAACAACATAGCATGGACCATGTCAACTAAAGTCCTATTTTTCCTTTCAGCCAAACCTTTTTGTTGTAGTGTGTAAGGGGCACTTGTTTGATGTATCACACCATGCTCTTCATAGAACTTATCAAGAAAAATATTCTCCACCTCTATCACTACGTGAAATCTTGATTTTCCTATTCTTTTAATTTTCTACAATTGACTTGTATTCTTTAAATTTTTGAAAGGCCTCATCTTTGGTTCTAAGTAAATAAACTAAAGTGAATCTAAAGTTGTCATCAATGAAAGTAATAAAATATCTTCTACCACTCTTAGTTAATTCTCCATTTAATTCACATATGTCAAAATGTACTAAATCTACTAATTTTATATTTCTTTCAACTTAAGGAAAAGGCCTTTTTTGTCATTTTTGCTTGTATACAAATTTCATACTTTTCTATATTTTGATATTTACAAGCAATATAACCATTTTTTGACATATATCTTAATGACCTAAAATTCAAATGTCCTAATCTAGCATGCCACAAATTATAATCACACTTAATAATATAAGCAGAAAGCATATTTATTGATTATTACTTAGTTTAAATATGCCATTATAGTTGTATCCTTTTCTTACAAATATATCATTCTTAGAAACTATTACATGATCATATTCAATTACAATCTTGAAACCCTTCTTAGATAGCAAATTGGCAGACAACAAGTTCTTTCAAATTTCTGGCACATGAAACACATTCATCAAAGTCAACTTTTGTCCAAATGTGAGGTTAATCTTCACGGACCTTTTTCTTAACACTTTGGTTGTGACATGGTTGCCCATTAGAACCTTTTCAAGTACCTTTACTTATGTATAAGTCTTTAAGGAATTTATGTTAATACAGACATGTACAATGACTCCAAAATCTAACTATTAATTAAGATCCTTTATTGTTGAACTAGCCATGTTCAATTCCGTGACCATTCCAACTTGAAGTATAGAAATCATTGTTATCATGTCTTGGACAAAATTCTCCACCACATTTGCTTTCTCAAAATTTCCAATTTTAAAATTAATTCTTGCTTTTCTAAATTTGCATTCACAAATCAAATAACCTTGTTTTCCATAATGGAAAAGATGTAAATTTTTTCTCTTCTTATTAAGAGATTTCTTGTTCACTTTTAAACCATTATTTCCATTGCTAGATCTTTTCCCATATTTCTTATTACTATTACTAACAAAATTAATCATAAAATTTGAGATAAAAAAATGTGCATAATGAGCACTAAGTTTCAGTCTTAATCTAAAAATATGTTTGGAATTGTTCAAGGGTTAATTTGTCAATAGAATGTAATATTTTTTTTCTGCACTCATTCCTGGCATTAGGCAATTTAGAAAGAATTGCACCAATTTGCAATGCATAAGGAATCTTCACATCAAGATCTCTTTGTTTTGAAACTAAGACTTGTAATTCATGAACTTAATCCATAATAGGTTTTGATTTAGACATGTTGAATTCAAAATATTGTAGTGTTAAGAATTTGTTTGTACCTTTTTTTCCAGATAAGCAGTCTCCAAGGTAGCTCAGATTTTCTTCAGAATCTTCAAGTTGTAGTACAAATCATACAAGCTATTAGTTAGTGTATTCAAAATATGTCCACAGCACATCAACTTATCTTCTTCATGCTTCTTTCTTTGCATTTTGATTTCGTCAGAATCATTCTCAATGGGGTACGACAGTAAAAGTAATAAAGGATCCAAAACATAATAAATCTTTAAGGTAGTTAGAAGAAACACCATCTTATCTTTCCAATTAGTGAAATTAGTGTCATTAAACTGATCGAGTTTGATAAATTCTTTTTGATTTTCCATGGTACTCACTCTTTAAAATCGTTAGAAAAATAATAGGAATAGAAAATCAAAAATAGGTTTTAAAGTGTGAAAATTCACTATTTTAAAAGAGTGATTACCTGTATGTGGGGATTTATAAACAATGGTCTTTAAAGATACAACAAAATCTTTAAGGAAACACTCAAAAAAATTTAACACTTCTAATTTAGAAGAAAGTTATTTATAGACTCTAAATAGTCATATTTATTTATTTCGTTAATAGATATATTTATTCTTTATTAATAAATATACCTATTCTCTTTTAAAAGTTATCTTTTAATAGACCTATAGAATTTTTATTAACAAATATGCCTATTATTTATTAATAAGTATCTAGTTTAATATACACATCCCTTTGTTTAATTTTGGATTCAAAATTTAAAATAATTAACTGAAGGCTGTCAAACTTCATTTCCTTTAGAAGCCTAAACCCCAAGTCCAAATCCAAGTCTTTTAATATATATATATATATATTATTTCAGACATATTAAAATAGGCTTACCTTTATATATCTCTAAATAACCTATTTTCTACTAGACTTTAAATCCCATTCTATATTATAAACTACTTAACACTATCAAGATAAAGCTAGAAAATTCCCAACTTGTAGGTCATAAGATGTAGTTTTGGTTGACAAGTTTAAAATTCTAAAGATACTAACCTAACTCAAATATCATATATCTAATATTAGTGGATTTATATGCCTTAAGACACGTGAATTCTCTATTTAATTTATTTTTAAATAGTTGATGGCAAAAGGATATTTTGAAAATAAAGTAATTTAAAAGTATTTTTATTTAAATAATAATAAATTAATTTTAACTATTACTAAAATTTTTTAGATTTTGTAAGTAACCAAGAAAAAATTAAACAACTTCATGTTTTCTTTCATCACAATATGTGTGTGTGTGTGTAAAAATATATTCAGTTTACTTTTACAATTAACATAAATAAATAAATACTACATACAACTCTTCTCAATTAACATAATTATAATTTTGGTATCCAAACTTTATATGTAATATTTTATTCCTTTAAACTATTGTAAGAAGTGAAAACATTACAAATGAATTAAGACCCACGTTTTAGAAATTGAGAATAATGTTGGGCAATAATTGTGCCAGATAGAAATTGGAGAAGATGATAAAATCACAAAATATCATGTGATAATTACATGAATTTTTTATATGTTAATTTTAATTGATATATAATATTATCACTCTTTATGATAGTTTTGGAAGTAAATTATTATGTTTTAAAATTTAAGTTCAAAATTGTAATCAAGTTGTAATTTAGAAAAATTATACATAATTTCCATATACATAAATAAATATCTTAATTATTACAATTTTATCATGCAACAAGAATAATATTTAACAAGGTTGAGCTTAACTCACATCACACTTTGTCTTTCTCTCTACTCCTCTACTCTTCTATTATTTTCTAGAGGCTTAGGATACATACATTTTATACAAATTACTTTTTACTTTGCAAATATGGAGATGTTCACTTGAATTCTCAAGTTTTAAAAATATTTGATTGTGTATATATATTATAACTATCAATTATTATGTTAAATTTAATAATGCTTTATCGTTAGTGTCAATCATGATACTCTTTTCCATTTAGGGTATTTCTTTTGTATATTGCATTTTCTGTTTTTGCTGGTGTCATTTGTAATGGTATTTAAAGTTTCCTAAACTCTATGTTGGTTAGGATGATGAATGAATGAAGTTTTAGAGTGACTTGTGAATTTTGGAGCAAGTTGTCAACCTTCACAAGCAAGTCAAACAAGTTAACAAATTTGCAACTTACACTATATCTCTAATTTAAAGCATATTTTAGCTCACCACTAAAGTACCATTCCTCCACCTTATCTTGAGATATCTTTGATAGGAATATATCTTTTTTATTTTTGCTATAAATAATGATTCCTAAGCTTAGTTTCTTCAAGCCAATTGAGTTTACAACAATTATATACATCTGAGAAAAACAAAGAGCTTAAAAACATCTCTATTGTAACAAGCTTCAAGGTTTGGCAATGGCTAGAGGTAACTTATTTTTCGTATTTTGATTCATTTGGATGTCATATACATATACATATATATACACACACACACATTACATAGTCATTTTATCTAATTGTTGGTATCAAAGCCTTTGATAGCTCCACCTTGCTCATTTTCGAAGCTTGAAATTTTTTGTTTTCTTGCAATTTTGAGTTGCATTTGTCAAGCTTCTTTAATTCATTTTGATAATGGAAATCATTAAATTGTCCCCTTCAAACCATTTTGCAATTTGGAGCATTGAAAATGGAGGTATGGAACATGAGGTATGATCAAGTTCCATGATAGGTCTAAAACATATTGGGGTTGAGTGAATTGACTAGTCGAATGATCAGGGATGATGTAGGCAACATGTCATTTTGAGCTTCGATAATAAATGACATTTTGCTTTGGTTAACTCACATATGAATTTTGGACCCTTTTGTAACATGCATTTAGCTTAATGATATCTAGGGTTCCGTTTTAGGCTTGCTACAATTTGGACATTTTTTTAAAAAGCATTTTTAGGCTATGTCATTTTACTTAAAAAAAAACTTGGACCAATTGTAGACATGGGCTTCTTGTTTTCTAGGCCTTTACAAAATAAGACTTGCCTTTTTGGGCTATTTTTACTACTTTCTAATATAAGCCTATTATTAAATTGTTGATATAAGCCAATGTAGCAAAAAAAAATTTCTTGGATCGTTATTTTAGACAGCATAAGTACACTTTTTACAATATTTAATAAAGCCTTTATCAAAATTCATTGTAAAATCATTTAATGTCATTTAATTTAGTTTAAATTTTTTAAAAAAAATTAGGCAATTTAAGTTAATTTTTGGCAATATTGATAAGCCTTTTGTCAAAAATGTTTATAAAATTAATTTTTTTACCATTTTATTTATATCTAATTTTAGTTAATTAACATTTAGGTAATAATTATAACAAATTTGGGTTAAATTAAAGGGAGAATTTAATTAATTGATTAGTCACATTTTTGTGGAGTTGATTAATTAACTGTTTAATTCTCATTCTAAAATATTTGTTTATGCATTTATGTTCAACCATATACAAGTATTTAATTTTAATTATGATCTCATTTGATCTATATAATTTTAGTTTAATTAGAGTTCAGTCATAGTACTTTTTATTATTCTAAAATTGCACATAAGGTATTAAAATTAGATTTGTGATTATTCAAAGAAAATAACATTGCTTTGTAATTAATTGTATTTAATATGATAATCATTACCCTATAAGATTGTTATCATATTTTATATAATTAGTTAAGGTGGAATAATGAATTTTTTATTAATTTTCCGCACAAGGATTAAAATAAAATATATAATTTGCTAACTTATCATATTTTATATATAAATTTAATGAAATAAAACTTAACTAGACAATTTTATTTGTTATTTGGCTTATAGTTTGAAAGACATATTTTGCATTAGTAAAACATGTCATATGAATTACTTAATTGCCTCATACTATTGATGTTACATAATTATTTGCAACTTATAACCAAATAACATCTTTGATTTTAAAGTTCTTGAGTTGAGTGAAGATAACTAGGACATAGAAGGAGAAAATAATCTTTCGATTAGGATTAATGGATGTTGATTATGCAATAAGTGTTTGTATCCATAGGCATTCTATTAGAGTGTCCTATGTATTGCATGGGTTTATATATTAGTTAAACTCTAAATTTTTTGTACATTGATTTGAATCATGTGACATTAATGCTAACTGTACTTTTAGGTGGCCTAGACTCCAATTTGTATAACGTCTGGTTTCTTCGTAAACATACGAAACTTACTAGATATAAAAGGAAGTCCCTCAAATAGAATGAGTTGAGGTCAAATAAAATTAAGAAAAAATTCTAAATAATGGAAAATGATGATCTAAGGCCCAAGGTACCCAAAAACACGAGCTAGAAGAGTTAAGAAAATTTGCAAAAACAAATTAACGCATTTTTGTAATTTTTGAAAATTTTAGAAAACTTATAGGAGAATTTTTTAATGAAAAATTTAAACTTTTTAGAGTTCTCAAAAGCCTTGAAAATCATGAGAACCGCTAGAATAGTTGAAACCCCTCCAGTGAGCGATTTGGGCAAAGAGTTGCCTAAAACTTTGATCAAACAGTTCATAATGGTTTTAAACCCAATTTAGGTGAAACCAAAGATAATTTGTAAGTTAGAGAATCCAAATATTATGATGGAAAAGATGGATTTTGAAAAAGAGTTGAAATGAGGCCAAATGGAGAAACCATAGTTTAGGAACTGAAATGAAAAGTTAGAAAAGTATATTAACTTTACCTTTTGCCTCATAAAGCATGTCCGGCTCTTCTCCTTCCTCTCCACCGATGCTTCTCTGATCTAGACAGCATTTGGGAGAGCTGAGAGAGATGCACAAAAGGGAAGAGAAGAAGCTTCAAAAAGGGTAAGGTTTTCTAGTTTTTTTTCACACTCCTTGCTTCATTAAACTTGCTCCCCTTTTCCTCCTCTCTCTTTCTATGATTTTATTAATTGAATTGGTGCTAGTTTATGGTTGAGTTAATGGAGGGAGGAGAAGATTTGGGAGAACTCCTGGGAGCATGAGAAAGAGCTCTTAGGAAGCTTGAACACAAGGTAAACTTCCATAGTCTTCTGGCTTCCTTTTGCTTGTTCTTCTTGGATGTACTTTTGGCCCATTAAGAAGAGAAATTCTGTCCAAAGTAAGGTAAGAAGAATGGTTATGGAGTGTGAGAATTAATACTATGCAATTCAAAACAAAAAGGGAGCCTTAAAATTCAAGTTACACAACTTAGGGAGTTTGAAAGAAATGATGAAATCTGATTTTTCTTAGAGGTATTCTAACTTGTGTAAAACATGGTATGAATCCCTTAGACCTCTAGGAAGTTGCATATGAGCCATTCCCTTCAAGAAAATAAAGCAAGCTCCATGGGTCCAAAACTAATGCATAGTCTCGACCAAGAGAGGTCTACCCACCTAAAGAGTGTTTTAAATTGTTCTAAACCTAGAATAAGACTAGATATGATAGAGGAACATCAAAGGAAGCCTTGAAAAAAAATTAAAAGTTTTAGTTTGTTAAATGGAGGTGTAGGTTCCATAATGAGACATAAAGAAGCAATGAATTCGTCATGACTCTAAAGAGTCAAAATAGAGTCAAACACTTAGATTGAAGGAGAAAATAGAGCCAAGATCTTGGATTCCACTAGTTGCTTCATTGTGTTTTGTATGGAACCATAATAGAGTTATATGAGAAAGTAAGCCTCCATAGAGTTTGTATAAAGCCAAAGATTGTTCCAATGATTAAATCATATCCCATTTAATATGTGTAGACCAAGAGAATCAAGTGTCACCTAATTTCATGAGCTTGGCCAAAAAAGGGAAGACAAATTCAAGGAAAAAGTGTGTGGTATTGGCTTCAAGGTAGCTCTCTAACTTTTCTCTCATACATGCCTTGGATGTTTGCTTGTCTTTGAGTGCTTGTATGTATGTTTATACCATGAGAAATGTTTAGTGATACCAAAAGCCCTTTAGCAAGGGTGAGGATGAGCCAAAAGTCCTTAGAATTGGGTAAACCAAAGCCAAAAGTCTCAAGAAGAGTAAGACTTAGTCAAAAGTCCATTGAAAATAAGTAAGGCAAATCCAAAAATCCTAAGAAAAATGGGTGAAGCTAGACTAATGCCCTTAAAAGCCTATGTATGACATGTACGCGTTTCTATGACCATGAAAATTCTATATGTATGTTCGCTAGTAGCCTAAATGCCATGCATGCGTTCTTTTACATATTTTAGCATCCATTATATATGTTTGAAAGGGTAAATAGCTATTAAGATTATTTGAATTTCACTCTTCCCCTCCATATATCTAATTATATCTAGGTGAGCCAAATGGACCAAGAAATAAAGGCAAACAATCTTGAGAAGCAAAACTTTGACAAAGGAATAGAGAAATAGCCTTTTTATTTGCATGTTGATGTCAAGAATTGTATCCATGAGATGTATATATAATGTAAACCATTGAACATGTTCGAATGTATGTAAATATAATGTATGTATCAATGTGAAAGCCAAATGAATGAGAATATGAGTTTTTGCTACTCGTTTGCCTTTATATCTATGTATATGAATGCAAGTAGCAAGGTGAGAATGAGCTCCATGATGATTTGGATCATTTGACATGCTTTTATATGTTGTATTTATGCTTTTAAATTTGTTCAAGTGATCATAGAACCATAAGAAGGCCATTTGGTATCTTAACATCCCATTTTAGACTTCAAAAGTCACCAATTTGTGAGGTGAATCAAAGCCTAACCAAATGGATGAGTTTTTGTATGAAATTTTGTCAACAATTAGATCTCATTTAAATCTTTTCATAGACTTAAAGAGCACCCAATTTGGAACTCTAATAAATTTATTATAATTTTTCAAAGTTGAACAAATTATGCAAAAATGGTATGTGCATTATTCACATGGTCAATTTGCTTCTCTATATCACATGTGGGACAAATGAAGTCCAATACTCATAAAATTTTATAAACATAAACTAGACATCATAAGATTTCCATAGCCATTGAGATCACCTCATTTGGAGCTAAGGATAACCAAAGTTTTGAAATTGCATGACACTACCAGTAATGTAGCTTGACCTTTGGTATTGTTCTATCAATTTCTATTAGCTAAATGCTATAGCATTGGTCTAAAATTATTCTTAGTCATTAGTTAACATCTAGAGCTTTGCAAAAAACTATCATATGCATAGTTTTGATTTTTTTAGAATTAGTTATGAGTTTTTAAAATTCATATCAGAAATCTAACAGGCCAACCCTAAACCAAATTTTGGTTTTTGAAATGTATGGCTCTAAATCCATGATGCATGAGTTAAATGATAATGTTTATGACTTGAATTGATATGTTATGGGTAGGAAATGATATAGATGAGTTCACATGATCCCTAAAGCCATGGATCATGAATGTGGCTTCCCAATCATGCAATTAGTCATGCTTAAAGTATATGTTTCCTTACATTTGTGCTCCAATATGCATGACATGGATTGAGATAAACCATGGGATCACTGTGTAAAGGTAAAGAGGCCAAGGTATTACAATTTGCTAATTAGTCTATGGTGTAATTTTGCTCTCCATAATATGTTTAATTTGGAGACACCAATCACAATTTATAAGATAAATTTATTTTTGTTACTCATATTATAATAAGTACTTAGTATTGTTGTTATTCATATTTTACAACATAATTTGAATTTTTTATAAAAATTACATAACTTAAATTTTAAATCATGATTGAGTTAGTAACTAAATTTTATATAAAAAACTATTTATTTATTAAAATGTAAATACTAATATTATTATTATTCCATTTTTAATAATATAAAAATGTAATAAACATTTCCCCTTAGATGAAAATGTAGTCAGAGATCCTTGCGAATTGGTTTGGTCATGTTAGTTAAGGAATCACATTCTACAATAATTTGGCGAAATCGCTAATCCATGCTAATTGCAAACGATCCCAAAACTAAATTTTATTAAAATTTAAAGGTCAAATGAGTAATTGACTATCACCAACTAAATACTCTTTTAGTATTCCACCTTTACTATGCTTTCACCTTCTCGACTTTGGTAATTGGTATTTCCTCCTATTCGGCCCCCTAGGGATAGTTTGTTGAAGGACCTAGCTTGCATTACTTTTGCTACTCAGACAAAGTGGGGTGTGCCAATTCATTTTACCTAGTTTGATGCATTGTAATTGCTGAATTTTAAGTCTCAATGAAACTAATTGGACTGTTTTAAATTTTTAGGACTCGTGTTAGAAAGTTCTACAATAACTAGTATCAAAGCAAATATTTTATTGTAATAAAAAGTACAATAAAAATGTAATGCTTCTCTAAATAAGAAGGCTGTCTTTTTTTAAAATGAAAAACTTTATTTTTTTTCTTTTAACTTTGTTACGCTGCACAACATATAGAAGATCCAATTTTGAAATAGTATCAATTATTTAATTTTAATTATTTGAAAAAATATCATATCTAAATTATTACTAATAATTAATTATATAAGAAAACTAAATTTATTTAAATTAAAAAATCAAATGATTAATTGACTGTGACCAACTAAGTACATGCCTACAATTTGAAAAAATCAATCATGATTTATAAGATAAGATTATATTTTAGACTAATATTATACTAATTATTAAATATTTAGTACTACTGTTATTTATATTTTTTATATAAATTAATTTATTTTTTTATAAAAAAGCATACAATTTGATTTTAAATTATAATTGAGTTAGTAATTAAATTTTAAATAAAATTTTTTATTTATTAAAATATAAATAATAATATAATTAAATTTTTAAATAATTAAAATTATAATAAATATTTTTCCTCAAGACAAAATTATAGTCAACAATTCAGGAGCCTTATGGATTGGATTATAATTAGCATAGTTGGATAATCACATTTTACAATAACTTGGAGAAATCCCAAGTAGGGATGTTTATTGGCATATTAGGTTTTAGGGGCATGCCTTGTCGGGCCTAATCGGGTCGGGTAGGGACAAGTTAAAAATATAAATTGGTAGAATTTTAAACAAAATTATATCGGGTCATGGGTGAAGACATGTTCCGCTCAACTCACCCTAATAGTTATTTTTTTTAGTTATTAATATATTACCAACTTATATATATATATATATATATATTGTTCTTATTTTATCTAATTCACTCTACATGTTGTTGCTTTTATTACCTACCAAAATCTTTCTTACTTCTTAATTATTTTTATTATTGATGTGCATGTTTACTAACTTTTGTTGAATAATAAAAATATACATATTTACCTAAAACTAATTATGCTAGTACAACTTATATTTTGTTTGATAATACCGAACTATTTTTTTATTACTGATAAAAATACGAGGGTTATAAAAAGTCATTGTTTTGAAATATATACCTATGAGTTTGTAAAAAGATATTTTATATTACAAATATCAGTTTATAAAAAAAAAGACTTGAGTGTTCTAACCTGCCCTATCCAAACATAAAACTGAGCTTATTCGAGTAGAGTTAGACCATGGATATAAAAATAAGCTCAATTTTTTAATTAGGTGGAGTATCGAACCTACTGAATGTTTGACCTAATCCTACCCATAAATAGCTCTAATTCCAAGCCCATGCTAATTGTAAACAATTCCCAAAACTAGATTTATTTAAATTGACATGTCAAATAAATGATTACCTGTCAATACACCTCTATATATTACACCTTTGGTTTGCTTTGGCTTTCTACTCTTTGGTATTAGAGTTGATCATAGATTGATTTTTTTGGTCCCCTGAACTATAATGAGCTAAGTTAAATTGGGCCAAAAAAAATTATTGATTAGGCAAAGCTATATGATTTGATTGACTACGTTGGCTAATTTGACTTTAATTTAGTTTGATTTTATTACTTTTTTAAAAAAATATTTTAAGAAACCTATATAAAAATTTTACAAAAATGTATATAAAAAATTTATTTTTTTAGGAGTCATTTTATAATTAAAAAAATTACATAAATCTTTTCTAAATTTTGTTAAAAATAAAATTTTTTTAATTTTGAAAGCATACATAGATCTCTTTTCAAAAAAAATTTTACTTTACATTTTAGTTTAATTTAAAATTTTTTTAACCAAATATTCTCTATTAAACCTAAATACATTTTTTTTAATTAAAGAATTTTAAATAGAGAGTATTTTATTAAAAAATTAAAATTAAACTAAAATGTACAATAATTTTTTATTTTAAAATAATTTTATATATTTTTAAAAGATAAAAAGTAATTATATAATTATGAAAAAATTTATATAATTGACTCTTTATAATTTTATCAAAAATCTTAAATAAAATAAAATAAAATGAGCCGATTTGCTCATCCCTACCTAGTCCACCTAATATTAGATGGAACCAAGCCGCCGGTGTTTTGTGCCCCCAATTTGGTATATCCTCTTATTCGATTGTTTAGGACAAGTTTCTTGCAATTTTCCTTCAGAGGCTATCATCGAAGCCTTTGTCGAAGGATCTGACAGCGGAGGTGAAGATGTTCGTGTCTACAGCTACAAGGTATGGCTTTCCCGAATTTCCTCTCTTTTTTCCATCTTCCTTCCTTCTCTCTTTTGCCTTGTGCCCTCGATCTCAAGTTCTGTGTTCACTCCCATTCCCCCAATACGAGTAACATCCTCGTTGCTGTTGCTTCATTCAATCGCATGCTCCAAAAGCGTCCCCCACCCTCAATAGTCGAGATCAATAAGATTTTGGGTCCACTTGCAAAGACCAAACACTATCGAATGGCTATCTCACTTTTTGCACAAGCAGAATTCGAGGGTTTTATGCCATCTTTAATGACTCTGAGCTTCTTGATCAATTGCTTCTGGCATGTGGGTTGGATGGCTTTTGCTTTCTCTATATTGAGGAGGATTCTCAAGAACGGTAATCAACAGGATATCATATCCTTGACTATACTAAGGAAAGGACTCTGTATCAATAATAAGATAAGTGGGGAAAGCCCTAGACTTTCATGATGACCTAATGGCAAAAGGATTGCAATTAGAGGAAGTGAGTTATGGCACCTTAATCAGTGGGTTATGTAAAACAAAAGAATAAGAGACGCCATTTAGGTATTGGTGTGAGCTGTATTGTTCTGTCCTATTCCTAAAGGAGTGATCGGGATTGTGCTTTGCTTATTTGGCAAAGGAAGAGGAGATATGGATACTTACCATTTTAACACTCTCAAATTGAGTAAGCAATTCACCATGCAAAGAACACAAAGGTCACACAAACAAGCCTAATGTAATTATGTACAATACAGTCGTTGTTGATTTTTGTAAAGATGGATTTGTAAAATGGGCACATGATTTGTGTTGTAAAATGATTGATCAAGGAATTTCTGCAAATATTTTCACTTACACCTGTTTGGTCTATGGTTTCTCTAGAATGGGTCAATGGCAAGAAGCAGTTTTCACTTACATCAACCCAGATGCTTATATGTTGATGCATTTTGTAAAGAAAGAAGAAGCATAGAAGCACAAGTTGTGTTTGCTATGATGATGAAGTGTGGTTGGAAACCTAATGTTGTTACTTAATGGATGGGTACTATTTGATCAACAATGTTACTGAGTCAAAAAAAAAAAATTTTTCAACAAGATGGTCAAATGTGGTTTGGCACTTTATGTCTATCTTGACTAATGGATACTGGGAAATTAAAATGGTGGATGAAGCTATGGATCTCTTAAAGGAAATGTGTTGCAAAAACTTGGTTCCCAATATAATTACTTACAATATCTTGTTAGATGCATATTGCAAAAGACAATGTCTTGACAAGGCAATTTATATAAGCAAATTGTCTATCAAAGAATTCATCCTGATGTGCACACATACACTGTACTTCTTGATGGTTTGTGCGATGGTGGGTAAATACTTCACAAGAGATTTTTCAGAATCTTTGGATCAAAGACCATTGTCTAGATGTCCACACATATAGCATTATGATCGATTGCCTTGTGCTTGTTTGATGAAGCAATGACCTTGCTTTCAAAAATGAAAGAGAATGGTTGCCTCTGTAATTCAGTGACAGAAAGAATTATTCACACTCTTTTGAGAAAAATGAAAATGCAAGGTGGGAAGCTTCTTCATGAAATGATTACTAGAGGTCTTCCAGAACACTAAAACAAGGTCAGATACTTTAGTCCTGATTTATGTTATACTTGTAGTGCTAATGTTGAAATTTGCCTAGTATGGTTAGTAAATGCGTGGTTCTTTATGTTGTTCTTAGCAGTTGATTTTTTGAGTCTTAACCTATCTTTGTTCCTTCTTCCTTTGTAGTTCTTCACTAATTTGATTTATTTACTCTTGGATGGTTCTCACTTATTGTTCATTGACTAGTAATTTCTATTATAGGGAACGGAAGGGTTTACTGAAACATGTGATTTACATTATGTTCTTGATTTTGTCTACCATTTTCGTATGGTATGCCTGATCTGAATAAATTTTGAAGAACAAAACGGAGAAGAACAAGCTTAATTAAACTTTGGCAGCCTCCACAATATTTTCATTCCTCTTGTAGTTGATTTCTTCCGATAAATACTTCTTACTCTATTACTTACGCATATTTAATAGTTTAGAATTGCATAGCCTTTTCTGTTGTCCTGTGATGGCAATGATCTTTGGTAATTTCACCACGGGATCAGTGAATGATCTGAAATCTGGTTTAAGTGGATTAGAAGTCTGTCTTAGTTTTGTTTCTGAACCATGACATTTAGCCCTATAATAACATCAGCTTCTCCTTGACATCCTAACGTTTGCCTTTTTTTTTCCTCCTTGGTTCTGAAATCAATGATGGTGCTAGATAGTTTGTGATATGCGTCTAAAGAAGCAAAGGGTAGTAGGAGACATGCTCTGTTTTCTTTTGTTTGTCTTCCTTGATTGATTTTGACTTGTTCAGGTACTACGTTAGTTTATCCCATGGCTGTCAGTTCTTTTTTTTTCCTTCTAGTTCTGTGCCTTATATTTAAGGCAAAACCTTCTACTAATCATATACTGTTTTAGAATCATCATACTCCACATTGAATCCTGTGCCTTGTATTAGCTGGATTTTTTAACCCCTTTTTGTTATGATCCATATTCAGAGCCTCAAATGTACATGAGAAACTTGCAGCTATTTACAAGTCGAAGAAGAGGAGTGAGACCGGGGAAGGGACATACGGAATTCTCGGCGACTCTGGGCATCAGTGGAGTTATTTATTGGGTTCTTTAATATCTGTTACATTTTACTGCATGAACTTTAGATTCAAATGAAAATGTTGAATTCCTGTTAATTTTTGGAACTGGAAAGAAATTTTTTGCAAGTTCAAATTTGACTTGAGTAAGCATTGTCATCACAGTTGAAATCATGTACCTATTGCCATTAATTGTAGTTAAGATTTAATGTTTTTATTGTAGTTCAAAATTTAGATGAGTGTTTTGTTACTTTGTAAAATTTATGGATTAATTTTGTAATTAAACTTTAGTTTAATGAGAGCAAATCATAGTTTTCCCAACCGAGAAAACAAAAAAGGATTATAATCCCTTATCTAATATGAGAAATTTCTAATAAACTCATTTTAATCAATTAACCAAGGATTATACTTGACCTCGAATTGACAACAATACTAGCATTCCGTATGAAGATCAAGTTATCATTAGAGGAATAAACTGGGAAGTGAATGAATCTAAGAAAACATTGCTCTTATTAGGAGAACAGGTATCAGATGGTGGCAGTGACTGAAGAGGTCACGTACAGATTATAGACAAAACTGTCAGCGTCTTAAAAAACAATACTTGATTCATTGTAATAAAACAAAAACATTACCCTTATTGTGAGACCAAGAGGTAAATTCAACATCTGTGCGGAGAGATGGAAGAGATTGCATCAAACGAATATAACCAACAAGTACAGAAGGAGTTTTCACAGGATCCTATTATGCATTTTCAATTGGAAAGGCAAGATCCCATACTCTTGGGATTGCGTCCGTATGTGCGGAGCCTGCGTATAAATGCAATTCTAAGCATTACGTGTACAGGCACCAGACATATTAGAAGCAACAGGGTAAGAAATTTTCCATTACCAAGAGCGTTCGCAGAGACAATAAGCAGAGTGGGAGAGGCACAATGCAATCTTTTTATATGATGAAGAAAGTAAAAGCCATCTTTACTCATGTTTGACTCACTTCAATCCACTCATTCAATGAAATACATGTTTAAAAATCATGGTCCTCAGCAAGCAATCCTTAAAACATGTGAGACTTGCTTTTGCGTTATTGTATTGTTATGTTTGATTATTGTCTTTTTAAGTTAACGACTTAAAAGTAGTGGCACTATCAACAGAATTTCATTCGGTGAAAAGAAAAAAAGCCAAAGCAAAAACTACAGCATAGATTTCTTTTTTTTAGTATGTGTGAAGTGGTCAAAATGCTAAAAAATGCTCACATTAGCAAAGCTAAGCACTACAATCGGGGGAAAATAGGGAAAAATAAGGGGAAAGATCATGATATATAATCAAATGAGAGCTATCCTTTGAATCATTCATGCCATAATGTTCAATACTTTCAACTCTACTTTTCCTAGAGGAAGAATCTATGAAATATCAATACATTAAAAATAGAATTGTATCATATTCAAATTGTATCCGACATTTGTATTAATTACGAGGTATACTTTAAATTGCATTAAAGCATTATATATACTGTGTCACGCGATCTGTATTGAGTCAATACCAATACTTTTTGAGTTGGAGTATACGTGAAAAAAGGAGCCAAAATACCCTTGATTCTTTGTAAATTGATATATTTGATCTTCTTCAAACAAATATAGCAACATTTTGTCATTATTCTGCATATGCCCAAATTCAAAAGCATAACCCCGATCAATAAAAATGAGCACCTCACAAAAGGAACCTCACCAGAAATTCAAAAGTGTGAGTCTCTAGGGTGGAATAGCCTCTGAAACAATAACAAATTAGAATAATTACACATTACCAAATAAAAATATTAAAAAAATCAGAATATTTGCATGGGAGGTGTAATGACAAGTATGTCAATGCATAGTCTTAAGGGTCAAGCTTATTGATTTGAGAGAAATCAACTTCTAAAAGAGATAATCCAGGATATTGATATGAATACAGGCCACAGCACAAACATAGACACCATGATATAGTAAAATTTAAACTATCATGTTGTGTTTGATACAATTATTGCATTCAATGTAACTCATTGAAGACACAGCACAAATACAAGGCAGATGGCATATTTTAGAGGACTAGATTAAAAAAAAGAAAATGAAAAAGGAAAAACACTAAACAAAAATTAGGACAAAAAGCTTCAATAGGATTTCTCTTACCCTTGTTCTAATATTCATTAAAGACAACATTTTTGTGAAATTCAAATTTCACACTTTACCTACCCCATTTAGAGAGAATTAGCAAGCCAATAACTGATAAACAAGCAACAATTACTACAAAGACAACTAGTACACAAGCGTAGACAAAACTTGGGAAGTTGAAATACTTTTGAATCTTCTTCAATTGTCTATTGATTAGAGGTGCAAGTGCAGCTGCTCTTGCAACTCAAAATGGCCTCGTGATGTTATGTTGGAAACCAACTATCAAGTAGCAAAAGAAAATTACTCGATACTGAGACTTAGCCTAGAATTTCACTGGTACAGTACAATATCAGATTATCTCGCTAGCTTTTGAAAGGCCAGCCCTCTCCCTCACATTATAATTCCTTCCCTCTCTTTCTCATCTCTCTTCCCCTCCTTTTAAACATACACCACGCTAGCTACACACACCCTTTATGCATGCACACACATTACACATGCACTAATTGACAAATTCTGTTATAAAGCTTAATGCTTAATTTCCTCTTTGTCCTCGCCTAATGTATGTTTTGCCTCATTTGTTTTTCGGGCCTGCAGTAGCTATGTTGGGCTTATCATCCCCTTCACCTTCAAGTACCACCTTGTCCTCAAGGTGGAATGTAAGGAATTGCCCCCTTGGTATCCATATCCTCCTATGTACAGTCACAAACAAGGAGGTTGGCCCATTTAACCAGAATCTATTTTTGCCCATTAGTCATCTTTCTCACCCCTTTCACCCCTTCCAGTTGAACTTGCAATTCCATCTCTTCAGTGAGTGATCTGGGTAAAGGTTGTGTGGGTACTGTAGCTTGCAAGGACTTCTTGAGTTGTGATACATGAAACACTAGGTGGATCCTTGTAGTCTCAAGTAGTTGTAACTTGTACATCACTTTCCCTAGGCTTTCCACCACATGATAAGGGCCATAGAATCGAAGAGCCAACTTCTCATTTTGCTTCTTGGCTAAAGTCTTTAGCTTGTAGGGCCTAAGTTTAACATACACCATATTCCCAATGTTAAATTCGACCTCCCTTCTTTTCCTATCAGCTTGCTCCTTCATCTTGGTCTGAGCCCGTTCCAATTGCTCCTTGAGTTCATTCAAAATTAAGTCTCGATTTTGTAACTATTCTTGTACTTCCTCTACTTTTGATATATTGTTTTGCCACTTGAAAATGGTAGGAGGATCCCTTCCATAAAGGGCCTTAAAAGGGGTCATACCAGCAAATCGGTTATATGTAGTATTAAACCAAAATTCAGTCCAAGGTAATGCCTTCATCCATTACTTTGGTTTAGTGCCTGCAAAGCACCTTAGATAAATCTCCAAGCTCCTGTTGACAACTTCGGTTTGGCCATCTATTTCAGGGTGATAACTAGAACTATATTTAAGAGTTGTTGCTGCCATGCTAAACATTTCTTTCCAAAAATTACTTATAAACACCTTATCTCTATCAAGCATGATGGACTTTGGAAATCCATGAAGCTTTACCACCTCATTAATGAATTTTTTAGCCACTGCTCTCATAGTAAACGGATAAGATAATGGTATGAAATGACTATACTTAGTGAATATATCTACAACCACCAAAGTGGTATCATATCTGTTAGATTTTGGAAGCCCCACTATGAAATCCATACTGATATCATTCCAAACTTGCCAGGGAATGGGTAGTGGTTGTAGGAGTTCAGTTGGGCTTAAAAAGTCATATTTATTTTATTAACAAGTGGCACACTTTGTTATATAATTTTGCACATCTCTTTTCATGCCTTCCTAATATACTAATTTAGCCAATCTTTTATATGTCCTTAGGTACCTCAAATGTCCCCTATGGGAAAGTCATGGAACTCTCTTATTAATTCCACATTTATAGGTAAAACTAGCCTGTTTTGATACATAAGGCACCATTTTTAATGATGCACCCATCGACTTCATTTGCTTCTGCAATAATCTTCTGCTTAATACTCCTCAGTTCTTCATCTTTATTGATTGCAGCATCCAGTTCTTCCACTCTTATGTACTACCAAAGTGAAAAAGCCATTATCTCCATTATGTCTTTTTTTTAAATAATGCATTAGCAGCCTAATTTTTAGCCCCTAGTTTGTACTGAATTTTAAAATTCTATCTCGTTGACTTTGAAACCCATTTTTTCTTATCAGGATCCATAACCCTCTACTCCAATAAAAATTTAAGGGCTTTTTGGTCTATTCGAATCACAAATGGTTGCCCCACGAGGTAGTGTTGCCATTTCTTAATAGCTAACACAATAGCCATGAGCTCTTTCTCATACATAAATGCTTATCCCGCTCTTTCAAATAACCTATGGCTGAAATAGGCCACAGGTCTCCCTTTTTGCATTAAAACTGCATCTATACCTTCTCTTGAAACATCAGTCTTTATTTCAAATGGGATTTTAAAGTCTAGCATGTAACGAACACAATTTTTGTAAAATGACGAAATAAGCCGTATAAAAGCAAGTCTTCTGAAATGAGCTAAATAATGTCCCAAAAAATTTAGAGTCCTAGACTCCTAACAATGATAATTTTAGGCTCAAATAGAAAGATAAACAGAGTTAGAATGGAGACACAATTTGTGATGAAAACTAACGAAATGTAATAGCATTTTCGTAAATAAGTACAACTTTTGGAAAAACACATAGGAAGGCTTTTTAAATAGAAAATTTAAATTGCCCAAGGTTCTCAGAGGCTCTAAAAACCATAGGAAGCCCTGGAACCCATCCAGTGTACGTTTTCCAATGTTAGTGAACTTGAACTTTAACAAAGTCATTCGGTAAAATTTTAACTCCAATTTGAGTGATTCCAAAAGTATTTTATTAAATTGGGAACCTAAATTTTATAATAAAAATACAGTTCTAAAAAAAGAGCTAAAACGAAGCCAAAATGAAATTGCCATTACAAAAGGACGAAATTAAATTTTTTGAAAAAGTATGCTTCTAGAAGCTCCCACACACTTCTCCTTTCTTCTCCCACCTTCTTAAGTACGAAATTCTCTACCCAAAATACAAAAAAATAGCAGCTCCTTTAGGCACACCAAGAGAAGAAGAAAAAAAGGAAGGAAAGGTTAAGAAAGGTAAGGAAACTTGGAGAATTTCATGCTCTTCCTTCTTCTAACTTTGCTCCTCTCTTTCTAGACTTTCTTTCCATGGTTTATTTGAGCTATTTAGTACTATTGTAATCCAGAATATTGAAGGGGGAGTTCAAAATTTTTGAAGGGAAGCAAACCAAGAAGAAAGACTCTTGAAACTAAGTTGAAATCCAAGATAATTCATGCTTTGAATTGTTTCTTCCCCTTGCTTCCTCTTGTCTTGAGTTTCATCCTAAATTAGAACCATATGGGGGAGGGAATTTTTGTCCAAAAACAAGAGAGGAACAAGGGTTTTAGGCCATGGGGAGATGAAATATGGCAAGAAATCCCAAGAAAAACCTATAGAAAACAAGATAGCAAAGTGTAGGTTTCTTTAGGGTTTTATAAAATCTGATTTTGTGTGAGTGTTTCCTTGGCTATTTAAATGTTTCCTTAAGCTCCTAAGACCTCTAGAAAGCCTTCCAAGTGGCTCTCCCATCAAGGAAAAATCACAAAGTCCATGAACCTCCATTATGGTACATATTTTGGCCAAGCTAGGTTCATTAGGTTAGGGGAGATTTTAAATTGTTCTAGTCTTGGTTTAGGACTTTATATGATGTTAGAAGATGGGAAAAACCATTGAAAAAATTTAGGAGCCATGGATTGGAAGATGGAATAATGGTGTCCATAATAGTGCCTTATGAAGCAACTTGCTTTTCTAATTGTGCAAGTGAATGTGTGAGGGCTCTAAGGACCTTAAATGAGTCCAAGAAGTCTAAAAATAATAAGAGAATGGAGCTTAGAACTTGAAATGTGCTAGTTGCTTTAATAAGCCATTTATGGAACCATTATGCCACTTATGGAATCAAGTGTGTGTTCAAGAGAGAATTTAATGTCTTTGCTTGCTTCAAATATGTAATTGTGTGTTGTTTATGGTGTTTAGGCCAAGAGAACATCCACCCACCTAGGTGCACTTGTGAGGTCAAAAAAGGGAAGGAAAAGGATCAAGAAAAGCTTGCATAAATTCAAGGTAGCTCTCCACCTCATTCTCCTTGCATTCTTGTATGTATATGTATGTTATTATATGCTTGTGTGTGTTCTTGTGACTTGATGATATGCTATTCGATGCCTTGACTTTACATTGGTACCAATGTGTTTCCTTGAATGGCTTTGGTTGTGGAAATGACTCATAAGGGTGAGGTGATGCCAAAAGTCCTTTAATGAAGGTGAGGAAATGCCAAAGGTCTCATGGCATGTGTGAGACAAGGCCAAAAGTCTCTTGGAAGGGTGAGTCCAAGTCAAAAGTCCCTAGGCCAAGAGTGAGGCAAAACCAAAAGTCCCTAAAGCATGGCCTTGGCTTGAATGTGAATGAGTGGCATGTGAATTGTGACTTTGCATACTTTATGGTTGCCAAACCTTCCATACATATGTTTTGATGTGTATATGCCTTGAATGTGTGTGTGAATGGGTGTGTGAGCTATTGAGATTCTAGGAATCTCACTTCCCTTCCTTCCATTATCTTGAAATACCTAGGTGATGTTCAAGAAACAAGGAGTGCAAGCTAAAGACCTTGAGAGATTGCATTTTGTATATTATGTAACCTTATTTGTAGTTGAATATCAAAGTGAGCTTGTACATATTATTTTTGTAATGTAAGACCATGAACAAATGTAAAATGATGTATGAATATGGTGTAGACCTTATGTGACACTAAATCCATGGAATTATGCAAATTGGCTCTTGGATGGCTTGATGCAACTATGCATTCTTGGATGTGGAATGACCAAAATGATAGGCATGGGGTTTGTGATCACTTGGACAATTTACACAAGTCATATTCATTCTTCTAAACTTGTCCAAGAAGTGCCAAATATTAAAGGAGGTCATTTGGATACATTTGGTATCTTATATGGAGCAAAATTGACTATTTTGGTGAGATATATCACTTTTTATCCAAATGAGTTCTTCTTAATCTGAAATTTGGCATGCATCTAAAGCTCATTGAGAGCTTTTTGGGAATATAAAGTAGGTAATTTTTGAAGGTTTATGGAATATTTGGTGAATTTTTAAAGTTAAAAATTTTTTTAATTTTGGTTATTGGTACTGTAGCTTTGGTGTGAAATTGAATTTTGTCACTCATAGGGCAAATGATATCCAATTGCCATGAAATTTTATAGGAAAGGCACTCCCAGTGACTCATTCCAACTAGAAGCACCTCATTTAGATATCTAGAGAGAGAGATATATGAATTTTTTAATTTTCTGTCCAGTATTAGGCATCTAGACCGACATAGGTTACTACTTGATTGATTTTCGATGCCTAGAGATGCCTAAACGGGTCTGAAGTTATTTTTTTTCCCTCTAGCTAACATTTGTAGCTTTCAGATTGGTATCATTTGTATAGATTGAATTTTTTTAAAATTAATTGGACATTTTTAAAGTTTATGACAATAAGCTATATTAGTATCAGGGATAGCCAGACCTTTGTACCTATTTCATTGTCAAATGTGGTTCAAAGTCTATGTTCATGTCCTGGAATTATTTTTATGTAAAGCTAACATCCAGAGCTTTCTAAAAAGCTATGATTTGTGTGATTTCAATTTTTCTAGAATTAGTTATGAATTTTCAAAGTTTGTGACAGAAGTGAGGAGATTCTGGCCGAAATTACTTCATGGGATTTTAAGTGCTCTCTTGCTTTCCATAAGTTGTAGACCACTTTTAGTGATGGAAATGAGTTGTATCCATATAATTAAATTTGAGAATATGATATATGAGCTCACATGGTCCATGTGACACCAAATAGAATTTTTATACGCGACGCAACGCTAAAATATTCATTATTTTATCCCTTTTTTTTTCTCCTTATATGAGATTCATAGTTTGAAGCATGAAAATAGCATAGAATGAGATAAGAAAGTATGGTGTTATATAGCATGGCTAGGACAGTGGCATTGACCATGGCTATTTTCAGCTCCTCAAAAGCCTCCTGAGCTTTATCACTCCACATAAAATAAATCCTTTTTAAGTAAATCAGTTAGTGGACCCACTACCTTCCCATAGTTTTTGATGGATTTTCAATAATCGCCAGTAAGCCCCAGAAATCCTCTTAATGCTCTCAAAGTTTTAGCAGTTGGCCATTTTATCATAGCCTCGATTTTTGAAGGATCATCTTGGACTCCTTCCTCTGAAATAATATGCCCTAAATACTCTAATCTCCTTTAGGAAAACACACACTTTTTAAGATTCACTACCAGTTGGTTACTTTGTAGTAACTCTAGAATTGTTCTCAAGTACTGGACATGTGTTGACAGGTCCTTACTATGTATAAGGATATCATTAAAGAAAACTAACATAAACTTCCACAAATAATCCCAAAATATGTCATTCATAAGGCATTGAAAAGTGGATGAGGCATTAGTTAACCCAAAAGGCATAACTAATAATTCATAATGCTTGTTATATGTTCTAAAGACTGCTTTCATCTCATCCTTGAGTGTGATTCGTATTTGATGGTAACCTGATTTTAAATACAACTTGGAAAAGATTGAAGCACCTTTTAATTCATCAAGAAGCTTATCCAAAACTAAAATAGGATACTTGTCTGGCATTGTAATTTTATTCAAAGTACGATAGTCTACACAAAACCTCCAACTCCCATCTTTTTTCTTAACTAGAAGTGCTGGGCTTAAGTAAGGACTCCAACTGGATCGTATTATCCCTCGTTCCAACATTTCCTGGACTAATCTCTTTATCTTTGTCTTCTATGAATGTACATATCTGTAGGGTATAATATTAGGAGGTTACTTTCCTAGCTTTATTGTAATAGAGTGGTCTGTTGACTTGTGTGGGGGTAATCCAACCTTGGCTTCGCATACTGGTGTAAATTCCTTACATAAGCTTTGAATTTCTTCACTAACTTCAACTTGCTCATCCTTCTTCTCTGCAGTGATCGTACCAAACTCCAAAAAATACCCTTCCCTCTTAGCTTTCAAGAACTTGACAATGGTTTTGAAAAAGGCTCAAGTTCCAGTCAAAGTGGGATACCTCTTGACGCAAATCCACTTCTTGTCAATTTTCATTTTCAAGTAAGATTGTCCTTAGCTCACATGCAATTCCCCCAAAGATTCTAACCATGCCATGCCTAAGACCACATCCACTTTAACTAATTGAAAAAGGTAAAAAGTTTGCACAATCTTTGTTCCCCAAAGCTTCACTTCCATATCTTTACATTTCCCCTTTGTAAACACTTTCCTACCATCCCCCACAATGATGGAGTATATGCTGATTTCTTGTATTTTAGCTCCACACCTTTCCACTAATTTGGCTATGATGAAATTATGCATGGCTTCGCTGTCAATAAGCACAAGTACTTCCTCCTTAAAAGCCCTGCCAATGAGTTTTATAGTTTTATAGCCTATCATTCCTACCATCATGGTTAATGAAAGCTATATAGCTGCCATTTCCTTCACTGGCTCCTCATTTTCGGATATTGATAACTCCTCCTCCTCCTTCCCTTCTAAAATATCCTCTTCTGCCATTAGCAACACCTTAAATTGTCTATTTTTACACCTGTGATTTAGGTTAAACTTTCCCCCACATTTGAAACACAAGCCAAGCTTTCTCCTCTAATTAATCTCCTCCTTCGAAAGGCTTCTTCTCATGCCATTACTACTGTTACTACTAGCTATAGTAGTTATAGGTATTGAGACTTTATTAGTCACTGTCCTAGTGTCTTCCCCTACTTTACTTCTTAAGCTTTTGACAGGTGTTACACTGCTAGAGCTCTTAGTGTAATCAATAGGATTGGTAGCCTTGTGCACCGTAGGCTTGAAAGCACTTCATCAAAATCCTCCATTGGACTTCAATCCTTTTGCCTTTTTCTTTTTTTGGGCCTTTTACAACATCACATTCTTCCCCTCAATCTAATACACAAAGTCCATGAGCTGCTTAAGATTCTTAGGTTGCATCAATCTGACCTTAGCTCTCACCTCCTTTACTAGTCCATTCTTAAATATTCCTATTAACACCTCATCCGATACTCCATCTAGTGGGGCAAATAACATCTTAAACCTCTCTCTAAGTTCTTCCACTATACCTTCTTGTTTTAATGCCATCAATTACTCATAGCCATCCCCAAGTTGATGACAATTGAATCTATCCAACAATTCTCTTCTAAATTCTTTCTAATTACACACGGGAGTCCTGATCTCTAGCCACTGTAACCAATTCAGAGCCTTTCCCTCCAATCCCACTACAACTGGTTCTAGCTTTTTGTCCTCAGCAATGCCATTGCATGAGAAATATCTCTCCATCTTAAAAAGCCATCCCATAGGTTCTTCTCTAGTGAATATAGGCAGTTCTACATGATGGTGTTTATATGGGTCTTTTTCTCCAACATTTTATACCCTTTATGCTTGATTATTCCCTTCCCTCTCTCCCTCCTGGGGGTTCTATAATTCAATGTTCTATTTGCGTGTCCAATTCTCATCATTAAAGCTTGCCCAGAACTCATTCCATTGCTCTCGTATTTCTCTTAGCAATTCTCACTCCCTGACTAACTCTTCCTTGGTTTCCTCTTGTCTCCTCTATAATGCACCTACACTTCTCTTAATTGCCTCCACCTTATTTTCCATTTTGGTATTGACCATGCCCAAATTTAACAGGCTCTGATGCCAAAATTGTTGGAAACCAACTATCTAGTAGCAAAAGAAAATTACTTGATATTGAGACTTAGCCCAGAATTTCACTAGTATAGTATAATATTAGATTATCTCACTAGCTTTCGAGAGTCTAGTTCTCTCCTTCACAATCTAATTCCTTCCCTCTATCTCTCATCTCTCATCTCTCATCCCTATTCTTAAACCTACACCATACTAGCTACGCACATTCCTTACGCACGAACACATATTACATAGGTACTAACTGACAAATTCTGTTATGAAGCTTAATGCTTAATTCCCTCTTTGTCCTCGCCTAATGTATGTTTTGCCCTATTTATTTTTTGGGCTTGCAGTAGCTATGTTGGGCCTATCATGTTATTTCCAATCCACATCAAAATTACAATGTCAGATTTTCAAGTAAAAAAGGATGATGTTTAGTTCTACATCTAATCACCTCTTTCCTCCAAAATGAAAACATTAAATTCAGTTAATTTTTTGAACTAGAAAGGAATTCTTTTCAAGTTCAACATTGAGTTGAAACAAGCATTGCCTTTACAACCAAAGTCACATAGTCTACTCTTTTGCTCTTAATTTTCATTGCAATGTAATATTTTCATATTAGTCCAAAGTTTAAAAAGGTTTTATTATATTTTAAAGTTTATGTACCAATTTTGTAATTAGGCTTTAAGCCTCAGTTCAAGGGACTAAAATGTAGTTTATTCAAATAAAAATTATTTTGATTATAATCCTTTAGTTGATGAAACAAATTCTATTAAACTCATTTAAATCAATTAACCAAGTGTTATACTAGACCTCAAATTGAAAACACTATTGGCATGCCATACAAGGATTAAGTTATCATTAGAGAAATAAATCGAGATATGAATAAATCTAAAAAAGTGAATGACAAACCCAGAGATTTTAAGCTATTAGATAACATCAATGACTAAAAAACACATACATAAATACAACTTGGTTCTGGGTCCTAGTTAGAAAACAAAAACATTATCCTCATTATGAGACCAAGAGGTAAACCCAGCATCTATGCAAAAAGATAGAAGAAAATGCATCAAATGAACGCTAGCAAGAAGCACATAAGATTTTTAGAAAGCAGACCAATTATTGACTCAATGAAAATGTCAAGTCATTAACTCACTAAGCTAGTGGTTTAACCACTGAGCTACTAATTAAAGTTAGTTCAGGTCACTGTTCATTTTGGCCTTGTTTAGGAAAAATGAGTGACATCCAAATTATTATGAGCTAACTATGGGCTTATTAGCTAGATCAATGGTAATGCTTTTAACTTTGCCATGGAGCTCTTGTCTCATTGTTGGAAAGTGCGACCTTGAAAACTCAGTGGCAATAGATCATAAAAACATGAAAGCCTTTAGCTTAACAGGTATTTCCCTCTTATCTACTTGTTATGAGATAATTCAATGCTCATTATCTGAGCAAGTCTGAATCCATGGCTAAAAAGTCCATATTAAATTTATTTATTTACTCAAGAAATTTGGATGTCCTAGGTTGTAAAAGACAAATAGATTAACTTTAAGAATGTTTAAGGCAAAGTTTACTTAAAAGGTGTGTTTGAACTATGATATACAATTGACTTTTTTGCATACTAGATATTAAGTTTAGGTAGGTCCTGCCCTAGTTCATATTGTTTTAAATGAGATAATTAAATCTTAATGATTATGTTCTTCTTATTTCATTCTTAATCTTTGTTTATGTTATAGGATCTAGGGTAAGCATTGATATTTGGACTAGTTATGGTGCAAGGATTGTGTTCATTTGTTATTCCATTCGTCATTGTCCAATTACCTTAAGTTCTACAATCAACCTTTTTAAGTCAAACTGCAATTCTAGTTTCATTCATTGTCTTCATTTCTTTGTTGGATGTTATAGCCTTTATTAGATAGCTACCATTTATTTATAGCCTTTCCAGTATAAAATATCTTTTGTAACACAACCTTTTTTTGCAAACAGCAAATATGATTGAAACATAATACTAACAAGTTTCCTTAAAACATTCAATTTAGGTTTTTTAGACATGGATTCAAAGGAGAAGATGTATGTTAAGCATACAAACTTAATGTCAGGTCTTCTAGAACATCTAAAATCACAAATAAGAGGTGGAAGGTTCCTTAAGACCATGGTGAATTTAACACCAAGGTTATACAAAAGTGGGTCTATAAATTCTTTATCTTCTCATTATAGTCCAACGTACTATTTAACTAATCTACTATTTCTTGTCGTAGAGAAACATAGGAGAAATGAAAAATAAACATAAATATGCATGTTGAGTTTACCTACTTTAACAACATGAACTTTTCAGAAGTGATTCCACTATCTACATTCAATTGATAAAATTATAAGTTGTTTGAGAAACTTGATAAGAACTTAGATGGATACATGACAGCAATGAGCAACCACAACATACTTTATTTTCTTAACCTTGTTATCATAGCAAAAGCATATCCATACTAGATTCTGTCATAATGAATTAATGATAAGGAATAAGTAGTGATAAAGCAATTTCACCCCTTAGAGTGCCTAAAGTTAGTTGCAGGATTCTTCCTTATACTTTTCTCATAGCTAAGAAATGCCAGGATAAAAAAAGTCATACGTCATACCATCAAACAACCCATAAGCAAGAATAGCAACCAACCCTAGTTTTGTGAGCTCAGAACTCATTTTAGTTAAACCAATCTGATAAATTAACATATATAAGTTACAAAAATTTTATTTTGATGAGGATGTATACAAAGGTAAGATCTAGTTCTATAAGATATTATCTTGTCATTTAACACTTTATATTAGCACCTTCTATCAGTTTCTTTTGTTTCAAACAAGTAACATGAAGATCACAAAGCCAATATCTTCAAAAAAAAAACAAAAGCAAAATAAACATTTTATTTTTCTAATTTTAACTCTTCGCTGATTTTTTTTTCTACCTAAAATCAACATCAAATGAATTGCATTATGTATGTCAACTGTAAGTTGCTAGTCACTAAAATGCAGTGTTTTAGACTTGACAATAAGGGAAAAACCTCACCTTCCATTTGTTCAAGAAGACCAAAACCCTTTGTCCTGCAAATCCTATCAAAAAATTAATGTTTCAACAATCAAATTTGAGAAAAAAAAATAAAAAAGGTATATTACTCTAGCTTCTATGTGAGATGGCTTATTTCTACCCTCCATTAAAAAAAATATATGTATTTAATAAAAAAAATAAGGCTTAACTATGATTTTGATCTTTTAACTTATTCATTTATTTCAATTTGGCCCTTTTAACTTTGTTTTGTTATAATTTTATTTCTTTAACTTTCTCTTTATATCATATTCATGTTTTAAAATAATTCTTATTTTTTTAATGTTCCAAAATAATCCATTAATTTTCTCTAGTGTTCCAAAATGGTTATTATTGAGGTGAAGGAAAAGGATTAATATTATACAAATTGAAAATTAAGAGACCAAACTGAAACAAATATATTTGTTAAATGTCCAAAATGATAATAAAACTAAAATAAGTAAATAATTGTTAAAACAAAATAACTTTCCTCCACATAAATCAAGCTAAAAAGACAGTTGGCATAATTAAGCTATAACTTCTGCAAAAAAGAGAAATTAATATTAAAAGAAAGGAGAGTGAATTTCAATTTTGTACTTGAGAATCTTCATTGTAAGGATACTCCATCCTCTCCACAACTTGATTGAGGGAACACAGAGCAGAGAAACTTGATTTTGAGGGTGTAAAGGCATGTTTTCAAGTGAAGTCCCTTTGGTGGCAGAGGAATGGAAGTGGTAAGGCAATGGTCCTCATCTTCCAACTTCATCTGTGACTACAACTCCATTCAAGTGCCAGAGGGCTCATCACAACGACAAGAATTGAAAATTACAGGCTGGCCCCTTGTTTTACTTTTTATTGAGTAAATTGCAATAATTTTTATTGAGATTTGTCTAAATTGCAGTTAAAGTCCTTCTTATGTTGGAAATTGTACTCGATTCTCGTCTAAATTATTTTTTTTAATGAAAGCAATTTTTTACTTAATATATTTTTTAAAAACAAAAAAATTACTTAATTACTTTTACTGTTATATTTCAAAATAAAATCACAAATTTATGTTAAAGATTAATATTAACTAAGTTATCTTTATTATCAAATTAAAAATAGAATCATAATTTTATACTGTGTAAAAAATAAATTTCTTTTTTTTTACTAAAAATGAAATGGGAGGAAGGTTTAAGGTATAATAAAAGTTTTTACAATATATATTAAAATGCTAAAAAAGTTAAATATAATTTTTAAATAAAAGAAATATGATGTATAGTTTAACCAAATCTTTAAATATACATATATATAATTTAATCCTTTTATAATAGTAATGCTGTATGGAAGTTGGATTTTCGAAAGGTAGAGCTTTCTTACTGTTGGACTTTTTCAAAAATTTATAAAATAATTTTACATACGCATAAAATTTAAAATAATCTAAGATTAAAGAATTTGTTCTCCAAGAGATTGAACTTTCTGTAGAAAAACCCATTTTAAGAAATTCATAGATGAGGATCAGTTTTCATTGAACTCGATATTACGGCACTAAGCTTTACTTGTGAAAAAATTTTATTTTAAGTTATCAAGAAATAAATGCACTCTTTTTTATTTAATGATGGTTTAAATTTTTATTTTATCTAATTTAAAAATAAGTAATGTTGCATTTTTATTTTTTTAAAATGAACTTTCTCCTTCTCTTACATTTGTATCCAAAATATAATGGAAAATTTATCAATATGACTTAGAAACCAAATATGAAAGTGAAATAATGATATTAAATAAATAAATAATATCTGAATTAGTAAACTATTAAATTTGACTTAAATTTTAAATGAAATTTTTATAAAAATAGAGAATTAAAAGCGCATTTAAGCCTTTAATTATTTAAAGTGTTTTCTTTTAATTTAATTCTTCTTAATTAAAATAACTTTAATATTATCCTTTCATCCATTTTTGTTCCTAAATTAAAGTATATGGGTTTATTAATGGGTATACTTTCCTTCAAGAGCTTGAAAGGTGCTTGAACTTTGTACGAGGGCTTTTATGAACTTGCGATAAGGTCGTAGAGATCTGAGAATTAATGTTGAAACACTTGCCATGTTCATTGAGTGCTGTGGAAGATTAATTTAAATGATATATTTTAGAGTAAATTATACAATTTTTTTATAAATTTTGTAAAATTACACTTTTTCATTTTTAAAATATATACTTGAGTTTAATTTTAATTTTCTAATTAAAATATCTTCTATGAAAAAATATGTAACAAAGTGCTTTAGTTAAAAAATTGTATTTAAATTAATAGAGTATATTTTAGTTAAAAATTTAAAATTGAACCAAAATATAATATAATTTTTGATTTTAGAAGAATTTGTATGTATTTTAAAATTCAAAATATACATAACTTTAACAAAATTAGAAAAAGAAGTTGGTATAATTTACACTATATTTTAAGGAAGAGTGATGTAAATTTCTCCTTACCAAAGTATTTGCTAAAAAGGCCTATGGAGAAGAACGTGTTACATTCCTCATAATTTGCTTATTTTGGAATCTCCTACACCTTCCTAAGTGATATCTCTCATTAATAATTTTTTGTTGAATGCAACTTTATATGATACACTTAATCTTTCTTCTGAGATTCTCAGGATAACAATGTTTATCAACTCATGTGACCAAACTGTTGCATGTATTTGATCGTTTGATAGAGTTTGAATACCCTTAAGTTTTTTTTTTTTTTTCAATGGTTATATATATATATTATGAAGAGTTTGACCTCTCAACGTTTTGATTTAAATAATAATTAAAGAAAAATGTGAATAATTAAATATATTTTTTTATTCAATCATATAATTTTTTTTATGCAAAGACTGTTATGTATAATATATAGACATGGCTCCAACAATCAGAAAAAATGCTTTAGGAAAGAAAAACTTAAATAATAAGCATTTAATGATAGGTGATTCGATTTGACTCTAGGAATTAAGATTATATATTTATTGAAATTTATTTCATTATCTCACGATTTTGAAAAGTTTTGAGATGTATTAAATGCTCATATATCCAATGATTAGAATTTACTTCTTACATATAAATATAAATATATATATATATATATATAGAAATAGATGGAATATAGAACAGATCCTAATCATTGAAGGTATATACATCTAACACACATAAGATCCATGATTTTTTACTTGATTGTTCTCGATTTGTTGTTAGAATTGAGTTATCAATTAAGGTGATGACATTTGAAATCTTAACATCAAAAATTAAAACCTTTGTAGAATTGTCCATTTCTATTTCACAAAGCAGTGTAACAGTTGCAACCGATGTCATATTAAGTATGAGTTTTTATTATTGGCAAAAAATAAAAAGAAAAAAAGCATGAGTTTTTATTTGATAACTGATAAAATCTTATGAATATAAAATTTGAAGTTCCATCCACCATATCCACACCCACAATGTTTAGATGGAGCTAGAAAATTCCCAACTTGTAAGTCATAAAATGTAATTTTGGTTAACAAGTTTAAAATTTTAAAGATACTAATCTGACTCAAATATCATATATCACTCATCTAATATTAGTGGATTTACATATATTAAAATACACATGAATTCTCTATTTAATTTGTTTTTAAATAATTGATGGCAAAAAAAATATTTTTAAATTAAATTAAATTAAAAGTATTTTATTAAAAATAATAAATTAATTATAACTATTACTGGATTTTCTTACATTTCGTAAGTAATAAAAAACATTAAACAACTTCATATTTTCTTTTATCACAATATGTGTGTGTGTTTGTGTGAAAATATATTCAATATATTAGTTTACTTTTACAATCAATATCGGTAAATGAAAACTACTACAACTCTTTTCAATTAACATAATTATAACTTTGGTATCCAAATTTTATATGTAATGTTTTATTTCTTTAAACTATCACAGCAAGAGAAAATATTACAAATGAATTAAGGCCCACATTTTAGAAATTGAGAATTTGAGAATAATGCTAGCCAAAAATTGTGCCAAGAGAAATTGGAAAAGATGATAAAATCACAAAACATCATATGGTAACTATGTGACTTTTTTATATGTTAGTTTTAATTGATATATAATATTATCACTCTTTATGATGATTGTGGAAGTAAATTGTTATGTTTAAATTTTAAGTTCCAAAATTATAATTGTTATAATTTAAAAAAATTATACGTAGTTTCCTTATACATAAAAAAAATATCTTAATTATTACAATCTTATGGTATCATAACAACAACATTTAATGGGGTTGAGTTTAACCCAAGCCATGTCTTCTCTTCCTCTCTACTTCCCCTGTAATACCTTAACCTATAGCCTTCTTATTCCCATAATCAAGCTTAGCTTCATACATGTCTCATGAAAAATCAATATATTTAATGCATTAAATTGTGTTACGTAAAACTTTAAAATTCATCTTATACTCCATAAACTACATGAACTCCTTAATATCATTCTCTATCCATAATACATTCATACAAGTCAACCATCACAAAACATCCCAAGAGTCTCGGATTTTACACCATGCATCAGAAAAATATAGGTTTGCTCTCAGGTTCACTTTCCAAATTTCTGATATAAAATTTGAAAATTTATAACTAATTTTAGAAAAATTGAAATTAAGCAAATCATACCATTCTAAAAATTTCTGGATGTTTACTAAAGAGTAAAAATATTTCTAGACCAATGCAGTAGCGTTTAACTCATGGAAATTGATGGAACAGTATCTAAGGTCAGGTTGCATTATTGGTATTATCATACAATTTTCAAAATTTGGTTCTCTCTCTACAGAGCTCCAAATGAGGTGATTTTAGTGGTTATGAAAAGGTTATGATATCTAGTTTAAGCCTATAAAATTTTATGATCATTGGATATCATTTGACCTATATATGACATAGAAATATAAGCTGACCATATAAACAGTACTGTTATCATATTAACAGATTTTTTTTCAATTTTGAAAAATCATAATAAATTCTCTAGAGCTCCAAATTAGGTGCTCTTTGCCTCTGTAAAAAGATATAGATAGGACCTATATTCATGCTAATTTTCATAGGAAAATTCATCCATTTGGTCAGTTTGAGGTTTAGCTCAAGTTTTGGTTATTTTTTAAAGTTCAAAATAGTTTTTAAAGCACCAAATGACTTTCTCAATGTTCCATAGCCACTTGAGAACGTCCCATAGCATAAACACAACCTAGGGAATCATGCCAATTAGTTCAAAATATCATAGAGCTCATTCTCACTATGCTACTTACAAATATACACATGAAAGCCATAACACATAAAGGCCCTTTGGTAGAAAAAACATACATACTCATTCATATAATTCCAAAATCATTACATACATCATATTTATGTACATTTAACTATGCTTAAGTATCTACATTATATATACATCCCATAATTACATCATTTGACATCTATATGTCCATAAAATAGCTCAATAACAAAATCTTTGTCAAAATCTTAGTCTTCAAGGTTGTTGGCCTCCATTTCTTGGACCACTTGGCTCACCTAGACATGGTTAGACATTGGAGAGAGAAGAGAGAGATTCTAAGAATCTCAATAGCTCTTTTCCCTTTCAAGAATGCATAGTGGATGAATTTTCAAGTCTAAGAATGCATGCATGGCAACTTGAGCTACTAGTAAACATACATAAAACCTATTTTCTCTCAAGGGTATTGGTTTAGCCTCACCTATTTTCAAGAGACCTTTAACTAAGTCTCACTCTTCTTGAGACTTTTGGCTTTGTTTCACCTACTCCTAAGGACTTTTGGTTCATTCTTACCCTTACTAAGGGACTTTTGGCATCACCATACCCATGCAAGCTAAATAATATTCATAAAACACATTTCAAGAACATCATGGTACCATAACATGTAGGCAATAGTTAGAAACATTTCTCATGGCACAAGTAAGCATACAAGCACTTAAAAATAAGAAAACAACCAATAATGTATAGGAGAAAGGTTAGAGAGTTACCTTAAAGCAAAACACAAGCTTTTTCCTTGATTACTCTTCCCCTTTCTCGGCCATACACTTATAATGAGGTGGAGCTTATTCCTTTGGCCTAGACACATCAAATAGGATACCATTACATCATTGAAGTAAGCTCTAGCACCATGCACACTCTAAGAAAGCTTACTTTCTTGTATGCTTCAATTATGGTTTCATACAAGACCTAAGGAAGAAACTATGAGAATTCATGATCTTGACTCCATTTTCTCCTTCAATCGATGACTCTTGACTCCATTTAGACTCCTTGGAGTCATTACACATTTATTTTAAGGAGCCTAACTATAAGTTACTTTTTTATGTCTTATTATGGAACCTACACCTCCATCTCACAATCTAGGCTTTCTAAATTTTTTTCAAGGCTTTTATATTCTTCCATCATATCTAGTCCCATTCTAGGCTTAAAAAAATTTAAAACACTCCCTAGGTCCTTCATTTATGTTTGGCTGAGACATGAGCATTAGTTTGAGCCCATGGACTTTACTTTGTTTCCTTGAAGAGAATGACACTTGAGAGGCTTCTTAGATGTCTTAAAAACTCATTCACAATCTTAAACATCTTGAATTACTACTAAGAAGTTTGATCTTAGCCTAGGTGCAAGTGAATCCCTAGGTATGACAACATGTTCTCTAATACTTCTTCTTTGAATTCTATTGCATTTTCTGGTTTCCCACACTCTAAAACCTAGATTCCTTGCTTGTTCTTGGTTATAAACTAATCCCTTCTATATGTTCTCAAAGTGGCCGAACCAAGACCCAAGGAAAGCAACAAGAAGAAAGCAAGAAAGATATGATGTTTACTTTGTTTCTATGCTTGTTCCAAGAGCTCTTTCACTTGGTATAATCCTTTCCTTCAAATTCTAATCTCCTCCCTCTGAACTAGACCTAAAATAATCCTAAATCATTCATAGAAACCATGGAAAGAAAGAGGAGAAGGAGGAGAACAAAGTTAAAGAAGGAAGAAGCTTGAAATTCTATGATTTTTCATACCTTTTTCCTTAGCCCTCCCTCTTGTGCATTATTTTTGCTGGCTTCTCCTCTATTTTGGGACAGCAAATAAGTCAGTTAACCAAATGGGAGAAGGAGCACATGTTATAGGGAAGGGGAAAAGTCACTTTATACACTTTTCTACTTTGCATTTTAGTCCCTTTTCTTGGTCCCTTTCATTTAAGCTCAATTCATCTCCTTTTTTGAATTCATCTTTTCCATCATAATATTTGGGCTCTCAAACTTATAAATTGGCTTTGGTTTTACTCAAATATGATTTAAAACTATTCCGAACCATTCGATCAAGGTTTCTGTCAACTAACAGCCGAAATCACTCACCGGAAGGGTTTCAACTATTCTGGGGATTCCCATAGTTTTTAAGGCCTTTGAAAACTCCTAAAACCTCAAATTTTTTTATTTAAAAAGCCCTCTTGTGAGTTTTTCAAAATTGCCAAAAATTACAAAAATACCCCAACTTTCTTTCACAACTTTTCTAGCTCATCTGGTTCGGGTTTCCGGGCTACTCAAACCTCAAATCTTCATTTTCTATTATTTAAAATGTTATCCTAATTTTATTTGGCCTTAAATCATTCATTTTCAGAGGACTTGCTTTTATAACTTACTCATTTCTGACATTTTAACAAAAACCAAATGTTACACTCCCATTGTCCCTTAGAGGCATAGGATGCATATGTTTTATGCATATTATTTTTTATTTTATAAATATAGAGATCTTACACTTAGATTTTCAATATTTTCAAGTTATAAAAACATTTGATTGTGTATATGTGTGTATGTATATATATTATAACTATTAATTATTATGTTAAATTTAAAAATTTTAAATATATAATTTTTAAATGTAAAATATTAACATTTTAATGGCCAATAAGGATGGAAATTTTGACCTATCTCGCCCTGCTTCATTTTTGGTTAGGTAAATTAATGTTTGACTAGGGTAAGGGGCAAGTTTAGGGAAAACTTGAAAATACATATATGGGTTTAAAGCAGGTATAGCTCAATTGTAAATTTGTAATAAAAGTTTCTTTTGAAATTTTTAAAATGATGAAAGATTTAAATAGTTCTTGTAATTGTATAAAATGATAAATATAAATATGTGCTTGATTCAAAATCATGGTCATTGTAGGCAAATTATTTTATAAAAAAATATTTTAAAATACTTTAGAAAGAAAGAAAGCTAATATTATTTTTTGAAAAATAAAAATTATTGGTTATTAATTAAAAAAGTTAGTATAAAGAAGTTATAAACATATGTATTATATTGATTATCAACATTTTTTTTTTTGGTAATGGATCTAAAACTCATGCCAATTGATTTATTATGGCTACGTGGGCTATGAATCACCAATTGCATTACATTTATCTACTCTAATTTTTTTAATAAAAAAGGCTAAAATCCATACAAAAATAAAAACCAAAAATTAGAAAATTCTTAAGAAAGTAATATTATTCCTAAAAAGCCAAACCCTAAGTAACCTTCCTCTCTCTGCTCACTCAATCTTTTATGCAAAACTGCAAAATAGCATAATAGCATCCTCAATAACAAACCCTAAGTGCCACCCAAAATAGAAGCATTGAATATTGTGTATTATTACTGCTCTTGATTAAATAGACCTAGCTACCATCTAGTCTTGAATTTACTACTAAACAATGTTGGAATAATTTAATAAATTAAAATTATTTGTGGATTAGCATTAATCAATTATTATACTAATTAACAGATTATGTTATAATAATATCAAATAATTAATTTAATACCATTAAATAGATTAGGTCTTGTGATTAGACATCTTATAATAGGTCGGAATGTTCATGAGCCATTAAATTAGGAACCTTAACTTACTACTTACTTTGAGACAATTATTCTATTTATACTAGCGAGGGTTTTGTTATTACATAAATCTATATCATAATAACTTAACTTATGGGGCAAGTAACTTAAGGGACAAGTTACTCTAAGTTATCAAAGAAGTAGGCTTGAATTCTTGAGCAAGAGCGATATTACTATATATATATGCATCCCTCTTAGCTTTTCAGATAAGTAAAATTGTGGCTAAGTTACAGTTCTCTTTTCTTTAAACCTTTTCTATGAGCACTTGATCAATTCAACTAATGATTCAAGTGCAATTTTATGTCAAATATAAAAATCCTATCTTTTAATCTCTCACCAAAAATTTAACAATTGGTATCATATCCTTGTATATAGTGTTGATTATTGCGATACTATTCTATTCAATTTTCTTTCACATTTGAGTATCATATATGCATATTGAGGTTATTATTATATTGCATATGGCTCTTCATATTTTCACATTTGAATATTATATATATGTATCTAGGGTAATGCTCTTGCCTGTTTGTGTATGCACACAAGAATTGCTTATCTATTTTTTGTTTTACTTAAATAGAACCCCTTTTATTAAAAAAGAAAAAGAATAGTTCATCATGTTCTCCCATAAGTAAAATTTCATGAATGTTTCAATTCATTTTCTTTCCATTATAATTGTTATTATGAGTTTATGATATTATGAAATTGTATTGATTGCAAAGAATTTGTTGAATTTGTAAAAAAATCAAAGAAAAAAACATTTTAAAGCTTGGATTTTTGGGGTTTTTGTTTTCACCCAAAAATTGAGCTTTATCCACTTTGGTTACTTAGATTTAGATTATGGAAGACTAAATAATTTTTGGGTTAGTTAATTGGCTGAAACTTGTCAAATCTATGGTTAATAGAAGAAGGAAAATTTTCAAATCTATTTTTAGGTTGCTTGCTTAAATTCCTATCATCGAAGCTTGTCGCATGTTTTACTGGTCAAAATGTGTGTTAAAATGCTAAAAAAAATGAAGTTTGGCAATGCTACAATGGCTACCTTTTGCCATTAGAGGAGCTTCAAGCTCCAAGTTTGAAGAAGCTGCAAAAGGCCATGTAGCCATGCCCACTTATCCCTTTTGGTATGTGGGGGCATGTGTGCACCGTAGATTAGGCCATTCTAGCCCAACTTTAGCCCAATCTCATCCTTTTTCCATTTCCTATTTAATGGTGATTTTTCCAATTTTTTCGACTACCTAAGCTATGAATTTATGATTTTCCATAATATCCCACACAACTTTTTTAGATATGTACTCTTTGAATTTTGAGTTGAAATTTTTTGTATATAATCTATATGCATCTTTGTACAATATATTTTTCATACGCTCAATGGTGATGTATTTATATTAAATAATTTCTCAATATTTTATGTACTTTTATATATTGAAATTGAATTTGAGCCCAATTTTGATGTGCTATTCTTGAAATTTAATTATGAAATGTATGCCTATAGATGATTAACACTTTGTGATTGTATGCTCACCTATCATGGGACCTATGATACAAGTGTTTGGTTAGTTGTCATAGAAATATTTATTTGATTAATCATATAAATTGAATTACCATTATTAATATTTGTTGTGTGTTAATTGTTGAGTACTTTATATTAGCAGTGCACATATCCTATTGATATAGCATTGTTGGTGTAATTTGATAAAATAGCAATAATTTTGTCTCATGTCTTAATATTTCTTGTACCCTATCGGTGTGGCAATGTTAGAGACATTCATTTTACAAGCCATTTTTATGTGGAATGGAGTTTGATTGATTTATTGTGATTCAGGACCTTTAGAAGGGATCATGATAAATAACACACACACACACACATATATATATATATATATATGTAATTGCATTAGCTAGATTCTACAAGAAACCTTTTTTTTTAATGATTATGTTATACACATAACTCATGTTTTCTTATGTTGTCATAATTCCAACTTCTATATCCATGCAATTATCATCTATAAAAACTTTGAATAGAACTAACTATCATGACTAGAAAAAGTCTTTGGGCATGTATTTAGCTATTGCACAAATAGACTTAGCCTTGAGGGTTGATGTACTTATTACAATGAGTGATAATTCTACTACAGCTGAGCAAACTCTTTATGAGAAGTGGCATAACTCTAATTGAATTTACTTTATGACTATGAAGTACACTATTAACAAAAGCATAAGACAAGGGATTCCTAAGAAGGAAACAATAGTTGAATTTCTAAATGCTATTGGAGAGAAATTTGACAAGGCTCAAAAGGGTCATTATCTCTTCTTACTAACAACAGTCCTTATGATGGTGTATCTAGTATTCTTGAACACATTATGAAACTTGTGAACTACTTCAAGAAGGTTAAGTCTTATGGTCTTGATGTGGGAGAAGTTTTTCTGGTATACTATATTCTTGAATCTCTTCCACCTTGCTTCCAAGTTCTAAAGACTTCTTATAACACTTAGCAAGGTGAATAAGCGATGGATCAAATTATTACTATTGTAACCCAAGAGGAAGAGTCCATTAGAAAAGGAAGTTCTTCTTAGTCTATGACTTATGTGTCTTATGGATCTAGCAACAAATCAAATGTGAGTTTCCATAAAGCAAAGAAGCTTAAATTTCCTCTTGTGAGTAAGAAAGGTAATAAGCAAGATAAAACCAAAGAAGCAATATGTTAAAGGCAAATACAATTACTACAAGAAGCTTAGTCAAAAAAATAACAGACTATTATAAGCTTAAAAACAAACGTGAAAAGGAAGGTATATCTTTCAAACTTGCCCCTTCAACTTTAGTTTGCTTTGAATCCAATGCTGTAGATATTCCATCTAATTCTTAGTGGTTGGATTCTAGTGTTATGATTCATGTTATGAATTTATTTTAAGGATTCAAAAATAAGAGGAAGCCCAATGAAAAGGAAAAGACTATTTTGGGAATTGATGATGATGTGGTAGTTAACTTCATTGGAATGGAGCTATTTGTTTGAATTTAGCTTTTGGACATGTATTAGAATTAACCAAAACTATTTATATACCTTCATTTATAATTAATTTAATTTCTACTCTTGTATTAGACCAATATGGTTACTCTTTTTGGCAAGGAAATGGAATATTTATGATCTATTTTCAATTTGTAGTTGTTAGTTCTATTGTTTTGGATAATGGTTTATATATGATGAACTTAGATCTTATCCTTGTATAGCCTCATAATCTTTTTATTATATCATTATTGGACATAAATGTCATAGAATTCATGAAAATTCATATATGTTATGGCATAGATGTTTAGGTGACATTTCTAGAGAGAGAGGTTGGAAAGAATGGTTAAGTAAGGTGTTTTACATAAATTAAATTTCTCTAATTTTGATTATTGTGTTGATTGCATTAAGGAAAATTTTCCCGCTAAAGCTAGAAATGAAGGGCCAAGTAGAAGTTAATATATTATAAATTTGATTCACATAGATGTTTGTGGACCTATTAGTTTTACTACCATAGGCGGTTTTAAGTATTATATCACATTTATTGATGACCACTCTAGATATGAGTAGACTGATCTTCTACATTAAAAATCAGAGTCTTTGGATGCTTTTAAAGCTTTCAAGCTTGTTTTTGAATTAAAATTGGCAAACACATGCATTAGATTTAATAGATGTGCAAAATTTTATACCAGATATATAGAAACAAATAGAAACCCTACTCCTTTTGCTTGTATGTCTTTAAGAGTGAGGCATTGAAGCACATTATACCATGCTAGGCATCCTTTTAGCATAATAGGGTTGCAGAAAGGAGAAATCATACCTTAATGGATGTGATGAGATATATTCTTAGTCATTCATCTCTATTGGAATTTCTTTTGGGCAATGCTCTAAAGATAATGACATACATACTTAACCAAGTTCTAAGCAAAGTTCTTCCTAAAAATTCATATGAATTAATGTTTAACAAGAAACCTAGTTTAAGGCATTTTTATGTATAGGGTTGTAAGGCAAAGGTGAGACCATATGATCTTTTGCTTAAGAAATTGGATGCTAGTTCTATTAGTGGTTTCTTTATTAAGTATTGTGTAGGCTCTAAAGGCAGTAGATTTTATTGTCCCACTAACTCTATCAGAGTCATTGAATCTAATTGGACAATTTATTTTGAAGATGACTTGGATAATGAAAGTCGTGTATCCCATATCATTGATATCCTAAAAGAAAGTACTATTGTACATATACCAATGCTATCTCCTTCTTATATACTTGATCTACCTATAAAGGATGCTAACATTTAAAATCTTGTTAATGCTGAAGGACGTAATATGGCTTATAATGTTTCATTAAGATGATCTCAGAGGATTCATAAACTTATGATCTCATATAATTACATGGTTTATTTATAGGAACAAGAATTTGATGTGACTAATATTTCAAACTTGCTCTCCTATCAAGAAGCAATATCAAGTCCTAATTCCTCTAAATGGTTAAAAGCCTTGAAGGATGAATTGTCTTTAATGTATCATAATCTTGTAACTCAGAATTATTTGAAGGGTATAAAGATGTTAGTTGTAAATGGGTCTTTAAGACTAAGCATGAGGTCATAGGTGAAATTAAAAGGTATAAGGCATGATCTATTGCAAAAGGTTATACTCAAAGAGAAGGAATTGACTATATAAAAACTTTTTCATTGTTATCTACTAAAGATGCTTTTAGAATGGTTATGGCCCTAGTCACCTATTATGATTTGAAATTTCATCAAATGGATATGAAAACTGCCCTTTTAAATAGAAATTTATCTAAAGATGTTTATATTACTTAGCTAAATCATTTTGTAGAAACAAAGAAAAAGCACTTAATGTGAAAATTAAGAAAATTTATCTACAGATGAAGCAAGGTTTAAGGCCTATCTAAAATCTAATCAAGTTATAACCTTTCTTTGTTTCATTGAAAATTCTTTAAATCAACGTATTTTCTAGAAAATTGATGGGAGCAACTTTGTTATTCTTATGTTATATATTGATGACAAACTTTTAGCCAGCAACAATTTTAGTCTCCTAAATGAGACAAAATAACTACTTTCTTGTCACTTTGATATGAAATATCTTAGTGAGACCTCTTAATTTCTTAGGATACAAATCTAGCATGAAAGGTATTGTGGTACTCTTGGTTTATCTCAAGGCACTTACATTTGTCATGTGTTTTAGAAATTTAATATGCACTTCTATTGCTCTTCTGTTATGCCTATTTAGAAGGGAGAAAAATTGTCTAAATTGCAACGTCCCTAAAAAAACAAGAGACTATTGAAATGGAAAGAATTCCATATGACATTATTTTTCTTATCAGATTCAATGTTCTTGGTTTGTTATTTCATTTTTGAATCTTTTTATTAATGTACTTATTAATTATTTGATAATCTTGGTATATGTGAGTTAATCTATTACAGTTTTGTCTAACAATTGATTACTACTATCCAAGTGAGAAATTGTTAGAATATTTTACTAAATTAAAATTATATGTAGATTAACATTAATCAATTATTAGACCAATTAGCAATATATATTTTAACACTATCAAATAATTAATTTAATACCTTTAAATGGATTAAGTCTTGTGAATGGATACCTTGTGATAGGTTGGGATGTTCATGAGCCATTAAATTAGAGACTCCAACTTATTGCCCAATTTTGAACTAGTTACCCTATTTATACTGGCTAATGGATGTTATTACATACATATATATTATAATAACTTAACTTGTGGGGCAAATGGCTTAAGGGACAAGTCATTCCAACTTGTCGAAGATGTAGGCTTGGCTTGCTAAATAAGAAAGATATTACTATATATATGTGAATCCCTTAGTTTTTCAGACAAGCAAAATTGTGGCTAAGTAAGTTGTAGTTCTCTTTTCTCTAAGCATTTGATCAATTTAACTAATGAATTTAAGCATAATTTTGGGTAAAATCTAGAATCCTACTTTATAATCTCCTATAGAAAATTTAACAAACAAAGCATTTACTTGGTGCATAATAATGATAGCATTTGCAAACCCAAACAAAAATAGTTGCTTTCATTGACACACTATCTACCTATTGAGTCTAAAAACAAATAGCACCACCATCCAAAGAACATTGTAAAGCCAATGAGAGAAAGGACTAAGTTAGTGGTCATGTGGCAACAATAGATGTCGAACACATTGTAAACCTTCATCTACTACACGTGGTCACCACCAACCTTGATCTTGCCTCTTTTTGTTTGTGTTGGATTCAAAGAAATTCCTATATGAAATTTGTTCTATTTTTCTTTTTCTTCTTCTTAGCTACTGGTATTTTGGAATCCCTTAGATTTGAAAATGATTTAAGTCTTTTAACAAGGGAGAAGGGATTCAATTAGTAGGTATTTTTGGTCATTTACAATATATCAAGTTTCATATCTACCTTGCTTTTGCAACATTTATGTTTTCTGAGTGAAAGAAATTGCTTAATCTTTTTTCCTATCAATTAGCAAGTTGTTTTAGGTCATTTACAGAACAGTAATGTGGGTTCAATTTCTATTTTGGAACTTGTAGTCCTTGGCCCTACTTGGTACATTTTAGATGTGGATGTTGTGATCTATAAGTAAAGATATTATTGCACTTCTCTATCCTTGACCTTGTTTTTGGTTTAGTAGAGGTTTTGTTGGATATGTCTCATACAATTTACTAGGTGTAACGGATGTTTAGGAACTCTGTAGGGAGCCCTTAAAACATAACTCTATAGAATGACTAGCTCTATGCTAGTCCTAACTTTCATTTTAGTTTTCTTGTATGATTGAAATGTGTGAATGAACCTACCACTTTGAACTCAGGGCTCTAGAGATATAATTTTATATCCATGGTATAAGATATAATATATATATATATTGCAAGGTTGAGTAAGAGGTAGTCATAAAGCAATTTTGGAAGTTTATGATATGCTAGAGCAGTTGAGTCCTAAAGAAACCATAGATACTTATTTGTCTTAGGTCATATTCTTTCTTTGGAATTGTTAACCTGTCTGCAAATGCTTCTTGTTGTATATTGGTGCCCACCTTATGTTTTGAATGCCATAAGAAACTGGTATCAATGCTGCTAAGGATGTCACATTACTTTGATTGCTATTTATATATACTTGTTTCATCCCATAATTATGAGATTTTATCATTTTAGGTGAAGTGATGCTTTTGTTTATTACACTTTTTAAACTCACATTATCTTCTTTATCCAACTCAGATTTCCATATCTAAATTTTTAGTAATTTTTTGTCCAACAATTCAATACCTTTTTTTAGTGTTCTTGGAGCGAGGCAAAGCAGGGTGAGTATAGGGCAATATAATACCTGCAGATTTAGATATGAGGTAAAGGAAAAAAAAATTTAACAAGGTAATAAGGTAAGGTAGGGGAGAATAGGGTAGAGATAGGTAGTGAAATATCTACCCTGCCTTACTTATCATCCTTATTTGAAGTTCCATCTAATATATCTATATCCAAATTGTTTAGACACTAAGGGTTCTCTTAGTTTTGGGCCCGTCAATTTCCTTTCAAGTGTGAGAGATAGAGAGAAGAAGAGAGAGAATAAGGAGAGAGGATCCTTTCAAGTGTGAAATTGATAAGGGTTGAAATTAAGAAGATCTTTTCTCATGTTTAATTTGGATTAGAAAGTCACCAACTCATGTGGCAAGATGATTTTTGTTAATAGGTTTGAAATTTTAAAGGTATCAAACCAACCCAAATGTCATAAACAACATATCTAATGTTATTAGGTTTACATGCTTTTAAATACACATGAATTATCTATTTAATTTATCTTTAAATATCCGATGGCAACAAATTATTTTAAAATAAGAAAGTTTAAATTTTTTTATTAAAAATAATAAATTAATTTTAACCATGATGGATAATATTTTCCTACATTTTATAAGTAAACAACTTTATATTTTCTTTCATATATATATATATATATATATTCAAGTTATTGTTTACTTTTACAATTATTATAGATTAAAAAAATCACATATAATCCTTTTGAATTAGCCTAATTATAATTTTGGCATTCAAACTTTGATATGTAATACTTTATTCTCCTAAATTATCACAAGAAGTGAAAATTGTTATAGATGAATTAAGACCCACATTTAGGAAATTGAGACTTCAGGGAAAATGTTGGCTAAAAATTGTGTCGGAGAGAAATTAAAGAATATAATAATGACATAAACCATCATATGACAATTACATGACTTTCTTAGATGCTAGTTTTAATTTATATGTAATATTTTCACTCTCTATAATAGTTTAAGAGGCAAATTTGGGTGTTAAAATTATAATTAAGCTATAATTTAAAAAACAAAAATCTTTCCCTATTCATAAAAAGATATCTTAATTGTTACCACTTTATCATAGGGCCGAGTGTAAGCCCGAGTCAGGCGAACCCTAAGACCCTCTCGTCCCTCTACTCTCCCATATCGGATCCCTCTCTCTCTCTCTGGCTGCCACCGCCATTTCGTACAAGGTGGCTCCGCCTCTGAGCAGCGATAATTCACCATTTTTAGTGGCTGCAATTCTTTATTCTTCTTCTGGAGTTGTGATTTTTTTCGTTTGGTTTTTTTTTATGGTTTTTTTTTCTGAGTGCAGAAAGCATGGCAGAAGAGGTGCCCAAGCCCCTGAATTATATCCCAGAGATTATCTTGAAGAAACGAAAAAGCAGCGAAGCATTGGCCTTGAGGAAAAAGGAGCAACTTGAGCATAAGCAGTTCCAAACCAAGAACAGCAAGGACTATATCAAAAAGCCCGAGGATTTCATCATTGAGTATCGCAACAAGGTATCTCTCTCTCTCTCTCTCTAGGCCCTTATTGGGTTATTACCAATATGTAATGATTTTGTGCTTCTTGTTGCTCAATGATTTTTTTCTGTATTCGTTCGAAGGAATCCTTGTTTAACTGTGGTGGTGTGTGGGAATATAGTAAGCTACAAACTTTCCCGCTCTCATGTATTGACATGTTGAATTTTGCAATGGATTTTCTACTTGTATTTCCCATATTAAGAAGGGCCTTAGTTTCCTTCTAGTGATATTGATTTTTATGATCTTTATTCTGAGTGGTGTATTGATTACATTGGATCATTGGAAAACTCTGCCCCATTAATAGATGTAGTATTGCATGTTAACTTGTATTTTAATTTAACTTTGCAACAAGAAATGCTCCATGGATCTTTTTTTCGTAGTCTGCAGTTCTTCACATCTTGTCTAAGCCATTACCAAATGCATCTGATGAGTAGGTATTATGATTGTTATCATCTATGTTTTTTTATCTAGGAGCTCGACCTTATTAGACTGAAACGACGGGTCAAGAGGAAACGGCCAGAGCTGTTGGTGCCAAAGTCGAAGTTATTAATAATCATTCGAATACAGGGGTATGTTACTGATGCTTTGAGGATATGATCTGCTCTCTGCGTCATCTGTCACTGATCTTGACTATAACCTACCTTCACTAAGTTCTTGCATGTGAAAAGTTGTATACTTGTAACCTCTATTGTTTGTCAATGATCTTGACTATAACCTCACTAAAGTTATCGCATATGAAAAATTGTGACGTCTCTTCCGTTTCTTTCTTTTCAGAAAAAATGACATGCATCCAAAAACCCGAAAGGTTTTATACAGCTTGAAATTGAGAAGAATATTTAGTGCCGTCTTTGTGAAGGCAAGTGAGGGAATTATGGCGAAGCTGCAGAGGGTGGAACCATATGTCACCTATGGGTAAGAGATGAGTTTTTCTTGATTTTATATTTGTTAGACGAGGCATTTTAAACTTTCATATATTTGCAACTTATAATGATACGATATGACTTAAGAATGGATAATTATGGTTAGGGAAAGAAGTGGTTGAGTTGAATATAAAGTGACTTGTGTAATGATATTGACTACTTCAAGGATGCTATTACTGTTGCTAGGGTACTACATGTTATCCATATCGCTGCATAATAAGTCTTTGTGATGTTCAACTGCACTGCTGCCTTCCCCAACCCAAAATCCCAGTCACATCTTTTAACCAGGACATTAACTTCAATATTTCTTTATGGGAAGTTTAAACTCTTTATTGCTTTCTATCCATGGATTGAGAATTGGCATGAACATGGGATTTTCAATTTCTGGAGTTTCAAATTTAGACTAGGTGTCTGCAACTTTTGTAGGATAGCCTGATGTTGCTATTTGATTATATCTTTAATTTCCTTTATTGCTTTCAGAAAAGATTCTCCTCCCAATATGATTTTAAAAAATATCATTGTGAAGAGTTACTAATAATTTTGTGAATATTTGCTTCTTTTGAAGATATCCTAATCTTAAAAGCATAAAGGAGCTGATTTACAAGAAGGGATATGCAAAAATAGACCATCAGAAAGTTCCCTTGACGGACAATAACATTATTGAACAGGTAAGACATGTCTTGCTGAGTCCTAGGCCTGTTTGCTTGTAATGTGCCCTTTTATAATCACTCTAATTTTTCCAGAATTCGTCTCGCAGGAATTAGGGAAGTATGGAATTGTGTGCATAGAAGACATGGTCCATGAAATTGTTAATGTTGGTCCACACTTTAAAGAAGTAGCCAATTTTTTGTCGCCCTTTGAACTCAACAAACCGGCCAAAGGCTTGCAAGGATCGAAAACTTTATACAAGGATGGCGGAGACACTGGGAACCGGGAAGATCTCATCAACGAACTAATCAATAAAATGAATTAAATTATGTCCTACATATGGAAGAAATTTGTATTTTGTTTTATATAACAGCCCTGGGGCTAAGTATTTCGATTTCCAAGATTTTGCTAATTTTAGTAATAGACATATTGGAATATCTAGTACTGGTCTTGCTTATTACTGCTATAAATATTCTAACTGGTAGAATGATTAGCTCCTAGACCTTTTCAAACTCTTAGCACTGCTATTGATATAAATGATAGGCCTTTCACTTCTTTGCTTAGTATCTCAATCTCATAGAATATGCTATAGATTATCAGTACCTCTTTCCTTTGCACTGAAAGTTGGCTGGCCTAAAATCTGTACTTGAACCATTAAAATTGGACTAGTGAATACAGCGACTGCAGGGAATGTTCACTATTGTAACTAACTCAATGCCAACATAGAGATGCATTTCAATGCGCGTTCTAGAGATGTAAAAAACTGGCCTGCCTTAGTAGAAGTTGCTATAAGATTCCATCTAGCATCTAGCTAGCTTAGGGAAAAAAAGGGGGAAAGAAATGTATTTGATTAATGTGAAAGTTAAGATAGATATATATTATATATTTATGGTAACTTTTGTATTAATGTTAATTGCTAATTTGCTATTATGTAAGATAACGTGTGTGTGTGTGTGTGTGTGTAGTGAAAAGAGTGGATTTAATAGTGATGAGAAGATTTAATTATTGTTAAATTATAAATCAATGGTTAATATGAATATGAAAATCAAATATATTTTGGAGGAAAAAATCAAACATATTTATTACACATTTAAAGGTACTTAGGGGCAGTTAAGAAGGTTGAGTAATCATTGACATGAATTTATCCCGATGATTACATGAAGTTATATTTTTAAATGGCAAAGATTACAAAACAGACATGCTGAATTTTCATATCTTTCTATCGTAAGTTAGTTTATCAACGTCAGTCTTGGGGGTAAAGTTGGTAGTGTACATGTCATTTGATAATTACCGTGGTGCTTTTTTTTTTTTTGGGGAGGGGGGGGGGGGGGGACACAGATATTATCATAGTGCTGAATAAATTTTAAGCTTGGGCTCCGAAAATAAAACCTTCAGAATTTACAGAGAATTACTACGTACTCCAGAGACATATATTACAAGTACAACCACTTAAAAAAAAAAAAAGGGCATATACAATGAAAATATAAGAATGTTCAACACACAAGAAATTAATCCAACTTAACTATTTCCTTTTTTAGTTGAAGTTGGTTTTATTGAATCAAAGACTTAAATATGCTTTAATTATTTCAAACATAGAAAAATGATTTTAAATTAAAAAAATTGAAAAATCAGAATATAATTTAATTTGGGCCTAAATTATCATTTCTATCAAAGTGGGCCAAGAAAGTTGTATACAAGTATCATTGGGCTTAATTTCTTGCTAGGCCTAAACTAAATACAAGTTAGATTTTACTTGTTGGGCCAAATAGTTCAATGTCTAAACTTTATTAGGCCCAAATATAATTTGGACAAGAACATACATTATCTAGTCTAAGAGGTACGATAGCATGTTTTGAAAATACACTTTACCTAAAATTCTTCAAGTTACTTGGACTATTGTAACTGGGCCTATATGGTCATAATACATCAAGAATTAACTTTATCCCATATCGTCTCGTATGCAAAAACCGAGAAGTAATATCCATATGGCAAAGCCAAAATGCAATGTGCGTCAAAACATCCTCCTTACATCTTGGCAAGTACAATTGAAATTATAAGGAAAAGGAAGAGGTGTCAAACAAGGACTTTGTAGCAGACAAGAAAAAGAGAACAACACATTAGAAATCACGTGGCTCATGATTTCTACCTTCTGCACACCAAAATTTTATTTTCACAAAATAAAAAAGATACAGAAAGACTTTTTCAAATGTGCTATCTGTCACATTGTTATTTCCCTCCCTCTACACTTTGCCTCATTCACTTTTACCTACGAAGAAGAGAGAAGAAGCCAAGTTGAACGTTGATGGAAGCTAAAGGAAATGTCGAGCATTCAATAAAGAAAGAAGAAGCCACCACTCATATATACTTGAAATTGTGAATGTTGGAGAATGTTGGAGTTGGCTGGTGCATTAGAAGGTGTTTTCTAACCGTTACGAAGATTTCCATTTAAAGGAAAGGAAGGTTAATGAGTAATGGCCAATTTTCCTATTATTGGGTATTCAAAGAAGAATATTTAATAAGAAGTTTTATAACTTTGGATGTGCATTTATTTTACTGGATTGCTTCATTTCTTACCTACTACTATATGCATAAATGTGTCTTATATTCATTATTCTTTTTCTTGAGATTACGAGTTAGTTATTTTTGTTAAAACTCCTTGTAAGCTTTGCTCTAATTTTGGTATTCGCCTCTTACATTTTATTTAATTCAGTTTATAGGAGTTATATTAAAAAATTCAATTGTTGAAAGATGTAGAAGCCAGTGTATTGATTTTCAATTGTAAACTTAGGTTAAATGTGAAAGTTAATGAAATTGAGCTGTTGAGGTTATCTAATTGTATAAGCATAAAAATTTGTGAGTTGAATCTAGTAAAAATTAAGTAGTTAAGTTTTAGTAAAATAGTTGCTTATTTGTAATTTGTAAAATTACTTATGATATGAACTTTCTTTACCTTGTGTTCAAAAATAAATATAATATTATTTTGGTTTGAACCACTATAAGTTTTGTGATGTCATCTATTTTTTGAATTTAGTTCCGCATAAAAAGATCTTGACTAAATCATTAATTTTGCAAAGTTACTCAATTTTTCATAATAAATCGATTACTAGGAAACTCTTTGTAATTTTAGGATTCTACAGGATTTGAAATGATAGGCCTTTCACTTCTTTGCTTGGTAGCTTAGTCTTATAGAATATGCTATAGATTATCAATCCATCTTTCCTTTGCACTGAAAGTTGGCTAGCCTAAAATCTGTACTTGAACTATTAAAATTGGACTAGTGAATACAATAGGGAATGCCCACCATTGTGACTAACTCAATGATTGAAATGCATTTTAATTCGCTTTCTAGAGATGTAAAGAATTGGCCTACTTGAGAGTAGAACTTACCTTAAGATTCCATCCAGCATCAAACTAGCTAGATGAAGGAAGGGGAAAAGAAATGTATTTGATTAATGCAAAAATCAAAGAAAGATTTACGAAAATTTTTGCATTGATTTTAATTATTAACTTGTTGTTATATATATTTTTCACATAAGATTACTTATATATATATATATATAGTGAAAAGAGTGACTTAAGTAGTGATAAAAAGATTTAATTATTGTTAAATTATAAATCAACTAGTTGAAATTAGGGTTATTCATGGGCAGGTTCGGGTTGGACATCTAATAGCTCCAATTAAGATATTGAGCTTATTTTTCTATTCGTGAGCCAGTCTTACTTGAATAGGCCCGGTTTCATATTAGGTTAAGGAGGATTAGGGCCACCTGAGCTATTTTTTTCTTTTATAAATTGATACTTGTAGTATAAAAATATCTTTTTATAGACTTATAGTCATATATTTCAAAATAATGGACTTTTAAAATTCTTATATTTTTATCAAAAATAAAAAATAACTTAGTATTATCAAGTAAAATATAAGTTATACTAACATAATTAGTCTTAGGTAAATATGTGCATCTTCATTATTCAACAAAAGAAATATCAGTAAATATGCACATCAATGATAAAAACAATTAAGAAATAGAGAGGGTTTAGATAGGTAATGAAAGTTATAGCATGTATAGAATTAGATGAAATAAGAATTATATATATATATAAGATAACAAGATATTGATAATTAAAAAAAAAAGTAACTAATAGGGTGGATTAGGCAGAATATGTCTTCACCCATGACTTGGTTTGACCCGATATAGTTTTATTTAAAATTCTGTCAATTTATATTTTTGGTCTGGTCCTACCCAACTCGATTAAGCCGGGTTAGGGTGGGCCCCTAGGGTTTAATGGGCTAATGAACACCCCTAGCTGAAATTATAAGAAAAAGAAAGATGTGTCAGACAAGGACATTGTGGTAGACAAGAAACAGATAACATCAAAATGGAAGTCACATGGCTCAAGATTTCTACCTTCTATGCACCAAAATTTTATACTCACAAAATAAGGAAGATACAAAGAGACTTTTCAAATGTGCTATTTGACATATTGGCATTGCCCTTCCTCTACCCTTTACGTCATTCACTTTCAGCTATACAGAAGAGAGAAGGAGCTAAGTTGAATGTTGGTAGAAGCAAACATAATATCAAGCATTCAATGAAGAAAGAAGTAGCCACCACTCATAAATACATGAAATTATGAATGTTGAAAAATATTGGAGTTGGCTAGTGCATTAGAAAGTATTTTCTAACCATTATGAAAATCTCCATCATAAGGAAAGGAAGGTTAGTTAACCATCACTTTTCCCATTATTGTGTATTTAAGTTAAGAACATTTAAGGAGTTAAAGAGCTTTGAATGTGCACTTACTGAATTGCTTCATTGTTCACCTACTACTATGTGCATAATTGTTTTTTATATTCATTATTCCTCTTAATGAAGTTAAGAGTTAGTTATTTTCGGTAAAACTCTTTATGAGTCTTGTTCTAATTTCTATATCCACCTTCTACATTTTATTTAAATCAGTTTCTGTGAGTCCTATTAAAAAAATTAGGTTGTTAAAAGGTGTAAAAACAAGTATATTGAGCTTTAGTTGTAAAGGTTACTTGGGTTAGATGTGAAAATTAAGGAAGTTGTACCCTTGAGATTACCTAACTATATAGGCATGAAAGCTTGTGAGTTGAGCCATTAAGATTACCCTATTGATTAGGTGGTAAAAACTAAGCAGCTATAAATTTTGTGAGATTACATTTGATATAAAATTCTCTTATCTTGTGTTTAAAGAATAGATATAATATTACCTTGGTTTGAATCGCTATAAATTTTGTGATGTGATCTCTTCATGAATTTATTTTCACATAAAAAGATCTTAATCGAATCATTGATTTTGCAAAGTTATTAAGTTTTTCATAGCAAAATGATTACGAAGAAACTTGCTAAACTTTTAGTACCCTATAAGGATTTGAATTTTTTGAGTGTTTCAAAATCACTTATATATTCAACCTAAAAGATTATCTATAGAAAAACTAGTTCTAATATAAGTGGATATGAACTTATTCAAAATATATACAACTATACTCGTGTTTAAGACATGTCCATTATGAAATTATTTTAGTAATATCATAAGTATGGATATTATACACATGAGAAGGCAATATAAGTAAGATTAAACTCAAAAGAAATTAAATTTGTCATGAATAAAGTATAAATGGTGAAATTGGGACATTTGAGATAATAAGTGAAAATAATATATATATATATAAAGGTTTTAGCATCTTATATTGGCCATATAATAAAATTTCTAGTATCAGAACTTTTAAATGTTATATTCAAACAATCATGACAGAGCATCCTGTATGATAGTCTAAGTGAAGTGGAAAGTTTTATATTAATCATCTCATCATTTTATGAGTGAGAGATTTTAAAATATGGATTGTCTATGATGGACTAACTTATAATTTAGTTAATAATTAATTAATTAATAATTAAGTAATCAAGTATTTTGAGTTTTAAAAAGGGTTGTCAATTTTTGTTTTAAGTGTATGGGTTATTGATAAAAAAAAGAAACTAATCATAGAAAAAGAAGTACTTTTTCCCTTTGGAAAAGAATATAAAATACAAAAACAATAGTGACCCTCTCTGTAGAACCCATACTCTTCTCTTTTGAATTGTGGTGCATTTGTTATGAGAAAAAGATTGAAATTTCATTGGTGATTTCAATTAGAACTATGTGGGACAAAAAGTTTAAAGACAATTTTTGCTATACAAGTAAATACTTGAATCCCATCAATAAAGTAATAGGCAAGGGTATAAATCAAATTCAAGGCTAGGTAGATCAAGTTTTTTGGCATTTACATTTAGAAAATATGTCACTACACCAAAACTCTTGAGTACTAAATACTAATTTAATTTATATTATCATTTTAATATATTTTTTAAAATTTAAATCCATATAATTAGTTAATAATATATAATAGATTGTTCTACAATTTTTCACAATTTATTACATTATAATTGATATTAGACAATGAAGAATTACTTTGTTGGTAAGAATGGTAATTTTGACTCACCTTGCATCAATTGACTTGCTCCACCCTTTTCGAATTAGGTAAATCCATGCTTGACCAAGAATGGGGTGAGTTTAGGGAAAACTTGGAAATGTGGTTGTAAGTTTAGGGTAGGTGTGCCACAAACTCTGCCTTGCCCATAACTTGCTCCATAAAGCTATTCATAAACTTTATGTTTTTAGGCTATATGTAAATTTTATTATTTAAGGGATTATATATATATATATATATATTAATGAAGCCAAATAGGGAATACTTTATTCAAAATGGTAACTTTCAAAATTTCAAAAGGTGTTTGAGCTTCTTGGCTTACTATATTTATGAGTCAAATTGAACCATTGAACAACTATGTGATGGAATGCTACCTTGTTGAGAACCTTATCAGCTATTGATGTATTGATATTTTACATTTTAAAAAATTATATATATTTAAGATTCTTAATTTAATATAATGATTGAAAGTTATTAATATATATATATATATACAATCAAATATTTTAAAAATTTACTAAATTTGAGAATCTAGATGTAAGATCTCCATATTTGTAAAGTAGAAAGTAATGTGCATAAAATGTATGCATCTTAAGCTTCTAGGTCAGGGATAGCAGTTTTGGCTTGCCCCGCATCATTTGAGTTAGGTAAGTTAATGTTTGGTCAGGGTAAAAGATGAGTTCAGGGAAAACCCAAAATGACATTTGCAGGTTCAAGTTGTGCCCCAACTGCAAATTCATAATAAAAGTGCTTTTTTAAGTTTGTAAAATTATAAAAGCTTTAAATAGCTATTGTGATTGTATATAATAATAATAATTATAAGTTCATGCTAGATTAAAAATCATGCTCATCACAGACAAATTATTTTATAAAAATATCTTTAAAACATTTTAGAAAGGAATAAAGCAAATTTCATTTTTTTAAAAAAATTGTTGGTTGTTAGTAAAAAATAAGTATCATAGAGGTTATAAATATGTGTATTTATTTTGGTTATTATAATTTTTAATTAATTAAAAAAAATTTTGGTAGTAGCTCCAAAACTTGTGCTAATAGATGTAGGAGAAAAATGTATACATAACTCTTATATCCTCATTGTTAGGTTCTTCAATCAAAACATGGCAAGTGTATAATTTTTTAATAATAATATGACAAGTGTATAATTTTTATAGACAATTAAATCATAAACTCCTTATATTACTATTGAAAAATTATACAAGGCAATTCCACCTTTAGAAGATGAAGTTGAGTTTGCCACCCAAAGCAATTCCACACTCCATCAAAAGAATAAGTAATTTTTGCCACTCAAAGTAGTAGGTATTTTGGGTCATTTACAATACATCATGTTTCATACATGCCTTACTTTTGTAGCATTTGTATTTTTTGATTGAAAGAAATTACTCAACTAGCAAGTCGTTGAGTTATCTACAATACATCAACGTGGGTTCAATTTTTATTTTGGAAATTGTAATATGTTACCTTTATTGTTGATGCATTATAGATGTGGATGCTGTGATTCATAAGTAAAGATACTGTTTACTTCTCTATACAATAGGGATATTTGGCCTTGTTGTTGGTTTATTAGAGGTATTGCTGTGATCTATTACTTGGTATGTCTTATACAATTTTACCAATGGATGTCTGGGAACTCTATAGGGAACCCTTGAAAACAAAATTATGGAGAATGAGTAATAACATGCTAGCTATATGTTGGTCCTAGGGGTGTGCAAAATTGTCTCGGTCCGGCTGGTCCGTCTCTACCCAATGTATAATTAGGCCAGGAAGGATTGGAAAAATTAAAAAAAATTGAAACAATGTTGGGTTGGGATAGTACTTTGAGTTCGGACTGGATTTAGGATAACCTTTTGGCTCTATCGGCCCTGGTTCGGCCAGAAAATTTATATATAAAAAAATAGGGACTAAATTGAAAAGAATTATTTTTTGAGGGTCTTTTTATAATTTTAGCCAAAAATTTTTAAATATATTTTATAAATTATAAATAACTAGAGAGATTAAAATTTATGCTAGAGCTCTCCTAGATATAATTATCACATTCATGTAAATAAAATAAAATTAAAAAAATATATTTTTTCAAATTTTAGCTACTATATTTATTTTTTTTCTTATTTTCTCCTTTAAGTTTATATTTTTTCATGTCCATTGCATAAATTAAAAAATATATATTAAAAAAATAGTTATATGCCCAAAATAATTGAACAAATATAAAAATATAAATTTTTAAAATTAAAATATTTTTTCTTAAAAAAAAAATTGGCCTGTTGATCTGATTGACCAGCCAGAGACAAAAAATTCATCTCAAAGTTAAAATCAAATAAAAACTCAGGTTGAAGTAAATCCCGACCCGTCCTGACCCATGCCCACCCCTAGTTGGTCTAAATCCATGAGTAATGGGATATAGGGCAGAGGGGAAAAAAGAAACTTGTGTCATGGAATATGGCAAAAGAGAATAGGGCAAAAATGGATAGTGAAAAACTCACTATTTGTCTCGTTACCATCCCTAATGCCCCCTAAACCAAAGCTTTTGAATACTAAATATTACTTTAGTTTATATTATCATTTTAATATGTTGTTAAAATTTAAATTGATATAAATGTTTAATAATATCATAATCTTTTTCTATAACTTTTTTACAATTTATTACTTTAAAATTAATATTAAACAATGAACAATTGCTTTTTGAAACATATTTTTCCTTCATTAAATTTTGTCTTCACTAGGGCATTTATTTATTTAATTTGATTCCAAAAAAAATAACCATGTGTTGGGTATAGTGGTTTTTCACTAAAAAAAATTTATATGTAATTTTTTATATTTTTATTATTAATTTCTTTATTTAAAACATGATAAGTATATAATTTTTTAATAATATTATAATAAATATATAATTTTTTACAAATAATTATATAATTTTTAATTAATGTATACACTTATTATAATATTCCTAAAAAATTATACATTTATCCTATTATGACCAAACACCTAGGTAGCGCACATGTAAAAGAACTACAGTCTAATGCCTCCCCATTTCGTCCTGGATCAAGGATTGATTTTATCCCAAGTTTAGGAGGTGCCTGCAGAAAATAGGCGCGTCCCGATTCTCTACATCTCCCTCGCGTACACATCCCCCTGCACATTGCCCAAACACGTTGTTTTGAGTTTAATGAAATGGTGCATTTTGGGTATTATAATTCAGAAAAGAAAAAACGCGATCTCCCCTTCTGGAACCCCTGATTGCAGATCTCACACACGTACACATCCAATAAAATGCGATCTCCTCCGTCCATTGCAAGAGATATGAACCGTCCATTTTCTTCCCATATCAACCTCACGCCCAGCTTCTCCAGTAGCTCGTCCCTGTTGCATTAAGGCGCCAAAACAAAAAAAAAGCTGATGCGTTTGGTGAGAGTTTGACATTGGCGTGAGAAGGAAGGTGAAAAGGGAGTTTTCGAAGGCTGAACGCTCGAATTTTTTGAACACAGAATAAAGGACCAAAGCAGAAGAACAAACCAAACCACAAAATCATTCAAATCCCCTGATTACATAAGCTATTTGTAGTTTCTTTCATGTGTATTTATAGCCTGTGGGTCATTTTGAAAGATGGACCATTATTGCTTATTGGTTTTGATTAAGGTTAATGTTCTTGCATTTTGTTGACAAAACTTTCTATTTTGCAGTATTTAAATCATATCCATTGTTGTTTGTCACTTTGTAAAAAAATTTGCTCTTGTTTTTGCAGGTTCTGGGGTTGCTATAATTTGCTCGTCTCTGCACTTTGTCAAAAACTCTCTACAAGTTGAAAGAAGGAGGGATTGAATTTCTTTTTGGTAGACTTTTGTATAAATTTATTGACTTATGTATAAAATCAAGAACTTAAAATCAAAGTGTTTAACTTTCATTTTAAGTTTGAAAAATGAGTTCATAAAATAATGGAATAAGTGTAAAGTATGCAATCTTTGTATTTGATGACTCACTTTCATAAGAATGTAAGGTTAAAAAGAATTAAAGTATGTGCTAAAGTTTTGTCATTTCTTTTAGGGACCATTTGATGGAGGGTGACTTGATTTCTAGGTTGGGCATGGAATTTGATAGCCTAGATGAAGCATGAAAGTTTTGGGTTGCATATGCTAGAAGAATTGGATTTGGTGCAAGAAAATATAATTTCACTAAAAGTAAGAAAGATGGATCTATACTTTTCTACAGATATGTTTGCTGTAAGGAAGGTTTGCGAATACAAGACAAAAGGGATAGTATAACTACCAATCCTTGTCCTGAAACTAGGATCAATTGTAAAGCAAGAATGAGTGTTGCACTTATAGATGGAAAATATAAGATTAATGTCTTTGTTGAAGAACATAATCACCTCCTTCAACTCCCCGAGACAGTTTAAATGTTAGCATCCCAATGTAAATTGACCAAGGTCCAAGCCCACGAGATAGAGTTAGTAGAAGAATCTGGGCTTCAACAAAAAGCCTCCTTTCAGTGGATGAGTAGACATGTATGAGGTAGAGCTAATCTTAGCTACACTCGGGAGGATGCAAATAATTATCTTAAGTCAAGAAGGCAGAGAAGCATGGAGTATGGAGAGGCCGGATGTTTATTATGGTATTTTCAAGAACAGTTAGCAAAAAATTCATCATTTTATCATGCTTATCAAATGGATGTGGAAGAACAAATTACAAATGTCTTTTGGGCGGATGCGCGAATGTTGATTGATTACGCTTATTTTGGCGAGGTGGTAGTATTAGACACAACATATAATACAAATCGTAATCATAAACCACTTGCAATATTCTCTGGACTCAATCACTATAGGGGATTAGTGATTTTTGAGGCAGCATTACTATATGATGAAACCATTAAGTCTTTTAAGTGGCTATTGGAGACATTTTTGGAGGCACATAAGAAAAAAAAGCCTTTAACTATTTTTACAGACCAAGACCAAGCAATGACAAGAACAATTGGTGAGGTGCTCCCAGATACAAAGCATGCATTATACACATGACATTTGAAACAAAATGGGATCAAGCATCTTGAAAATTTGATGAAGCATGGATCACGTTTTTTGACTGATTTTACAAAGTGTATGTATAAGTACGAAGAGGAAGACCAGTTTGAGGAAGCATGGAGCCGGTTACTATCAACATATGATGTGCGTGAAAATACATGGTTAAGTTCAGTTTATAAGATAAAAGAGAAATGGGCATTATGTCATATGAAAAAAGCTCTAACTTTAAGCATGCGGACCACACAGTTAAGTGAAAGTGTCAATGCCGAGGTCAAAAGTTGCACAAGAGCAGGTATGGATATCAATCAATTTTTTAAGAATTTTGAACGAGTCGTGGAAGATAAAAGATATAATGAATTGAAGCGTGAGTTTGAGTCACGACAGAATATGCCTCGACTAATTGTTTAGAGCTCGCTTATACTTAGACAGGTTTCCCAAATTTACACAGCTCCTATCTTTGGCATGTTTCAACAACAGTGGGATCTATTTATAACTGCTTATATAAAACATAAAAATGAGATTGGTTTAGTATATGACTATGTTGTTAGTATGGTTGACGAAGAAGGAGAATGGAGGGTTCAGTTTGACCCGAGTAATAGATCAATTTCATGCAATTGTCAAAATTTTGAATCTGTTGGAATATTATACTGTCATGCTTTAAAGGTATATGATGTTTTAGATGTGAAAAAACTCCCTGAACAGTACATATTGAAGAGATGGACAAAAGGTGCGAGGAGCGGTATTATACATGATAGTAAGGGAAATGAAATCCAAGAAGATCTTAGGCGTGAAATGACACAACGGGATCGAGAACTTTGTCTTATGCTTATAAGATTAGCAATTGAAATATCTAATTGTCTTGAAGCATACTCATTAGTTCATAAAAGTGTGCTAGAATGAGTAAACAAGTGGCAGATCTTCGTTTAAATAGATCGCATATACATAATGATGGTGATACAAGCACGACGCCTCAAACAAAGTCTGTTGCACGACCCAAGGGATTTAAGAAAAGAGATGGCACAAGGAAAAATAAGTGATTAAAGAGTTGGGTTGAGAAGCTACGTAAAAGAAGAAGAAAAGCTTCACTGCATAGAGATTCACAAACTTATGAGACTATGGTATGGATATACTTTCTTGTCTCAAAATTTTTTGTAGAAGTTCAATCAATCTTTATGTCATCTTTCTTTTCTAGGACACTTAAATGCAAGTAAGCTCCTCTACCATGGCACTTCGAGCAACGACTGCATTTGCATCTCCAACATATGCCACATTCCCTCAAACAAATGAGAGTGAATTAACTTATACAGAATTGTTGTTGGTTAGAGCACTTAATTCTTTTTAACTTGCATGGTATTATTTGATATTTACTGCATGCAATGTCATCAATATTCATTTATAATTTAGGCACCAATGGATTCTCCCATACCATCTCTAGAAGTATTGGAGTTCAGTAGAGATATCTTAAGAGATAAATAATACTAAAACAATCATAATATAGTACTATTGCCAATGAAAAAGTCATTTTTATTGATCTGAATATATTGGTTACACTGAAATGAGAAATACAATATTCTCTTTTTGGTTCATAGTGTACATGCTAACTCTGCCTATGACGAGCCTTGATGCAAATTATTTTTCATAGCTGGTCCCAAGCCCGGGAAAAAGAGAAGGGTTGTGTTAGGCAATCGATAACTAACGTAAAACTTTGTCGAATCTTTATGACATGGACAATCGATATATTAAACGTAATGCTAGGTCATTGCCTGAAAGTAACGCGCTGTATAGCTCGAGTACAGTGACAAATGAGCAAGAACCGTTGCATCGTCGCCTGAATGTAGTGAAAAATAAACAAGGGTTTCCACATTTTCGTGAACGAATGTGGGTAAAGAAGTTAGTTCACGAGAGTAAGATTCATTTTGGAACTTGAAATATAGGTACACTTACGGGTAAATAAATAGAAATAGTAGATACTATGATTAGGAAGAAAATTAATTTTATGTGTTTATAAAAAACTAAATGGGTAGAAGAAAAAGCGAAAGAATTAGATACTTCAGGTTTTAAACTTTGGTATATTGGAAAGGCTAAATCTAGAAATGGGGTAGATATAATTGTAGATAAGTTTTAGAAAAATGTTGTCACACTCGAAAATGTGACCGCGCGGCGCCAAATCGAAATCGAAATTAAAATAAAGTAGTAGAAAAGTAGAGTCGCCACTAAAATTTATTTTTGAAAAGACAAAATTTTGAAAAAAAACCTTTTTAATTTGGAATATAAAAAAAATGTGGTCTGCGAATCAGATTTGGATTCGGGAGTCGATTGAGAATGGGGAATGTGTTAGGCACCCCACTACACCCGTTACTAAGAACGGTTACCCTAAGTTAATTGTGCAAGATCAATATAACCTCTATTCTATTTTAATTCCCCTTAACAAATCACATGTAAAGTAAGAAATAGAAATAAAAGAAATGAAATTAAAAAGAAGAATGAAATTAAAAAAAATGAAATTAGAAAACAAAAAAAATAAAAGAAATTAAGAAAATAAAAAATTGAATAGAAAATTTTATTTACAAGGGCAGACTTGACTTAGGATAAAAGCCTAGGACTTACGTATCCTCTGAAGAGAATCAAAGTCCACGTAGTTCGAGAGAGACAGTGTTGGTTGATGTTTTGTTTTTGTTTTTATTATTATTTTTTCTTTTTATAGGTTTTATGATTTTCGTTTTTTTTATCTATTTCTTTTTAATTTTTTTGTTTTTATTTTTTTAATCTTTTTTTGGTTACGATTTTTACTTTTACTATATTTTTTTAATAAAGGAAAGAAAAAGGAAATAAGCACTGCCTTCACCTTTGACAAATAAAACGAATTCGGGATTAGTTAATGTGTTTTAATTTGCTAAGATCAAAGTTAATTTTACTTCTTTGCCTTTCCTGTATTTTTATTTATTATTATTATTATTATTTTTTTTACTTTTCTCCTTTTTTTTAAATTTTTCATTTATCTTTGCTTGTCTTGTTTTGTTTTAGTTTTATGCTTTTTTTATTATTTTAGTTTTAGCTCTTTGCTCCTTTCTTTTTAGCCTCTTTCTCTTTTTTTTTTTAACTTTAATTTTTGTTTTGTGTTGTGTTTTTTTTTTGTCTTGGTTAAGAAGAAAGAATAAAGATCATTTCAGGGTTTTTTTTTTTTTTACAAAAGTTCAAAACTGGTTTATATGTTTTAATTTATGAAAATTGAAATAATCTTATTTCTTTTATTTTCCTCTTATTTTTTTGGTTTAATCTTTGTTTTATTTTTTTTGGTTTTTGGTTTTCTTGTTTTAAAAAGATTTAAACCTAATCCAGAATGTATTGACTTTTTCTTTTTAACTTTAATTTTTGTTTTGTGTTGTGTTTTTTTTTTTGTCTTGGTTGAGAAGAGAGAATAAAGATCATTTCAGAGTTTTTTTTTACAAAAGTTCAAAACTGGTTTATATGTTTTAATTTATGAAAATTGAAATAATCTTATTTCTTTTTATTTTCCTCTTATTTTTTGGTTTAATCTTTGTTTTATTATTTTGGTTTTCTGTTTTCTTGTTTTAAAAAGATTTAAACCTAATCCAGAATGTATTGACTTTTTTTTTAAGATAACTTTTCCCTTTTCTTTTTTCTTATTCTTTTCGACTTTCTTACATTTAAAATTCAAACTTCTAACTTCATAGACACATTTATTTTAACAAAAGTCCATTTAACTTTCTAAAAAAAAAAACTCTTTTTCATGCCCTTGTCTATATTCTTGTCTACTATTTTTATTTTTTTTCATATTCCTTTTATTTTAGTTTTTTCTTTTTGTGAGAGTGCTTTTGGCTCTCTAAGACATTTTTCTTCTAAAACACTCTTTTTTTGGGTGCAATTTTTTGTTACACTTTCTTAAAACCAAAATTAATTTGATGCAAGCCATGGGAACCCAAAATCAAAAACTTACCTAAAATTTGTATTCTATTAGAAACTAAATTTGAAAATTTCTTCTTTTTTTTTAATTCACTTTTTTTTAGACGAAACTGAATTAGACATGGGCTATTGAACCCCAAAAATATGTTAGCGCACGCACAAGAAAGTCCTATAATTACCAAGGAGACTTATTGTCTCACATGATTACTTAAATAATCCTACGCATCTGAGGGGACAAAACAATCCCACACGAAGATTCTAAAAAGGAAAATAAAAATGAAATTAAAACAAAGAAACATTCACTAGCTTGCAGCGTTTGTTTTGATTGTGTGTGCTTGTGTCCATCCAAATGACATATTTAATATAATGTTTACAACTGAAGGTAGAACATAAAACCAGAAGTGGTTGACTCCCCAGGTTTTTGAACACGTCGCTATACTGTTTTGAATCCACACCTAAGTTGCCTCCATCACTGAAGAAGCTCCTTCTCCTTTCTCTATAGTTCCCCGTCCAAGGATTTCACGTGCGTTCTCCTTAGCAATTCTCACGGTCAATGGTGCAAGTGCAACAAAAGAGAAGCATGAATTAGAAGGAGTTCAGGGTTCATAAATAATTAATAATAAAAAGGTGGAATAAAAGAACGAAGTTTCCCTCCTGAACAACTGCTGAATTCCTTAATGTAGCTTCACTAACCTACATCCTCACTTAGTCATGAGTCATCATGCCATCAATCTCATAAAGGAAAGTTAAGAAAAAAACGCGGTATCTCCTTATGAACTGTACTCCCTTAATGTATATAAAAAAACCTCCCCAAAACTTGAATTCACACGAGATCTACATACTCAGTCAGGAATATAGCAGTTTGTCTTAATTGAAAGGAATGCCAACATGAAATTATGTACAAATTCATATATCTAGATCAGCAATATCCCAGAAAGCAATAAGATGAAACTATCCCTACAATTCAACACCCACAAACAAAAGGCACACATGGCTTCATAGATTCAATACTGAAACTGAAGAAACAAAACGCACACCCCCTTCCCTAACAAGTTCCCTAGTTCTGTGAATCGTTCCCCAGAATGCATTCATACCGAATATTTGTTCTGAAGCATGCATATTTATTGTTAATCATAGCAAAATAGAAATCCAAACAGATTCAGCAATCATTGATGACAATCATAGACAAAGTTTACACCCGATTTCTCTCAAGCATTTTGTCGAGCACCTATTATGCATACCTCAAACATACCAGACATATAGTATTTCAAATCCTAATCTTCCATTCCAATTACAGATTCTCAGCGACCACAAATGAAATTCATCAGAAGAACAGAGAAAACCAATAACGCTATCGGCTTACCTGTGAGGATGATAGCAAGGAGATGGGTCCTTCCTTCAATCGCAACTCCTCTCCTTCAATGTGCTCCCAGAACTCAGTCTCGGTTTTCTCAATCTCCCTCAATTCGAAAATTTTTTCAAGGATTCGCCATTTTTCCCCTTTCTTTCGATCCTCCCTGCTCCAATTCTTCTCTCGGTCTCTATATACCTCCTTTCTCCCAAATCCTTACCAGGTCTCCGAATTCCTACCTTGATTCCCGTCTCTCCTCCCTCGATCCCTAGGACTCTCTCTCTTGATTTTTTTTGGTCCCCGAATTTTCCTCCTTGGTCTCCTCTTCAATTTGAAAGAAAAACCTTCACTGCCCCTTCGAATCTCATCCTGTGCTCTCTGTCTCTCTTCCTCTTCGTCTTCGTCCCCTGCTCCCAAAATTTCTCCTTTTTTGGCTTCCTCGTGGATTTAGGAAGAGGTACCCCCCAGGAGGGAGGATCCCCTCCCTCCGTTCTATCCTATCTCTCTCTCCCTCTCCGTCTCCCCTTTTCTCCAGAAACCGTTCCCCCCGATCTCTATTCTTTCTCACCCTTTTATTCGAGTCTCCCTCCTCGATTTTTTCCTTCCTCCCTCCATTCCTCTCTGTCTCAGCTCTGCTCACTTTTGTTTCTTTCTCCCGACCTACCATGGTGAAGGCGACACGAGGAGGGGTCAACTCCTTGAGCCCCTTGCTGGAAACTGCTCCACTTAGACCCTTTGATAGGCCAAACGTTTTTCTGCTCTTTTCTACCCTGCCTGATTTTTCCTTTCTCGTGTTGCTATGCGCCCTCTGTCTCTTTGCCTTCTTCTCTGTCTATCGTTCTGTGCGCTTTTTTTTTTTTTTGTGTTTCCCCGTGTCTCCCTGCCTCTCTTCTATGTTTTGCTTCCTGCCTCTGCCTTGTTCTCCGTAGCTATCAGAAGGGTTTAGGTCTGGGTCAAAATGCAGGGTTACTTGCGTTTTGGCCCTTTTATTTTTTTTTTATTTTTTTTTCATGTATTACATATTTTTTTTTGTTTGAAGCTAATGGATCGGATTTAAGAGAGTTGGGCTGCAGTTTTTTTCTTGAATTTGGGCCAGGATTTAGTAAAAATAGGCTTGTGTTGAGAAAATGATTTGGACTTTTTTTTTTCTAAATCTTTTCTCTTAATCCCTTAATTTTTTTTTTATATATTTTAATTTCCTTTTTTCTCTTTTCTTTTTTTTGATTTTTTTTCTTTGGGTTTTTTTTTCATTTTTCATTTTTTTATTTGTATTTTGATTTTTTCAATTTTTTTGTTTTCTAAAGCTTTTAATTTAAATTTTTTTAGTTTTTCATTTTCTCCTACTTTTCTATTTTCTTTCTTTTGTTTTTTTATTTGTATTTTTCTTTTAATTTGATTTTGTTATTATTTTTGCAACTTGTCCGGACAAAATACGATGTTCACAAATGTTATAGTGAATGTAAAAAGTTAGGAGATAGAATCATTCCATTAAAGTTAGTAATAAACAAAAATTTTTTTAATGTTATTAGTGCTTATGCACCACAAGTAAGATTGGAAGAATATCACAAAGTAAAGTTCTAGGAAGATTTAGAATGTTTAGTTCAAGAAATATCATTAGGAGAAAAGATTCTTTTAGAAAGGGATCTAAATGGTCATGTGGGAAGTGTATCTTCAGGTTACGAGGGTGTTCATGGAGGACATGGTATAGGGGAAGCAAATACAGAGGGTAAAACTATTCTAGATTTTTCATTAACGTTCGATTTTATATTAACTAACACTTGTTTTAAAAAGTGTGAGGAACATCTTATCACGTACAAAAGTGAAAGAGTTTGTTCTCAAATTGATTTCTTTTTTATAAAAAAATCGGATAAAAAACTTTGCATGGATTGCAAAGTTATACCTGGGGAGAGTTTAACTTCTCAACATAGAGTTTTGGTTATGGATGTACGAGTTAGGAGGAAAGTAAAAAGCAAAGGCAAAAATAGGGTGTTAAGGACTAAGTGGTGGCAACTAAAGGGGGATAAAAAAAGAATTTGCAGAGACGAATTATGGAGAAAGGACCTTGAGAAATACAAGGAAGTACTAACGATATGTGAAATGGAATAGCTAAAGAGATTAGGAAGGTGGCAAAGAAAATATTATGTGAATCAAATAGTTTTGGATATAAAGATAAAGAATCTTGATGGTGGGATGCAAGCGTTTAAGAAAAGGTTAAAGTTAAAAGGAAGTGTTATAAAGTATGGTCGTTATGTAAGAGTAATGAAAATTGAAAAAAATATAAGGTAGCTAAGAAAGTCACTAAAAAGGCAGTGAGTGAATCGAGAGCGAGGGCATTTGATAGGTTATACTAATCTTTGGTACTAAAGTTAGAAAAAGAAATATTTACAAGTTAGTTAAAAGTAAGAAAAGAAAGACAAGAGATGTGAACCAAGTAAAATGCATTAAGGATGAAGAAGGAAAAGTCTTAGTCACGGAACAAGATATCAGAGAATGATGGAAGAGTTATTTTCATAGGCTTTTTAATGAAAGTCACGAGATTTCATTGCAATCGGATATGTTAGACACTAAAGAAGAGGATCGAAATTATACTTTCTATCGTGGGATTTGTGAGACAGAGGTAAAAGAAGCATTAAAGCGAATGGAGAGTGGCAGAGCAGTTGGACTAGATAATATACCTATTGAAGTATTGAAGGGTTTAGGAATGAAAGGCATAAGTTAGCTCACAAAGTTATTTAATGAAATTATGAGATTTAAGAGAATGACAGACGAATGGAGGAGAAATTCTTTAATTCCTATTCATAAGAGTAAGGAGAACATTCAAAATTGTGCAAATTACAGAGGAATTAAACTCATGAGTCACATTATGAAATTATGGAAAAGAGTAATTGAGCGAAAATTAAAGAAAGAGACCTAATTTATGAAGAATCAATTTGGTTTTATGTCAGGAGGGTCAACTATGGAAGCAATATATTTGTTGCGAAAATTAATAGAGCGATATCGAGAGAATCAAAGAGATTTACACATTGTGTTTATTGATTTGGAAAAAACATATGATAGAATACCAAGAAAGGTTCTATGAAAGGCTTTGGAGAAAAAAGGAGTTCGTATATCTTATATTCGAGTAATATAAGATATGTATGATAAGGCCACAACTAGTGTAGTAACAAAAGATGGATCTACAGAAAAGTTTTCGATAACTATTGGTCTACATCAAGGTCAACTTGAGCCCTTATCTTTTTACTTTAGTATTGGATGTGCTTACTGAACATATCCAAGAGCCGGTGCCACGGTGTATGCTTTTTACAGACGATATTGTCTTAGTTAGAGAATCGAGAGCGAAAATGAATGAGAAGTTGGAGAGGTGGAGATTAGCTTTGGAAACTCATGGATTTCTTTTAAGTAGAAGTAAAACGGAGTATATGGAATGTAAGTTTAGTAAGAGACACACCACTTCTAGCGTAGAAGTAAGAATTGGAGAACATATTATACCACAAGTCATACAATTTAAATATCTTGGATCCGTCATACAACATAACAGGGGAATAGAAGAAGACGTAAAACATAGGATTCAAGCGAGATGGATGAAGTGGAGGAGTGCTTCGGGTGTTATTTGTGATAGAAGAGTGCCACTCAAACTTAAGGATAAATTCTACCGCACAGTTATAAGACCTACAATGTTGTATGGAATTGAGTGTTTGGCAATAAAAAGTCAACAAGAGAGTAAGTTCAATGTTGCAGAGATGAGAATGTTGTGTTGGATGAGTGGACACATTAGACGAGATCGAATTAGAAATGAATGTATTAGAGAGAAGGTGAAAGTCGCACCTATTATGGAAAAGATTGTAGAATCAAAACTTAGATGGTTTGGTCATGTTGGGAGGAGACCTATAGAAGCCCCAGTTAGGAGAGTAGATGAAATGAAGAATAATCCAATAATTAGAAGTAGAGGAAAATCAAGAAAAATTATAGGAGAAATTATTAAGAGAGATTTAGATTTAAATAGTTTGTCTAAAAATATGATTTACGATAGGTATTTATGGCGTTAATTGATCTATGTAACCGATCCCACTTAGTGGGAAAAGGCTTTGTTGTTGGTTCATAGTGTACATGCTATTCTTGACTTCATACAATCTAAACATATCACATTTTTTCATTTACACTACACCCTATGTCCTAGTATTTCATTTGGATTCATACAGTTCTTCTTGGATCTTCTTTGGCTTTCATAGATGCACTTTTTGCATAACTAACACTTCTTTACTCCCTTTATATGCAGAACCAACAAGCCAACATGTTTTCTCTACAAATGTAGCATCTTCAAGTCAGCCTGTAAGAGAGACAAGCAAATATGTTTAACACCATGAGGGTGGATACATGTGTTGAGCCATTATGGACATTAACAAACAAATGTGTACATTCAAGCTGGTTTTGGTTGTTCCACATTCAAATATTCAAGCTATTTTTGGTTGCCATTATCATTTTGTAACATTCAAGGTATTTTTGGTTGTTCAACATATTCAAATACTTATCTTTCTGTTCCACCATAGCTAATACTTTGTATTTATGAGCTTACAAATCAATTTGATCATATTTGTAAGCAATGCAGTTTGATCATATTTGTAAGCAATGCAGTTAGTATAGATTAATGAGCAAAGGCAATTGACCAAATTTGTGATGATTGCATGTGCATACTGAGAAGTATTTCTTTTCCTTATGCTCCTATTCTTTCCATCTCTATCTTCTACTTCAATAGTTTTGCCATCTTGATTTCCAGTTTCAATTTTCCTTAGTGATGATTGCCATCTGGGTTCTTTTGTTCTGCATGACTATCTTCCTTTGTAAAGAGTACAGATGAGCCTTATCACAAGTTTTCAAGAGGTTTGTCATGCAAATGTAAGCCTATAACTCTATTCAAAATTTGTTTCCTTCCAATTGGATTTAGTTGATTCAGTAGCCACATGCATCAACTATATACATTAGTGTAGATTTGATATGAGTGATGAATATGAGAGACAATACAATCTGAATTAACAAATTCAACATCGTGTTCACCAGCAGAGAAACAAATAAAACAGATTCTAAATGAAGCTTAAGTTGTAGCATGAGGTTTGTCATGCAAATGAAGCTTAAGTTTATTTTAGAATCTGTTTTCCTTTGATTCTTTAATATTCAACATCGTGTTGTATTTGATATGAGTGACGAATACATATTAGACATGATATGGCGTTGGTTTTGAAGTATTGGTATTTCATAACTTGGGTGTAAGGAGTGGGGAAAGGGGCATGCGTAGGGATCAATCCCTCAACATCAAGCTCCCTCCAATTTTCAAAACTAAGATTAGTGCCATGTGAACTGTCAACTCATTGGTTATTCTCATGGCTCTTTATTAACACATACATAGCGACAGGCAAAAATTGCAAATACTTGCCAGGAGAAGGGAGAAAGGTGGTAGAATTGATGTTGCCATTGGATATCTGGTAGGACTGAAAATTAGATGTCTTTATTATATTTTCTTGCTTGAAAGAATGATACTTAAAGTGGGACCGATAGTTTATTTTTATTTATTTTTATCATATGCAGGATTATGTTCCTGAAGACATTGGAAGTATTTCTGGTTTTGAACCTCCTCAGTCACCAGACTCTAGTTATAGTAACATACAACTTGGTTCAGAAGATTATGCAAAGGAGCCCCTGTTGGTTCCCCCACATTTGCAAATTCATTATCAAATTCAGTTGATTTAGTAGAATAGAATTAACAAACTGAAAATAAAATCGATTAAGTTCACCAGCAGAGAAACAAAGGAAAACATATTTTAAAAAAAACTTAAGTAGTGTTTGGTTCAATGGAAGGGAGGGGAGGAGAGGGATTTTAATGGAAGGGAGGAGAGGGGAGGGGAGGGGTTTTAATGATATGTTATTTGATTGATAGGGAGGGGATGATATGTTATTTGATTGATAGGGAGGGGAGGGGATGATATGTTATTTGATTGATAGAGAGGGGAGGGGAGGAGAGGGGTTTTAATGATATGTTGTTTGGTTGAGGAGAGGAGGGGAGGGGAGGGGAGGGGAGGGGAGATGAGAGATTAATGGATAATTATGCTCTTATGGTATTAAAATTATTATTTTTTTGTTTTTAAGATATTTTTATATAAAAAAACTTTTTTTATTTTTTATTATAAAATTTTTTTTTATTTAAAAATATTTTTTATTTTTATAAAAAATTATTTTAAACCCTATTAAAAAAATAAGATCTATATTATATTTAAAATAAAAATAAAATAAAAATAATTTAATCAAATAAAAATAAAAATTTTCTCCCTCGTCTATTTTTTCTTCCCCACTCCTCCGCTCTTTTTTTTTTCATACCAAATTAGGGAAGAACCTCTCCTCCTCTCCCCTTCAAACCCCTCAAATCAAACAATGACTTAAGCTTTATGTTACAACTTTTCTAAATGTTCATAAGTACTTGAAAAGTACCTATTTCCATAGCAACAAAGGATGGAATATACATGTTAAGAGGTTAATGGAAGCACAAACAAGCCACTGATTTTACCACCGTACCAACTGCTAACCATCCATTAGAACAGATTCTTACCATCCAGCAGATCAGAATATCATAATGATTGCATTTTCAAGTTAGAAGTGTCACCCACAACTCCTTCACGCACTGCCTCAGTTCCAGAAGACGTGCTAATCGCGCCAGAAGATGTGCTAATCACTGCGCTCTCTGCTAATCACCCTAGCTGCTGGAGGACGACGGGCTGCTGGAAGAAGCTGGGCGCGAGGTTGAATTTGGGGATACAGATCTGAAGACGCTATTGGAATTGGTGGTGTCGCTGTCGCCGAAGACGCTATTGGAATTGGATCGATGTGTACGTGTGCGAGATCTGCAATCAGGGGTTCCAGAGGGGGGAGATCGCGTTTTTTCTTTTCTGAATTATAATACCCAAAACGCACCGTTTCATTAAACTCGAAACGGTGCGTTTGGGCGATGTGCAGGGGGATGTGTACGCGGGGGAGATGTAGAGAATCGGGACGCGAAAATAGGCCGTTAAAGCTTGCTCTCCCGTAAAAATTGCACTCTCCGGTAGAGAGAGAGTAGAAAAAGAGGTGGAAATGGGCACTTGCCGATGGCCTTCTTCTCCTTCTTTAGGGCTTGTATGCTCTTCGTCATTTCCGCCGCGGCCACCGTTTCACCGTGCTCAGGTTTCATGCCCTGCGCCTCAGCCTCAGCTTTCTCTATCCTCAGTTGACAAAACCCTTTGCCAGATCCAGAATTCTGGTGTCATAGCTTGCCTTTGGGCCAACAGGTATCTCTCTCTCGTATTTTTGTCCCCGTATTTTCAGTGTTTTTATGCGAGATTTTTTTTTGGCAGAATTAAGTGTTCTAGGTTGAATTTTAACTTGTATGATAATCATTTTTTTTTTAATTTTTCTTCTTCTTCTTCTTCTTAGTTTGGTCATTGACTCTTTGGTGGGTAGCACTTTTTTGGCATCTACTTTTGGTTTGGGTTCTAATGAAGGGAGTATATCCCTGCCACTTGTATAATTTTGGGGTTTTATTTTCTTCTATGCTTGTCGTTTTGGTCGGCAGTTCTTAATGCCCTTATTATGTTGGTTCAGTTTGGTGGTTGAAATCATGCTTGGCTATTCCTAACTTGTTTTTCTACAATGATAAGTGTATTGATACCTTATCATTGCACTACTGTTCTGTGGTATGCTTACTACGTAACTGCCATTGGAACAGATCATGTATGGTGCGAAATGAGTCTAGAATTTGAATTCTTAATGACCTTCTTCTGTGGATGGTGGTATCTGTAATGTAGCCCATATGCTTGGCTAGAAAAATGCTGAAACAGTTTGTGTGTGTACATACATACATATACATATATATATATACATGTATATATATGTATATATATACATGTATATATATATATATATATATATATATATAAGCGTGCTTCCACAAATACTTCGTCTTGACGGTGGTGGTTTTAATTTTAGAGGTGGGGTCCACATGAAACTTATGTGGCAAGGATAGCCTAGTCGCTGTACAAGGTTGAGTCGAAGAGTGTACAGATAGTCGTGATCTCAACTTATTAGTTAATGCCAAGGGTTAAAGGGGTTTCTTGCGTTGTAGAATCATGATTTTGCCAAGGAGATGACAAACGATTATACTATAGTCTTATGTTCTCGTCTAGAAAACAGGAATTTACTGGCCCATGCTTCTTTTTTATTTTAGTGGAGATTGGGCCAAAGAATTAGAGTAGAAAAGAATAGGAGTTAATTGATTATGGAGATAATTAACCTGCTTAATTTTTGTTTTGGAATGAACAAAATGAGCGAGTTGCATACCAGAGTACAATAAATGATACAGGTTTGATTACTATAAATTAATCTGTGTTGTGTACTTGTGTATTTAGTTTTGCTGCTGAGGATGCAGAGTTTCTTCTTCGTCTAATGACAATATATATTTATAGAATTTGACTTTTATTAGAGTGCCAGTATAAAGCTAACTTTTAAAACCATAGTCAATGCTGGCTCATTTTGTATTTTTCACTGACATATAGTGCAGAAGTGGCCTTGGAACCTGCACGTGCTGCAATAGCAGGTGGCATTTCAGTTGTGAGTTCTCTTCTTATTTTCTTTTCTCAAATAATTTTCAACAGAAAAAATGGACATGCTTATCTGATAAAATATTTTTATGTACATTTCAAGTTGATCTTAATAGTTGAATCAGCTGGAGTGCTTTAGGGCCATCTAGTAAGAAGTTAAGTTACCCTCCCTTGTGGCATTTCCCTAGGTATGAATTACTTTGGAGCCTTGAGTTAGAAGTTTAACCCTAAGTGGCCAAAAAATCTAATGAAAATTTGGGAGTTTGAGAAGCTTTGTAAGTGGGAAGAAAATGGTTCTGCTTGGTTTACATTTTGTGGAACAACTTACTAGTATGATAACTACATTTGAATTGTATATAATGTGCACAACTCTTTCTCATCATCTTTTATTTTCCGCTCTGTAGTTGGAGGTTGTGATGTCCACCCTAGGTGTGTTTGAGGTTGTTTATTGAAGCTTTTCTGGTTACTTACTGCACTTGTACTGAGCTTATGAGTTAATGTCCTCTATTTGTGGTCTGTGAGTCTGTGTAGGCTCTACAGCAGCTGGTAAAGGAGCATCTTGCAATGGCTCGAGGAGTATGCTTTTATCCTTTAAAGTTTCTTGTTTCTCACATGTCATCAATGTATTTTTAGGTGTATACTACCAGAGCCCACCCAGAGTTTATAAATATGGAGAAATTGTCCTTGCATCCTCTCATTAGTCCTTTCAAAGATTTTGTCCATATAGGGAATTACCTTATGAACATGTTTGGTTGAAAACTGGTAAATAATTACTTTAAATTATTTTGATATTTCACTTTTCATCCTTTTTTGTGTTGCAGATTGGAAGTTACTCTGCATTTCCAACTATTCAATCCTAGCCATCAATCAAGTTAATGAAGTCAGTTGCACATTTGAAACCCATCAACGGTCATCACTTGTTGATCTTTTGAAAGTTTGTGAAGAATGGGGTTTACTCCAAGAGGCAAAGTCTATTCATGGGTATGTCTTAAAGTCAAATTTTGCAGATCAGGATTGCTTAGTGTTGTTAAATCATGTAGTACATGTTTACTCAAATTGCATGGATTATGATACAGCTCGTAAGGTGTTTGATGGTATGTCTCAGAGAAATGTATTCTCTTGGACAGTTATGATGGTTGCATCTAATGAGCATGGTTATTATTTTGATGGAATGGTGCTCTTTTGCATGATGCTGGACCAAGGAGTCTTGCCGGATGGGTTTGCATTTTCTGCTGTTTTACAGTCATGTGTTGGCTTGGGTTCCATTGAGTTGGGTGAGATGGTGCATGCCCAACTTGTTATAAGAGGTTTTCTAACTCATACGGTTGTTAGTACATCTCTTCTGAACTTATATGCAAAGTTGGGGAAGATTGAGAGTTCATCTAAGGTGTTCAACACTATGACAGAACTTAATAGTGTCTCTTGGAATGCAATGATTTCAGGTTATACCTCAAATGGTTTACATGCGAAAGCGTATGATTGTTTCATCAAGATGGTTGAATCAGGGATCACACCTAATAACTTCACCTTTATTAGCGTTTCCAAGGCTGTTGGGCAGTTAGGCGATGTTAATAAGTGTCATGAAATTTGCAGATTTGCATCTAAATGGGGATTGGACTCCAATGTTGTAGTTGGAACTGCTCTTATTGATATGTACGCTAAGTGTGGGTCTCTAACTGATGCTTGGTTTCTTTTTGACTCGAAGTTCACATTTTGTCAAGTTAGCACTCCTTGGAATGCAATGTTAACAGGTTATTCACAATCTGGTTCTCACCTAGAAGCTTTGGAGTTGTTCACAAGAATGTGCCAAAATGATGTCAAACTGGATATTTACACATTCTGTAGTGTGTTCAACTCCATTGCTGCTTTGAAGTGTCTGGATTTCTTAAGAGAGACTCATGCGATTGCTTGGAAATATGGATATGATGTGATAAAAATTAGTACATTGAATGCCCTCACTGATGCATATGCCAAATGTGGGTCTCTTGAAGCTGTAGAGACGATATTTGATAGAATGGAAGAGAAAGATATAGTGTCTTGGACAACTTTGGTGACTGCATATTGTCAATATTCTGAGTGGGAAAAAGCCTTGACCATCTTCTCACAGATGCGCAGAGAAGGCTACGCACCCAATCATTTCACCTTTTCTACTGTGATCACTGCATGTGCTGGTCTTTGTTTATTAGAATATGGTCAGCAAATTCATGGATTTATATGCAAGGCCAGCCTGGTCACTGAAGCGTGCATAGAAAGTGCTCTAATTGACATGTATGCCAAATGTGGTAACCTGGTTGATGCAAATAAGGTTTTTGAAAGGATATCTAACCCTGACACTGTTACATGGACTGCCATAATATCAGCTTACGCTCAACATGGTCTTGTTGAAGACGCCCTTCACCTCTTTAGGAAGATGGTGCAATGGGGTGCCAAGGCGAATGCTGTTACATTATTATGTATTCTTTTTGCTTGTAGCCATGGAGGAATGGTAGAGGAAGGTCTGAATTTTTTTTGTCTAATGGAGGACACCTATGGTGTGGTACCAGAAATGGAACATTACGCATGTGTTGTCGATCTCTTAGGTCGTGTTGGCCGCTTAAATGATGCGATGGAATTTATAGGAAGGATGCCAATTAAACCCAATGAGATGATTTGGCAGACCTTGTTAGGAGCATGTAGGATCCATGGAAATGCTGGGCTGGGGGAGATTGCTGCTCAAAATGTTCTATCCACTAAGCCTGAGTATCCTGCTACTTATGTTCTTCTGTCCAATACATATATAGAATCAGGTCTATATGAAGATGGGGTTGGTTTGAGAGATGTGATGAAAGAACGAGGCGTGAAAAAGGAACCAGGATATAGTTGGATTTTTGTGAGAGGCATAGTCCACAAGTTTTATGCTGGAGATGAACGGCATCCACAGAAGGATGAAATTTACACTATGTTAGACGAGTTGATGACAAATATTAAGTCGATGCATTATGAACTGGAATTCAGTTTTCTGCCATAACATATGAATTGAACTTATTAATGATTGTAATGGGTAAACAAGGAAAAGAGTAGGGGGATGGAGGAGAACAACTTCACGGTTGGACGAAATTTAACCAGACCATGGGCAATGGCTTATGAAGAATTGTTAATTTATTCAAGTAAGTTGTGAAGCAATTATCATTCTTAATGTGATAGAACCAATTTTGCTCAGTGAAATGTAGCTTATTACCAAGGATTACAATATGTATACAATCTTCTAGAGTTTCAGTATTATAGAAGAGTGGATTGGTTATGATGAGTGCCATTTTATACTCATTTGCCTTTATGACCTCCTATAGGCTGTAAGGAATGTTCCATTCTACAATTCTGTGTTTAAATTTGCAAAGATAGCCTTATTTATGAATGGAAGTGTTTATGGCCAGGACTAATGTATGGCAGTTGAAGGTGCATGTGCTAGTGCCAAGTGAGGTGTCATGTGGAGTCACTTTCTATTGCCTTATTTGCTGAAGCAGCATTTCTTCTCAAAGGGTTCCACAGTTTTGATGCTGTCAGTTGCATTTCAGATTTCTAGCTTTTCTGATTGAATTTGGTTTTGCTGTTTGTGATGAATTTTTAGGTTGTCTTAGACAAATTGAATCCTGTGAGTGGGTTTCTTGCTCTCTTTCTGCTTTTGCATCTGTTTTTATGATCAGGTAAATCAATGGTTAATTGAAATATTTAATGACTTTGACTTCATTTTGTAGCAAAGATAGGGATAAAGCAACGCTTATTGTGGATACAATTGATTCTGTTAGATGGCAAAGGAAATAGCCAAGGTTAAAAGCTTATTGCTTTGTTGGGAACCATATTTTTCTTTCATCAGTTTTGTCTTCCAAGTAAAACGGAAGATCTATTCATTTATTTCAGTTCAAGAAGATTAAACGTGTTTGGTTATCTTGATTCCTTATTCTGTCTTGGATCAGAATTTGATCCTATCCCCAGTTTAGGAGTTGCCTTTGGAAATAAGATAAGCCAAATGCTCTTGCGCTAAAAAATCATATCCTCCTGCATATATATATATATATATATACTGCATATATATATATATATATAGAGAGAGAGAGAGAGAGAGAGAGAGAGAGAAGAAAAAAGTGGAAATGGTTAGTTCAACTTGAAGCTTGTGCTGCTGATGGCCTTCTTTCTTTCTAGGGATCAAGAATAATTTTAAGATCATATTATACCTCATATACCTCAATCATTTTGGAAGGTCATATCTTTATGGCCTGTAATGAAATATAGCCTTTTGAGATAAAAAAAAATTGTTACATACTTTAAAAAATGGTTTCTGGTGTTGCTAGTCAATTGAGCTATACCAATCCACTGCCATACAAAATACGACCATTAGTTTGAATTTTTAGAGACTAATCAATTGGTTGGCTAAGAACAGTCAAATGGTCATGTTCAAAGAGTACCAAATGCCATTTTGGACAATCCTAGTCCGTTAGTTTCAAGGCTAGTTAACTTATCAATATAGATTCAACTTTAAATGATTATATCTCTCTTATTTTAAATCTATTTTGAGTGAATAACCTGTCTTAAAAATCTAATTGATTCTATTTTCTAATGTAACATGTTTCATTTTAAAATTTTATATATTTTGTAAGATGTAATCAAAAGAATGACCAAAGGTTAGAATAGAATTTTATATAAAATTCATATTTCATTACTCAAATTTAAATAATCATAATTTTTTTATTTGAACTTCTTTTTGAGTAAATAACCCATTTTTAGAAAGATTTTTTAGTCTATTCTCAAATGAAACAAGTTTTATATGAAAAGTCCAAATAGTTTGTGAGGTATGATAAAAATAGTGACCAAAAGTCAAAGTAAAGTTATAGGAAAAAAAATACATCTCCCAATCTTTTGCATACAAATATATATTTTGAGAATCAAAAAGTCTTGAGTTAATAAATACAAATATGAATTATTGAATTTGACATAAAGACGTTTAACCTATAATAAATATATCTATTTTGAGTTCGATGGCAATTTTGATGCAACCAAGTTTTCAAATCTTTAAATTTTTTAGTTCTTCAATTCTTAATATCTTTTTTTATGTTTGTTATTTCTTTGAGTAAAATATGATATTGATATTTCATTTTTCTCATTTCAATGGTCACTATTCTTTCTTGGGATAATCCTACATAAAAGATATTTAACTTATAAATCAAATAGTTAGTCCAATTTATATATATAAATAAGCATGACATATTAGCATTTAGTGTAATATAAATAATTTTATCATAATATGATATTCTTATAATTCATATATCCAATCTAAATTATATATATAACCTTAAAACCCGTTAGATATATTACAAGTAAACAAGTCTTATACATAAGAAATAAAACATAATTCAAGAATAAAGTATTATGGGTTAATAATTAAACAAATAAGCACATAGGAATGCTATATTTGTCAATATTTTTTATTATAAAAACTTATAACATAATTAGGGCGAACAATCTTCTCTATAATTATTCATAACTTATAGCAATCAAGTAAATTAGTACTAGCATTGTATTTATAACTCATTTGTCATACATTCATAATACATTTGTCATCATCAAAGCTTATAACAAAAGGCCTTAAAGTTAACAATAACAAAGATATAGAAACTGTATCCAAGTTTATTTTTTTTATTTCTCTGTGTATAGTTATTGAGAGTATATTTGAATTGAGGAGGAGGGAAGGGAAGAGAATAGAAGTGAAATTTAAAGGTTGGCTTTTTTTTTTTGAAATTTAGATTTAGATTTAGCTCTTTTTTTTCTCCCTTTTAAAATATGTTTGAACTGAGGAAAGAGGATTTTAAAAAAAAGTTTATTTTTGTCATTGTGTAGGTTCAATAAACGTATGCAATGTGAATAGTAAGGGGCACTCATTCGTACTTCCATGTGGAGGCTTCATGATTCAAATATATTGCCATGTTATTAGAGGTTATTTATTGTTATATTTTTACCATATGTCAGCCCATTCGATAACTTTTATCGAAAGGAATTATATTTTTATAATATTTATTATATCTTTATAATTATTATTTAATAATATTTTATTATTTTTTATCACTCGTTTTTAAAGTAAGACCATAGAAATTATTTTTATCTTTAAAATTTTTATTTTCATTTCTTCAACAATTACATTCTTTTTTTTATTATACGTACCAAACAAGCTTAAAATTCCCAAATTGACCTATCAAGTTAATAACTTAAATGTTGGTGTAATCATTGTTATGGTTTTTATTCATAAACCATTGTGTGAATTTTAATGTCTGTAGTGGTTATCACATGAATAAAATTAATCCAAAATTTCAAATCTGTTTGGATTTTCATTTTCTAATGAAGATGACAGTCTTTGCTCTGTTTTGAAGTTACCACAATAACTTTCATTTAACTATGGACACTTGTGGCTTTGTTTGGAGTTAAATCAAAATTTTATTTTAGTCTTTTACAAATGAAGTATTATTTATTAATTTATTTTTTTATATATTTTTTAATTTAATCTCTTATAAAATTGTCTTTTCAATTTGATCATTTATATATGAGTATTTCACAATTTAGTCTCTCACAAATAAAATCATTATCAATAATGTCCTTTTGTCAATTTATTGTAAATGAAATTAATAGTAGATTAATAAAATGACATTATTTATAACTTATAAAAAATATGTTATATGTCATCATATCTGTTAATTTCATTTATAATAGATTGATAAAAAGACATTATTGATAATTATTTTATATACAAAGAATCAAATTAAGAACATAATTATATGAGAGACTAAATTGATAAACACTCTATTTATGAGGGACTAAAATAAAATTTTATTCTTTGGTGTTATTATATGTCAATCATAGCTGTTTTATGTATGTCAACGAGTGTTCTTTATTTGTTTGGTAAGGAGGAGAGAGGGAAAAGGAAAGGAAATGAAAGAGAGATTGTACTTTTCCTTGTTTGGTATATGTTATTAAGATGAAAAGAAAAGAAATGGGGATGAAAAATAATTGTGGGACCCTACATGTGTTTTTACACTATTTCCTTTTTTTTTCTCTTTCTTTTCAATATATTGAAGGAATGAATACAAGAGAGAAATGTGAGAGGAGGGAAGAGGGGAGAGAAATGTGAGAAAGATAATGTAGCAACATATTTAATATAAATAAAAAAATTAATACAAGTAAAAAATAATTAGGATCAATATATTTAATTAGATATAGATAATTAAGTAATTTAATATCTTATTTGTATATATATTTATTTTCCTTTTTTTAATAAAACTAAATAAGAAACAAGAAATATTTATTCCTTTTCATCCTATTATACGAAACAAAATAAGAAATAGTTTATCCACTTTCTCTCTCATTTCCTTTCGTCTCTCCCACTATGTTCTTTCCTTTCTTTCCTAATTCTTCTTAGCAAACAAAGCCTAGCTTTAATGCAGTTCTTGACTTATTGTACGCAATGATTTTCTCTGAGTGCATTTTTTCCTTGTGGTTGACAGGGCATGCATCTTAAGTGAAATGGAGCTGTAGCAAGTTCAATATCGAGTCCTGTTATATATTGCTACTAGACTATGAATAAATATTTTACATCTTAAAAACTAGGTGTAGTTATGACCTTTTAAAAAGTAAGTAACGTTGCCCTCTTATTTTTTTTAAATAATTTAATTTTATTTCTGTAATATATTGTCATCCAAAATTCCACGCCAAATTTACTAGTAAATATGCAAAATTTGAGTGTAAATTAATAGTGACAAATGAATAAATAATATTTAAATCAGAACTGTTAAGTCAGCATTAAATTTTTTATGGACAATGTGATAGGGGCAAAATTGGATCTTTTTTTTTTAAATAGAAGGGTAGCATTTTTTTTTTAAAACTAGGATAACCAAATTAATTTTTTTATAAAACTCAAAGCGTAAAAAATGTATTTAGGCATTTTATTTTTTGTTTTTGTAGAGCAGCACTCTAATTTTCTGTAACTTTCCTGCAGTGTTATTTATTTTGATATGGCCATAATAACAAGAAACAGATGTACGATTTCCATATTCATAGGTTCTTTACGCATATAAAAGTTTTATTTCTTTTTTCTGAGATGTTATTTGATGTGCGTTACTTGAGATATTAACCAGTAATCATTGATGTTTGTAGGTTTTCAGTCACAAACCACATTGTAGGAATTCCTATACCAATTTGCCAAGAATGAAGTCAAGCACTAATAATCTTTTAGAGTTGTATATTAGTTCATGTAACAAAAAAATTTGAATTTTATATTATTTGTATTACTTTATCATGTAAATATTATTCTAGTGCACTAATTGACAAGTATAAAAAAATAAATTGTATATAAAAAAATATATACAAAACTTTTTAGGGACAAAAATTATTGCCCTCGATAGATTTTCAGTAACAAACTAATATTTTATCTTTAAAACGCTTTTTTGTGATGCAATTTACTGCTACTAAAACCACAATTTGTGACAACACAGATTTTCGTCAGTGAAAAGGGATATTCTGTGATAAAATCGCTTGAAGTTTGATAAATTATTTAATATGTGAGTAGAAAAATTTACGATAATGATTTTGGCGGAAAAAATTTATTGGCGACAGCTTCAAATGTCATTGAATCTTGAAATTTGCCGTTAAAATGTTTGTCACCAAAAGACACATCTTAGTGGACTTAAAATATCATCAGCGGATTTGTATATATATATAAAAAAAAAATCATCAGCGGAGCCTACATTTTCAGGGACAACAAGTCTCATCACTAAAAATGACTCTCTAAAGATGACTTTTTATTTCTTAAAATAATTTTCTCAACACCAAGTCTTCACAAAAAGTTTTGTATGATTTTTAAATTTTTAATGACAACTTCTGTTATCTCAGATTTCTTGTAGTTATGACTCTTGCAATATATTTGAAATTACTTAATGTTACTAGAAATCATAGTTGTCAAGTCATGATAAGTATTATGAATCAGAAAACATATTTTTGAATTATGACTCGTAAAATGTATCAGTTTGTAAGATTCAATAATAGGTAAAAAATAAAAAGAAATATAAAATATAACTTATGCATATCCTTGTGATATATATAAAATACTCAAAATAGTAAACTTAACCCAAAAATTAAGAAAGATACTTAAACATAAATCATAGATAAGTTCATTAGTCATATAATTTATAAGTAATTAATTTTTAAAACAATCTCAACTAATATTTTTCTTTGCATTTTTTGTAAAAGGCATAGACAATATTTAACGATATAATATAGTCCTGCCAATTCATTGTTTTGTTATATTTCTAAATAGCAAATTTGTATTATTACTTTATTTGTCATCAATTCATATTATTAGTTTTGTAACTCATTACAAATCATAAAATTTGAATTGTGAATTGTATAATTTAAAATTACTTCCGATTTAATTATCAATTCATATAGTTGACTTTGTAACTTATTATGAATCCTAAGATTCAAATCGTGAATTGTACGATTTTGATTATTATAATAAAAATGAAGATCTAACATGATTTAGGACATTTTTGGCAATGTACAATGTTTAATGGCTGCACTTTTTATGCATTTTTTTTAAGTCATTATTGATTTTGTTCCCCAATGTCGAAATGGCTCTTTTTGCCTCTATTTTCTTAGACATCATATTTCCTTGCGGAAATAGCAAGACAACATTTTACCTAACTAGGGTTGATAGCTTGGCACCAGTATCACATGAAAGTATGGGCAAAATGAATTTGAAGAAACTGAATATTAAGCATTTAAGTGTACCTTGCACTTTGATGATCATATTTGTTCATTAACCAACAAACGATAGGGAATAAGTATTGTCTTTCCTACCAAACATTGCAATTTAAATTATTTATATTTAAGGATAAATAAATTGAGAAATGTGAGACTAAACAACTTTTAATGTTGAGAGTTGAAGAGAGAAGGTTTTACCGTTACAAACTCCATAGTTTTTCTCTCTCCAACTGCATCCCGACGTCCAAAAATGCACCTCATTAAGCCACTTATTTAAGGCATCGCATCCTACAATAATTCCAATAAGATCATGTTAACATCATTAAGAGCACAAAAAATCACTCCCTGAACAATGTTTACAGTGGTTTAAAAATAGGATTTTTGTTCACTACAAGAAAGACATAATTTTCAACAGATGATATTTGTCGCAAATACTTAGAAATCGTGGTTTTTCGACAAATGTTTCTACCATCACAATCTATTGTTATTTTTGTTGTACGAAATTTCTTCCTATAGATATTTTTGTCACTATTTTCATTATTCTCTCTCATTTGCCATGTCTGTATCTTCTGTCATATTATATTAAATAAATATAAATTTTATTATATATGAAAATTTTAGTTTATATAAATATAATATTAGTAACAATTTGAATAGTAAAAAAGAGTTAACAAATAATGTTAATGATAATTATTAATAACTATTTTAATTGAGATAATTAATTAAATATTTATTTATAAATAATGTCAATAAAAAATAAAAAATATATTTATAAATTTTCAAAAAAATACAAAAACTCTATTCCAACAATAAAGTGGTCAAATACTGTCCAGCCACTATACTGTTGGAAACCATTGAAATAATTTTTTTAAAAAAATAAATTAAAAATAATTTTAATTTTAATTTATAAAAAAGTATGTTTGATTAATAAATAACAATGTTTGATTTTATCTTGTTAAAAATTTTAATTATATACATTATAATAATTAATAATTTATTATATATTTTTTAATTAGATATATCAATCTACATGAAGGAAACTTTTGAAAATAACTCTTCTAATTAGATATAGGAAATTCTTGCACCCACTCCTATCGTAAATTAAAAAAAAAAAACCTAGTTTGGTGCTCTATTATAAGGAGATACCTTTATTGAGATTTATGGTAGACTAAGAAGGTGATAGAGAAAAGGCAACTGTGCTTGGTAACAGGGAGCATCCAACCTTATGTTTCTCATCATTTTTATGTTCTTTATTTTTATTTTTTTCCATGAAATACAATAGTTTTCTTGTTAGGTTATGGAAAGTAGCTCAATTCTATTTTGATTCAATAATATATTTGGAGTAACTATATGCTATTATTTTAATGCATTTGGATAATTGTTCTTAGTTGTTTAGTAATAAACTAAGAGACTTTAAGTCTAGTTTAAATAGAGATTGAGAAGTGAAACTTAAATAGGTTATTCAAATTAACTTTTGAAAGGTAATGAGATACCAATAGGTAAATTTGGTTTAAAGTGATCTAAAGCATACATAACAAAATTGAGATACCAACACGGAAGAATCTGTGGCTGTTTAATTAATTCTAAAGAGGTATCAAAAGGTGAAAATACATTAATTAAAAAACATAATCATCCCTCATTGCTAAATCATTTGAGCCAATGTTTGTTATGAAAGTCAAATTAATAAGATTAAATCAAAACCCTAATTAAATACTTTCTCTTGTTTAGTTAGTTTGATTAGTTGATCTTAAATTTCATTGCTAGTAGTTAGAGTAACCTAGATTAGGTCATTTAGGAAAATTTAGCAAATTAAGCTTAATTAAAAAGTGTCCAATCAATTCGTGTGAAATTGTCCTCGTGCTCAAGTTAATTATTACTGATGTTTTAAAAATTAGACTAGAATGGTCATTCAATTGTAAAGACAATGAAGCAGCCATTATTTCAATCCATTTAACCCACAAAATTGGCCAAAAATAAAATCAATCAAAAATTGACCAAACTAAAGATTCATCGAATTATCCAATTTTTAGTAATAAACCTATGTGAGACAACTATTGCATTTAAAGGAGTCAGCACCAAAACTTATCATCAATATTCTCTCACCTTTCTTCAGCCTTTTCTTTGCCTCCATGTACCAACACATACCAAGGGCTACTAGCTAACATGCTCTGAAGATGGTACAGTGTCATCTTAGCTAGCTCATGATCATACTCGCTCAGATCCATTGGCGGATAGAGAGGGGGCCATGGAGGGTTGAGTACCCAAAAGAAGAACCTGATGAAGTGATTCCAATGGCGATGATGAGCCCAACAAGAACCATAGGAAGCATAAATCTAGAGCTCTATTTTGTTTCATAATAATAATAATAATAATAATAATGCCTTCTATCGTGATTCCTTTGCTTCACATATAATGGAGATAAAATCATTGCGGAGGCTACAACCATTATGGTGGCAGATTTGGATCCTCTCGATGTCAAGGATGCTCATGTTCTCTTATGTTCTCTCTAATGAAGGGATCTATTTCCTCCCAAAAAAATAATAGAAAAAAAAGTTTAAATTTTTAAGAAAGATGAGGCAACATGCGAGATTCCCAACATGAGGGGATCCCTTTCCTATGGTGGCAGCCAAAGATCTCTAGGATGAGCTCTAGCTTAAGTAAGTGTAGGTGGAAGCCAGTAGTGAGTTGAGCTCAAAGGTGATAACAAAGTGAGTTAATTTCAATGCTTTTAAAACCAGATTTATCAACAAATTGGTGAGCACACTAGTTGATGATCTAATAGTTTGATTATAATTAAACAATAATCAAATCGATAATAGTTAAATATATATTTTTAAAATTTTATATATTAAAATTTAATATAACCAAGGTTAAAAAAATTGGACTGGACCGGCTGGTTCGACCGGGAACCGGTCCTTAGTCCGGTTCAGTCGAGGTTAAAAATTGGTCAAGCAAAAAACCGGTCAAGAACCGGTGAAAACCGGTCTAAAAAACCGGTTTGAACCGGTCTGAAGCAATTTTTTTTTAATTTTTTTTTATAATAGAATAATTTATCTTAAATAAATTTGACAAATTAAAAATAGGAGGTAATAAAAAAGATGAGAGAGTTGAAATATGAATTTTTTTTTAAAAAGAAAGAGAATATAAGAAAAATAAAATGTGCATAATTAATTATTTTTTATACTTTCTTTCTATTATGTTCAATTTCCTTTCTCTCAAATATCAAGGTATTTACCTAAAATTATTATTTATTATTTTATTTTTTAATAATAAGTAGAATCTTAATATAATTTAAAAATTCTAAAAATTTAATATTAAATATTCTTAACTTTTAATCATAGATAATTTTTATTTTAAATTAAACATTAATTTTTGTAATATCTTAAGAAATATTGAATTAGTAATCAAATATTTAAAATTTACTAATATTTATTTGTTATATTAAAATTTTAATACATAAAATTTTTTAAAATAATATATTTAATTATTACCGATTCGACCACGGTTCAACCACGGTTCGACCAATGAACCGTGAATCAGTACCTCCACCAGTTCAACGACCAGTCCGGTTTTAAAAACATTGAATATAACAAATAAATTTTAATAATGTTTTAAAAGTTATTTTTAATTGAAAAATAAAAACTACCTTAATTAAAATTGAAAAATAATTAATATTAAAACTTTAAAAATTTTAAATTATATTAAAATTTTCCTTGTTATTAAAAAATCAAAAAAATGAAATAGAAAGAAATAATTTTGACAATTTACTTTAATATTTAAAAGAAATGCTACTAAGAAATAAAACATAATAAAAAGAAAAGTACTAAAAATAGCCAAACACGTCTTTTGGTTTCTCTAATATTCTCTTTTCTTTAAATTTCTTTTTCTTTCAACCACCTTTTTCTCCTTTTATCTTCTATTTTTAATTTTTTTTAAATTTGTCCAAAATGAACCATGTTACTTTCTAGGAAAGAATCTACAAAAAAAAAAAAAATTCAATGACTAATTTGACCAATCTAATTTTAATCAATTCAACCAATTTTTAATTAATTTTTTAACTGACCTATTTTTTTAACCAACTGAACCAAACTAAAAACTAATTCACTAGTTTTTCAATCAAACCGGTTGGTTAAATTTGATTTTGATAACTATGGTTAATTCATAATCAAAATTTAAACTGAGGCCAGAAATTTATAATGACTTCTAGGTGATGGGCTAAGGAATCTGACTAGAATTGAAAGGGAAAAGGTTTATACAAATGACTGTTCAAAAGTGGAAAAGGTTAAATAGTGAAATAGAAAACATGGACAAAAAAGAGTTGATTAGAAGATGACAAGGTTGATTGAAAGAGGAGATTCAGGAAAAGGATTTATAATGAGTGATTTGAAAACAACATGCTCCAGATACATTAAGAGATTTATGTATACTCCAAACCATAATCAAACTGTGGAAATTAAGAAATGAAAAAACAAATCTTATGACTCTTACTTGAATAATACTTTGCATAATTAATTTTACTAATTAATATACATAAACATTTGCATTGGTAAATAATAATAGAACCATAATGTTTTGATCCCCTTCATGAAAGAAACACCATTATTATTTATTATATTATATTTTTAATATATAAAATTAAAAAATATTTAATTATTATTAGTTCCACTATGATTCAACTACAATTAAACTAATAAATCACAAATTAATATTTCTACTAGTTCAATAATCAATCTACTTTTAAAAACACTACTTACTATTGTCATTTTAACCACATCAATATTTTAGATAGCCCGCCACTTAACTACCCTGCATAGGCATTGGCTTGGGACAGTTTAAGAGATAGAATGGCCTCAGTACAAGAATTTAATTTGTGACAGCCGATTGTGCCAATAACATTACTCTACTAATTACTTATTAGCAGGACCAAAAAGAAAAAGAAAGGAGGATTACAAACAAGGATTCGAAGAAAAAATTATTCTACAGGACTTGTTATCACTAAATACCACTAGTTTTAATTAAAGTTAGTGATAATTTATTATAAAATAATAGTAATAGGCCCTGTAGAATAATTTTTTTCAATTCTAAGTCCTTGTTTATAATTCTCCAAAAAAAGAATTTCCATTACTGTCCATCTCTTAGAGGAAGAGCTCATATCCAGCTCACAAACATTTTAGCAAACACCAAATACAGCTCATCAGACAAGGAAAATGAAGATTACAAGCTTAATTTTCAAACAATATCAAGAGAGTTCATAACTAAAGATATAGCTTTCAAATGTTGCTCCGCAGATCGATGAGAAGAAATCATGTCCGACCACCGATATTAACATCACTTTTACATGGCCTCGAGTATACTTATATATATATATGTCCCTATTGTTAAAAATGAAACGTAGAATTGATTTGGACTAAATATTTAGTTTGTAAAGTATATTTGTTTTATGGTAGGATTGATCAAAGGAAGACAGTAAGCAGTGGAGCAAGAAGACGAAATATCTTTATCATGCTCAACTCAAGGAAATGAAGGAGAAAGTGATACTTCCAAGCACCGAAAATTCTGTAGGGTGAAAATTTTGGAGACTTGGGAAGCTCCTAATCTCAGCGAGGCAACCGAGAAAATCAAAATCACAATGAAAATAATGAGGTTCACGTAATAAGGAGATGAAGTGTCAACTTCCAAAGCAGATAGAAAACACATTCATGTAGCATCAATATATTACCTGACATCAAAATATCATAATCCCAACTTTCTTGAAGTGAGTTTGTCCCCATGCAGCGTGACTTTCCAGCAATCAACATGGAATACAAATACAGAAAACTTTTTGGGAACAACTGCAAGTTAACAAACAGAAAGAAAGGGAAATGTTAGAATTAGATCTAATTAGTAGGCTAAGTTGTATATACTTTCGCCCCACATTGCTTGTTTTCTATGCGGTAGAGTTTTTCCTTGTTATAAATATAGTAAAGCATAATCCAATTTCTTGCGCTTTTCAGTAGCATTCTCCCTCTTTCTTTAGTCTCTTCAGAAAGAAAATCACCTCAACATTGAGAATGTAATCTAATATATTATGAGTGATATTATTTTGTTTGGGACTTGTTGGACAAGATCGCTTTTCAATTTAAATTCAGAAGGCACAGAAAAACATTTCAGGTCAAATAAAATATCTGAGTATTGGTAGTTTAATAGTTTTAAAAATAAATAATCAGGGCACTTAAGTAATGGCACTGTCAAAATCAATCTTTTCTGATGCATTGAGGGAGAAACATAAACACAACTTTAGATCTTGTCCAAAACCTGCTATCTGCAGTAAAGGTGATCCCGGCACTTCTGGGCTTTCCTATGGTGCCAAACACAGACTAAACATATAACCCAAAGAGGCTATAACTTACAAATCTCAATTATAATTTCAGTCAAACAACATTCTAGGAGCATGACTGGACTTATGTGTTCAGTCCTCAAAAAACCTAACCCATCAAAGGGAAACATCTCAAGCTAAGCAAATTAGACATTTTCATATCATATTTATATTCAAAAATGCACTTTCTATGCTTGTGAGTTACATTTTATTTGAATAGACTGCAATATTATATATATTGACTATTTATAATTGCTCCTGAATCCTGATTAAATTATGTTAAATTTATAAAATACAGGTAAAGATTACTCAGAATTATAAACCATGCATGGGAACGAATCATCAAATTAAGGAAAAGCATATGCCCCCCCCCCCCCCAACAAAAAAAAATTGTTTCCATAATGTAAAGAATAAAATAGAGAGAGAGAAATGCTTTGGAAAGCTTCAATAATGGGAGATTTGTTTTACATACATTCACAATAGTGAAAGTTGTATAGCTTGAGATGCAACCAATGTGAAACTTATATAGTATTAAGAAGAAAGATTAACCAATATTATTCCATAACCCCCACCCCAACCCACCGCGCTCCCCCCCCCCCCCCCCCAAGAAAAAAAAAGCTGGAGCATATAAACCAAATGCACCAAACTTGTTACAAAGAATGCAACCCTTGAGATTGAAAGAATTCCAATCAAACGTAATAGAAGAGGAAAACAACTAACTGAAAATATCAACAAGTCAGCACTCCCTCTGTGACAAAATATTATAGACACGTTAACTTTTTGATGGGAGGCAGCTGTAAAAGATGACCTGGAATATAGAACAAAGGTCTTAAAATGGTTGGAGCACACAAAAGTTACCACGTGCCAATTTGGAACATCACCAAGGAGGCTGAAAAATAACACTTCTAAAAGTACATATAGAACACTGCTACAATAGGAGGTAAAAAGCACTGCTAAAAGTGGGTAAACTTGTTGGTATAATGCACAGTGGAAAGCATGGTTGGAGTGACACACCCAGTGAAAAGCACTGCAAGAATGATGCACAGCAGGAGGAGCAGTTGGAGTAACACGGCTGGAGAAAAGTGCTGCCATTATATGATGCTCAGCAAGAAGAGTGGGCAGAATGATGTGCAACCAGAGAAAAATGGCTGAAATGATGCACAACCTTAGAAAACAAAGGAAGAACAACCAAAAGAAGTAGCCACATATTTACCAGGAAAGTAATCAGAGTTTTGTTAGAAAAATGGTCAGAGACTGTAAAACCACTGGAGTTCATCCAGGGAAAAAGGCCAAAGAATCACCCAGAAAGTCGCTAGATGACTGCCAGAGATGGTGGCTGGACTTATGCTGGAAGAGGGGCGGGAGGCTTGCCAAAGAAGGGGGCCTAGAGCTCCCCCAAAGAAGTCGGCAAAGCCTCAACTGAACTACAGAACTATTGTAGGCTTATTCTTCTCTCTCCCTAAGCACTCTCATACCATGTAAAGAATAAAATAAAGAAAGTGAAAGCTTTGGAAAGCCTAGATAATGAAAGTCTTGTATTACGTATATTCATAATAGGGTGAAGGTTCTACAGCTTGAGATATAACCAATGTGGGAGTTTAATAGAAATCAAGGTAGTATGAGATGCCAAAGACCTATGTTGGGTGGTATGGGATGTTCAATGGAATACTTGAGTAAAGTAATCCTCCCGCTTAATAATTAACTTTTGAGGGAGGGTTTCCCACCTTACTTGGATGTGTATCAATTAGTATCAGAGTTGGTGGTCGGCAACTCTGGAAAGAGCTACCTGTAGAGGGTTTTGACCGGTAGAGAGTTGACTAATAGAAGACTGAGTAAAGTGTCTTTAAGTGAAATGTCACAAAGTGTAGCCGCTGGGATTTCGGCTTTCTAAAGATGGCCAATTGATGGAGACTAAGGTAAATATGGGATGCCAAAGTCTCACATTAAATAATATAAGATGCTTAATAGTTTAAGTAAAATGGTTCTCCTACCTCAATGACTAACTTTTGAGGGAGGATTCCCCACCTTATTTTGGTGTCCATCAAACTTATATAGTATAACAAAATAAAGAAGAAAGATAACCTAATATTATTCAAACACATTCATATGAGCATGCAGATGTGTCAATTCAAGAGAGAACTCAAAATGGTGGAAGGATTACCTTGAAATTTGTTATCTTCAGTAATTATCCCAAACACTTCTGCTGTTTCACGAATCACAATGCCACAAACTCCAATATAAGAAGTTACTTTACAATCCACAACTGCAAAACATAGTTGAAAGCACTTAAGAGAGTGATATTCTGGAGATAAACAGATAGCTATGGAGGAGGTAGGGATTAAGATAATATTTCTCAATATTTATTGTAGTAGTCTTAAAAGCCTATCTCTTTTACTAAACTACAAAGATTAAATAAGTTGGTCCACCAAGCAAGAAATCAGAGAAATGCATTTTTAACAATTTGGATCATAACATAGCCTTCAAGGCCTAAAATACATCCTGCATCAGCCCTAACAACTAATTTTTAATTCAGGATTTAGAGACTATGAAACTGCCTGCAGACCTGAAGTTATCCTGATTCTTGAGTAATGTCAAGGCAAAGGGGGTTTAAACTAGAGATTCCCTCCTTAGAGAGGAAGAGCCAACTCCTGGTCTGTAGCCTAAACAACACAAGATCATCTTCACTTTTAAACTTACTGCCACGATAAATACATATTGATACTGATGGAATATGGGCTATTTGATATGGTACTTAAATAGGGTGGTTCTCTCACTTTGATGTTAGCTTTTGGGAGAAGGTTCCCTACCTTGTTTGGGTGCCTATCAATTGGTATTAGATTTAGTAGTCAGCAACTCTAGAAAAGGCTACGTGTAAAGAGTCTTGACCAGTGAAAGGCTAAGTGATGTTCCACATAATGTAGTCCCCAAGACATTGGCTTTCCAAAGGAGGCCAATTGATGGAAACCAAGATAATATGACATACCAAAGTCCCACATTGAATAATATGGGCTGCTTAATGGGGTATTTAAGTAGGGTGATTCTCTCACAAGCTAACTTTTGGAAGAAGGTTCCCACCTTGCTAGGATGCCCATTAGATACATGTAATTACTCACAGTAAACATCATTAGCTTTTTCGAACAACACAAAATAGGTTTTGATAAATCTTGGTTCGTCAGCAAGAGCAATTTTAGCACATCTTTTGATGCACATTGATTACATATGTACATACTAACACCTAAGTAGCTTCTAGAAGAAAGAATATGGTGTTCAGTCAGTTACAAAATAATTTCCCATTAACAAAGCATCATAATAAATTTAGAAAGATGTTAACTCAGGTTAAATGTGAGTCCAAACAAGATCACGTATTGGAACCTATTTTGGCATTTATGATGAACGTGAAAAAATTATACTTAAAATTCCTAACTCAATGCAAAATAAGCATAGCAAAATCAAGTGTTCTCGAACCTAGAATGATAGCGCCGTGTAGATCTGCATCAAGAAGACATTGAGCCAATTGACTTTTCCTGGAAAATTGACCGTGTTCATGGTTATAAAAGCCATCATAGAAAGAATAGGAATCATATGAAATCAGTTAACAATGAAGAAGGAGAGAAGTACCCAGCAGAGTTAATAAGTTGTCTGATATAACCTTTCCATAATTCATGCATTGGCCTGAAAATATTGAATCTGTAATTCAAGTGGACAATAATTAGACAACAAAAAGAATATCATTGTTACAAAGTAGATAATAACAAGTTGTTGAAAAGATTATTTGCACTTAACAGGAAAATATGAGCAACAAAAAGAAAAGAGAAAGGACTCCTTGAAACACCATGGACACACTACCACATTCCACAATTACAGATCTAAGGAAACACTAAAAAGGATCAAGAGTTGGCCAAATGTGCAGTTTAGAAAAGATAAACTTACTGATGGAGCTCTTGAGGAAGATCCAATGTTCCATGCTTTTTATGCTGTTTCATAGACATGCGTTTCTTAGATCGTTTTGAATGAATTTGCAAAGCCCTAATGCGAGAACCAGAAGACGCCCCACATCTTGGTACATAATTATCAAGAAGGATCCAGTTATCAATTTTCATGCTTCTTGATCCTTGCATGTACTTTGAGGCTGAATCTCCCTTCTGAAGAAGCTCATGCAATATGCTATCTACTGAACTTCCTCTCTCAGCAGAAAACTGCATGATCTAAGTCAGAAATGGAGAAAAATTGGGGGAAAAATTCATCTTTGAAATATAAAGACAGGGAAATTTCAAAGTTTCTGGTTAGTAGTAGGAAAATATATGATCATTTTTCTTGATAAAGGGGAATATATATCATCTTTGAAATATGAATACAAAGAAACTTCAACATTTTTGGTTTAGTCCTAACCTTTATAATGTTACATAGTGAAAGTTTGATTTTTTTTTTTTTTTTTTTGAGCAGAGTGGATGTTTAATATAAATTGCTCAAATTCAAAACTTTTCTTAACCTTGACACATGGGTTCCAAGCAAAGGAATACCTCCTCTTTAGTTGCTAGCAGATTTTCATGTACAGTCTGAGAGAGCTGTGCATACGTTGGATCACCTTGTTCAGTGTCTGCAGATAACTATTAGTTTTTTTCTTTGGTCTCTATAAATTGAAAATGTTTAGAATACACACACACTCTCACTTATATTTATGTATATCATGTACAAAAGGGTAAGCATTACACAGACTGTCTAGTACCTTGCAAAGTAGCCTGGCCAGAGAAAGTGAAATTCCCTAAAAGGCCAAGATTAAGAGAATAAGCCAAATGCCAAACGAGACAAAATATCTAGAAACTCATTGTTTAATGCAAATTCATAAATAAACAACAAATCCAAAACTTTGGCCAGCATGGCAGGATGCAGATGTATCATATGAAATACAAGGTGAAAATAAAACACTTCCCAACACAGTTAAGCTGTACATAATGAAAACCCATTAGGTGGTATGGAGTTTATAGAATGGATTTTAATTTCTAATATAATCACAATATTAAATTCATCAACATAAAGGCAAGGAATAAAATATCTGACATTTTGTAAGTGGCATCTTTTGTCTAATGGGGCAAACCATTTATTACAGATCTCTCTGATATCAAAACTGATCTTATACAAAGCAAAACAGTAAATGTACTTTTTCTTGACTATGGGAAATATAAAACTATATCACCGTCAATTTTAAATCATAAAAGGTTACAATTGGATTCTCCCATTAAAGAATAGCAATTGACTACACATCTAGGTGTACAGCACTGTTTCAATGCACAAAAAACCACAAAGGACTACAGAAACATCACAAGTGTTTAAGCATGGAATCAGCACACATTTTATAAAAGGGGGGAGGAAAAAAAAAAGGGAAGTCCAATCAAATGTAGGTGCTTAACTAGAAATAGGGTAGGGCTGATGTGACAGAGTAAAAAAGTATGCATCAATACTACATTCAAAATGTTTCCCAAAAAATAAAAATAAGAATAAAGTTTGTGAAACATTGTAAAGAGGAAAACACAAACAGAGAAATTGAAAGTAGAATTACCTTTCTTGGAAAACATGCTCAGGGAATGTGTGTTTGATGGACCACATAAAGGCAATGAAGAATCAGTAGAGGTATAACTTGCAGTATGATGTTGTTTCCCATCTTCTTTTATACTCTTTTTGCCTTTCTTTTGTTGTGTGAGAAGCTCAGCTTTTGCAACAGCAAATCTTCTCTCCAATGCCTCCAATGTGCGTTTCCTTGAATCTTGAGTGACTGACTCTGCAGCCATGGACACCTTCTTGCCATATGAATAAGAATAAAACCAATATGAATATGTGATCAAAATACACCTAAAGCAGTCAAGTAGCCATATATCCTTAGATAAAAAACAAATGTATAAACAGCCATGAAAAACAGTGGATTAGACTATCAAACCCTAAACACACAGTGAATGCAGAGTCATATACTATCAAACCTAAAGAAGAAAACCCCATGATACACTCTTAATAGGTAGCATCTTTTTTTTGTTTTTGTTCTTGGGTAAAGGAATTATCCATTAAAAGAGACAAGTAGATAGCAGGAGGCCAAGAAGTTCTACTAAGCAAACAGAAAAAAAGGAAAAGCAATCTGAACGAAAGAGCACAATGTGGTAGCTCAGCAAAGCATTACAATCCCTCTGCAAATGCAGAATGAGTTCAAACCCATGGGAAGGCCAAGAAAACAACTCAATCCCAAAGTAGCTATGATAGAAATCTTTGGCTAGAAAGTGAAGTACTATGGCCTAACCATAATCTAGGCCTTTCACTCCCTAATCCTCCTAATGCCCCAATACTATGTACAGAAAGCGCTCTTAACTATCCAGGCAAACCCACTGCTCATTCAAGATAGCAAAATGCTTATTCAAAAAATGCCTGGACAGATCACGAATTCATGATTTTTGAAGGCCATTCCATCCCAAAAGTATAAGTTGTTAAGAGAAGGCCAACGAATGACTTTATTAATATCTTTAATGTGCCCCATCATGCGACAGCCCTTCAAGCTTGAACACGGACAAAGCACAAGCCTGCCATACCTTGTATTAAATTTTTCTTTAATTTTTTGGGTAGAGGAAATTAAATCAAATTTATAAAGTATGAGACTAACAAGGATCAAACTCTAGACCACTAGGTCATGAAGGCTCGCATAGCATGTCAAAATCCATTTCATCACAAAAACTTAAGCTATTCAAAGAAGGTCCATGAGTGACATTATAAATACCTTTAACAACGATGAAGAAAAAGATGAGTAGCTACAAACTCCAAGAACACATAACACAAATGTTAGGAGATAAAGCCTCTTGTTGCCTACTCATCTAAAGCAAATTATTTGTTTTAATCTTATTGAGTACTAAAATCCAAATAAAAGATCTAACCTTAGATGAACATCTTAACTTCTAAAAAAAATGGCTAAAACTAGATTTTACCCATTAGGGATCCAAACCAAGTATTGGAGGGAAAGATTTGCCAATTTCAACAACAAAGAAACCCAAGAATCAAATTTGTTTATCTGAGTAGTCAGTTTAAATAAATTAAGAAAGAACCTAGGATGGCTAGTTAACCAATTAGGTAAGAGCCTTTGGGTATCCCTATCATTAAGGTTCCAAAGGGGGAAAAAAAATAAAAGGAAAGGCACATTCCAAGATAATGAAAATGGAAACCTCGAACAACAAAATACCCAGAGATGGGACTCTGATGCAAAGGGAGAGGCAACAAATGAGTAAAGCATTACTAGAAAAAGAAACTCTACAATCCACAAGCCCTCCCAAAACTGAATACCACACATCACCCAAATGCGAACTAAAGAAATAAGGAAGGAGTATATATCTGCAAAATAGATTTCAAAAGACTCAAAAGGATAGTATTAATTGAATAGTGTAACCCTGCACCACTTTGGGTGCAAACATGCGACTTTGATATGCTTTACAAGATTTATTTTATGCCCATATATATATATATACATGTAACAGACATAAGTGCAAGCATAACCATCATTGAACCAGCAATCAAAACCTATAAAGAACAGGCATGAATTCCAGCAAAAGCAAAGGCCACCTCTATCATCAAATTAAAACAACACAAGGAAATTTACAGGGTGTAGAGAAACAAAGAATAACTAAATGGGGCAAACCAACTTCTTACTTAGCCAAACACCTTATGTGTCTATTTATAAATTGTCTTTTACATCAAGTACAAGGGTTAGTATGTGTAGAAGAAGCCCAAACCCACTAATCACTAATACACTTAGTTTACCCTAATTTGTCACACACTCAAACCATTCTAACCCAAGGATAACTGAAATAATGAGTCAACAACCTATCAGCACCTAGGTCTAGTCAAAAGCACAAATATACCCATAAGTTCTAACAGCCAAAATAGGTGAAATAACATATAAGCATCTAAGTTAATGTGAAACGTGACCAAGTATGAAGTACTGCCTAATAGAAAAATTTGAGCCACTAAAAGCCATGATCTTCCCTTTCTAAATAATTTAAAAAAAAAAACCCACATAGCATATAAAAGCAAATGGCTTTCTTCCACCCATTTGTCTTCTCATAATGATTTTATGAATTTATCATATTTTTTTGGTTATTTTTAGCTTAAAAAAAAACTATATGGTGTCTTCCTACATAAACACACTACCAGTAACATACTAGCTTGGCTACTAGAAATTAACTTCCTAAGAGAAAATACACAAATTATAAGATCATGAATGAAGCAACAATGACCAATGTCACTTCATATAATAGAAAGCACAATTGGCCAATAATATTAGTTCCCAACATTGGAGTTAAGGAGTGGTGCTTCATAAAGCACAATTTAAAAGTTCATTAATGGATATGCTTTTATATCTAGCAATCCATCTAAACCTGTTAATATAAGAAAATGGATAGAATTCCATACCAATGAACCTATAGTATATAAAATAGCAGAAAATTTCTAAGTTGGACAGTGCAGCCATTTAAACACTAAGAGGACAAGGAAATTTACTCCGTTGAGGGTTGACCCAGGTGAACCAAATTCTTTATAGCGGAAACTTGTAATTTTTCACTGATCCACTAAATCCAAAATCTTCATAACTATTGCCATTTAGGGTTAAAGCAAAATAGATAGAAAATTTAGGGCTGTAAACAAACACCACACCACACCAGCCCTCTATGCTTTCCTTTATTGATAATAATCTCAAAATACAGTTTAACCATAAGATAAACTCCTAAAGAGCAAGATGAATAATAGAGCAGTCAGAAGATAACTGACTTTCCTATGTGCAGAATAAATCTAAAACAATAATACTAAGAGATAACTATTGGACTCCGAAACAATGATAAACTCTAAGACTCAAGATTATAATAAATCCTAATCCATTAGGAGTTCCACTTAAATAGAATTTTCAAAACTCCTCCTCAAGCTGAAGATTATACAAGCTTCAGCTTGTTACAAATAAAAGCCAATTTAGAATAAAAGAAACATATCCAGACTTAGAAACCTAGACACCTAGACATGGCATTGCAATTCACATGGTTGCACAATTGCAATTCAAGAACTTTCAGTAACTAGCAGTTCCCCAGTTCCTCTAATGATGTCCTCAGTAGGCAAACAGCTTCCAAAATTCTCTGACTAGCTTCTCATGAGTGCCCTTCAACATTCTCCTAGCTGCTCTCCACATTGTCTAGCACAACAACGCAACTTCTAGATATCTTAAACCTATTTTTTGTAAGTAGTCCCCTTGACCTTCTCCTAGCTGGTCTCCACTACTTGGGTTGCTCAACAGGGTACCCAACAACACTAGTGCTAAAGTTTTGAAAGTACCAAATTCAAAATATTAAACTATCACAACCAAAGAAAAAAAAAGGGAGAAACAGCGAGGTGACTTTGTTCAGACAGGAGAGCCTTGCGGTGGATGAAAGTGCTCTGATAGAAGCTGTGATACTATGTTGAAAAATAGGGTCAAAGTAAAATAGATGGCAGAATTTAGGGCTGAAAATAAACACCATACTCTATGCTTTCCTTTATTTGTAATAATCTGAAAATAGAGTCTAACTATGAGAAAAACTTCTCAAGGTAAAGATAATAATAAAGCAATATGAAGATAACTAACTTTCCTATCTCCAGAATAAACCTAAATAGTCCTAAGAGATATAAGACTCTTTAACAATAATAAACTCTATGACTTTAGATAATGATAGACTCAAAAACCTTAGGTAATTTTTTTTATTGAAGAAGTTGTACTGAGTAGAAAAGAAAGACTCTAGATAATAAACTCCTAATCTAGTAGGAGTTTCACTTAGGTAGGTTTCTCAACAATAACCAATGGAAGTGAACAAAGTCTTCATAATCATGGTTGCCAGAGTTTTAAGCTCTCAAAACAGATGAAAATTCCTAGTGTAATGCCTTAAATAATACTTAGGTTTAAGAACAAAATACATAGCAAATTAAAACAGAAATTCTATATTAGACAGAACACAAAGATGGAACAATAACTTCTCAAGGTTAACTAAAGATTTTTTTTTAAAGCCACAAGTGCATGTGACCAGGAAGGTTTTCTTGTGTACATACCCCATTCATTAGATAAATTTAATTCCACTAATCCCTGGCTGCAAAATATTAGAATTTCGATGTCCTTCCAATGCTCTCTCTCTCTCTCTCTCTCTCTCTCTCCACTATCTCCCTGGTTCATAAACCCTCTTGGAACCCCACAAGGCCCGCTCTCTTAGAATTTCAATTAGCATTTCTACAAACAAAAAACGAAAAAAATGGCAAATTAAACAATGGAATTGAACAATGTCTTCATAGTTATGGTTGCCACTCTCAAAAACATGAAAATTCCATGTGTACCCTGGACAGTACTTACGCTTAAGAACAAAATACATAGCAAATTAAACAGAAATTTCATATTAATAAGACAGAACACGGAGAAGAACAATAGCTTCTCAAGGTTCAGAAACTAAAGGATTTTTTTAAGCCACAGATGCATGTGACTAATATGGTTTTCTTGGCCACAAACCCTGTTCATTATATTAATTTAATTCCAATAATTCCTGGGTACAAAATATTGGAATTTTACTTTTCTTGCAAAGCTCTCTCCATCTATCTCCCTGACTCGAAAACCCTCTTGGAACCCCACAAGGCCTGTTCTCTTCGTATTTCAATCAGAATTTCTACAACGAAATAAAAAAAAAACAAAAACAAATAAACAAATGCCAGAAGAAATAGCAAGGCAAGTAATATGACAGCCTTAGACCTGATCTCCTGCCGGGGACCATTTTGCTGCTTCATAAGTGTCATGCTACTTAATAAAACAAGACTTAGCATTCGGTATTTCGATATACAAACAAGGGCTGATTCTTCTTGTATTTTCACCAAAGTAGGACTCACCGGGAAAGCAGAGTGCGGTGGCTGTGGTGGGCAGGTGGAGGCGGAAGGAGAACGACGTCGCCGGCCGCTGGTAGAGGCCGAAGGCAGTGGCTGCCTGCGACAGCGCTGGTCACGAGTGGTGGTCGTCCTTGCGTCGCCGACGGGCGTCGCTGGTGTGCGCGACGGTATGGCGGGGGTAGTCAGGGAGCTGTGACGTGGATAGTGATTTCTGGAGGGACTAGATCATTGGACTTTAAATATGACAAAATTTTTAATTCTTGATTAAAAAATTATATATTTATTATACTTAAATTAAAAAATATAATAATAAAAATATAGAAAATTATATATAAATTTTTAACCAAATAAAAATAATTTAAATATAATTTTTATATTATAAATATATCAATAAAAATATGATAAATATATAATTTTCAAAGATAAATATATTATTTTTACAATTCTTATATAATTGAGTATTTTAATAAAAATTTTTATATATGTCATTTTTTATTAAAGAATCTATTAGTAAAGATATAAAAAGTTATATGTAAGCTTAATTTATTTTAGGTCATAAATTTACTTTCTATATTAATAAATGTTTCGCAGTTTTAAATAAAAATAAATAAGTAATGGTAAGTAAATAATTTGATGTAAATATTCAATGATAAAAGATGAAAATTGTAATACCAAAAAAGATATTATTTTGTATAAAAAAATATGCAAATTTAAACCATAACACTTAATGAAAATTTCAGTGTAAAAGAATTGCAGTTTGTATTTCCAACAATTTGTGGTTTAAAATGAATATAAATCAATTGCGAGAACTAAAGTAAGTTAGGAACTGGTAATAAATTTAATTGAATTAAGATTTGTAAACACTTTATTTTTATAATTTAACAAAACATGCAATATCATATCCTAAAATTTATAAATATGGATTATTGAAAAATAATAATAATTGACTCTAAAAAAATTAATTAAAGTCTATTAAGCTTAAGATTTAATTAAATTCAATTAGAATAGCCCAAAGTAGATTTCTAAATAAGCTCTACTCAAATTTAGCAGAGCCTAAAATCTAGATTATTCAAAAACTAGATCCATGCCCCAAACCCATGACTCAACTCATTAGGAACCGAATTTTTAACCAAACCCCCTTATTTGAGAAGCAACTCCTAAAGCAATCAAGAGGAGAGAGAAATTTTGAATAGAGAGAAAGTACTAGGGCAAGACTTTGGAGCCAATAATAAGAAAGTGTTTCTGACTTAGGTGTGTGAAGAGAAAAACATTCCTCTTCTTCTCTTTTTTTCATTTGAATCAACTATCTCTGAATTTGATGAAATTTAATGAAACTTTGATGAAATTTAATGAAACCCTAAATTGGTATATTTGAAAATTTTGATGTATTCTTTGTGGATTTGTAGAAGAAAAGGCTTAATCATCTATTGGATAAGTAAACTTCCTCTATTTTATGATGTAATTCTTCTCCATATGAATTTCCATGACTGATTTTTATATGGGCGAACTTTATATGCGAAAATTTAAGAGAAAGTGGTGAACCATTGTGTTGATTTGAACTTTTGCTCTTAAATCAATGTTTTTGAACCTTAAGAACTTGGGTAAGTTAAGACATTATCATTGAAAGTATTTTTGGTTAATAGAATTATGGGTCCTTTTGAATTAATGGGTTATAATGGTTTTTTATGGTTGTTATAAGCTTATTTTTCTTCTTGGTTACTATTTGTGGCTATTTTAAAAGTGAAATTTATTGCTTGAGGTAACCAAAGTTTCATTTCATTCATATTTATTGTGGAATTATATTTATAACTTGTATGTGCTTATTGATATTTTATATGATGCCATGTTTAAGTTTAATTATTGTATTTATTTCATCATGAATCTCATGGGTGTGTCTTAATGACTATTATACACCTCGTGAGTGTGTTTTGATAAAATTGATAGTATGTGGACCTTGTAGGTGTGTCCTTATAATTGGTAGGATGTGTGAACCTCACATATATGTCATGCCCACTTAGAGTTATTAGCTAATAATTGTGAGATTTTATTGTCAAACATGCTACTTTTGATTTGTTGAATATGACATGATGAATTAAGAAATTTATCATGTACAGCTCTATGCTTGTTAGCATATATGAATGTAAATGGAAGTTGTTGTTACTTATTAAGATTTTATATCTCATCTTGGCTGTGGGCTAACATTTTATAGATGAAGGTTTGGACTCTAGCAAGGACAAGCAACCGAAAGTTTAATTGGACTAGAATAGGCTCCCTTTTGGATAGCCTATAATTTAGTCATATATTTTGGTAAATTTGTATCTAACTTACAACTTATGATATGATGATGTCAAATGTAAGATTTTATTTTTCGGATAATTGTACATATGAGAATGATAGTTAGGATTTTAGTTCGTGTCTAACTTTTTATTTCAGATCTCACATATAATTATGGTATATTTTGTAATAGCTTATGAATGATTTTGAATCTTGATCACCTATGATTCTTATGGTTTGTATGGTAATGTTGAGTATTAATTATCACTTGGTTCATTATGGACTTCTATTTAGTTGGTCATTTAGGAATAGATGAAGGTTTTTGGATGTTGATTCGGGAGTGATGATATGACAACTCTTAAATGTGTGTAGGTGCTTGAGGATGTGCCATAGTCATATTTTGAATTTGTGAATGTTTTGTGGCTTTAAGACTTGGAACAACTTTCTTTTAGCATTTGAAATCGTTACATTTTGTTTGGAGCCAAATGGTTATGTACTAGTGATTTTAAGTATATGAGTTGTCCAAATTGGTTGTTTTTGCTGTCAAAAAATGGAGTTACTTCTATAGAGTCAATTTTCTAGTTTTTCATCTTAAACCTATCATTTATGGGAATCGGAAAGATTAAAATCATGTTTCTTAAGTCCCTACATCATTAGAGACCATGTCTTAAGCCATTAGAGGTGTTCCATAATCATTTGATTAAGATCACGAAGGGATAGGGTATGCATCTTAAATAGCTAAAATTTTGGTTCTTGGTTGACATTAGGTAATTTCTTCACAACTCAATTTTCTTATGTCGCAATGTGAAACATGTAAGGAGTGGAATTTTGGACCAGAAATGATTTATGTTGTGGCACAAAAATTTTATGTCATAGGTAGATTATACTTTAGAGAAAAACTTGGCCTGACAAGATTTAAATTGCAGTGCAATTTTTCTCGGCCATAATGCAAATCGTGACTGGAGCATAAGAAGGGTATGTTACGAGTTTTTGAGGAGGTTCTTAGTGGAGTTTGATTAGGGTATTCCTCTAGGACTCCTAAGTAAGTGTTTTAAGATTTTTAATGAGACGTTTTGGAATAAGAGTGATAGCTAAAAGCTCAATAATTGAATCACGATTTCACTTCCATTGTTAGGTTCATGTGAGTGTAAGATGAAAAAGGATAAGGTTGTATGTTAAATTAACTACATTTAGGTTTTGGTTAGTTAGGAATTTAACTTAACTTCATTTATAATATTATAAGTAATCTAATGGAACCTAGTGAAAAATATTAATGTTAGTATTCATTTACAATAGAAGGTTATAATTGGTTTACCTTTTTGGGATACTATAGTTATTTTCCTACTAAATTAGATGATTTCCTTAATTAAATCCATAAATTAGTTGTTAATTAGAACTAGGTCTTACATGTAACAAATGAAGATTAAAACATTACAATTTTTACATTTAATTGAAATAGGGTTTATAAATATTTTGCCTTGTAAATAATTTAAGCCTTTTTCTCTTATTAATGAGAAAGATTTATAATACTATAAACATTCAGTAATAACTAATTTAAAAGATTATTTATGTTTATCAAATTATAATATTAACTATAAGAGCAAATTACATAATTTTTTCTTGAATTTTATTGAAATTACATTGACTTCTCCTCTATTTTCAAAATATATATAGACCCCTGAAACAATAAGCTATCTTACACTTTAGTTCAATTTTAAACTTTTTAACTAAAATACTTTCAATTAACCTAAATACATTTTTTTATACTAAAAAAATTAAATAAATGGTATTTTGGTTGAAAAATTTAAAATTAGATTAAAGTGTATGATAACTTTTTTGTTTTGAAAAGAGTTTATGTGTATTTTGAAAACAGAAAGGAAGGTTCTGTAATTTTAGCCAAACTCATAAAAAAAAATGTGATCTATCTATTTTATTCTATTATATCTAATAAAAGTTAATTGCACATCATTGCCTTTCCACAATTCATTCCTGTTCATTACTATTCATATCTTTTTTCCCCTTTTCTCTAGCTAAACTATTTATGTTTCACATCATTATTTTCCACCATTCATTTCTGTTTATTAATCTTCATCTTTGTATTTTTCCCCCTTTCCTTGGCTAAACTATTCATGTGAGTTTATCATTGTCCCTCAAGCCTACTTATTTTAAATGGTGAAAAATAAATATTTAATAGCAAATTTTCGAGCCTCCCATTAACCATTTTTTCTCTTCTTACTATCTTCTAGTTTGTTCAACTTTTCTTCTCACTTTTATTCTTTTCCATTTTTTTTCTAGTTGATTTTATCTATCAGTTGAGTGGTTACCATTTTTTGTTGAAATTTTTTATCTTTCCTTGTTTATCTATTAAATCGATCTCATTTAACGAATGCTTTTATGTTTCAAGGTTGAAGAGGATTTTGGCGCTTTATTTGAACGAAGGATGAGCTTCCATTTTCTCACTCCCAGGCCTTTGTTGAATTTTCCTTACATTGTTGATGTATTATTTGGTGAATTTGTGCTGTTCAACTAGCCCCTTGAGCATTTGAATTTAAAATTTTGTCTTTTCAATTTAGCTATGATTGCTACATTTCATTTAAATTGTTGCTATATTATATTGGTGAATTTATGTTATTCGACTAGCCCTTTGACCATTTGGATTTCACATTTTGTCTCTTTAATTTACGTATGATTATTAAATTTCATTTAGACTATTGATATCATATTTTGATGAATTTATGCTCTTTAAATGGCCCTTTTAGCATTTGAATTTCACATTTAATTCAGTTATGATTGCTGAATTTCTTTTACACTATTGATATCTTATTTTGGTGAATTTGTGCTCTTTAGCTAACCCCTTTAGCATTTGGATTTCACATTTTGTCTCTTTTAGTTATAATTAGATTAGATATACATAATCTATGTCTATTTTTTTAGGTCTACAATTGACATGGTTTTCAAGATTTTCTTTCCCTCTCTTTATAGTTAGCTTATTTGTTTAGTGAAAATGTTTTTAAAATGTAGTTTGTATTGACTGATATGATTGATTAGATTGTCTCAATTAATGCTTGAGCTCTTTTTTATCTTTCATTTCCTCTATTCCTATTTACTTCATCATCACCACTGTTTTTGCGTTTTTGCTCTTTAGACATCTCTTGGGCTAAGTTCTATTGCTAACAAGGTACTTAAATCAAACTTTATCTTCAAACATATGGGGTATGAATAAATAAGATTAATTTTGTTGCTTTTTATTGCTTCTTCTTGTAAGTTTTCCTTGCTAATGTTTCTTAGGTCTTTCATATTATCTAATATAATTATTATTTCTCATTATGTTTATTTTCTTCTACTATAAAAATTGTAATTTTCCATTGTTGACTGTTGTTATAGCTTTCTTGACTTTCCTTTGGTTGCATTGAGTCTTGCTTTGTTTATAATAGTTTGTTTATGTTTATATGCTACACCCTACTTATTTCTAGACTATAATTGCTATGCCTTTACAATGTTGTTTTTAATGCTCTTTGAGTGAATGGACACTTTCTCCCCCTTTCTAAATGCTTGGCTGTTCTTATTGATGTTCTTATAAGCAATTGTCCAACTCATGGGATACAACAAATATTCTCTCCAACCCATAAATTCCAGAAGTTCTTTAGGGTATGTTTGGTTGGAGGATGTAATAGTAAAAGAAATATAAAATTTGAAATAGGTGATGTTAGGTGAGATAGGAAATGACTATTTTACCTTATTTTTAAAAAGGTAATTCAATAAATAGAATAATAAGTATAAGAGTATAATAGATATTACACAAGTTATGTAAAAGGATTATGTTCGCGATACAATAAACTAAACGGAGCATTAGATGCATAGTAGGTTAGCTTCTATCTAAATACTTTAACACATAATAAGCCATTGTGTTGTACTTTTTTCTCCATACTTTAACACATAATAGCCCACTATCTTGCACTTTTTCTTTGAAACTCATTTGTTTACTTCCTATAATATGGTGCCCCTACCTTACCACCATTTGCATCTTAACAACTTAGTTAACTTTCATCATAATCAGCCCACTCACCACACAGAGATTTTATCACAATGCAACCCTATATGACAATCTCTCAACTACTTTTGTAACATCCGGTTATCCAAATGTCAAACCAAAATTAATATTTTAATATAAGAAGACCTTAGAGCTCAACAAATTAAGGCTAGTTGAAGGTACAATACTAATTAAAGTATCTAGAAATTAGATTGAGAAACTAAAAATGGCTCGAAATTGGGGCTAAAAGGGTTAAATAGAATACACTGAAAACGTAGTTACAAAATCGTAATTTTATGAAACTTTTTGAAACTTAAAGAAGAGGGCTTTATATAATACCCCAAAATTAATTAAGGTGTTAATCATAATTTTGGATTAATTAAGAATAATTAATATGAAATAATCAAGTAAGTTAAGTAAATGAAAATTTTGGAAAGACAAATTATTAATATGGATTTGAGATTTAATTGGGAGAGAAATTTTATCTAGGCCCAAATTAATGTAGGAGAGCATGATAAGAGGCTAATGGAGGCCCAATAAGCTAGGTGTAGGCCCAATATGATTCAATGTGATAGATGCCCAAGATCCACCTTGTATAGACTCTTATAATTGGCCCAATAACCCTTGTGTAGACCCAAAACGTTTGAGCTCTTAAAACTTATTCTGACCCAATAGAATTTTAGCAGCCCAATATATAAGAGTTGGTCCAACAAAGCAAAAATCTAAAGCCCAAATGGAGTTGGACCTTGGAGCAACCCATGACTCATATTTGACCTAACTAAAACCTTAATACTTCAGCCTCTTCCCCATTTGCTGAAACACAAACACCCATCTCAAAATTTGGAGGTCCAAAGGAAGCTCTAGGGTTTTTGGCATATTTCCACATTTTCCCACTTCTAAAGCAAGATTCAGCCAAGGTAATAGTTATATAACTTAATCCTCTCATCTTTTCTTTCATTTTGGTCCGATTAGTTTTTATTTAGAGTATTTTCACCATAGCCAAAATCTGAAATGTGGTTGTTAGGATTCTTTTAGTGAAATTCGTAAGTTGAGGTTAGGGCTGACATTAGGTAAGTATAAATCCTTTATTTTGATGCTTTCTTTGCTAGTTTGAGACTCCCCTAGCTGATTTATAATATGGGTATTAATTTTGTACCAATTTGCTTAGCATTTTAGGTGAAATATTGAGGTTTTTGATAAAGGATACTTCAATCCGAATTTGGGATTTATGATGGTTGGGTAAGTGTTCCTTAGGTAGTCATTAGCATTTTAAATTTTTTGGACACTTGTTGCAACTATTAATGATGAATTAAAGTATTAATTTTCTGATGCGATGATTTTAGAGAGATTTTTGTACCATTGGTGGCTGTTGCAATTATCTACAAGTGAGGTAACTGGATTTATATTAATTCTATGTATATATCTATTTTAATTTTATATTTTGCTATACATAAATGATTTAAAATGTTAAATGAATTGGTTGGCTATCATTATATTGTGATTGGACCTTGTGAGTCCATGGTGGAGCTGTGGTGCGGCTACTACCCGTGCATGTGCTGCGATTGGGCATCGGCTTATGATCAAACCTCAGATGCATTAAGCCCTGGTTGTGCTTAAAGGGGAGTAAGTGTCGTGGACGGGTCTCTCCTGGTGTTAATGGCCTTTAACATGTAAACATATGATTGCTAGTATGGGATAGTGATCATGATAGTCTAATTGTTTCATTTATTGATATAACTGGTATTCTTCTGATGCTTATGTGAAATTATGCATGTATGCTAATTACACTGGATTATATGATGGAATTGCCTTAGTTACTGAGATCGCATCTCACCCCGTTTTATGGGATTAATATTTTAGGTGAAGGTTCTTCAGGTAAGGATAAGGGGAAGCAAGTGGATGAAAATCCATGAGCTCCAACATGTGGGGAGAAGGCTGCACTTAGGCTGATTTATTTAGTATAGATGCTAAATTTTGTATTCCTTTTTGTATAGCATCATCATGTAATCATGTTGCTAAGTGTAGGCTCTTATATTTTGATTACCTAGAATGTATTCATTGAGGAGTTAGACCTCATTTTAGCTTAATATCGGATGTATGAACCCATAACACTTGAAGTATGAATTTTACTGAACTTATGGTATGGTATACTATTGGAAATATAATTATGTGATGTATTAGATGTAATATGAACCATTGATGTATGAAACCTCTGATGGAATGTATATCGAATTTTAATTTCCAATAGTGCATGAATTCTTGTTGCTATTACTCTATGGACTTGCCGGTATAGGATAGTTGGAGGAGTGAAAATTTACATTTAAGTTTTGAATTGTTAATAGTAGAATATATGGGTGTATAAGGAAGATAAATATCATTAAAGTCATATACAATGAGTGGGAGTGGTCTTAGGGTAGTCCTAAGATGAGAATTGGAGTGTAGGGGATGAAATTTGGGAAATGTAGTTATAGGAAGGAGTCACGCCGTGGCTAAAAAGTCTTCACCGCGGCCAAATGAATGATAGAAGCGAAGGGCGCTGCCGCACGAGTAATCTTGCCGTGGCGCAAGTGAATAAAATTTTCTTGGAGAGTAACAGTGGTGAGGAATGCCACGACTTGAGGAATCTCACCGCGGTGCAGAGTGGAAAAAATCACCCAGGAGGGTAACAGAATAAAACCTTGCCGCGACGCATCACATATCGCCGCGGCACTAGTCGAAGGAATAAACTGAGGGGTGTCCAGTAGCGAATCTCACCGTGGCGCAAGTGTATTACGCTAAGGCGAGAGTCGTAGGACTTAGAATAGTAGCTCCAGGAGGCATTTCCACCACAGCACCGCGTAGGCTAGCCGCGGCGACGATCCAACTCGCAGCGGCGAAATTTGAGAAATTTGCTCAGTAATTCCAAAGAGCAACTTAGCTGTGGCAGGAATGGTATGGGCCGCAACGCAAGTTCCCAAACTCATACCTTTAGCCTAGAAACCCCTGTTTCTTTAATGGTAATGCTAAGAAATGATATGAGAATACTTGTGGGAGGTTTTTGTATGTGAAAATTGATGAACGGATGAACCTCAAACCCCTCATGATGGTATAATTTCTTTTATGGAATTCTCAGCTTTGTGGTTGTATACTGGTGACCCTAACATCAAGGTTCAAATTTTTTCATATTTTAGCAATTTTGATGAATTGTAATGACTCCAAACCTTGATCATTAATTATAAATTTTGTATTTAACCATAATTACAATGATTAGAAGATAGGGTTGTCACACTTTATATGGTAAAATTATGTTCACTAGGGTTTTCAGAAGCCTAGAAATCTATAAGAGTTGTCAGAATGGTTAAACTGGTGTACAATTTAGGTTGTTGGTTAACCATAACTTTGATCAGATTACTTTGGCTTGTTTTGAATCTCATAAAATTGAAAAAAATATTTTAATAAACTAGAGAACCTAAAATTTATGATGGAAAAGATGATTTCTAAAAAAGAGTTGAAATGAGCTCAAATTAAAGAATTAAAGGTTAAGGTAAAAATTAACATATAGAAGAATTATAAAACCCTAACTCTTCCTTATAAATAGCCACCTTCACCATTTCTCTTTCATTTTGGCTGACCTTGAGTAGCTCTAACTAGACTTAGAGGCATGCAAAACATCCAAGGAAGCAAGGAGAGAAAAGGCTACCTGAGGTAAGCAAATGTGTAAAAATTGCCTAGGCTGTTATTGTGAGCTCTTTCTTACTCCTTCTCCTCTTTCTTTCTATGAGTTTACTTTTTGAAAAGGTGGAGTGACGGTTGTGTCGAGCAACCTCAAATAAACTAGGTTGAGTAAAATTTGTAATATAAGGTGCAATCTAGATCGTTTACCTTAGAAATAGATTTTAATATTCAATTGAATTTCTAAGTGTAAAAGAAAATCTAAAAGCTACCTAACTAAATGGGGGTTTGATTGAATTAAACTAATTAACCTAAATTTAAATTGAATTAAAATTCTAATTATTAACTAATTTGCATGAGTTAAGAGGCAACTAATAGACTTGTAACTAGCCTTGAATTCATCTCTTGGTATCCACTATCCTTATCCTAATTCAATTGTCAATGTTCTGGTCTAAGAGTCCCTATTTATGTTTATGTTGAGTTACCACACAAGATTTAAGAAATTAACATTTAAATGTTGAATTGAAACCTCAACTCTGCATTGAATCATTAATTCTTATCATTAAAATTAATGAACACTAAATTTGAGTGATTAATCGATCAATTAGCCTATGAATTATCACCATAAGATATTCAATTAACTAACTAAACTCTAAGAAAATCTCAAATTAGACATTCAAGCACTTAATTTCTCACATGCATTTCATCAAATACCTTGATTGCATACATGGATAATTGTAGAAAAATAAAAATCTAGCACTTAATTCAATCCATTAATCATTCAAATATTCTCCTAATTGATGTCTAACTAGCTAGCAATTATAAACAACACTAATCTTAATTCATTACAAGCTTAACCAAGCAAATACATGAATAGGGAAAATGCCAAAAAGAGAGGAAAAATAAAATAGAAAGCTTAGCCAAAATCCCTTGACAATCTCCTTATATTCAAGCTTCAAACCAAGGTCCTTTTTCTAGCTAGCCACAAGGGGGAATTAATGCTTCATAGAGTAGAGAATGATGGATGAGAAATGGATGGAAGAGCCACGACAATGGAGTGAGTGAATGGAATGAGATGGATGAATAATATGTGTCAATGGAATGGATTCACGTCTTTGGATGCTGCCTAAGTGTGTTAATCCCTATTCCCCTTGATCACGTGCTCTTCCATTTTCTTTTAATGATCACGTGTTCTGCTTTCCTATTCCAAAACCTATGCCTCCCTTCCACATGATTGCATATGGTTCATTCCCATATGAGCTTTCTAGTCTATTCATTCTCATGTTCTGCTCGTGTGTGTGTTTTCTTCTTGTAGTTGCCAGTTATGTGTTCTACTATCTCTACATCAAAACCCATGCTTCCCTTCCTGATGAGAGAGCTCGTGAGTGTGCTGGATGTGCTTCTCTTCTCTTCACGTGACTTCATGAGAGAATGGAGCATCACGTTTCTCATGTGTATCCCGTGCTCATCCAGTACCTTCTGCTCTTATTTCTTCCTCTTTCCTCACGTCTTGGACCTTCCAACCTAAGCCAAACTCACTTATTCCCTCTCTCCATTTGCTCAAGTGTGTTGCCTCTTCAATAGAGTCCCTAAAACCATATCTTCCCTTTGTTTCTACTACTGCCAATGTTTGAGCTTCCTTTTCCTCACTAACCCGTGCCTTTCCTTCCTACAAACTCAGCTTCATTTGTTGCTCCTTCATTCCCTCAACTTGAGACTCTCCTCTCCATGCTTCTTCCTCCTAACTCTTGCTTCATCCACCTGAGTGTTTAAGTCAGCCATGAAGTATGTTTAAGTGGACCTGTGCAAGCTGTTGCATCTACGTGGGGTTGTTGTCTTGAGTATGTGCTTCCCTCATCATGCTTGATGTGTGTATCAGGTGAAGTGCTGTGCTTACATAAAAGTTACATGGGTCTAGACTTGTGTGAGCATATGACTCGTGAGAATGGAGCCTGTGAATTAGTGAATGAGAGAGTTGCCATGCATGAATATATACGTATATGTATAATAGAATGCCAACATAGAAGTGATGATATGCATGAGAGCCCGTGCATGTATATATAAGTTGCTCTTTCTACATGCTTTCAAGTGTGTCTTGTGTGTGTTGCTTCCTGGACTTGGAAAGCCTCCCTTGCATTGCTTTTATGCATGTGAGTTTAGTGTACATGAAGCTATGTGGAGGTCTGTGTATCAATGTAAAAGTGAGTGACATAAAGTGCATCCACGTGAAATGTGTGTGGTGTGCTCAAGTGAGGGAAAGGGACATGTGACCCATGCATTAACACGTGAGTGTGAAGCTACTGTAGCAACATGAAACCAAAGAAATAAAAGTTATTGATCTAGACTCTACCTATAATGCTTCTTGTTGATGTATACATTACTTCCACAAGGAGAGCCAACTGCCATTGTTTTTCTATAAACCAAAACCAAGAGATGTGCAAAAAGTGGTTGCATGTAATGCTTCCAATTAAATTTCCATCTTAGTTCTATTTGCCAATAAAAATTTGAAGAAATAATAGGAAAATTTCTTAAAATTATTTTGAGGAATTTAAGCATTAAAATTAATAATTTTGTAAATTAATTTTTAAAATGTAGAAACTGATCAATTAAATCAGTTATCATCTAATAAAATCCATTAAGCCTTATTTAATTATCAAAATGTCTAAATGAGAAAGATTAATGTATATAAAAATAGCATTTATCATGGAGTTTTGTGGTTGAACCAGTGGGAAAAGAAAGAATTTGGAACAACCATTGGTAGCATAAGAAACTTCATTTGACAAGGAATTGAACAAGGTATAATTTAATATGTAAAGCTTGCTCTTCCTTGATTAGGAATTGGTTTTTGATTGAAGCATGATGGAAATTGGGGTTTTGAAGTGTGGAAATTAAGAATATACCATTAGAATTAATTAGGAAGTAGAAGGCAAGATTGGATACCTATGGTTTTGAATACACCTTAGAAAGTATGAAACCTTAGAATGATATTTTAAATTATGTAAGAGTATAATTGAACTAAAAAGAAGCTAAGAAACCTCCATAAATGCCTTCCCTAAGAATGGTTCGAAAACTTCATGGAAGCCTTTCTTAAAGCATATCTTGCCCTAAGACAAGAAGTGGTATCTAGGGGGAGTTTTCTTTAATTCTAAGATTATAAATAGTCAAGATATGAATTATAAACACTAAAGGAACTATTAGTTTGAATTTAAAAGACTTATTTTGATAGGTGAAAATTTAGGATTTAATTGTGTTTAAAGAAGCAACTTAGTGCTAGATCCCTTGAATTGAGTTTATGATAGCTCCAATGAATCCTAATAGAATTATATAACTTATATTGGTGAGGTCTTGGAGCCAAGATATTGATTTACAAGAGTTGCATTGATAATTTTGCAATTCATTTTATGTGTCCAAATCAAGCAAACGAAATTTCACTAAAGTATGGGTGTGAAGCTGAGAAACCAAGTCATTGAACAAAGGGAAATTAAGTTGAATTCTTGTGGTAAGGTAGCTCTTTATTTATTCTTATATATGTATGTTGGTTGTTTGAATGTCTTGGATTGCTTGTATATATTATTTGCAAATTAAGTGTATTATGGATTGTTTGATGATTATATCTAATTGCATGACATTCGATTACATTTGGAATTGGTTTGGTTCTTAAATGGGTGAGATTGTGACAAAAGTCCCTTGAATTGGGTGAAGTGAGGCAAAAAATCCCTAAATATAGGTGAGACTAAGTCAAAAGTTCCTAAAAGAGGGTGAGACTAAACTAAAAGTCCCAAATTGTTAGGTGATCCTAAATTAAAAGTTCTTAGAACTTGTTTTGCTTTTGATAGAACCATGTGATCCCTCATGCATAAATATGATAGATATTTTATTGTGTAACATGTATACTTGCTCTCTTTGACCTTGAGTATATCATATATATGTGCTTGAATGATGAATGAGCTATTGGAATTCTTTAAATCTCATTCTTTTTCATATTTTTCCTAACCATGTTTAAGTAATCCTCAAAGAAGTAAAAATAGTGAGCAAAGAGCCTGAGAAGCATTATTTTGACATTAGTTTAATGCATGTTCTTGCCCATATATGAATGTATATGTATCTTATGAGATGTAACCATTCCCATACACCTAAAAGCATGAGACTATGGTGTACAAACTATTTATGGATGTAAATATATGATATTATACAAATTGACCATATGAGTTCTTGAAATTGCATATGCATAATGGCAAGTGGGAGTGTGATTTTGAGTTGCATGGCTTTTGGGACATATTGGATCAGTCATATATGTTGTATTTGTCATTAAAAATCTGCTCAAATGAAAACATGACATAGTATGGCTCAAATTGAACCATTTGGAACCAATGTTAGCACTTGTTGAGTCACAAATTATCTCTAAATAAAAATTAAAACAAATAGATGAATTTTGGGCTGAAATTTGGTAGGTATTTAAAACTCATATAGAGCTTTACATAGAGCCAAAGAATACAATTTTTGAAACTTTGTAGAAGTTCTTATGAATTTCCAAAGTTGATTGAATTATGCAAATTTTTTGGTTTGCTGTTCATTTGGTTCAGCTACTATTTTGTGGATTTTGGAGGACAAAATATAACATCCGGTTCTTTGAAAATGAGAGAAAACGCGAGAAACGTAATGTACGATTTTTTTGTAAACGAACAAAATTCATTGGATACAAAAAGACGTCCCCTGAAATGAATTAGTTAAGGTCCCGAGAAATTTGAGAAGCATTCTAGGCTCATAAAAATGAGAATTCTAGGCTCAGACGGAAGGAAAAACAGAGTTAGAATGAAGAAATAAAATGTAACAAAAGATTGACAAAACCAGGACATTTTTGTCATTTTGAGCAAATTTTGGAATTCTCATAGGAGGGCTTTTTAAATGAAATTTTTGAGTTTTTCGGAGTTCTCAGAGGCCCTAAAAACCATGGGAAGCCTTGGGACAGTTAAAACCCCTCCGGTGGACGTTTTTCAATGTCGATTGACTTAAACTTTAACTGATTCATTTATGAAGGTTTTAGCTTCGATTTGAGTAATTCCAAAGGCATTTTATTTAATTAGAAATCTAAATTTTATGATGGAAAAGACAGTTCTAAAAAAGGAGTTAAAATGAGTTTAAACAGAACAAACAAGCATGTAGGGGCAAAATAGTCATTTTAAAAAATTGTAAAAGAAGTTTCTTAAGTAAGATTACACCCATCACCTTCTCCAAGCTTCCATTTGTAGAAAAATGGATAGCAATGGCATGACATTAAGAGGGGAGAGAAAGAAAAAATTTAAGCTTTCATTTTGGTAAGTAAATGGCCTCGTTTCATCCCATGCCAGTAAGAAAAGTTGTTCCTCTCTCTAAGAGCTCTCTAATGGTGGTTTTCTTTTCTTGTAAACTTGAAGATTCAGGTCTACTCCAAGCTAAAAAGGAACTCTTTTCAAGAAATCAATCGGTGAAAAATAATCTACGCGAAGATAGCTCTGTTTTAAGGTAAGACTTCACTTGAAACATTTGTAAAATTTTATATTTCTAAGCCATTTAAGCTTAGGTCTAGAGAGAGAAAGTGAGGAGGAGAGTTTTTCTTTAAGTGTTCTTGATGGAACCAAAGGTTATAGAGTGTGAGGATTAAGAATATACAACTAGAATTGAAAAGGGAGGTTTAGAATGTAAGTTATGGAATTTAGGGATTTGGTTGCACCTAAGTTAAAACGAAGCTTCTTAGTAGTAATTTAAGTTATCTAAGAGTATATATGAGTTCCTAAGACACCAAGAGAGCCTCCCACATACTTCTCCTATCAAAGAAATTAAAACAATTCCATTGGTTCCATATGGAAGCATGGCTTCAGCTAAGGAGAGTTCATGCACCTAGGGAGTGTTTTAATTCCTTCCAAGCTTAGTTTTGTATCATGTATGATGGGAGAGTATGAGAGAAAGCCTTGAAAAAATTTAAAAATCATAGATAGTGAGATGGCCTTATATGTTCCATAATATGACCTAAAGGAGTAACATGTAGTTAGACTCTTTGTTTTAATTGTGTGATGACTCCAAGAGGCTTAATTACTCTAATTGACTTTTTCTTTTTCCAATGTCTTATGCACAATCAAGTCATTCTCATTTTATCTGATATGACATATGTTTGTATCCACTAAGTGTAATAATGTTTACATAATTCTTAGTCTTATTGTCTCCCTCTTTTTTGAAACACCCAATTCTCTTTCTACCAGTATTTCCAACTTGTGTCAATTGTGTTTGCTAAGTTTATAGTGTTTGTCCATCTTAGTACTCTTCCATGATCTTATTGAAGTTGTTCTTTATAGTAAACTACTTCAAGCTTTATCTATTTGCCATGTTCGTCTCTTTTTTTCTTAACACAATATGTTCAATTTGCTTGTCGATATATTTATTTTGTTGATTTTTTTTATTGTTGATGGCATTTATCTTGCATTTTGTTACCATCTTTACTTTCTTCTATAACTCAGTCATTTACTTTCATAGATTATGTTATTATACTTAACAAATGTGAGAATTGCAAGCTTGCTCTGTACTTCTATTAATTAGACAATAATCACAAATTAATTTTTTAGCTTTTTGAATGCTATCTAGTTTGCTTTTCATATCACATCATTAACTCATTTTGCATTTATGCGTACATTTTCTTTATGTACTCATAAAAACTATTCATGTCTACATTTATCATAAACACAACCCTTCCATAGAAATATAACATATTATACTCCACAAATGTTTATTTAGTTCTGCTCTTATTTTTATTTTAAATGTACTTTTGCTATTTCTTCAACTCCATCCATACATTCAAACTTATCTATGTAACATTTTAACCTCCTAGCCCTTACACAATTGTCACATAAGCTATCTCAACATATCTCATGCATATTAGAGCACATTTGCAAGAAAGTATGTACTTGTATGCATAAATAAGTGTGTAATGAGAAAGCAATATACATGATTCATGGCTTTAGGGACCATGTGAACTCATCAATATCATTTCAGATTCATAGCATATCCATTCAAGTCATAAACATCACAATTCATCTCATATACTACGGGTTTGGAACCCAAATTCACGAACAACCATAAGTACTCTTGGGTTTGCTGTCACAAGTTTCTAATATAAACTTTGAAAATTCATAACTAATTCTAAAAAAATTGAAATCATGCATATGATAGCTTTATAGAAAGCTTTCGATGTTAATGACTAAAAATAGTTATAGATCAATATAGAAGCATTTAACCTACGAAAAGCAATAGAATAGTAACTTAAGTCTATTTTCGGACAACTCTAGGACCTGAAACTTTAAAAATTTGGTTCTCCTTCTATAAAGCTTCAAATGAGGTGATCTCGGTAGCTATAAAAAGCTTATGATGTCTAGTTTATGCTTATTTCATAAGCATTGGATTTCATTTAACCCACATGTGACATAAGAAGCAAACTGACCATATAAACAATATACATACCAATTCTACATAATTTAGCTAACTTTGAAAAATCATAATAAATTCTTTAGGGCTCCAAATTAAGTACTCTTTGGCTTTGTGAAAAGCTCTAGATGAGATTACTTTCTAGCTAAATTTCATAGAAAAAATCATCCATTTGATTAGACTTTGATTCAGCTCAAGAATTAGTCAATTTTGAAGTCTAAAATGGGATAACAAGGCACCAAATGCTCTTCTCATCTGTTCACAATCACTTGAACAAGTCTAAAAGCATAATTATAATATATAGAAATATGTCAAATGGTTCACATCATCATGGAGCTCATTCTCACCTTGCCACTTGCATTTATACACATGCACATAAAGGCTCATGGGTGGCAAAAACTCATGTATTCATTCATTTGGTTCCAAAATGGATATATTCATCATACTTACATACATTTGAACATGTTCAAGGGTCTACATCATATATATATCACATGGTTACAATTCTTGACATCAAAATGCTATTAAAAGGCTTATTTCTCTACTTCATTGTCAAAGTCTTGCTTTTCAAGGTTATTAGCCTCCATTTCTTGGTCCATTTAGCTCATCTAGACATGGTTAGACATATGTGGGGGAAGAGTAAGATTTAAAGAATCCCAATAGCTCTTAACCCTTTCAAACATACATAATAGATGCATATATATGTCAAAGAATGCATATATGACATTTAGACTACTAGTGAACATACATAAAGCATTTTCCTTGTCATATAAACTTATACATAGCAAACATAGACTCTCAAGGGCATTGATCTAGCCTCACCCATCTTCCTTTGGACTCTTGGATTTGCCTCACCCACTTTCAAGGGACTTTTGGCTTTGTCTCACCCATTCCTAGAAACTTTTGGCTTTGTCTCATCCATTCCTAGAAACTTTTGGCTTATCCTCACCTATGCTAAGGGACTTTTGGCATAACCAAACCCATTGAAGCCACTTTATATTCATAAATATATTTTGAGAAACATAACAGTACCATAAAATATAAGCAATGGCTATGAGCATTTTTCATAGTTCAAACATACATACAAGTACTCAAAGACAAATAAACATCCAAGTAATACATGTGAAAAAGGTTTAAGAGCTACCTTGAAGCAAGAATACAACTCTTTCCTTTACTTATTCTTTCCCTGTCTCAGCCACACACTTGTAACTAGGTGACACTTGGTTCTCTTGGCCTAGACACAACAAATAGGACATATTTCAATCATAGGAACAAGCTTTAGCTTCTGATAAACTCTATGCAAGGCTACTTGGTTCTAAAACACAATTTTGGTTTCATACAAGACATAATGAAATAACTATTAGAATTCATGATCTTGACTCCATTTTCTAATTCAATCTAAGTCTTTTGACTTCATTTAGACTCCTTGGAGTCATCATAAATTTATTTCAAGGAGCCTAGATACAAGTTTCTTTTTTTTGTCTTAAAATGGAGCCTACACCTCTATCTCACAAACTACTTCCTAAATTTATTCCAAGGCTTCTTTTGATGTTCATCTATCATATTTAGTCCCTTTCTAGCTTTAGAAAAATTTAAAACTTTCCTTAGATGCATGCAGAGCTCTAAGCCAAGAAAATGCAAGCTTAGGAGCACCCATGGATTTTACAAATTTTCTTTAGGGAGTTGGCACATGTGAGACTTCCTAGGTGTCTTGAAAACCTATATACACTCTTAGACAATTTAACTTACCACTAGGAAGCTTCATATTGGCCTAGGTGCAACTAAATCCCAAACTTTTGCATCTTGAAATCCAATGCTTTTCTTTGGAATTTCATTGCATATTCTTGTTTCTCATACTTTAATACCTATGCTTCTCCCTTGGTTTGGTCAGGTTTCATCTCCTATAGGATGGGCTATACTTGGTCAAAATTTACTCAAGAAGGAACAAAGAAAAGGAAGCAAGAAAAGCCATGAAGTTTACCTTGTTTCTTAGCCTTTTCAAGAGCTCTTTCCTTTTCTACAAGCTTTTCCTTCAAATTCTAACCTTTCCTTACTGAACAAGTCCCAAAATAGTCCCAAATCAAACACTAAAATCATAGAAAGAAAGAAGAGAAGAAGGAGAACAAGTTTAACGAAGGAAGGAGCATGAATTTCCATACTTTTCTTACCTTTTTCCTAGACTTTTTCCTTTCCTCCTTGGCTCCCTTCTTATGTGCCTTTCTCTGTTGGTCTCTCCTTTGTTTTGGGATAGAACATATGTTAGTTAAATGGAGAGGAGAAGGAGGACGCCGTATATAAGAAGAAGCTTCTTAAAAGTTCTTTTAAAAATTTCATTCTTGTCCCTTTTTCTTTGATATTTCTTTTTGGGCTTATTTTAACTCCTTTTTTAGAACTATATTTTTCATCATAAAATTTAAGTCCTCTAACTTATAAAATGCTTTTGGTTTCACTCAAATTATATTAAAAACCTTCTCGAATGAACTGGTTATAGTTCGGGTCAACCAAAACTCTAAAACGTAAACTAGAGGCGTTTGAACTCTTCTAGAGGTTCCTATGATTTTCAGGACCTTTAAGAACTCGGAAAACTCAATTTTTCTATTTAAAAATCCCTCCTTTGAGTTTTCTAAAAAGTATCCAAAATTACAAAAATGCACTACCTTTTGTCTAATTTTATTTAGTTACTCCAACTTTGATTTTTGGGTATCTTAAGCATTGGATCCTCATTTCCCATTATTTAGAATTTTATCTTAATTTTATTTGGCATCAAATCTTTCTATTTAGAGGACTCCTTTTTATATCTAGCATGTTTCTACGTTTTCAAGAATACTGGACATTACAATCTACACTCAAATCACTTTAACATTGCAATGTTAAATGCTTACATTAATTAATGTCTCATTACCTTTTCCCTTTCTATTAGGGACTCCAAATATCAACATAGGAGGACCAATAAAAACTTCAAATTCAATGCATACTAACCAAATCTCAGCACTGCTACAGAATCTTTATGGCAATATTTCTTTTTTTTTTTTCTATTTGTTTATACTCTCAAATTTAGCCATCAACTCTATTTTCACACTTTACTACTAATGATTCCTTCTAAGTTTTTCCTTAAGACGACTAGACCTTAGTAGTTTAACATACACTTTAGTGTCCTCAGATATTTTCCTTCAAGTTTGATCTGTGATTAATAATTTAGACATTTCTTCTCACATTATATCCACAACTAATGGATCAATGAAATCTACTTCATTGTTTAATATCTATTGATCCCAACACAAGTTGAGTACACCAATCACTACGTGTCATCACTATCCAATAATGCCTTTAATAGATATTACAAGTAATGTTCTTAACATAGATAGGCAATTTGATGACTTACTTAATGGTATATATTATTCTCCTTCCTGAATTGATAACATCTTAATTAATGGCATGTGTTATTGTGTCACTTATTCATTGCCCCATGCCTTTTACAATTTTACAAGCTTTTGCCCCTTAAAAATTGTTACAATCAATACATAATTCTTTTCACCTTCATAAGCATACTTTTGATGCAACTCGCTTTTTTCAACAAATTCACTTTCCTTATTCATTATTCAATTCTATTGATTTGTATTCCATTCAAGCACATCAATTATCTAAATAGCTTTAATTATTCGTCGATTAGGACCTGTTAACCAAGAACATAATACATCAACAATAAAATGCAAAGGTCACCCCCTTATAAAGCCTAAAATGAAGAGTGGTTCTAGTCTTGCTTACAGAATTCGCTATCATAGGCCAAGAAATATCAAGAGCATTGTTGTGAATCTAAATTCATATATATAACATTCATTCTTTTAATCGCTTTTTTATTCTTCCTTCTATTTTGTTTTTATTTTCTTCATGTTATTCTTTAACATGATACTATATTGAATAATATCCTCTATATTCCTTCTATTGTATTACTTTTTGATCAAAGACATATGACTATTTCTATATTATCCTATTGTCACCCACACACAACATTATATACATTCAATCTTCATTGATTCTTGTATTGTAGGATCTTCTCAATCACATTATCCTTTTCCAGTTAATAATGTATTAACACAATTTTACCTATTTATAAGTATCCCCAAGGTTGCCAACAGGTACATCCATCATAAACTAAAGAAAAGCATTGTAACTATAGTTAATTCAATTCAAGCAATTGATGGTACCCACTTTATTATTTCACAGCTCTCAATAGTTTTGCCATTGTTGATGTTGTTAGTATTAAATCTTGACATGATTGTTTATTGAATAATATTTCAACCACTAATCTAGGTTCAACTAATAGTGCAACTCTATTTAATCAACCTGAGCAAAAAGTTTTCAAGAGATATTATAAACACACAGGTCAATTTTAAGAGCCAGGTTCAGGTCACATTTGCAGGTATATATTGTTTTTCTTTATATGTTTTACCTACTAATCAATGCATAGTGATAATAATTCTATCTACTATATCTAAGTTAAATTTTTTTACTTACTTTATGATCATTTTATCTATCAATTTCATTCTTTTTTATATTGCACTTCACTCTAGTTACTAGCTTTTTGCTTCATCACTTACTGCTTCTTCAAGACAACCTGACCATTTCACCATTGGTTTTAACTTAAATACACAATCGGCTCATGCACACATTACAAGTATAAATCATTCTTTCATCTTATCATTTGCTGCATTGCTAATTATTTCTGATGACTACTTCTCATATATGTGTCTACCATTAAAAAACAATTGACATACGAATTGTTCATATGGAATAAAACCATGCTAAATCTCTTATGTCATTGGAAACATTTACAATCTCTATAACTTTGTGTGGTTGTTGTATTCCTACCTGAATATGCATTTTTTATCATCTCTTACCCAATAGTTACATTTTTGCCATTTTTTGGCCTCTATATATCTCTTTATCAAAGATTCAAGAAGAAGCTACAGAAAATGATCTCATCAATCCATCATTATATCCCTCTACTTTCCTTCACTATACATAACATTGATTATTATTTTTTCTAGATTACTTGCATGAAGGAGATCATTGTCATGTCTAGACCAACTGTAATGCAAACCTGTGGTACAATGAAAGAGAATAAATCAACTAATTTATCAAGCCCATAGTTTTCTTTGTATTGCAACCAAGGCAAAATTCAATTGCCTTTGCATCATTCTCCGCCTCCTTACTTGCAAGAACTATTTTTCAATAAGAATTCAAGCTAGTCAAAAATTTTCTTGCAACACATCCGAGCATGCAACACGATGTTTTTTTTTTACATCAATAAGAAGTAAAATTGACAAATATGTTATCTCCACTCTTGGTCCTTATACTTTTATGCTAGGCAGACAAAATTATCATCAAATTGGAAATTTTATTCCAAGTCAAGGAGCTAGACAAGTTTTTTCTTAGCTTTATATCTATGACACTAAAAATCAAATCAATAATAGATTATCCATTGTCAAGCTTACTTCAACCTAATCATTTTGGAATTTTTTCCACTTTTTTTTTGCCATCCCTCTTTCAATTTTCATTTTTCATTAGTATTTGCCTTTTAGATCTAATGACCAACATGAAGATTTGCTTCCAAAATATTTTGACAAAATTAAGGCAATGCTTGATGAATTCAATCCCTTTGTTAAAAGCTTCCATTTGATAGCTAAAAGATCCCAAGCATACGAAATTATGCTTGCTTTATAAGAGGGATAAAGATGCTCGACTATATAATTTGCCTACTACATTAGAGGTTGCAACACTAATTGTTGGGAATTTTGACTTAAGCTATGTTACTTGAGACATTATTGTTGAAAGCCAATTTGGAGATCTTCAATAGATCAATAAGTTGTATCCTTTTTACCATCCATTGCAATATCCTATACTATTTCCATATAGAGAGGAAGGATATAGAGATGACATCTACCATTGGGAATTTCCCCATGAAGGCTCCAACAAATGAACAAAGGTGACAATTCAAGAATTCTTAACTTTCCATCTAATGAATAGAAACAATGAGATGTTTGTTCTATTGCACACTTGATGTCTCCTCCACTAATTCATTATTGACAACTACACCATGATGGAATTAAAGACTTAATACATATTCATCATAAAAACCCTAAAGGTTGAGTTCTATAAAGGGCTAATTGATGCTTTATATAGAGGTGACAAACAAGCAACATTGATAGGTAAACAAGTGATTTTACCATCAAGTTTTAGAAGAGAAGAACAGTGTATGGTTTAGAACTAATAAGATGTAATGGCTATTTATGGGTTGGTAGGTTACCTTGATTTGTTCTTAACTTTCACCTATAACCTACATTGGCCAGAAATCAAACACTTTGCTACCCATAGTAGACTGAGACCAAATGATCATATAGATATTTTATGCAGGATTTTCAAGTTAAAACTTCAACAACTAATGAAAGTTATCAAAGAAAATAAATTCATTAAGACAATCAAAGCAAATCATATACATATGCAATTCACCACAAAGTTCTTTTTTAAAACAAATTTCATGATTTTTCCTTTTCTTTAATCATTTCCAACTACTCCTTTCTTTGTCATGCAAATATGTACATTATTGAGTTAAAAAAAAAAGGGTATTCTATATACTTACATCTTATTATTTCTTGTGCCTGAAGATAAATACCAATGCCTGAAGATCTTTACAAGATCATTTGTGCTGAAATACTAGATAACAAATCAAATCTCCTTTTGTATAAGTTGATTAAATTTGATACAAGGACTGTATGGGGTTGCCAATCCAAAATGTCCTTGTATGAAAGAAAAAAATGCATTGAACATTTCCTTAAGAGATTCGTTCCTACAACATCCATTAACAACGATGTCTTCCCCACATATAAAAGAAGAGATGATGGCCAAACTATAGAAAAAAATAGTGTCCATCTTGATAACTGTTATGTAGTTTCTTACAATCCATTTATATCGAAGCTTTTTGAAGTTCATCTGAACATTGAAAAGTGCAAGCAATCAAGATCAAACAAGTATCTTTTCAAATATATAAGCAAAGGAAGTGACTGAATTATTTTCACTTTGTACGACAATGCTCATCAAAATGACAGCATTATTGAACCTAATGAAATCAAGCATTATTATGATTGTCAATATATCTTAGCTTATGGAGCATCCCAGAGAATCTTCTCCTTTGACATTTACCATAAGAAACCTTCTATTGAAAGATTAAGCTTTCACTTGCCTCTTGAATGGTCTATTGTCTTTAAAGATAGTGATACAATTAAAGAAGTCTTACAAAAGCCTAGAATTTAATAGTCAATGATCCTTTCCTAGCTAGAAACAAATAGACTATACTTAAGGGCTTGGAACTTAATTTACCTTGAGTTCCCTATGTATTTTGTCTTCAATTCTAGACTGAGAAAGTGGACCTATGAAAAGAGGCTTTTCTATTAGTTGTTTAACATATCTGCCTCCAAGTAATGGCGAATTGTTCCACTCAAAATGTTTCATAATAAGGTGAAAGGACCCATGTGTTTTGATGGTATAAAAAAAGTTGGCAACACTATTCACTCATCTTTCTAATCAGCATGTTATGATCTAGGACTCCTTAATGATGATCAAGAATATGTCACTATTATCCAAGCTGCCTTCACATTGGGTAGTGGCCATTTCTTACGAGTTCTATTTGTCAGTATGCTCTTCTACAATAGTTTATCTAAACCTAAAATTATTTGGAACAAGACATCAAATCTCTTGTTTAGGGACCTTTTATACACTGAAATAAAAAACAACCAATCCATTGGTTTATGTTCTCAATACCTATATATTCCCTTACTACTCTAACTATTCACATCTACCACTAAACTGATACTATTATATTAGCACATATCATCATATTAATCACTCTAGATTTAGTTCTATTTTTTTAATTATAGTTTTTATTTTATTTTATTGCATGTTTGCAATTAAACTTCCATACACAAACTAATCTTTCATGCTATCAGTCTTTCATTCCTTATCAATAACTTTAATTTTCTTTTTTGCAGTACTTCAGGTCTCCTCTTCTAAAAAAGTTAATGTTGCACTCATTGAAATAGATAAACTTTGATAGAATAATGGCCAAAGCTTACATAACTATCCTTCACTACCTATTCTATCTTCTTCCATTCCCAATACGAATACTAGACTTATTGCTAAACAAATAAGTTGCAATCAAGATGCCTTATGTAACATCATATATTTCTAACTTATTTCCTATCATTTCTAAGTCTCACATTATGAATTGCACAAAGGGAATGAAAAATTGACATTAAAATAATGCCTTATTTTGCGTTGCGCCGCGTATGAAAGTTTCATTTGGTGTCACACGAACCATATGAGCTCATACATCATATTTTCATATTTAATTACATAAATACAATTCATTTGCATTACCAAAGTTGGCCCACAACTTGTGGAATTCAAAGAGGAGCATCAAACTCACACTATTATTTTCTGCCATAATTTCAGTTTTTTTGGTCACAATCTCGAAAATTCATAACTAAATCCACAGAAATTGAAACCCAACAAACTTTACCATTACAAAAAGCTCTAGATGTCTACCCCATGGTAAAAATAATTTCAGCTCATGAATCATTAATGGGAGAACATTTGACATCTGAAAATCCACTGAGGTTGCTACTATCTGGGCTATTGGTTCAAATTACTTATATGAAGTTTCAAAATTCATAACTAATTCTAAAAAAATTGAAATCATGCATTCTTGGCGATTTTGGAAATCTACACATGTCTAATTTATTTCAAAAATATTTCTAAGCCATAAAACATAACATAGAAAGTGTTTGACAAGCAAAAATGTCCAAAGGTTCAGATAGCTATTGGTACTGATGCAAGTGTCTATTATAAACTTTGAAAATGTCCAATTAATTCCAAAAAAATCCAATCCATGCAAATGATACCAATTTAAAAATATATGAATGTTAAATTTATGGTAAAAAGAGACTCAAACTAGAGAAAGTACGTTCAGCTACTAAAATTCAATGGAACAGTGACTCAGGTTATGCTATGCTACTGTTGCTATTCCAAAAATTCAAAAATTCATATCTCTTAGCTTAGACCTCCAAATGAGGTGCTTCTAGTTGCTACAAGTCACTGTGAATATCTAGTTTTTGAATATAAAATTTTGTAGCCATTGGACCATGTTTTCCCCTCAGATGACACAATTTCACAATTGACCAAATAAATAGTACTGGTGCAAATCTGAAATTTTGGTATCAACTTTGAAAAATCATAGAAAATTCCACAGATCTCCAAATGACCTGATCTTTGGCTTCCTAAAAGCTCTAGGAAATTTCTAATTGCATGAAAAATTTCAAGTCAAGAAGAGGTCATTTTCTTAGACTTTGCTATAGCTCAAGATTATGGCACTTTTGGTCCTAACAAGAGGCAAATTTGGTCCAAACAAGCTCTACATTGCTCCACACACATTTGAGCAACTTAAAAAGTATAAATGTAACATAAATGAGCCTCTCATAAGGTCTGAATCATCATACAACTCAAATTCATCATGTCACTCCCATAAACATACATGCACAAGTGAGCTCCCAAAGGGTCAAATTGTACAATGCCATTCATTTAACTCTATTTTTGATACATATACTATCTTAGTTTTACACTTGTTCAAAGTGTCATGACTTAAAAATAATATATATGTATAAACTTTGACATTTTAGACCTTCTAGTATATCAAAAATAGGAAGATTTGCCAAAAGATAGAGATTTAAGCTCCTTAGCTTCCATCCTTTGGATCTTGGACTTTACCTAGATCATATAAGATGAGAGAAAGGAAGGGTGAGATTCATTGAATCTCAATAGCTCATACACCTATTCAAGCACATTTTCAAGGCACATAACATGTCAAAGGTACAAGTTGCAATCAATTAATTCATGAAGCATTCCACTTTCACATTTTTGTGTTACAAACTCACCCCATTTCTAGGACTTTTAAATTGCCTCATTCTTAGTTCTCAGGACTTTTAACTTAGCCTCACCCATCTAAAGGACTCTTGGCTTTGTCTCACCCATGCCATGAGACTTTTGGCATCTCCTCACCTACATTAAGAGACTTTTGGCACTACCTCACTCTTATGAGCCATTACCACAATTCAATGACATTCAAAAAAGCATATTGGTACCAAAATAGCAACATAGAATCAAGTGGCATGTCTCAAACATACACACAAGCACACAATGACACATATGCAATAAGAAAAGGTGGAGAGCTACCTTGGTGCAAATTCAAGTTTTAATTTATTTATTCTTTCTCCGTTTCGGTTCCACAAGCACAAGAAGGTAGGGTTGGATTTCCTTGGCCTATTTACAAGAAACAACACTTAATTATACTCTTGGAACAAGCTAGGACTTCCAACTCATTCTCAAGAATACACTTTATGCTATTTGTCACAATATTATTCCATTAATGACCTAATGAAACAACTACCATAATTAACATTATTGGTTCCATTCTCTTACCATATTTAGACCTCTTGACCTCATTTAAGGTCATTGAAACCATCACACACTCACTTTCACAAACCTAGGTCTATGTTGCTTCATAAGATTATATTATGGAAGCCATTGCCTCATCTCCCAACCTAAGGCTTCTAAATTTTTTCTAAGGGCTTCTCCTATCTTCTTTTATCATATAAAGTCCCAAATCAAGTTTGGAATCATTTAAAACATCCCCTAGCTATCTCTAAGGGTCTTGATCGATTTATGCTTCTATTAAAGACCTATAGAGTTTAAGATTTTTTTCTTAATGGATGGGGAACTTGGGAGGCTCCTTAGGAGTCTTAGAAACTCAAACAAATACTCACATATGATGGGAAAGTCTTAAATCAACCCGAATTTTAAACTATGTTCAAGTACCCTACACTATTTCAACTTGAGTTTTACTAGTTTTTCATGCAATTTATTGGTATTTCCCAACTCCCCATGGTTTAAAACTCTTAATTTTCTCTCATTTCAAAACAAAATCTCCTCCCCTCTCATGGCTTTGGTCTGACCAAACACACACACACTAAGAGAACAAGAAGGAGAGGTGATGGAAAGTCAAGGATTCACCTTAAATCAAGCCTTCTTCAAGAGTTCTTCCTCTTCCCTCTTCCTCCTCCTTGAATTTCGAATTTCTCTCCTCTGGTCTAACCCCAAATTAGCAGCAAAAATTGTTTTAAAACCATGGAAAGATGAAGCAAGAAGAGGAGGTTGAAGTTTCAAGAGGAAAAAGTAGCAAAATCCTACACTTTCTCACATTTCCTTGGCTTTTTTTCCTCCCTCTTTTCTCCCTCTTTGTGCACCCAAGACTGTAGCTCTTTTCTGATATTTGGGTAGAAGAAAGTCAGTTTAAGGAGGGAGAGGAAGAACGTGGAGTTAAAAGTGGCATTTAGAAGCTTCTTTTTGCAAATTGTTTCCATTTTTGCCCTTCCATAATGTCATTTCTGATTTGACTTCGTTTTAGCTCCTTTTTTAGAACTGTATTTTTCATCATAAAATTTAGGTTCCCAATTTAATAAAATGCCTTTGAAATCACTCAAATCGGAACTAAAATTTCTCGAACAAATTGGTCAAAGTTAAAGTTAACTGACGTCAAAAAAAGTACACCGGAGGGGCTTCATCGGTCTCGGGGCTTTCCATGGTTTTTGGAGCCTTTGATAACCCTGGGCAACTCAAAATTTTCATTTAAAAAGCCCTCTGAGGTGTTTTCCCAAAATTATACTTATTTACGAAAATGCCAGTGGCCTTTTGGCAAATTTTTCAAATCACTTCGGTCCTGGTTTTTAGGCAACTCAAAGCTCAAATCCTTATTTTTTATTATTTAAAATTTTATCCAAATTTTATTTACTCTTGAATCATTCATCTCAGGGGACTTACTTTTCAAACTGGCCCATTTCGATGTTTTTACAACGTACTGGGCGTTACACCTTACAAAAAAAGACTAGTAGTTGCTTTCAACCATGAATATTGAATAATGTTTAACTTTTGAGCTAATCATGAATTCAGCTTTAAATAATGATGGAAATACTTTCTTTGTCTATTGTCATAGTGGTATTAGAAAAGCTTTCTTGTGGAATGCATTGACATCAACGTTGTGATCTAAAAGTCACATTGTTCTTATAGTTGCATCAAGCGAAATTATAGCCATGCTTCTTCCTAGAGGAAAGACTGCTTACTCAAGATTCACAATCCTACTTACTATAACAAAATTTTCCATTTGTAATACTAAACAAGGATCTTAAATAGTAGAACTTCTGTAGAGAACAAAATTGATAATTTGGGATAAAGCCCTTATTGTCCATAAACAATGCTTTGAAGCTTTAGATTGAACAATGAGGTTGAAAATGCAAATAGCCACACTATGCCTTTTAGAGGAAAATCATTTGTAATGAGAGGAGATTTTTGACAAATACTACGTGTCATTCTAAAAGGCATTTAAGCTAATATTGTTTCTTCTTTAATTAACTCATCTTAATTATAGAGTCATTGCCATGTCTTTACTTTATCTCGGAACATGTGACTACATTGTGGTCAAGCTTCAGATGAAGTTAAAGAGCTCAAAGGCTTCTTTGAATAAATCCTTAATATTGGTGATGGAAAAATAAGAGAATCTCATGATGGAGAAATTGATATTGACATACCTCTAAAATTGCTACTTTTTGAATATGATGATCCAGTATTTGGAATTGTCTGCTACACATACCTTTCTTTAAAAGAAAACTTGTCTAACTGTACTTACCTTAAAGACTTTGCAATCCTTGCACTTAAAATTGACATTGTTGACAGGGTTAATAGTTTTATGTTGTCATTAACACATAGGGAAGAAAAAGAATATTTTAGTTATGACACAACTTATGAATCAAGTATAAATCAAAATTCATTTGCCAATCTATTGGCTTGTAAATTTCTCATCAACCTTAATTGACCTAGTGTGTCACCTTGCAAGCTCACCCTAAAAGTTAGTGTTCCTATCATGTTACTTAGAAAAATTGATCAAGCCTTAAGACTCTACAATAGGACTTAACTAATTTTTACCCACTTGGGAAACATGTAATCTAAGCTATAATCATTATTAAAAGTTTTATTGGGCAAAAAGTGCACATCCCAAGAATGAATATAACACCATATGACACAAGGTGGCCATTCAAGTAAAGCAAAAAACAATTACCTTTAATCATACCCTTTGCAATGAGAATAAATAAAAGTCAAAGACAATCACTCATAAATGTTAGTCTTTATCTTCCCAAACTAGTGTTCACACATAACCAACTTTATGTTGCTCTTTCTAGGTTGAGAGGAAATCAGGTTTAAAAATACTAATCCATAATTTAGGTAACAAGCCTTTAAGCATAACAAAAAATTATGTCTTAAAGGAAAATTTCTAAAACCCATAATAATCCTTTACCAGGTTTTCTTTATTTTTACTATGTGGTTCAATGACGTTTCTAACATAACTTGCATTGGAGCTCATATTCATATAACATACCATCAATTCACATTCAATCTTAATGCTTGTGCAATTATATTATTTCCCCTTAACAACCACTTATAAATTTCCTTTCACTACTAACTATTCTTTCTTTCCCTTTAATCATCTATATATGTCTTTAACATTAAATCCTTTCATCACTTAAACTTTCAAATCTCCTTACTTTCTTTTAGTTTTCTTTGTTTCTGTTCATCTCCTTCAAACCTCATTGTTTTATGTTTTTCTTTTTAATGTAGATTCATCCACAGGAATAAATTCTTTGCTGAAATCCCACCTTGCCAAATGTTGTTATTTTTCTTTTTTGCAAGAACATGTTGTTATTTCTTTATTGGATAACATGAATTGGTTGCATATCAAATTATAATTCATTTCACAATAATCATGACAATAATTGATAAAAAGTGTAAATTATTGACACTTTTACATGTAATTGGTTGTCTATATGCATATATATATATATATATATATATATCCTCTCTCTCAAATTCTTGTTGACAATTCATCTTTGAACAGAGATGTTAAAAAATTAGGTGGTTCATAGCAATTATCTATAGATAGCCTAATTATAGATTTGGTTTAGAAAGAATGCCATTATCTACATTTGCATATCTTTACAATGACTAGGCAATGGCTTCTTTTTTTTTTCCTTTTAGTTTTCATTATTATTTCCTTTCCTATAGTTGTATATCTTTAATAAAAAAGTGCACGAGGCAAACACTATAGCTAGGATGCAACTTTTGCATGAGGTCAGCTCAAACCCTTTTGGTTATTGCATAGGTCTCTGATCATCTCACAATTTATAGCACTTAGTCCTTCAAAGATGTCTAGATTAATGCAAATTATTATGCCATGGCATATAGACAAATATTTATGAATGGTCCTCATGTCTATGCTATGGTAAATGTAGCTTATAATGAGATCATGAGAAGCAAATGAAATTCTTTGTTTTTAACTCCTTTTTAAATTAATATGCTATACAAGTATAACGTACTTTATATTTCTAAAGGATTTCTATTGTTTTATGTTGCAGCTGAAACAAATCAGTCCATTATCATAAAGGTCAACTTCACCTCAATTTCAGTACTTTAAAGGTTCTATTTTGTACAAGACTTTTGAAAATATGTTGTTGAACTAAATCATATTGAAGTCTTACAATAGGGATAAGATATGATCACTTATGTAATTATTAATAATCATTGTTAGATTTTTGTTTACAGTAGCAAGATTGGATTTGAGAAGATAGACAACAGAAATTGCTATGGAATTTTTAGTTTCTTTAGGTGGTGAAAGCTTTGGCATAGAAAATAAAGTACTTTAAAAAAAATTCTATAAGCTTTTGCTAATGCAAAAATGTTACAACATAACATATTATATATTCTTTTTATTTATATAAGTTCATTCATGGCAAAATTTTGGTAACAAGACTTTTAGCAGCAAAAATTTTGGTAACTAAAGGCATCAATGGGCTTCATAATGTTTAAACATAGATTTTGAACATTTCATCTCACAAGTTCATCCATAACTAATTTGTTACAATCAAGATAGCATGTAGGTAAGAATAAAGTCCATGGAATTAGCCATTTGCACATTTTGGCCACAAAATACCTAATGATGTCCAAACTTCAAAAATTTATAACTTAAGTTACACAATTTTGATTAATGCAAATTAGATGTCCTTAGAAATCTTATAATATAAAATTTCTATTATAAAAATTTTAGGTCAAAATGAATTCATTTGGCCTTCCAAAAAGCTCAAAATTTGAGACTTGTCTGGTACAAACAGTAACTACACTTGACAGTTTTTTGAGGCCAATTTTGAAAATTTACAAAATATTATATAGAACTCAAAAAATTCTAATATTAGCTCTATAGAAAATTTTAAATGTTCTCTAATTGTTTGCCAAATTTTAACTCTAAATTCAATCAGTAAGGCTTGTCAAAGGTGGAGGAATATTTTATAGTTCAAATGATTAAAATTTTGGTTTCAAATGATACTAAATGACTCACCTTGAGCAAATTTCAATTCTTATTTGTATCATGTAGCATTGATTCATCATAAGAAATTTACCTTACAACTAAAAATCACTATTTCACATGTAAGAATATACATAAACTTTATGGAACCTCATATGCAAAATTATATTCTATCATGTTATACATTCATCTCATGGTCAAATAATCATGGTATAATACTTTTGAACATGTTTACATTTCAATACATCAAAATATAGGGTTACATAGTCACATATACAATAACATGTCTTAGGCTAAATATTTTGTCATAAACAACTTCTCTAGGCCTTTTGATCATTTTTGCCTTTGCTTTGAATATCACCTAGTCATGGTTAGTGATAATAAGGAAGAGTGAGATTCAAATAATCTCAATGACTAATCCAATATTCAAACACACATATGGTTCACTCAAGTACATGGAAGCAAACATACATGTCATGTAATCATAGCCAAAGCACAATCTATGCTCTAGGGTCTCATGGCTCAAGTAAGAAAATTCATACTCTAAGGGCTTTTGACCTAATCTCATCCAATATCTAGGGACTTTTGGTTTAGTCTCACCCACATTTAAAGGCTTTTGGTCACCTAATATCAAGAGACTTTTGGCATAGTCTCATCTATTAAAGAGCAACTCCAATCACAAGTGCAAATAAGTGTCACGCAATTGTATATTATATTCAAACAATTAATAAGTTACATAATTGCAACCAATACACACAAGCAACTAAAATACTCAAGCAAATGAACCATATCTATAAGAATGAAGGAAAAGTTACCTTATTAATCAATTCAATTCAATTCAATTCAATTTTCCTTACTCTCCTTTCTTGATTTCCATGACCTTACACACACACTTTGAGGTGGTTCCACTTGTTAGGCTTAGATACATCAATTAAAGCATAAAACAATCAATTAAGACATATTTAATCTCATGTTAACATTCAAGTGCATATTTAAGTCTTTAGATATAGCTTATAGTCTCTTTGGATGCCTTAAAGAGTAACTTTCGAATTTGAACTTCTAGGCTTCAAAATCTTACCATAGATTATCTTCATAATTCTAATGGAATTCATTAAAGTCATCAAAAGTATAATTAAATATGCTTAGAGCCATATGGTTCTATTAGGCATCCTTGAATTCTAACTTTTCACTTTCAAAAATAGAGTTTCTAAATTTATTCTAATCACTCCACTAGTGTTTATATTTCATATCTAGACCATTCAAAACCTTAGAATCAATGAAACAATTTCTTAGGTACCCAAACCTTGTCTTGGCTGAGACACCCTATATAAGTACCAACTTGGTAGTTTTGTTAAATTCTTAGAGAATTTCAAGGCATTAGGGCATCCATACTTCATATCTAACTCAATTAGGATATTAGAAGAATTAATTAACTCTCTTAAGGTTTTGAATCTCTCAAGGTCAAACCAAACCCTAAGTGAGCCCTATGTCATTCTTTTGGCTCTTTATCAATTCTAATTACATATTCTTATTCTTCACTCTTTAAAATCCTTAGTTTCACCATGGTTTTATCAAACTCAAATCTCCTTTCCTCACCCTCTCTCTTGGCCAAACACATGTGGCTAGGGTTCCAAGATTACATAATTTTCCTAGCCTAAATCATACTTCACTTTAAAGTACTCTTGATGAAGATTATTTTGGCATAATTGGTTTATTTAAAAGAGCTTCTTTACCCAAGGGTTTAGCCACAAAATCCACTCTTTTGAGAAAACAAAGCCATCAAGAGAAAGAGTAAAAGGAGTAGAAAAAGTTTACAATTACATCATATTCCAAGTTGCCATGTTTACTTACTTAGAAATAGCTTCTTTCTCCTTCCTTCCTTCTTAGTTCTCATGCACAAAAGAGTGTCTTGGTGGCTACCCTAGGTCAGTTCCAAATAAGGGAGAAGAGAGTGGCGCCACATATTTATATAGGAAGACTAGGGTTTTATAATTTTGAAAAGTATCAATTTTGCCTTTAAATTTTAATTCTATCATTTAAGCCTATTTCTTCATATTTTCAAAAATTGACACCTTCACACTAAAATTTAGACTCTACTCTTCATTAAAAATATTTTCTTTAAGGTTACAGGGATGTAAAACAATTTGACAAAGTTCGATTAAAATTATGATCAACAGAAGCCTTGAATCATACATTATCAAAGATTTAATCAAACTAACTTTATCTAATTAATCTACTAATGTTATTTCATCATATTATGATGAAAACTATTTATTTCTTAAGCCAGTTCTTATGGTTTCTAAATCCCTAAATTTTCTATCGGTTAGGCCTGTATTGGTTCCTTTTAATTCTAACTAGTCTTTTCTACCCTATGACTCCTTTTCTAATTAATCTATTCTTTTCTTTAAAGACTATATGGTTTACAAAATATAAAATATTACATATCTAGCCTTAACAACTTTAGCAAATTTGCCAGTTGTCGTGTTCATTATAACAACCCAAAATTAATTAAGGTGTTAATCATGGATTTGGACTAATTAATAATAATAATTATTAAATAATTGAACAAGTTATGTGAATAGGAGTTTATGAAAAAAATAAATAATTAATATAGGTTTAAGATTCAATTGGGTTAGAACTTAATTTAGACTCATAATTAATTTAAGTAGGTTATGGATAAAGACTAATGGAGGCCTAATAATTTTATTTGCAGACCCAATTTACATGAACTCTTATAGTTAGCTCAATATTTATTATACATATCTAAATTAGATTGACTCTTGGAACTTAGCCTAACCTAATCAAAATTCTACAAACCCAACTTCTTACTGTGGGACTTGGCCTAAGAAAAACCACCTAAGCAATGATCCAATCTGATTTAGTGAGTTAGGAGCCCAAAACCATACTAAAATCCTAGAATCCATGGCCCAACAAGCATAAATATGAAACCCACTTGGAATTTGGGCCTTTGGGTCAGTCCAAACCCATCCTAACCCTAAACATATTCAGCCCCTTCTACCAATTCTACAGAAACAAGACACACAAGAAACACAAGAAGTAATTTTTGGAGGTTTGGAGAGAGGCTAAGGTTCTTAGCAAGAAATCCATCATTTCTCACTTCTAACGTCAAAATTAACCAAGGTGAGTGTTATATAACTTAACCTTCTCCTCTTTCTCTTCAATTTGACTTGATTGGTTTTCCATTTGGAGCATTTTCACCATACCCAAAATCTGAAATGTGTTGTTTGGTGTTTTCTTAGAGGATTTTCGAAGGTTGAGGCTAGAAGGGATATTGGGTAAGTATAAACTCTTCATTTTGATGCATTTACTACTAGTTAGAAACCCCAATAACTGACTTATAGTATGAACTCTATTTCTATGCGAAAATACCCATAATATAGGATGATATTTTGAAGTTTTTAGTCTAGGGAAAACAAAATCTAAAATTAGAGTCTCTTGATGGTTGGATAAGTGCTTTTCTAGGTAGCTTATAATAGCTGGATCTTGTAGGATCTAGTATATATTGTAATTATCATTTAGGAATATGCTTTGATTTGATATAGGACTTTTAAAGTTTGGAGATATACTTGTGGTGGCAGAACTTGACTCAATTAAGTGAGATAACCAAGGTTCATATCAAATTCCATGCATATATCCATTTTAATTTTATATTTGCTGCACATGTATGATTTTGAATGCTAAATGAATTAGTTGGCTATCTATTATATTGTGATTAGACCTCATGAGTCCATGGTGGAGCTGTGGTGCGGTTGCCACCCGTGCATGTGCTTTAAATGAACATTGGGTTATGATTAGATCCTAAATGTACTGAGCTCTGGTTGTGTTTATTAGGGAGTAGGTGTTGTGGACGGGCCTTTCCCAGTGTTGTTGGCCTTCAGCATGTGAATTTATAATTGCCAATATGGGATAGTTGTCACTGATAGCCTAATTGTTTCATTTGCCGATGCAACTGGTATAATTTCTTATGTTTATATGATTTTATACACATATGTTAATTAAATTGGAATATATGAATGGAATTTGCCCTGGTTATTGAGATTTGCATCTCACCTTGTTTCATGGGCTAACTAGTTCAGGTGAAGGTTTTTTGGGTAAAGATAAAGGCAAGCAAGTGGATGAACATCCATAAGTTGAGGCCTAGTGTAGGAAGCTACATTTAGACTGAGCTAATTTAATGTAGATACTAATTTTGTTATTATTTTGTATAGTATCATCATGTAATCATATTACCAAGTGTAAAAGATTGTGTTTTGTTAACCTAGAATGTATTTATGGAGGAGTTAGACCTCATGCTAAATTGGTATCTGATATACAAACTTATATATCTAATATAGAACCTAGCTGATGTTAAGATATGGTTAACTATTTAGGAATATAATCATATGATAATTTAAATAATGACTTAGACTAGTAATGCATGGTACCTTATTATGATTTATATTTGAATGATAATATTAGTTGTATATAAATTTGGTTGCTTGTTATGATCATATGGAATTTGTTTATGCATAATAGTTTAGGAGTAGAAATCAACATCTAAGCCTTGAATTGGTAAGTTTAGATATGTTGGGTAAATCAAGTAGATAAAATGTCATTAGAGTCTCACAAATTGAGGAAGAGTGGTCTTAGAGTATTCCTAGAGGGAGAATTGGAGTGCATGGGAAGAAATTTGGGAGGTATAGGTACAGGAGAGAGTCATGCTGCGGCCAAGAAAGGCTCACCATGGCCAGGAGAGTAATAAAAGTGAGGAGCATTGTAATGTGAGGTGTCTCGCCACGGTAAAAAATGAAAATGTTGCCTAGGGAGGATAATAAAGAGTAACCTTGCTGCAGCATAACATGTTTCATAGCGTAAGTTAAGGGAATTAAGTGATAAGTGTTCCAGTAGCTAGTTTCACTACAACATAAGTATAGCTTGCCGTAACGAAAATCGTGAAACTTTGTACAGTAACTCCAGGGGGTGTTTCCACCGCAGCACCACATAGGCTTGCTGAGGCAAAAATTTGAGAAGTTGAACCTAAGAGCAACTTCGCAATGACCCAAATATCTTAGGCTATGGCGCAAGATGCGAAACTTAGTTTTTAAGTTCCAATAGCCTGTAATGGCCTTAATTCTTAATTATTGTAATTAGGCGTAGTAGTATAATTAGTAATCACAAATCAAGGTCTAAAGTCATTATGATTAATTAAAATAAAAGAAAGTGGAAAAAATTTGAACCATGATATCATTAGGGTTATTAGCTAAACAACCACAGCTAATCAAGTCCACAACTAATCATAGTTATCATTTAAGGCTTTGGATTCATCTTGCTACTGATTATAACTCACAAAAACCTCATATAAAGACTCTCAAGTGGCACAACATTAACATAGTAAAATTCAAAGTTTCTAAGTCAAAAATAAGAGTTTGGGAATTTTTGCCGCGACTTAGACCTTTCCCGTCGTGACTAAGTTGATTACTGGAACCTAAAAACTAAGTTTCACATCTTATGCCACAACCTAAGATTTTTGTGTCATGGCAAAGTTGCTCTCGGGTTCAACTTCTCCTAATTTATCACCATGGCAAGCCTATGTGGCGTAGCAAAAATGCATCCTGGAGCTACTGTAGCAATTTTCACGATTCGCCCCATAGTGAAACTAGCTATTGGGACACTTATCACCTGATTTCCTTAACTTGTGTCACGGTAGAACATGTTGCACAGCAGTGAGGTTGCTTTTTATTACCCTCCTTGGGCAATATTTTCTTTTTGCGTTGCAGTGCTCCTTGCCTCTGTCTGACACCTAGCTGCGACTCAGCCTATTTTGGTCGTAGCTCAACTACCTCCCACACCTAAACTCCCCTAATTTTGTCCCAAATAGTCCAACACTCCTTTCATTGGCATCCTAAGGCCATTCTACCTTAATTTATAAGGTTTTAATGGCATTCTACTATCTAAACTTCCCAACATATCAATTTGAAAACTCAAAACTTAGAAGCTAATCTTTACCCATTCATCTACCATGTATCAACAAGTTATGGATTTTAACATCAAGGATACCAAAAACCATAACTATTATCATTCAAATGTAAATCCCAATAGAAGATCCATACATTGCTAGTCTAAATTAATATTTAAGGCAACGCATGATTTCATTCTCAAATAATAAATCATATCATAGGGTTAAGAAGGCTCCATATCAGGTTGTAAGTAATTGGATACATTAGATTCCATAATAATTATATTACATAACCAATCCCTATACTTGACAATTCATGATGCAATGTGGCAAATATATAAAAACTAATACTCTTATTACACAAATCTAACCTTACAAGGTTTCCAAACTTATGTGCTACCAAGCCATACAATAGGCTTCCATTAATTTCTCCTTGCCACTAAGAGGTCCAGTTCTTGAAAATGTTAGCCCACAATCAGGGTGAGATATACAATCTCAGTAATAAGAGGTAAATTCCATACATATGTATAGATTAATCAACATAATGCAGTTATACAAAAAACATATCAAAGGCATTAATTTCTTCAGCAAATGAGCTAGTTAGACTAGTAGTGACTACCGTCCCATACTAACAATCATATACAACATGTTAAAGGCCAATAATACTGGGAGAGACCCATCCATGGCACCAACTCTCTAATGAGTATAACCTGGACTCAGTGTATTTAGGGATTTTATCATAGCCTAGTGCCTGATCGAAGCACGATGCACGGGTGGCAGCCACACCACAACTCCACTATGGACTCACAAAGTCCAATCACAATACAATTTAAGTAGCCAACTAATCATTTAGCATTTCAAAATCATACATGGACAAAAAATACCATATTAATATGAACATATACATAGAATTAGAAAATTAATCCCAGTTACCTCAATGAAGGCAATTACTCTTTCTCTAGCTACCATCATGATCCAAATGCACACCAAGCCTAAGATAAGCATAGTTATCATCACTTCTAGCAACAAATCAAATACCCAAAAAGTTGAACTACCAATGATTACCTAGAGGTTACTTACCTAATCACCAATAGATTTAAATTTTGGGTTTTAGCTTCCCCACACTAGAAACCACCCTAGTTCACTCCAATTTATGGGTAATTTCGTATAAAACCAAAGCCTATATCATAAGTCAACTATAGGGGTCTCAAAGTAGCAGAAAATGCATCAAAATGGGAAGAGGATACTTATCTAACAACACCCATAGCTTTTACCTTCGAAAATCCACCATGGAAGCACCAAGCAACAAGTTTCAGCTTTGGGTGGAAGATAAAAATGTTCCAAATAAGAAATCAATAAGTTCAAATTGAAGAGGAAGAAGAGAAGATTAAGTTATATATAAGTTACCTTGGCTAAATCTTACTCTAAACTTGCAAATCAGAGCCTAAAAGATGAGGAACCCTAGCCACCTTCTCACATATGCGAAATTTCTCCCTTTGTTCTATAGAACCCTCAAGCTTTAGCACCTAAATAATGACGTGATAAATCCTTTAGGGTTTTAGAGTAAGTGGGCTAGTCCATTGGGCCCAATATTACCTATGGTCTGATTTATTTTTAGAATTGCACCAAGGTTCATTGGGTTAGGCTGCAGAATTTTAATGTTAAGGGTAAAATATGTTGATCTAATAACCTAAGACCTATTTGGACTCACTTCCCTAAATTTGGGCTAAGGCTAAATGGGCTTTTGTCTCACTTAAATTCACTTCTAAGTTTTTGGGCTTCTAGAAAATTTAAGGCCTACAAGAAAACTAGTATTGGGTCCTTACTAAGCTCATGGCATAATTAAGCTTTTATATTATACCCCAAGCTTACTTAAATTAATTATAAGGCTCAAATTAATGCCCACCTCTCTTAATTAATTCTTTTAATTAAACCCATATCAACTCCTAATTAATCATAATTATTCTTAATTAATTTTAGGGTGTTTCATAGTTAACTTAGCAGCGGCAGAAAGGTTTCAAGTCATAGCGAAAGTTTTCAAACTCTTACTTTTAGCCTAGAAACCTGAGTTTTTCCTATGGTAATGCTAAGGAATGACTTAGAAACACTTGTAAGAGGTTTTTGTGAGTTGGAATTAATGGATAAATGAATTAAAGGCTTTTGATTGAAGATTATATTTACTTATGTGCATAAATAGTTGTGATTATTTAGTTAATGACTCTAATAATATTAAGGTTCAAATTCCCTCACATTTTCTTAAATCAATTAATTGAAATGGTTCTAGATCTTGATTTATGATTATTAATAGGGTATTTAAGCTTAACTACTATAATTAGACATTAAGGCCATTACATTACTTAGCCGGGGTGGGAAGGACTTAAAACCTTGGTTTTTCCTATAGTAATACTAAGGAATGAATTAGAAACATTTGTAGGAGGTTTTTATGAGTTGGAATTAATGGATAAATGAATTAAAGGCTTTTAATTGAGGATTAGATTCACTTATGTGCATAAATAGTTGTGATTATTTAGTTAATGACTCTAATAACATCAAGATTCAAATTCTCTTACATTTTCTTAAATCGATTAATTGAAATGGTTCTAGACCTTGATTTATGATTTTTAATAGCATATTTAAGCTTAACTACTATGATTAGACAATAGGATCATTATATTAAACCAAGTTATTCTCTCATTTTTATGCTTTCTAAATCCCTGAATTTTCTGTCAGTTAGGCCTATATCGATTCCTTTTAATTTTAACTAGTCCTTTCTGCCCCATGACTCCTTTTCTAATTAATCTATTCTATTCTTTAAATACTATATGGTTTACAAAATATAGAATATTACATGTCTAGCCATAACAACTTTAGCAAATTTGCCAGTTGCCATGTTCATGGCTGAAGATGGCTACCTATATCATAGCAACTTAGTGAAGTTGCATTTCAAACTCCAGAAGAAATATTGCATTCAATAATGGATCTATTTAGTTTGGAGATTTTTGCTATGTTGGTCCTTGATTGTTATCTTTAATCTTCTTGGTTTTTATTTTGATTTTGTAAGGTTATTATTTTGTATAGTTCTTTTTTTTTTCTACTTTTATATTGTTATGTTGACTACTTCTTTTAAGCATTATATAGCTTGAATTTGGCATTTTATGCTCTTCCCCTATAGATAAAGATGATGGATTCAATTCATGGTCTTTGTTTTCTATTTGTCTGTTCTCCACTGCTATTAATATTACCATTAACTAGACATGACCTAAATCAGAAAGCTTTTATATCAATTGTGCACAAATTGTAACATAATTATCATATGACAACAATATTGACTGATATTAATAATGATTATCACTATTTATGCAATTTTCTCCTCCATTTCACTTATCTCAACGTGAGTTCTTTACTATGTTAGTCTTGAAGATTATCTTGCAATAGCTAAATTAGTTGGATTTATTATTTTCTTACTAGAAAAACTAGATTCCACATGTGGTAGTTGACATATATGTGGATATTCTCTTCTAATGATAAGATCTCTTGATGACTATGCCTATATGGTTGCAAGTCAAATACTGCAGATGTGCACTATTGCTTGAACTTGATGATCTAATTAATATTATAATGGATATGATCCTTGAGTTATATACTATTTTTTTTTCTTCGTCTTTTTTGTTTCATTCTTTTTAAAGAAATGTGGTTTTCTTCCTCATGTGTTAATGGGCATATATCTCTTTGAATGCATTTTATATTTTGAGAAAAATAATTACTTATATTTGATTTGAGAAGTGTTGTTACATGGGTAATATGATTGAGGCACGTGAATAGCACATCTATTGCTTTCATTCTATTTCAATAAATTTGTCATGTTTGTTTTATAGCAGTTAGTTGTTAGGGATCCGTTATAGATTTATTTGCCTAAGAAAGTAGTAAATGGGGGAAATATAAATAGTAGGCAGTAGATGTATAATGGATGAGGGAATAGAGATAAATTGAATATTATCTGGTATTGAGTACCAATCTTAGAAACTGACTTGGTATTAGAGTTGTGATTCATAATAATGACAAAGGATACTCGATCAAACAATCAAGTGCATGAAAGGGAGCAAGAGGTCAGTCAATTATGTTCCTCAGTGTCCAAAATCAATGTGAACATGGAGAAGTTAGAAGCTCGCATGGAATCGTCACTTATTAGGCTAGAGAATTTGATTAATGAGCTTGCTTTAAAGCTTATGTCGTCAACAAGAATGAATGTGGTAGATGAAGCTAATGGTATGAAGGCATGTAACAACATTAATAAAGCAACTACTACTGCTCATGCCAATTGGACTTCCTATGGCTTTCCATAATTCGGTTCTATACTAGCAATCAATTAGAGATTACCAGTTTCCAACTAAGTTTTTGAAGATCAAATTTCCTCATTTTGATGGCTTCGACTTTAAAGGCTAGACTCTACATTGTAATTACTTTTTCCATATTGACAAAATGTCGATGGAATAGAGAGTAAGGCTAGTTACAATGCATTTGGATGGTAAATCTTTGCAATAGCCTTAAAGCTTTATGAAGAAAAAGAAGATTAAAGATGTTAACCAGTTAGAGCATCTTGATGGATTAAGGAGTCAGTTTAGGGACATCTTTAAGATTGCTTTGATGGCTGAGCTTATAAATTTGAAATAAGATAGAGTTGTGATTGATTACTAAGAAAGGTTTAAAGAGTATCTAGTTGAAATTAAGATCTCAAAGAAATTACTATTGGTTGTTTTTCTTGGTGGGCTCAAGGCTAGAATAGAGGCATAGATGGGGATGTTTAAACTTGTGTCTCTAGCTCATGCTATGTATTTAGCAAGATTACAGGAGACAGGCATCCTTCACGGCTCTTTAGAACCAACAAGCTCCGTATCTTAAGAAATCTCAATCATCCTGTAGTCTAGCTCAATTAACGAATTCAACTAAATATCATTTTGACGCTTATTCTTTTAGGAACCAATCTATATCTATTTTTTCTAAAGGTATCTCTGATAGGAGCATTTTAGTGTCCTCCTATGCTTTTTCTAAGCCTATAACTACTGTTCCTTCTAAACCTTTAGCCATTATTGCTTTTGAAAAACCTATAAAGGAATTGTCTAAGAAGGAGATGGATGAGAGAAGGAAGAAAGGGCTTTGTTATTGGTGCCTTGAGAAGTTTAGCTTTAATTACCATTGCAAGAACTCTCAACTATATATGTTGATGGTGGACAAGACTAAGTTAGGTGTTAAAATGGACATTGATGGGGAAAATGTTGATAATGAATAAGGAACAGATAGTACCAGAGTTCCAGTGGAGGTTTATCCAAGAATCTCCTTAAATGCCATTACTGGCTCAATCTTGGACTCTAGGGAATACTTAACCATGAAGGCATAAGGGACCATTACAAGACATTCTATCTTGATACTCCTAGGCATAGGAGTACTCACAATTTCTTAGATATTAGGGTAATAAAAAAGTTAAAGCTTAAGACACAATATTCATTGGGAGTTAAGGTCTTGGTAACCAATAGAAATCAAGTTTATATATAGTACCAATGTAGGAATTTATAGTGGACTATGGAAAATACTACATATGAGTTAGATTTCTTGGTCATGAACCTAATGGGTTATGATATGATTCTTGGAGTTTAGTGGTTGATGACATTAGGAAGAATCATGTGGGATCTAAAGGCCCATTTTATATGCTTCCTATTCAATGGCCAGTATTGTGAGCTTCATGAATTATATCATGATTATATGATGTTAAAAGATACATAAGCTATAAGGAGGCAGTAAATGAGGTTTGGTCAATTATGTTTTATTCAGCTCAAGCCTCAAGGTCTAAAGAATATCTCTAATCTAAGTTTTCCTAGTACTAATTTGAAAATTGAATAATAATAGTCCTTGAACAAATTGCTAGAGGAATTTTTCAGACATCTTTGAAAAGCCTAAGTCTTTACTGTTGGAGATTGTGCCTTAGGCCAATCATTGTTTCATCTTTGAAAAGCTTAAGTTTTTATTATTGGAGATTGTGCCCTAGGCCAATCATTGTATTGCAAACATTATACTTTATTAAGAAATAAGATTTTTCTTTTATTATATTATTATATTTTTTGTATGTTCTATATAATAATATCCTTGGATAAATCATGTTGATTATTCTAAATATCCCCAGTCAATCATCATTGTGGGAATGATGATAAACTAAGACTAGTATGATTTTGATTGATGATTATGTGTTAATCATGTATATAGATATGAATCAAAATCATAGGGACTTGTTAAGGAACAAGATGCTGGATCGACCCGTTATGAGATAGCTACATGGATTAAGTCATAAGCATATCTTATGTATAATTGTGTCACCAAGCCTTTAGACTTGAGATCACTATAGTTTCCAACATGAAAAAACACTATTTTTTTTCGCATAGTCAAAAGTCTTTAACCGAGTGATCATAAAGGCTATGATCGGGCATAGTAGAATTCATGTAGAAGAAGACGAGTGGTTAAGATAGGATTTGTTCCTCTGATTAATAGAGAGATATCTCTGGGCCTCTCGATAAGTGAGACTGAGAAATGTATGGCTGTGCTCGAATAGAAGTATTTTCATTTATACTGTCAGTCTGCACATAGATCGAGAAAGCAACGATCAAGTAAGATAAGGATGACGTTTTCATGCCTCATACTTGATCTAAATATCGTGTGATAAAAAGGATGTGATAGGGTTATATGATAGGTTACATTGGATCATCGATCCCTATATGATTTGGCTAGTCACAATATCTTGCTAAAGGCCACTTGTGAATTGTGGGTCAAATAGTGTCAATAGCCCACTGCCAACATCATATAAGCCTATAGGGTCACACATAAGAACAAGTTAACTCAAGCTAGAATGTCCATATTTATTGAATCTAAAATTACGTCTAGATTCAATGAATGTCACATTTAATTTAAGGTGAAAATTTTTTATAAATAAATATATATTTGATATATATATATAATTTATAAAATTCAAAATATATATGCATATATATCCTTTAATTAATTTAAATCAATTAGTTTTAAATTCAAATTTATGTGATAGATTTAAAGTTAAACTAATATGATAATTTAAATTTAATTTATGAGATAAATTAAATTTGTATTTAGTTCTAGATTTAGATTAAATAATTGATTAAATTTAATCTATTAGCTAGACTTAAATTTAAACTAATATATTTGATTATGATTTAATTTGATTTGATTTAAAATAATGTATTTTAAATCAATCAAACATATCTGAAACCCTAAGGAGATATCTTCATAATAAAAAAGAGGAGGTTTGGGTTTCCTAGAACAACAGAATAACAAAAACCCTAAAGAGAGAAAGCATACAGACAATGTATGGACACTGTGTGGCCGCCTAAAGAGAGAGAGAGGAAGAGGAGAGCGTCTTCTCTACCAAGAACTTGTACGGACATTGGTAAGAGGCGCTAGCACGTTGTTCGAGTTAAACATCCATTCGTGTGGATATCAGTAGAGGAAGTAGATTTGTATATCAGTTCCTAAGATCTGACAGAAAAAGGTAAATATTTTTAGATCTACTCGATTTAAACAACATTAATGGATCTATAGGAAGGGATTCTTGATTTTAATTTTTCGACGTGTGTCCCTAAATTCCTAACATTTACCTCTTTTTAGAGCTTTTGACCATAAAATACCTCTTAAGGAGGAGACACCAATGAGCCTGTAACCTTATCATTATGGCCCTATACAAAAGATGTTATCGAAGATTTGGTTAAGATACTTTGAAATGGAGTAATCAGGCCTAGCACTAGTGTCTTTGCTTCTCCTATTGTCCTTGTTAAGAAAAAAGAATACTCTTGACAATTTTATGTCGATTATCGTAAACTCAATGCTCAAATAATGAAAAACAACTTTATCATTCCTACTATGGAAGAGCTAATTGGTTAATTAAAGGCTTTAAATACTTTTCAAAGTTGGATTTGTGTACAGGCTATCATCAAATTCGTATAGATCCTAGTGACACTCACAAAACAACTTTTAAGACTCATAAAGGTCTTTATGAGTTTCTTATTATAGCCTTTAGGCTTACTAATGACCTTACTACTTTACAATGGCCAATGAACTCAGTTTTTAAGCTTTTTTTAGGAAATATATATTGGTATTTATAGTTAGACCGAGATTTATGGGCTTTTATGAGAGAATATTTTTCTGCTACTATTTTGTTGTAAATATTGCTATTCTTGAGAGAGATATTTTGAGTAGGATCTTAAGCATTTATGTGAAATTATTTTCCTTGTTTCTCTCTTGATTTTGTGCCAATTTTCCCTCATCACCTCTTGTATATATTATGGACCTAATTACTGTGAAATATATAGATTTTAATTGCTCTAAACCACATGGTATTAGAGGTTGAAGATTTAGCAATAGAATCTAACACAGAGAACAACAATTCAACATTTGGGTTGAATCCGAGTAAAGAGGAGTCATCGATAAGGATGAATTCTAACCTTGAAGGATCCTCAACATCAAATCCATTTCAAACTAATGGTCCCTCTGGGTTGACTGCTAGTTTCAAAGGATCCTCTATTCTTATACGTGACTAAAAAATTTAATGGGAAAAACTACTAGGAGTGGGCCAAAGCTATGAAACTTACAATCGGAGGTCATTGAAAATTAGGTCTGCTCACTGGTGAAACAAAGAAACTAGAAGCTTCGAACACTGTTGCTTTGAATCAATGGTAAACCAATAACCATATGGTGTCTTCATTGCTTGTTAATGCCATGATTCTAACCATTAAGAGAACGTTTATGTTTCTACCCATAGAAAGTGGAATTTAGGAGGAACTTCGTGATTCTTATTTTGATCGTGAAGATGCATCTCAATTATATGAGAAAAAGACAAAATTTTGGCAACTAAAACATGGGGATAGAGATGTTACCAATTATTGGCTTGAAATGGTAGCCCTTTGGCAAGAATTAGATCTAAATATAGAGGAGGAATGGTCTTATCCTAATGATGCAGCGAGGTTCAATAAAAGAATTGAAGAAGAAAAGGTGTTTCAGTTCTTGGTTGGACTAAATCAGAATCTTGATAAACTATCTACTCAAGAAGTTTTTTCTGAAGTTAGAAGAGAAGCTTCAAGGAGGAAAGTTATGTTAAAAGAAGAGACACTGGAAAAATGAAAATCCTTTACTATGTTAGCCGAAACTTTAACCAAGGGAACAAAGGCCCTAAAGGGAAGTTATGGTGTGATCATTGCAAGAAAAATGGTTACACAAAGGATACTTGCTAGGATATACACAAAAAACCAATAGATTGGACGCCATGGAAAGGAAAATTGCATGGATATCAAGTGTCAAATGAGTCTAGTGGTGACAAGATAGAAGAAGCACCTAAACAACAAAGTGACACTGATGGTCACACAAAGGACACTTGCTAGGATATATACGAAAAACCAACAGATTGGACGCCATAGAAAGGAAAATCGCGTGGATATCAAGTGTCAAACGAGTCTAGACAAGACAAAAGAAGCACCTAGACAATAGAGTGACACTAACCAATTAAGTAAAATTCTTGAGATGTTGACTGCATTGCAAAATTCTAGTAAATAGCAACAAAAGAAGCACACTACAATAGTTGCTTAGAAAGGTAATTATTTTTTGGCTTCAAATGCATGTTCCACAAAGTCAAATTGGATTATTGATTCTAGCACTTTCGATCATATGACTCATGACTCAAGGATATTTGATTCTTATTCTCCTTGTGATGGACATGAAAAGATTAGAATTGCAAATGGCACTTTGTCTCCTATAGTAAGAAAAGGTAATATCAAAATTACAGATTCTATAAAATTAAATTCTATGCTCCACATACCCAATTTTGACCGCAATCTACTTTCTATTAGTTAATTGACTAAGCAGGCAAATTGTTGTGCTCACTTTTTTCCATTTCATTGTATTTTTTAGGACCTCTCCTCGACTAAGATGATTGGTAGTGCTAAAAAGTGTAGAGGGCTTTACTATCTTGAAGAATCTGATGTGAGTAATATGTAATCACAAATCTTGTGTAATAAAGTTTCAACATTTGAAAATAATGATCTTATGTTATGACATAGAAAAATGGGTCATTCATGTTTTCAATATTTGAGTCATTTGTGTCCTAAAATTTGCTCAAATAAAGTTTCCAATGTTCAATGTCATGTATGTGAGCTTGCGAAACATCAAAGAACTTCATTGAAACATTCTAAATATAAAATGGTTTATCATGTACCAAATTGAACCAATACAAAATGGTTTATCACCTTTATTAATAATCATACTCATTTGTGTTAGGTTTATTTACTAAAAGAAAAATCTGAAGCAACCTAAGTGTTTATTGAATTCTATACCATAATCCAAAATCAATTCCAAACAAATATCCAAGTCCTTCACTTTGATAATGGTATTAAGTATTTTAATAAGTCCTTGAATGAATTCTTAAAAGAGCATGGCATCATCCATAAAAGTACTTATGTTAATAGTCCTTAACAAAATGGAAGTGTAGAAATAAAAAATAGACACTTACTTGAAGTCTCTTATATTTATTTGTAATGTACCATATTTCTATTGGGGCATGCAATTTTTACTATCACATATTGTTAGAGATTGTGCCTTAGGCCTATAAATTTATTGTGAACATTATCTTGATTTAATAAAGAGTTTTATTATCATTATTATATTGTTTGCATATTTGCCATATAATAAGATTCTTAGGTAATTATAGCTATTCTAAATGTCTTTAGTCGATCATCATTGAGAGAACAATAATGAATTAAAACTAGTATGATTTTAATTGATTATCATGAGATGATCATATATATAGATACAAATCAAAGTCATAGACACTTGTTAGTAACCAAGGTGCTGGATCGACCCATCGTGAGATAGCTACATGGACTAGGTCATAAGCGTATCTCATCTATAGCCGTGTTACCGAGCCTTTAGACCTGAGATTGCCATAGATTCCTACATAAGGAACATTGCACTTTAACATAATCAAAAGTCACTTTTAATTGAGTAATCATAAATATTTTGATTGGATACAATGGGATCCATGCATAGAAACATGAGTGGTCAAGATGGGATTTATTCCTTTCTCGCTAAAAGAGAGAGATATCTCTGGGCCCCTCGATAAGCAAGACTAATAAAAAATGCATGGCCATGCTCAAATGAAAGGAGTTTCATTTGTCTTTTTTTTGAAAGTCTATTTAGAGATCGAGAAAGCATAGTCAAGCAATACAAGGATGATATCTTCATGCCTTGTGCTTGACCTAAATATCGTGTGACAAAAGGGACTTGACATAGGTTATAGGATAAATTGCATTGGATCATCAATCCTCATATAATTTGAATAGTCATAATGTCTTATTAGAGGCCACTTATGACTTGTGGGCTAAAATGAGTTTTTAGGCCTACTACTAACATTATATGGGTCTACAACGTTGCACACAAGAATGGGTCAATATAAGCTAGAATGTCCAGATTCATTAAGCCTAGAAGGGGTTACTAAATAAATGTAGTATCCATATTCGATGTATCTATTCTCTATATAGTTTCTTATTTCAAATAGGAGATTATCCTATTTTTTGTTAGGATAATACATTCTCTTTTGATAAGGTGGTAGACAAACTTAATATATTTAATATATATTAATTTCAAAATTCAAAATCTGATAAGTTAAATTCGATTTAAACTATAATAAGATATATATTTAATATATTTGAATTAATTGTTACCTGATAAGTTTAAATTCAGTTTAAATTATAATTTAATATTAATTTTGGCTTGGAGACCAAGCAAAGTTCTCTTATAAAAAGGGGTGCTAGGATTTCTTAAGACATACAATTTCAAGCAGCAACAGTACACCACCTAAGAAAGAGAGAGAAAGAGACGACTTCTGCCATACACTTGAGAAGTCATATGGTTTTGTGGACAAGCTTAGGGAAGAACATTCATGTAACGTGGTGCTAGCACACTATTCGTATTGGAGATCCCATTCGTATGGATACTAGTATAGGGTGTTGGTTCATAAAGAGTAGCGTCTAGAGACCCAAACTTGATTAATTTGAAGGAGAGACAAAGTTTCTTTTTTACGCTAGAGGTATAATTTTTCTACCTTTCTTTGGTTTAAGCAAACATGATAGATCCATGGGAGGGATTTTTTGCATGCTCTATTTTTGTTTTTCCACCGCGTGTGTCTACAAATCTCGACACATATCTCATCAATATATTACTTAGCATAATTCTTTCCTTTAAAACTCCCCTTGAGAAATTAAAAGAAACCCACTTGATAACCTATCTTGAAAACAACCTCCCCTTGAAGGTCTTTAGCTATTCGACATTTGTTCACATACATCATCACACTAAATTGGAACCTCGAGCTATAAAATGTGTGTTTCTTGGTTATTCCTTTTCCCAAAAGGGCTATAAGTGCTATGACCCTATTTCTAAGAAACTATTTGTCAGTTGTGATGTTCCCTTCCATGAAACAGAACCCTATTTTGCAAAGCCCTCAATTTAGGGGGAGAGTTGGAATGAATTTCATACTTCAGAAGAAAAATTTGATCATATCCCTAAACCTGTGTTTCCCAATCAAACCATCTTGGTTGATCCTGACTATTCATAAAGTTTTATACCTAAAACTAAAGAGAATTCTAATATAAGGGGAGATAAAATTGACAATTCATAAGAAAAAGAATTAATTGTTAATTCACAAAGGAGGAAACAAGGTGATAAATCACCTATACCAGAGGTAGTGCTAAAATCAAAACTAGTGGAGGAACTTGAACAATGGAGGAAGAAACCAAGCTGGATAAAGTAAGTGATGATCTTAATTTACCCATTGATGCGTTTGTGTCATGCAACCTCAAAATAAACTAGGTTGAAAAATATTCACAATATATAGTGCGACCGAAATTGTCTCTCTTGGAAATGGATTTCAATGTTTAATTGAGCCTTCTAAGTGTAAGAGAATCCTAAAAACTACCTACTTGAAGGGGAGTTTTGATTGAATTAAACTAATTAAAATCAGAATGAATTAAAATTCCTAACTACTTCTACCTAAATGCATGAACTAAGGAGCAATGGACATGTGACTAGTTTTGGATTCATCCCTTGGTATCTACTATCCTTATCTTAATTCAATTATCATTGGTTCTAGTCTAAGAGTTCCTATTTGTATTCATGGTAAGTGATATTAAGTTACCACTCAAGATTTAAGAGACTAGCAATTTGATGTTAATTGAGATCTCAACTCTTATTAAATTATTAATTCTTGTAATTAAGATCTTTAAATACTTAAATGAATGCTTAATTAATCAATTAGCCTATGAATTTTCACCATAGGATGTTTAATTAATCAATCAAACTCTAAAGAATCCCCAAATCAAGCAATTAAGCACTCAACTTCTCACATGCATTTTATCAAACACCTTGATTGCATACATGGATAATTATAGAAAAATAAAAATTCAGCACTTAATTCAATCTATTAATCATTCAAATGGTCTCTTAATTAGTGTCTAACTAGCCACTAATTACAAACAATACAAATTCTCAATCCAATACAATCTTAACCAATATAATACAAGAAAAAGAAAAGTGCTAGAAAAAGAGGAAATCTTAGCCCAATCCTTTGACAATCTCCTTAGATTTAAGCTTCCATCTATGGTCCTTTTCCTAGCTAGCCATAAGATGGAATTAATGATTCATTGAGTGAAGAATGATGGAGAAGTGGAATAGAGGTAGCTACAAATGAAGGGGATGGAGAATGACTGGATGAATAGAATGGGTTCGTGGATGGATGGATGATGTTCTGGATGAATAGATCACATGCTCAAGCTACCCGAGTGTGTTAATCAATTTAATTATCATGTGCCTTCCATGCTTCCTCTCTGGATGAATGGATACATTGGTGAATTGTGTTAATGAATGGATGAGATGAAGCACTCCAATGATGTGCTCGAGCCTTCTCTCCCTCTTAATGAATCACGTGTTGCTTTTTCTCTTCCTCACATGGCTTAATTTTCTAGTCATACTTCCTTCAGCCTGAGCTTCTCTCATCCCATCCTTCTTCACGTGTTTTGGACCTTGCCTCATCAACGTGCCAATCAACGTGTGTTGGACGTGACTCCCTTCTTTATGTGTTCTTCTCAAGCTTCCACATCAGCTATGCATGTGTGTGAAAGGAATGGATGGATGATGGATGCTTCACATTTTGGACTAAGCCTCTCTCACGTTCTCTCTAAGGCCCTAAACCCATGGCTTCTTCTATTCTGCTCCTCTCATTCCATGTTCCAAACTCCCAGCTTGTGTACTGGTGCTTACTCATGCTTTTGTAGATACTATATATGTTTCTTTTACCCGTGCTGCTTCTTCGTGTGAATATGTGAAGAGTGTGGATTGGTGCTACGTGGAAGAACACATGTCTCCCATACATGATGAGTGAATGGTGTGGGTGTATGCATATGGCAGGCCATGAGTTTATGGGTGTGGAGCTACATGGAAAGATGAGGAAGTGTGTCATCAAGTGAGAATGAAAGGAGCCCATGCTTACGTGAACTCATTTGTGCTTATGTGTATAAGGAAAAACTGGACGTGTAACTATATATGTGAGTGTATAAAAGAGTGAACTCGTGAGTGTGACGTGAGAGAAGCTACCCGTGGTATGGAGCTACTGTTTGAGTGGGTGCATGCTTTATGTAAATTAATGCGTACGTGGGAGTTGTATGGCTGAGCTCGTTGTGCAAGTGCTATGTTCTATTCATTTCATGCATGTGAACATCCCCTGTGCATGATTCCCATGCCTACCCTGTATGAGAAATTGGAATCAATGTTAGTGAATTAAGAGATATGTGGGATAACTGTGTGGGTTTATGAGTTGGGCTTGTGATTATCATTGTGAATGAAAAAGCCTCCTCTCACTTCTTGTGTCAAACCAATATTGTGAATGAAGCCATATGTGAGTGATTTTGCTTGCATGTGATTCATATATCCAAGTGTTGATGTCTCCTAATGTATGAAAACTCATGTGAATAATGAATGAAATGCTTTATATCTCTTGAGCATGTGAAAGCCTCTAATTCACATCCACTTCAACTCCATCTCTTCAAATCAATTTCTCCATTTAAATTACATTTGCCCATTGAAATCTACAAAACAATAGAAATAATATTAAGTAGGAAAAACTTTACAAAATTATTTAAACAAATTTATGCATTAAAACTAATAATTTTGCAATTTAATTCATAGAGTGCATAAATGGCTAATAAAGTAAAAAATCATATAATTAAATGCAATAAGTCATAATTATTTATCAAAATGTCCAAATTAGGAGGATTGAAATATATGAAAATAGCCTTTATCACCCATTACTCTAAAAAAAAGGACTAGATCTTGTACGTTACATCATATTTAGAAATATGTGTCTTATAAGGCTCTCTCACCACATTATCATGCCTTTATCTCTGAATTAGATAAAATTAAGATTCCTGGCAATATACAAGAAGCTTTGGATGTACCAGAATGGAGAAATGCAATAATGGAGGAAATGAAAGCATTGCAAAAGAATGATACTTAGGAAGTTGTAGATCTTCTTAATGGTAAGAAACCTATGGGATGCACGTGGCTATTCACCTTGAAATACACAACTCTAATAGTACCATTGAAAGGTATAAGGTATGGCTAGTAGCAAAAGGGCTCACTCAGATGTATGATCTAGATTATAAAGAAACTCCTGTTGCTAAATTGAAAACTATGAGGGTGATATTGTCTGTAGCAGCTAATTTTGACTGGCCACTCCAACAACTTGATATTAAGAATGCATTCCTTAATGGCAAGTTGAATGAAGGAATGTATATGAACCTCCCCCTTGGTTTTGGTGAAGGTAGAAGTAACTAAGTATGCAGGTTGAAAAGATCATTGTATGGCTTTAAACAGTCTTGTAAGGCCTAATTTGATAGATTCTCTAGAGTCTTAAAGGCCGAGATATAGAACCAAGGATTGTCTGATCATACTATGTTTGTCAAGCATAGATAAGGTAAAAAGGCTATACTTGTTGTCTATGTGGATGATATCATTCTCACAAAAGATGATGTAGAAAAAATAGAGAGAATCAAGAGTGCTCTAGTAAAGGAATTTAAGGTGAAAAATCTTGGTGAAATGAAGTACTTCCTTAAAATGGAGGTTGCTAGGTCAAGAAAGGGAATCTATATCTCATAGAGAAATATATCCTTAATTTACTAAAGGAGATTGGAATGCTTGGATGCAAACCTTGTGATACTCCAATGGAAGTTGGAAAAAGTAGAGATGATGGGAAGCAGTTGATAAGGAAAGATATCAAAGGTTGGTGAGAAAGTTGACATATCTTTCTCACACACAACCTGACATAGCCTTTGTAGTTAGTGTAGTAAGTCGGCACATGAGCTCTCCTAAGGAAAAACACCTAGAAGCTATCTATAAAATCCTGAGATACTTGAAAAGTGCTCCTGGAAGGGGGTTATTCTTTAGGAAACATAAAAGAAGATCTATAGAAATTTATACTGATGTAGATTGGGCAAGCTCTGTGGAAGATAGAAAATCCATGTCTAGCTATTACATATTTGCTTGGGGAAATCTTGTAACATGGTGCAGTCAAAAACAAAAGATGGTTGCAAGAAGTAGTGCTGACGTAAAGTTAAGAGCTCTTGCACACGAGATATTGGAAGGGCTTTGACTAAAAAGAGTTTTGGAAGAAATGCAAGTTGTAGCAAAATTTCTAATGAAACTTTATTGTGATAATAAGGTTGCTCTGAACATGGCTCTTAATCCAACTCAACATGAGACAACAAAACATGTTGAAGTGGATAGACATTTCATCAGGGAAAATATGGAAGGATGACTTCTATGTCTGACATACATACCTATTAGTTAGCAAACTGCTGACATTTTCACCAAGGGCCTACTAAGATCAAGTCATGAAAATTGTGTGAGCAAGTTAGATATGATTAGTATCTATAATCCAACTTAAGGGGGAGTGTGGTTAGACTAAGATTTATGGGCTTTTATGAGAGAATATTTTTCTGTTATTATTTTGTTGTAAATATTGCTATTCTTGTTTTCCCTATTTCTCTCCTGATCTTGTGCCAATTTTCCCTCTCACCTCTTATATATATATATATATATATATATTATGTAACTAATTACTGTGAAATATATGGATTTTAATTGTTCCAAACCACAGTACTTTTTTATGATATTTTAGTTTACAATGGGTCATGGGAGCTACATTTGCAACATCTTCGAAATACATTAGGATTATTGAGAAAGCATTATCTGTATGCTAAATTCAGCAAGTGTACATTTAGGGCTAGTGAAATTGAATATTTGGGACATATAATTTCTGCCTTAGGAGTAAAAGCCAATATAAGAAAGGTTGTAGCCATACAAGACTGGCCTACACCTTCCAACATAGAGTTCAGTCATGGTTTCCTTGGATTCATTAGTTATTACCATTGGTTGTCAAGGACTATGGCTTTATTAGTAGTTCCCTAACTAATTTATTAAAGAAGGGGGGTTTTCACTTGGCATGAGAAAGTTGAAATAGCTTTTAACCAACTTAAGAAGGCCACTTCATCTACCTTTGTCCTGGCCCTACTCGATTTCTCATAACCTTTTGCTGTTAAGACTGATGCTTCTAATTTTGGGTTTGGGGTTGTTCTTTCTAAAAAGGGCACCCCATTGCTGTTGTGAGCAAGTTATTAGGCTTTAGTAAGAGACACTTATCTGTATATGAGAAAGAATTGATTGCCTTGGTATTTGTAGTCAAGCATTAACGTCAATACCTTCATGGTCGGCATCTTACCACATTGACAGACCATTTGCCCCTGAAGCATCTATTAGAACAGAAAAATGTTTCTCCAGAGCAATTTAAATGGCTTAACAAGTTGTATGGCCTTCAATATGATATTGTTTATAGGAAGGGGCATGAAAATGTTATGGTTGATGCAGCATCATGGCAAAGGGCAATAAATAACATAGAAGATTCTAGTTGCAATGCTATAATATCCATAGTTTCGAGCCTTAATGATAAGGTTAAGAATTCATGGCTGGTTGATAAAAAACCTCTAACTTTTGATTACTGATTTGGAAGTAAATCTAACTTCTTTTTCTAAATATACCTAGACCTATAGTATTCTGAAGCATAAGGGATGGTTGGATCCAACAAGTGGCCACTTGGGTGTTACTCCTACTTATAGATATTTGGCTGTTGTTTTTCATTGAAAGAGAATGGAAAGGGATGGGAGAAGATTTATTTGAGAATGTCAAACTTGCCAACGCTATAAGTATGAAACAGTAGCTTCTCCTGGTCTTTGGCAAACATTACACATTCCTTCTCAATTATGATTCGCTATTAGCATAGACTTTATTATAGGCTTACCTAAGTCCTACAATAAAATTGTGATTATGGTTGTTGTGGATAAGCTTACGAAGGCTGCACATTTCATGGCCTTGCACCATACTTTTACAACCATGGAAGTAGCTCAGGCTTTTCTAGACAATGTTGTTAAGTTGTATGGGTTTCCTAGTTCTATTATCATTGATAGAGAGCCCATTTTTGTGAAAAATTTTGGTGTGCATTGTTTAAGATCAACAAGGTTCAGTTGCTCTATTCTTTTGCTTATCAGCTGCAAATTGATCGTTAAATGGAGGTACTTAATTGCAGTTTGGAGTGATATTTGAGATGTACGTTAGGAGACTACCCCAAGGAGTGGATTAAGTGGCTTCCTTTGGCTGAGTTGTGGTATAATACCTTTTACCACACTTCTATTGGCATGTCACCTTTTACGACCATGTATGGAGTGCCTCCTCCCACTCACATGCCTTATGTAGTAGGAGATTGTGACAATGCCTTGGAGGACCGTAGTTTGAGGGACAGAGAAATTACTAGGCAACTGTTAAAATACCCTTTGGCAAGAGCCCAACTTCGAATGTAGCAGATGGCAAATAAGAATAGAAGTGAGAGGACTTTCAAAGTGGAGGATAAAGTCTATTTGAAGCTTCATCCCTTTCATCGAAATACCATTAATAATTTTGCTCTTCACATGCTTGCTGCTCATTATTTTGGACCACGTAAAGTGGTTCAAAAGGTTGATCCAGTGGCTCATAAGCTGGATCTTCCACCTGAGACAAGGCTTCATCCTGTCTTCCATGTCTCTTTTCTAAAGAAACATGTGGGTAGCTCGCTCCTTCTTACCTTAGCTCATTGATGATGGTTATTTCTCTATGAAGCCTGAGCATATTTTAGCTAGAAAGGTTGTCAAGCATCACAATTTGCTTGTAACTCAAGTTCTCGTCCAATGGAAGAACACTAGCCCTAAAGATGCTACTTGGGAGCCGTTGGCTACTATTAAGGAGCAGTTCCCTGCGTTTAACACCAGTGTTCTAGCCAATCCTTGAGGACAAGGATGTTCTATAAGGGAGCAATAGTTGTTACATAGGTAATATGATTAAGGCATGTGAATAGCACATGTATTGCTTTCATTCTGTTTCAGTATGTTTGTTTCAAAGCAGTTAGCTGTTAGGGATCCATTATGGATCTGTTTGGCTGAGAAAGTGTTTTTGGGAGGGGGGGAGGCAATGTATAAATAACGGGTAGTAGATGTATAAGGAATGAAGGAAAGGAGATAAACTGAAAATTATTTGGTATTGAATACCGGTTTCGAAAACTCTACACCAAGTGTTTTTATCCTATTATTTATGTTTCTGCTCTCAAATTTCAAGAAACCTTTGTTTTGAAAGCAATATAGTTTTATATATATATATATATATATATAAACTTAAGCACGATGGATTTCATTGGAATTGGTTTCCACCTGAAACTTTTGGGAGATGTTCATCAATAAAATTTTCGTTTTTGGGAAAAAAAAAAAGGAAAAACTTTTTCCAATAACAAGAATAGAATATTATTTGGTTATTACATGAACTTTTTATAAAAAAATTAATCGATTCTTAAGTTATTAGTCTTTGCCCAGAAAAATCAACCCTATTCAGTATAATATATTGACCACCATCATAATATATAGGCTACAAATCCTCTGATAATAAACACTACTTCTCAGTTGAATTGCCTTCATTCCTTCTATTTCTTTTAGCATGGCCTCCTCCAGTTAGGCATTTTTTTATGCTGGATCTTCTGAAATTTATTTCTCTTCAATCACTGCAGGGGCAGAACCAGAATGTGGCAGAGTTTTTCGTGCATGAGCTGTGTATATGTGATTTTTGTCATGTTTGATGCCTTTTACTAACATTGCACTTTCACTTAGGTTGGGGATATAAAAGAGTAGCTACTATAGTTACAAAGTATGTTTCTTTTTTTCTTTCGTTTTTTTGTTTTTTTTTTTTGGCGCCCGGGGGGGGGGGGGTGTTTCAGCATGTCAGTGTACTCCAAAAATAATTTTGATTCCTAATAACTCTGTCATCTCAATAAAGCCTTATATAACCAACCAATTTTTGATGTGCCTCTAGACCTACGGGTTGATTTTCTTTTTCTTTCAAAATAAAGTTCCTCATGAATTTTGAATGAAGAATGTTTCGAGGTTTCTGTTCTTGCATTAATCCCTACTCTATGGTTTGCATTATTTAACATGTTGACGTAAATAATGCAACATGTGTCTTATCCAATTGCAGATTCCTCACTGATATCCCAACCCACTTCTGTAGCTACTGGAACTATAGGATCAGTTTCTGAAAAGACCTTATCATATGACAGGGTCATTCTCTCAACTAGAGATGAAGAGACCAATGCACAAGCTGTTGTTCCTCTGAGGTACGTTATTTAACGACTTTAGTGCCAAACCTTCTGATATCTTACAAAAGTGGTTCTGCGTAGTTTGATTTAGTGTGTCCGTAGGCTAGAAAGAATACCTCTATTGTGATACTGAATTTGGTCCTGGAGTTTTGTAATTTGCATGCTAAAATAAAGAGTCAAACACCTTAAGATATCTTATAAATTTTAGATAAAAACTGGTTTATATGAGTCTACATGACTCTCAAAAATAAGTATGTTATAGAAGCTAGATAACTTTTCTGATGAGGTTTTTGAGGGAGGTGTTTCTGTGGTGGATACTCAATGAGATTGGACTTGAAGATCTTACGTTCATATTTTTGTACTTTTACTGAAGTTTTTTTTCTGTTTGTCTTATGATTGTCTTATTGACTCTTTCTTTGTGTTTCAGTCTGTATGAAGCCTAAGGGTAGATGAGAATAGACACAAGTAAACTGGGATCTTTGTTTTGTCATGATAAGCCTATGCCAGGTGACAGAATTGAGAAGCCTATTGGTCTATCTCTGGCTGAGAGAGCAATTGGAAACAATCCCCATTGCATTGATTGGTGATTGCCATGCCAAAGGGCTGTTCTTTGCACCACTTATGTAGGCTCTAGCCTATACTTTGACCCCATATTGGAAAAGCCAAGGCAATATTGTTGAAGTTTGCTGCCTAGGTATTTTGCTATTTCCTGTTCAAGCAACCTTAAGGAGATGGTCATGATTTTATTATCAATTTTAAGAACGCATGAAACTTGGGGATTTAGTATTGAAAATTTAGTATATTGTGTGGCATTTCTGGTAATGACTACATGTCCTATATAATTCATTGTTTGCTATTTTGGAAAGAGAAGAATATGAAGTGTCTTTATGTGGTTGAGCTTTTTAAAGCCTTCTGATACACAGCCCAAAACTTACTTTCTTCCAGGCTTTTCCAGCTAAAGCAGCATTATATCTTTACTTTTTGCAGGATAGATTTGGAAGATTGCATGACGTGAGGGCAAAGATCTGTTTATTTAATTTAATTAACTAATTAGTAATTAACATCAACCATTCCTTTGCTTTCTTAGATTCTCTATGTTCCCATCTGTCTGCTTTATTTCTTTCCCTATCTGAAAGCTTTAAGAGGACACAGCATTAGTAATTGGGTACCCATTTAGAAGGATGACACTAATCGGAGAGACAGATATGGGAGGTGAGGAGCTTTTGGTTCTTTCAAATTCTCATATATATATATATATATATAATGTATTGTTGCCTTTTAGTTTTCATTATTATCCTTCCCTACAGTTGCATATCTTTAACAAAAAAGTGCACGATGCAAAAACTATAGCTGGGTTGCAACTTTTGTATGAGCTCAATCCCTTTTGGTTATCGCACAGGTCTCTGACTATGTCACAGTTTATAGTACTCAATCCTTTCAAAGCTGTCCAAATTTGTGCAAATTATGATGTCACAACTTATAGACAAAAAATCTATGAATGGCACTTATGTCTATGCTATGAAAAACGCAGCTTATGATGAGGTCACGAATGGTAAATGAAATTCTCCGTTTCTAACTCTTTTTTAAATCATTATGATGTACATGTATAATGTACTTCATATTTATATTTCTAAAGGAATTCTATTTTGGTTTTTTATGTTACAGCTGAAATAAATCAGTTCATTATCATAAGGTCAACTACGCCTCAATTTCTGTACTTTAAAGGTTTTGTTTTGTGTAGGGCTTTTGAAATATGTTGCTGAACTAAATCGTATTGAAGTTCAATAGCATGTAATTGTTAGTGATCATTGTTAGATTTGTTTACAATAGCAAAAGTCGATATGAGAAGATAGACACAGCAAAAATTGCTATGGAATTTTTAGCTGCTTTGGGGCCCCGTTTGGTTTAGCAATGGAAACTAAAAGAGAAATAGATTTCATTATTAAAATTTGTTTGGTACACATTAATAACAAAAATTGAAAACTGAGATGGAAATAAGGCATACTATGCACTTTTTGCTCTAAAGGATGCTATTTTCGCCTACCATCTTTTAAATAAAAATATGTTCATATTTTTATCTTAATATGTATTTATTTGTTCTCTTTCTCATTTGGTCTTATTTAACTTATCAGTTCTCAGCATCTCTTAAAAATCTTGTAATTTGTTATAACTCTACCTTTATCGCTTTACTACTACAACTTTTATTAATTAAATTTAGTTTAATTGTTTACGTGACTCAATTGTTTGTTTTGTTATCAAGTATTGTTGGGGAAGTATTTAGTTATTTATTTGTTCTTATATAGGCAAATCAAAATTTGTTTATAGATTATATTGTTTGAAAATTTAGTTTTATTATTGGTTTTTTTATGTGAATTAAAAATTTTTCATAAAAATTATAAAATATGCTAATAAAAATCTTATCCAACCATTGAAAAAATAAAATTTTGTGTCACCCATTATAATTGTCAAGTAGAATGAGAAAGAACAACATCCGAAGCAAAACAGTGAGATTTCCAAATGCAACTACCTGCCTCACAGTTGGAACCTTGTCCAACTGCATAGCAATTAGAATTATCTAAACAAATGATGGTCGAACAATTTTTAACTATGTAGTAGTCAAAAAATGTTATTTCCAACTACAATGTAGTCGGAAGTCCTATTCTGCCACCCTTTACTTGTTTTTTTTTTTCTTTTCTCTTTCTTTTTTTTTCTCCTATTTTTGCCATTAGCAATAAATTTTTCCTTTTTTTCATCTATATACAAGTTTTTGTTTTTACATTTTGGTCATGGTTTAAAGGGAAAAGAAAAATAATGTATAATTTATGAGATAAACAAAAATATAGTTGTACTGTACTATTATACATTTATATATTCGAAAGCTTTTTTAATCAAGTTATGTTAATAATAAAAAAAATTAATATATACATTTGTTATACAAATAATATTAAATTTTTGTAATTTTTTACATTCTACCAATTAAAATATGTGTGTGTGCGCGCATGTGCGCAAATTTATTACAAAAAGTAATAATATACATTTTTTTCTTGAAATTAAAAAAATATGTAAAATATTATGTTAGCAAATAATATATTATTATGATATATATTATAATAAAATACAAACCAAAAATATATATATTATTACTATTATTATTATTATCAAATATTAAGGCTATTCATAACAATGTTTTTCTTTCAAACTCTTGTAAAATTTTATTAGAAAGTTTATGAAAAGAAATTCATGGTGAAAAAATAAAAAGTAAAAACCACTTCTACCAAAATTGTAAAGGCAAGTAATGTACTCGTAAATTTTGTCCCAAAAAAAAAATACAAACAACTTACCAAACATACATACTTGTGTATATACACATAGAGACAATCACAACATCAATGATATGACATGAGGTCAATATAAGGTAAAGATATTTTTGTTATTTTATTATTTTTATCCAACCAAATAATCTACTACAAATATATTTTCTTTCCTTTTTCATTCTTATCAAACAATTTTTTTTTCATTCCATTCCATTCTTCTTTCTATTTCCATTTCTATTACCAAAAAATTCGCATACCAAAGGAGGCTTGTGTGATAAAAGCTTTGGCGTAGAAATAAAGTATTTCACCAAAACAAAAATTTCTACAAGCTTTTACTAATGCACCTAGCCGCAATAATTTTAGAGTGTGTTTGGAAAAGTGGTGACTTCTTCCAAAATTACATTTCACACCAAGCAACACTTTATTGCTTTTACACAAACGTAATTTTTTATCATGTATCCAAACAGGCACTTAGCATATTTGTTGGTTGCTATTTTTTTTTTCTTGTAATGTAACTTATTACTGCTATTATTGTATGAAATGTTTATAGCTTGAAAGATTTATTAGTTTTATTTGTCCATAACTTTGTCAAATGTTAAATATTTTTTCACCTCCACTTACTAACCTTTCCTTTATCTTAACTTTTCTCATTACATACAATCGCAAGGGACACATAATTAGTTTACTCTAATTATAATAAACAGTGACTAAATTATATTGTTTATTAGTAGGTTCTTCCCACGAAGATATATAATTCTACGAAGCTTCACTTAGACTCTGTACACTGATCTCAAAATCTTGACTTTATATCTCACAAAAATCTCAAAATCTTTAGACCATGTATCTCACAAAAATCTAAACTAAACAGAACGCGGAAAAAAAGGGTCGGGGGGGGGGGGGGGAGGGAGAATCCTATGAACATCAAAGAATCTAGCAGGCAATCCCAAAAAAAGAAATATTTGATTATCCATTATGACCCTACCTTCACATATATGAGAAATCATCTCAACCAAATTCCTCTTAATTAGGATATGAGGACGTTAATTTATTCATTTCGCAACGAAAAGCACAAGACTAAAAACATGTGCGTGAAATACAAACTCCATGCACAATCGTTGAATTATTCATATTGGATCATCATGATTATCAATGCCCAAGTTAATTCTGAATCCAAAATCACACACTAAGCTCATTGTTTATGGTGGGTTGATTTATTTTAAATTCTAAAAGTAAATTATATGCTACCTTCTATTACTATCCATTCATTTAAAAAAAAATTGTATGGACTTTTATTCGTGCAATTTATGTTTAAACAGTTGTGCTTGTGGCATGTTTTTGTTTTACCTAATCCCCAGTGAATTGAAAATTGGAAATCTCATATCAACCCAAGTATTCAGTGCTGATTTTTGTGGAGCCACTTTAAGCAACAGAATCCTCTAGAATATTACACAGGGTGTAGTTGAAAAGAGAAAGACTAATAATTTTTAATGTTAAAAGTTTCTATCTCCAACTTTCAACATTAAAAGTTACTTAGTCTCGTACCTCTTAGTCTATCTCTCTTTAATTACACAATGTCAATTTTGAGAGGAACTATACAAGATTCGGATTGCTACTTTAAAGGATGGACATGGCTCCATTGGTGGCTTAATTAATAACTCTGACTTGAATTTTGTTTTTTTATATCTAGATATCCTAAATTGACCGTTAGTATCAAGATTTCTCATTCAATTTCTCCGTAGCCTACAACTAGTGTGTTAGCAAACTACTTAGTACCAACTATTCTTTGAATTTAATTTAAAATTTTAAAATAATTAAAATTAAATACTATGTTATATAAATATTCATACAACTTTATCAAATAAACAGGATGTTCAAACAAAAATCAAAATATGCATGTAAAGAAACCTTCTAACCATAGAGGTTCACCAATATCAGCGATACAAAATTAAAGGCAATAAGGAAAGAAATGAGAGATAAGGAGGGAAAAATTACGTGCTTTTCCTTCCACGATCCCAAAAGTGACAACCAAGACCAAAACAAAAAACCAGACAACAACTTGGGAAAGAGAGTCAAAAGGTATTTATGCTTCATATTTAAATGGTACTCACTTGATATAGAAAATATGATATTAAAAGGTATCAGGATGGAGTCATAGTTACAATAATAAGTCAGAATAAACAACATGAAAGGTTTAGAAGAACACGCTGCAACAAACAGGGAGACAAAATAAATTTTTTCAATTTTTTTGGTTGATCTTCCATATAAATTTTATATCAGTGCAGGGTGATATCATATTTGTATATTTTCATTTGTTGCGTATAGCTTGTCAGAAAGACAAAATCATTTTTAAATGTTTCGACTCTCCTTTACCCGTAACGGTGAATGCAATGTTTTATGGGTTTAGATAGAGTGTTATAGTCAAGTGGTGTTTAGGGCGGCTGCATCACCTCAACGCCATAATTGAACTTCAAAGCGAGATCCAACATTAGGTTCATCCCCTAGATGAGAATTTCATATGAAAATTTAAATATGGAGAAAAAGATTCTATATTCATAATCAAATTTGTAGGAACGACTAATGGAGTGGATGTTACCAACTTGGAAAGCAACTATCTTCAACAGCATAATTAATTTGGAGCACACATATGAATTTGGGATAAATGATAATAACAAATTAGGTTATAAAAAATAAAAAGTAAAGATGTTAGTTCACAAATAAAATTTGGTAATCCATCTCTTTACCCCCAATTTAAGAGAAATCGAAGTGCTTTGAGGAAGAAAAGGATAGAAATACTTACCATCCTAGTCCATTCCATTCCTTTATTTTAAAAACTTTGTAAACAAGGATAGAAGTTCTTTCCATTCCTCCATGTTTATTTTATCAATTTCTATCTATCCAAGCACAATGAAAACAAATAAAAAGGTGTGTATGTGTGTATATAATAGATGATTACATATTTTGTATGCAGAAATATTTTATTTTATTAATAACAAAATGATTTAAGAAAATATTAACTATTTGGTTTTACCTTTCAAAATTATTTTTCAAGTTAATATTTATAATAAACTAAAAAATCAAAACTTTCAAAGTAAAATGGTTAAATAGTTGACAAATATCTTTAAAAAGTTAAAAAAAATATAGCAACAGAAAAATGATAAGACTAACAATGAATATAAAAAAATAATTAAAGTTAAATTTATCGTTTTAATAAGGAAAATATCAAAAAAAATTATAATTTTTTATCTAATTCAAATACTTATCACTTAAACAAAGGTTTAATAATATATTTTCTTCCTATAATTTCTCGGGATTTTTAAATTTAATTCCTATATTTTATTTCTCTAAAACAGGTCCTTATACTTTTTCATTGTTTTCCAATAAATTCTTATGTTAATCCTAATTATAACACAATCTCTGAGAAAACTGACATAGTACCTACTTGTCATCATACTCATAACTCGCCATTTTATAACAGCACATGACCTATACGGGTTATCCTCTACTACAAACTAAACCCACTTCTGATCAACTCATATCTGATAGTGTGAAAAATCATGGAGATTAACTGTATAATTAACCCTAAAATAAATTAATAAAATATATAAAAGAAAAAAAAAAGAAAATAAACGCGTGAAGGGGGCTTGTTCAAGGTAACGATTACTAACTAAACAAGCATATCTTACCTTTGACAGAAAGAAAAGATAAAAAATAAAATAAAAGAACCCTGGTAATAATCCTTTTTTTTTGGGTAATTTTCAATTTATATTTCCAGTATTAGGAAAAAGAATTCAATTGTAAACAAAATGCAAGTGGAATTCTCATACAAACATGTATGAGAATTTAGTAAATCGAAGTGTTAAGAATTGGCACTAACAGAAGTAGAAGATACAGAAATAATTCTCCTTGCAGGACGCGAGGGCTTCCTCACATAAGAGGAATTCCACTCCCCACCATCTTGAGCATAATAATCCATTGGATACTCTCCATCAAAATCTCCCTTTGCATCTCCACAGTTACACTCACTGCATGATGAATCACTCTTGCAACCTAAACCACTTTCACAACCCTGATTGTCCACCACAGTTTTCTCCCACCAACCGGGTATAATTCCTAGTGCAATTTCTGCCTCAAAAGGAGTCAAAACTGGTTTTATAAAAGTATCTCCCCAGTCAATCGATAATCGAGGACAAGCGATCTGAATCCAAGCATCCACAGAGTCTTCAAACAGAGAGATCCTCCCTGGACTAATCTCTGACATTAAAATCACTGTATAATTGAAGCCTTTATCCCTCATCTTCTTTTCCAATCTCTCCAAAATCTTTGGATTCCCTTGCCTCCCCAAGGTTCCCAAAACCACGCCCCAATTCTGAGCCTCCCTTGCTTTCGCAATTGCATTTTTCCTTGATTGTTTCATAGCCGCGTGGTTATATTCCTCCAGAAACAATTTCCCCAAATATGGGTCATATCTGAAAGCCTTAATTCCTGGATTTGCTATCATGAATGCCTCAAGGTGAAATCTTCCATCGGCTACAAACACTCCCACAGTTTCACCCTCACCATCAAACAAATTTGATGGAACCTTTGGTGCTGTGCAACCAAGAACCTCGCCAGCTGACAGTGGCTTGGATTGTGGAATCAAAACCTTAAACCCAGATTTCTCTAATTCAGGTTTTGCTGCCCGCATTGCCGAGGCAAACTGTATTGTACCAGCAAGGACAAGGTTTTGGCCACTGGATTGAAGATTTAGTCTGATGGTGTCAATCATGTGATCAACATTGATTTTAATATCAACAAAGACATAAAGGCAGGGGATTGTGGTGGAATCAATGGGTACAAGGCAGCTGTGACCATAATGAATAAGGAGATCAGCGCCAAGTGCATTAGCAGACAAGTCATCTACACAACAAGCTCCATAGGTGACATCACCAAGGACAAAGCATTGAGAGACACCAGCAAAAGTAGTGAAGATGTCAGAGAGGACAAGGGAGTACATGAGAAGGCCCTCAGGAAATTGGAGGGCAATTTGCTTGGCTCCTGTTGACACCACACGCCAAACACATTTGTGCACCTCAAAATTGTAGTTGGAGGGGAGAAGTGATATGGCAGCATTCAGAGCTGAGTCGTTCAAGATCGAATCTGGGATTTGGCTTTTCACAAAACGCTTTGGTGTGGGCTTTGGCCTACTAGGGTTAGGTTCCTGAGATGGATGGCAAGAAGCTGGTCCTTGCTTGGCTTGCTCCAATTCCATGGATGAGCTGCAGTAAAAACCGTCAGCAACCCTCGTGCTTCTCCTTTCAGCTTTCTAAATACCTGGATTTGTTTGAATTGCACTGCTTTTCTGCGTCTGCATCTCATTATGAGGGTAGAGAAATCATTACAAAACTTGGACTTGTAACTCAAAACCCAGAAATATTTGAAATTATGCTTTAGTGGGAAGAAGTTCCAGCACTTCTATGAATAAAATAGAGGGATGAAGAAACAAAACAAATTAATATGGAACAAGTATAGTTAATTCATAGAAGGTTGTGCTCATCAGGTTTAGACTTAAATAAGAAACTGATGAATGGGTCTACTGCATCAAGATACAATGTCTGCTAGGATGACAGCCCCTGCAAAATTCTGTTAAATACAGACTATATATGAGGACCAACCTCAAATTTGGTAAAGTATGAAATAATAAATGAAGTACAAGAATATGGAAAGATATCCTTCAAATATGGTGAATGGGGAGCGGTTATACATTTCATAAGACAAACCATTTTGCCCCCTGCTTGCTTTACACTCAAACCATCATCTAACTTTGAGTATAATCCCATTACCAATTTATGTTTCTGATAAATTCGATTATTGATTGATACATCCAATGCATCTGAGCTTTAATCCTTTTTTTGTCTGGTCCAGATTATTCAAGTTATTGAAAACTGAAAAACAAACAGCTTAGAACGAGTCCAACAAAATTCAAATTCAACATTTAAATCTAGCAAAATACATCCAATGCATTTGAGCTTTAAATCAATCACTTCATAATGAAATTCAACTCCAAAGAGGCATTTTCTCTAATATAGCAAACTCAAGTTCACTAAAAGTTCACATTTTAGATCTTGATTTAGCAACATACATCTAATGCATCGCTTGGACTTAGAACTTTTAGCACTTAACGACAAAAAGAAAACTGCTATTAATTAAAAACCAGATCTGATGCTTTTCACTCTTAACAAGCTTAGAGAAAACTACTAGCTTTAGGTGTTGGCCATTGAATATTAAACTTCCAACATGAACTGAACATATAGAATTAAGAAAAACAAAAACTGAAGCAACAACAGCAAATGTTGCTTAATGTAATAGGAAGAAATAATGGCCAATGGGACAAATTCTCAAAATTCCAAGTCAAGATGTTGTGCTTTATATTTTACAAGTGAAATGTCCAGAGTCATAGATGGATGATGCTTCTATGGCAGCTAACCATCACTTTTTCCCACAGAAAGGGCATTAAGTCATCAATCACCGTAAATATTCAGGAACCCTTCATTCAATTCTTCAAGACACTGGCTTCCTTGCGCTCATAAGTATTAGCAAACAAACGTGATATCCTAAAGATTTATGGCCTCAATTAACCTCTATCTTACACAGTAGCAATAAAGTATATAACTTGTTTCCATAAATCATAGAACCACCAGATTCCACTAATTCATTTTCCATTGACAAAATTCTGCATGAACTGATGAACACAAGAAATATCACCACAGTAAAAGAAGTTATAGCACCAACGCACAAGTTAAGGGCCTTTTGATGAAACCATCCAATAAAGCGCAAAAAATTCCTGATTAAATTTTAAAAACCTGTGCATAGGGGAAGCACATTGCCCAGTGCACAGAACGCAGAAATCCCAAAAGGAATACATTGCTGATCCAACAAAAATATAATAAAACTGAAGAATGCATCTATATAGGAATTGAATTGCCTGGTTCATAGCATGCAGAAATTCCCAAAAGAAGAAACTGTTACCTAATAAAATTGTGAAATTCCCACTCCAATGAACCCATCCAATACAACGCAGAGAATTCATAAGTTGGAGTTTGTATCCAATTAAAAACAAGGAGATCAATGAAAATTACTCAACTAACCGCAGTAAACCAAATTAGAAATAGCAAAAAACATGTAACTTTTGACAGATGCACTGAAGCCAAAGTCTTCGGTGATGAAGCAGAAGTGTTGGTATTCAAACCACTAAAATAAGTAGAAGTCTTAATAGTTATGGTATCCTAGAGTTTAAGCTGCATCATTACCCATCACATATTTAACGAAAATTGCATCATAGTCCACACAAATTCAAGTACTGCACAAGAAGTAGAACCGAAAATTGAAAATTTACAAAGAGCAAGCATAAAAACACACCAAAAAGCCAACCCAATAGCCAAGCTGTAAAACCTAAATGTGCCCTACATGTAAAAGAAATCCACAGTTAAACTGCTAATCAAAAGATTAGCAACCAATAACAGTTTGCAGATGAACCAACCTACAGCAAACAACAAGGATTTCTTGGTAGGGATGGCAACGGGGTGAGAAAAGGTGGATTTTTCACTACCCGTCACCGTCCCTGCCCTGTCCTGTCCTCTCTTGCCCTGCCTCGTAACTCCACAGGTTTTTATCCTGTCCCATACCTAAACCCATGGGTATTATATTGTCTCATACCTGCCCCGACCTGGCCCACCCCAAAAAACAAATATCAACACATTAAAGGTTCACTCAAAATGAGGAAAAGATAAGGAAACTACAGCAAATCAGATACTGAAATCTTAGTTGGATAAATATGATAACTTGAGTCTGAAAAAGTGTAAGAAACAGAAGCATCACTTCACCTAAAATGAAAAAAATCTGAGAATTATGGGACGAAATAGGTATATATAAATAGCAAACAATGTAGTGTGACATCCCTAGTGGCATTGATACTAGTTTCTTGTGGCGTTCAAAAAACAAGGTGGGGCACCAATATGCTACAACATGCATTTGCAGACAAGTTAACAATTCCAAAGAAAGAAAAGGACCCAAGACAAATAAGTATCTAAAGTTTCTTCAGGTGCAGCCTCTCAGTTTATATGTCCTTTTCTACAGCAAAACAACAGGAGAGGCATGTATGATTATGCATATCATCACAAACTCAAATATTTAATTTTTAAGATCAGGTTACAATTCAATAATATTTCTTTAATTAAACCTAAGAAATAATTTAATTGAGACTAGGACATTACTTAATTAAGGTACTTTAAAATATGTCATCTGAAGTTTCATCAGAAAGTACAAGTACATCGACTTGAGAATCCAATGCCACTTAAGAAGCTGATGGGCCTCAAATTTTCATACATGAAAATACAGGAGCCCTAAAGAAGGGTTTATCTGCACAAGTCAATTATTCACTAGCAATTGGGAGACATGTAAATAGCAATGCTGAATGTGGAACCATACATCATGAATATGTTAGAACAAGAGTAACCACAACCTTTATCTATGCCTATCACGTCTCTCATTAGGAGAACTCACATCAACCCATAATTACAATCTTCTTTACATTGCTAGATTGCAATGCCAAATTGAGAATTCATTAAATAAGTAAATTTTCATAGCAACATTGCCTCAAAAATGCCTTAGGGCCCATTTGATACATTGTATGGGATAAGACCTGATAATAGAAAGCCTAATAAAATAAGATTTGATAGTATAAGATAACACTATCCTATATTTAGTGATATATTGTTTAACATTGAATAGGATAAAAATTAACTCTTAACAAAAATACCCTTATATACTATATTTATCCAAATTTGGTATGATTAATTTTTGGAGAAATAAAATTCCCTAAGGGCTAGGAAAATTTTTATTTTTATTTTTATTTTTTTAATTTGTAAACAATTGTTCTTTTAAACACTGTTAATTAAAAAAAATTAATAAATTCAAATTTAATTTTTTTAATTTGTAAACAAAAATTGTTTTGGCAAAGAAAGGCATAAGATGAACTTTCCAGATTGGTCATTAGAAAGTGATCATAATCTTGCTATATCACCATCTCTAATAAAGCTTGTTCCATCATCAAACACATTGATATGACATTAAGGAGCTCACTTATATCATTAAGCCATCCATTTGCGCCAAGCCTTTTATTAGGATCCATATCACCTAAAAATTTAAAACTACTCATTAAAGAATTTATATCCACAACAGTGAGACAGGACATTTACAATTATGCTTTAACAACAAATAGACACAAAGAAATGATCCCCCAGTATCAAAATATACAGAATATAATTAAAATTTCATCTTTATGAGCTTAGTTTTTTGCTGGCCAGAAATAAAAAATAACTGTCTAAAACTCAACTGTGTTAGGTATGAATCAATCATGACCCCTTAACCCACAGCTCAATCAATCCCTTAGATTAACATTAAAGGGTTACAGTTAGTAGTGAAATATGTGGATAGAAGGCTTGCTTACTAGTGGAAATATCAAATGAATTATTGAAATAGTGTTGGTCTTAGTTAAGAAGTACAAAGAAAGGATCTCTGTATAATGTGCAAGAGATCAAGTCACCGGTCACGACTCAAATAGGTAGAATTGAAAAATATAATATTTAAATCTAGCATTACAAAAACACTGATGTTTAGCCATGGTTAAACCTTAGCTAACTCATTGTTACCATGTTGAACTTATCATGGCTGATTCAGGCATTGCATCAGTATCTTGCCACGATTTTTTGAAGTATGGTAACATACACTTCGCCATGATTAGAGGTGTGGCTAAGTTGCAAAAACCTACAAGCTTTACCATCACTAATCTTTCTTTAAAAAGAAAATTAATTAAAATCATAGAAAAGTGTACATATATATATAACAGTGGCTAAAATTTTTCAATGTTTTTATAACATCTGTTTCAAACCTTAGAAACATTATTAATCAGATCTGTTATTAATTCCCTATTTCCTTTCCTAATGTTTGTAGAACGTAGATGCCAAACAAAGACTGCTTTGTTCGTCCAGTTCAGAACTATTGACCCCCAATGTGATAGCATTGACCAGCAACACCAGCCAAAACTCACAGTTGAAGATTGAAGCTCAGCTCCAAAACAATCATGAAATAAAAAGAACAACAAAAGACCAATTCTCTCCAACAAAAACAAAAGCAAAAACAAATATAAAAAGAAATGCAAGAGATATCAAATGAACTTATGAAGTGAGCTGCAATTTGTTTTCTTTTCTTTTCTTTTTCTTTTTCTTCTTATTGCCAAATTTTCTCCAATTTATGACCAACTAAAACAAAGAATTCTAGGTAAAATAATAAGCAGAAAGAGAAGCTCATGTCCCAATTGGTGCCAATCACTAAATTTTCTTTTTCTTTTTTATTGCCAAATTTTGATTGAATTCCTTCTCCTATTTTCACTGAAAGAAAGCAATGATGTAATAGAACGTATAACAGAAATTAAAAACATAGTATATGCCAAGATTTGGGAGTAAACCTGTTCAATTGGTATGAATTTAAGCAAGGAAGAATTTAGCATGCAAATCCCAAGTTATTGAAGAAGTGGATTAAGCAGAAAAATCTTGATTCCCAGATACCTTTTGTAATCTGAACTTATAACAGCACCCAATAATCATATACCACATAATTTTCCTTAACCGAGCTCCCAACCAAAAAGAATGAAAACTCAGGACCCCAAAGAAAGCAATACTGTGTTTTTTAAATCTTTCCCATACCTTCCGTTACTCTATATGTCAAGAGATATTGTAAGAGTTAAACTAAAGGAATTTAGACATGCTATAAATATTTGCATCTCCAATGATTCCATGGCTCTTTTGATATACTTGGCTAGAATGCTCGAATGACAAGTTAAAATCAACTACCATAAGAATACTTAACAAATATTTCTATTTAAGCCGAAAAAAAAAAGGTTAAAACCAACTACAATAAAAATACTCGTTAATAATGATCAAGTAACATCAAATCTAACCTGAGACTCAATCTCCATTATGAAGAATAACATTTACACAGAAGTAAACTTTTATTTCAATCAAATGACCATTGGGAACATTTTACAGCAACAAAAATGACACCAAAGGGAAGCTCTATTTTACAGCAACATTTTTTTCAACCTCCAAAGCTCACAAACAAGCTGCACAAAGGGAAGCTCTATTTGACACTAACTCCACATGTTAAAAGACAAAATAGCACTAAACACCCCATTCTCACATGGATATGATACTCCTATGCTTTCTACACTGCTCCATGTAAACACTATTACTACCTAATCATCTTTATTAAATGCTAATTTTTTTAGATCTGCATCAATGCTTATTGGATCTTGTTGGTAGATATTGAGATAAGCGGTTAAACATGTTGTTTGGTCAATTGAGAGGAAAATTACATGCAGATGATGATCAAACTTTTGATGTGGTTGGGTTGTCGGGAGGTTTTAGTCGCCAGTTACCATATGGAACAGAGCAGCTTGCTCAATGTCGCAACTTAGTCTTACACAGCTCTTCCTCAAATTGGTGAAGAAAATTTAAAACAAGCTTTGTAGTTCTCTGATTCCCCAAACACTCACACTAGAAGTAGGATTTCAAGCAGAAAATCATAAAGCAACTTTTTATGGGTTAAAGCAAGAGTTCAAGCAAAAAACCCATTCCCCCAAGTGAAACCAGCAATCAAATGACATCTTCCACGGACTATTGAACTGAGAAAGGAAAGCAGAGTTTCAAGCAAGGGAGGGGAATAGAGTTTCGAACTGGGAGGGGTATCCAACTCTTACCTCTCTGGTCCAAAACCAAAAGGTTCTGCCTCAGTGAAATCGACGGTGGCCGAGCGGCAACGACGCGACGGTGGGTGGATGAGCGAGCGTTTTTGGAGACCAGTTGAATTGGGAAATTTTTGATGAGGTTTATACGTCAAAAATTTATGGATCTATGGATGGGAATCGAATAATTGATAAATTTATAATGTACTGAATAAAATTATGCAATCAATTCGTTCGGTTCGTTGCCTTTACTAATATTATTTATTTATTAGTTTATTTATCAAGTTAAAATAAAATAATATTTTTTATTTTATCTATTTTTATTTATTTATATTTTATATTCTTTTTATTATTGTATTTTTCAACCAAACATACTCAGTAAGATGTGTTAAGTGAGGACTTAAAAGATTTCAAACATATTTTATGTCTAAGATCCTCCCAGGCTTCGAAAATCCACTGGCTGAGAAGAGAAGAAGAAATTTCCCTTTTCCAGGCTTAATTTTCAAATCCCAAATATAAAATGCAAATATAATACTCAAATAGGAACTTCTTTGAATCCAAACAAACAGGAAAGCATAAGACCGGGGGGGGGGGGACTCTACTTTGGCTAGCAAAAATTAGCAATTCAACGGGATACAAGATACCAATATGGACATGCTATATGTTAATTTATATAATTTGTAGTACAAGAGATTATATTTAATTAGTATACTAATTTAATAAATAATATAATATAAACTATAAATACTTAATTTATATAATATTTTTATATATTTAATGGATAAATAATTTTAAAAAGTTAATAAATATAATTATATTAAAAAATAAATAATTTAAAACTTAAGCTTTTAATTTATAACTTATAAATTCATAGTTCAATTTTAATTAAACAAATTTAAAAAATTAAAATATAAGATTTATATATTTAAAATCAATTATTATATTATATATTAATTTTTTCTATTATATTATATATTAAAATAATATATTTTAATGTTCTTGATTACCGTAACAAATAAATAATATACTCCTCATCTTTAAATCTGCTCACCCTTGCTGTGAGTATCATGAGGAAATGAAAAGCTGTCTCTTCATAGGTAAATGAGGGTCGAAGTCCCAACATCTCTTGCCAATTACATTTTAGATGGTTCACCCATATCTTTCTTGATTCTTTTGGTCTTGGGGGAGAATAATAAAACTCCCTTCTCCTCTTCAATGAAGACGCAAGATGGCAAAATGAAATCAAGAAAAAGAAGCGACATGCTTTTACAGATCCACCCACTGACCCACCGGTAGCACTTAACTTCAGGTAAATTGAAGATTTTTATTGTTAATAGGCTTAATTTTGTCTAGAATTCTGGATTTTCTCTTTCTTTTTCTTCAATTTCTTGGCTGTCAGTTGTTTGGATTTGTGGTGTTTACTGTGTTTTGAATATGGAGATTCTGATTTCTGAATCCTCCTTCAGTTCCACTTTCTTTTTCATCAAACTGAAACATTTGAAGCTCCTGTATAGTTCACGAATGAATTCTGTTTTGGTACAGACGAATGGATATGAAATTCGTAGACATAATGAACGAATTAGGCAATACTGGAGGAGGCTGCTTTTACTTTTGCGAAGGGAAGAATGGACAAGGCAGAGAAGGATAGAGGTTGCTGACAGTTACCCTTTCGAGAAGCAATGGAGGAGGTGTGGTTATTTATATTTTTATTATTATATTGTGAAATTAAAATATATTAAGTGTTTTATTTTTTAATAATATTATAATAAATATATATAATTTAATTAAAAAATTGTATAATTATTTGTAAAAATTATACATTTGTTATAATATTATTAAAAAATTATACATGTTATATTTTAATTAAAAATTTAATAATAAAAATATAAAAAATTATATATAATTTTTTCCTTTTTGATAATAATATCATATGCTTAAAAAATTTTTTGGGATTTTATCCCTTTGTTGTTAAAAAATTAGAGTAAATAAATGTTGTTCAATTGGTGAGTGTCATAATAAATCTATTGGCACAAATTTTAGAGTCATTAAAGAAATTAATTAAAAATTATAATGATCAACACAAAGAAAATTTTCATACTACTAATTTTTTTATTAGCAACCAATAATTTATATATTTTTTAAAAATGAATTTACTTTATTTTATTTTTAAAATCTTTTAAAGATTTTTTTTTTTATAAAATAACTTGTCCATGATGACCATAATTTTTAATCTACATATACCTATATTTATCATTATATACAATCATAACAACTATTTAAATCTTTCATTATTTTACAAACTTAAAAAGAAAATATTATGAATTTACAATTAGGGCATACCTAGCCCAAACCTATAAATTATTTTTTAGGCTTTCTCTGAACTTGCTGTTTGTTATGGTCAAATGTTAACTTGTCAGATTTAAATGAGGTGAGGTGGGGTGGGTTGACGTGAGACAAGTCAAAATTGCCATCCCTAGTTTAAAGGCCTTCACTTAGATTCTCAAGTTTGTCAAGTTTCAAAAATATTTAATTGTATTTCTTTTATAATTATCAATTATTATCTTAAATTTAAGAATCTTAAATATATAATTTTCATAATGTAAAGTATCAATATATCAATGTCCAATCTAACAATTTCAATAAGATACAATCCCATTGCAAAGTTGCTTGATAATTTAAGTTGACTCATAAATGCAGTAGTAGAGCTAAGGGAAACCCCAACACCCTTTGAGATTTTGAAAATTACCATTTTGCATATAATTTTTTTATTTGGCTTTTTTAAAAAATAAAAATAAAATTTGCATATGGCCTTAAAACATAAAATTTATGAATAACGGACACAAAGAATAGGTTCGAGGTAAGGCATGAATTGAAGCATATCAGTCCTAAACCCACAGCCAAGTTTTTGGGTTTTCCCTGAAGTTGCCCCATTACCCAATCAAACATTGATTTATGCAACATTGGCTTACCCAACCTAAATAAGGTGGGGCTGATCAAAATTGCCATCCTTATTGATAATGAGAGAGTAGAAGCAAAGAGAAGGTATCAGGGCTAACTTGACTTGGGTTAAGCTCCCCTTTAAACGTCTTTGTTATGGAATGTTAATATTGTAATAATTAAGATATTTATTTATGTATAGGGAAACCACATATAATTTTTCTAAATTACAATTTAACTACAATTTTGACACTCAAATTTTAAAATGTAACAATTTACTTTTTAAACTATCATAGAGATGACATTATATATCAATTAAAACTGACATCTAAAAAAGTCACATACTTGTCAAATGATATTTTATGTTTTTATCATCTTTTCCAATTTCTCTCTAGCATAATTTTTTGCCAACATTTTCCCCAAATTCTTAACTTCCAAAAGGTTGGTCTTAATTCAATTGTAACATTTTCACTTTTTATGATAGTTTAGAGAAATAAAGTATTACATATAAAGTTCAAATATCAAAATTATAATTAGGCTAGTTCAAAAGGCTTATATGAAGATTTCCTTTATCTATATTAATTGTAAAGTAAATTAATATCTTGTTATATATATAACCTATAATTTATATTGGAATTATCTATAGAACTAATATTGTGTTGATTATCTATTCTCTGATCTAGGAGTCGACATTATTTAAAAATTGAAATAAAAGAAAATAATTATAAGTATCTAATGCAATCCAAATATTAAAAATTTAAGAAAATAGCATAAATATAAAGGAATAAGAAATTTGAAAGTAGGGCATCTTGAAAATTATTTTATAAAAAATATAAAAAGAAACAAAATTAGATTCTCAAATAGCATAAAAATTTAAATAAAAATAGAAAATATTAATTATGGCAAAAATTTTCAAAAATAGCTAGAAAATATAAATAATTATAGGAAAAATTATTATATTAAAAAAATTAGGATATATGGAAAAGAAATTTTTTAAAATAAAAAGTACTTTTAAACTTTTGAAATAATTATGTAAATAAAAAATGCAAATAGAATTATAGAAAAAAAAACAAGTGTAGAAATTATGATATTTTAACAATAAATTATATTAAAATAATGTCAATGGTATTAAAAGCATACGAATTTTGAATTTTGCATCAAAATTGTATATAAAAAAGAAATAAAAAACAATAGGTGATGAAGAACTTTTTGTTTGTTTGGGTTGAATGAAGGAGAGTTCAGTGAAAATTGGAAAAGAGCAAAATTTTTATAAATATTAGAATTAATTTTTTAACAACTAAATTTAAGTTTAATGAACAATGATTATATATACTTGTCATTTTCGATGACATAACTTCTTTTAATATCTTGGTACTTTCAGGTGCTCATGAACCTACTCTATTTTGTACTGAATATGACTTACGAACTATTTTGTTAAATTGATTTCTTCAACTTTTTGGCTATTTATGATGCTTTATTTTCATAGATTCATTTTATCTTGTCTATCTCTTTAATTTGAATCTGCGTGAAATTGCCTTGATATCTTAGAGTAAATTTGAGTTATTCAGTCTTATAACTGTACTAGTTTTTACAGTCGGAGACAAAAAAGTTTATCCCAAATTTGAGATAGAATTTTCCATCTCATAAATTGGAATATTAATTTGTAGTCAAAGATAAAAAATTTTGTCTCAAATTTGAGATAGATTATATTTCATCTCTAATTTTTATTTTTCATTGAAATAATATAGGGATGCAAGTTAAGAATTCATTAATATAGTAGCTATAAAATTAGGATGAAAATTTTGAAAATATATTTTTATGATGAGAATAAAATATATATGTAAAATTTATGTTTGTAGTATCCGTAAAAAGATAACAGCAGTTTGTATTTTAACTAGAAAGTAATAAAAGCATAAAACTGATGCAAAATTCAAGCCAAATTTGACAATTTATTTACTTGGACATTATTTGAAACCCATTACATAGGTTAGATTTGTCACCTAATAACATTCAAATAAACAAATTGTTAGTTTTGTCGCTAAACTTTGAATGGAAATGAAGCAAGAGAGTAATTGAGTAACGTTACAAATATTTTAATAATTGAGGAACTAAATTAAATGAAATGATATTAAATAATTAATTGAAGGTACACATATCTTCTCCTAAATTTCTTCTTTCAAAGCCAGAAGCTACCACTGTGCAGTAAAATCGAGATTTTGTGGAAGAGGACTTCAGGGTTTTGGAATAATACACTAAGCCACAATTCTAGCTTGGATAGTTGATTCAAAGCCAGAAAGGGCTATATATATTGTGATGAAAGAAAATATGAAGTTAGTTAATTTTTTTATTACTTATAAAATGTTAAAAAAAAGGTCTATATCAATAGTCAAAGTTAAATTATTATTTTTTAATAAAAATAATTTTAAATTATTCTTTTTATAAAATATTTTTGCCATCAATTATTTAAAAATAAATTAAATAGAGAATTTACGTGTATTTTATGCATGTAAATCCTCTAGTATTAGATATGTGATTTATGATATTTAGGGTGGGTTAGTATCTTTAAAATTTCAAACCCCTTAACAAAAACCACATCTTGTGGTAGTAGGATCCTCCCTTATCCAAGAGAAGATTCTGGTTCCATCCTGTGACTTGTGAGTTGGGGACTTCTTGGCCTATCCATACTATGGATGTGGATATAATAGATGGAACTTCAAACTCTATATCCATAAGATTTTATCAGTTATGAAATGAAAGTCATACTTTTTTTCCTTTTTCTTTCTTGCCAATAATGAAAACTCATACTTGATATGCGATAAGTTGTGAGTGTTACTCTACTTGCGGAATAGGAAATGTACAATTCTACAAAGATTTTAACTTTTAATGTAAAGCTTTCAAATGTCAACACCTTAATTAATAACTCAATTCCAACAACAAATGAGGAACAATCAAGTAAAGAATCATGAGATAATGAAACAAATCTCAGCAAATATATAGTCTTGATTTATAGAGTCAAATCAAATCACTTATTATTAAACACTTACTAATTTGATTTTTCTTTCCTAAAGCTTTTTTCTCTATGTGACAGAGTCATGAAAATCTTTGTATTAAAAAAAAATATATATGATTGAATGGCAGGACAACATTTCCATGACAACAAAATAGCCTTTTTAAAGGGCAAGTATTAATCCTAACTTTAACATTCCATAACATTTATCCACCCAACTCATTCCTAGCAAGTCCAAAATACTACGAAACGTTGTTCTACCTCACCTAAACATACGTGTAATATAAGCTACTAACAATGGACATGCTAGATCTCACTTATACACTTAATTTTACAAAGCGCAATTTGATAGCAAGGCACCTAGAAACCAATAAATGGTACATCCATTTTTGCCAAAACTCAACCATTTGTCCCCCAAAGTAAACCTAACAAGTTTCAAAAACTAGAAGAAGTGGTTCCAAACCCCTAGAACCATAAAACTTCTCCAAAAACAAAATTTACCATGTCAAATGCCTAATACCTGCACAAACAACTCATAAATCATATCTAACCAAAATCACCCTTTACACAACATGACTTTCCCTTATCTACTCGTGTTAGAACAATTGATGCACAATTCCTCAAACATACTTATTTAGAATTTATACCTTCACACATATTCCTTAATGTATACCCCAAACTATGGTTATAGAAACATTTACCCTAGCCTACACATTAATATCATCTCATAACAAATCTCATCATTCATAAATAATAGCTCTATCAACATTCATGTACAAAGCAATGATGTAGTCAAAATCATGACTTATACATAAGCCTACCACATCCAAAAGCACCCAGTTTAGCAATCATTCAAGGTATGAGACAAGTCCTAGATGAATTACAACCTTCACAAAATATATACATTAAAGTTTATACAAAAGTCACTATGTACAAACAAAATAATTACAAACAGCGATCTCAACCACCTAGCTAAACTAGCCTATCATCTATAGAAGATTCCTTGTTTGATCCATTACCTAGGGAAAATGTTAAATCCATAAGCAAGTGAGATAAGAATCTTAGTAACATACATGAAATTTCAATTATGTAAACAATAAATGAAACATCAACATTTAAGTAAAAACCATGATATATGTCATGCATATCTCAATATGGACTAAAGTTGGTTACTTTTAATGTAATCATATACTTACAATTAATAAGACACAATTAATGGCCATTAACTGAGGAGAGATAATCTACTTGGTATCAACTCCTAAACAAAGGAAACCTACTTGGCTCTACAACTCATCTCGATTCCATTATATCAACAAAGCCTAAACACAAGAACTTTGCTTGGCTCTATAACTCTACTTGGCTTTATAGCTTGTCTTGGTTTTATTATATCAACAAAGCCTAAACAAAGAAACTTTACTTGGCTCTATAGCTTGTCTTGGTACCATTATATCAACAAAGAGCTATACTTGGCCTAAGTTTAAGCAACCTAACATTTTCATAACAACAAATACACATGCATTAAATCATTAAATTACATTCTAAAGCAAGTATAGCAAGAATTAAACAACTGTTACCTTATTCAATTTCAATCCAAAGCTCTATAAGGCTAGTTAGTGCTTCCAAGCAATTCAATGGAGCCACTAACCACAATATGGACAGTTTTAAATCTCTTAAAGTCCCAAGCCTTCACAAAAGTTTCTATAGTGCTTTCAAATTAGATAGCAAGCTTTAAAGTTCTTATTCTTCCTTCCTAAAATCAAAATGCCACTATAAGTCACAATTTTATCATTTTATAAAACTTCAAATTTTGGAAATAAAAAGGGAGAAGGGTGTAATTCAAGCTTCTATGAATCTAAAGACCCAATAGCAAGAGAAAAGAAGACATCTGACTTAACCAAACTTTTATCCCTCTTCCATTTCTTCTTTTCCACCAATTTTAGCTTCAAAGACCCAAAGCTTCCAAATCTTTCAAATCAAAATCACCACCAAATCAACAACTATTCAGCTTGGGATTAAAGGCAAGAGAGTGCATCATTTTTCTCTAAACTCATCTTGACTAAAACTTGCTCTTTCCTTTGAAATCGAAGCTTCAAGCATAGCCATGGAGGTTCCTTGTTTTGTTACTCTCTCCTTTCTCTGTTGCGAGCATAAAAAATGAAGAAGGAGGGGGAAAAAAGAAAGATAAGGTTAGGTGAGTAAGGAGGGTCTAGGACAACTAAAGAGAAAGAAAATGGAAAGATAAATTGACTTTTTTACTAAATCAAAATAGTGGATTTTTAAGTGATTGGATATTAGCTTACCTACTTTATAACTTAATTTCTTATTGTATAATTTGATATTTCTCTAATCCATATTAAATAAACTCCAAATTGATATAGCTCTTTAATTTTACCCAAAATATTCACTAATAATCCAAGAATTAATAAATGGAAATTAATAGTATTTTACTAATTAACTAAACAAAATTTGTGACTTATTTTATCCTTCTCATTAATTCCCAAATTAATTTTCTTTTATTATAATTCCATTTAAGAAATCACCAAGTTGTGACAATTGACACCAGATCTAGTTTACTAAATTTGAAACTTTATATTCAGTTAGTTGAATCATCCAATTAACTGAATCAGGCAACACTTGTCATTCACTTAGACATTTAAGATAATCCCTAATTTGAAGATACGATGAAGATTATTCATCACACTATAAGATTCTCTAAGAAATAGATTACTATTTAGTATATACTCCTTGGTCAACTATCGATGGCCTTCATTGTAATTATACTTAACCAAACACTAAGGTCTCATACATTACATATACACACATCATACATTCAAACATAAAGTCCAATGAAAATATTCTAGGCTCTAATTTCCTTTGTCTAATGCTACACTTTTTCCTAGAAAATTATTAGTGAAAAAGACATAATAGTGAGACAAATCTCAATAGCTAGTATAGATTCTCAATACAATTTCTGACCATGAAACATGAGTATTTCATTATACAATTCCATTGAAAAATAATACAAATCATGCTTTCTCATAATTACAATATAAAAGGAACATTCTTGCATAAAAATTGGTATATTTCCTTATGCAACACCACTTACAAAGGGGATAAGATGGCTATTTCATAACAAAACTCATCTCTTTACAATCTCATACTTGCAATAAGGATTATCTAACTATTGGCTAATGAATCTTGGAAAAGGGGCTTTTCCCCAAATTTCTTATTACATAAATAGAAGGGCAAGAACATGTATGGTTCATATCCATAAGGAGCACATAAGGCCCACCTCCTTTAGAGGGCAAGAACACATAAATTTCATATCCATAAGGAGCACATAAGGCCCACTTCCTTGGTAAGCAACATAAGTCTCAACCTATAAGAACAACTCATACCATTTTATTACATAGCATCTCATAAAATAGTCATACATCCATGGAAAGCAATTTAACATTCAAACTCATATTTTATGGAAAATACTATCCATGTTGACCAAGCTTGACTTGCACACTAAGTTGCTTCACTTCTCTTGACAAAATCCCAAATTAGAAATGAGGACTTTCTAATTTAATATCAACAAACACATACAATTCATAATCAACATTGTTACATAGAATTTAGTAACTACTTCTTATGAATTCCAAATTCCATATAACATACCTAATATTTTCCAAGTACTTAATTTTCTTCCTCTTCAATCATTCCATTTCTCAAGTAATCTTTAAATTCCCAAATTTCTAGTAGCAAATTCTTGAATTTCTAAACAATTTTCATTTTTTCCCCAAAATTCATTAGAATTTAGTCTAAACTAGAAAAATAAGTCTAACTAGAATTTTACCTACTTTCTCCTTCTTCTTCTCTATCTTTTCAAGTCAAATTACACTCAAAATCCTTGATGATTCTAAGATCCTAATTTCGGCCAAACAACCAAAATTCTCATAAATTCTTCTAAAAACAAAGTTAGTCCTAATTCAAGAACTAAGGTTGAGGAAATTACCTCAAAGCTTTCCTTTCTTACTTCCTCTTATTCAACCAAGCAACACACACCACAAGAGCAAAGTCTAGAGTTTGTTAATAACAATGGTATCGTTAGAAAGCCTTAACAATTCTACACATGTTTCTCTTCTATGGCAAATTGAAAAGATAAATATTTTTACCTCATGCAACCAAGTTTTGCTTCTTCTTTCCTCCTCCAAAAATGGCGCTATCTTTACAAAGTTTCGGTGATAAATGCCATATTTTATATATTCTATTTCCCTTAGCTTAGGCATTTTAATATTAAATTATGGCTTAGTGGATCTAATTAGATAATATTTAATTTTACTAGCCATTCTTTGCACTTTAAGAAATAATTTGCAAAATTATTTGTTTTTAATGTATTAATTTCTTTAAATAATTTTGTGAATTTTTTCTATTGAATATTTCTTATTATTTTTTACAGATTTTAATGGGCCATTAGAATTTAAATGGAGCAATTGACTTGGAGAAGAGATGGAGTTTTAAGTGTGCAAATTCAAGGAGGGAATAATGGTCCACATGCAAAAGGATTAAAATAAGAAATAAGTGATTTTGGGCACAATTTGATTGGGAAAATAAGAAATACACGAGGCACGTACGTCCAAGTTCATCCAGTCATTCTCTCACACTTTGCCACGTACACATCATTCATCTATTCTCACGAAACACATCACTAATCCGCATCCTCACATATTCACAATCACGTGCACAACTTGATGGATGGTATAGATCACACACTCTCTTTTGCATACACACATCAAGCAAGCTAACGTGGAAGATCGGGTTCATGATGCATGGATGGCCCACACTAATTAATATAATCTCTCTCATTTATTAGCACAAAGCCCCTGCACTTTACACAGGGTTATCTCGCCATAAGGCATGAGCTTTTGCATGAGCACAGCCCATTGTAACTTCACACACATATGCACACTCATGTAGCACTAACACACACATGCATAGGGACGACTCACGAGACAGCACAATTACACAGCCTTCCCACTCTCATTTCACAATCCATGACTTCCTCCAGAACAGCTCATAGCACACATAAGAGCAATATAAGCCACACGCTGGAAGAGGGAGGCTCCACGTTTTATGTTCATTAAAACACCACACACTTATACATGTAGCCACAAGAAGAGGGATCCATTGAACACACTTCACTCACTCTCGGGTTATGGGGGTTGACAAGGGGAGCTTTACATACACTTGGGTTCACATGGTAAGTGGCAGGTAGCTCAGTTTTGCAGTGGAGAAGAAATCAAACTGACGAGGAATAAAGAGCACATGGTTTATGGAGGAAGAAGCAGGGGCTGCAAAACACGTGAAGGGAGAAAATGAAGCTGAGGCAGCAGTGAATGAAAGGAAAAGCGTCCATGTTATGGCTTTTTTAAATACTTTCATGCAGAGACCAAAATGTCTGATCCGCGTTTTTTATAATACGCACCTAATGCACATCAAAACTGCATCGTTTTAATAAATGAGGATATGAATCTTGACCGTTTAAAATATACTCTAATCCTAACCGTCCCTTTCCTATTAACCAATGAGAAACATTTCTCTCATACACAAACCCAATATTTTCAAGCCAGACGTGGTGAGTGCGCGGGAAGAAGCTCAAGAGCGTGGTGGGACATCTTAGGCAAGTTTTTAATCGTTTTCATGATGTTAAACAATTTGGAAAAAGATGAAAAATTATTGTAATATGATAAAAAATGTATCTTTTAAAGTTTTTAGAGATGGTTTGAAAAGGGCAAAATATTTGAATATGAGTTGTAATGGTGCGTTACTGTTTGATTAATATTTCAAAGGTTAAAGTGTATGTTTTATTTATATTTCCACCCTAAACATTTTTTTTAGGATATCTATGTTTATTGTTTATTATTATATCAAGGTTGGTTGATATTGCAATGCGCTTTTTTGAAAAGTCATAATCTTTTTCTACTCAAGCATATTTTTTTTGTGTTTTTTTGAAAAGTTGTAATCTTATTCCACTCAAGCATATTTTTTCTTTGTTTGAGGTGTCTTTGAAATGTGTTTTTTTGCAAAGATTGAATTTTTTTTAGTGTCTCTAACTGTTTTTCTCTTTTTCTTGTTCATCCTTGTAATGGTTTTTTATTGCTTAACTTGTATTTGCATTTTCTTTTTTGTAGATTTAATTTGATGGATGCATATTTAACTCCTAGATTGGGCATTGAGTTTGAAAATTTAGAGGAAGCATAGGAATTTTGGAATAATTATGGTGGTAGAATTGGATTCGGTACTAGAAAACATAACTTTAGTAAAAGTAGGAAGGATGGGTCTATTACTATTTATAGATATGTTTGTTGTAAGGAAGGAGTATGAAAGCCTGACAAAAGAGACTATAAAACTAATCATCCTCGACCAGAGACAAGAATTGGGTGTAAAGCAAAGATGATAGTTTCGCGTGTGAATGGAAAGTATAGAATTAGTGAGTTTGTTAGTGAACACAATCACCCATTGCATCCCCCTGAATCAGTGCATCTATTGGCATGCCAACGTAAAATAACTGAAACTCAAGGCTATGAATTGGAAGTGGCAAAAGATGCTGGGTTACAACCAAGAGCATCATTTGATCTAATGTGCAAACATGTAGAAGGTAGAGCTAATGTGGGGTATACAATACAGGATGCAAGGAACTATTTGACTTCTCGGAGACAACGAGGAATGGTGTATGGTGAAGCCGGATGTTTGTTCAAATACTTCCAAAAAAAGTTGACGGACAATCCATCATTCTATCACGCACATCAAATGGATTCATAGGAACAAATTAGAAATGTGTTTTGAGCTGATGAGCAAATGTTAATTGACTATGCTTATTTTGGAGATGTGGTTTCACTTGATACAACATACTGCACAAATTGTGAACATAGACCCCTTGCAATTTTTTCGGGGTTTAACCACTATAGAGAAGCTATAATATTTGGGGCTGCATTGTTGTATGATGAGACAATAGAATCTTTTAAGTGGCTTTTTGAAACATTCTTGCAAGCACACAAACACAAGTTCCCACAAACCATCTTCACCGATTAAGACCAAGCAATGGCTAGAGCAATTCAAGATGTAATGCCAGAGGTTAAACATGGGTTGTGTACTTGGCATATAAGGAGAAATGGGTTTAAGTATCTTAGCAACTTGATGAAAGATGGAACACACTTCTTGACAGAAGTTCAATAAGTGTATGTATGATTATGTTGATGAAACTGAGTTTGAGGATGCTTGGAGAAAATTGATATGGAAGTACAATGTGGAAGAAAACTCTTGGGTATCCTCTATATACAAGCTAAGAGAGAAATGGGCCGCTTGCTTCATGAAACATTACTTAACAATTGGTATGCGAAGCACCCGACTAAGTGAAAGTGTCAATTTGGCACTTAAAAGTTGCACCACACCTAAACTTCATATAAGTGAATTCTTCAATCAGTTTGAAGAGGTGGTTGATAAGAAGAGATATAATGAGTTACAACGTGACTTTGAAATGCGAGAGAAAATGCCAAGATTAGTCATCCAAAGTGCACCTATGCTCCAACAAGTTTCTCAAATTTACACTTATCGTGTATTTGAGTTGTTCCAACATGAGTGGGATTTAAGTTTTGCTTGTCCTATAAGAGAAAAAGATGAGACAACATCTGTATATCGATATGTGCTTAGAATGGATGGTAAAAAAGGTGAATGGATAGTTAATTATGACACTACTGACATGTCAATCAATTGTAGTTGTAGGAAGTTTGAGCAATGTGGAATATTATGTTGCCATATATTGCATATATATATACTCCTAGATATTAGGGAACTGCCTGAGAAATATATAATGAAGCGATGGACAAGGGAAGCAAGATGTGGGATTGTGCATGATGTTCAGGGGAGTGAGATTCAAGTTGACCCAAGAATGGAAACTTCAATATGTTTTAAGAAATTATGCCCTATGCTTATAAGATTGGCCACCGAGGCATCAAAATGTCCTGAAGCTTTCACTATTGTGCAACAAGGAGTCTTAGAGCTTAACAAAATAGTTAGTGAACTTCTTGGCATGTGTATTCCTCCTGAAGGTAAAAAATCCACTGAAACACCAATAGAGTGTAATGCACAAGGCATAGGTTTCAAAAAGAAAGAGGGAAAACAAACAAAAAAGAGAATGAAGAGTTGGGTTGATGAGCTGAGTCAAAGAAACAGAAGAAAAGTGAAATCTCCTCAACAACATAAAGGAAAATCCAGCACAAAACTAAGAAAGAAACCAACAAGAGTCAAATCTACTATAACTCTTGAAGAAAAGGTATATTCTTATATATTTTTCATTATCATCTCATATATAACAATCCTAATTATTTTTTATTTTAGGCCAATCAGATACCACAGGATATATGCTGCTCAGAACCACAAATTCCTAAAGCAACTAAAGTACCTGAAACAATGACCGGTACAAATGGAAGCCAATCATCCAATCAAATCACTTTTACTTCATTATTGATGGTAAAATATTGCTTTTCACATTTACTATAGTTATATAACATCATTGCTTTTGACAATTTTCTTCATCGTTGTTATTTCATATTATATATAAGGCAACATTGGATAGCACCATGCCATCTTTTGAAGCACTAGATTCCATTCAACTATTCTTTACAGGTACATTGTAACACAATATCTTTAAGATATTTACAAGAAAAGAGATATTTACATTTAGAATATTGCATTCATTAATTACATGACATTACATAAGTATATATCTACAAATGAACTCATTCTGAATTCAACAATTGCTTTTTGGACAATAAGGGACCAAATACATTCCAATGATTACATTATAGGTTCCCAATTTAGTACAACAATGCCCAATACAGGGGAGAGTACATCAATTCCTAATTTATCCCAATTTAGTACAACAATTTCTAGTTCATCACAATTCAGTATAGCAATCTCCAGTTCCTCCCAATTTAGTACAGTAATTCTCAGTTCATCCCAATTCAATTCAACTATCAATCCTTCCAAGCTTGATCCTGATTGAAGTTTGCATGTATTGCAGCAACCCTTCATCACGTATCAACCATTCATCTCAGTTTAGTTCAACAGGGCAGCATTTATTTTGTAAAGGCCAACAATCAGTTTAGTTATGTTTTTTTGCACATGGCAGTATGCATTTTGTAGAGGCCAACAACCAGCTCTATTTTTTGCATTTTCCTGTATCAATATTACAATTATGCTTGTGTTGTATCAACATATCAAACATTTTGATTCAATATTTTGATTTAATATATTGCAGCACAATTCCATAGTATAATTTTGCATATCCTTTACAATTTTGAATATCCTTAAATGGTAAAATAACTCCATCACAAGTGAACAATCATAATTTTAATTGCTAATTTCAAAGTCGACAATGACTAGAATGACTAGAATTAGAAATACCCAAAAGGATGGGGAAGAGATGAAAACATTCTCCAAAAGGAACATCGAAACTAAAAAGAAGAACAAGAGTTAGAAATACCCAAATCAAAATTACCCATCTGTTTCAAGTATCACAAATTGAAAAATAAAAAAACTACCCAAATCAAAATTAATCAAAATCATAAACTGCAAAACTTCTTATTGAAGAATCAAAGTTGCAGGTTTCTATCAAAAAAAAAAAATTGCAAGTAGTCTTGCGCAGTGAAAATGAATGAAACTGAGCAGTTCTTATAGAAGAAATCAAAGAAGGAACTATACAAATGCTTAAGGAGCTTTAAGACTAAAAAACTTAAGGAGCTTAAAGATACCCAAAACAAAAATCAAAGGAACGCAGATTTAGTTGTAGAGGCTTCTCAAAGTTGCTAATAGTTTCATCGATGAAAGATGAATGATGTTAGTACTCTCGCTGCCACCATGCTCGGAAGTAAGTTGCAGAGCTTGCACAAAGTCATTTGACAGACTCTGACATAGGCATTCTGCAAAAGGGGAAGGGATTTTAATTTAGGTTAAAAGCTTGGATGGCTATGATTAAATTATAAATTCAATGGTTGAGATTGCCTCACTTACTGCAACTATGTCGTTTTGATGTGCATTAGGCGCGTATTATGAAAAATGCGCATCAAACATTTTGCTCTCCTCTTATGCATGGCTCTGCTTATTTAGCACACACAGGTTTTTCAAGGAAAAGAGCATTTGAAATGCTACATTGGGGCCCGTTAATTCAGGAAAAGAGAGAGCATTGAGAAGAGACTCACGTGGGAGTGAATAAAAGAGGCATGACTAAAGCACGTGGAGGGAGAAACAAAGGGAAGTTGGGGCAGAATTAAAAACACGCATCCATCCATCATTCATCTCATTTTTTAACCATTCGTTCTCTACCTTTAAACCATGGCTCATCTCCCCATTCCTCCTCCATTAATTTCCAATCCATGAACCACTAATCTCATCCTTGTGGCTAGCTAGGATGAAGACTATGATTGAAGTTTGAATCCATGGAGATTGTCAAGGGATTGGGCTAAGATTCCTATTTCATTTTTTCTCTCTTTCTACATCAATTCTTGTTTTTGTACTTGCTTGGTTGAGCTTGTAATTGATTAGGATTGGTGTGGTTTGTAATTGATAGCTAGTTAGATGTTAATTAGAAAAGTAATTGATAATTAATGGATTGATTTCAATGCTGAATTTTTCATTTTCCTCCAATTCTTCATGCATACAATCAAGATGTTTAATGAAATGCATGTTAGAGAATTGTGTGCTTAATGTTTGAATTGACATTTTTTTGGAGTTTAATTGATTAATTGAACATCCTATGGTGAAAATTTAGAAGCTAATTAATTGATTAATCACTCAATTTAAGTGCTCAAAGATCTTAATCACAAGAATTAGTAATTTAATGTGGAGTTGAGGTCTTAAATCAATATCAAATTGGTAGTCTCTTGATTCTTGTGTGGTAACTCATGATAACTTGTCATGAACACAAATAGGAATTTTTAGACCAAAACCAATGGTAATTGAATTAGGATAAGAATAGTAGATATCTAGGGATAAATTTAAAGTTAGTCACATGTCCATTAGTTACTTTTTAATTCATGCATTTAGGTAGTGGTTAGGAATTTTAATTCAATTTAAATTCTAGTTAGTTTGATTAATTTAAAACCCCCTTTAATTAGGTAGCTTTTAGGTTCATCTCACATTTAAAGGGCTTCTTTTAAATATCGAAATCTATTTCCAATGGAAATGAGCTAGGTTGCACCCTATATTACAAATTTTTTTCAACCTAGTTTATTTGAAGTTGCTCGACACAATCCTTATTTGACCAAAGTGAAATGGAAAAGATGAAATGATGGTTAGCAGAATTGATTTGGTGGAAGTTAACTTTTCTTAGGTGCCAAATTGTAAGATTGACATGGCAATTATAAAGTGATTCATGCTAATCATTTGGTTAGTGGTGGTAGGTGGGAATTGGATTAGGTGTCAATTACTTAGAATTACAATGGTAATTAAGCTAAATAGACTTCTCCTTGATGTTGGCCTACCATGCAAGGCTAAATAGATTATATATAATTCATGCAATTCAAGACTTAATTGGTGTTCTTTTTTTAATGGGTGTTCGGCCATACATATTGAAGTGGGAAGTTGAATTATACAATTCATATCCAATGGATAATTCAATCATAGTGGCATGCAAGTAGTCTCTAAGTAGGAATTTTTTTTGGAATTTGACTCTTTGACTTCTAAGACTTCCTAAATGGTATTTCTAAAATAAAATTTAGGTATTAAGCCATTTAGTCTTTATTTATGACATTGCAATTTCTCCTAATTCTTTTTTTATGTATTTTAACTAATTTATTGTATACCTATTAAAATTAACACATTGTGATTTATATATTTTACCTAATTAAATTCTATCCCATAATTTCTTCTTCTTGGCCATAAGGAAATTTTCTAAATTACGAAGAATTACTCTTGTTGGAAACAATAAACTAAAATTAATCTTAGTGTAAATATTAGAATTTATATCTCTTAATTCTTTTTATTAATTCAATTAGAGTTTTATTTGCCTAATTCTTGATTTTACTAGTCATCTAGTTTAGGAAAATTTGGGTTATCATGAGTAATGTACCTTCTTAATTTTTCCCAAATTTGATTGTTGAAACATTAATTTTGTGGCATGATTTGCCAAGCAAAGGGCTTTAGAGTAAATGGAAGGTGAGTTTTCCCCCTTGTTGTCAAGCTTAAAATACTGCATCTTATTGATTAGCAAGTCATAGTTAACATACATAATGTAATTCATTTGATGTTGATTTAAAAAACAATCAATGAAGAGTTCAATTAGAAAACTAAAATGCTCATTTTTTTTGTTTTCTTCTTTTTTTGGCTTTGTGATCTTCATGTTGATAGTTCGTAACAAAAGAAACCCATAAAAGGACATAATATGAAGTGTTATTGATAAGTTACTATCTTATAGAACTAGATCTTGTCTTTGTTTGCATTCTTGTCAAAATAAAATTTATAGAACTTGTATATGTTAATTTATCATATTGATTAAGCTAAAATGAGTTTAGAGCTTGCAAAATTGGGGTTAGCTCCTGTTCTTGCTTATGGGTTGTTTGATGGTATGACTTATACGACTTTTTTTATTTTGGCATTTCTTGGCTATGATAAAACTACAAGGAAGAATCCTTTAGCCAAACTTTAGGCACTCTTAGGGGTAAACTTGCTTCATTGCAACTTATACTTATTCTTTATCATTAATTCATTATCACAAAATCTCTATAAATTTGCTTTTGCCATGATAACAAGCTCCAGGAAATAAGTATTATGTGGTTGGCAATTTCTGAAAGTTAATCTAGCAAGAAACATGGCAAAGTTAGGCAAATAGATCCTATGAAGTACTGCACAAGAAGCAATTGGAGAACAAAAGATTGAAGAGCTTCCAACATTGGAAACTATTTGGCCTAGCATCTCTTAGCCTATCTCTCTCCAACTGCACATCACCCCTTAAATGTAAGGGTTGCATAAATAGCTCACAATATTTAGATGTCACTCTTTTTATACCAAACAAAGCTGAAATGAACCGTTACCTAAGTTAACTATAATTAATTACTCAATGGTTAAAACATTGGCCCAGTGAGTTAATATCCTAATATCTTCATTGACTTAATGATTTGTCCAATTTCCAAAACTTCTTCAGTGCTTCTTGATTGTGTTCATTTGATACATTCTCTTCAATCTCTTTGTATAGATCTTGGGTTTAGCTCTTGGTCTCATAATAAGAATAATGTTTTTGTTTTCTAGCTATAACTAAGTAGTATCTATGTGTGTGTTTTCTAGTTATTGCTGCTATCTAATAACCAGCCCTGATCACATTCAAGATCACTATTTTAAAATCTCTGGGTTTGTCATTCACTTTTTCATATTTATTCATATCTATTAGTTAGTTTTTTGAAAGAGAATCAACTAGGAAGTCAATATGACAGCCATGAAATTGATATTAGAAAACCAACTTTTAGTCCTTATTTTATAAGTTAAAAGATGAGATGAGACACAACTCTCCTAGAAGAAGGTTCCCCTATGTCTTAAACGTAACTAAGCTAAGGATAAAATTATTAACAATGCACAAAATTAGAAATATAGAGTTTGTAAATGAAAGTGACTATTGAATTTAATTACAAAGAATTGTAAACACTTAGGAATTGACAATAGAATGAATTTGAAAGAATTGAATACAACTTGATTAGAAATTAGGTAGAAAGTAGTAAAGAAAGTGATAAATAAAGATGATAAATGATTGAAAAATAAAGGAAGTTGCACAACAAGTTTCTTGAGAGGTTTCTATTTGTTTTCCATAGTGCTTGTTGCTCCCAATTTATAGTTTCCACTATTATGCACTTCTCCATTAGGCCATGTCTTCATTCATTGTGTTTGATCGTTCATGCTTGCTTGGTTGTGACATTCTCTTCAAAATAAAATTTAATTAGACCAATTAAATTAGATTAACTAAATTGGAACCAATAACAATTAGGTCATAATATGAGAATTTAAGGATTTATGAATTTTGGAAAGGGAAAAAATCTGAGTTCTTAAGAATTTAATTGGAATTTTTATGAACATTTAGAAATTGTTTAGAATAAAAAATCAAATTATTAAATAATATTAAATTAAAGAATAAAATATTTAGAAAATGAAATTTTAAGAAATTTCTGAGCCATTAAGGCCTTAAAAATAAAAATATTTAGGTAAAATCTAGAGATCAAAATATAGTTATTAAAAGTTTATGGTTCAAAATTGCAATTTCAAATGGGACCAAAATACAATTTTAGCAAGGACCAAATTATAATTTTTCCCAAGGCTAAAACTTCATTTTCTCTAAGAAAAAAATGACAACTTTTGGATGAATAAAATAAGCTAGAGACTTTAAAATACATCGTTCAATGATAAGTTGCAATTTTCATACCTCATACTAAATTAATAGGATCAAACTTCATCTACTTATAGGTCAAAGTCTCAGAAGATCTTTAGTTTTTTTTTCCTTATCAAATGAAGCATCTAGAATAAGAATCCACTACCTTTTATCCTTCTATATAGCCATTTCTTTCCTTTAGAAAAAATGGCCCCACACTTCTAACATTTCCAAAATGTTGTTGCTCTAAAATTATATGTATATATATATATATATATATGAGAGAGAGAGAGAGAGAGCTTAAGAGGAGTACAATAGAAGAAATGTGAAAAAGGAGAAAAGGAGTACTTGGGAAAAGATTTTAGATTAAACCTCTTTTAGTAAGATAATTCCTTGGTCTTATTGAGAATCTTACTTATTTCATCTCCATCTCCTCATCCCTTTGTCTCCAACATTTTCTTTCTTTCTTCTCTATAACATAGTGGTTAAGGAAACCATACAAATTGTAAGGGAATAATTATATTTGAATCATGGAAACAAAATCTTTAAGCTATTTTTTATAACCTTTTGTTAATCTTTGCCATCATCTTTTCCTTTTTCTCTTAAGAAAACTGTAACGTCTGGTACATTGTACAATCACCGGAACGGGTAGGTTTGAAAAGCAAATCCCCTGAGATGAGTGATTCAAGGCCAAATAAAATTTTAAATAATAGAAAACGAGGATTTGAGCCTTGAGTTACTCAGAAACCGGGGTCAGAGTGATTCGAAAAATTTGTCGAAAGGCCAGTGGCAGTTTCGTAAATAAGTGTAATTTTAGAGAAAAATCTAGGAGGACTTTTTAAATGGAAATTTTGAGTTACCTAGGGTTCTCAAAGGCCCCAAAAACTATAGGAAGCCCTGGGATCGGTAAAGCCCCTTTGGTATACTCTTTCTGATATTAGTTGACCTGAACTTTGACCAATTCATTCGGGAAGGTTTTAGCTCCGATTTGAGTGATTCCAAAGGCATTTTATTAAATTAGGAATCTAAATTTTATTATAAAAAAGACTGTTCTAAAAAAGGAGCTAAAATGAAGCCAAACAGGAAATGTCATTATGGAAGGGCAAAAATAGAAACAAAGTGCACAAAAGAAGCTTCCAAACTCCCTTTTTAAGTCACGTTCAGCTCCTCTCCTCTCTAAACTGACTTTCTTCTGCCCAAATCTCAGAAATGGAGCTACTATCTTAGGCGCACAAAGGGAGGAAATTTTGGAGGAAGAAAAGCCAAAGAAAGGGTGAGAAAGTGTAAGGTTTTCATGCTCTTTCCTCTTGAAACTTCATCCTCCCCTTCTTGCTTCATCTTTCCATGGTTTTAATGTAATTTTTGGTGCTGATTTAGGTCCAGATCAAATGAGGGAAATTCAAAATTTAAGGAGGAGAAAGAGGGAAGAGAAAGGGCTCTTGAAGGAAGCTTGATTACAAGGTAGTTTCTCTCCCTTTGATGTTTCTTTTTCTCCTTCTCCTCTTCCATGGTAGGATGTCTCAAATAGAACCATGAAGAAGGAAGAGTTTCTGTTTTATAATCCAAAAGAATCCATCAAACTAAGCCATGGGAAGATGGATTATACCAAAGAAATGCATGAAAAACTAGTAAAACTCAAGTTAGAAAAGTCTAGGGTGCTTGAACATAAGTTAAAATCTGGGTTGATTCAAGACTTCCCCATCATATATGAGTGTTTGTTTGAGTTTCTAAGACTCCTAGGGAGCCTTCCAAGTGCCCCATCCATTAAGAAAAAATCCCAAACTCCATGGGTCTTTAATGGAAGCATAACTAGGTCAAGACCCTTAGAGATAGCTAGGGAATGTTTTAAATGGTTCCAAGCTTGGTTTGGGACTTTATATGATAAAAGAAGATAGGAGAAACCCTTGGAAAAAAATTAGAAGGCTTAGGTTGGGAGATGAGGCAATGGCTTCCATAATGTAACCTTATGAAGCAACATGAACCTAGGTTTGTGAAAGTGAGTGTGTGATGGCTTTAAGGACCTTAAATGAGGTCAAGAGGTCTAAATATGGTAAGAGAATGGAACCAAGAATGTTAATTATGGTAGTTGCTTCATTAGGTCCTTAATGGAATCATATTGTGACAAATAGACCAAAGTGTAGTCTTAAGAGTGAGTTGAATGTCATAATTTGTTCCAAGAGTATAATTTAGTATTGTTTATTGTGAATAGGCCAAAGAAATCCAACCCCACCTCCTTGTGTTTGTAGAACTGAAAAGGAAAAGAAACAAGCAAAGTAAAGCTTAAATTTGCCCCAAGGTTGCTCTTCACCTTTTCTTGTTGCATTTTCTTGTTGCATATGGTGTCATTGTGTGCTTGTGTGTATGTTTATATGTTTGAGACATGCCACTTGATGCTATGTTGCTATTTTGGTACCAATATGCTTTCTTGAATGTCTTTGAATGGTGGAAATGGCTCATAAGGGCGAGGTAGTGCCAAAAGTCCCTTAATGTGGGTGAGGAGATGCCAAAAGTCTCATGGCATGGTAAGACAAGGCCAAAAGTCCCTTGGATGGGTGAGGCTAAGTCAAAAGTCCTAAAAACTAAGAGTGAAGCAATCCAAAAGTCCTAGAAATGGGGTGAGGCCAACCCAAAAGTCCCTAGAGCTCATTCTTATTCTTGACATGTGTTTGTAACATAAAAATGTGGGAATTGAATGCTTCATCGATTGAGTAGTTGCATGCTTGTGCCTTTGACATGTTATATGCCTTGAAAATGTGCTTGAATATATGTGTGAGCTATTAAGATTCAATGAATCTCACCCCCTCCTTTCTCTCATCTTATATGATCTAGGTGAAGTTCAAGATCCAAAGGATAGAAGCCAAGGAGCATAAATCCCCATCTCTTAGCAAAACCTTCCATTTTTGATATACTATGATGTCTAGAATGTCAAAGTAGATATGTAAATGTTATTTTTGAGCCATGACACTTTGAACAAGTGTAAAACTATGTAAAGTTAGTGTATGTATCAAGAATAGAGTTTAATGAATAGAATTATGTATTTTGACCACTTGGGAGTCCATTTGTGTATGTATGTTCATGGAAGTGATATAGTGAATTTGAGTTGCATGAGGGTTCAGACCTTATGAGGGACTTATTCATGCTATATTTATACTTTCTAAGTTGCTCAAATGTGTATGGAATCATGGATGGCTCATGTGAACTAAATTTGCCTCTTGTTGGGACCAAAATTGTCATATTCTTGAGCTACAATAAAGTCTGACCAAATGACCTCTTCTTGACTTAAAATTTTTTATACAAGTAGATCTTTCCTAGAGCTTTTTGGAAAGCTAAAGATCAGGTCATTTTGAGGTCTATGGAATTTTCTATGATTTTTCAAAGTTGGTATCAGAATTTCGAATTTGCACTAGTACTATTTATTTGGTCAGTTGTGAAATTGTGTCATCCGAGGGACAAACGTGATCCAATGGCTACAAAATTTTATATTTAGAAACTAAGCATTTACAGTGACTTGTAGCAACTAGAAGCACCTCATTTGGAGGTCTGAGCTGAGAGATATGAATTTTTAAATTTCTGGGATAGTAGCAGTAGCTTAGCATGACCTGAGTCACTGTTCCATTGAATTTGGGTAGCTAAACATGCTTTCTCTAATCTGAGTCTATTTTTACCATAAATTTAATATTCATAGATTTTCAAATTGTTATTATTTGCATAGATTGGATTTTTTTGGAATTAATTGGATATTTTTGAAGTTCATAGCAGACACTTGCATCAGTACCAGTAGCTGTCCGAACCTTTACCCCTTTTCTCATGTCAAACGCTTTCTATGTTATGTTTCATGGCCTGGAAATATTTTTGACATAAATTAGACATGTGTAGCTTTCCAGAATGGCCAAGAATGAATGATTTCAATTTTTCTAGAATTAGTTATGAATTTTGAAACTTCCTATCAGTAAACTGAACCAGTGGCCCAGACAGTAGCAACCCCAGTGGGCTTTCAGATGTCAAATGTTTTCCCCTTAATGATTCATGAGCTGAAATTATTTTTATCATGGGGTCGACATCTAGAGCTTTCTGTAATGGTAAAATTCGTTGGATTTCAAATTTTGTAGGTTTAGTTATGAATTTCCAAAGTTATGACAGAAAAACTGAAATTCTGGCCGAAAATAATAATGTGAGTTTGATGGTCCCCTTTGAATTTCACGAGTTGTGGGCCAAATTTGTCATGCAAATGAGTTGTATGTATGTAATTAAATATGAGAACGTGTTGTATGAGCTCATATGGTCCGTGTGACACCGAATGAAATTTTTATACATGACGTTACGCGAAATAAGGCATTATTTTAATGTCATTTTCCATTCCCTTTTATTCAATTGATCATGTGAGACTTAAAAAGGATCGGAAGCATGCTAGAAATATATGGGGTTACAAAAAATTTATGGTTGTAAGTGAAAGTATGATGGATTAGTAGAGTACAAAGGTTTGAATGAAGGTTTTAAAGGAACAAAAAACCATTAAGTATTTTTGAAAATAGTGTATTTATGTTGCCTCTATGTTTGCTTGAAGGTTTGGAAAGGTTAGGTGGCAAGAAATGATGACTTTGGAGAAAATACAATGTATAGGGTAAAACAAAAGATCTATGTATACCCTCTCATTGTAGAAATGCATACACCGTGTACAAAGCCTAGAAATGCACAATTAGGCCATGCATAACTACACAACCCCTTCATGCAAAAATGGATAGGGCCATGCGATTTCACTAGCATAACTTATTTTCATGTCTAAAGATATTTGTTTTACCCATATCCATTCTTATAGGTTATATGACTTCTTTAGATATGAAATTAATGGCTTTTATGTTAATTCTTAATATTGAATCTTTGAAAAATTGTCTAATATATGTGTATGAATAATAATATGCTTTTATAAATTCTCTTAGAATCTTACAAATCTTAATTTATATAATATACTACTAATTCCTTGAGTAAGGATATTTTTTGAATCCCATGGATAAAAGACTAAATCTTGAATAGTACATGTACATGGATGACTGTTACTATTATATTACCTTCACTAGAGTTTCATTCTTATGCATATAAGACTAAATCCTAAACTATTCCTATGCATAAATGATCATATCTCTAAAGTATCTTGACTCAAACTTATATTTGGATTCTTAAGATACTAAAGAGATTTAAAAGAAACCATAATGGGAGAAAGGGTTCCATCAAAATTTAAGTAGATTATTGACTATTTTATTATTATGCTTGAAAATGTTTTATCTATGAATTATTGATATGTAGATAAGTTTTACTCTATCCCTTGATATAGCAGGTAATGATAAAAGGATTAAAAATACTTATTTGATTATGTTAGTACAATATTAAGAGTCAAAGTCCTTTACTTTCAGTATTATATTTTACAAGATGATCATAAGGTTAAAGTTCCTCTTGGAATTTGGATTACTTGTATGATATGGATCCACAGTAAGAGAAGCCTTAATTTGCAATTATGATATGAATGGTTATAAATACTAATCGCACTAATAGATTTTACAATATGTAGGGATAAGAAAGGTAGTTATTTAGTCTTAAAAATGCTAAAAACCTAGGTTTATATTAGGTAATATAGGATACTTAATACAATACCTATGGAACTATTTATATCTTAACCAACATTTTTAGATGTGATTAACTATGATTCCTTAAAAGGATTATCTATTGTATTTACTAGTGCATATGAGCTATATAAGTTATACATGGTACTATTTTATGTTTATATTTTTGAACAAGTTATCTTGTTGAATATTTGTGCTGTGAATTCATGTTTATATGTTATTGGTTGATTTGTTTTAAGTTGATTTCTCAAATAAACAAAGGGTAAAAATGAAAACATTTTTTACATATGTGATAGTTGGACCATTACTCGTTTTAAAAATATTATTTGTCTTATTGAGAATTTTAAATTCTCATATGTTATGATAATGTATTCAGATAATAAAGATGCCAATGACTCACTACATAGTCAAGATTAAATGGAAATACATGATATTCCAAGGATGGGCTGAGTTCACATGATAGTTAATATGAAGTCTATGGTAGTCACAAAAAATAGCCAACTAATACCCCTTTCTGGCCCTTCTTTGACCCTGGTAGAACGAGTTAGATGAGTAGTTGACCCAGTAGTGTAGCTTGACTTCATGGAGCCTTGATGCTTGTAAATAAATGTAACATATTAGCTCTATGATTAAATAATGTTTTAACCTTACAATTGTTTTGTATGGACTATGTGTATGATTATTGACTAGTTAGATACTTTGACTGATGGCAAGTATGACACTTACTCAGATGATATGAAATATTAGTTATAGTTTATGTTGGTGTTTGCTCTTTTTACTTTTATGTTGTGATGTTTTAAAAAAAATTTATTCCACTACATGTAATCACTACAAAATTAGATTGAAACAATAAGGGGATTACATTAGTGTCCTAGTGGTGGAAATCATGAAGTTCAACAACTTATAGAGGTTGATATTTTGATAGATTCATGCCTTCCTTTTCTATTTTAGGCATTTTGTTATATTAGGTGTGGGTCTTTGACTAATGATAGGACTTTGATTGGTTCATGTCATTAACTAGTATATTTCAACTAGATTCCTTGACTGGATTTCATGCTAATCTTATCCTATAGCCATAGATGGTAGCCTTATGATTTTTTGAGCCAATGCATTAGCCCCTTGATGCCTTTGGATATAACTCGCTATTTGAGGGATATTGAGAGGCATGATTTTCTTTTTTGAAATTGTCGCCTAATTGTAAATGACACTTGGTCTTTTTGACTTCTCTCTTGTCAAATCAAACAAATCATTCTAGCTAGGTCATCATTCATGAGTTCTTAAGGGGTTTTCTTCCTAAAGTTTTTATGATGCCTTGATTATCTTTCATTTCTCTTCAAAATACTTCAATATTAGTTTCTTATTCAAGTAATCTTTTAGACTTTTCTTTAGAAATGCCTATAGCAGTTGACAAAGTTTTTTTTAGCATGGATTCTTCTAGAGCTCTTACTTTAGTCCCCATTATTGTTTATCTAGAAGATTCTCTTAAAGGATTATATTTTTTAATTTCACATACTTTCTTTCCAATCAACTCTTTAGGGTGCTAGTCACTGCTGCCGTCACTTTATACTTAAACCTAGCCTATTCTTTTACCTTACTTTGGGTTTTAGTATGAGAGGCTTGAACCCACCTATGATTTTCTTTGCTATGAGATTGGGATTGATATTATCCTACAACTTTGAACCTTCGAGATCCCTTGAGACACTAACATATTACTTGCAATGGTTCCTTTTTGGTTGTTGGCTACCAATACCCTTTTTTCCTTTTGCTATGACTACCCCTACTACCAAAAAAATCATTAGTAATTGCTTAAAGTCCAAAAATTGTCGCTAAATACTTTTAGCAAAAACTTTTTATTGTTGCTAACTTGTCGTTGGAACCTTCGTAACAAATGATCTTCAATGACAACAAAAATGTTGTCACTAAAAAACGATATTTAGTGGCGACAGAAGTTACTGGCTAAAATTATTTAGTGGCAACAACTATCGTCACTAAAGCCTCATTAATTTAGTTTTTACAAATTTTTATTATTTAAAGGGATTTTCAATTACAACAACAGTCACCACTAAAAGTTTTTTCATTTAAAAAAGTTTTAGTGGCTGCTATTGATATTAATTTATTTTATATTCCTATTAACAAATATAAAATTTATAATCCTAATATTGAAGTCACTCAATTAAGCCAAATATGTCAAATTTGATTTAGAAGCATTAGTGGCCACATTTCAACATAAAACTTAATACTTTTTACATGTCATAAAGAAGAATTTATTTATAAAACATCCAAATATCAATTACAAGGCTCCAAAAGGGGAAATGCAAAATCAAAAAAAGAGAAAGCGCTAACATATTTGCCTTGCCTATAAGGCATTGGAAGATACTAATTCCAAGTTATGTTCCCTAAAGTTGTTACTTCACATATAAGGTATCAAGATTATATGTGTTCCCTGAAGCTATTGTTACTATGCAAATATTCGGCAGCAATGGCACCGCTCAAAAGGATATATAGTTCATAATCAAAATGCCCATGCCTTTGTCAATCTATATCCAAATTAGTCATTTAATCAATGTAACACTCTCTCTTCTAAGGTACCACTAAATCTCTTACTTATGTTGCAAATTTTTAACAAAAATTTAAGCATTAAAAATCTCACTTTTTTTAATCATCAAGGCCATCTATAATATGGATATCACATCACTAAGCTTATACATCCCAGACCATAAAATTACAATTACCATTAATAATGACACTAGGTAACATCAATAATATTTTGATATCAACATAAACTATTCAATTCATTCCTAGCTTGGATTACTTAAAGTAGGACAATATCTCCTAATTATTATTACAACCATCTAATAGAAGAAGTAAAGTATCTAAATCCTTATAATACTATCTTTTAAATTCTAAAAGACTAGTCCACTCTTAGCACCTCAGTCTACTAATAGTTTTGAATTAGTCAATCCTAAATTCTATCTAAACACATTGCCAAGTGTAGTGAGAATTTACATTCTCAATAAGAATGCTTACTAGTTTTGAAAAACTGGTCATGCTCCAACTACCATGTGTACAGAAAACACTTTCTTTCTCTTCTCTTATTCATAGCACATAAGAATAGCAAACACGGTACAACATAACAATATAGACAAGAAATCATGGGTATGTCAACTCATATAAAAGGCATATGAGCACATTCATTCTAGGTGATTATTATCCCTCTTAATAAAAGTATCTTTGCATATGAACTAACATGGCCCAAATATCATAATCACATATCATTATCTATGGCACGATTACTATAGTTGTACATGTGATGATCATCATGTCATTTATGATCACACTCAAACATAACGATGCATATACTTACTTTAGTTTTATGCCACTTACTATATCCAGGTATCCATAAATCTCATGGCAATCAATATATAATTGTATGTAGATATCATAACATATATGTAAAGCACTATATTCAAGCCATATTAATTTAGCTTAGTCTCATTAGGCTCAATCAGTCACCTCTATTGTACTACCTAAATTTGGTACATACTAACATACTTTAACATATTAGGCCATTATATATACCTTCCTAAGTAGACACAGATAATCTTACCTTGAAAGCATTGGTGCTAGAAAAAGTTGGTTCCTAAGTGTTGTACCAAGCATCCTATACTACCTAATATAGATTGTAACTCCATATTTAACTAGGCTATCTCATATAATTTCAAGCATGGTTCCTTGGTCTAGCATCATTTCTCAAGAAAATGCAATAAAAATAATGGATTATTTTATATTACGTCGAGAATAAGATTTTCATTTCATGTCCCATGGACCATATGAACTCATCCATCACATTATCCTATTTAAATACACATATACAACTTAATACCATCTCAAGAAGTGGCCAAAAACTCTAGCTCATGGAACATATACATCAAATTTACATGTGTAGCCTCGGGTTAGTGTGCCAGTTTTCTATCATAAATTTTGAAAAATCATAACTAATTGTAGAAAAATTGAAATCAAGCACATTATACCATTTTGGAAAGCTATAGATGTCTACACTATGTAAAAATAAGTCTAGACCAAAATAGAGATGTCTAGCCATTAGAAATTGATAGAAAAGTAACCAAACTCGCTAGTACTACTAGTACTATCACAGAACTTCAAAAATTCTTATCTCCCTGCTTAAACATCCAATTGGGGTGATCTTAGTGGCCATAGGAAGCTTATCATGTTTAATTTATGCATGTAAAATTTAATGAGTATTGAACACCATTTGTCCCTCAAATGACATAGGAAATAAAACTAGCCATATGAACAATAACCACACCAGAATAGCTAAAATTTAGCAACTTTAAATATTCATAATTAATTCCACATAGCTCAAAATAATTTATTCTTTAGCTTCCCAAAAAGCTCTAGATGAGATCTATATACATGTTAAATTTCATGGGTAAATTTGTTTATTTGGTTAGATCTTGATATTAGGTTCCAAAATGGTTATTTTTGTGTCTTCAATGGGTCTCAAATAGTCCAAAATAACTTTTAAGATATCCATGGCCACTTCACTACGTGGGAAAGCATCAAAATGAACTTGTCTCAATGGTGCACAAACCCAGATTTTACAAACTCTCACTCTTACCCCAAGGTATATACAAGAACACATAAACCATATCTTGCCATTAAATGTCAAAAACTTGCTACAACATCCACATGGCATCAAATCTCATTTATACATCAAGTATCCATATAATTACATATGTTCATAAGCTCATACATCATATACAACATTAGATTATATCATATGCCATTTATATGGCTACAAAATGGACAATTTCACACACTTTGGTGCCAATCTCCTTCCTTTATGCTTGGTAGCTTCCATTCCTTAGCTCACTTGAACCACTTAGTCATGTTAGGCAAATGGGGAGGAAGGAATGAGATTCTAAGAATCCCAATAGCTCTTATCCCTTTCAACTATACATAAAGAATGTAAATCCAAGTCTAAAAATGCATGGATATCATGGCTTTCATAATCATTCACGGAATGTTTTTAGCATTCAAGAAGTTATGTAAAACATACATAGGTTTGCTAAGAAGATGGTTTAGCCTCACCCACTTCTCTTGGGGGATTTTAGACTTGCCTCACCCATTCTCTTAAAGGGTTCTTGACTAAGCTACACTTTTTAAAGACTATTGGCTTTGTCTCACCCATTCTTGGGGACTTTTGGCTCATCCTCACCCTAGCTGAGAGACTTTTGGCTTCATCATACTTAAGCAAATCAAAACATGTTCATAAGATATCATTTGAGTGCATAACATAATATCATGGTACCATGGTATATAAATACATATTAAAACATATTTAATGGCTCAGAATATACATACACACATTCAAAGACAAAATAAAGATCCACTCATGCATGAGAGAAAGAAGAAAGAGCTACCTTTGTTACAACAACACACTTTTCTCCTTGACCTTGGTTCCTCTCCCTCGGCCACACACTCATAAGAAGGTGGAACTTGGTTCCTTTGGCCTAGACACATAATATGGAAGCCAATTACACTCTTGGAACAATTTCTAAAGCTACATATTCATTACAAAAGTTAGATTGTTCTTATGGCTTATTTATGGTTCCATAATGCACCTAATGAAGCAACCTTAGGAAAACATGATCTTAGCTCTATTCTTTCCATCTATCTATGATTCTTGACTCCTTTTAAGCCTCTTGGAGTCATCACATAATTGATTTAAAGAGCCTAGCTAGGTGTTGCTTTTTTAAGTCATAATATGGAACCTATGATACCATCTCACTATCCATGGCTTTTAAAATTTTTCTAAGGCTTTCTCTCATCCTCTCCCATCATATATGATACAAAATCAAGATTGGAATAAATTAAAACTACCCCTTGGTGCTCCTTCTAGCCTAGGCCGAAGCTATACACCATTAAGGGATCTATGGAATGTTCTTTGTTTTCTTGATGGCAAATGCATGTGAGGAGCTTTCTAGAGATTTTAGGAGCTCATCCAAACATCCATTTTGGCCTAGAAACTCTTGCATTAAAACAAAATTTTGGTGGAATACTTGAAACTCTAACTTTGCTATCTTAAAATCTAATGGTTGTTTTGTTGTTTTCTTTGCATATTCTTGTTCTTCTCCCTTATTTTCCAAAGATTCACTCTTGATTTAGCTAGAAATTCAACCTCTTATGGCTGGTCATATATAGGTCAAAATTCACAAGAGAAGGAACAAGAAGAATCAAGCTTGAAGCATAGTAAATTACCTTAGTTTCTTAGCTTCCTTTACTGGTTCTCCATTTTGTTTGGCTTCTTCTCCTCAAACTCGAAATTTCCCTCTTAGGTCTGACCTCAAAATAGACCCAAAAGCTTCAATAAACCCATAGGAAAGAAGATAAGAAGAAGGAGAAAAGGTTTACTAAGGAGAAACTAAGAAAAACCATGAAAATCATACCTTTCTCTTGCTTTTTCTCCTCCCTTTCTCTTCACTCTCTTGGTTCTTTCTCTGGTTTAGGTAGAAATAAAATGAGCCAAATGAAGAGAAGAGTAGGGCATGGGGTATATATAGCTAGGTTTCAAGAATTGTTTCCAAAAATTTTATTTAAGTCCCTTTAACTTGGCATTTTCTTTTCTAGTTCGTTTTAGCTTCTTTTTAAGAATTATTTTTTCCATCATAAAATTTGGTTCTCAATCTTATAAAATGTCGTTGGAATCATTCAAATTAGAGCTAAAACCTTCTCAAATGAAAGGGTCAAAATTCGGATCAACCGACGGTAGAAAATGTACTTCGGAGGGGTTTTAACTGTCCTAAGACTTTCTATAGTTTTCAAGGCTTTTGAGAACTCCAAAGAACTCAAAATTTCCATTTAAAAATCTCTCCTATGAGTATTCCAAAATTTGCTCAAAATTACAAAAATGCTTTTACGTTACGTAGCTATTTCGTTAAATTCAGTCTGGTCATTTTAGCTTCTGTTTCAAGGCACCTCTGGCTTTCTAATTTCATTACTTAATGTTTAGATCATTATTCTAATTTTTCTGGACCTTAACTAATTCATTTTAGAGGACTTACTTTGAAAACATATCTATTTTCGTTGTGTTTATGAAAACCGGGCATTACACAGATCAAGGTTTTCATAATCATAGGTAGCCCACCAAGCATTGCATACTACTTGGTGTGAGGCCTAAATTTTTAGCACTGTCAAGAAAGAAGATTGATTTCTCTAGACTTATGATCCTTGAAACATAACATCATGGACAAAAGCAAAAAATACCTAAGGCATCCCCTACTGTACTGTAATTTGAAACTTGAAATCTAAAATCACATGAAAGTATTCTAACCTTCAATGACCCCTTGTCAAAACCTTGTCTAAGGGAGAATAAGAGATAAACCTAAGAGGGACTCAAACTCCCCTGTTCTTATATGATTAGACCTTTACTTCTCTATATAGAGGGAGAACTATCTATTTCTATATTAATTAGCCTCTATTAGGATTTCATCCTCTAAGAGCCTTATCTTCATCTTAAAGATGCTTCACTTGGAGGAGCTATTCTTATATGCGTACTTATGCTAAATATAATGTAATTAGATGCATTAAATCTATGTGCATAATATGCATCAACATTCATATATATGGGCCATATATATACATATATATATATATATATGTATATATAATGTAACATTCTCATCTTAATAAGAATTTATTAGATCATATTTATGAAATTTTAAAACAAATTAACGAAAGCTAGAAAATAATTAAAAGCCAAGAAATGGCCAAAGAATGAAAATTTAATGAAATATAAGTTTAAATAGCCTAAAGAAAATTTATTAGGATTTTTAGAGGATTTTTTATAATTATTTGGCATTTTCCTAAATTTTGAAAAGGAAAAAATTATGGAACAAATGCTTGAGAAATTAAATTTTAGAAACTTCTAATGTCAAAAAGGCCTAAAAAATATAAGAAAAATATTTGTAGAATAAAATATAATTATTAAAATTTTAAGATAAAAGTCATAATTTTAGTCAGGGTTAAGTTACAATTTTAGCTAGGCTAAGATGCCATTTTAGGTAGTATCAAAAATAAAATTCTTATAAACAAAATGAAGCTATAGAAATAATGAACTTGAAAAGTTGGAAGATATGATATACATCTTCTAATGATTAGAAATAATTTGTATACCTAGTGCTGAATAAATGCAAATAAAATTTTATCCGTCACAAGTTAGTCAGTTAACTTCCTCAAGAGGAGAAGAAAGCATGTAGAAAGCGTGGATGTAGGATTTACTAAGATTTATCTATGCATACAATTAAAAACCTTCCCTTCATTCCCAACCATTCTACACATCCATTAGAAAAAGCAGAGATATATATATATATAGAGAGAGAAGAAGAATAGAGGAAACATGAGAACTAGAGAGAAGAAGAAGAAGAAGAAGAAGAAGGAGGAGGAGGAGAAGGATAACCAAAGGGAAAAATAAAAAGCTATAAACCCAAGTCAAATCATAACTACGTAAGACTCTCTTGTTTTATTAAGATCATTGGTTGCTTCATCTCTCTCTCTTTCGTCTTCATTTCACTACTTTCTCCCTCTACTATTCCACTAATTTTGAGATGTGTTTCTAGTTATTGGATGTTCAAATATGTGTTAGAGGAAGTTAACCGGGAGATACATGCTAGTTATATGCTTAGGATCTCTATATATTCTCAATTCTTCCATTGTTTCATTTTTTTCTCTCTCTAGAATATCCATAGCCAAACCTTGAGGTCTAACCTACTAGTAATACTTTTAGCTCCAAAGGGGCTCTAACACTAAGATTAGATGCTTACTCCATATACAAAACTCCTTTATAACATATATCTTCTTTTGGCTACTTTCTTTTTTTAAGGAGTCTCTTGGTTGAAGCCGTAGACTACTATTTCCATGCTATACAATGCTTAAAATGAAGTCTTCATTAGGAGTAGATAATTATGATATGCTTAAGATAGCTTAAAAGTCTCATTTCCTTTACCCCTACTATTTTCTCTCTCTAAGATGTCAACATTAACAATCATGGAAACCCTTATGTTTAGACCATAAGATTAGGTTTAAATGATATTTTATTGTCATATGATGTTTGTGAAGTAGGTCAGAGGTGAAATTTCCATTTTGATTAATAGTAAAAATGCAATATACTAGAGGAAGAAGATGAAATGACATTGTGGTGCCAAGCATGGCATGCCACGACACCACCCTTTCTGTTTTGGAAGGAACAAAGCCTATGCGATGCTAGGAATGATATGCTAGCCACTATACCAAAAATAGAGAAAAAAATAGAAAAAGGTTTAAATTGTTTCTTAGTGGCACTATAACTAGGACTTAATAGACTTATTAAGGATAGTCTAGGAGCTAATATAAAACTTCTATGAATCTAGAATAGCTTGGGAATCTTTAAGTCTTGAATAGTGCATAATAGCTCTATTGGAGCCCTCAACTAATCAATACTAAGCTTTCGTGTAATTAAATTTTAAGATAACCTATTTGTGGATCCCATGTATAGATCATTGCAGTTTAGACATTGCCTATGCATGGATGACCTTGTTTTCTTTATATGAACTATGAATCCTATACACAAATGACTACACATTGAATGGTATCATGTATAGATGACCATTACCTGGGATACTGATGACCATGAAATACACTTGGATAACCTGAAATTGTGACCATGACTTGACCTAAAATGGACCAAGGATTTTAAAATATGGAAAACACAGAAGATGCTACAAGATATGATAATATAATGATATGGGCTCCAATAGCATTTATTTGTCTACTCTTCCTGATTTGTTGTTAACTCTTATGTATGTAAGCTATTAAGATATTATGTGACATACCTAATTAAGCTAAGTGATCTCTATAAACCTTATGTGTATGAAATATAGTGACTTAATTATTGGTGTTTAAGCCATGGAAAATGCATCATTGGTTTAGGAGATAGGATTTTATGCTAAGATAAGAGTCCCCATAACAGATGATTTCCATTGATATAAATAATATTCTTTGCCAAGACAAAGTTTCTACAAGGCATGGTTTTATACAGACAAGGTTCTGTTTTAAGATGAAATTCCTTATAGGGAATGAATGATCTTTGATTACGTTATATTGTAGATCCACCTTAACGGACACCTTAACTTGCAATCATTATTCTCATGACATATGCATAGATTGAGGTATGATAAGTTAAGTAAGATTCACAATCATATTTCTTATTTAATTAGGTGATGTTAAATATTTAATGTTGATCTTCTGGTTATGCTTATGATTAGTTTATTGATGTTTCATGTATATGACTCATGCCTCTCGATAATTATGATTACTAGTTATTATACAATATATGAAATAGGTTTAGAGAAATAATGAATATGTTATCATGAGAATTTCATTAATAACTTGTAGTTATAATCAGATAATTTGTATGTTGATATAATATGATATAAATAGGTGATGTGTCTACATGTTTATAAAGATATGTATTTGTTTGATGCCATGATCCTTGAATAGACAAAAGAAATGAAAACATTTTTTGCACAAAAGGCAACTAAAACATTAATTGTTTTAAAATATTTATTGTCTTACTAGTAATTTTATAATTCTCACATTTTGTGTTAATGTGTTTAGACAACAAAAATGCCCATGACTCTTATCTTGTGGAAATTGAATGGATGACGATTAGGGTTATTGGGACTCAGGCTAGTACAAGTTATTGTTAGTATATAGACTTTCACAACTACAAAGGACAACCAATTAGTACCTCCACCTTTTGGTCTAAATACTTGACCATCCTTAGCAATCTTACATAGTTCATCTTTTATTACTTATATATATTGATTTTGCTAGTATGGATTGTAATAATATTTTTATTACTATGATGTATGACTAACCCTATCTACTAAAACCATTTTTTGGAATATGTATATATATATATATATTTAGTGCTAGTAACGTAACTCTTTCTTACATTATTCAATAAGTTATTTGATTAGTTTTTGCTCACTTTATGAATAAATAAAATAATATTATCAATCATATAAGATAACTAGTAAAGAGTAAAAAAGGGTTACAAATAATCATCATATCTCTACTACTATTGGCATCACATGCATAAGCATTCTCTTAACTAAATTACATTCTTGGTTATCTAGGTCATATTTGTAGGTACAAGTATTCTTTCTTTGTCGGTATTAAATCTAGAATTAGAATAGCACATGTTTATCAAGATGCAAAAATGCATATATGTATACATATACATTATAATATTTAACAATATCCATATACGAAAAGGATTTGATCATATAGTTGAAGACATGCTCACAAGGTTGCTAACAACATATCTAAGAATAGAAAACTCCTGAAGAACCATAACTTTTAAAGTGATTTTTCTGTTTTCAATGCCTTTTACGGTTCTTATTCATGTCCTTGAATCTTAGGATACATATATGTCCATATTAGTCCTTTGAGTCATAAATAGATCTAAGTCCAATTACAGTCCATGTCTAGAAAAAAGGTCCCAAGTTATATAAAGGTATCGATCATAGTTATATAGAAATCTTATACGTCTTTTAGTGTAAATATTCTTATATGTATGTGTGTGTATTTTTTTCTTTACTTTAGAATATAATTAATTCATCATCTTTTTAATTAATTTGGAGGTTTCTCAAGACTGAACTATTCACTAAACATATACAAACAATTCACATAATAAATTATACAAGAATTATTTTATAACTACTTCTTTATTATAAGTTTTCATGTGAAAATTGCTTATCAACTTATAAACCATATAGCTTCATTTAAGGGTCTTAAGCCAATCATTTTATGCCTAATTAATTGCCTTTAAACTTCCTTAAGCATGTTTTTAACATATATTATCACAATCACTCAAAATATGCAAGAACAATGCATAAAAAACACTTAAAAAATAGGTGGCACCAAGGACAAGTTGAATTTTAGGTATCCAAACATGTTGGATAGAACAAACAACACTATAACATCAACAAAGCAAAATATGCTCTGCCTGGCATTTCAGCACAGAAGTGATGTTTCGACTCACACCATTTTTTGTGTAGACTTCCAAATTTGACATGGAACATCCTCTATGTGTTACTAAATGCCAAAAAAGGTTCACATAAAAAAGGAATGATCTAGCTCCTTAACTTTTCAATTTTGTAAAACTGTTCAAAAAAAGCCTAAATTGGAGATAGGTGCACTTCCTTTGTCATCAACCCCATAAGGGTTGAAATCTCAATATCTTACAGTGAAAGATCTACTTGTGCTCTAGACTAATTTGAAAGAAAGGTATGACCACCAGAAAACTATTATTATTTCAAAAGTTTATTATGACTGGATGTATCTACGATTGCAAAATTTTAAATTAGTCAGTGAGTATAACTCTGCAATGTTTCATCTCAATGAAAATTATGCTGAGAAGTAATTATTGAAAAAGATATGTTAGAGAAAACTTTCTCTCCTTTTCATGCCTCTAATATGCTCTTACAACAGCAATATATCGAAAAAATGTTTAAAAAATATTCACAATTAATTTCATACTTTCTTATAGTTAAACAAAATAATGAGCTATTAATGAAAAACCATAAAACCTATCCAACTGGTTCTACTCCATTCTCTAAAAGTGAATGTGACTATAATTAATAATAATGGATAAGGACAACGTCGTGAATGTGGCTGAGGAAGAAATAATGCTCCTTATTATAATAATATTTCTTACCACCAAAAGTGGAATAAGAAAGAAGAAAAATAAGTAAGTATAAGTGGACAAAAGAAGCATTAAAGAATTCAGAAAATTCATGCTATCATTGTGGTATGAATGGATATTGGTCGCATACTTATCATACAGCAAAACATCTTATTGATCTATATCAAACATCAATAAAAGAAAAGGAGAAAGGTGTTAAGATTAATTTTGCTAATCTATATGATGATTTTGCCAATGATCCCATAAATACTACACACTTAGGTTTGTCTAATTTCTTTGTTAATCTATAAGAGAATAGTGATGCTTAATGAGTTTACGTGATTGGAATTGCTTTTATAATTATAAGTTTCTATGAAATTTTAAGTATGAGTTTTATTCAACATTTATTTAATAACTTTATAATGTTTCTTCTACTTTTATTTTGTCTAATTTTAGAAAATATAAATAAAGATATATGTCTCACAAACAGTGTAATTACCTATACAATCTTGAAAGATAGAAAATATTTTTCTCAAATAAATATAGGTGAAGTTTACATTACTATAATTTCTAGTAGTATAAGATTAATTGAAGAATTTGGAATAACTATTATCATATTATCGAGAGGGAACAAAATTTATTATAAATAACACTTTCTTTAAGTCTCAAAGAAATTTGTTAAGTTTTAAAGATATTTGTCATAATAAATATTATATAGAGACTATGTGTGAAAGAAATAATGAATACCTCTATATTACGAACAATGTTTCTGGTAAGAAAATGATATTAGAAAAATTATCAACTTTCTTTTCCGATTTGTACTACACAAAAATTAATACAATTGAGATACATGCAACTATAAACTAGAAGTTTATAGAATCAAAATATTTACCATTTGGTATAAATGGTTGGAGCATCTAAGAACAATAATGATGTGAAAAAATTATTAAGAACTCACATGGGCACTCATTGAAAAATTTGAAGACTTTTTAATTTAAGAAATTTTCATGTCCTGTTCATTCTCAAAGTAAATTGATTATTAAGCCATTATTAACTAAAGTTGGAACTGAATTTCTAGCATTTGTAGAACGTATACATTGTAATATTTGTGGGCCTATTTACCCACCATGTGGACTATTTAAATATTTTATGGTACTAATAAATGCATCCAATATATGGTCTCATGTATGTTTGCTATCAACTCACAACCTGACATTTGTGAGGTTGCTTGCTTAAATTATTCGATTAAGAGCATAATTTTTAAATTATACCATTAAGTATATTCAACTTGATAATGCTAGAGAATTTTTTTTACAAGCTTTTAATGACTATTGCATGTCAATTGGAATAAATGTTAACATCCCGTAACTCATGTTCATACAAAAAATGGTTTAATTAAATCATTTATTAAACGACTTCCATCTTAGAGTTTTTGGATATGTAGTATATGTTCTAATAGCTCCACCATAATGTACCAAGATGGAACCTCAAAAGAAGTTAGGAGTATATATTGGGTATGATTCCCTCTCTATTATAAGATATTTTCAGTCAATGACTAGAGATATATTTGCAGCACATTTAGCTACTTGTCATTTTGATGAGTTAGTTTTTCCAACATTAGGAGGAGAAAAAGATAAGCAACTGGTCAAATAAATTACGTGGAATACTCTATCATATCTTGATCCTCACACAAAACAATGTAAACTTGAAGTTTAAAAGATAATTTACTTACAAAGTATAGCAAATCAACTACTAGATGTATTTATTGACCTAAAGACAATGAGAAAGTCACATATACTAGCTGCAAATGCTCCTGTAAGAATTGAATTCCTTGAAGGACAATCCATAAATAAAATAGCTAATGAGTCTAAAGTACACTAGAAGTATGGTAAACCAATCAGTTTAAAAGATAAAAATTGTCATAAAAGGAAAAGATCAATTATTCATAATGAGCCCATTAAAAAAATAAATACTCCTGAAAAGTCTAGAGACATAACAAGTAACATGACTCCAAAAGAAGTTCAAGTACCTAAAACTGATGAAAATGAAGAGGTCTCAATAAATTATGTTTCTACAGAAAAAAGATTCAACCATAAGAAAATAGTTGTTGACAACATTTTTGCATATACTGAAGTACTTAATATTATAAATGATAATGAGGATTATGAACCTATATTTATCGATAAGTGTTAATGTAGATGTGATTAGCCAAAGTGGAAAGATGCAATTCAAGCAGAATTGAATTTACTTAAAAAATGTTAGAATTCTGGGCTTGTTGTAACAACCAGAAAAAAAAAAGAGAAGCTGAAAATTTTTAAAGTCCTGAAATTTTTCTAAGTCTGCTAGTTATAGCGAGAAATGGCCTAATTATAGCGAATGTACCTATTCGCTATAGCGAGAAAAGATCTAGCTATAGCAAAAGTGCCTTTTCGCTATAGCGAAAATACTTCTAGCTATAGCAAATGCGGGCATCCCATACAAAAACCAAGGAGTTCTTTGCAATAGCACGCGCCGTAGTGAAAACAGGAGTCTGGGACTGATACGTGCTCACTGTAGCGAAGGTTATTTTTCGCTATAGCGAGGGTTAGTTCGAAAAAGAGTAAAAAAAGAGAATTTGACTTCTTAAAACGTCCAAATTCATTCTTTCTCTTTTAACAGACCTAAGCTTCATCCAAGGCAAAGAAAAAGGCTTGAAAGAGAAAGGGAAACTAAGAGAAGCTAAGAGAGAAGGGAGGAAGCTAAGGAAGAAAGGTAAGAACCTTTAAAGATCTTTATGCCTCTTCTTCTTGATTTTATTCTTCTCCTTCTAAGCTCCCTTTCTATGGGTTATTGAGTAAGAAAGCTTTATTCTGACCTATAATGAACAAGAAACCCTTGAAAGAGAGTGTGATAAGTTGAGAAATGTAAAGAAAGGAGAAAAAGAGTTAGTGAAATTCTAGAGAGAAAGAGAACCCCTAGTTTCTTATATGCTTTGTAGGGTTTGCTATGAAGAACCCCTTAGCTTTGTGAATAATTGTTGAGTTATGAGAGAGTAATTCCATGGTCTTTGTTGTGTCTAGGCTCAAAAGAAACAACTCCATCTATTTATGACTGTGAAACCAAGAAGGGAGAAGAGAAATTGAAAGGGAAGGCTTGTGTTGGCTTATAAGGTAGCTCTCCACTCTTTCTTGTTGTATTCTTAGATGTATATAGTCATTGTATACTTGTGTATATGCTTGTATGATGAGACATGCCATTTGATGTTGCCTTGATGCATTGGTACCAATATGCCTATGATTTGGGTTATGAAAATTATTTGGGTGAGGTAGTGTCAAAAGTCCCTTGAGATGGGTGAGGTGGAGCTAAAAGTCCCTAAACCAAGGATGAAGCCAATCCAAAAGTCCCAAAAACTCGGGTGAGGCTAGACCAAAAGTCCTTAGAGCTTATTCTTGGCATTGATATGATATTCATGGCATGAAAATCATGTGTTGTGTAATTGTGAATGATTTGCATACTTTAACTTGTTTATATGTCTTGATTGCTTCCTTGAATGAGTGTATGAGCTATTGAGATTCCATGAATCTCACCCCCTTCCCTCTCCCATCTTAACATGTTAGGTGGAACTCAAAGAGATCAAAGTGCAAATCAAGGAGCTTAATTGAGCATGCTTAGAGAGTTATATAGTTATTTTAGTTCTTTTGATGTAAAAAGGTGTCAAAATGAATATGTACCCATTATTTTTAAGATGTAAATATTTGAGCAAGTGTAGAAGTATATATGAATGATGTATGAACTATGTATAGAGCCAAAGTAATGAAGGGCCTGTTTGATTCTGTTTTTGTTTTATTATTTTCAAAATAGATGTTTTTTAGAACAAGTATTGAGAATAAAAAAATTAAAAAATCCATTTGAATTATTATTTTGAAAATTAGTTGTTTTCTATTTTTTTTCTGATTCTACAGAACAAAGGTTACAAAACATCTAAAATATGTTCTGATTTTTCTGTTTCCGAAAATAAAATTCTATTTTTTTGTTTTACAAAACACTTCATTAAAAACACATTATCAAACAAGTTTTTTTATTTTTTTGTTTTTAAAAACAAAAAATTGTTCTGAAAATAGTTTACCAAACGGGCCCAAAATTATGAGATTTGCCTCCTTTGTGAATTATATGCAGTAGTGTACTTTTGCCCGTAGCATAGTGATTTTGAGATGTATGATGATATGGACCACTTAGGCATTTCATATATGCTATATTTATACTTCAAAACTCGCCCAAGAGGTGCTAGAATATGTGGGAGGCCATTTGGACCGGCTTTGAACCATTTTGGATGCCAAAACTGTCAAATTTGTGAGTTTCGTCAAAGTATGACCAAATGAGCTCTTCTTGATATGAAATTTGGCATGACTCTAGAGCTTGTTGAGAGCTTTTTGGGAAGCTAAAGTAGGTAATATTTGGAGGTCTAAGAAATATTTGGCGAATTGTTGAAGTTGGAGAATTTTTTAGTTTTGGTTATTATACTGTGCAACTAGGTCCAAAAATAATTCTATGTCATTCATGGACTAAATAGTGTCTGATTGTCATGAAATTTTATGGGCATAAACTATACATCCACAGTGACCTATACCAACTAGAAGCACCTCAATCAGAGGTCTGTAGAGGGAGAAAGAACTTTATGAAATTCAATGTTAGTATCAGGGAAGCCATCCGACTTTCATTACTATTCCATTAGTTTTTGAGGTCCAAGGGCTACTGAATTGATTTAGACTTATTTTTTTCCTCTATTTAAGATATGTATCTTTCCAAATTGGTATAATTTTCTCATATTAGATTTTTTTGGAATTAGTTATGAATTTTTGAAGTTCATGATAACAAGCTACATTAGTATTAGGGACAGCCGAACCTCTATCTCTTTTTTGATGTTAAACATGGTCTAAACACTGAGATTGTAGTTTAAAATTATTTTTAGTGTAAATTTGACATCCACAGATTTTCAAAAAGTTATGGTTTGCTTGATTTCCATTTTTCTAGAATTAGTTATGATTTTCCAAAGTTAGAGCCAAAAATCTGATTTTTTAGCCCATTTGAGAAATTGCATTTTCTTGGTTTTTAGCTTTATATCCGTGGTTTATGGGTTGTTTGAGGCTGTGTATGAGTTTTTTAAATGGTGTTTGAGTAGAGAATATGACTTATGGGTTTACAAGACCCACAGGGTAAAATATGAGCGTTTAAACCCTGACTCAAAATATTAAAATACTACGATTTTAGTCCTTTTTATTGGAAATCATATGGAATCAAGCCTAGATGGAGATTAATTGAGGTTAAGACATTATGGTGTTACACTTGTAGTCTGAGCACTTAAAGATGTAATAATTGTTGGGTACAAATAGATATTTATGTATAAATAGAATGAGAAAAATGAAGTTATGAGATATAAAGTATGACTTATCGCACGAGGGTTCTCACAAAGACTTGGAATTGATTATGATTTGACTTATTCTCTTGTGATGGAAGCAATCACATTTTATTATCTTATTAGTTTGGCAGTGCATGAAAAACTTGATATATTGAATGTTGTTGCAGCCTATTTATATGACTTACTTGATTATGACATCTATATAAAAATCCCAAAAGAATTTAAGATGCCTGAAGCATATAATTCAAAGCCTCGGAAACTTTATTCAATTAAATTGCAAAAGATCTTTGTATAAACTAAAGCAGTCTGGACGAATGTGGTATAATAATTTTAGTAAATATTTGTTAAAGGTAGAATATGAAAATGACCATATATATCCATGTGTTTTCATAAAGTGAGAAAATTCAAGATTTACAATTATTATTGTATATATTAATAATTTGAATATTATTGAAACTCCTAAAGAGAGTCTAAAGGTAGTAGATTGTTTAAAAAAAATTGAAATCAAAGATCTTAAAAAAACAAAGTTTTGTCTCGACCTATAAATCGAACATTTGAAAGATGAAAATTTTATACATCAATCAACTCATGCACAAAAAGTTTTTAAAAGATTTTACAAAGATTAAACGCATCTATTGAGTACCCCAATGATTGTTTGATCACTTGATGTCAAAAAAAGATATTTTTTGACCTTGAAATGATAATGAAAAACTTCTTAATCCTAAAATACCATATTTTAGTGCAATTAGTGCATTAATGTATTTTGTTAACAATATAAGACTTAATATAACTTTTACTGTAAGCTTGTTAGTCAAGTTTAGTTCAGCTCCAACACAAAGATATTGGATTGAAGTTAAATATGTTTTCTAATATTTTTAAGGTACTATTGATATAGGCTTATTATATGTAAACGGATCTAGATTAGAACTCTTGGGATATGTAGATACTGGATGTTTATCTAATCCATACAAAGTTAGATCTCAAACAAGCTATATATTTACAAGTAGAAATATAACTGTATCATGGTGTCCCACCAAATAAATACTTATGGCCACTTCCTCGAATCATGCAACAAGTATAGTAGCTCACAAATCAAGTAAAAAATGTGTTTGGTTGAGATATATGACTTAACATATCTAAGAAATAAGTGGGTTATCTTCTTGCAAGAAAACTCTGACTATACTATATGAAGACAATGCGACATGTATAGCTTAGTTAAAGGAAGGATATATCAAAGGAGATAAAACAAAGAACATTTCACTAAAATCTTTTTTCACTCATGATATGAATGTTCAACAAATTCATTCAAGTGATAATTTTGCTGACTTATTTACCAAGACATTACTTATCTCAACATTTGAAATATTAGTACAGAAAATTAGGATGCATCAGCTTAAAAATCTACAATGATATTATGAACACGGGGAGTGTACAAGGAACAGTGTACTCTTTATCCTTCACTAGGGTTTTTTTTTCCAACTGGGTTTTTCTCCAATAAGGTTTTAATAAAGCATATTTCTTGTACAATGGACATTTAAGGGGGAGTGTTATAAATCCATCCATTATCGTAGATGTCCATTTAGTCTCTTAACTCTCAAATTTATTGAAGGTTCATTAAGTCTCCTAAATATATGTGTTTAGTATTTCTAGGAGATTAAGTTCATTATGTATATTTGATTATGTATTTAAGTTAGTGTGATTCATGTATTAAAAAAGTGTGATACATTATTAATGTATCTAGGTGAGTGTGATTCATAAATGAGGTATTAAATAAAAGGGTATAGATCTAGCCATCCCCGAAGCCTATATATACCCCACATAGTTGTGTTTTGGGAGAGGTATTAGAACTTAAGAGAATAAGAAACATTCTATCTACTTTCTCCTCTTTAAAAATTCCCTCTTTCTCTTATCAAATTATTTATATTTCATTAGTTTTATAATATTTTGTATATTTTCTATTATTTTTATATTTCTTGTAAAATTAAATAAACTATGATTTTAATTAAAATTTAGTAATTAAAATAAGTCTAATAGGGTTGTGTTTATTTGTGTAGAGATGAAGCAAGGAACAAATCAACATTAGTCAAATCAAAAAGTCAAAGGGTGGACTAGAATTTTTGTCAAATTTTTTTTATTGTACTTACAATGTGAACATTCCAAAAACCCTAGCATGATATCTATGCAACTACGAAAGGTGCATTTTTCATAGCTATGATGCAAAAGCTCTAAAACCCTAGAACCAGAAGATTTTTATAATTGCAAAATTGTATATTTTTTTCACTTGCAATATGTGGCAAAATTGCAAATGGCATGATCATTGGCCATAACTCTTTGCTTTGTCTATAAATACCCCTAGGATGGAGAGAAATGTAAGAAAGGTGTTTGGGAATTTGAAATACTATTAAAGTGTGATCTCAAGGTTCAGGACTGCCCTTGATGTAAAGGAAATGCTAGAATTTGAGCTAGATTGATAGTTTCTTGTGATTTTTCCTTTCTCTTTCCAATTTATTTTCTATTTGTCTTTTCTATTTTATTGTATTAATGTAGGATTAGAGATTTGTACCAATGTATGCATTGCTGTGATGATATACTTTATAATTTTATTATATTTAAAATATGCATTTATGTGTAATGTAACAACCAGAAAAAAAGAATAAGAAAAAAAAAGGGACAAAAAAAAAAGAGAAGATGAAAAATTTTGAAGTCCTGAAATTTTCTAAGTCTGCTAGCTATAGCGAGAAATGGCCTAACTATAGCGAATGTACCTGTTCGCTATAGCGAGAAAGGGTCTAGCTATAGCGAGAGTGCCTTTTCGCTATAGCGAGAAATAGTCTAGTTATAGCGAAAATGCTTCTAGCTATAGCAAGTGCAGGCATCCCATACAAAAACTAAGGAGTTCCTCACAATAACGAGCGCCATAGCGAAAACAGGGGTCTGGGACTGATACGTGCTCACTGTAGTGAGGGTTATTCTTCGCTATAGCAAGGGTTGGTCCGGAAAAGCATAAAAAAAGAGAATTTGACTTCTTAAAGCATCCAAATCCTTTCTTTTCCTTTTAACCGACTTAGGCTTCATCTAAGGCAGAGAAAAAGGCTTAAGGGAGAGAGGGAAACTAAGAGAAGCTAAGAGAGAAGGGAGGAAGCTAAGGAAGAAAGGTAAGAACCTTTAAAGATCTTCATGCTTCTTCTTTTTAATTTTATTCTTCTCTTTCTAAGCTCCCTTTTCATGGGTTGTTGAGTAAGAAAGCTTTGTTCTGACCTAGAATGAGCAAGAAACCCTTGAAAGAGAGTATGATAAGATGAGAAATGTAAAGAAAAAAGAAGAAGAGTTGGTGAAATTCTAGAGAGAGAGAGAACCCTTAGTTTCTTATATGCTTTGTAAGGTTTGCTATGAAGAACCCCTTATCTTTGTGAATAATTATTGAGTTATGAGAGAGTAATTCCATGCTCTTTGTTGTGTCTAAGCTTAAGAGAATCAGCTCCATCTAGTTATGATTGTGAAACCAAGAAGGGAGAAGAGAAATTAAAAGGGAAAGCTTGTATTAGCTTATAAGGTAGCTCTCCTCTCTTTCTTGTTGTATTCTTCGATATGTAATAGTCATTGTATGTTTGTGTATATGCTTGTATTGTGAGACATACCATTTAATGTTGCCTTAATGCATTAGTACCAATATACTTATGTGTGAAAATTGCTCGGGTGAAGTGGTGCCAAAAGTCCCTTGAGATGGGTGAGGTGGAGCCAAAAGTCCCTAAACCAAGGGTGAGGCTAATCCAAAAGTCCCAAAAACTCTGGTGAGGCTAGACCAAAAGTTCCTAGAGCTTATTCTTGGCATTGATATGAGATTCATGGCGTGAAAATCATGTGTTGTGTAATTGTTGATGGTTTGCATGCTTTGACTTATTTACATATCTTGATTGCTTTCTTGAATGAGTGTATGAACTATTGAGATTCCATGAATCTCACCCCCTTTTCTCTCCCATCTTAACATGTTAGGTGGAGCTCAAAGAGATCAAAATGCAAATGAAAGAGCTTAATTGAGCATGCTTAGGGAGTTGTATAGCTATTTTAGTTATTTTGATGTAAAGAGGTTCCAAAATGAATATGCACCCATTATTTTTTAGATATAAATATTTGAGAAAGTGTAAAAATATGTATAAATGATGTATGAACTTTGTAGAGAACCAAAGCAATAAAAATGTGAGATTTAGCCCTTTTGTGGATTGTATGCAATAGTGCATTTTAACCCGTAGCATAGTGAGTTTAAAATGTATAATAATTTGGACCACTTGGGTATTTTATATATACTATTTTTATGCTTTAAAACTTGCCCAAGAGGTGCTAGAGCATGTAGGGGACCATTTACCCCCATTTTAAACCCTTTTGCTGTCAAAATTATTAAATTTATGAGCTCTATCAAAGTATAACCAAATGAGCTCTTTTTGATATGAAATTTGGCATGCCTCTAGAGTTTGTTGAGAGCTTTTTGGGAAGCTAAAGTGGATAATATTTGGAGGTCTAGGAAATATTTGGCGAATTGTTGAAGTTGGAGAATTTTCTGGTTTTGGTTATTATACTGCGCAACTAGGTCCAAAAATGATTCTATGTCATTCATGGACCAAACGATGTCTGATTGTTATGAAGTTTTATGGGCATAAACTAGACATCCACAGTGACCTATGCCAACTAGAAGAACCTCAATCGGAGGTCTGTAGAGGGAGAAAGAACTTTCTAAATTTCTGTGTCAGTATTAGGGAAGCCATCCGACTTTCATTACTGTTCCATCAGTTTTGAGGTCCAAGGGCTGCTGAACTGATTTGGACTTATTTTTTTTCTCTATTTAACATCTGTATCTTTTCAAATTGGTATAATTTTCCCATATTATATTTTTTTGGAATTAGTTATAAATTTTTGAAGTTCATGATAGCAAGCTGCATCAGTATCAGGGACAGCCGGACCTCTGTCTCTTTTTTAATGTCAAACATGGTCCAAACGCTGAGATTATGGTTTGGAATTATTTTAAGTATAAAGTTAACATCTAGAGATTTCTAGAAAGCTATGTTTTGCTTGATTTTCATTTTTCTAGAATTAGTTATGATTTTTCAAAATTAGAGCCAAAAATCTGATTTTTGGGCCCATATGAGAAACTGTATTTTCTTAGTTTTTGGCTTCATATCCATGGTTTATAAGTTGTTTAAGGCTATGTATGAGTTGTATAAATAGAGTTTAAGTGGAAAATGTAGATGATGGATTCATGGGACCCACAGGACAAAATATGAAAGTTTAAACCCTGACTCAAAGTATTATAATACCACGATTTTGATCCTTTTTATTAGAAATCATATGGAATCAAGCCTAGAGAGAGATTACTTGAGGTTAAGACATTATGGTGTTACATGTAATGTCTTCATTATTGTTATTATTGACCTAAGTTGATTGTTATTACTTTACGACATCTAATTAGAAGTTGTTAGATAGTGACATTAGCTTTAACATCCTGCCTAATATTGCAATTGAGTTTATATGTAATTGGTTCTGTTATGTTAGTTGTTACATATGAATGTTAAATAATCAATGCATATCATTCATTGCTTATGATCTTGCTTAGTCTAATTGGTTGTGAACACTCTAGCACAAATCTTCATAATTCACTAGGCTAGAATTCATTGAACCATAATGCACCTACTGTTTAGGCTAGTCTTGGTGAGACTTCTACTCAGCTCTAGGTTAGATTAGAAGTAAGGTATACCATATGGGCCTACCTTGTTAGTTGTTTAACATTAGGAATTTGTGTATGTTAATGCTTCTTAGGGTGAATTAAACATACTTGATGCTAAGGGCTAGCTTAGGATAAGATTAGGATCTAGAATAAATGATATGTCTATTATGTTAGCTATTATACGTTAAGATACAAGCTTTCCATGCGTAATAAGGTATTAAGCACTACACTAATAATGGACTTAACATAATTTACCTAATCTATTGAATCTTTCACTTTTGGGTAAGAATCTTTTAGTCTTAAGTCTTTAGTTTTATTTCTTTTATTTTATTTTAACACTTTTACACAAATACTTTGGTCATTAGTACTTAAGGAGACTTGAAATATTAGTCTGTATATATGTCCATAAATGCAAGTATATTATAACTAACCCTTAACACCAATTGAAAGCCTTTAGAATTATAAGTAATTAATCATTGTCTGATCGATACTCAAATTCTAAGTCCACTTTAGTGATTATATGACTAATGCACTTGCTAGCCTTTTAGCCTATCATTTAAATAGTTGGGAGAATTATAACAAAGGACCTAGAAGTGAATATATTTATTTTTAAGGACCAATTACCACTTGTTTTAGAATAATTACTAGTAATTTTAGGAACAAACATTTAAACTTAGTAGTAACAGGTCCTTAAAAATAATTTTTTTTTTATTTCTGGGTCTTTAAATATAATTCTCCCTAAATAGTTTGCATGAAGTTTTTGGCACTTTTCACACTTGACAACTTGCCGAGAATTGAGTGTAGTGAAGAAAAATTTTAGAAAAAAAAATTCAAATAAAAAAGTAAAAGATGATCTATGAACCAAAGAACTAATTCAAAAGTCTATTTGGGCCATGAGGAGGTATTAGGCACCTCTTAAGAATTCGTTCTTAAAAATAATTACCCTAAGTCAACTATGCAAAATTAATATGGTCTTAATTTTATTTTTATTACTTTAATCAAAACACATAATAAAAGAGAGGAAATAAATTATAAAAACTGAAAGAAAGAGAAAATAAAATATTTACAAATGTAGACTTGACTAGGAATGGCATCTAAAGCCTACGCACCCTAAGATAGATATCAAAATTTGCATAGTTTGAATGGATAGAAAACAAAGTCACTTGGTTGATGACTTTTATTTATTTTTTATGAAGAGAGGAAAAATAAAAATGACCTGATTTCACAAATGAAAGAAATATGCAGTTGGTTAATGTGTTTTCATTTATGAAATTAGGTTAATCTTTTTCTTGCTCTCTTCAGAAGCCACATTATGAATTATAGGAGAGGATAAATAAGCAGAGATTAAGGTAAGAGATTCAAGTTATAGAGAATCATTTTGGTTTTATGCCAAAAAAGTTGAACATGGAAGCAATATACTTGCTATGAAAATTGATGGAAAGATATCAAAGAAATAAAAAAGACTCACACATAGTGTTTTTCAATTTAGAAGAGGCATACGATAGAATACCAAGAGAGATTTTATGGAAGGCTCTGGAGAAAAAAAAAAGAGTTTGTATTACTTATATTTGAACAATTCAGGATATATATAATAGGGTTACAACTGGTGTGAGAATAAAATGTGGGCCCATAGAAGATTTTCCCGATGATTATTGGTTTGCATCAAGAGTCAACTTTGAGCCCTTATTTTTTTTATTTTAGTTTTGGATGTGATCACTAAATATATCCAAGAGCTGATGGCACAATGTATATTTTTTACAAATAATATAGTCTTAGTTAGAGAATCGAGAGAGAAAATAAATAAGAAGTTAGAGATGTAAAGACTAGTTTTAGAAGCACATAAATTTTGTTTAAATATAAGTAAAAGGGAATATATGAAATATAAGTTTTGTAAGAGACGCACTGATTTTAACATAAAAGTGAAAATTGAAGAATATACATACCATAAGTTACATGATTTAAATATCTTAGGTCCATTATATAATATGATGGGAAAATACAGAAAGATGTAAAAAATAAAATTTAAGTAGGGTGGATGAAATGAAGAAGTACTTTGAATGTTATTTGTGATAGAAGAGTACCACTCAAGTTTAAGGATAAATTTTGTCACATAGTTATAAGACTTGCAATATTGTATGGGATTAAGTGTTAGATAATAAAAAACTAACAAGAGAATAAACTAAATATTATAGAGATGAGAATGTTGCATTAGATGAGTAAACATACCAGACAAAATATAATTAGAAATGATTGTATTAGAAAAAAAACAGAAATTGCACCTATTGTGGAAAAGATTGTAGAATCACGTCTTAGATTATTTGGACATGTGTAGAAAAGACCTATAGAAGCCTTAATAAAGAGAGTATATTTGATGGAGAGTAATCCAATAGTCAAAGGTAGAGGAAGACTAAAAAGAACTATAGGAAAAATATTAAAAATAATTTAAACTTAAATGGTTTATCTAAAAACATGATTTATGATAAGATTTTATAATGTCAATTAATACATGTAACTAACCTTATCGAGTGAAAAAAGACTTGTTATTATTGTTGTTTTTCTTACTCTCTTTATTTTTTCTCTTTTCTATTTTTTTGATTTTTAAATAAGGAATTTCTTTGTATTTTTTATTCTACTTTGGAAAAAATGATTTAACTAATTCAAAGAAAAATGAATTTTTTTTGGGTATTTTTGGCAACTTTGAAAAAAAGGAAAACTAATTAGAAGCTTTAAAAATTAAGGTAAAAAAATTAAAACAACATAAAATAAAGATAAAATAAAAATAAAAGCAAGATTGCATTTACTTGATTGCCTTTTCATCTTCTTGACTTCTTTGCATTCTTACTAACAACCCTCCCCACAAATTGCGTTGCTCACATGCAAAAGAAAGATAACAAACATAAAGACACAATCACAACATAAACCCAAAATGATACTTGTAATTCTATCAAGAAACAAAAATGATCCTAGCATCATAATAAATCCAAAATAGCATTCCACATGATCCTAACATAGCAATTCTATTGTTAGAGATTAGAAATCCCTAGACATGATATTTTAGTAATAAAAAAAATAAGACTCGCATTCCCATGTTGATGAAATCCTTACCATATATCATTATCAATAAGTCCCAAAATAATGTTGGCTTCATCTTTCCAAAATACCACCAATAATTTTATCACAAGCCTCGACATGGTACTAACACCATAATAAAACCAAAATAGTATTCCCACCAGCCCCTTTTCTCTTTTTATGCTAAAACACAATTCAAGGTCATTATATTAGCGTGGCAGGAAACAAAGATGAATTAAAATAATCTGTAGTCTCATAAATGGGGGGTAAGGACATGTCAAGATCAAGAACCAAACCATAAAGGACTTTTGAATGTACTTCCCATTTCAAGAAGAAGTATACTAAAAAAAGTATGGCACGAGAAATCATCAAAATCCCAAATAACGTAAACCCATCCCTTCTTTAACATCCACCAACAAACATTTGAGTTGTCACCAATTCGTATGTCTTTGCTGAAAACAATAATTTACCTTTGTGGACACTAGTAACGCGAGTCTCCCAGCTTCTCAGTTTCCCTCAACTTCAATTCTTGTTTTCTTTTTATTTTTTTCCCTCTCTCAATCCCTCTATTTTTCCTTTTTCCAACCCTCCCCTCCTTCAAACTTGCTTAAGTTTTTTATATCCAAAACACTGGTTTTTTTTTAACAAAGAATTTCGGATCATCTTTGAATTTTCCTCTCTTGAAATCATGGCTAATCTAATACTACCTCCAGTCCTTTTATTAGAAATAAAGTTGCACTAATATTAAGAAAAATAGTTAATATCAGTTTAACTCATTGATTAGGTTCAAATTTGATAATTCTTTCCTATTTTACCCATCTTCATTTTGCATGAAAAAACGTTATGCATTGTTAAGTGTATTGGGTGTATAGGAGAAGAAGGCTATTAGAGTTCAAGATTGGAGACCATGTATTCATCCGGGTGTCTCCAGTGACTGGTGTAACATCCAATCCCTCAGTAAACGTGAGAAACGCGATGTTCGATTTCTTCGTAAACGACAGAAATGGGCCAGATACAAAAGGAAGTCCTTGAAATAGAAAGAATTAGGGCTAAATAAAATTATGATAAAATTTTAAATATTAAAAAATGAGGATTTGAGGTTTAAGATACCCAAAAACCAGAGCCGAAAGAGTTCAAAAAATTTGCAGAAGAAAGTATGGGCATTTTTGTAATTTTTGAAAAATTTGGAAAACTCATAGGAGAGCTTTTTAAATGAAAAATTTAAGCTTTTCAAGGTTCTCATAGGCCCTAAAAACCATGGGAACCTCTAGAACAATTGAAACCCCTCCGGCGAGTGATTTCGGCAAAGGTTGACTAAAACTTTGATCGAACAGTTTAGAATGGTTTCAGATCCTTTTTGAGTGATTCCAAAGGCAATTCTTATGATTAAGAGCTTAAGGAATATGATGGAGAAGATGGATTTCAAAAAGGAGTGGATATGAGTCTAAAATAAAAAAGCCAAGAAAAGGGACTAAAATGCAAAAATAAAAAGTTACATAAAGTGACTTTTAGCTCCTTCTTATCCACGTTCCAGTAGCTTCTCACTTCCACGATTTGTTTCTGCCCCAAAAATAGAGAAGGAAGCCAGCTCTCTTAGGCGTACAAGGAGAGGAGATTTTGAAGAGAGAAAAAGTAAGGAAAAGGTAAGAAAAGTGTGGAATTTTATGCTCTTCCCTTGAGTAAACTTGTTCCTCTCATTCTCCTCTTCATTTCTATGGTTTCATTGATGGATTTGGTGATGTTTTGAGTCTGGTCCAGAGGAGGAATAACAAAATTTGAAGGAGAGGAACTTACCACTTAGAAGAGCACTTGAGAAAAGTTAGGAAATCAAGGTAAGTTGTTGTCTTCCATGCTTCTTCTTCCCTTCTCCTCCTTGTGAGAATTTAGTCCCATATAGAGTCTAATCAAAGGGAGATGAATTCTTGTCCTAGCAAGGGAGATTCATAGATTTTGGAGTGTGAGAAGCAAGTAGGTGCAAAGAAATCAAAGAAAGAAGCATGAAAACACAAGATAGAAAAGTGAGGGATTCATGGAGACATTGTGAAATCTGTTTTGATCCATGAATTCCCTAACTTAGATGAGTCTTTTTTTAAGTTTCTAAGACCCCTAGGAAGCCTCCCAAGTGTCTCTCCTATCAAGGAAAAATAAAAAAGCCCATGGACTCCTCCTCCCTCCATTAATTCAACCAAGACAGAACCATTGGACTAGGGGCTATTTTAATTTGTTTTAGCCTTTGTTTGGGACTTCTTATGATGGTAAAAGGTAGGAGGAACCCTTGAAAAAAAATTTAGAACTCCTAGAAATTGATTTGGTGACTTAGGTTCCATATTATGACCTAAAGAAGCAACATGATGTTAGGCCCTTTGTTTTAATAATGTGATGACTCCAACAGGTTTAAAAGGAGTCAAGAATCATATTTGAAAGGAAAGAATGAGGCCTAGAAGTCCCTTGAGGGGTGTTGCTTCATTAGGTGCCTTTATGGACTATAACGGAGCTTATGGAGCAATCTAAAGTTTAAGCAAATTGTATAGCCTTAAAATATATTTCATGAACCTAATTGGCTCTCATAAATTGTATCTAGGTTAAGAGAAACTATCTCCACCAATTTGTGGGTGTGTGGCTGAAAGAGGAGGCTTGAATCCTAAAGGAACAGTATGTGATTGTACCCAAGGTAGCTCTCTCCATCTTCTCTCATGCATGGATGTGTGTTTAGCTTGTTTTAGAATGTGTGTATGTGTATTTTCAAGATATGAAAAGTATGCTAGCATGCCTTTATATGCCATGATCCTTGATACCATGTTATGTTTTCAAATGGGTACATGATGTTTGTATGAGTTTGCTTGAGTGTGGAGAGGCCAAGAACTCTTCCCTTTGGTGAGGATGAGCCAAGAACCCTTGAGCTTGGTTGAGACAAAGCAAAAAGTCTCCCGAAAGTAAAGTGAGCTCCCAAGAGTATGGTTGAGTCCAAAGTGCTTAAAGAATGGGTGAGGTAAGTTCAAAATCTATGAGGAGAAGTATGACGCCAATCCAAATATTTGGTGAGCTCTTGAATGATTTGTATAGTTTGTTCACATGCTAAGCTTGCTTCTTAAATGCTTATGATTTGTATTATATCCATGCATACATTTTTATGGCTTGCTTTACATATATTATGTATGATTGAATGTGAGATGAGCTATTGGGATTCTTTGAATCTCATCCCCTCCTCTCCAATGCTCTAAAATGCTAGGTGAACCAAGTGGATATGCTAATAGGAGCCAACAACATTGGAGAAGAGAGATTGACATTTATATGTCTAGCTTTTACCCTTTTTAAACCATAATGATGTTCAATGATGTATATGATTATTGTAAATGGCACATGACCCTTGAGACACATGTAAATATGATATTATGTGATGTATACATGTATGAATATGATGTATGAACTTTAGAAATGAATTTGGGTATGTAATTCCAAGTTATGCAAATTGGAAGTTTAATAAATATGTGTATAAGTGGGGGTTGAATGGCCAAAATGAGATGCATAAGGTTTGAGACCATTTGTGCAGTCACACAAGTCTTAAATGTACTTTTAGACTTGCCCAAAAGGTGCCAAGACTAAGGGAAATCCATTTGGCAACTTTAGTACCCTATATGGAGTCAAAATTGATCATTATGGAACCTTAGGTCACTTTTTAGAGTTATTCTTGATCTGAGATTTGGCATGCAATTAGTTCTCATTGAGAGATTTTTTGAAAGCTAAAGAACATAATTTTCAGAGATCTAAGGAATATTTGATGAATTTTCAAAGTTGGGATTTTCTATTGATTCTGGTATTGCACTGTTCACACTGGCAGATTTGTATTCTGTGTCATCCAATAGGCAAATGGTGTCCAATACTTGTGAAATTTTATAAGCATAAACTAGAGGTCATAAGATTTATGGGGCCACCGAGATCACCTCATTTGGAGGTTTGAGCAAAGAGTTATGCATTTTTGAAATTGGCTGTCAGTAGTAGTGGCACCCTAAGAGTCCAGTCACTATTCTATAGATTTTCAATCACTAAACGTATTTTTTTCATTCTGGAATTATTTTTAGCATAAATTTAACTTTGTATCTTTCCATAATGACCAAATTTGTGTGATTTTGATTTTTATAGAATTAGTTATGAATTTTAGAAGTTTGTATCAGTAATCTGAAACAGCAGCCCAAGCAGCAGCAACCTCTGGACCTTTTTGGATGTCAAACGCCATCTGTGATTAATTTTATGATCTAGGCATATTTTTAGTGTGAAGTAGACATCTATAGCATCCCAAAATGACTAAGATTGCATGATTTTGATTTTTTTAGAATTAGTTATGATTTTCCAAAGTTTGACTAGAAAAGAAGCCAAATTTGGCCGAAAAGATACTTGATTATTTTGAGCTCCATTTCAGTTTCTATGAGTTGTGGGCATGATTTTGAGATACAAATGATTTGTAATGATGTAATTAAATATGAAGATGCATAGAATGAGCTCACACTGTCCACGTGACATCGATTGCAAAATTTTAAAGTATGACGTAATGCAAATAAGCCCATTATTTTCATTCCCTCTTTCATATACTCTCATAAAAATGATGATGTAAAGCCTATGAATGACATAAAATGAGCTAGAATTTATAGTGTTACAATTGGGGTAAGTCGTTCTATGAGGGTAAGAAAGCTCAGTCCTAGGTATATTAGCCAATTTGAAATCCTTGAGAAAATTAGACCCGTGGCCTATCAAATAGCCTTACTTCTAAACCTAGCCCAAATCTATAATGTTTTTCATGTCTCCCAATTGAAAAATTACTTACCAGACCCCTCACATATCATAGAATATGAGCATGTTCAATTGCAAAAAAATCTTTCCTATGCAGTGAAACCAGAAAGGATTCTGGATGCCAAGCTGAAGCAGCTGAGAAATAAGAGCATCCTTCTAGTAAAAGTGATCTGGAAGGGTCTGACGTTTGAAGAGACAACCTAGGAGCTGGAGAATGAGATGAGACAGAAATATCCAGAACTATTTCCCTAAGGTATGTAGTTAAATTTTGAGGACAAAATTTATTTTAAGGGGAGTGAAAAATATAACGAACATAATTTTCGTAAAACGATGAAATGAGCTATATAAAAGTAAGTCCTATGAAATGACCTAGATAATGTCCCAAAAAATTTAAGTTGAGTCCTAGACTCCTAAAAATGATAATTCTAGGCTCAGAAGGAAAGAAAAATAGAGTTAGAATAGAGAAATAATTTGCGACGGAAATTGACGAAAAGTAATGACTTTTTCATAAATAAGTGCAACTTTTAGAAAACTACATAGTAGGGCTTTTTAAATGGGAGTTTTGAGTTGCCCAAGATTCTCAAAGGCCCCAAAAATTATAAGAAGCCCCGGGACTAGTAAAGCCCATCCGGTATATGTTTTTCAATGTTAGTTGACCCAAATTTTGACCGATTTGTTCGGTAAGGTTTTAGCTCTAAATTGAGTGATTTCAGAAGCATTTTATTAAATTAGGAACCCAAATTTTATGATGGAAAAGAAGATTCTAAAAAAGGAGTTAAGACGAAGCCGAAACAAAATTGTCATTACGGAAGGGCAAAATTGAAAATAAAAGCTTTTAGAATGTCCTAAACACTTCCACACTTTTCTTTCACATTCTTCCTTTTATTGAGCACGACTTCTTCTACCCAATTTATAAAAAAAATAGTAGCTCCTTAAGTGCATCAAAAGGGGAAGAAAACCAAGGAGAAACTAGGTAATTTCATGGACTTTCTTACTCCATCTTCCTCCAATCTTGTTCTCCTCTCTTCCTCCTTTCAAACTAAAGTATTTTTTGAATGATTTGATCCTGTTTTTGGTCTAGACTTAAATCCTTAATGGGAGAGCCACTTGGTAATTTCGGCCAACCTAGGGGGGGATAGAAAAAGATGAATTTTGGGCAGAACCAAGAGAGAAACCTAAGAAAAAGAGTGCAAGGATTAAGAATATAGTAAGAAATCCAAGTAAAAACCAAAGGAAATCAAGATAGAAAAGTGTAGGCTTTCTTAGGGTTTTATAAAATCTGATTTTGTGTGAGTAATTTCTTGACTATTTGAATATTTCCTTGAGCTCCTAAGACCCCTAGAAACCTTCCCAAGTGGCTCTCCCATCAAGAAAAATTTTGAAACTCCAAGAAACTCCATTATGTGCTTGTCTCGGCCAAGAAGGATTTATAGGGCTAGGGAGTATTTTAATTTGTTCTAGCCTTAGTTTGGGACTTCATATGATGTTAGAAGATGGGAGGAATCATTGAAAAAAATTTAGGATCCATAGGTTGGGAGATGGGACAATGGTGTCCATAATGGTGCCTTATGAAACAACTTGGTCTTCCAATGGTGCAATTGAATATTTGATGGCTCCAAGGATCTTAAATGAGTCCAAGAAGTCTATAAATAACAAGAGGATGGATCCTAAAACTTGGATGATATGAGTTGCTTCAATGGACCATTTATGGAACCAATATGCCCATTATGGAATCAAGTGTGTGTTTAAGAATGAACCTAGTGTCCTAGCTTGCTTCAAGTGTGTAATTGTGTGATGTTTGTGATGTCTAGGTCAAGAGAACCCTACTCCACCTAAGTGCTCTTGTGAGACCAAGGAGGGAAAGGAATTGGCAAAGTAAGATCGCATAAATTAAAAGGTAGCTCTCTACCTCATTTTCTTACATTCTTGTATACATATGTATATGTTGTGTGCTTGTATATGCTCTTGTGATTTGAGAACATGCCACTTGATGTCTTAAAATTGCATTGGTACCAATGAGTCTTCTTGAATGATTATGGTTGTGGAAAGAGCTCATAAGGATGAGGTGATGCCAAAAGTCCCTTGATGAAGGTGAAGAGGTGCCAAAAGTCTCATGACATGAGTGAGACAAGGCCAAAAGTCCCTTGAATGGGTAAGGCTAAGTCAAAAGTCTTTAGGCCAAGAATGAGGCAAATCCAAAAGTCCTAGAAATGGGGCAAGGCTAAACCAAAAATCCTTAGAGCATGAGAGTGATCTTGACATGTTGATATGGCATGAAATGAGATTTATTGCACACTTTATGATTGCATATCCATGTATTTGATGTATGTATGCCTTGAATGTGGTGTGAATAGGTGTGTGAGCTATTAAGATTCTCGGAATCTCACTCCCCTTTCCCTCTCTTGCTTAAAATGTCTAAGTGGTGCCCAAGGCCAAGGAAATGCAAGCTGAGAACACTAAATGGCTACACTTTGTTTAATTTGTAGTTTAAATTGTAATGGAGTGTCAAGAAGTATTGTACATATTATTTTTTGGTTGTGTAAAACCTTGAGCATATGTAACATGGTGTATAGACTATATGTATAATGTATGTAGTATTAAATCAATGAGATTATGTTATTGGACCCTTGAATGGCATGTGTGTTTAGTGCATAAATGAATGTTGAGAGACCAAAATAAGATGCATGAGGTTTGGGACTATTTGGGCTGTCTCTACAAGTTATATTTGTGCTTTAAAACTTGCCCAAGAGGTGTCAAACAATTAAGAAAGCTATTTGGACAAATTGGTAACCTATATGAAGCAAAAATTTACCATTTCATGAGGCTATATCACTTTTTGTCCAAATGAGCTCTTCTTGGTCTAAAATTTGGTATGCATCTAGAGCTTATTGAGAGATTTTTGGGAAGCTAAAGTTGGTAATTTTTGAAGGTCTATGGAATATTTGACGAATTGTTGAAGTTAGAAATTTTTCTACTTTCTAGTCCTTGGTACTGTAGCACTGGTCTAAAATTAAATTTTGTCACTCATGGGGCAAATGATGTCCGATTGCCATAATATTTTATACAGAGAAACTAGACATTCCCAATGACTTGTGCCAACTAGAAACACCTCATTTGGAGGTCTAGAGGGGGAGATATGAGTTTTTGAACATTCTGTCCAGTATCGAGACCCTTACCCGACCTGAGTTACTATTCTATTGAATTTCGAGCTTTGGACTACCTGAGCTAGTCTGGAAATATTTTTTTCCTCTAGCTAACATCACAACTTTTCAGATTGATATCATTTTCATGGATTGTATTTTTGTGGAATTAATTGGACATTTTCAAAGTTTGCTACAGAATCTGTGACAACATCAGGAGGTAGTTTGACCTCTGGGCTTTTTTGGATGTCAAATGTCCTCTGTGATAGAGGTTATAGTCTGGGCAATTTTTATTGTGAATTTGACATCCGTAACTTTCCAGAATATCCAAGAATGTGTGATTTCAATTTTTCTAGAATTAGTTATGATTTTTCAAAATTTGGCCAGAAAAGGGGCCAATTCTGGCCGAACATAAACCTCTATATTCTAGGTTCCATTTCGGTTTCCATGAGTTGTGGACATGATTTTATGATGCAAATGAGTTGTATGCATGTAATTAAATATGGAAAAGTATAGTATGAGCTTACACAGTTTACGTGACACCGAATGAAATTTTTATATGCGACGCAACGCAAAAATAATCAATATTTTAATGTCATTTTCTTGCTTCTCATATGTATTGATTGATGTAAGGTATAAAGATAGCATAAAATGAGTTAAGAAATTATGGTATTACAGATTGCATTAAATTTCTTATTTTTCTAGAGCAATGGTTTGCCAACCCAAGGGGATTGTTTGCCTAAATCTACAGACCAAAAATAGTTTTTGTTTGCTTACTTTGTATTTTAGCATTTGACTTTGTTGTAGATATTTGTATATTAGTTAGGAGTTTTCTAATTTGTGCAAATTGTATATTAGTTTAGACCTTTTTAACTAGCATATTAAATGACTTCTTCTAACATGTTAATTGTGTATTATAGTTAGGTTGATTGACTTGTGGATATTGTTAACGAGTTAGCATAGACATTCATTTTACTTCTTTATTGTTGCCATTTTCGTTTTTATTGTAGTTTTATGTACAAATTTCCTAGCGTAATTGACTTTTACCATTTTTTATTAATTTCTTTGTTTCAATAGTTTGGTAACATGCTTAGAAGTACATTAATATAATTTTTATTGAGTTTTATGTCCATTAGGTAGGTTAAATTTTATTTTTGAAATAAAACAAAGGCTACTGAAATTTTATGTTTTTAGCTATTCTGTATGCTTAATTTTCGAATTTTTTGGGACTTCATTACATAGAATTTCACCTTGATTTTTGGCAAGATTCTTGTCATATATCTTAGAAATCTTGTAGAATTTTTATAGATTTTTCCGGGCTGTTTTGATTGGCGAGACACATTGATTTCCAAACATAGTTCAGGATGCTCTCTTTCTGAATTGTCCTATCTGAAGTCGTATTGTAATGAATTACTAGGAGTAATTTAAACAGAATTTGGCTATGATATTTTGCAAGAATGCTAGTCCATGTGTCTAGTTATATGTAGAATTTTTGGAGTTGTTTTGATAGTGTTTTTATTAGCCTTTTCCTTGGTTGTTCTTTTTTTTTTATTTTACTGTCTTGCTGAAGTAAGTGCTGACTTTAGGAAATTTCTGGGAACAGTTGGTGAGGATTTTGGCTTTGAAATTTGGTATGTGAGTACCATAATATGTCTAGTTTGTTGAGAAAATTTGGCCGGACGTTTTGAAATTGATAGCTACATATTTTTGTTGATTCTTTGTGTGTAACTCAGAGCTGTCAAAAACTGAAGGGCCTAATTTTCTAGCCATATTTTGATATTCCATTGAGCTATTTGGTTGCTAGGCTTTACCTATGTTTTGGAATTGATTTAAAGATTCAGTTGGGTAGTTTTAGTCGTCAAAAAATTATTCAAAATGTAGGGATCCCTATTCAGCATACTAATACTAGGCTAATATCTGTCTTGTTCATTGCATGAAATTATTATTGTTGAATCATATTTAGCTTTGGACACTAACAAAATTTGCAGACAACATACTAATGTGTTGTCAAGACCGTTCTGCAGATACACTTACTGAGGCGAAGATGAATGTGCTAATTCCACTATGGCCACATGGAGGACCCAAGCAAGTCATTAAACTTCAAGGGTCACTGAACTACAAAAGCGGATTATAGTCTAACTAAAAACTTTAAAGAAAGCATGTTTTTTATTTTTTATTTCTTAGCTTTGTTTATTTTTACTTAATTGCATGTTATAGTTTTTACTTTTTGCTTGTGTTTAGTTATTGTTAAGTTTTTATTTTGTTTTCTTTAGTTATTTTTGTTTGGTTTAATTATGTTTATTTGTGTTAGTTGTTTTAGGTCAATAAAATGGAGTTGGAATTCAACTAGGTGATTTTCGAAGTGAGACTTGGCTTACTATAAGAGGAGGAAGAATCAAGTGGAAGGAGCAAGGAATTGGGGTAGTGAGCTTAACTCACTATTTATTGCATTCTATAGCTTCATGATTGTTTTTTTATTTTTTATTTTTTATTTTTTATTTTTTTGGATTGCTTATATGCTGACGTTTATGTCCCCATTTATGTTGTTCCTTCTTGAAACTCCCTTTTATGTTGATATGACTATGACTAAGTGATGAAACATGAATTGAAAAAATTTACTCACTGAATTTTGCTATGAATTTTTAGGTGCTTATTTTTTGATATGTCTGGTTGGTCATCTAAAAATTTATGAATTTTCCAAGTTTCTAGAAAGCACTCTGTTTTGATAGACACAGTCGTTGATCTGAATTTTGATGAATTATTAAGGACATGTTTGAACTAGCTTTTACTTGAAACTAATGTCAAAATTCACCTTTGTTTATCTAGTTTCTAAAAAAAATTGATTCATGTCATTTGGAGTTTAGATATGCTTGTTATACTATTTTATCCAGTGATGACTTCTGCTATTCATATGCTCACTTTGTGAATTTCTCTAGGTTTGATTGTGTGATTGTTAGCCAAAGAATTTAGCTTGATCTTATTTGACAATATGTATTAGTGTTCCCACAAATTTTTTTGATGCATTGGAATGAACATTTGCAAGGTGGTCTTCACCATAATGTGAAAATAACTTTATTGTGTTACAATTCATGAAATCGTATTGTTCGATAAATGGTTATGTGTCACTTTAGTGAGTTATACATTTTTTTATTTGTAATAAAGTCAATTTGAAATTAAGATAGAAAATATATAAATAGGTGAGTTGTGATGAAAAATCAAGTAGGAATATGGAGTAAGGCCAAGAATTCATTGTTGACAAATTTAGTTTATTAAGCTTATGTTAGTAGTTTTAATGTTAAGTATGGGGTTAAATACCCTACCATTTAAATAAAAGTAAAAATATATAAAAATTTAGTTAAATCATTTGAAGTAAGAAACATGTCCGTAGGTTATTTTTAGACCCCTTAAGCTTTAATGAGTCCAGCATTTAGACTTTGAAGAGAGTGTCATTCCTACTTTTGTTTTTGTTTTTAGTATATGATAGAATTAGCTTGGATGCTTTTGTTTTTCATTCTCATGTGTTTATTTTTCTATCATACTAGTTTAGTTTAGTTTTGTAGAATCCCCAGGTTATTAATTTTAAACTTATAGCAATTTAAGAATATGAAAATCATAAAAATATAATAATAATAATAATTAAATTAAAAATTATAAAATTATAAAATTATAAAATTATAAAAATTATGTTATCAAAAAACAACCTAGTTATTGGTGACCTCAACTAAAAAGAGCCACAATATTGCTACATCATGACCTTTCAAGAAAGAAATGGAAGTAAAACAATTACTACATAGTGGTGCTATACTATGACCTCTAAGAAGACTATACCCTTTTTGCCTCAAAGTATTCTAAAAAGAATAATTTTAGTACAATAGTAATGAATAAATTTGAACACAAATATTGTAATAACATTTTTCTTTTGTTTTGTAGATGCTAAGGACTAACCTTTAAGTTGACTTCCATTATTTCTCCTAGCAATTCCATTGGAGATGGCCTTCAAGAAGGAGTTTTCTTACCCTTTTATATTTTTATTGTGCTATATTGTTGAGACATTGGGGATAATGTCTAATTTAAATTTGGGGAATAAGGAATTACAAACTTTTAAGAGATTTGAATTTTTTTTGGTTTTATTTCATATTTTTATGCTGATTGTCAAAAAAGAGATTTCAAAAACTTGTTTTTTCAATTTTTATGTTGTTATCGAACTGATTTATGTGGTTATCCTTTGCTTTCTATTGCTTTTTGTTGGCCATCAATAATGATTACTAAATTTTGTGTACCAGTGGATGATGACTAGGAAATAGGGATATATGTTATTTGTTGATTACGCCAACAGATAATATCTTCTTTTTTTTTTTGCTTCCTAATATAACATTATGCAATGCCATGTTGAGATTAATTGTTGGTTTTAAGTAGCCTATTTATTATGGATTATGTGATAGGTTTTGAACCTACCTTAAGGTGATATTATAAACTATGCATGACCTGTAGTTATGATTTAGGCATTATTTTATATGTTGAGCCAATTGAGCCTTTTATTTTTAATATCATCATTAGTTCTCTATCGAGCTTGATACTGATATACACTTTTGAAATGTATGAATTTTTTTTTGTCCTCCTGCATTATTTCACCAAGCCTAAACAACTATGTTTATTACCCATTTATCAAAAGATTACAAATAAATATATGTGTTTACTTGTGAAAGAGTGCACATTTAGCTGAGTGAGATATTTGGGTGCATGAGTAGAGAGATTATTTTGATGCAGGTTTATTTTGATTTACTAAGCTTTGTTGAATATATTTTTTTGGAAAGAAATACATAAAGAAAGAAAAAAGCATGAGATATTAAAAAAAATCAAGTTTAAGGGTATTTTTAGAAAAAAAAGAGAATAATAACAATAACTAACTAAATAAATAAAATAATAGAAAATTGCAAAAAGAAAAGAAGAAGTAGTTTCAGGGAAAATAAAGAGTAAGGAAGAGAAGAGTGTGTGATCACATGAAATTAATACTAGACTTCTTGTCTACAAGGCATTACTACCTTGGCGTAGCAAGTGTACTAATCATTTAAGTAGTACAAAATGGATTATGAGTCCAAGTATTGTATTCCTCAAGGAGTTAGGGAATTAAGTTTTATTGGTCTAAATGGATGAAAATTAAATGAACGTAAAGTCTAATTATGTACACTACAACTAGTAGCCCAATTGCTTAGTTACTAGCATCTGAAAATATGTTTGATTGAATTTAAGGGGGGGGGGGAAAGCAAATTAAAACAAAAGACTTAAGACCTTAACAAAGAAAAAACTCAAAAAGCCAGACATAGCTATTAGAATGGATATAGAATTAAAAGTCCTTATTCATTATTATTGTTTAATAATAACATGCTAACAAAGTTCCTAAAATGGCTAAACATGCTTTGCAACTATCAACTTATCTTAATAAATTTCCCTTATGACATGCCTCGCAACTTCCTAAGTTCAATTTATTAGCAAGTTTCATTAAAAATGGTAAACTTATGGACAACGAGTACTTGGACGTGCCTTGCAATTATCTTACACCTAGCTTCCATTGCTACACTCCATTAAACAACCTATAGGCATTCTTCTAAGAATGGTACAATTGCAATTTTAAAGTATCGAAGTGTAATAACATGCCTTGCAATTATATTACACTTAAACTCAATCTCATCCTACCTCACATCTATAACTTAGCTACATGCCTTGCAATTAAGCTAAAACCACATATTAAAACTGGAATCAATAACACAAACAAGAAGACATGGAGAATGACAATTATATGCCACCAAAATAGCATAAATATTAATAAATCCTTACAAAACATTATTATAATAATAACAATCCATCCAAATGCCTAAAATCTTAAACTAATAAAACAAAACAACAATGACAAATGGAAACTAAACTCTAGACAAATGGTTAGAAAAGGCAAGAAAAGATTAAACCAAAGAAAAACTAAAGATCTACAATTCTAAGTCTGTTTAATCAATACAATCAGCCTCAAAGGCCTTCCAATCTAGTCTCCATCCAGTTTCTTGACATTCTCTAGCTCTCTAGCATGTTCTCTAAGCCAAAAGTCCTTGAATATGAATGGTTAAAATGGTATTTATATCAATTAAATTAAAAATTATAATTTTTAATGCATCACTTAGATGATGGGTCCTTTATCACCTAAATGATGACCCCTTCCATCCACTCTTACTATAAATATCCCCTAGGATATATAGAATTGCCAGTGATGTGATTCTTAGCCTTCTCTTTCCCATTTGCCAATAAATATCCCTAAGACATAGAGAAACATGAGAGAGGTGTCTAGAAAGCATCAAAATGTTGTCAGAGTACTGTCTCAGCATTCTATATCATCCTTAATGTAAAGGGAATGTTGGCATTTGAGCTAGATTATAGATTTGCAATTTATTATGGTTTTCTCTTTCTCTTTAATAAGTTTTCTATTTGTCTTTTCTATTTTTTGTATTAACTTAGGATTAAGGAATTGTACTAAGGTATAAATTGTTGTGATGATATGCTTTATGATTTTATTATATATGGATTATGCATTTATGTGTAATGCCTTTGTTGTTATTATACTTGATATGGGTTAATTGTTATTACTTAATGGTATTTTGTTAAAAGTTGTTAGGTAGTGGCATTAGCTTTAGTATCTTACATAATATTGCAATTGAGTTTGTATGTAATCAGGTTCGCTATGTTAGCTAGTTACATATGATTGCTAAATGATTAATGCATATCATTCATTGTTTATGATAAATGTAGTTTAGTTTAATTGGTTGTGAACACTCTGGTTTATATCTTCATAATTAATTAGGGTAGAATTCACTTAACCGTAATGCACCTACTATCGAGGTTAGTCTTGATGAAATCTATATTTGACTCTCTAGGTTAGATTAGAATTAAGGTACAAAAGATAGGGCCACTTTGTTGACTGTCTGACATTAGGAATTCATGTGCATGAATGCTTCTTAAGGCTAACATAGGTTAATGCCAAGGGCTAGCCTAGGGTAAGATTAAGATTTAAGATAAATGGTAGGTTTGTTATCTCAGTTGTTATACATTAGGATACAAGCTTTCTGTCATAATCAATAATTTCTATAAGTCCTTAGACATTAAAAGAAACATGACAAAGATGACAAAGAGATATTAGAAGCCTAACCAAAATGAATGAAAAGGCTAAAAGTTAGAGAAATGGAAAAATAGGAGAAAAAGGGACTAATTTAACCATAAAGTAGAAAAAATTAGGGATGTGTATAACTTAAAATATAGAAAGAGAAACTAGTTTTTCTCATTAGAATATGAAAGTAAAGGATAAGCACTTTAGCCAGAAGGGTTATTATAGTATAAAATATTGATGGCATAAAAATGAGAAAAATGAGACAGATATAATTCTAATTGACCAAGATATTTTAAGCCCTTAAAAAATTATGCAATTTTACTTTTTATGCAAAATAGCATTTAAAATTTTATATGATGTCGTGAGATTCAAAAAACATTAAAAATGAGATAAAACAAAAGAAAACAGCATGTAAGGGCAAAATAGTCATTTTAATAAAAGTGTAATTATAATAAGTTTTTTAAATTGATGAACTCTTTACCTTTCTCACTTCACCATCGACATTGATCAGCTAAATTAGAGCTTGAAAAAGCAAAAAATGGAGTCTTGGAAGGAAGGAAGAGAGAGAAAAATTCAACAAAAATTTTAGATATACAAATGACAAATTTTGATTCTCTTGTAGTTATGAAACCTCCTCTACTTCATGAGAACTTTAATCTAAATATCATTTTGAAAGGTTGAATTCAGTGGCTGTCCAAGTGGGAAAAGTTGCTCCTTTGGAAGATTAAATTACACCAAAAGAATCACCATTAAGAGTTCTTTCAAATAAGGTATGATTTAAGCCATGGAAGTGTGTAAACTTAAAACTCTAGACCTTTGTAATTTAATCTAGAGAAAGAAAGTGCATGGTGTGATGTTTTTCCTAGTAAAATTTGAGGTTTATAATGATGAGGATGTTGAATATAACATGTAGTTGGCTTGAAATCTTATAGAAACCAAGTTTGAAGCATGTATAGTCATTTTTGGCCAAGTGGAGAACCATGTAGGTATGATATTTTTTTTGTCATTTTAATGATAAAAGATTCTTAATTATGAATTATAGAGATGATTTGAATGAAGTTTGGTGTCAAGAATTCATAATTTTAATATGTTGAAAAATTGAATTCAAAGAATGGCTTAATTGACCATATTGATGAAGAATGTGTTTTAACATAATTATGGCTATCCAAGTGAGTCTCTTATAATTTAAATGAGTCATATATGTTATGAAAATGAAGCTAAGATATTGAGAAAAGAATGACACACTTGTTGTAGTTCAAAGTTATGTCATGATGCCTAAGTATGTCAATTAAAGAAAATGACGAAATAAATAATAAAAGTGTTTTTTTATGATCAAATTTTTGAATTTAGGGAACTTTATTAAGAAAATGTGCCTAGGAAAAAACCCTAATTTTAGCCCTAGATGAAAGGAAAATAGAGAAAGAAAGGATGACAATACTTCTAATTAAAGATTGGGCCATCATGAATAAGCAAAATGAGTACCTTAAATGATGAAATTGATACATGGTAATTTTAGCAAGTAGAGTTATGGAAAAGTGGACTTAAAGTGTACCTAAAGTGGCTCTTAATTTATGTTTAATACTATGTAAAGATGAAACAGGCTTAATTATGCATTGGTTGACCATAATTGTATCTAATTTGATATTCTAAAGATTAAGTGAAGTTGGCCCTCATTGCTTATGTTTGGCCAAGAAAAGCATAGTCTTGAGCAAGAAAATTTAGTAGCTTTAGCATTAGACTAAGATCTTTCTAGATAGCATTTCCTTCCTTCATGTTATGCATAATTGTTTACTTAGTGCTTGGTTGCTTGTATGCATTGTATACTTATACTTGAATATGTTTTCACAATAGTTGGCTACATATAATATGTTTTATATGCTATGTTGGCTAGTTATGCCTTGTAGTATCCAGTATTAGTAAAGCAAGTGAATTAAGCGCAATAGTTCTTCCCTATGCCAATAGTAGCCTAAACAAATATATTTTCACGAGTATTTAGCCATTTACTAGTTTATGTGCTAACTACTCTTTAGTTTTATGAGATAGTTTTACATGTATGCTTACTTCCTTGTTACTAGAGCGAACTTTATATATACTTGACTGTTGAAAATTGCTACTAGGATTCTCTAAATCTCATTCCTCTATGTCTATTATTAACCAATGCCAACTGAAGAAAATAACAAACGAAAAGACAAAGACAGAGAATTAGCACCTTAAGGTTGAGAATTCAATGACAAATTTTGTGTAACTTTAAGCTAGTTTTAATGTATATTTAGGTGGAATGAACCTATTGTGATGTACATAAATCTTATAATGGCATAAGACATGATATAATATGAATAGATCAAGATTTCTCACACTTTGTAATGTAATTTTGATATATTATGATGGAAATTGAGTTAGCTTGGTTATGCTTTTCTGTGTGATTGAGAATGTGTAATTTTGAACATGGAATGATGCATTTGGATAAAACATCATATTATGTGATGGAAATGGCACTTAGTTAGGCTAGTTGCTATTTGAACCCTAACGCGTATAATTACTCTAGGAAATGGCACTCAGTTTTAGTTTATATTTGTAACCAAGTTTTGGTTGATATTTGTAACCATTTAGATTGTCTAGACCCCTGAAAATATAAGAGAAACTATGGCAAAACTTTTCTAAAAAAGTAAGTTAAGAAATTAGCTATTTTGATCATGTTGTGATAAAGAAAATGATGACATGAATGTTCAAGTTGATAAGCTATTGGTATGTTATCTGTTGAATCAAGTCCTAACTTATATCATAAGGAAATTTAAAGTTATTATTCCAATGCATAAGACTAAGTAGGGATTATTTGAGCCTGCCTTTTTAAGTGTTGACTCTAATCTAACTTACCCTCTTATATAATAGAAAGAAAATACTATTATACCAAGTTTGTCAAGTTTATAAAAGAAAATAAAAACCTTGAAGTATCTTCCACTATTCAATTCCTTTAATCAGTAATTTATTTTAATGTTAAGTTTAAATGCATAAAATGAGAGTTAGTAAAGCTAGTTGTGTCACTTTCCATGAGTAATAGGTCATAAGGTATTAAGCATTATGTTTATAATGAACTCAGTATAATTTATCTAATCCACCTTGTTTTAGTCTTTTACTTTTAGTTAAGATTTTTTAAGTCATTTGTTTTATTTTTTTTATTTTATTTTAATACCTTTACATTGATTATTTGATCAATAATACTTAGGGAAACTTGAGATATTAGAATGTATATATGTCCATAGATATAAGTATATGACAATTAGTCCTTAACATTAATTAAAAACCTCTAGAATTAGAAGTAACCAATCTTTATGTGATTGATAAGTGGACTCTAAGTCCACTTTGTCACTAATATGACTAGTGCACTTACTAGCTTTTAGTGTATCATTTAGATAGTTTTCATCACTTCTTCCATTTATCATCCAGAGCTATAGTTCCTTAACAGCTCTAATGATCTAGTCCATCATTAGTTCAACTGACAAGCTAGATTTTGACCCTCAAGATGGTCTGAGGGTTATGCCATTTGCTATCAATTGATATGTAAAATAGAATCTAATTCTAGATATATGTGTAAGGCTATTGACTACATATTGCATGTATAGTAGGATGCATCTACCATCCTAACTTTAGTTGAGAAGAATTCGTTGTATGCTTTTACGACCTATAAGTTCCTTTTATTCTAGTAAATCAAAAGTAGATGCAAGGAAAATAGGACCAATAATTGGCATTTATCCAATCTCACCCCAAAAGTAACATGTAAGAGACCTTCCTTTCCACCACAAAGAAGACAACGATAGAGGTCTTCCTTCTTGTTATGAGTTGCATTGGTAGCATCCCTTTAATTGGCATAGGCCCACCAATGCAATTTGTCATTGCCATGTCCCTTTTGATTAGATTATTTTTTGTCTTCCCTAACTTGGTTAGCATAAACATTGGCATGATATTAAGTGCTGCTCTAACATTAACAAATACTCAATTGACAAGTTTGGCATTAACAAAGGCCTTGATGTACAAGGGCTTGAGATGTCTAGCCTTTTTTGAATATTGTTTTAGTAATTCTTCCTTCAACTAATTTAACCCATTCTAGCTTAAAGGCTTTGACATCCCCTCCCAACTCAACAAGCAAGGACTTTTTAGCTAAAAGGATCTTTAGTATCACTCTAATCATATTTATAAAAGACTGGTCAAAAGATGATTCCCTAATTGGCAAATCTTTATCAACAACCTCCTTTTTTACCTATCTTTGGCTAGTGGAATCATTTTGAATATCCTTTGTATCCTTTTTCATAACTCAGCTATGCATTTCTTTTGTAACCTTCACACTTGGATCCTTGTTAGTTGCATTTTATTTTGTCTCAAATTCCTTGGCTTCATCATATTCACCATCCAAGTGTCACTAATTGGAGATATTTTTGGTCTAATAAACCTTGGAGAGGCCTGAATAGCTTTGTCTTTGATGGTGATTTAACTAGATGCCTCCATTTGGTGAATGCCACTAATGTACTTGTCTCGTATGTATTTGAGCATTGAGTCCTTGATTCCTCTCCTTTTTAGTCAATAATGGTAATATGCCAAGCCTATTGAATACATTAACATGAATTCTACCTTGATCTCTTAACACAAGACCTATTTAATTAGTTAAGTTTCTAGGTTTAGGTACCTTGATTACCCTTTACCCTAGTGACATATCTCTGTTTTGGCATATTTCTCCTTGGGTGACTTAGCTATTCTTGATGACTTCAAAATGTATTTGCTGGCAAATGTGCCACAGTTACCATGTTGGTAAAAGTGGCTTTTAGCATTGAATTAACATCCAATGCCATTTTTTTTAGCAAGTTGAAATCATTCCCCTATTAGAGCCTTTCGGATGGCATTCCAAAAGATGATGCAGTTGTTAGTGTAACACCCCAAAATTAATTAAAAATAATTATGATGCATTGAGGAATTAATATGGGGTTTCAGGGAGATTGAGGAAAATGAAAGTTTCTAAAGAAATAAATTTATTATGGTTATGGGTTTAATTAGTGAAATTAATTAAGGAAAGATGGATATTTAATTTGGACCTTATGCCCTATTGCCCTATTCTGTAAGCTAATTATAAAAGCCCATTCTTAGTTTATAAAAAGGTCTAATTTCATTTCTTAGAGGTCTAACTATAATCTTGTGCTAATCTAATTTAAATAATTTATATAGTTTGGCCCAATAAGCAAATTTTTGAACTCAAATGGAGCATGGGCCCTTAAGTCAGCTTAACACCTCACTAAAACCATAAACTCTTTTCAGCCTCTTCCCCATTTTACAAAAACACAAGAGGCTTAAGAGAGAAAATTCGGACATCTAAAGGGGGTTAGGGTTTCTTTAGCATATTTACACCATATATCACTTCTAGAGGAGGATTTGATGAAGGTAATCTATATGAAACTTGTCCCACTCAATCTCCTCTACATTTGGTCTAAATAGTTTCTAGTTTAGTGAATTTTCTCCATCACCCAAATCAAAAACTTGCTCTTTTAGTGATTTCTTGTGGATTTTCAGAGCTTGGGGCTAATGGGATTATTAAGTAAGTATCCTCTCATCATTTTAATGTATTTTCTACTAAATAATGGTCTCAATAGTTGACTTACATAATGGGCTTTGATTTTGTACGAAAATACCCAAAAGTTAGAGTGAAACCTTAAAGTTTTTGGTATGGGAAGACTCACATCTAAATTTAAGTTTCATTGGAGTCTAGGTAAGTGTCTCTAAAATATTCAAGATGCTAAGAATGATAGGTGACTGATTTTTGTATGTAGTGTTAACTAAGCAACTGGTTTTGATATATTAGGACTTCTAGAGTATGGAAACTTATCTTGACTTTAGAACTTTATTTAACTAAGTGAGGTAACCGAGATTTGAATTTTTAATTCCTTGCATATATGCTTTGTTAATCTGATATTTACTACATAATGTGTTTTGTTGTGCTAAATGATTGGTTGGCTATTTGATTATTTTTATGGACCGTGAGTGTGTCTTTGGTGGAGTTGTGTGTGATTGCCTCCTGTGCATTGTACTTCAACCGGGTACTGAGTTGTGATTAGAGTCATGAATACACTAAGCTCAGGTTGTGCTCAATAGGGAGTTGGCATCATGGATTAGCCTTTTTCTGTGTTATTGGCTATTAACATGTTATATGTGATTACTAGTATGAGATAGTAGTCATTGGTAGCCCAACTAATTCATTTATTGATAACGATGATGCTTTTGGTAACTATGTCTAATATGCATTTATGCTGATTAAATTGTACATATGTATGAAATTTTCCTTCAGTTACTGAAATTCATATCTCACCCCATTTTATGGGCTAACAATTTTAGGTAAATGTTCCTCGAGTAAAGAAAAGGGAAAGCAAGTGGATGAATATCCTTAATTTGAGGCCCTGTGTAGGGTTTCTATACTTGGACCATTTTGACTTAATGTAGATGTTAATTTTTGTGATTTATTTTGTATAGCATTATCATATACTCATATTGCCAAGTGTAGGTATTTTGATATTTTGTAATCAGTGATGTAACTAATAGGAAATTAAACCTTATATCACTTGTATCATGATGCTCGTACCTAAGGATGATCTAATATGGGTTGTTGCTAATGAAGAATTCATTACTCATTCATTTGATAGTGTAATAATGCTTTACAATGAATGTTCAATTTGAATATTATTGTATGGAAATGTTACTTTAAACTAATGGATATCAGTATAATGGCCTTGAATGTTTGACTTGGTTCTATGTATGATGCTTTGACATTCTGATATAGGAAATATGAGAGTGCCATAGCTTAATTTTGTATTTGAGGTCATTTGGCAAACTTGGGAATAAGAACATATTAGTTTAGTCCATTAATACTTGTGCAAAGTGATTTGAAGATAGTTAATAGGGAGTAACACAATGTTAGATAGTCATTTGAGGTTTTATATTCCTTTTGGCGATCATAAAGGGAAATTTATTGATATGAATTAATCCTTAGATACTCCAATCCAAACCTAGGTTCTTAAGTCATGGAAATTGATGAATTGGAAGGCCTAGGGGAAATACTGCATTAAGACCATATATTTTCATCTTAGGAAGACCTTTGGTATTAATTGGAGGGAGGTACAAGTTGGTAGGAACATGTACATAAGGAGTATAGGTCTAAAAGGTACTTAAGTCGCGACTGGAATTAAGCGAATTGTGGCCAAAACACCTCCAAGAAGTAACAGAACCTAACTTCGCCATAGTGCAGGTCTTCTTGCCATAACACAAACCTAGAAAAATAGAAGGGCAGAGTTCCAAAAAGCAACTTCATTATGGCGCTTGTAGGGCAAGTCGTGGCAAAAATCAAGAAAAGTGAGAATAGTGCTCCAGTAGTACGCCATGATAAGAATTGTGAAAACTTGAACAGAGGAGTCCTGAGGATAGCTTTGCCATGGCATGGGAGTTTTAAGTCACAGCAAGAATTATATATTCTAGTTTTAGGGTCTAGTAGCTAACTTAGCGATGGTGAGGATCATCCAAGTTGTGGCCTAAGTCTCTAAACACCCATTTTAGCCTAGAAACCTTAGTTTTCCCTATAGTAAATTGACTTGTCAACTAATGTAGATGAGTTTTATGCCTCTTATAATTAAATGTGAATAAAATGAAGATCTTGTAGGAGAATTTCTATATCCTTTAGTTAAAGATCTTCTTGCTTATCTAATTGGTGCTTAGGAATAATTAAAAAAGTTCAAATTTCCTTAGATTTTCATCCACTAACGAACCATTATTAATGTTTAACCTTAAGTACTCATGTTTAAGAGATCAATTATGCTTAATTAATGTGTTTAAGTTAGGGTTGTTATAGTTAGTGACATGACTATAAGAATTATACCACTTATAATACTTTTTGCCTTTCAATTTCTTGACTATAGGAATCTTATGGCCATCGAGAGCTTATTTTGCTTGTCCTTTAATAGATGGTCTAATATTGGTTTAGCTTTGGTAATGTCAAAGAGAAGTAAGCCTATAGCTTCTATTGTATGAATTTCTTTCCCTTTGGATGGTTTATGACAATTGTATTAAGCAACCTCAAATAAATTATGTTGGAAAAGATTTTTAATATAGGGTGCAACTTAAATTGTCTCCCTTGAAAATAGATTTCAATATTTAAAAGAATCCCTCTAAGTGTAAGATGAACCTAAAAGCTACCTAATTAAAGGGGGTTTTGATTTAATTAAACTTACCAGAATTTAAATTGAATTAAAGTTCCTAACTAATACTTAAATGCATAAACTAAGAAGTAACTAATGGACTTGTGATTAGCTTTGAATTCATCCATTGGTATCCGCTATCCTTATTCTAATTCAATTATCAATGGTTCTGCTCTAAGGGTCTCTATTTGTGTTCATAATAATGTATCTTAAGTTATTGTACAAGATTCAAGAGATTAGTAATTTGATGTTGAATTGAAACCTTAACTCCACATTAAATTACTAATTCTTGTCATTAAGATCAATGAACACCAAATTTAAATGATTAATTAATTAATTAGCCTCTAAATTATCATCTTAAGATATTCAATTAACTAATTAAACTTCAAAGAGACCTCAAATTACACATTCAAGCACACAATTTCTCGCATGCATTTTATCAAACACCTTGACTGCATACATGGATAGTTGAAGGTCAATGAAAATTTCAGCACTTAATTCAATCCATTAATCATCAAACATCTCCTAATTAATATCCAACTAGCCACTAATTACAAACCACATCAATCTTAGTCAATTACAAGTTTAACCAGGCAAGTACAAGAACAAGAATTGATGTAGAAAGAGAGGAAAAATAAAATAGAAAACTTAGCCAAAATCCCCTTGATAATCTTCTTAGATTCAAGCTTCAATCCAAGATTATCATCCAAGCTAGCTACCAAGTCAATTAAGCTTCTATGGGATGCAAAATGGTGGAGTGAAAATGGGATGGAGAGCTATGGTATGGAGGAGAATGGAATGAATGGATGGATAAATGCGTCAATCAGGGATGAATGGATGATGCCTTCTCCCCCCTGCCTACTACCCGAGTATGTTAATCACTTTCTCATATGGCCCTCACTCTCCTTTTAATAATCACATGCTCTCTTCATCCTCTTCTTCTGAATCCAATAATGAATCACATGTCTCTTTTGCCTCATTTTCCCATGCTTCTCTTATTCTTTTTCTTCACATGTTCTCTAGGCCAGCTGTGTATAAGCATTTATATTCTCATATCCTGTGGCTCTCCTTCCTTATGTCATTCGTGTTCTGGAGTAAGCTGTCCTGTTTCCACGTGTTTCATGCAATGTGTATATCCTGGATGTGAATCAATGCTTCATTGATCCATGGAGTGTTAATGAGATGCCATTTCCACATCAACTTGATGAACCCATGGCTTTGTGCTTTCTTCGTGTGAATCCTCAAACCTGTAGCTTTCCACGTAAGCTTTCTTTTGTTACTTCCTTTCTGATCCCATGGCTCCATTCTAAGCTTCTTCTCATGTATTTTTCCTCTCACTCTGTAACACCATAAATTCTAACTCATTTCATGTCATTCTTAAGCATTCTATCATGATTCATATAGGCTTTCCATAGATAAAGCAAGGAAAATGGGATTAATTTCGCTTTGCATCATATCTAAAAATTTCAATCCGTGTCACGTGGACTGTGTGAGCTTATACTATGCCCCCTCATATTTAATTACATTATTACAACCCATTGTTAACCCAAAATAATACTTACAACTCATAGAAACCGAAAAGAGACATGAGAAATGGGTATTCATTCTCGGCCAGAATTGGCCTTATTTCTAGACAAACTTTGAAAAATCATAACTAAATCTAAAAAAATTAAAATCATGTAATCTTGGTCATTCTAGAAATATTTGGATGTCTAATTTATGGTAAAAATATGTACAAGTCATAATATCCCACACATAGGGCGTTTGACACTCAAAATAGTTTGGAGGTCGGGCTGGGTCCTGATGCTGTCATAGTTTACTGATATGAACTTCAAAAATTTCTAATTAATTCTAAAAAAATCCAATCCATACAAATGATACCAATATTAAAATATATGGATATCAACTAGAGGAAAAAAATATCTCTAGATCAGTTCATCAAGCCCAGATCTCAGAAATTGATAGAATAATACTTATGGTCGGGCAAGGTTACTGATACTGGATAGAAACTTTAAAAATTCATATCTCCCTCTCTAGACTCCAAATGAGGTGCTTCTAGTTGGCACGAGTCACTGTGATTGCCTAGTTTCTCTGTATAAAATTTTGTGGCAATTGGACATCATTTGAGTGTCATGTGATAGAAAACATTTTTGGATCATTGTAACAGTGCATCAGACCATTTCCATAAATTTTGCCAAATTTGGAAAATTATCAAATATTCTGTAGACCTCCAAAAATTATGAACTTTAGCTTTCCAAAAAGCTCTCAATAAGATCTAATTGCATGCCAAATCTTAGATCAAGACTAACTCATTTGGCTAAAAAGTGATGTAGGGTTCCATAATGATTAATTTTGGCTCTATATAGGGTACCAAAGTTGCCAAATGGATTCCCCTTAGTCTTGGCACCTTTTGGGCAAGTCTACAAGTACATTTGAGACTTGTGTGAGCTGCCCAAATAGTCTCAAATCTTATGCATCTCATTTTGGCCTTCTCACCCACACTTATGCATGTTTACATCAAACTTCCAAATTACATAATTTGGCATTACATACTCAAATTGTATTCTAGAGCTCATACATCATATCCATGGTTATAAACATCACATAATTGCATATTTATACATGTCTCAAGATTCATAACACATTTACAACCTCATATACATCATAAACCATCATTATGGTTCCAAAATAGACAAAACAAGGCATAAGCTTGTCAATCTCTCTTCTTCATTATTATTGGCTCCCTTCACCATAATTACTTGGCCCACCTAGCATGTTAGATCATTGGAGAGGAGGGGATGAGATTTAAAGAATCCAAATAACTCATCTCTCATTCAATCATATATAATATATGCAAGCAAACTTTACAAATGCATGCATGGAGAAAATAAAAGCCATAGACATTTTAAAAGCAACCTTGGCATGTGAGCAACTCATACAAATCATTCAAAACTCACAAAGTGTTTGGATTGGCCTCACACTTCTCCTCATGGGTTTTGGACTTGCCTTACCCATTTCTTGAGCACTTTTGACTCAACCATACTCTTGGGAGCCCACTTTGCTTTTGGAAGACTCTTTACTTTGTCTCAACCAAGCTCAAGGGTTCTTGGCTCATCCTTACCAAAGGGAAGAGTTCTTGGCCTCTCCACACTTAAGTAAACTCATACAAACATCATGCACTCATTAGAAAACATAACATGGCATCAAGGATCATAGCACATAAAGGAATGCTAGCATACTTTTCATAGCTTGAAAATTTATATGCACATATTCTAAAACAAGCTAAACACACATCCATGCATGAGAGAAAGTGTAGAGAGCTACCTTGCACAATTTCACACACTTTTTCCTTAGCTTTCAAGTCTCCTCTTTCGGCCACACACCCACAATTTGGTATAGATAGTTTCTCTTAGCTTAGATACAATTTATGGGAGCCAATTAGGTCTATGAAACATATTCTAAGGCTACATCACTTAATAAAACACTAGATTACTTTATAGGCTCCATTATGGTCCATAATCACACCTAATGAAGCAACACCCATCAAGTGACTTCTAGGCCTCATTCTTTCTTTTCAATTATGATTCTTGACTCCTTTTAAACCTCTTGGAGTCATCACATCATTAAAACAAAGGGTCTAGCATCATGTTACTTCTTTAGGTCCTAATATGGAACCTATGGCACTAATTCACTTTCTTTGAGTTCTAAAGTTTTTCCAAGGCCTCTACTCATCTTCACTCATCACATATGACTCAAGAATGGCCTTAGAAAAATTTAAAACTCTCCTTAGCTATAGGAACTTGCCTAGGCTGAGACTATGGGGGAAAGAAGAGTTTATGGCCTTTTTGATTTTTCCTTGATGGGAGACACACTTGGGAGGCTTCCTAAAGGTTTTAGAAGCTCAATTAAACACTTACATAGCCTAGGAAATTCATGAATCAAAATAGATTTTATAAACTCTTTAAGAATCCTACACTTAACTTGAAATTCAATGGCTTTTACTTAGTTTCCTTTGCATATTCTAAATTCCCACACCCTAATTCATGTGATTCATTCTTGGTTTGGCCAGAAATTTAATCCCTCATGGTTGGTCTTACATGGGAGGGAATTGAAGAGAAGAGGAGCAAGGAGACCTAAGCTTAGGAAGTAGCAAAATACCTTGGATTCTTGATTTTCTTGATTTGTTCTTCACTTGGCTAGTCTCCCCTCACCAAATCCAAAAATTCCACCTCTATTCTACCTTCAAAATAGCACCAAATTAAATGCCAAAACCATGAGAAAGAAGAGGAAGAAGAGGGGAAGAAGTTTAACAAGGCAAGGAATAGGAAAAAGTGGCTAAAACTTACATTTTTCAAAGCTTCTTCTTCCTTCCTTGGCCTCCCCTCTTGTGCACCACTCTTAGCCCTTCTTAATTCTGTTTTAACATGTGAGAGAGTGGGTGAGGAGATCTAAGCAGAGGAGGGACGTTTTTTATAAGCTAGGGATTCATTTAAATAACTTTCAGAATTTGCAATTTAGTCCCTCTTCGTAGTTTTGTTTGTTTGGACTCATTTCAACTCCTTTTTGAAATCTGTCTTTTCCATCATATTCCTTAGGCTCTTAATCATAAGAATTGCTTTTGGAATCACTCAAAAAGGATCTAAAACCATTCCAAACTGTTCGATCAAAGTTTTGAGCAACCAACAGCTGAATCACTCACCGGAGAGGTTTCAACTGTTTTAAGGGTTCCCACGGTATTCAGAGTCTCTGAGAACCCTGAAAATTTCAAATTTTTCATTCAAAAAGTCCTCCTATGAGTTTTCCAAATTTTTCAAAAATTACAAAAGTGCCCCTCCTTTCTTCGGCAATTTTTTTAAGCTCTTCTGGCTCTGGTTTTTGGGCATCTCAAACATCAAATCCTGATTTTCTAATATTTAAAATTTTATCATAATTTTATTTGGCCCCAATTTCTTCTATTTTGAGGATTTTCTTTTATATTTGACTCATTTCTGACGTTTACGGAGAAATCGAACATCACGTTTCTCATATTTATGGAGGGACTGGATGTTACACATTCTGCGTCAACTCTGTGCTTCTTCACATCTTGCATTCTGGACATTTTCCCCCAACCACAATCATGTGTTCTCATGCTTCTTTCCTTCACACTTCTTCTTCTCTTCACCTCTCATATATGATGATAAGTGAGCTATGTTGTTGAGCTTCCACATGCTTCTGCCTATGCCTTAAGTGTGTGCTGTGTTTACGTGGAATGCAACATGAAATCCGATGCATGAATCTCAACTCGTGATGTGTAAATGTGTTAGTGGCCAGCATGAATGGAGTCAACATGAGATGGAAGAAGAGAATGGTGCCTTCTTTTGTGCATGTGTATATATCTTGGACTCGTGTATGGATGCATGCTGTAACATCCGGTCCCTCTATAAACGTGAGAAACGTAATGTTCGGTTTCTCTGTAAACGTCAAAAATAGGCTAAATATAAAAAGAAGTCCTCGGAATAGAAGGAATTGGGGCCAACTAAAATTATGATAAAATTTTAAATATTAGAAAATGAGGATTTGAGGGCTGAAAAACCAGAGCCAGAAGGGCTCAGAAAATTTGTTAAAGAAAGTAGGGGCATTTTTGTAATTTTTAGAAAATTTGAAAAACTCACAGGAGAAATTTTTAAATAAAAATTTGAGCTTTTCAGGGTTCTTAAAGGCCCTAAGTACCATAGGAACCCCTAGAACAGTTGAAACCCCTCCGGTGAGCGATTTCGGCCGTTAGTTAACTGAAACTTTGACTGAATAGTTCGGAATGGTTTCAAATCCTTTTTAAGTGATTCCAAAAGCAATTATTATGAGTAAGAGCCTAAAGAATATGATGGAAAAGACGATTCTTAGAAAGGAGTTGAAATGAGCCCAAACGAATAAAACTATAAAGAGGGACCAAATTGCAAATTTTAAAAGTTACTTAAATGAATCCCTAGGCTTATAAAAACGTCTCAGCTCTGGTCAGATCTCCTCACCAACTCTCCCACACGTTAAAACAGAATTAAGAAGGGCTGAGAGTGGCACACAAGAAGGGAGGCCAAGGAAGGAAGAAGAAGCTTTGAAAAGTGTAAGTTTTAGCCACTTTTTCCTACTCCTTGCCTTGTTAAACTTCTTCCCCTCTTCTTCCTCTTCCTTCTAATGGTTTTGGTATTTAATTTGGTGCTGTGTTGGGGGCGGAACAGAGAGGAAAATTTTGAAATTTGAGGGAGCAAGCCAACCAAGTGGAAGAATAAGCCAAAGGAACCAAGAAAGTAAGGTAAAATCTCCACTCTTTGGTAGCTTCTTCCTCCCCTTTCCCTTGAAGGTATTTCATCCAGCAAGGAACCCATCTCCTAGGGGCTAGGTTCTATCCAAATCATGGAGGGATTAGAGGTTTTAGAGGGCAAGGATTAACAAGGAATTAATAGAATCAAGAAATGAGTATTAAGAAACAAGATGGAACCATTAGGGATCCAAATGCTCTCTTGCAAATCTGATTTTATATGAATGTTCTTAGGCTTAATTGAATGTTTAAACATGCTCCTAAGATCCCTAAGATGCTCCCCACATGCTTCCCCCTTCAAGAAAACAAAGAGAACTCCATGGAAGGCCAATGCACTCATGTCTCGGCCAAAAGGGGTTCACCTAGTTAGAGAGAGTTTTAAATTTTTCTAAAGTAATTTTTGAGTCATATTTGATGAATGGAAATGAAGGGAGGCCTTGAAAAAAATTTAGAACTCATAGAAGTTAATTTTGTGCCTTAGGTTCCATATTATGACCAAAAGAAGCAACATGGTGTTAGGCCATTTATTTTAATGGTGTGATGACTCCAAGAGGCATAAAAAGAGTCAAGAATCATATTTGAAAGAAAGAATGAGGCCTAGAGGTCCCTTGAGGGGTGTTACTTCATTAGGTGCCTTTATGGACCATAATGGAGCTTATAGAGCAATTTAGAGTTTAAGCAAATTGTGTAGCCTTAGAATATGTTTCATGAACCTAATTGGCTCACATAAATTGTATCTAGGCCAAGAGAAACCATCTCCACCAATTTATAGGTGTGTGGCAGAAAGAGGAGGCTTGAATCCTAAAGAAAAAGTGTGTGATTGTACACAAGATAGCTCTTTTCACCTTCTCTCATGCATGGATGTGTGTTAACTTGTTTTAGAATGTGTGTATGTGTATTTTCAAGCCATGAAAAGTATGCTAGCATGATTTCATATGCCATAGTTTTTATGATGACATATTATGTTTCATATGATGTTTTGATGTGTGCTTGGGTTTGCTTGAGTGTGGTGAGGCCAAGAACCCTTAACTATGGTGAGGATGAGCCAAGAACCCTTAAGATTAGTTGAGACAAAGCAAAGAGTCTCCCAAAAGCAAAATGGGCTCCCAAGAGTATGGTTGAGTCTAAAAATGTATTAAAGAATGGGTGAGGCAAGTCCAACATCCACAAGAAATTGGGTGAGGCCAATCCACTTGCTTAGCAAGCCTTTGTATGCTATGTATAACTTTCTTAAATGATAAAAATGCTTCTTGAATATTTGCACATGTCCATATGATCATACATGCATTTATGAGACTTGTTTGCATCTATTATGTATGATTGAATGAGAGATGAGCTATTGGGATTCTTTGAATCTCATCCCCTCCTCTCCAATGCTCTAAAATACTAGGTGAACTAAGTGGACATGCTAATGGGAACCAAAAACATTGAAGAAGAGAGATTGACATTCTAGCTTTTACCCTTTTTGAACCATAATGATGTTCAATGATATATATGATTATTGTAAATGGCACATGACCCTTGAGACATATGTAAATATGATATTATGTGATGTATACATGTATGGATATGATGTATGAACTTTAGAAATGAATTTGGATATGTAATGCCAAGTTATGCAAATTGAAAGTTTGATGTAAATGTGTATAAGTGTGGATGAAAATGTCAAAATGAGATGCATGAGGTTTAGGACCATTTGGACAGCTCACACAAGTCTTAAATATACTTTTAGACTTGCCCAAAAGGTGTCAAGACCAAGGAAAAGCCATTTGGCAAGTTTGGTACCCCATATGGAGCTAAATTTAACCATAATGGAACCCTATGCCACTTTTTGGCCAAATGAGTTAGTCTTAATTTGAGATTTGGCATGCAATTAGGTCTTATTGAGAGATTTTTGGGAAGCTAAAGATCATAATTTTCAAAGGTCTACAGAATATTTGATGATTTTTCAAAGTTGACAATTTTTATGGTGTCTGATTGCTACACTATTCATTTGGTCTAAAATTATTTTCTGTCACACAAAACTTAAATGAAATCCAATTGCCACCAAATTTTATACACAGAAACTAGACATTCACAGTGACTCATATCAACTAGAAGCACCTCATTTGGACGTCTAAAGAAGGAGATATGAATTTTTGAAGTTTCTATCCAGTATCAGTAATTTTGCCCGACCAGAGGTACTATTCCACTGAATTTCGAAGTTTGGACTTGATGAACTGGTCTGGAGATAATTTTTTCTCTCTATTTAACATTCATAGCTTTCTAAATTGATATCAATTGTATGAATTAGATTTTTGTAGAATTAATTGGACATTTTCAAAGTTTTCTGCAGAATTCTGTGATAGTTCCAGACTTCAATCAGACCTTTGGACTATTTTGGATATCAAACTTCCTCTGTGATAAATGTTATGATCTAGGCACATTTTTAGTGTGAAGTAGACATCCATAGCTTCCCAGAATGACCAAGATTGTATGATTTATATTTTTTTAGAATTAGTTATGATTTTTTAAAATTTGACAAGAAAAGAGGCCAAATCTGGCCGAAAATGTACTTGATTATTTTAAACTCCATTTCGGTTTCTATGAGTTATGGGCATGATTTTGAGATGGAAATGAGTTGTATTGATGTATTTAAATATGAGAATGTATAGCATGAGCTCACACGGTTCACGTGACACCGAATGAAATTTTTAAGTACGACGCAACGTAAAGAAAGTCACTATTTTTTCTCTTCTGCCTTATATCTTCATGAATATAATGATGTGAGGCATGTATATATATGATATGATGAGCTAGAAGTTATGGTATTATACATGCTACATGGAATTGGACCTGAATACCTTTAGATGGCTATCTAGATGTAACATGCAGTGAGAGCTACATGTGTGAATGAAGTTAAGAGTGTTGGAGGTGACTCATGCCTCCTACTGGTGCTACATGGAATGGATGGTTGTGGAGTGAAGTGAGTAGACCCGTGAGTGAATGTGTCTATGTTATACCTCAGCTCGTGTGTTAGTGTATGAAATGAAAAGGAATTAATAGGACATGGAATGAATGAGCTATTGTGCAACACGTGGGACTATTATGAGCTACTATGTGTATGTAGGAGGGAGAGGATGTGGGGGAGTGCTGTGAATGGATGAAGTGGATGAACCAACATGCATGTACTTATGAATGACAGCTCTCTGTTCATGTGAAGTGTGGTGCATCTAAAGGGAATATATGTGTGTAATGTATGTTTCCATGTAAGAATGAAGTAGTTATGTGTGTCACGTGAATGAGCTGCTTCTTCAATTTATTTTTCCTCCTTTAAATTGAACAATTGAAGCTTCCATCTCTTCTCCCAACCAATCTCCCATTCAAATTCTATTTGCTTATCAAAAAAGTCTGTAAAAATAATAAACAATATTAAGTAGGAAAATTTACAAAATTATTTAAAAGAAATTTATGTATTAAAAATCTAAAATTTTGCAAATTAATTCCTAAAGTGCAAAGAATGGCTAATAAAATCAAATATTATCTGATTAGATCTATCAAGCCACAATTTATTATTAAAATACCCAAATTAAGGAGAATAAAATATGTAGAAAAGGTATTCATCAAATTCCCCCATACTTAAACCTTTACACTTCTGGGCAAAACTCAAAATCCAAAGTGAAAATGAAATGGCAAGTGGAAAATGGAAATGCGAGAAGAAAGTGTACAAATTACAAGATAAAGAATGATCAAAGCTCTTTAAAACTTCAACAATTAAAGTTAACTTCACTTGTATCAAAAAAGCAAATTCCATGGCAATTTTATTTGAAAAGAACGAATTAAAATGCATAGCCCCTCACATAGATTAGTATTTACTCTCAATTCTCAAGTGATTGAGGCAATGTGTACCACTTAAATTTCACCTATCAAAACCTCACTACCAAAAACTTGTCCATTTTTTAAATCTCCACCACCTATGTCAAATGCAAGGCACAAATCAAAAGAACTTTATTCAAGGTTATAATAGGGCTAGGGAATCAAGTGAATGGGTATACAAAAACAAAGAAAAACAAACTGATGGATACTTTAGAACCTCAAAAGCAAGGAACTTATGAAAGGGGAAATATGCATTTCAAGGCCCTATTTCGACTAGTATAAGTAAACTTCAAAATACTTCTTTCTTTGATTCTTCTCTTTTCTCATTTTTTTTTTTTTTGTAGTTTTCATTTTTTTTCCACTATTTTTCTTTTGTTTCTTTCTCTCTTATTTTTTTTTTTAACTTTGAACACATTTTCATCAACTTTTAATGGCAAAGACCTAAATGATGTAAAGCACACATTCACCTATCCTAATTAGATGCAATACTCTTTGAAATCCCTAAGGCATTTTCAAACAAGGTGGGATACATATATATATATATATATATTAATGGCTATGGTTTTAACAAGAAAATAAACAAGGTCCAAAGTGGCTAAACAATGAAAAAAAATGTATGTAAAGGTTATCTTTTTGGCTAATATTTATAAAAGAAATGAATGCCTTATCATTTTCATGCTTACAAATGCAAATATGGTCTCAACAAAGAATCAAGACAAGTTCTAGAGTGAGAGCAAAGATAGGTGAATACACATTAGAAATGAACAAATAAGGCTCAAATTCTCACCAACTAATGGCTATCAGAATAATTCATTGGAACTTCACTTGAATCAAAACACAAGATCCATCACTTATCATATTAAAGTGAATCCAAGCTATAATTATCTCAACTTACAACTTCCACAAAAACTTTTTTAAAAAATACACTATTTTTCAAAAAAAAAATTCAAAAATTTTTAATTTTTTTTAAAAACAAAAAAAAAGAAAAAAAGAATTGAAATGGTTGTCCCCCCCCCAACACTTAAATATTACATTGTCCTCAATGTAAATACAAAATCCAATCAACAGATAAATAACACAATACAAAGAGTGGAAAGGAAAGTGTACAATGAGATGAAATGGCATGAAGATTTCAATAATCATTGTGTTGATTGGATTCTTATGTTTGCACTTTCTTTTCCACTCTTATATTTGCACTTTCCTTTCCAAGACTTATGAGATAGATCAAGCACATGCTATATCATGTAGATTTCAATGATCATAAGGTTCAGTGAATTCTCTATATACAAACCCAACATTTCTTATTTAAAAATACTACTTGTCATGGGTTCCATACTAATAAATAATTAAATAGTTAGCATAGACTCAACTGCACATCATACTTAGACAAGGCAATAGGATAAGTAAATCAGACCTATGATAACATGCATTATAATACACAATATAAGTAATAATTATAGTCCATGCATATCTTTCAGATGTTTATCTATATCTCATATGTCTTAATATAAGCTAGCACACCATTCTATTGTATAACTTTGTGCTACAACATCCCAAATAGTCATATATATTGAGGTATCAATCATACTTCATAATTTAGTCATAGAATTACATATCATGGGTAATTAGCATGGCTTAACAACACAATCTGCAAACTCGTTAGTACATATCATAATTCATCAATTATAAATAATATGTCTATCTAGGATCACTTATAGAGTGGAACCACAAAACATGTAAACTCTATCCTTTAAGAACTTTATCTCAACTAATGGAAACCATCTTTTACTGGGACTCTCTCTCCCCTTTAAAATCATATTTCTATGGAGACCATCTCCTATTAGGACTTTCTCCCTTAAGAACCTTGTCTCTCTTGTACTAATAGTATTATAAGAATGTCTTCTCACCATCACATAATCAATCCATATGGTAAACAAGCTCAAAACATTATGAAGGTAACATTTACAAATAGCCCTCATCATCACAAAGGCCAATTGTAGGGGACATAAGATATCATTCATCAATGAATCTCATTTTAATAGAATTTGTTCACAAAAATAACTTGTAAATAATATAATCATAAGTAGTATGCATAGATTATAATGGAATCCCTTTTTGTATTATTAGGCCTTTTATTGTATTCAATATTTTTAGTTCGTAACATGTCTTTACATGGTACAATTCCAACTTATCAACGTCACACAAGTTAAGGCCATCCATGTCTATGTCAATGTTATCAAGTCATTCATGTTAGTGTCAGAGTCCTCCACGTCATGGTTATTTATACTACGATCATCCTTGTCAATGTCACATTATCATATTAGAATTTTGAAGTATGTTTATTCTATATTTATTACATGATAAATACTTTTTAAATTATCATTTGTAGAGTTCAAAAAAAAGCTAATAAGACACCTAACTTAAGGAAATACATAAACATACAAGTTAAAACTCATTCAACATGTAAAACTCTTTCAACAACTCCATGCATCACATAACCTATGTGGTTCTACACAAGTAGGCCCTACCATTTCTTTGCTGTAGTTCATTTCTTTTATCTTAAGTGATCTACTAGAGAGTTTCCTTGTTACCACCCAAATGGTAAGAAAAAGATGCTTATGTAGCTAGAACAATTTTGGGGAAATGCACAGGCCATGCACTTTTACACAGCCAGGCTATGCACCTTTAAGACATAGGTTCATGTAGCAGCATATGGCCTTGTGTGCTTCTAGGTGCTATTGCATGGCCCCGAGTGTAGACACACGGCCAGCCTGTGTAGCAGTACCCTGGCCCACAAATCTCAATTGTTCTCTTATGAATTCAAGCTCTCATGTAGTCCTCTCTCATACAACCCATTTAACACATGTTTATTCAACATTCAATCATCAAAATAACATCACATAATCAAGGTAAAAGTATGTATGTGTGATGAAATTCATACAACATCTTCTAGAGCTTTCTAACCTCTAAACCTTCCATAATTTCTCAACTATGGCTACTCAAGATTTCTAAGTAGTATGCATGCGATGAACAACATAAGTCCAGAATATGGTTCTAAAAACATCCATCCATTCATAATCTTACTAAATGTTCATGGTTTCTAACAACTTCAACATAGTTTTCCTTAAGAAAATGAAGGAGGAAAAAGAGGAAGATAGAGGGAAAGAATCATGCTATCTATATCTCAACTCAAAGTGGGTGTTTTACCTTAAGATTGCAAGAATTTCCTTCACCTTTGGTATGATTCTTTTCCTTTTTTTTCTCTTTCTTTCTATGTTTCCTTCCTTCTACTCTTTCTCTCTCTTCGTCTAGCTACTTTCCTCTCTTGGAGTGGGTGTTTCTTTGTTGTAAGGGGTAAGGGATGTTATAAAGAGTAATTGGTTTATATCATAAGTTTCCTCTATGTCTCTCACTTTGCACCTCTCTTTATTGTTGCCTCCCTCAACAAGTCTAATTCATAGATATATTCTCTAACTCAATCTCTCAATCTTCTCTCTCTTTCCTTTCCTTAAATTAAACGGATACTAGGTAGTCAAGGATTACCCCAATCATTTGTAAAGTTGTATTGTAAATTTTGATTGATTCCCATATCCAAAATTCAACAATTTTCTCTTGAGGAAATTGTATATTACTCCCGATTAAAACTACACTTGTGACCCTAAGATTTTGCCTAAATGTTTTTATTTTCTTAATAATCTTCTCATATTTTATGGTTCCAAAAATTATAAGGATTTTTAAACATTCCCATTAGCATAACTATCAACTAATTACCTCTTATTTAGATAAATCCTAATATATTCAAATAATATCCATCAAATTCTTAAGAATGCAAAAAAAAATCTAATTAGCCTAATAATTTCCTTTACTTCTAAAAATCACCAAATTCATGTATTTCTTAGAAAATATCATAATTAATCATTTTCTAGAATTATCCTATAATTGAGGAAATTAAATAGTTATTATTTAATTTAGTTTTTTAAAGGATGTTATACTTAAAGCCTTTGAACGTGCACCATTAGCGACTTTATGGGTCCTATTGGGCATGCCATTTTTTTGTGTGTTGGTGAGTTTTTTCGAAAGAGAATTGATTAGGATGTTGATATGACTTAACCATGAAATCAATCTAAAAAAAAAACCAAATTTTCTATCACGATTTTATGAGTCAAAAGAAGAGACGGCACATGACTCTCCTAGAAAAGGGTTCCCCTCAATCCTAAATATAGTTAAGCTTAGGATGTAGGTATCAACTGTGTACAAAATTAGAAATATAGAGTTTGTAAATGGAAATGGCTATTGAATTTAATTGCAAAAAAATGTACAACATCTAGAATTGATAACAGAAAGACTTTAAAATAAACTAAATACAACTTAACTTGAAATTAGGTTGAAAGTAATAAAGGAAGCGATAAATAAATCTAATAAACGAATGAAAAATAAAGGAAGTCATAAAACAAGTTTCTTAAAAGGTTTCTATGTGTTTTTCATTATCCTCGTTGCTTTCAATTTATAATTTTATTTGTTATGCACATTATATATTGGGGCATGTCTTTGTTCATTGTATTAAAGATTGTGCCCTAGGCCAATCATTATATTGCAAATATTATACTTTATTAAGAAATAAGAGTTTTCTTTTATTATATTATTATATTGTTTGCATGTTTTATATAATAATATCCTTGGATAAATCATATTGATTATCCTAAATATCCCTAGTCGATCATCATTATAGGAATGATGATGATTATGTGTTAATCATGTATATAGATATGAATCAAAATTATAACTACTTGTTAGGGAACAAGATACTAGATCGACTCATTATAAGATAACTAATGGATTAAGTTATAAGTATATCTCATATATAACCGTGTCATCGAGCCCTTAGACTTGAGATCACCATAGTTTCCAACATCAAGAACATTATATTTTAGCATAGTCAAAAATCATATTTAATCGAATGATCATAAAGGCTATGATCGGGCATAGTAAAATTCATGTAGAAAAAGATGAGTAGTTAAGATGAAATTTATCTCTCTAATTAATAGAAAAATATCTCTGGGTCCCTCGATAAGTGAGACTGAGAAATGCATGGGCGTGATCAAATGGAAGGGTTTCCATTTATGCTGTCAGTCTGCATGTAAATCGAGAAAGCGACGATTGAGTAAGAAGAGGATGATATTTTCATGCCTCATACTTGATCTAGATATAGTGTGACAAAAGGGATTTGATAGGGTTATATGATAGGTTATATTAGATCACCGATCCCCACATGATTTGGGTAATTACAATATCTTGTTAGAGATCGCTTATGACTTGTGGGTCAAATAGTGTCATTAACCCACTGCCAACGTCATATGAGCCTACAAGGTCACATATAAGAACGAGTCAACTCGAACTAAAATGTTCAAATTCATTGAATCTGAAATTGCATCTAGATTTAATGAATGTCATGTTCAATCTATGGTATAAAAATTTTATAAATAAATATATATATATTTGATATATATATATATATATATAGTTTATAAAATTCGAAACATATATATATATCCTTTAATTAATTTAAATGAATTAGTTTTAAATTTAAGTCTATATGATAGATTTAAATTTAGACTAATATGATAATTTAAATTTAATTTATGAAATAAATTATATTTGAATTTTGTTCTAGATTTAGATTAAATAATTAGTTAAATTTAATCTAGTAGATAGACTTAAATTTAAACTAATTTATTTAATTAAGATTTGATTTGATTTAAAATAATATATTTTAAATTAATCAAATATATCTAAAACTCTAATGAGATATCTCTATAAAAAAAAGGAGGCTAGGGTTTCCTAGAATAATAGAAAAAACACAACGCTGAAAGAGAAAAGAAAAAAACCCCTAGAGAAAAAAAACGTATGGATAGTGTACGGACACCCAGAGAGAGAAAGAGGATAGTATCTTTTCTAACAAGAATGTGTATGGACGTTGGTCAGAGGCACTAGTTCGTCATTTGAGTTGAACAACCATTCGTGTGGATACCGATAGAGAGAACAGATCTGAAAATCAATTCCTAAGATCCGACGGTGAAAGAAGTATCACATAATAAAGGTAAATATTTCTATATCTACTCAATTTAAACGATATTAATAGATCCACGAGAAGGGATTCGGAGTTTATAAATTTTAATTTTTCGCTGCGTGTTCCGAAATTCCTAACACATTGTTGATAAGTCCTATTTGATACATTTTTCAAGGGATTTATATTGGTTTTTCATTATTTTTAGGTCTAATTAATTTAAATTTACTTAATTTTGGTTATTATTAAAGCTTAATATAACTTTTTCTCCAAATTTTAGGATTAAATTACGAAACCTTGTGCAATTAGGTATTCAGTTAAGAATCCCTTAATTTTATGGCCAAATTGTGAGTTTAAAAAGCTATAGTGTTATTTTGTAATTAGGATGTATTACTTGTGCTTTAATTGATTTTTGTTACCTTCTTATTAAGTGTTTTCTTATTTGTTTTATAGGACTTACACGTAAATAAATAAAAAAACAAAGCCATGGGAATGAAAAGATTAGAATCTAAGGACCAGATTGCAAATATTCAAAAAAGTGGACACTGCTACAATTGGTTGCAATAAGGCCTCATGCTTGTTGTGACAACCAAAAACTTCATCAATACAATTTCACTAGTCATCATGATGAGTTAATTGTTGGACATGATGGGCAAGCAAACTTCTCATGAGTCAATCATTGGTTGGGATGAGCTACAGACCTTAACTCTTATAAATAGTTCTTAAAACATGATTTCAAGGAGTCTTTTAGAGTCTTTTAGCATTTTGAGTTTTTAAAATTTCTAGAGAAAGAAAAGTGCTAGGATTTGAAGAGAAGAGAGCTTTTTCTTAGAGTTTTAGAGATTTTTCTTCATCTCATAGGTTAATCCAATAAAGCAACTAGGTGCACATGGAACATCACACATAACCAAAGTTAGTCGTGATATAGGTTGCTAGGGAGATGTGTTTGAGATAAGGTAATTTCTAGTAGGCTTGTGGTCAATTTCACGTTCACTTAGGAGGTAGTGAGGGCCGTGAAAGTCCATGAGAAGTGTACACCTCTAAGCTAGTTCTTAAGTAGGTTGATGAATTTGATATAAGCATAAACACTACGAGTTGCCAACTAAGCATAGTTAACAACAGTAAGAAGTCAAGAGCATTAATAATAAACTAGAGTAATCTAATTTGAATATAGTTTTTTTTATTTCACTTTTTGCTCTTAGAATTTTCTTTTCTTAGGTTAGGTTATACTCATCCTTGCCATTTCTGTATCTAGTGACTGGATTAATTAGGCCAATAAAATCAATGAACTCTATTATTAGGCTAGACTTTATCTTAGGGGTGTAAACCATTGTAATAAAAATACTTTCCTTATAAGATTCAACCTCAAATATTTATTGATGGCTTGCTGTCTTGACTCGGAGATGAACCCGAAAAGGCTTTCTTTCTTTGGTTTTTCCCTGCTGGCCTATTCGGTTGGAACTCTTATCCTCTTTCTTTCTTTGCTTGTTTCCCCCCTCTTCTTTCCTCTATGCTTTGGGCAAAGCGGCTAAATCCTATGGATAAATTCGCTATGTGAAAGCTAAAAGCTAAGCTAGTAGAATCCTTACTAATTATACTACTTGGTACAAATAGTGCACTTGCTAGGGCGACATGAAAGAAACATATCAAGTTGGTATTTATTACTTGGAGACCTAATGACAACCTTTAGGCATTGGATAACCATCACTTGACACTACTATTCATTCATTTCCATTTGATAATCCACTTTTCATGATTTGCACATAGTCCACACACCTATCAATTGTGTTTATACTTACTTGGTGGCCTAATGGTGGAAATTGTGAAGTTCAACTACCTTTAGAAGTTGTTATTTTAATGGATCCACACCTTTTTTTTTTTGGTGTTCTATTATGTCAGGCATGGGTCTTCCGCTCATGATTGGGTTCTAACTAGCAATGAGGTTTGATTGGCTAACCTCGTCAGTTAGTATGTTTTAGCTAGATTCGTCGACTAAATTTCATTGGCTAATCTAAAGCCCTAGTCAAGCTTTATGATTTTTTTTTTATATTAACAATATCTCAATTTATTCATCTAAGGATAACTTAATCCTTATATGGCATGCAAGCATTGTTTTCAATTTGAGGTCTAGTTCAATATTTGGTTAATTAATTTAAATGAGTTTAATAAAATTTGTCTCATAAAGGGATTATAATCCAGATAATTTTTTAAGCAAATTACATTTAGTCCCCTAAATCAAGGCATAATTACAAAATTAATACATAAATTTTAAAATGGAACAAAACATCTTCCTAAACTTTAGATTAATATGAAAATATTTCATAGCAATAAAAATTAATGGCAAGAGAATAGACCATGTGATTTCGATTGTAAAGGCAATACTTGTTTCAGCTCCACGTTGGACTTTAGCCCTTTTTCGAGTTCCAAAAAGTAATTGAATTTAATGCTTAGGGTTTGCTTTTGGGAATAATACTACATGTTTAAGAATTTTTTTATTTTTTTTTTGAAAAATTTAGCCCTTTTTCTATTAAAAAATTAGAATAAATTTTTTGGTTACTCAAATCTATGGGCACAAGTTTCAAAGCTATTAAAAATTAATTAATTAAAAATTATAAAAATCAATATAAATATTTATATTTATTAACATCCAAAAAACTTTTTCATAAAAAATGAAAATAGCTTTTTCCATGTTAAAAATTGTATTTCATTTTCAAGTATTTCAAAGATATTTATTTATGAAATCATTTTTATTATGATTTTTAATCTAAAATATGTTCATAATTATTCGTGAATATTGTATTTTGTTTGAATATTTCTTGAAACATAAAAAAGTTATGTTAAGTTTTTTATTTAATTTTAAAATCATTTGAGTTGCTTTTGACTTATTTTTAATTTAGTCGCCAGTTATTTTTATTTGTTTGAATCATGTTTAATTTTTTTATGCTAGGTTTTTCATTTAATTTTGAATTAATTTTAGAGTCATTTGAGTTGCTTTTGAGTCAGACTTAATTTAATCATGTCATTTTAAAGCAAGAAATGAAAGCTGTGAAGATTCAGGTTTGAATTTCTGCTATGATTTTGAGGGACAGACGATTCAAACCGATCGGGAAACTCCATGGGGCGTATTCTAGTTTTGGCTATAAAAGAAAGGGATTTCTGCGTGCAAAGAGGGGCCAATTTCTCAGAAGAGAAGAAAAGAAGAAAAAAAACAGAGCAAGAGAAAGTGAGTGAGCAGAGTAGAAGAAATGGAAAATCCTATTTTGAGAATCCTTTCCCCACATTACAATAGCTTCAAAGAAGCTTGAATGGTGGGATTTTGAGTTCTTGCGCAAAGTGCATCATCAGGTCAGTATATCAATCTTGATTTATATCATATGATTCATTATTTTAAATTGAGATGTGCTGCTGATTAAATACATGTTAGGCATTGGTTTCCGTTAGGCTTTGTTCTTATTGATGAATTGTTGGTTGCCTATGTCGATTGGGTCTTAATGCTTGGTTGTGTGGCTTGGCTATTTATTCTATTGTGTGTTTGAGGAACTCGTGATTTATTTTGGGGCAAACAATTTAGCAGTGGGGCTCATTTGGTATATAGTATTGGATGGATAGCATAAGGTTTAATAAAAAATGATTTAATAAAATTTTAAAATTTTATAATATCTAATATAATATTATATTATATAAGATAATATATTTTATAAAATAATATTATTTTATATTTGATACACTGTATCTTATAAAATTTGATATAATATATCTTATAAGATAGTACTATCATATATTTGATAATACACTATATAATATTAATACTAGATATGATAAAAAATAATTATTTGACAAAAAATTTCTTTATTTAAATTTATTATATTATATTAATTTTTATAAAGAAAAAGCAAGGACAAGTAGGGCTATATATCATATTTGGTGGCTCGACTAACTTAGTCTCACCTAATCACATTAAGGTTGGCCCAAGCTAACAAAAATTTGGACAAAGTAAGTCAGGTCACATGATTGAACTAGGTCAAGCATCAAGTTGGCCATATTAGTTAGTTTAACCTGACTTGATCTAGTTTTATTAATTTTTTGTAAAAAATCTATTTTATGGATATTTATATAAAATTTTTTTAAATGACAAAATGCAAATGTACGAAAAGTTATAGGAAATTTTTATTTTTAAGGGTTATATTTTGAAATTTTTACCAATTTTTTTAAAATGGCCTAACTAGCCTTAAAAAACAAGTTTGATCCCACCTAATACTAAACCAATTAGGTTAAATTCGAGCATCGAATTTAAAAGAAAATAGCTTGATACAAAACAAGGCCAGATATTAAGTTTTAAGAGTGATCATTGTACTCAACGACTCAATCTATCTAATCACATCAAATTGAGTTAAACCACACTAAAAAAAAAAAAAAGCATATTGGGTTAGGCCACATATCTGGCCCATGATAGGTATCAAGCTAGTTATATTAGCCAGTTTAATGTGTTTTAATCTAGTTTTATTAATTTTTTTTAAATTTATAGATATTTATGTGAAATTTTTATTTTATTTTTTCAAAAGTAAAATGTATAAGGGGAATAGTCCATGAATACCCATAGGGTAAGGGTTGAAATAGGAAAGTATGTATAAAGTTTTATACATTAAAAGCTAATCAGATCTAATTTCATTTTTCAATACTTGATTATGTCATATATTATTTTGATATATAAAAAAGTTAATGTATAAGTATATATAATATATTACTTGTACAATAATTTATAATTTATTGTATTAATTTATATTTTAAGGCTTAATATAATGTAGGTAAAATTAGTATTTTGGCCCCTTAACTTTATTTAATATTTTAAATTGGTCCTTTAATTGTGAAGTGTGTCAAGATGATCCCCTAATTTTATTTAACATTTTAAATTAGTCCCTTAATTTTGAAATATTTTAAAATAGTCCCTTAACTTTATTTAATATTTTAAATTAGCCCTTTATCTTTTAAAATTTTATTTTATTTAATGTTTCAAATTGGTCATTTAATTTTTAAAGTTAAGGGATCAATTTAAAATATTTTAAAAAATTTTTTAATTTAAAATATTTATTTTAATATGAAATATTTAAAGTAAGTAATTTGAAAATATATAAAAGTTCTTTTTACAAATAAAATTATAAAAAAGATCATATAGACACACTTTTTCAATTTAATCACTTGAATAAAAAAACACTTATTAAAAAATTTTTAAAACTAAAAAATACTTAAAAAGTTCATTAAAATAAAATGATTTAAAAATTAATATTTATTTTGATATGAAAATCCATCACTAATATTATTTTTATAAATATTTCATATCAAAATAAATATTATTTTTTAAATTATTTTATTTTATTGAATTTTTTAATTTTTTTTTAGTTTTTAAAATTTTATGATGAGTGTTTTTTTGGTTCTAAATGATTAAACTAAAAAAGTACTTTTGCATAAATTTTTCAAAAATTTTACTTATAAAAAGAATTTTTATATATTTACAAATTACTTCTTTTAAATATTTCATATTAAAATAAATATTTTAAATTGAAAGGTTCTTTAAAATGTTTTAAATTAGTTCCTTAACTTTTAAAATTAAAAGACCAATTTGAAATATTAAATGAAATGAAATTTTAAAAGTTAAGAGACTAATTTAAAACATTTCAAAATTAAAGGATTAATTTAAAATATTTTAAAATTAAGAGACCACTTTGAGATGTTAAATAAAATTAAGGGACTATTTTGAAACACTTTAAAGTTAAGTGACCAATTTAAAATATTAAATAAAGTTAAGGGACTAACATACTAATTTAACCTATAATGTATTAAACATGACCTTAATTTTCTTGTAAAAATTTTAATGCACTATAATCTAAATGATATTCTTATATGACCACTTTGATCTCAGTATGAATTTTTAATCTGAATAATGCTTGTCGTGATTGTGCTTAATTATAGCAAGATGACTCACCGGCTTCGTTATTGTGCTTAATTGTAGCAAGATGACTGAATAGCTTCTCCCTAGTCCCACTATCCCTCAAATAAATAATACAAGTTGGGAGGCATGTTGCTTTGAATGATTAGTGGCAAGTGATGGGGATTTGGCGCTGTAATCATAATTCTCTTACCAAATTTGCCAAGCCTTCCTTTACTTATTCACGTTGATACTCCCGAGGAATTAATGCATCCATGTTGTGGTTCATCTTGAAATTTGAGAATGCATAGAAAATCCAGTAATTAATTTGATTTTTCAGATGGCCTTCTCTTGCTGCCACTTTCTCTAATGCCTTGGATGTTAATAACATATGATGTGGATGGTGTCAGCTTATGTTATAATCTGTTGTAATTTTACTTGGTTCGTTTGACACTATGAAGTGCTTTGGAATTATGCTTTTTTGACAAAGTAAAATGAATTGTTTCTGCTTTGGATAATCAATTGGGTCTCCATGTTTCGTCTTGTTAACAGTTGGGATTTTGTGGGCCGATGGTTTGGGGTTCTCTTGACAGTGATTTGGAAGTATATGTTATTTTTAATTTTATCTTTATTTTTACCTTTTTTTTAGACCAACCATTTAGTATCCATAGAGCACGAATTTATTATCAAATCTTTCAATGATTAATATAGATTTAAGTTGGGTAGATCACAAGGGCGACAAAACTCTCTCAATTCTCAATACCATTCATGCACTTATAAATAAGCCAACAAGAATAAACTAATTAAAGTAAAAAAAAAAAAGACTTAAAAGTAATATGGATTCTTAGCCTGGATTAATAATCTATTTATAATAAAAAAGCCCAATTCTTATTAAAAATAACATTAAAACATAAAAAATCAAACATTTAAGCTTGAATAAAAATAAAGAAAAATTACGTTTAAAAATCAAGAAGAGAAAACAAATTATTTTTAAAGATCATTATCATTAGATTCAACAGTTTGTTGCTAAATTTAATAGTAATCATCCTAAAACAAGTAGTAAAAGTTCTTAAAAATAAATATCTTTATTTTTTAATTCTTTATTATAACTCTCCCTAAAAATAATGTCCAACCCCTACAAAGATGTAACAACCCTATAATGTCAAAAAAGTGTTGTAAAGCCTTCTAATTTTAATCTCAATCTTGATCACATATTTAAATAATATTTACAAGACTTTGATTCAAGTCCAAGCCCATCTCTTAATTCATTACATTATTAGAAACTTGTTTAGCTTATATTTCATTAAGTAATTCACTCAAAGTTTTATTTATTTTTATTCTTTTAGCTCTTACTCTTAAAAAATTAGACCCCCATAAATATGCAACGGATGCTGTGACGTCAACATGTCTTCTTTTAGATTCTCATCAATCTTTTACTTGTTTAAGAAGGTTTACGTAATCTAAACAAGTTAGTATCACTTTCCTATATGTTTTGAATGTTCTGTTAAAAAAAAAAAATCAATGTGGATGATTCTCTAATTCTTAAGGCTCAAATAGGAAGTAAGTTTTTAGTGAACTTTTTTATTGTCAAATACTAAATTTAAATATAACACCAATTAATAAGGAAATAAATTTTGTTGGATTAAATAAAGAAATATTTATTAATATAAGGGGAAAGTATAAATTTAATTAACTTCCCACTATTTTTTATTTTCTACAAATATTAAAAAAATTTATATAAATTTTTAAAAATATTGGCATGTACTAAATCACTAGTTTATTCAATTGCTTTTTTACTTTCAAATCTGATTAGGGAAAATGGGAGAATAATTTAAAAAAAAGTTTAAAAAGGATTATGCAACCAAAAAAGAGTTAAAAACAAAAAATGAGTACAATATTTTTTGGGGTGAATAACTGACTACGAATGCGTTGGTTTTTTGCTTTTTTAGGTATGCACAAAAACTTGAAACGAAATATATTTTTATAATGTATTTAAATTATCATAATCCCCCTAATAATTCATTATTTGATCACCCTTGACGGTTTCAGAAATTAAAAAAAAAATCACATTAGTTTAATCCCATTTTTCATTATGTTTCCCTTCAAGGCCTCATATTTTTAGTTTTTTTTAATTCTTAATATATATATATATATATATTTCCAAACAATTTTAAAATCTAAATTAAAAATAGAATGAAGCTATTAGAACACAAGTTTGAGTCAATGCCTAGGAGGAAAAGAATAGGCTGTAAATATCCAGTTCATTATACTCTCAATTCTTAATTCTTCGTAAATTTTAAAACTAATCTTAATGAAATTATTATTTTTATATCCTGACTAATTTATAATTAAAACTGTCTATTTACACCCTTAACTAACATCCATTAATTTTACTTTTAATTTTTTTTACAGATGAACTTCTAACTTTTTTCTCCACAATTTTTTAATTAAATTATTTTACATAATATAAAATTTCTAATATATTATTAATTTCTTTAAATTACTAACAATTCAAAAAGAAAGGAAAGAAAGTTAAAAATGTTAATTAATTTTTATTAAGAATGAATAATTAAGATTTAAAACGAAGTAAAAATAAATAAGGAGTGGGAATTGAAATAGGTTTAGGAGTGCCCCATCCATCAAAGCCCAATCAAGTTTATTGTGCACTAAAAACCCTACATCACAACACCTGAGTTCGCGCGCAGAAAGAACAGGAGGCAGTAAGGTATCTCCAACAATTAATTTTCTGGACGAAGTCTCAATCTTTTCCTACGTCCAGAATTTCCCAAACTCTTTCAATTTGAACGTTTGTGACTCCAAAGTCATCCTTTCTTCGACATAGGGTTGCACCCAGGTACTTGGGCCTTAGCTCCTGCCATTCTGATTCGGCTTGCTCTTAGTTGATAAGTGATTTTATTGTCTGGTTTTCATACTTGCTCTATGCTTGAGTCTTCTTTGAAGGACAGGTTGTTTCGTCAAATTTCAATGAGAATTTCTGCTTTTTGTTGAATATGTTGTATGCCCATATGGAATTTTTATTTAAACAGTAAACAAGTGCCGTTCCCTGGGCAATTTGCGCGAATTTAGTTAAAGATATTTAAAGAAAATAGAAATATCCATCTGATTTTTTCAAATCTATTTTTGTTTCGGTTTTGCTTCACGTGTTTACCTTCCAGGGACGCTTTACTTAGACTTATGGAATATCTAATAAGGCCATTTGACATGGATGTAGAAATCTGATGGAATGATTTTTGGTTAGATGCTCTTGTGAGTGGTGCGAGTGTTGTCTGTTAATGGAAGTCGTCTACAACTTCTAAAGAGTTCTGTAAATTAGTGTACCTGAGATCTTGCATCATAAACAAAAGAGCACATAACATCTGCTTCATTACTGATTTTTCACTGTAATCCGTGTTACTTTAGTGAGGTTAGCTTAGGGATGTTAAGTTTTGGCTAGCGGGTTACACTTATCAATTATTAAATTAAAGTAATTAAAAATAATAATTAGGATTTTTTTAATTAGAGTTCAAGGTTAATTTTAGCACCTAGAAAAGCATTCCTGGATCTTGTATACACGATTCATTAATACTGCAGCAGGGGTATGTTTAATATAAATTAGAGCTTAAAATTTTAAAGATACATCTTCAAAAAGTCAAGCTTTAAAAGGACTACTAATATTCACATCATCACAGAATGAGATAAATGTAAAAGTTATTAGTTTTTTAAGAGTATTCAAGTTGTCAATTTTTTTTTTTCTGCATGGCTTCCTAAAATGAAATGTGGGATATAGCTGTGAATGTGATTTTCCTGCAGATCTGGAATCTTCTGCGATTCTTATCTTTGGCCAGGGCTGTACTTGGACATGCTGCCTCTACAGTGGAGATTCTTCTCTCCGCATTTGTATTTCAATTTTTATGCACATGATGATGAATATTTTAGTGGTGAGAGAGACAGATTTCAGTATTGAAAATTATTGACTTGGATAGCATATTATAAATGCAATTAATCAATCATAAATTTAAAGGAAAAGTAAATTTTGAACCTCTAATCTGTAATGCATTTTTTTTTAATTGATATGCTCCTGTTCTTAAAGCTTATTGTATTATATAAAAATTTATAGAAAGAGTTGTGATGCAATTTGTGAAACTCCTTTGCTATTTTTACTTTATGGTTTGTTGTGAATTAGTCCTTTTTTGTTTGTGCTTTTGACAGTTTTGACTATACACTAATCATTTCCATTAATTGGTATTTGTATATATATTTTAATTTATTTGATAATGTGTTGGATTCTGTTGGCAGGATAGTTACTGAGAATGACAGAATACAATGAAGAAGTGACGTTTAAGGATCTGGGCTTATCTGAGCCACTGGTGGAAGCTTGTGAAAGGTTGGGTTGGAAAAAACCATTGAAGATTCAAGCTGAAGCGATTCCTCTTGCACTGGAAGGTTAGTGCTCTAACGAGTTGTCATGACAATGCAGGTTTTCTAATCTTTCTCGTTTTCAGGTATCGTTCTGTTTTTGGGAAAAGGAAGAAATAGATATTTGTAATGAACACAAAAATTATCATTGTTATATGATCCATTTAGCTAAGAAAATAGAATCTAAACTTTACACCTTAAATTTTAAAAATGATAGTACCTTACTTTTGCTCTCCTTGATTGCAAAGTCTTACACTATGCTGTTAAATTATTTTCTTGTCAGTGCGCTGTCATTCTTTTTTGATTAAAGAAGAACCTTCTTGATAGAAGAAGAAGAATGCAAAAAGGGGGACATTCTCAATGAGTACATATAAAGTAACTCCATTTTTGCATCAGGTTTGGTTAAAGATTGACACGCAACATTTTCTTGAAATAAAAATAAAGAAATAATTCTATAAAATAATGTAAGCTGATCAGTACAATGAAACTCTCCAATCCCTCTGCATATTTATAAAGGAAACCTGCTAAAAAAGGTCACTAGCTGAGCACTAAAGAGAAGCCAAGAAGATAATCCTACCCCTAACAGATCCAAGGTCAAAGACTTCTCCTGGAAATCTGAGGATTCTGACCCAACCAAATACATGAAAGAACAGCATAAAAAATACAATGTCACAAAGCCTTGCTATCTTTACTTTTGCCAGAACCTCTAAAACTAGTTGAAGGATACTGGTCCAAACTCTGAGGATGCACTGACACTCCTTAAGAATCCCAATATACCTCCTGTACTCAATTAATTTTTCATTAAGATAACTTTTATCACTTTTTCCTGCTGCTTTGTTTCTATTTTTTGCTTCCTTCCTACATGTGTTTTCTCATTTGCTTTCACTGGTATTAAACAGTCATATATATTTGCTGAACTTTATCATTATTAGTTTTGTATATATTCTGTGCTGAGTTTATTTGTATCTAGTAGATTATTTTTCCTTTCCCCGCTGCAGTTTTTTGAAGTTCTAGAATTGTTGCATTATAAACCTTTGATCTGTGGATCTAATGTTTTTGTTTAAAAAATTAGCTAGATAATGAATCAATAGAATAGAAATGAAAATTAATGCTATGGCTAATATATTGAAGTTTTTATGTCATTATTTTTAATTTATATCATTAATTCTTGCTCTAATAGGTCTCCATAGAATGACTCAATATATGCTAATGATAGTTCTTCATGGATTTTCTTTCATAGGAAAAGATGTTATTGGGCTTGCACAAACTGGTTCTGGTAAGACTGGTGCTTTTGCTCTTCCCATACTGCATGCCCTTTTAGAAGCACCACGACCGAAAGATTTTTTTGCTTGTGTGTTGTCTCCCACAAGGTTGATACCTAATCTTGGATTTCATTGTCAAATTTTTGCTTTCAATAAAATGAAATTGTTCTAACTGGTATATAGCTATTTTCCTTTTTATACTGTTTTTACCTTTTTCTTGATCTAGAGAGCTTGCTATTCAAATCTCTGAGCAGTTTGAAGCTTTAGGGGCTGAAATTGGTGTCAAGTGTGCTGTGGTGAGTTTCCGTCTATTTTTTTTAATAGACTTGTTTTGTTGTTCATAAACTCTATGGCTGCCTCCTTACTACTAAATAAATAATATGTGTATTGTGTTTGCTGTTTATAATTTATGCAGTGTTAACAATTTCATAAGAAACTTAACAACCTTGATTTTGAGTTTCCCTTGAGTTATTCCTCTTTGCTTATAATATTTAGTTTTTGTAGGCTAAACTCTATCATGTGGTAGTTTGGTTGCTGTGTTCTTTTTGTTACACGTTTTTACTTAGCAGTCTTTTTTATTAGTATCTTCTTCATTTTCTCTAGCTAGTTGGAGGGATTGACATGGTGCAGCAGTCCATCAAGATAGCAAAGCAGCCTCATATTATTGTAAGTGTTACTGTTGCTGCAGACATGTTTATAACTTTGTCAATTTCTTGTGCTCCTATATTATTGGGTAATAAACTTAAATCTTGTGTATGTACTTAAAATGTGTTTCTAATTTGTTACTAAATGATTTCTCTGTATCTCTGTTATTTGTCCTTGATTTGTCAATGAATATTCACTTTTCTGATTTATCATTGAACGGAACTTTTAAAATTTTTTGGATTATGTGATTTCTCTAGCGGATAGATAGGATCAAAGTAATTCTATTATTGGATTATGGGTCAAATATCATACTACCATAGGAATTCTATTCTTCATTTGCTTCATCTGATATTGTTTTTTAATACTTATTCTTACTTACGTGAAACTTGTTATAACTTTGCACCTTATTTTCCTGAAGGAATAGTCCCTGTGCAGCTGTGGCTTCATGAATTATACCCTTTTTCAACAGCAATTTATCCCAGTGTTGTCAATGGCGACTGCCATGGCAGAATGGCATTGGGGTTTTGGGGCTTCCTGCTATAAAACTCCCCAAGGCATGGCAGCTGCTATGGCTGTGGTGGTCATCATCTATGGTGTTTTTGGGGTTTGTTGCCATACACCATTGACAACACTAATTTATCCATAATTTTAGTCAGCCAGAATTTGTGGTTTCTTCCTTCAAAATTATGAGCTGAAGCCAATCATTATTGAATGAAGCCACAGACTGCCAATTTTGGAGATTGAGCACCTCTTGGTTGGAACCCCAATTTCTTAGAATATTTTGTTTTTTCTATGCTTGTGTCTCAGTAATTTGCTTTTCATTATGCAGAATAACTAGTCTTAATAGTTGATTTGAGTGCTAGAATTCTGTTTACTTATGCAGTGGCTGGGTGAGACTCAGCCTTAAGTTGTGGGTTGGACTCAAGACATGAATGATGCAAAAATGATTATAAGAATGTCTGGTTCAAAAGAAAACTGAGTTTAGACACACGCTGCCTGTGCAAAATTGTGATTATAATAGTGAAAATGTTATTTTCATACCTCATTTTGCATCTCTCTTTCATTTCTTTTTCCCACCATTCATTTAATATAAACAAATGATAGTGATGAATGATAGATAATAATAAAATATTATATGTGAGAGTAGGTGTTAATGTAGTGTGAAAGTAGAGCTTTAGATAATTCTTATTCTTCTCGTTTCATTGGCTGGGTCTTTGGGTTATTGTTTATGATGTTGTGATCTTACTCTTGTAGGTTGGGACACCTGGACGTGTTTTAGATCACCTAAAAAACACTAAAGGTTTTACGCTTAACAGATTGAAATTTTTGGTAAGAATTTATACTTTGATTTGATTTGATTTGAGCCCAACTTATCTTTTTTTTGGGGTTTCGGTACAAGTTTGCTTCTATATATATTTTCCATCTATTGGTTGGGTATATGTCTTGCGTGGACTTTATTCGTTGTCTACATATTGTTAGTGCATCATAAAGGGCTTTTGATAATTGTTGTTTTTATATCAGTTAATGCATGTAGAATGCTTTATTCTTACTTTCATTGTGAGATTTCTTTTAATAAATAAATTTGTAAATGTTTTCTGTGGTTTTTGTTAGAATAGTATTAGTTTATTTATCTTAATAGTTAGACTATATAGGTTCCACATTGGTTGTATCTCAAACCATGCAACCTTTATTATAAATATATGTAACACAAGTCTCCTTTCATCAAGTCTTTCCAAATCATTTTCTTTCTTTTTATTATTCTTTACAGTTGCAAATTCTATCAGTTTGAATGCATCATGCTGGGGCTGATTAAATTTTTCGTTGTTATTTAAAACGTATTAACTTTATTGTAAAATGAAAGGCTTGACTCTAGACTAATGCTTTGTTTGGTCTTACAGAGTTGGGCCAAAGGGAAGGGGAGTGGGTGAAGGAAGGAGTGATTCTGCTATTTAGTTGGGTGCATAAGTGGGGAATGGGGTGGAAGTGAGATGCGGGCACCGAGTTATGCAATCCTTCTCATGGTGGTCTTTTTTTTGGGGGGGGGGGGTATTTAGTGAGAGAAAATACAATTTTTAGTATCTTTTTATTAAAAAAAATATTCATTATAGATATTTTATTACCTTGTAGGAAAACAATATAAGTAAATTGTTTTTTGTTTAATTTCTTTTCTTCTAACTAAACCAAACAGGACAAAGATTTCTGACCTTTCCACCCACTTTTCTCATCTCTAATCCTTGCCACAGTTTCCATTCATTTCCCTTCCTCAAACCAAAGTTATAGCATGTTTGTTTCATTGTGTGCATTATTTGCTCACCCTATTTGTTCCTGCATATATAAGTTCAATGGTTTGTGTATGTACTTGTCTTGTTTCATTATCATTTTTAATAAGCTTTACATAGTTAGAGCAGTGCAGAATTCATGTAGATGATTTAATCAATTGATCTTGGTGAATGGATTGAAGTTATCTGATATAAATTGATGTTTCTTGATATGTGTATGTTTCCTCCTTGTTTTAATTTTAAGTTATTTTCATTTATGTGAGGTATACAGTGCAATTTTCATTTTCATCTCTTACATTGCTATGTTGTCACGTTGAATGAAAGATCAGCTGCTGGTTGGCAATCCATTTACATGTCTTGTAGGTTGTCAGCATTACATTGATCAAGCAACCATTCTTTATGGATGCTGGGCCTGGTTGTAGATGTGGAAACAATGATATTTTACATATTATTTTGTTGTCCACCATATCATATTCTGGTTCCTGTATTATTTATTTCGAGATGCTTGATCTCTCTACATTTTGGCAGGTCTTAGATGAGGCTGACAGGCTGTTGAATGAGGATTTTGAGGAATCTCTCAATGAGATTCTGCAAGCTATCCCTCAACAGCGAAGAACATTTCTGTTTTCTGCTACAATGACTAAGAAGGTATATAATGGTAGATTTATTGGCAATCGTGCACTTTGTATGGATGGTGCTTTAATTATCATTTTCACTGGAATCTTTTTTCCTTTGTGAATACAAAAAGGATCTTCTTTAATTCATGATTGACCACATTATTTTAAGCCAAATCTTTTATATCTCATTGGGTTATGGTGCATCTACTCCATCAAGGATATATATGGTGGCCTGGTGCAATAGACATTAACGAATTTGTATTTTATTTTTCACAATGTCTTAGCCCCTTGAGATCTTTGTGCTTCCGTCAGTATTTGCAGTCTTAAAACTTTTAATACTGATTGAGTGAGTTGCACGCTTGATGTTGCAGGTCCAGAAACTCCAAAGGGTATGTTTAAGGAATCCTGTAAAGGTACAACATTAACATATGTAAATATATTTGTTTCTACGTTATTTTTTTTTTTTTTACCCCTTTCAGATTTTGCTAAAATATTTGTTTTGATCCAATTCAGATTGAAGCAGCATCTAAATATTCTACTGTTGACACACTGAAGCAGCAGTTTCGCTTTTTGCCTGCTAAGCACAAGGTTTCTTCTTGGCCCTTGTCGTGCCTTTTAGAATTTGTTTATAAAATGAGGTATTAGAGTTCTGTAGCAAAATTTAGTTCTGAAAAATTTTTGCCATCGATTGAATTTCTTATTATTCATGGGTCCCTGGCCTGATATGTAAGACATAAATGTTATACAAAATTTTAAAAATTATATTCCTGGTTTTTTGCACAAGAATCTATTTAGTGTCTAACAAAATTTGGTGGTCTCAATTATTTTCTTTTCCTATGATGAACTATATTTAATGGAAGTGTCTCAGTAGGGTTGTCAAAGATTTGAGTTACTTTTGTAATTAAAAAATAAATTACATAACTGTTTGGTGATCAAGTAGAAATCGTAGATGTTGGTATAATTTTCTTTTGAATAATATATACTACTTACTACCTATATAGTCTGGAAAAACAGAATTGTGGTACTGAAACACCAAGCTTTGATTATAAAAATTCTTTTGGATGGAATAGATCTAGCGAAGAACATTTTTAAACTGAAGGAATCCTTTAAACTAAGGCATTTTGCTCAAGCCAAATACACCAAATAGCAGCAAAGATAGCACAGTGCCATGTGCTTCCCCTCCTTAATTCTGGAAAAGCTCCTGTATCTGATCAAGAGAAGTTGTACAAAATTGAGAGGTCACCTAACATTCACCATAACTTTATATGTTTGCTTCAGATGGAATTGGGCGCAGGGCAGTGTAAAAACAAATGAGCAACTGTTCTTCTCACACATAAAACATGTATGAGTAGATCTTTGCGGTTCTTCTGATTTGCAGCTTATCATTTTTGTTAATCTTGTCAAGTGCTACTATTAAAAGGAGCTTTGGATTTCCAAGGTGATCTATCAAGGCAAAATTTCTCTGTGAGGAATCAGTAAGAAAACAGAAGAGCTTGCTGGAATACTCAGTAGAACGTTGAGTCCAAACTCTTATATTTCTGTTGCAATTTGAGTGTAGAGAATCAAGCAAGAGAAGAAAGGATTCTACATCAGAAGCTTCTTTGTCATTTATAGTCCTGATAAAGTACAAATTCCAAGATATATAGTCTACTGACAAAGTTGCTTGAGTAAGGTGATATTGGTGAGGAAAGGCTCTGGAAAAGGAATGTCACCAAACCAAAGGTTATCCAAAATTCTGATTCAAGAACCATTACCCACCTTTTAAAAGACCATGGGCCTAAAAGATACATAACTTTGAGAAATAAATTTCCAGGGCCTTCAGTGAGTTGGGGAGGTTGCAGAGTTGGCGTCCCACCTGTTCTTGTGTAGACCATCCTCACTCTTTTAAACCTGATGTCACTGGGAATTATCCTTTTCCAGAAGTGCAATAACCATTTACTCACTAGAGCAATATATATGGACTTAAACTGAACTTGTACTATATTATGCTTTTTTCTTGTGAACTATAGTATAACTTTTATCTGCATTTTTGGTTCTGCGACTAATATCTTGTTTGATTTTGAGGACCATGTTCATAATTTTATTGTGCATTGCTTACAGGATTGCTACCTGGTCTATATTCTGACCGAAATGGCTGGAAGTATAACCATGGTGTTTACACGCACATGTGATGCAACCCAGCTCCTGGCTTTGACTCTTAGAAATTTGGGCCTCAAAGCCATCCCAATTAACGGTCATATGAGCCAGGTAATTGTACTAATTTGGATATTTCTAATTAGTCGTTTTCAACTTTTCCTTCTTGTTCCGGGAGAGGGATGTTAGGGCGGAGAAAGTGGATGTCTCTGTGGGTGTGCAAATGATGTTTCTCTAACCTTTATTATGGGCATCTTTTAACAGTCAAAGAGACTTGGAGCCTTGAATAAGTTCAAGTCCGGAGACTGCAATATCCTTATTTGCACTGATGTGGCAAGTAGAGGTCTAGACATTCCTACAGTAGATGTGGTTATCAACTATGATATCCCTACAAACTCCAAGGTGAGAATATTATCTACTTTTAAACCTCTATTGACATTGACATTTAGAACTGTACTAATTAATCAATATTCAGCTGTTACTGTTTCTTTGTAATTTGAGATTGATTGGCACAATCATGCCATAATTCTTTGGTTCATTCGTCTTCAATATCATGGTTCTAATGGGTATGACTCGTACAGATCCTGACTTCATTAAAAAGTTGAAATTATGAAATGAGAAGAGCTTTTTTGGAACTTCTTCATTTGTTTTTATGCAATGGATTTCTGATCTTGTGAGCTACAGGATTATATACATCGTGTGGGAAGGACTGCACGTGCAGGGCGATCTGGGGTTGCTATTTCCCTTGTAAATCAATACGAGCTGGAGTGGTACATTCAGATAGAGAAGCTTATAGGTGAGTTGTGCATCCCCTTGTCTTCATGCTTTGCTTTGCCATCCCAATTCTAAATGCGCATCGCGTATATTTCAGGCAAGAAGTTACCAGAGTATCCTGCGCAGGAAGAGGAGGTTCTACTTCTTGAAGAACGTGTTAGTGAGGCCAAAAGATTGTCAGTAATGGTAAAGTTGTATTTTCAGCGTTACTAGAGGAGTTTTTATGTTAATACTTGTATATTTAAATTAATTTCTCAGAGCAAGCAATACTGCGGGACAGAAAGAAACTTGTCTTTGTTCATGGAAAGTTGCATAAGATATATATATATATATTATCCAGAACTGTGTGTAGTTCTTAAGTATTTGCTATTAAGTTCTCCAATAGAATTATGATACATGGATGGATTTTTTTTTTTAAGAACCAATAATATGATGTTAAGCTGTCAAAAGCATCCACATATTATATTTTTATTAGAGAACTTGATAGCAAACATGTGAGAAACTCTAGTAATTTTGTCCTTTTTGATATTACTGTGTCATTATGAAGAAATTAATAAGATAATGGGCATGATTTCATTGAAATACTTTTGTAATGACTTTGCTAAGCTGTTTTATGTATTTTCTCATGCAGAAAATGAAGGAGAATGGAGGGAAGAGGAGACGGAAGGGAGAAGGAGATCATGAAGACGAAGATATTGAGAAATATTTAAGTTTCAAGGATGGAAAATCATCCAAGAAGTTCAAAAGGAAATGAGACTATACCTCTGCAGATTTGTTTTAGTAATCTTTCATTGTATATGGCAATTTTGATATTTATTTAATATTTAATTGTTGCCTTAAGTTGGGCTTCTACTGATATTATAGGTGAGAGGACTTGGTATTGAGGGATGTGAATGCATTGTAAGACGTAATGGAAAATTAATGTTTTAACTTGGACTGGGGAACCTTGTTGCAAACTCCTAACCATTTAAATTTCTTAAATATTTATTTTAAGAAAAATATATATTCATCATGCATGATTTTTTTGTTCTTTCAATTCACTAAAGCTCGCAATCAGGAATTTTATAAGTTTGATAAATACTTAATGGTGAATTTTATAATACATTTTAAGAAATTAAGTACATCAATGCAATTAGTAACAATTTTTTATTGTATTAAAAGGTTTTTCAAAATGTTCTGGTAATTATTGACTAATGTGTTGATAATCAATAATTAATGATAATGATGTATAGTTATTCACACATTCAGTGTGTAATTAGTAATGATGTTTATTTATGTTGGTAATTAATTATTGATAACCAATGTATTAAGTAAATATTACAGGTATATTTGAAGAGATGTTACGAAAACGATAAAAAATGTCATTAATTGCATTGATATATTTAATTTTTTAATGAGTACTAAGAACTGAACCATAATTAATAATGAGAGACAATTTGTTGAGATTTCAATTTAAATTAATTAAATGCTTTATTATTAAATCAAATTTCATGATTTATAGGCCAACTCAAAGACATACAGTTTGTTGTAGCTTGTTTTTTGTGTGTTTGACTGCAAATTCTTTTGTTTTCAAGATTTACATTGCATCCGGGAAACTAAATTGGTAATTAAGCTGAGTTTGGATGTTATGGGATGTGATACCATCATATATTATGTATCTTACCTTTTTATGATTTAAACCTTATTGATAAGATCTTGGTGGAGTTGCTTAGATCTTGGGTGTTTCCAAGAGTTCTCAAGTAATTAATATCTTATTATAAGGTAGCTCTAAATTTTTTTTTTAGTTAGATATAAGACCTTGTTGATAAGATTTTTAATCTTGTCAACAATATTTTATACCTTATCAATAACATAGTTTACTAACAACATTTTATTTCCACCTTTGGTAAAGAATAATCATTCCTTATAGTTCTCCTCATCTCATTTACTTGCAAAACATCAAAATACAACTGTATCAATGTTTTTAGTAATGATTTTATAGGCTTTCCATAGGTGAGATACAACTACAAGAGTCAAATTTTGAATTTCCTTTTACTTTAATCCATAAACTCCATAGATACATTTGGTTTAATTCAATTATATATAAGATGGGCTCTACTTGTATGAGAGAATCATATAATCATTTTTAGCCTCCTTTAACATAATATGGGTCAAACTTTAAAAATTTATAACTTTGGCTATATAAGTTTGATTTATGCAAACTCAGTAGCTACGAAAAGCCTATAACAAAAACTATTTATTATAAAAATTTCAAGTCAAAATAAGTTCATTTGGTTCCTCAAATACCTAGAAATCCAAAATTGCACTGTGTGAATAGTGTATTACAAAATTTTGTATAATTTAGTCAGATTCAAAAATTCATAAGATATTTTATAAAACTTTAAAAATCAAGATCTTTGGCTCTATGAAAAGCTCTTAATGCCCTCTAATGGCTTGCCAAATTTTAGCTCAAGACTCATTCATTTGGACTATCAAAGGTGCATGGACATATTATAACTCAAAAGTAAGAAAATTTGGTTTAAAAGTGTATCAAATGAGTCATAATATGTCATTTCTCTTCTTGGGCATGTTTCAAATGACAAATACATCATGTATGACTAGTTCAACATATTCCAAACACCATATAAGTCAAAATCACATTTCCACTTGCAAATATACACACATTCACTTAAGAACTCGAGGTGTCAAATTACATAATATTACATATTACAATTCATAATATGTTTCTACATCATAATCTAATGCTTTTAAATATGTTTGCATTATCATACATGAAAATACGCCTATATATCTGTATACATTCAAGAATATGCCTTAAAACAAATTCTATTATCAAAATAGCCCTTCTTATGCCTTTTGTTCTTCATTTTTGCTTCTTTGAGAGTCATCTAGTCATAGTTAGTGGAAATAGGAGAAAAGTGAGATTCAAATAATCCTAATAGCTAATCCAACATTGAAGCATACATATATGGTCCACTCAAACACAAGAATGTAAGTATACATATCATACAACCATATAAAAATCATATTAATGCATTAGGGATTCCATAGCTCTGTCAAAAGCAATTTCATGCCCTAAGGACTTTTGGTCTAGATTTATCTAATAATTAAAGACTTTTTGTTTAATCTTACTCTCTTTTAGGAACTTTTCACTTAGCCTTACTCAATATTTAGGGACTTTTAGCATAACCTTATCCATTCAAGAGCCAAACCAACTTCAAATGTAATTAAATGTCATGAATTGTATATAATCATTAATCAGCCAAAAATATACATAATTTGTAACTATTACATACAAGTAATCTAAGACACCCAAGCAAACCAAGCATACATATATAAGAATGAAGGAAAAGTTATCTTGACACAAGAATTCCAATTAATTTCCCTTTGTTTCTTGGCTTGGTTCCATGGTCCTACACCCACACTTGGGTATGCTCTCACTGATTTGACCTATACATGTCAAATGAAACATAAAATTATTAATGGAATCATACTTATACTCATACTAGTCTTATGTATGCAAGCTAAGGTTCTCATTGCACATATGCCTTATTTGAATACCTAATGAAGCAACTCCCACAATTTAACTTCTTGGTTTCAAATTCTCACTTGATATGGACCATATGACTCTAATAGAATTTGTTAGAGTTATCACATGCATGATTTAAGAAGTCTAACACCAAGTTGTTTCTTTAGTCCTAATTGAACCTTAGAAATTCACCTTTCAAAATAAGGCTTGTAAATTCATTATAATAGTCCCATTAGTGTCTACAATTCATATCCAGACCACTTATAGCTTTAGAATCATTGAAACAACTTCCTAAATACCAAAACCATATCTAGGCCAAGGCATACCTTAAAGAGAGCTTCTATGGAGTTTTGTGATTTCTCTTAGGAATTTAATGCATATGGAGGTTTCTTGGTTTCTTCCTAATTTAAATATGATCTTAGGTAGTTTAAAACATCTCCCTAGAGTTCCAAAATTTTCAAGATGCAACAAAAACCCTAGATGAGCCATAAGTCATTCTTTAGGTTCTTCATTAATTCTAATTGCATAATATTAATCTTTACCTTTTAAAACCCTTAAGTCCACCATGGTTTTACCCAACTCAAGCCTCTCACTAACCTCCCTTGTCTTGGCCAAATTGCACCAGGGCTAGAACTCCATCCATGCCAAGTTTTCCTAGCCTAAGTTACCATTTAAAAGTGCTTTAAATGAAAATTATTATGGTGCAATTGTTTTCCTTAAAGAAGCTTCTTCCTCCATGGGTTTAGCCACAAAACTCTCTCTTTTAGAAAATCAAAACTATCAAAAAAAGAGGAGAAGGAGTAGAGAAAGATTTATACTAATATCATAGGCAAATTTAGCACATAAGCTTACCTAGATGAAGCTTTTTCCTTTCTCCTTTCTTGCTTCTTCTCATGCCTCCTTGGTTCTGTTTCTGAGTGCTTTAAATTGGTTTTGATGTGTTGGTGGCATGGCTAACCTAATATAAGGGAGAAAGAAGGGTTTTTAAAACAACTACAAAATTCTTGTTATATCCTTTAACTTTAATCCTTTCGTTTGAACTCATTTTGAATCTTTTTTAAGAATCATCTTTTTCATCATAAAACAGAAATTCTATAGTTTATTAGAACTATTTACTTCCAAAATTTTGGGGTTTAGAATCCTCTCAAATATCTTGATTAAAGTTTAGGCTAATTGATAGTCTAAATTGCACATCGGAAGGGTTTCAACCATTCTAACATTTTCTATAATTTTCAAGTTCTCTGAAAACTCTAGTGAGTTCAATTTTAGCATTTAAAACTCTTTTCTTTAAATTTTTAAAATTTTGTTTAAAATTATGATTTTGCCATTGATTTTTTGTTCATTCTATTTAGTCATTTTAGCTTCAATTTTAGGCCTTTCTTAGTTTCTTAACCTTATCTACTCAATTTATTCTATTCTTTAGGGACCATTTCAGTTATCAAATTATAGGGTATTACATAGGAGGAATTCAACTTGCCTAGTTACTAAACTAATATACTTATGGATGCTAATTTTTAACTCTCTTGCTTTTCTCAAAAGGTGAATTGTTTCTCTTATTCTGCTTCAATCCTTAAATTAGAAATAAAAGATTTTCAACCTACCAAAAAACTAACACTCCAATTATCCCTTTGACCAAAAAAGAAATATTTTTTTTTCAAGATATTAACTCTATACTTTACTAGCTTTGTGGTTTTCTATGAAAGGTACTTTTTTTTTGTTTCCTATAAGTATCCCTGCATCCTTTGGGTGTGAGATTAATCTTATTTAGGGTACTGAAATTATCTTTTTATATAATTATTTAGGGTACTGAAACTAGCTTTGTGGTTTTCTATGAAAGGTACTTTTTTTTTTGTTTCCTATAAGTATCCATGCATCCTTTAGGTGTGAGATTAATCTTATTTAGGGTACTAAAACTATCTTTTTATATAATTAATTTTTCATAGGCTTGAACTTTTGACATTGTAAAAGTCCCTCAATCGTTGAGTTCAAACTTGTTTACCACTTAAGCCACTTTTTATGAGTTTTATAAAGGGTACTATTACTCATTTTGTAAGTGGATTCATTGAATACATGCTTTAAAAAGGTTTCATTCTTCACTTTTATTTAACTCCTTTAAAAATGAAAACGATATGTCTTTGATACTAAGAAATTCAACTAAATAAACAAAAAGAAGATTAAAGTGGCTCAAATTCATTCAAGCACATCTAGAAATTGGTGGATCAAGGAAGAGACATAAATATTTATTTACAGTAAAAGAATGTTAATACTTTGGGAAGACATTTATTTTTCTCTTCCTAGGTTGTGCTTTGCTCTTTTTAGGTTTTTTTGATTACTTCTTGACTTAAAATGATAATAACCATTAAGATTTTAAATACAAGTATATAATATGTTTTTCAATTCATTGAAGTCAATGGATAATTGACATTGTAGAAGTTGTTGTTTTTTTTAACTACTTGTGATTTCAACTATCAAGACTCTAAATTTTTTGTGGATATATGATTTTGCGGGAACATGTAAGCATTGTTTAATACCATATGTTGTATTAGAAAGGAAATTAGAATATATGAAATTTTCTTTGCTGTTATCTCAAGTAAACATTTATAATTCCATGTGTTGCATACTTTTAGTAAAAGTAGTTTAAAGGATAAACACTTAGTCTTGGCAAACACTTAGGGTTGATTGGTAGCATTTTGAAAATATAAATACTTATGATTATTATGGTATAATAGGAATATCATTTTTCCTTTAATTTTTGGTGTTTCTAAATTTATGTTCATGATCTATATAGTCTTACAACTCTTTCAAGAATATTTATGCTTAGAATGATTATTGTGTGAAGGAAATTTCTATATGAAATTATTAGAGAAAGAAGGAAGATACTTAGATGCAATATATCTTTCTTATGAAAATATAAAGAACTTAAATTGATTGTAAGCACATTTGAATTTTAGCTAGGTGAAAAAATATACACACAAACACAAAAAATATTGCTAATAGGTGACAACCATTTGAATAGAATTTAGTTTAGCAGATGATTCAAGATTTAGACAAAAGATTTATACCTTAACAGAAGAGGAAAATATGAAAAGAGCATAAGTGGATTTCACTGGATAGCTGCAATCTTTCAAATGGAATTTGTAGAGCACAAGGCCTAAACAATTTTTTAACCAAAATTATAAGTAGAATGTCTATCTCATAAATAAACCTACAGAGGTACCTACTAGAACATAAGTACCTCTAGAGGTTAACTTTTGGCTTATTCCACTACTATAAATTCCTTAATGATTTACCTTGCACCTAACTTGTACCCACTAAACCATTCATTGAATAAGTTTCAAAATCATTAAGACATTAATATTCTTCCTTGAGCTTTCTTCCATTGTAAAATGTTGGTCTCCTTGGGAAAGGAAGTGATGCATTTTCACTTGTCAACAAGGGTATAATATTTTACTTGGTTGAATGATCAACTACACTTTCTTCTACACATAAAAGTGCAATGTGAATACATCTTAACACTTAATCTTGAATGCATGAGTCTCTTAAAGGGGGGTCAACTAATTTTAGACCTAGACCTTCTTTCCATAGTTCCTAAGCTTGAGAGATGCATAAAATGTTTTTTTTTATAAGCTTAACACTATCTATGTATCATTTCTTCCATTATATGCTAAGTTTTAAGTTATGAAAAATTAAAATTGTCCAAAGGGTCAACTAGATTCTGTTTATTCATGATGTGGGTAAAGTGTAATTTTCCTTAAAAAAAATTGACAAATTACTGGAAAACATATTTGTCCTATTAAATTTGTAGAAACTATTGTTTCTTCTACCACTAACGATTTCAAGTGGTAAAACCCTAAAACTATAAACATCTAATTTGATAGAGAAAACTCCTTTCATGGCATATTCAGGTGACATGTAATCACATGTAATCACTACATAACATGGTGGAGAACAAAATGTATTTTAAGATTGGAATTGCATAAAAATGCATAAATAGGAAGATGATTTGCTGTATAAATTTACTCACTATTACCTAACAATCCTATTGGTATCTACTTTTGATTCTTATATGAAAATTCTGGCCATGCCAAAATTTAAAATTTTAGGATTCATATTGTCAACTAGAAGAATGTTATTATGTAATACCCTGAAATTAATTAAGAATAATTATGATTAATTAGAGAGTAATATTGGTTTAAGTTAGAAAATTAATGAAGAGATAAGGACATTAAATTAAGCCTTATAATTAATTTAATTATTGATTTGGGTTAAGCGTAGAAACCTAATCTTAACTTTAGGGAGATCCAATTCTATTTCTTAAAAGCCTAATATTTATTTGTGCAGACCCAAATGTTAATGGACCTTGGCCCAACTCTCATATATAACCCATGTTACCTTATAATCCATAGCCCAACAAGTATATGACTAAATTTATTTAGATTTTAGGCCCTTAGGTCAGCCCATAATCCATCTAAATATTAATTTTACTTTAGCACTCCCCTTCCATTTTACAAAAAATACAAGAAGCAAAGGGAATTTCGAAGGTCCAAAGAGGAGGCTAGGGTTAGCAGCAAAATTTCATCATTTCCCACTCCTAGAACAAGATTTAGCGAAGGTAACTTATATATAACTTAATCCTCTCTTCTTCCTCTTTAATTGGAACCAATTGGTTTCTCATTTAGAGCATTTTCATCTTCCATCCAAAACTGAAACTTGTTGTTTGGTATTTCCATAGTAGATTTTCGGAGGTTGAAGCTAGGGGTGTTACTAGATAAGTATAAATTCCTCATTTTGATACATTTTCTATTGGTTTAGGACCTGTATAGTTAATTTATAATATAGGTATTAATTTTGTCCAAATTTACCTAGAATTTGAAGTGATATTCTGAAGTTATTGGTGTGAGAACAATTAAATCTGAAATTGGAGACTTGTAATGGTTGGGTAAGTGTCCTTTAGGCAGCCATTAGTATTTTAATTCTTTGGGTACCTATTTGCTACTATAAATTGATAAATAGGAATGGTAATGGTCTGATTTTATATTCATAGGCTGAGTAGCATTGTTATTAGCTTTCAAGAAATTGCCTACAAGTGAGGTAACCGAGGTTTAATGTTAAATTTCATGTATATGTCTACTTTAATTTTATATTTGTTACACATGTATGATTTTGAATACTAAATGAATAGTTGGCTATCTAATATATTGTATTTGGACCTTGTGAGTCCATGGTAACGTTGTGGTACGGTTGTCACTAGTGCATTGCGCTTCGATCGAACACGGGTTATGATCAGACCCTTATATGCACTAAGTCCAAGTTGTACTCATTAGGGAGTTGATGCCGTGGACGGGCCTCTCCAAGTGTTAATGGCCTTTAATATGTGAAAATGTGATTGCCAGTATAGGATAGTAATAACTGATAGCCCAATTGTTTCATTCGCTGATATGACTGTTATTTCTTATGCTTATTTGATTAATTGCATATAGATTAATTAAATTGGAATATATGAATGAAATATGCCTTTGGTTACTGAAATTTGCATCTCACCCTATTTTATGGACCAACTATTTTAGATGAAGGTCCTTCGTGTAAGGATAAGGGGAAGCAAATGAATGAACATCTATGAGTTAAGACCATATGTGGGAAGTTTTGCACTTGGATGGATCTAATTTAGGATAGATGCTAATTTTTGTTATTCTATTGTATAGCATCATCATTGTGTAATTATGTTGTCAAGTGTAGATATTTTGTGTTTTGGTAAACATTGATGTAACTAATAAGGAGTTAGGCTCTTTACAATTTGGTGTCTAATGTATGCATTAGTATATATCTGATATGAAACCTTGTTAGCTGGATATATATATATATATATATATATATATAACTTGTTTCTTGTAAGCATGTTATGGTAGTATCATGAATGATAATGTTAGTAGATTATGAATCCTTTTGTTGTCATTAACTCATGAATCTGCTGATGTATGGAAGTTTGGTAAATAGATGAATGCCATTAGAGCCCTACAAATTAAGGTAGAGTAGCTTTAGAGTGTTACTAGAGGGAGAGTCGGAGCATATGGGATGAAATTTAGGGAGAAATGGTGTAGAAGAGGGTCATGCCACGGCCATAATGGGTTGAGTTGTGGCTAGGGGTCGGGCAAAGGGGAGGAACACTGCGGTGCGAGGTGTCACCGTGGCGCAAAATGAAAAAGTTACCCAAGAAGGATAACAGAAAACAATCTTACCGCGCCCAAAATTTTTAGTCGCGACATAGGTTGAGAGAATCAAGGAATAGGTGTTCCAGTAGCTAATTTCGTCGTAGCGTGAATCGAGAAATTTTCTACAAGAGGTTCTAGGATGTTTTTTCCACCGCAGTGAGAATCACGAAAATGTGAATAATAAGCCCCTAAGAGCACTCTACCACGGCACAGAAAACCCAAGCCACAGCACAAGGTGCGAAATTTCAGTTTTAAGTTACAATAGCCATTTATGCCACGTCGCAAGTGTACTAAGTCACTGCGAAAGTCCCTAAACTTGGTTTTTAGGTGCCAGTAACCAACTTAGCCGCAGCGGGGAAGGTCCAAGTTGCAGTGAATGTTCCCAAACTCCTATTTTTGATTTTAAAACCCTGAATTTCGTTATGTCAAAATTGTGCAATGACTTGGGAGTCTTTATATGAGGTGTTTATGAGTTGAAATCAGTAACAAGATGAATCAAAGGTCTTAAATAATAACTATAATCACTTGTGGATTTGATTAGTTGTGGTTGTTTAGCTAATGACCTTAATGATATCAAAGTTCAATTTTTTTTTTACTTTTTCCTATTTTAATTAATCATAATGACTTTAGACCTTGATTTGTGATTATTAATCATGCTATTAAGCCTAATCATAGTAATTAAGAATTGGAGTTGTTACACACTACCTTTCATATCTTTATGTACTACTTTGAGTCTTAAATATTTATGAAGATAAAGCAATTCTTAAGTAATTCAATTAATTATGTTGGAACGTCTTTCCCAATTTAGTAGCTTGCTATAAGTAGAATCTTCTTAATAAAAACATGAACATGAATAGCAATTAAGAAGTAGAAAAATATAATGCAAATAAGATTTTCTTTAGAAGATAGGGTCTTGCTTTATTGAGAAAAGTACTTGTTTCCTCACCAAATAGAAAGAAGTCTAAGCTTTGGTTAGGTGTGAATTCATAGTTAACATCCTCTCTTCTTTATGAATGTAGCAACCTAATAACTAAACAAGACTCATTTGTTGGAGTTCAGATATGAGAATTAACTCATTTTTAAACTAAATTGCTCCTTGTGTTGAACCTTTTAAAAGTCCTTTTCTAGCTATTTCTTCTCCTATTACAATAATCCTTGAAATGATTTTCAACAAGTTTTCAGTCCCATTAGGTACTAGTCATTAGAAAAAATTCAAGAAGGTTTTAAACAACTACTTTATAGGTCCTAAGTCCCCTTTTCCTAGCATGCTTTTTTGGTAAAAACGTGTTTGTTGCTGCCATGATTGATGCATAGCTGAAAACTCTTAAATCATTCCCCTTTTGTATGTCATTTTAGAGTTCATTAATAGTGGTATATCTATCAAAAGGCATAAAGTGGAGTAGTTCATTCTTCTCTTTACTTCTTTCATCCTTTGTGTGGATATGACACAAATCTTAATTTCAAAGAAGAATAGTTTTCATGACACGATTTTAAAAAAAATATGCTTTATAAGTTTATGGATGCATATACCTTGAACTTCAGATGTTTTCCTCCTCTAGATTTAGGTAGAAAATGCCAAGGTAGATTATGATTAGAATTGTTGCCATGGCAGAACCAATTTTTATCCACTTTTTCATATCTGCATTACATTAGCAATCTTGAAGTGTTGTTTAGCAATATTTCATAAGTAGTTTAACTTTTGCTTATACAAAATCAAGCCCCTTAGTTATATTTCTCTACAATTTCTATAGCATGTGATATCTTTTTAGTTCCACCCTAAACTATTAAATATAACTTGTTTTATAAGAAAGGATATGGGATGTTGCTCTTTTTAGAGTATAGAGGAGCTTGCATTTGGTAGTTGTAGTAGAAGATGTTTTCTTAGAAACTTAGGTAGTAGTTTGAGTGCTTCATAAGACAAGAAATTTATAAGAACTTTCCATAACTTTGGATCAATCTTATTATATCTAACATTGATTGCATAGGTAGAAGTGCTATTTGAAAAGTGAAAGTGAGGTTAATGACCAATGTTACATGTGTTGACACTTATTATATTAATATTTTTTAAAATTTTCATGGCCCTTTATCAAAATTCTTGTCTTGGTTAAAGGATATTTCGAAATGTGTTTATAAGACTCAGTGCTTTTGAAGTATTTTCTAAGACTAAAAGAATAGTTTTGTTTTGATAAATATATAGGAGATTCAAAACCATCTTTGAGTTGTAGTCATATAAACCTTTATGAGCTAAATGGTGCTAAGATGTTAATTTTTATATCACTAAAGATAAAATGTGCTATCTTCAAAGGCCCAAGGCAATATATGCATTCATTTCCTTTAAGGAAAGAAGTTTTGAACCCAAAGCAAGTAGCCTTGCAATCACTCTCTCCAAGATTAATGTTTGTGTCTATCACAAGAGAATCACCACTCACTAATGGATGATCAATATATCAAAACTTAATTTTGATTTTTGAATGTATCACTAGGTTTTAGTTGTTCCCACACCCTCACTATTGTAGCCATAGTAAGCATCAGCTCTAATAATGGAAAAATCACTTCCTCTTGTATCTAATAACTAAGCACCCATTGTGATTCATCATATTGACTTGTGTAACTAAAGGACTCTTCCTCTTCATTCATAACTTGTATTCATAAAATTGCTTAACTTCTTTTAGTATGTTCATAAGTCTCTTATTTTTTGTTAACCCACTTGCTACTTTATGAGTAATTGGCTTTTTCTTTGTTCCCATTCAAGCGTAAAGGAATTAAAAGCTAGGTTAGCATTAAAAATAGATACTGTAACAAACTAAGACTAACCAATTTTGTGATTAACTCCAAACTTTATATCGAGAAGCAATAAATTTAAAAGATGATCAAAATTTTGCCATAACACATTCTTTATAGCACCATTGGGGTGCAACTCCTGCGCCAAGTTTCTTGAATGACATTTTTAGTAAGTTGAGATTAGATAGGAAAATATTGTTAGCTTTATTAGACTAATGTGTCCCTTAAGATTTTTGGGGTTAACATCTCTAATTATAATGCCTATAATGGGTATAGTTCCTCATACCAAATGTAGCTTTAGTAAGCTATAGGGAATTAAAATTACATCCTTACTAATAGCTCAAGCTTTTGTGTAATGATAGATGCTTGCTCCTAGCAAATACAAGGTTATTGGCTTCATGTTTTGACAAGTAATTGTGAGAGCACTAGAGTACCCAAAGTTAGAACCTCATAAATGTTGGCTATAAAGTTGTTTCAGTTGGCAATTCAATCCTTATAACTGATATTAATGTTCGTTCAACTTAAATGGAAGTGTTTCTATAAGCTATAGCCAAGTAAATGAAGTTGAAGTATGATTCAATTGTGTCAAATTTTAAAGAGAGCTTGTGCAGAATTTAGGATGCTTGAGTGATCAAGCACATCTCCTAGCTTCAAATTATCTCTTACTATGCCAAGAGTAGTTCCTTAGAGACACAACCATGCAAAAATAGACAAGGTAACCATTACTACCATTGTATCACCTATATTGCAACCTTTTAGTTGACAAGGCAACATAAAGAATGCTTTGATTTCACTAATCTATTGAAGAAAGACTATATGATCTCTTTAACTAATCGCAAGTTAGTGACTATGTAGATGTATTTCTTAGAGAGATTCTTAAGAAGATATGGTGTGCATACATCAAGCTAATAAGAGATAGTTATTCAATGAGACCTACTTCCTATATCTTTAGTTTCATTTGTTATTTACTTGATATATGGACCAAATAGATATATAGGTTTTTAAGATAATTGTTATTAGATTTTTCAATAAAAACTTTAAACATGAATACTTTTGATAATAAATACAACATTGTGTTATTGAATTTTTTTTGTTTTAGAAAAATTCTTCATGTGCATTTGTTCAAGAATTTGATAACAAACATATAAAAATCTTATATTGGTGACAACTACCATAGCTTTATACAAAGTATTGCACTTGTGTTCTTTTGGTGAAAAAATATTGCAATTTGCTTTTAAAGTAAATTACATAAATCTTCAATGAATTTTGTTAGAATTTTATAGAATTCTCTCTATTTTCAAAATATACACACACTTCCCTTAAAATAGAAAGTAACTTACATACATCTCTCTTGGGTTTTTCTAAAATTACACTGGATTGCCATTTATTTTTAAAATATTTACAAACCTCTCTTGAAGCAAAGAGTAAATTACACCAATCTCCAATGAGTTTTGTTGAAACTATAGACCTCTCCTCTCAGTAGCTGTCAAAGTTCAATCTTTCTTCTATTGAGCTTCCAACCTTTTTTGAGAGCTTACATTGCCTTCAATACAAGTCCTCCACTACCTTTTTGTAAGTTTCAATGTATCTTTTCTTTCTCTCTCCCCCTCCCCCCTCTAGCACTTCAGTTCATAGAAACCCAATGAGGACTCAAAAGATATAGGGCATTTAAATTGACTTTGATTCTCTTTTTGTTACCTTCCTTTAAAGTTAATCTGTGACCTTAATCTCTAAGGTTCATCTAGGTGTAGGAATTTTCTATCAACAAATTGTTTTTCTATTGTCACTATCAGATAAAGCTTAATCATGATTTGTTTGGTAGGGAAATCATTTGAATAGTGTTTTTTTATTGTTATCTAAAGTCTCCATACATTTATGTTGAGAACAAATAAGTCACTTTCCCTTTTTTTGTCTTTCACGTTTCTTTTGGTATTTTAACCAATAACTTCTCTATTCTTCTAATTGGAATTAAGTTTAAAATTTGTTTCTATTTGTAAGAAAAAAATATTAGAATCTCTTGTTTCGAATAGCTTCATGTTCAAATCTTGAAATTTTAGACCCTTATTTCTTTTTCTTCTTTTATGTTTTTAAGCTTTTATTTTTCAATCCTCCTCTTCTCTAATTAGGTTCATCTAACATTACATATTATTGACGAGTAGATGATTTTATTGGAGAGGAAACAGATGTAAATGGGGCCAAGTGGCCTACCTCCCTATGTCTCTTTCCCTCTCTTACATGATTCTCTCTTAGATTGGAGAGAATTCATGTCTCATGTCATTGACTAACCTAGTACCATGCTTTTTTTTTTAATTGATGATAAGTTGAATGAATCAATCCTCCTATGTTTTGTTATGCCCCTTTAGTAGAAGGAGGTGGAAGGAAAAGGAGTAGGAATCTATTAAATAATCCCATTTGATGCATATTTTGCAAGATTGGAGAATAATTATTATGCCTAATTTATGCAAAGCCCATTATACCTTTGTTATTATTACATTTTTTCCACATTCCAATGTTATTTTTAAGTAGTGACATGAAATTTATTTTCCTATCGCATTTTTCCATTCTTATACTATTTTTGTTCAATCAAACATACAAGTCGAATGATAGTCCTACTCTTTTCTGTATCAACCAAACATAATTATTCTATTCTATTTATATCTTTATTTCCTTTCCATTATTTTCATATCTAGTAATTTTGTGTATTAAATGGGATATTAGTAATTAGCAAATTTTCATATTGACCTCAACATGGCATTGCATTTTTTTAATTAAATCTATTTAGGCAAATATAAAGGTTTACTCATTTCAATCACATCTAAAAAAAAAATAAGATATGCAACTTGCTTAGTGTAGTAAGGTGGATTTATTTAGTTGATCACCAACCTTTAAACTATATAACGTACTTATATAGATAATATATAAATTCATAACATTTTTCTAGTGTGTGTGTGTAGATAAATCTATAACGTACTTATATAGATAATATATAAATTTAAAGAATATAAGCTTTTAGGCTTTCATCATTTTTTATTTCTTTGAAATTAAATACTTGTTCTTTAACTTTGATTTTTATTTCATACAACATCATCATTGAGAAGTGAACTAATCCACACCAAAAGTAATTCACATGAAGGTCTTTGCTATACAATTATACAGCAAAAAATCTAGAAGATTTATCCAATCCCAAGTAAAATTAATGGGTACTAATATAATTAAGACTAAATAGCATATAACTTTCTTAAATTTTGGGTTATTTGTCAATAACCTCATAAACTTCAAAACTTGGCAATAAAATCTTTTAAACTTTTAAATTTATGCAAATAACCCTTAACCATTAGTTAGATTGTTATTTAACTAACAGAGCGTGATTTTTTAATAGGTTAACTGCATATGATCTAAACTTTAACGAGGTTATTTGCACATAACTCAAAATTTAAAAAGATTATCTACATAAAAAATAAAGTTTAGGGAGTTTATTATTATTGACATGTTATGCTCTTTTAATAAAATAATGGACTAACTAACTATAGGGATTATCTGCATAAATTTAAAAGTTTAAGGGAATTCATTATTAAGTCTTAAAGGTTAAGGGTTATCTTTAAATGACCCAAAGTTCTAGGGTTCTATGCAATTTAGCCTATAATTAAAATCCAAATATTTAACTATATTGAATCAAATATATTAATAGAAATTGAATATTTATTCTCCATATAACTATGAAGAGATGGACAAGCCATTTGGTGAATCAATAATAGGTCTTACAAGATATTTATTTCCTGCATTAGCACAATCTATAGAGAAAAATGCTAATTTCTTAGGTAAAGGAAGGTTTGCACTTTCATTTGTCAACATTAATGAAGCATCTGCCATGGTGGATTGATAAACTGCAAGTTCTTCTACACATAATAGAGTGATACTTGATCTTGGACAAACATATTTGATTATTGGATCTATCAACTCTATTGCTATAAGCATTAATCGTAACCAAGCCTGAGGTAAGATCAGTACCTTTCATGACCTTATTTGCCATGGTGGGTTGATCTTACGTTAAGCTTGGTAGCTTTGCACTGTACCAATTTTATTGGTCTATCAATAGATATATGAATTTGACTTAATATGAAAAGGCATGAATAAAAAATATTAGATCACTTGAAGAATAATAAATTTACAACAATGTTCATTAAATAGTCATTAACAATCACATCAAAACTTTTGTTTGAAGTTTATAAAACATTTGAGTGTTAGGAATGGCTAGTTACCCGAGAAAGGGGAATTGGATGTTTTAAAAATTTTAAAGCTAATAGATAGATAACCAAAAGATTTCTAAGATTAGGGCAATGTAAAAAGAAAGATAAACTTTGAGAATGAAGAACAAGCTTAATACAAGTGAGAAATCAAGAAGAATGTGGATAAATAGATTAATAACAGTTAGTTGAGTTTAACAAAATAAAAGAGAGAAAGGTAAGAAAGATCAAACACAATAAATTTATCCTGGTTTAGCTTATGCCATAAGTCTATATCCAGTTCCCAAGGTTAATCTTGAGATTTTCACTAAAAGAGCAAGATTTCAATAGGCACTTGCATTGCACTTACACTAAATGACTTAAATAGTCTTATAATTAAGGGTTTCCCTCTTTATAAAAGGTTTGCACCTAATACCCACTAAAGGAATCCCTATCCTTGAGATTTCAACCTCACTTTAGATCATAATGTGAGAATAATAATAAAAACTCTCTTAAAGAGTATATTTACAATTGAAATTGAACTAGAAGGAAAAGAGAGAGCAAGTTTTTATTATGTTTTTAATAGCATAGATCCCAATAGAGCTGTTAGAAAGAGGAAGAAAGTTAACTTATACAAAAATAATCATTTTAAACTTGCAAGTGCCTTTCCTATATTACTCTTGTCGACTGTCAAGTTACTAGTCAAATCAACTAGTTCTCAAATTCCTTTTAAAGAAAATTTGAAAAAAAGTGTGAAACTAAAGTAAGACAATCGACTAGTCTAAAAGACTAGTCAACTAGTCACTCACAATAGTTGACTACTTCATAGGGAGCAGTTAATTGGTCACTTATAAAATGACCAAGTCAATTTAAGCAGTAGATCAATCGATTGTTGTCTAAGGCTAATCAACTAGTCCAATCTTGAGTGTAACTTGTGCTTATTTGGACAACACTAGTCTGTCACAGCATCTAGTTGACTAGGGATCTTCTAGAAATCCTTAAAAAACTTTATTAAGACTTTTAAATTTAGATAATTTTAAGTCTTTCATAAAGATACTTTTAAAACATATTTTTATAACCCCTAAAATTTCTCAAAGCCTTTTAAAATTAATCCTAGGTCTTACACATAGCTAAATTAATATTCTTTGCCTATAATGGTGAGCTCAAACTTAGTGAAATCCTAAAAAATTCATCCAAGTTATTTGTTATCGTCAAAATTTTCAGTTTAGAGCATGGGGTTCACATTAAGAACTTGAGAAAAAGGTTTGTCCAAGCTATGACAAGAAATAATTACCTCACATACACCAATGGTATTAATGGTCTTCATTTAAGCAGCTTAAGCTTTGATTTCCAAGTAAACTAACTTTCAAACAAGCACTATTTTCCTTTATTGCAAACTATTCTACTTCATCTAAGTAATCATCAACTTTAGCTAGTATTAATACCTTATAACACAATAAACATGCCAATAAATCACTATGTTAAAAGATTTGAGTAGATCCATAACAACACATATCATTCTAAGTAAAATATATTTTTGAGGTAAAGGAAAAGACATTATCTATCTTTTTTTTTATGAAAATTATCTTGCAATAAAAAATATTCTTAATTTTTAAAGTTAGATTCCTATCGGACAACCCTATAATTAGCAAAATATACTTAAAGTTAGAGTCCAAATGAAAATAGATTCACAAAAATAAATAAGGAAGATAGGCAAATAAAACAAAGAATTAATTAAGGTAGGTAAAAAGATAAAGTTACAAAGTCTAAAAAGCACAAGATGAAAAGGAGACTCACCTAAACTTTTTGTCTGTATCAATTATGCCAATTTCAATATTTTTGCCTGAGATTTATCCCTCAAACCTGGAAAACACAATGCAAACAAATAATTAAAAAAATTCTTAAACATAATGACTAATACCAAACATGAGTTAAAATACAATATAGGCTATATAGTAGGCAAGAATTAATTAAAAAAAGGACACTAGGCAATCATTGCTCCCTCTATATTTTTAGATCGAAAACTAGAGAAGCTTGGGATTCTACAACAATAAATCCAGCTCATAGTTTAGAGATGTATATTTGGTTATTGCCAAGATCACTACTATCAATTTTGCTAAGACAATTAGGATGGTATAAAACTCAAAGTGTCCTTATCTAAATCAAATTAGCCAATCTTTGACATGTATTCATTTTCCAAAAATTGTAGCTATGAAATACTAGAGCCTAGCATGTATTCTACGGTGGGGAAAACTTAATTTGAGAAAAGAAAAAGGAAACAACAAATTGATATGAAATGACTTTTGGACAAAATGGATAATAAACATTTGAAATACAATAGAGAGAGTAAATAAGAAATATAGGTTTTGTTCTCTTATTATTGAAGCATGATATGATACTCATATATAACCAATTATTAACCATGTCTTAGTCCAAAAAGGAGCCAACTACCTAATGTTTTAATAGGTTAAAATTCTTATCCTAATAAAACATATATAGTCAACTAATTAATTACAAAAAGAAGAGATTAAAGAACATGAAAAAAGAATTTTCTAAAGAAGTTGTTTACTCCTTGTGTATCAGCTTATTAGCGTGCTAAATAACATGTGTATCACCAACACTCCTTTTCAAGTTAGGAGGTAAATGTTCTTCAAACTCAACTTAGAACTTAATTTTTCAAATTTGGATCTTGCCACTACCTTTGTTAATAAGTTAGCGACTTGTAAGTTTTGGGAAAATAGAAGACTTCCATTAATCCTAAATCAATCTTCTTCTTAATGAAGTTTTAGTTGATGTCAACATGATTTGTCCTATTATAGTGGATAAGATTTTTTATTATACAATAGTAGCTATATTATTGAATATAACCTTAATAGGTTTTTCAAATGACATTTTTAACTCTTAAAAGACCCTTTTAATCTATATTCTTTCATACATACTTAAGGCAAGTGCACAAAACTCTAGCTTTTGCATTGCTCCTTGCAACAATTGATTGCTTCTTGCTTCTTCATGTAACTAGATTGTCCTATACAAAGGTGTAATACACAGTTGTAAACCTTTTATCTATCATTGAACCTACTCAATCTGTATCAGTGTATATTTTAATGCCTTTATGTTCCCCTTTCTCAAAGAATAGACCTTTATTGGGTGTCATATTTAAATATCTCAAAATTCTTTAAATTCCTTCCCAATTATCTACTTGGCTTGTTCATAAATTGATTAACTATACTCATAGCAAAATTGATGTTAGGGCATGTATGAGAAAGGTAAATTAACTTAACTACCAACTAGTGGTATCTCTTAGTATCTATTGGTATCCTTTCCTTCTTAAGACAAAGTTTGTAGTTGACTTCCATTAAGGTATCTATTGATTTGCACCCTAGTATCCCTATTTCTTCTAACAAATCTAGAGTATGTTTCTTTTGATAGATAATAATACCCATTTTTGTCCTCATTACCTCCATGCCTAAGAAATATCTTAGGTATCTTAAGTATTTTATTACAAATATAGTAGCAAATGAGCTATTGAGTCTAATGATATCTTTCTCATAGTCTCATGTGACAATAATGTCATCCACATATACTATTAAGATTGCGATTCTCCCTTTAGATGCAAATTTAAAGAATAATGTATGATCAATTTAATAATGAACATAACCAAGTCCTTTAACCACATTAGTGAACCTATTGAACTATGCCTTTGGTGACTACTTTCAACCATATAAGGGCTTGTGAGGTTTACACACAATATTGGCAGTGTTTTTAGATTCAAGTCCTAGTGGATCCTCCATATACATCTTTTTCTCCAGATTTTCATTTAGGAAGGCATTTTCACATCCAGCTAGTGGAATGGCTAATCTAAATTGGCTACAACGGATAATAGTATTTTCATGGTGTTAAACTTTGCAACTACGACAAATGTCTCTTAGTAGTTAATATCGTAGGTTTGAGTATATCCTTTAATTATAAGTTTGGTTTTGTGCCAATTAATATTTTTATTTGAATTATATTTGATCACAAATACCTACTTATATGCCACAGGCTTCTTACCTGATGGTAGCTCAGTCATTTTCCAAGTTTCATTCTTTTTTAGTGTGCATAATTTTTCATTGATAGCTACTTCATTTAGGTTTCTTTGTTGCCTCAAAGAAACTTTTTGATAGTTTTTCACTAAAAATATTAGTAAAACATGTAGAAAAATATGGAAATAATTTATCATAGCAAATGAAGTGATTCATAGGGTATTGAGTGAGTGATTTTATTTCTTTCCTTAAGGCAATAAGAACTTCTAAATCTCCTTCCATTTTAGTACTTGACATGGGAGAGGATATTGGTCCTTGTTGTGTGCATTGTTCCTTCTCTTCATATTATTGTTTTATGATTCATTCTTCCTTCGTTTGTTGTTTTATAGCCATTGGTTTTTTTCAATGCTACTTTCAATAGATAAATTTTTTTTCCCTTCTTGGATATGCTTTGAAAATTGTATTGAATAGGACTTCTTTTTGAGGCATCAAATTAGGACTCAAGTCCATCTACATCATGTTTTGTATCATGGAAGGTCAAAAAGTTGCTGTGTGGGTATTATTTAGGTCCCAAATATGGCTTATGTAAGACTAGGATAAGGTCTACCCATATAATTTGTATTAGGGCCGAAATCATAGTCAAATATTACCCAAAAAAAAAGAGATATTACAATGATAACTTAATTACTAATAAAATAATCGTGGTTAAATTTGACTTTAACTATAGTTAAAATGATCATGATTAAGACTATGACTTAACCACATTTATCTACAATTATAACTAAATCTAATAATTTAATGATAATTTATATTAACCGTAATTAAATCTAGACTTAATCTATAATTTTCACCTATATTTAAATCTCATGGTCATTTAGCCATGACTTATGATAAATTTGTGATTAAATACAAACTTAATCATATTTTTATAAAATTATGATTAAGTCTCTTTGTAATTTAACTATAGTTACAATATAACTAAGGTTAAACATTATTTTAACCATGGTTATCCATCGAACCATGGTTAAAACCTTTAATTAACCCCGTTGAAACTCGACAGCCCTAGCTTTTACAAACCATGGTTAAAACCTTTAACTAACCCCCTTGAAACCCGACAGCCCTAGCTTTTACTTTGTTCGCAACCCAAAGCCACGCGTTACCCCTCAGCCTCTCTGCTTCTTTTCTTTAGCGACCAGCGTTCAGCTGTTACCAACGACGACGGAGCCTCCAGCAGCCGTCACCAACGGCGACTAGGACTTTATTCAAAGCGGAAGGGTACACTCCTTCCTCCAGGAGAAACCATAATTGGAGGTACACTCCCTTCGCGGACTGAAGAAAGAAAAAAAATAGATGGATTCTTTTGTTTCTTGGGTCTTTTCCTAAATTTTCTTTTGATTACCTTGAGTATGTGTGCTTTTCTTGACTAAAATGGGTTAGTTTTGCTTCTAAAGTCAAATTGCTGAGACCCAGTAATTGATTGATGTTATAGGGAAAAACCCATGTGAGTATTTTGATATTCGAATGTGCTAATGAAAGAGTTCAGATTTGTCATTTCTTGATTTTTGTTCAATATGTCGCTTAAATCAACCCCGTTATGGAGTGAAGAATATTAATAATTAAATGTTGTTCCTGAAATTCTATTAGAGTGGATTAAATCTGATTTTTGGTTGGGTTGGTTTTGTTTGTCTCATATGCTATGTAACTCCTTTCTCACGCATGCCCCTTTTCTCTGTTCTACTGCTCCTGATCCCCTAAACGCAGGAAAGTCATTTTCATTGTTTGATTAATTGATGGCGGCCAACATTGATTAATTGATGGGTGCTGATTGCCGAATTAATATTTTTGTACACTGATTTGAATGTTTAGTTTGTTACACCTCGTCTGGTCTGATTATAGTTGTTGGTTTGGTCTGACTCTAATTGTTGGTCTAGTTGGATTTTAGATTGCACATGAAATAAGTATTATAATTTTGCTATTCCATCTAAAAAGGAATTTTTGGTCCCCTTCACAAGATAGAATCTGTGGTTCTGATTCTCTTATCTATAATCGGTTTAGCAGACAAGAGGTAGGTATGATTAAAATTGATAACCCAAGTGCTTAAAATAAAGACAAAACAAGCGAAGAGAAAATAAATGAATTGAGATTCGCTAGCTTCTTGGTGTGAGGAAGGGTTTAATAACTCTAATTGGTTCTCCAAATTAGTTCAAAACCAATATAGAAAAGCAAGATATACTAGCAGGAAACCAATTTTGCTATTCCATATTGGTTTTGAACTAATTTGGAGAACCTAGTGGAGTTATTAAACCCTTCCTCATACCAAGCAGCCAGTGAATCTCAATTCATTTATTTTCTCTTCTCTTGTTTTTTCCTTATTTTAAGCACTTGGGTTATCAATTTTAATCATAACTACCTCATTTGCTAAACCGAACAAATACTACCCATATAATGGAATTTGCAATTCCAACAATTTATAGATAATAAAATGAGAACGTCTTACTCTGAATCTCATCTTCCTTCCTCCGTTTAGTATATTTAATGTTAGTTTGTTTGAAGGGAAAAGAGATATGCAAAAAATAGTTATATACCCACACACTAAAATGCACATGACTTCCATGGGTTATGTGCATAGAACCCCTTGAGGTTCAAAAAGTGACACTCAACTTTTCTGAACTCTTAATTTTATGCAGGAAACTTTCCTCCGTTAATAATTATACAAAATCACTAATGGAAGTTGCCACATTAGACCCAACTTAGACACATGGCAGATGACATGGATTGAAGGGCAAAATAGTCAATATCCCATCCCACAAAATGCAACATATCAACTATTTTTGCTCAAAATGTCTAAAGCACATTCTGCACTTCCCCTTTGGTCTCCATCTTGTAAGAGAAGGCCAAATCCCTTGGGTTCGATATCCCATCCTACAAAGAGCATGATGGAGGGGAGGGGAGAGATTATAATGGAGGGGAGGGGAGGTGTTTTAATGATATGTTGTTTGGTTGATTTGGAGGGGAGAGGAGAGGAGGGGAGGGGAGGGATTAATGGACAATTATACCCTTATGATATTAGAATTTATTTTTTTTTGTTTTTAAGATATTTTTAGAAAAAAAAAGTTTTTTCCTATTTTTTATTATAAAAAAATATATTTTTTTTATTTTTATTCAAAAATATTTTTTATTTTTATAAAAAATTATCTTGAACCCTATTAAAAAAATAAGATCTATATTGTATTTGAAGTAAAAGCAAAGTAGGGGCAATTTGGTCAAACAAAATTAAAAAATTTTTCTCCTCTCCAAAAACCCCCACTTTCTTTTGGAGGGGAGGGGAGTCAATATTTTGCCTCCCCTCCCCTCCAATTTTTTCATACCAAACAAGGGGGAGAGCTCCCCTCCCCTCCCCTCCCCTCCAAGACCCTCCAACCAAACACTACCTTAGAGAAGGGCAAAAATGAGTTCAGTTCAAGGAAGGAGAATAAGTTTGCCCATCCACACATCTTGCACATCCCTTTTGTTTGATTTCTGATGCCATTATCCGTGGGAAGGTTTGAGGGAAAGTGATTTTGAGGTGGCTTTCATCTACCGTGCTCCTTCTTTCTTATCTAGTTATCCTCTTCTTTGTTTTATTTCCTCTTCTTCCATTGTTATTGCTGATTGTCACCTATATGTAGTTGGTTATGGTATACAATTTTTTTTGCTTTCACGAAGCTTTCTTTAGTTTGTTTTGAGTTGAAGGCACTTCTATATCCTACCAATATTGACTTCAGTGACTTGTCTGATTCTCTAAAACGTGCAATTTGGTCAGTTTCAACAAGCATACAAGTGGGAGCCATTGCATTATATCAAATTATGTATCTATGTACCCACCTTGTAAGAAGTTCTGTATTGTTTTTTTTCCTGGTTAGAGAATCAGAAGCCAATATCTAATCAATTGAGCCGAATTTGCACTCACTATTTTCAAGTCTTTTATTCTTTTTCTGTGTTGAGTTGATGTGGAAGTATGATCATGTTTGAAAGATGATTGTGATGTTGGAATGAAGATTGTGGAAGAAGAGAACGAGTGAAGTTGCATTTTTTGTTTCTGGAACAATGGACAATGAGTGGAGATAAGGAAGGAGGAAACTGTGCTTTTGAGAAAGACGAGCTGATATGCTGTGTTTTTTGAGATGAGATATTGACTATCTTGCTCCTCAATCCTTGTCATCTACCATGTTTCTAAGTTGGACTTGATGTGGCAACTTCTGTTTGTGATTTAACAGAATCATCAAGGGAAGGAGATTCTCTGTATAAAATTGAAAGTTCAGGGAGGTTGAGTGTCGCTTTTTGAACCTCTAGGGGGTTTTGTGCACATGACCTAAAGTCTAAGGGGGTTGTGTGCATTTTAGCTTATATATATAAGACTGACATGTGTCTAACTATTTGAACTCTGTGTGTGCGCACACGCATGTGCGTGCTAATGGTTGGCAGTGTTCGATATTGATAATTCATATTGGATTAGATACTCAAAAAAATGAAAATTTGCAAGATTCCTATAACTTTGCTAATTGATTGCTTGGTGAAGCAGATCCACAGCTGATTTGGCTGCCCGAGAGTATAACAAAAGAAAAAAAAAATGCCTCTTTACGATTGTATGCTTCTATTCAAGCCCCATATAAGGAAGGAAGCTCTCATGGATTTGGTTGCTAGGGTGGGAAAACATGTTTATAGAAGAAATGGAGTCCTCACTGATTTGAAGTCTTTTGGAACAGTTCAGTTGGGCTATGGTATTAAAAAGCTAGATGGCAGATATTATCAGGTGAGTTTTGATAATTCATGATGTTGCAATGATGGTGTATACATTATATGTTTTTTTTTTAAATACTTCTATAAATATTTCTTTGTATAACATATATTGATGTAGCCATGTAGGCATCGCATGTTTGCACTGAAGTTCCATTTTGAACCTAGAGAACTCAAGAGTGCAACTAATGTTGTCATTTTGTTATATGATTTGAAGATCATAGCAATAATATAATCAATTAAATCCTATTGCTATTTTAGATTAATGAAATAATTAGCCAATCCATATGGTTAAATTTTAGGTAAGATGAGTTCAGACACAGTATTGACGTCTTAAACTGCGTGACTTTTTTGCCTTTTACCTGTTAGTCTCATTTAAGTAACATAACTACTTGTGAGTTAGTGATGTGTGGTCGAACCACCATTTTTAGGAGAATTCTGATGGAAACCGGAATACAGAGCTAGGATTATATGTAAAATATGCAGAAATACACTTAATAGGCAAATCTAGTGTTGGAATGGGCCGAGTCCTTGGGCCCATTTTATTCAGAGCTTCCTTATTTATTTTTCTGTGTATTTATCCCTGTTTTTATATCTTTCCTATTCTGTTTTGATTCCCTGTTAGTTTCGTCCTGTTATTTAGGCACTGAATAAGGGATTAGACTTACGGTTGATTATTCCCATCTCCTATATGTATCGAAAGACCTTCAGCAAATAAAGCATGAAGACTTAACCCATAAATCTTCATGGTATCAGAGCCTGTGACTTGATGAAGTCTGGGCGAGTCTCGTTCGGCACCATAGGTGCCTTTATCGTTGGCGAAGATGACTTTTCTTCTCTGCTGAGTAGTGTTGGCCCGCAAAACATGGCAGTCGAAGGTTCTATGACTAACGATGTGGCACAGCAGTCCCTCTGTACCTGCGATATTGCACAGAAGTTTTTCTCTGGCAACAGCACCGATTTCCACTTATGGATACTCCCCTGTCATGGTATCGCAATGTTTGAACGAGAACAACTATCTTCTTTGGTCTTGGAACATGCTGATGTTCATCAGAGGCCGTGGAAGAGAGAAGTATCTCACAGGGGAGGCAGCTGCGCTAGACATCAATGACCCCACGTATGAAAGTTGACTATCAGAAAACAACACAGTAATGACTTGGCTAGTAAACTTCATGACTCTCGAAATTAGCAGCAACTACATGTTAGCCACCACTGCCAAGGAAATATGGTAATCAGTGAGGCGAACATATGCTGTCAAGGAGAACATAGCTGTTGTTTTCCTAATAAAAAGGCAACTTAGAGATCTAAAACAGGGGGGAAAAGATTGTCACTCAGTTTTATACCTCCCTCATGCGCCTTTGGCAGCAGATTGACCTTTATGAGATATATCAATGGACTTGCCATGCAGATGAGATATACTACAAACCGGTGGTTGAGCGAGAGGTCTTATGAATTTTTATTGGGGCTGAGTGACAGGTTTGAAGAAATCAGAGGAAGGATAATGAGCATGAAGCCACTGCCATCACTTGAAGAGACTGTAAATACAGTCAAATGTGAAGAAAGTAGGAAGGAGTTAATTCAAGGCACTCTTCTCACACAAATATCTGAGACCTCAGCCATGATGGCTAGAGGACACCAGATCACAGATTAGAGCTGGAAGAAGCCTACAAAGTGGTGTGAACATTGCAACAAGGGTGGATACACTAAAGCCAATTGTTGGAAAATCCATGGAAGGCCACCAAGCAACAAGCAAGGAATTAAAATTGAAAATAGAGGCTTGCTTGTTGGTGCAGAGACAAGTAAAGAAGTTCTTAACAAAGAAGAAGTATCAATTCTAAAGAGGTTGTTGGAGAAACACAATCTTCAAATCTCACAAAGTGAGAAAAATTTCTCTTCCCTTTTTACTCACTCGGTGACTTTGACTCAAGCAGGTATACACCTTATCACTACTCTTTACATTATAATTCAACTTGAGACTATCTGGATAGTGGATTCATGAGCAACAGATCACATAATTGGGTTTGAAGCAGCCTTTAGCAGTCTTGAGTATTGTTCTACCTATACTAATGTTAAAGTGGCCAACGGTACCTATGCTAAGGTCCTTGGTGTGGGTACTGTAACCATATCTGAAACAATTGAATTAAGGGATGTATTGTATGTTCCAGAGATTAAGTGTAGCCTACTCTCTGTTAGAAGAATTACAAGTCAATTGAAATGTAGCGCTAACTTCTCTAATGTTGATTGTGTTTTTTAGGATTTGGCTCGGGGAGAATGATTGGCAATGCTAAGGAATGGGAAGGTCTCTACTATTTAGAAGCAAAAAGGAATAAATGTAGGAGAGTTGATGTTCTTTCTGCTGTTTCAAATAATGAGATTATCTTATGGCATTATAGGTTACATGAAGTCTTAGTTACATGAAGCATTTGTTTCCCAAATTGATTAATAAAATTGACTCTTCCTCCTTCCATTGTGAATTTTGTCAACTAGCCAAGCATGTAAAAGGTCATTATCCCATACATGTTTATAAACCTTTTCAACCTTTTTCATTGATCCATAGTGACATTTGGGGTCCTTCTAAGATTTCAATATTATCTAAGTTCAGGTGGTTTATTACCTTCATAGATGATCATACCCGAATTACATGGGTATTTCTAATGAAAGAGAAATCAGAAGCATTGCAAGTTTTTCGAAAATTTCATGTTTTCATAAAAAATCAGTTTGGCTCATCCATTCAAATCCTTTGAAGTGATAATGGGAGAGAGTACTTAAGCTTCAATTTTCAACAATGTCTTAATGAGAATGGGATACACCACCAAACCTTTTGTATCAATACCCCACAACAAAATGGGATAGCTGAACATAAAAACTGACATCTCCTAGGAGTATCTAGGGCCCTTATGTTGACCAACAATGTTCCAACCACCTTTTGGGGAGATGCTCTACTCACATCTACTTAATTAACCGAATGCCATAAAAAACATTACAGTTTCAGACACCCGTTCAAAAACTCCAAGAACTTTATCCCACTTCACATCTTGTGTCTTCCATCCCTCAAAAAGTCTTTGGGTGCACTATTTATGTCCATAATAATTTTAGGGGGAAATTGGACCCTAGAGCTGTAAAATGCATTTTCTTAGGCTACTCATCCACTCATAAAGGTTACAAGTGTTACTCTCCTGTCCTTCACAAATATTTTGTAACCATGGATGCCAAGTTTTATGAAAATGTGCCATATTATCCCAAATTACCCATTCAGGGGGAGAAGGGAGAAAGTGAATGGTTAATTTGCAATGATTTTATATCTGTACCAGACAATATCCCACCTGTCTCTCAAATGTCACTTGAATTAGATTATGGACCACCTGAACTTCTACCCGCACCTGAACTTCTAACCCTTGAGACTACCTCACCTAGTAATCACACCAAAGTACCCGAAACAGACCATGGCAGTTTGGACAATCAAAAACACATGGATGTAACTAAGACAAGGGTGGAACTACCTCAAATGCAGGAGATAAAAACATATACTAGGAGAAACAAGGGCACAAATTAGCAAGATAGTGTAAGTAGAGAAGAACTCATTCCTGAGCAAAACCAAGAATCCAACCAGGAGACAGATCCTGGAGATCTCAATTGGCCTATCGCATTGAGAAAAAGGAAAAGGTCATGTACTCAACATCCTATTGGTAAGTATGTATCCTATGAGAAATTGTCCTCTAATTTGAAGACTTTTGTTGCAAGTGTGTCAAAAGAAAAATTGCCAGAAACTTTCCAGGAAGCTATAATTGATCAAAGATTGAAGGAGGCAATACATGAAGAGCTGAGAGCTCTAGAGAAAAATAAAACCTGGAAGGTAACAGACCTGCCTAAGGGTAAGACTATTGTTGGGTGCAAATGGGTGTTTACTATTAAATATAATCCTGATGGGACAGTGAGTAGGTACAAGGCTAGACTGGTTGCCAAAGGTTTTACACAAACTCATGGCATAGACTATCAAGAAACCTTTGCACCGGTAGCAAAACTCAATACCATCAAGGTTTTGTTGTCCCTTGCAGCAAATTTGGATTGGCCCCTATATCAACTGGATATGAAGAATGCTTTCCTGAATGGAGACCTAGAAGAAGGAGTCTATATGGAAATATCACAAGGTTTGAGAAATCAGAATAACAATGCAAAGGTGTGTAGATTATTCAAATCCTTGTATGGTTTAAAATAGTCTCAAAGGGCTTGGTTTGAGAAGTTCACTCGAGTTGTTAAGCAGCTTGGATATATCCAAGGTCAAACAGATCACACTCTGTTTGTTAGATATTATGGAGGTAAAAGCTCAATACGCATTGTATATGTGGATGACATTGTAGTAATAGGAGATGATGTTTCAGAAATGGAGAAATTAAAGAGGAACTTGGCAGCTGAGTTTGAAGTCAAGGATCTAGGAAAGCTCAGATACTTTCTTGGAATAGAAGTAACTAGATCTAGCAGTGGAATTGGTGTGTCTCAATGAAAATACACACTTGATCTATTGAAAGAAATAGGAATGTTGGGAACCAAACCTGTAGAAACTCCTATGGAAACAACTTACAAATTGAATATGAAACAGGAAGGGACGCCAGTGGATAAGGAGAGATACCAGAAATTGGTTGGGAAACTCATATATCTGTCTCACACTAGACCTGATATCATTTTTGCAGTAGGTGTTACAAGTCAGTTTATGAGCAACCCTCGGGAAGAACACATGGATGCAATTTATAGAATTCTGAAGTACCTGAAAATGACACCTGGAAAGGGACTTCTATTTGCCAAAGGAAACAATAGAAATGTAGAAGTGTACACCGATGCTGATTGGGTAGGGTCCATAATTGACCAAAGATCTACAATGGGCTATTGTACCTTTGTTTGGGGTAACCTAGTGACCTGGAGGAGTAAGAAGCAGCCAGTGGTTGCAAGAAGTTCTGCTGAAGCAGAATACAGGGCACTTGCTCTAGGAATTTGTGAGGGAATGTGGATTTTGAGGCTGATGCATGAGCTCAAAATGACAATAACTACTCCCATTAAAGTGTGGTGTGACAATATGGCCACTATTGGAATTGCTCAAAACCCTATACATCATGAAAGGACAAAACATGTTGAAATTGATCGACACTTCATAAAGGAAAAAATTGATTCCAAGATAATTGACTTATCCTATATATCTTCAAACTTATAGGTGGCTGATGTTATGACTAAAGCTCTACCAAGAGTCAAGTTCGAAGAGCTAAGAAGCAAGCTGAGAATGATTAATATCTATTCTCTAGCTTGAGGGGGAGTGTTGGAATGGGCTGAGTCCTTCGGCCCATTTTATTCAGAGCTTCCTTATTTATTTTTCTATGTATTTACCTCTGTGTTTATATCTTTCCTATTCTGTTTTGATTACCCGTTAGTTTTGTCTCGTTATTTAGGCACCGAGTAAGGGATTAGACTTATGGTTGATTATTCCCATCTATATGTATCGAAAGACCTTCAGCAAATAAAGCATGAAGACTTAACCCATAAATCTTCATCTAGTAATACAGTGAGTTCCCCTAGTTATTGAAGACATTAGGAATCTTCCTAAGACTCTCCATATTCCTTTTCCACATCCTCCCTCTTCATCCTTTTAAACCTCAGAAAATATCCCCAAAACTATCCAAAACATTTACCACTCAAACTACCCAAAAACTGACCAGAACAGTTATATAACCACCCTAAATTGCCTAAAGCTATACAAACAATTACATAACCACCTTCTACTCCCTAGAAACTACCTTAAGCAGTTATGTAATTGTGGGTTCATTGTTACACGCCCCTCCATAATGCACTTTGTCCTCAAGATGTGAACAAAGAAATGGGGATCCCATCAATACCTGGTCCTTGAAGCTTCACCTTGCCCTCAGGGTGAAAATTAGAAGTTGTGACCAGTTGCTTCTTTCCCTTAGAACTTTGCTCTACTTTCCTTAGAAAAACAATCCAGTAGCTTCCAGAATACCAACCAGCACCATGACCTCTTGCTCTCTGATTTTTCTTCTAAATTTATTATATTGGTGGTAATTAACCTCATGGTTAAATTCTTAGAAATTTCAGTGGCATGGTTAGAATTTTCATTTTCTTCTTTTGCAATTTGTCCCCCTTTTCATCACCAGTATTATCTACATTTATTTCTTTCCATCACAGACCAAGATGGGTGCAAGTTCTCTTTCTTCCTTCTCACCCATGGGATGCTGGAAAACTTCATCTCTTGTACAATTCCTTCTCCTTTGGTTCCTTCTGCTGGACCATAATCTAAAGACTGGGGAAGCTCTAATTGTTGGTTTTTGGCAAGTTCCTTCCCTAATTCTCCTCTACTTCAAATCTTCCCCCAATTAGGCTTCTTCCTGTTTCTTCTCTTTTCCTTCCAATTTATTCACACAGCCAAAATTCTTTTCTGAATTTTGCCAGCTCCTTTCTTAAGTCTTGGCAAAAGACCCTTCTGACTTATATCCTTTATCACTGTTCCCATCTTGCTTCTCATTACCGCAAAATCTCTTTCCAACCCTTCTAATATACTCTTCACTCACGTTCTCCATGTCGTAGACTGTCACTGCTTTGATATCAAATTGATGGGAACCCGTATACAGAACTAACAACAAATGTAACATATGCAGAAATACACTTACAAATAAGCAAATCTAGTAATACAATGAATGTCCCTAGTTATTTCAAGACACTAGGAATTCTTCCTGACACTCAGTATTTTTCCACACCCTTCCCTCTCTTCGTTCTTTTGAACCTCAAAAATAACCCCCGTCCCCAAAAAAAAAAGGTTCTGATAGAACCCAACTTTCTCTCTGTTATTTATATAAATTCAGAACTGAAATTCTTTCTAAACAAGTGAAAATGAGGAATTAGCAATCCTGAAATTTACAAAGGAAGAAAGAAAGACAAAATAGATGAAAAGAAAATTCTGTTGCTTGGCTTTCGAGAGGCCAGACGCACTCCCCACGGAAAACACGATTCTGCCTACCTTCTTGATTCTCACAAATCTCTCACATATATCCCTCCTCTAACCAACTCTCTCTCTCTCTTTCTACCAGCTCACCCTTCCTTGTATTTTTTTTGGGTTCTTTATGTTATTTCCTTAGTAAGCCCTGGCCCAATGGGCGTGGGTCCATCATTACCTGCCCCAACAAGATTCATCTTGTCCTCAAGGCAAAAATTAGAAAGACCCCCCCTTAATAACTTCCAAGTTTTACCACATATTGCATATTTCTAGCATCCCCTTCCATTCAATTGGCACTATCACATCCTTAGACTGTACTTGAAACTCCATTTCCTTAACAATCACCATGTTGAACAGAAAATTTTTTCCTCCACATGCAAACATAGTATAAGAATCATTCTTTGATAGTGTTCTATAGGAAATTGCTTCTTCAAAATGATCTAGGATATCAATAGCCATCAGAAGGCCACTATTTGGTCGCCAATGTTGTGGAATAACACTTACTATGGCTCTTCCACTAAAATTCTGCTCACTTCTACTCCATTCCCACAACTTTTGAATTCCTTCTGAACCAAGAACCATAAAAGCAACACCAGAATTTACATAAAGAAGACAAGTAACCTTGTTAGCGAAATTGGTTACTAGAAACTAGAACCTATTGGACACAACATCTGAGTTTCTTTGCTTCCCTATGCTTCTAGCTGCAGGATCAGCATCTATACCATTAAGAACATGGATATTTTCCTTACCCCTAAGGTTTACATCAGGAAAGCATGCTCACAATTCTTCCATCTGATCAGTAACACCAACTGGACAATTTTTGGTGTGGCAAATATGGACCATTACGCATCCAATAGCAATCATTTCCATTGGACCCAAGCCATACTTATCAATGCCCATTATTGTAGCCATCATCACATCAACTTCACTGCTAAAACCACCATCAACTCTAAGAATGACCCTCTCTCTAAATTCATTTTCAACGAGTGTTTGATATGATATCATTCGTATGGGTTCCCTGTACTGTGGATAACCTGTATATACTTTCTGAAATAAGTTTGTAAGCCTATCCTGAACTTTATTAACCTTACATGACTTCTCATTGTAATTTTTGTTCCATATAAGCTGCCTTTTCACTATGAACCTCATCCAGCCCAAAATTCCCTCAAAACCCAATTGGCCAGCGTACTTGTTTGATTGATCAGATCTGCTGCAATGTTCAATTGAGGTATAAAAAACTATTGTGGCTCATCTTCCATTTTTGCCACTTTATCCAACAAAAACTTGGCAATGCCTTTGCCATCAGCCTTATCCTTTTGCATTTGCTTCCTTACACTACCAAATGCAATATAGAAGTTTAACCCATTGTTCCTTATCCCTTTTCCACCAGCCAAAAGAACAAAAGGCATTCCTATAAAATTATCATCTTCAACTTCTATATCTACCTCATAAGTAGGATCAGATGAAGAACTAGTTTTAAATTGTGTTTCAGCAACCCAATTCACAGTAATTGAACCAGGGGGCAGAACACTTAGATTAGGTACCTCTGCATTGACCTTGGACGCACTAATTTTCTTCTCAAGTGCCTGTCCTTCTTTCCCTTCGTCTTCTTTGCTGGCCACAAGCAGAACTCGAATTAGAGGATGCATACTGCTGCATCTTACATGGTCTTTTGCCTCAGACATCTTAGCACACCCTAAGCCCACCTTTAACTCCCTTTTATTTGCTACATCTGCCCCAGGTAAGAGTTGCACACACCCTGAAATCTTCACCAAAGCAGAAGGTGGTTTCATGAAGCTTACTTGGCCAAATCTCTTCTAAGATGGATCACAGATCTGGGTTGGTAGAACGGGATAAATAATTGGGTCGAGCTGCAACCACTTACTCTTGGATTAGGTTTACCTTTCCAGAATCTTTTGGGCCTCCTTTCACTCGAGTTCCTTAGCCTGATCAGAAACCCAAGTGCTTTCCAGCCCTTTTGGACTGAATCTCTCAATGCCTCCTACATAACGGGTCAGACAAAACTCTCTTCCGCTCTTAATGCCTTCTCTTTTGATGACTTTGAGAATCTTATTCAGCTCCTTGTTTGGGATTGTAATAAAAGTGAATGACAAATCCTCAAGCTCCTCTGTCCCTTTAGTCCATGCTTTATTCTTCTTGTCATAAACATATTCTTTAGTTGTCGACAGAAACTGAGATATATGCCTCTTATGGTCATGGATTGTACCATGTTTCTCTATTTTGTACCAACAGAATTCCCAAACCTTCCTTCCTATTGCCTCTGCACCATATGAGAGTTGCACCAGCATTACTGCGTTCTTGCAAGGAGACGAAATGTGCGTGATTGTCTCACCAGTTTTCCAATTTAGTTGGGTAACAGGTGTGGGTTGGTTGGGTATGGTGGAAAATTGGGCTAAGCTATCAAGTTTTTCACCAGAAGGCCCAATAGATAAATATTCTAAAAATTGCTTTGGGCCTTTCTCCCTTTTTAACTTTGTTGACCTGGCCAAAACCCAGCTTTTTCCCTTCCTTTTGCTCTCATTGTTGTCCCATCTGCTGCCAATTGTTGTTGCTGTTGTTTGCTCACCCAGGACGTCTTCTCTCCTTGGAAGTCATGCTCCCACTTTCTCCTCCTAGCTCTTTTGGCATTTGGCTCTAGCATCATTATTGGAACTATTTGCTCCTCAATTTTCCAATTTTTTTCCTTCTGGATTGCCTTCTGTGGCTCAGAAATTGTAATAAGTTCAAGCTTCACCTCTTCTTCTATGTTGCTATCGAAGGCATCACTTATTGGTTCGTTGAGATTTTTAAATGGTTTAGACTTAAGTCCAGTAGGCTCCTTGTGAATCTCTCTTTCCTCTTTTTCTTCTCCAACTTCCTTCACATTCATTTTAGCCTTTGATTTAGCCAGGTTTTCTTCCTCATTCGACCTCCCCTTTATGAGATTCAACATGTCATTCATAATTTCTTTAATATCCTTCATCGCTTGTTTCATCTCTGCCATTTCTCTTCGCCATTTCTCCTCTTGAAACTCCCCCTTCCATCTGGCTAATGCTTGTTTAGTCGTTTCCTTCATCTCTCCCCTGTCTCTCTTCTTCTGTATCTCCCTCTGCCATTTGGCTAATGCTTCTTAGGTTGTTTCTTTTATTTTTCCTGTATCTCCTTCCATCTGGCAAACACTTTTTCACTTAAAATTCCCATAGTCTCAGATTTCCCCAGATTGTCACGCTCTGATACCAAAATGATAGAACCCAACTTTCTCTCTGTTATTTATATAAATTCAGAACTGAAATCCTCTCTAAACAAGTGAAAATGAGGAATTAGCAGTCCTGAAATTTACAAAGGAAGAAAGAAAAATGAAATAGATGAAAAGAAAATTCTGTCGCTGGGCTTTTGAGAGGCCAGACGCTCTCCCCACGGAAAACACGATTCTACCTACCTTCTTGATTCTCACATATATCCCTCCTCTAACCAACTCTCTCTCTCTCTGCCAGCGCACCCTTCCTTGTATTTTTTTGGGGTTCTTTATGTTATTTCCTTAGTAAGCCCTGGCCCAGTGGGTGTGGGTCCATCAAGTTCCAAAACAGTTACAATGCATGTCTGCTGCCAAAACTATCCAAAAACTGACCAGAATAGTTACAAAACCACCCTCAATTGCTTAAGAAATACCAAGACAGAAACTAAACCACCTCTACTGCCTAAAAACTACTTTTAACAGTTAAATAATTGTGGATCCATCATATTCCCATATGCTAATAATGTTATTAACATGTCACTAGTTCATCACATGAATGCTTCGTTTTCTTTAGTGTATCATCTAAAATTTCAGTGCGTATATTGATTTTGTTATCTAAGTCATGGTCATAGCTATGATATCACTGTTATTAGCTTAACGTAGTATAGGTCAATTGGTAAAAATACATGAAGGTGATATCAAAGGTAAAATGCTTTAGTACTATGTTGAAATTTAGAGACATCGGTCATAGAAACTCTAAATTTGCAGTGGCATACAAATCTATAAGATGAATAAATTTTAAATGGAGTGGATTTTTGGTCTGTTAATAGGGTGTATGTGGAGGTGGTTGTCTGCTTTAAGATTTGTTAAGTTGTCACATGCATCTGAGAAGATGTTCTCTCTATAAAAGACTTAAAGACATTTTCAGATACTTGAAGGCTCCCCTCACACATTTGCATGCATTTTGTAAATTGTCAGTCATGTGAGTTGTGACTCAATTGCAAAATTTGTGGAAACCTTGTCAGCTCAAGAAGATTGTATAACTGGTTTAAAAAGAAATCAGTAGTGTTATGTAATCTCTATAGTATAACTTGTTTTGTTCCAACTGTCTTGTGGTTTAGAATGCTATTACTTTCATGAGAGCTTTGTTATACCTTTTAAGCATAAGATTGATTAGTAAGGTTTTAGTACATAGAAAAATAAGAAGACGTCAGAAGTCATTGGTCATAGGAGAACATGTTATATATTCAATAATTAAATATGTTCATATTAGAAGCATCTGGAGCAGATCTCTCAATGGTGCCAAGTACATCAAATGAAGTTGGTGGGATTCAACAATTGGTCTGGTCTACAGTTGAAATTTGATATATTGTCTAGTATTTCATTATTAGACCTCTTTTTAGGGTAGTTTTACCTGACCAATGAATTATATCTAGAGAGCATGGTCTTGTTACTAGGAGTACATGCCAAGCTTAATGCAGTCGAGTTGAGTTTCCATGAATAAATGATGCAGTCTTGATCTTTAAAACTTGACAATGAACTCCTTTGAACTTTTAAATTTATGCAGATAACTCTCTTGCTGTTAGTCCATTATTTTACTAATGGGGTGTGACATGTTAGGGGAGTTATCTGTATAGGACCTAAAGTTTAGGAGGATTCTTTGCAGATAACCCAAAATTTAAGGGAACTATTTGCACAAAATAAAGTTTAAGAGGGGTTCATTGTTATTGATGTGTCATGCGGCATTAGTAAAATACCGGACTAATGGTGCCCCGGGGGGGGGGTTTATTTGCTCAAATTTGATAGTTTAGAGGGGTCTATTGTTAAGTTTAAAAAATTAGGGGGTTATTAGCATATGACTTAAAGTTTTGGAGGGGTTCTGTGAAATTTACCCTTTAAAAAAAAAAAAAAGGTAGAGGGTCTCTATGCATTAAGGGCTTCCTCTACATGGAACTTTAAAGAGTTTTAGGATAATATTAATGAAATAATGCTTCTTAATTATGATTAGATCAATTATAAAGTGGTATTAAGATTTCATGTTTCTTTATGTATCTTGCTTGTCATGTATTTTATTAATGTTATGTGGGAGTCCTTTCTTTTAGTTATTTTATTTGGAAGTGTCATTACTTTCAAATTTGATAAACCTATTAAAATTTTTGGTGGGTGGATAGATTAATCTTTGACCAAAAATTATCCCATTGTAATGGGTCACCAACATTTCTTCTGCATGATTGTAGGGTCAACTGATGCAAATGACTATGATGGCTATACCCAACATCAACAAGGAGTTGCATTACCTAAATAAGGAAGATCGGCTACTTCGTTGGCTTTTGGTTAGACATCGTGACACACAATATGGGATTGACTTCCTAAATGAGGAGGACACTAAAATTGAGCTTAGCAAATGGCCCCAAGGCACCATATATGATGAAGATGTTGATGAGGACGATGAGGACGACGAGGAATATGAAGTGAAGGAAGAAGATGAAGATGTTGATGAGGACGACAAGGAATATGAAGTGAAGGAAGAAGAAAGTAAGGTAGATTAAAATCCAATGAGGTGTTTCTTTTTGGTTTCCATTATGAGAGGATCAAGCCATTGGGTTTGTATTGTATGTGCTAGACATGTGCTTAATAGTGTGAGGCTTCAATTAGACATGATTCGTGAGTATGATGTTACATAGTGGATTTCATGCGCTTTCTTTTTGTTTGTCAATAAAAGGAGCCTTGCATTGCAACCATGTAGAATATTTTTTAATTTACAAACGTGGAAGTCACGTCCCACGAATCTAATGAGCTTTTTCAATATGCTTGTCATCTTTTGGCTCATAGCTCACAAGAAAAATGGAGGAAGGAGACTTGCATTGCAACCATGTAGAATATTTTTTAATTTACAAACGTGGAAGTCACGTCCCGCGAATCTAATGAGCATTTTCAATATGCTTGTCATCTTTTGGCTCATAGCTCACAATAAAAATGGAGGAATTGCATTGAGTGAATCATAAAGAAGAATGTTTAATGTTTAAGGAGTAATTAATGATTAGAGGAGATAAAGTCCTTAGTTTAAAAAAATTAGACCTTCACCCTTTGGGAAATTGAGAAAAAACCATGGTTCAAAAAGCTAGATAAAAAATTGATGAAATGGTTGCAGATTTAATTTGGTTGACCTTGAGAATTGGTTAGGTAAAAAATTAGTAAAAAATTGGCTAAATTGGTTTGACAATTTTATAGGAGGATTGATTTGGCATTGAATTGTTTTTAATCCTAGTTAAAGTTTTAACATTTTTATAAAAAAAATTTATGATATTTATTAGATTTTATTCATTTCATATTAAAGCTTTTTCTCATGGTTGATATGACAAATACTAAAATCAAAGAGGTTGTCCTCCAATTCTAAGTTGAGAGTGTCTTAAGACTTAATAGTTTTCATGTTAGATCTTTTCAACACTACTGGAGAATTATAGGAGATGATCTTTTTGCCATGGTGAAAAGTTCCCAAAAGAAGGGATATTTCCTTAAGGAATTGAAAGGATGAATGCCCATGAACTTTAAAGGATTTTTACCCAATTAGTCTTTGTAATGTTACATACAAAATTATCTCTAAGATCCTTTGTAATAGATTGAAGTCATTTTGGAAGATTACATTGCCCTAAACTAGAGTGCCTTCCTTTAGAGAAGATCTATCTTTGACAACATCATCCTTGTTTCTAAATTCTTACGCAAGATCAAGCAAACCAAGAAATCTCAACAATGGTGGGAAGCTCTAAAAATTGACTTAACTAACGCATATGATTGGATTTCTTGGAATTTCATCAAAGTAGTGCTGATCAAAATGGAATTTCCTAAGCATTGGGTGGGATTAATCATACAATGTCTATGGTATTGTACCTAGTACATTTTAGTTGATGCCCAACTAAAAGCTTTCATCATCAAATAGGAATAAGAAAAGTTGACCTTCTCTCTCCATACCTCTTCATCCTATGTGCCAATGTCCTCTCGTCTTATTGGCAAAGAGAAGGAGGTAAGAATTGGAAAGGCATTAAGATTAGTAGAGGTTTAAAAGCAATCTCACATCTTATGTATGCAAATAATACTATTTTATTTTTCAAGGAAACTCCAAAAACTTTTAAGATTGTCTAAAATACTTTAAATATTTACTGTCATTTATCAAGGCTTGACATAATTATGCACAAATTTGAATTGACATTTAGCCTTAATACCCCTCATAAATTCAAGAAATTCCTTTTGAGCACTTTCAACATTAAATTCTCATCTAGGTTAGTGAAGTATCTTGGAAGTTAGATTGACGTGAGGCATAACAAGAAGGCCATCTATCAAGAGATGGTACAAAATAAAAAAAATAATTTCTAAGTTCCATACTTGGAAGGCTATTCTCTTATCCTAAGCTGGTAGAATGACTTTGATAATGTTTGTCATAAGCTCAACCATGGTTTACCACCTTTCTTTCATCAACCCTCCATAGAACTATTGTGCTATGTTAGATGTTAGATGTAGCAACCTTTTTTGGGAATTCAACAAAGGAGAGCTAAAATGCTCCTTCTTAGTTGCAAGAAACTATGTCAACCTATGCGAGAAGGTGGCTTGTGTTTTAGATCTTTCAATCATTTCAATAAAGCACTACTAGCCAACCAAATTTGGGAAGTGGTTGGCTCCAGATAAAATTCTCTTTTAGCTAGATCTATGAGACCTAAGTAATTTAATGATCCATTGAAGTACTCCATTCACAACCACTCAAGTGCCTTTTGGATTTGGAAAGGGATCTCAAAATTCGATGATTTAATCATATCTTGTCTTATTGACAAATAGGTTCAAAAAATTCTCTTCTCATCAACCACTCATTATGGTGGCCCATGAAGTCAGATTAATAAGGCCAAATTAATGCTATGACGGATCTTATTATGCATAATTGTTGTGAATGGAAAGAGTTTCTCATAAACTCTTTCTATTCACCGTGAACAATGTAACAAATTAAACGGAAAGAGTTTCTCAAACTCTTTCTATTCACCAGGAACAATGTAACAAATTAAACAAACCACCTTTTTAATTGGAAAAGATTAGTATTTTAAAAATTGGACTAAACTAACCAATTAGATTGGAAAACTATTGAACCATCTATAGGTCCAATTTGATTGAACCTCAAAACCAACCAATCAAAAAACCAATAAAAAACTAGGTGAATTGGTCAAAAATTGGCAAAATCAATGAAAATTGAACAGTCCAATGGGTTGGGTGGTTTTTTCTTATTTTTGTGGGTTTCTAATTCGAAGATCAAGACAAAGAACAGAAGTAATTGATGAAAGCAAGCCTTGAAATTTGTAGATTTGAGCAACAACAATAATAGAAAGCAAAAGGAGAGACAGGGAGATAAGAAGCCACACTTAAAAAAGAAAAGAGAGTGCTGAATAGTGGCTGGCGCGAGAATTAGCGGTGGCGGCGTGTAGAGGCAATGATACAGCCAAAAAAAAAAAATTGTGTTGACGGCATGTGGCAAAAATTTGCAAAGAAAAGAAGAAAGGATGTTCCATTGATGGTGTCCATTGTCCAAAATCCATGTCTAGACTCCATTGTCCTGGCTTCAACAGTGACGGCGTGACTTGGAGGAGAGAGGCATTGCGTTGTTTTGGCTTCTTCCACCTTTTATTAGGGTCAATAGGAGTATTAGTGCTTGGGTCATAATGTTTTGGGTTGAGACTTTTTGTGAGCCTTTTCAATTTTAATATTTTATATAAACATCAATTTTAATTTAATGTTGCATAAATGCCACCCAAGTTGGAGCACTGTAGAAGCAGAACACTGCCAGGCTGAACTCTGAGCAATTTGTTTAGAAGTAAAAGCATGACACCGTGTGAAGCACTAATTTTATGGATACAATATGCCGTGGCTTTGGCCAAAGGAAACATTTTCGTGCGAGAAATTGAACATGGCAATGAACAGGTTATAATATGGAATTCCAAGGAACATGATGTCATTTTATGAAATTACATTGACTAAGATGTTGAAGCTACGCATATTAGAATTGCGCCTAACAGAAAGCAACATTATATTTTCCTCTTCAACTAAAATTTAAGACATAAACTTCAAAATATAATAAAATACCACAAATTTCAAAATATAATAAAAATACTTTTCTGTACTTAAAAATGTGTAAAGCAACTCACCTTGAACACCAAACACTGCCTCAAGGAAATGTTTATATTTTAGAGTTTAGATGAGTGTGTTGTCATGTTTCATACATTAATTTTGTAATCAAACTTATGTTTAGGGTACCAAAATGTATTTTCCCAAAGAATTAACCAGGGGGAAACATACAGAATAAACGTGGGGCAATAAAAATGCTTTTCTGTACTTACAAATGTAAAAAACAACTCACCTTGAACACCAAACACTGCTTCAAGGAAATGTTTTATATTTTAGAGTTTAGATGAGTGTTTTGTCATGTTTCATACATTAATTTTGTAATCAAACTTATGTTTAGAGAACCAAAATGTATTTTCCCAAAGAATTAACCAGGGGGAAACATACAGAATAAACGTGGGGCAATAATTTCGTATTAATTCAGACCAAATCAAAACGCCCTCATTTTTAATAAGATTCTGGTTAAACGCATGGGTGTCTGATAACCATATATGTAAGATATGTATCAATAATATCCCATTACCTTGTCTTACAGCAGATGAATCAGCAAGAGAAAAGTAGCATACTAGAATGTTAGATCCTGATTTCGTTACAAGAATGTATAGACCCATTATCGACGAGCCTGAGTACAAGAACAAAATCAAGCTGGTAAGCTTAGAACACCTTCAATCATAGATGCTACCTGGCAGAGATTGGCATCAGAAATTATATTTTTAGTAGATAACCAGATGAGACATTCCGCCAAGTCAAATTTATTCGTCGACTGCAATAAAGGGTAGTCCCCTAACAACCAAACAAATAAAATATCAATATTAAATCTAATTCTTTCTGTAGGTTGCCAAGCAATTCAATGCTCAGCTCAATAAGCATTAACTACAACAGAAAATCCTAGAAAGATAAGGAAACAAATATAACACTGTTCAAGATGATAGCATTATGATCATTAAGATCATAACAATAATAAGTTCTTTTTTTGGAGACAAAAAAAAGAAATGGCTAAAAAGATAAGGCTAACATCAAACATCAAAATCTATATTCCTCGGTAAAAGGGCTCCAAATTTGCCAAATTACTTAAGAGTAAATATAATTTTCTGTCCTTGAAAAATACATGCCTCAATTATTTGGTCTTTGAATCTTACCTCACACGGTTTAGCCAAGTTTTTAAATTGCTACTTGTTAGTCACCTGTCAATCAAAAGTAAGACAAAAACAAGACAAATGTACATGCCCTAGTGACTAGCAAGTAGAAAATTTTCCAAGACCAAATAAATGAGGCATGTATTTTTAAGGATTAAAAAAGTATATTTGCTTAATTACTTAAAATGCAGTAGTCAAGTAAAGCAATTCAAAGAACTTACCAGCCTCCATGTCTTGAGAAGTAGTCATTATCCAATGATATAGCAAGAGCAACAGCTACGGCTCTCTCTGACAAAGTTAGTGGATAAGCAACTTCGAAGTCCTGGATCTGAACCAAGAACATCAGATCCGTTAGTAAAGAACACAAGTGTAGAGCGAAGTTTTAAAGATAGAAGAGTCTACCGCTCTAGCAGGCCCAATCTTGGAGCTGGGATCAGAAGTCCCAAACTGGATCACATACTGACCAGCATCAGTAAAAATCTGCACCATATTTCCAGTTAAAAATAATAAATGACTACATTGTCACTCAGGCTTAAATGTCAATGGACAGGCTAAAAGAATCTGAAGAATTGAACGTCAGGTAATCCTAGAGTCCAGACCACTCCAGTTAAAAGACTCCATGTAGTTTAGTATCACAGTTAAACACCGGCAATGCCGGATATCTAATTTACACAATGAAAACTCAACCTTGAATACGAGGGAAACAATTAATTAGATCAGTACAACATAGATCAAACCCCTAGCAGATGTTTCTGCACAAATCCTCCTAAACAAGGTAAGACTGATTGTAAATGGCATGACTGAGTTGTGGTGTCAAGGTCTGAGGAGAGTTAAACAGGGAGGCCTTCTTTCACCCTTTTCTTTTTCCATTTACCTTTGTGATTAGTCTTAGGTAGGGTGGTTTCTAAGGGCACTGGCCTATGAATCACAGACAAGTTGACACGTCAATTTCAAAAAACCTAGGATAGTACAATGTGTGTGTGTGTGTATGTATACACACAGACACATTACACTAAACTACCCCATTTAAATTATTCGTATATAGCCATAAGAAATTAGGAAAGAACTTTCATAATCTGATCTAGAGGAGGTTTCTAGATTCTCAATCTATCCTTTTTTTCTTAAGGCTTTGTTTCCCTTTCTATCTTGTCAGCAGTGTCAGATGTGCATTCAAGTTGGAAAAAGCAAAAAAAACATTTTATTCTGACACACACAAATATGTGTCATAGCAGTGTCAATGTTCAATGCGTGTCAGACATGCCTGAAAATAGGCGTTTCCCTGCTTCATAGGCTTTGATTGAGGGATTGTTAAAGATATGAGGGCAGGTGTTACGTGTTCGGGGAGTTAGTAACAGAAATAAGAAGTTGTTAGAATAAATAATTGGAGCAATTAGCTGATGTCAATTAGTTACAGCAAGTACCCAACTAATACTTGACTCCTACAGGCTATAAGTAAGAGAGAGTAAGACTTGTAGCACTCGTGTTGTTGAATTCATATTTTCGCACGTCTCTCTCTCTTTGGCGCTCCTTGCACTAATTTGGTATCAGAGCTTCTATCTGGTATTGCTATGGCATTGAAAACACTATCTCAAGATCTATGTCAAAGTTCGATCAACATTTGGATCAAGGAAACGAGCTTGGTGAAGTGAAGCAATTCATGGCCATAATTGAGAGTATCATTGCGGATTTGGCGATTAAGTTCTCACAGCAATTCACAACAATGAATGGAGGTGACAGCCATGTCAGAGCATCAAGTACAAACAGAAACAGAGTAGGCAACAGACGTCCACAATTCGATTTGCTCAATGGCATTAGTTCCAATCCCTACGTGTTTCCAACAAAGATGACGAGGATCTAATTTTCGAAGTTTAACTACACAGACTTCTGTGGATGGCTATATTGTTTGAAGCAGTTCTTCAAAATCAATGATATGCTTGAGAGCTAGAGGATTGATTGGTAAGTGTGCACCTAGAAGGAAGAGTGTTGTAGTGGCAACTAGGTTTTCTGAAGATAAGGAAGTTGATCGAAGTTAATTGGGAGGACTATATGAGGAAGATAGCTGTGAGGTGACGATGTAACCAAAATTGATGCCATGGCCGAAATTAAGAGTCTCAAGCAAGACAGTTCAGTTACTAAGTATCAGGAGAACTTTGAAGAGTTTCTGTCCAAGGCAGATTCACCAGAGCCTCTAGCCATAAGCTGCTTCTCAGGAGGCCTTTGTGCTGACATACAAACAGCTGTGAGGCTGTTCAATCCAAGTACCCAGAAGGAGCCAAACCCAAAGGTTGGTTTAGAAAGGAGACGATTATAGAGAATAAAAGCTCAACAAACTTTCTTTGTTCAAGTCAGTTCGCCTCTTCAAGAGAACTGGCTACTTCTTAAGGAGGAAATTGGAAAATTAAATAAAGATCAGAGAAGAAAATTGGTATAAGTTTTGGAAGAATTTAATGTGGAACATCAAATGCAATATCAGTTGAACAAGTGTGTTTGGGGCGACTAGGATGGATTACCTTGGTCATATCTCTAATAAGGGAGTGGAAGCCGAGGCAAAGAAGATTGAGGCTATACTTTCTTGGCCAACACCAAATTCTCTCAAAGTTTTACAAAGTTTTTTGAGTTTGACTGGATACTATTGGCATTTTGTGAGAAATTATGGTGCTATTTGCAAGCCTTTGACTGATCTATTGACAAAAAGTTTAAGTGGAATTAAGAGGCCAACACAACTTTAGAGTTAGGAAATTCTGTCATACACCTGTTAGTTCCACTTATCCCCAAATTAATACACAGGGCCATTTTGTCATAGAACCTGCTGAAATTTTATCCGGGGAAGTGGCGAACCAAGAGCATTTCCACTTTTTCACTGCAGCAGCTGCCCCTATTCCTACTAATCCCTGAGGTCAAGGATTTTTTTTTTGGGGGGGGGGATTATTGTTAGGTGTTTAGGGAGTTAGTAACAGAAATAAGAAGTTGTTAGAATAAATAATTGAAGCAACTAGCTGATGTCAGTTAGTTATAGCGTGTACCCAACTAATACTCGACTCTCACAGACTATAAGTGAGAGAGAGAAAGACTTGTATCACTCTCGTGTTGTTGAATTTATACTTCCGCACGTTTCTCTCTCTCTCTCTCTCTCTGGTGCTCCTTGCACCAGTAGGCTCTAAGGAAATTGTAGTGTCTCACCTGCAATTTACTTTTGACATGATCTTAAATCATGAGAAAGATGACGGTTTTGTGAATGCTTTTTCTCTTCAGATTTCTGAAATTTAAGTCCAGGTTGCATGAGAAATTTTTTTTGGTTATGGATGGGAGAAAAGAAAACAAAGATTATTTGGGAAGAGATTCGATGTAGGCAAAAGAAGCTTTAAATTGGAATCCCATTTTGCTTTTGCTTGATTCTGAATGTTCGTCTTCTAATTTGGACAGGTAGATATGGAATGGAATCTTGATTCTGCTTGTGTGTCTTCTTTTAAGTCCTTCCATTTCTTAGCCATTCTGCAAACAAAGACAATTCCTTCTTGAAAAGCCCCTTTGGAAATCCAAAGCCACCTCAGGTAAAATCTTTCATTTGAAAACAGTAATCAATAGGCTTAGTACTAATGATATTTTCATATTTACTCGAATTCATCAACAGATACACATACCTTTAGCATTGTCCAGCAACTAGCCAGCTTTTGGTGTGTTGAGTAAATTTTGGGTGTTTGGCTAGAGTAAGGAAGGCAAAGAATTATGGCAAGACGAAGGAAGCTTGGTCTGTTTAGTGAATCTTGGTTGGAGTGAAATATTCTTACCCTTTAAAACAAGGTCTTGGTCCTAATGCTTATTATGGAGAAGACTTGCTGTTATGGGCTCTCCTTGGCATTCAAGACGTGGTTTCTTTAAATATTCTCCTTGGTCGATGTTGTGTGACAAAAAGTTATTAAGAAACAGATGGGACCAAAGGATAACCCTACCAAATGTTAACAAAATAGTGAGAGGAAAAGGTGGAAATAAAACTGAGGGGGCACAGCAATATATTAATTAGCATTCAAGAATAGTGTGTACAAAACACGGACCCTAAAACCTTTATTTATATGACTTTGCCTACTTGATGACTCTTGTACTCTTTATTAGGGTGCACTACACGAAACTTCTTTCTTGGGCCCTATTTGGGGTGCCATATAAGGTAGGGTAGAATAATATAAGCTACTACAATCCATCCTCATACAACGTTTGGTGCACATACAATTGTAAAAGCTTATATAGTTAAGACCTTTATACAGGTTACGATCATATGATATTATACACCCAAGAAGGGAGGGACAAGCCCCCTGCCACCACCATCACTACCTCCACTATATAATATTATACACCCAAGAAAGGAAGGGGAGGGATAAGCCCCATACTACTGCCATCACTACCTCCACCGTCACCACCACCAACACTATTGTCGCCGCCATCACTACCTTTGCCTTGCCACCACTACCACATAACTAATATAGTTGCCACCACCACTAGCCTCCATTGTTATCACCCCCACCATTATTGCCATTTCCATTGCCATCACCACGACCACCACATTCATCATTACTCTTGCCACCACTGTCACAAATCCCATCATCATCACCAGCATCAGTATTGCAACATTGTCACCACCAGCACTATTATTGTCATTGCTATCACCATCACTATTTCCACCATAAGCAATATCAAGTGATAACACAAATATAATATTAGTAGCAAATATTTTCATCTTATTAACAAATACATAACTTTGTTATATCAACCTGTGTTATTCATTAATGCAACGAACATATAATAGAATAAAAGCTTCTACAATGAATAGCTTATAAAATACCATCCAATGCTATATTATACAATCATACCCTTTCTTATGTGATGCACTGAAAGAGGACTTACATAAGTACTTAATGTTCTTTAACACTCACCTTCAAATTGAAGCTAATCAAGTTCTTATCAAACATAAAACCCAACCTTAGTAAGAATATAACCAGACACTCAAAACTCCTCTTTAAGCTTCTCCCAACACTTCCACTATGTGAAAACAAATAGATGATGTGGTTGAGAAATCTTCAACTCGCTAGTCTTTAGTGGGCCCTTGTAGTGTAGTCAAAGGTAGTTGCCTAGTGCCTAAGATGCTAAGGCAAAGCATCAACAGACCTCAACGTCTCTTGCTGGTTGAGGTGAGGGCCTTTCATCCAAGCACTCACCTTGTAGTGTGTTTGGCACCTATCAGGCGAATGTAAGGGCACTTGCCTCAGGCGCCTTGCATACACTTGGTTTATTTTACATAGATGCACAACTCTAAAAGCCTAGCCAATAAATCACAACTATCAAGTTAAGTATTTTCAGCATAGGAAAAACCATAAAATATACATATAAGTTTTCTTTTTTCCATTTTTATTTAAAAAAAAAAACCCATAAACCCCAATAACTCATAAGTAACAGTGCAAAGTGTTCATTCACTTTAACAAGCTTATTATTTAGTGTTGGTTATCCACACACTTTAGCCCTATCATTATTAGCATTTTGTTTTAATTTTTTATTAGTGTCTTAATTTGCTTTAATTTATTGTTAGTATCTTTTATCTTATCTTTTATTTAAATTGTATTTGTCTTATGTTTATCTCCTATAAATGTTGGTTGTTATTATCAGGTTTTAAACCTCATTCATACCCCTAAAATTAAGGGATTCTAGTGGCTGGTTTGTAGCCTCAATTCCTTTATTTATTGTAAGCGTCTTTTTTCTTTTTAAAAATAAGAATCAAAGCATCATTAAACTCTGAAATTCTTTATGGTATTAGAGTCCACAAAGCCTGAATGACAAAATACGAGTAAATAATGACACTCAACACCAAAAAGGGAAGTTAGCCAACTAAGTTGCCCAACCAACCAAACCTATGCCAAAACATGACTACCAAACCATTCTGAATAGCAAGACTGCTGAATCATCTATAGAGATAACTACTTAAAATTGTCAAGCCACACTTGAAATTACACCTATCCTAATCACAAGTCACAAAGTTAATAGGAACCACTACTTTCAAAGGAGTCAATTCATCCTCATGTTCATCGGTAGTGAGAGGAAGAAGGACTACTTATACGACCAAGCCCAACAACCCAAAAACAGTGACAACAAGTACAAAGTTTGGCATGTTAAGAATCACACAATGATGACTTGGTTAGTTAATTCAATGACCACCAATAAGAAGAAAATTTTCTCCCATACAAGACAGCCCATGAAATTTGGGAAGCTGCTTAAGGGGCATATTCAACCCAGGAGAATGCTCCACAAGTGTTTGAGATAGAGTCAAATACACAAGCTGAAACAAGGGCAGACACCCATAAACTAATATTTCAACATGCTTACATGTCATTGGCAATGCTAGAAAGATTAGCTCCAAATTGAGTAAGATTCCCCATCTTAAGGGGGAGTGCTGGTTATCCATACACTTTAACTCTATCATGAACAGCATTTTGATTTAATTTGTTATTAGAATCTTATTTTGTTTAATATATCATCAGTATCTTTTATCTTATCTTTTATTTAACTTGTATTTTTCTCATACTTATCTCCTATAAACGTTGGTTGTTATTGCCAGGTTTTAAACCTTATCTATATCCCTAAAATTAAGGATTTTAGTGATTGGTTTGTAGCCTTAGTTCCCAATTTATTGTAAGCATCCTTTTCTTTTAGAAAATAAGAATCAAAGCATTATTAAACTTTAAAATTCTTCATGATATCAAAGCCTACAATGTCTCAATAACAAAACATAGGCAAATAATGGCACTCCACCAAAAAAGGGAAGTCAACCAATGAAATTGCCCAACCAACCAAACCTATGCCCAAACACAGCTACCACACCCTTCTAAACAGCAAAACTGCTGAATCATCCATAAAGATAACTACTTGTGAACTTGAGCCAAGAAATCGATATATATTTTTATTGATCAGAGGAATACAATATATACAGGCCAATGCAAGAGTAACGGCCGAGAAAATAGGGAAGATAGAGATATGAAAACAGAATAGGAAAGACGGAAATAAATACAAAATGAAATCATCTTAGAGTTGACTATTTACAAAATAAAGACCTAGATAATGGGAATAAATATAAATATATCATTTTCTGATTTTATCACACTCCCCCCCAAGTTGGACTATATATATCGATCATATCCAACTTGCTCACATAGTCTTCAAAGTTCTGCTTATGAAGTCCCTTTGTGAAAATGTCTGCTGTTTGATCTCTAGTTGGTACATAGATAATGCACACAACCCCTTCTTCAATTTTTTTCTTGATGAAATGTCTATCAACTTTGACATGCTTTGTTCCATCATGGAGAATAGGATTATGAGAAATATTTATAGCAGATTTGTTGTCATAGTATAGTTTGATAGGATCTTGGTTTTCAACCTGTAGCTCGCTTAGAACTCTTTTCAGCCATAACCCCTCACAAATTCCATGAGCCACAGATCTGAATTCAGCCTCTGCACTGTTTCGTGACACCACATTCTGTTTCTTACTCCTCCAAGTCACCAAATTACCCCACATAAAGGTGGGGTAACCTGATATCATCATGTGCACCTGCCCAATCAGCATCCGTATACACTTCAATCCCCTTCAATTTTTGTTTCTTGAACCATAGTCCCTTTCTAGGTGAGCCTTTTAGGTATCTCAAGAGTTTATAAACAGCATTGAAATGTTTCTGTTTCGGACAATGCATAAGCTGACTTACAGCAAAGGCAATATTAGATCTGGTATGAGAAAGATAAATGAGTCTTCCAACAATTCTTTGATATCTCTCTTTATCTACTAACTTGCCATCACCTTCTTCATCTGATTCTTCTTCTTCACTTCTGTATTTTTGTTTTTTCTTTGGTATGTTAATGGGTGTATCACTTGACCTACATCCCAGCATCCCTGTTTCAGTCAATAAGTCAAGAATATATTTTCTTTGTGACAAGTATATTCCCTTCTTTGATCTTGCTACCTCCATCCCCAAGAAGTACTTCATTTCTCCCAGTAATTTCACTTCAAATTCTCTTGTTATTGCTGTCTTGAGATGCTTAATTTAATCTACATCATCACCAATAAGTATAATGTCATCCACATAGACAATTAACACAGTCTTTTTTTCACCACGATGTTTAAAAAACATAGTGTGATCTGCCTGGCTTTGAGTATATTTTTCAGTTTTGAGAACTTGAGTAAATCTCTCAAACCATGCTCTAGGGGATTGTTTTAGGCTATATAAAGCCTTCTTTAACTTACATACTTGATTCGCTTTTTCCTTGGTGAAGCTTGGTGGAAGATTCATATATACTTCCTCCTTTAAATCACCATTAAGGAAAGCATTCTTGATGTTAAGTTGATGAAGTGGCCAATCTAGGTTAACTGCCAATGACAAGATGATTCTTATTGTATTTAGTTTAGCCACTGGTGCAAATGTCTCAGTATAATCTATCCCATAGGTTTGAGTGTAGCCTCTAGCAACTAATCTTGCATTGTCTTTGTCAATTGACCCATCTGAGTTGAATTTCAGGGTAAATATCCATCTACATCCCACAAGTTTTTTACCTCCTGGAAGATCAACCTCTTCCCATGTCTCGTTCATTTTAAGTGCTTTCATTTCTTCCATACCAGCCTGTCTCCATTCTGGTACACTGAGTGCTTCTTCAATATTCTTTGGAATAGTTACACTTTCAAGATTTGTGGAGAAAGCATAATATCTTGGAGAAAGAGCTTTGGAGGACATGTATTTACCTATGGGATGTTGAGTACAGGAACAAGGTTGTTTTCTTACAACAATTAGGAGATCAAGTTTAGCTTTATTGTCAATTCTATGAGTTCCCACTGATGTACGATGGTCTTCTTCAGCCTCGGTCTCATTTTCAACATAAGGTATTTCAGTATTAGGACCAAATAACGGATCAGACTTAGGCAATGCTTCAGGTATTTCTGGTATACTAGCTGTCTTCTTCTTCTGTGAGTACACAAGCACCTCTTTAGTGTTTGTATTAGTTATATTTGTGTCTTCTCCTAATTTAGGATTTTCTTTTGTTTCTGACATAGGGGATGTTTCATGGTTTTTTAGCACATTTTTAGACATAGTTTCAGATTGAGGTAGAGGAGGCATGGGAATTAGTGCCACAATAGGTTCACTCCAAGTTTGAGATTCACTCACGCTCTCCCCCTGAATTGAAGACTTGGGGTAGTAGGGGCTCTCCTCATGAAAGGTAACATCACGGCTGACAAAGATGCACTTGCTAGACTGGTCATAGCATTTGTAACCTTTTGGGGGGCTGAATAACCAAGAAAGAGACATTTAATGGACCTTGGATCAAGTTTCCCATGGTGATGATTGTGAACATAAGCCGAGCATCCAAAAACTTTTATTGGTAAATTATTTACTAGGTGTGGGATAGGGTGGGCATCTTTGAGTAAGGTAAGTGGGGTTTTGAAGGAAAGAACACGACTAGGCATATAATTTATAAGGTATGTAGCTGTTAATATAGCATCCCCCCAGTAAAATTTAGGAACATTGTTTGTGGACATAATGGCCTTTGCAACTTCAAGTATATGCCTATTTTTTCTCTCAGCAACCCCATTTTGTTGGGGGCTGTAAGCACATGAGGTTTTGTGAAGTATACGATGTTCTTTCAAGAAATTAGTGAGAATATTAGTGAGGTATTCTATGCCATTATTAGTGTATAGGATTTGTATAGTGGCTTCAAACTGATTTTTTATCATGGTATAGAACTCAGCAAAAATATGTTGAACTTCGGATTTGTCTTTTAAAAGGTAAACTCAACACACTCTGGTGTGGTCATCAATTAATGTGAGAAACCACTTAGCATTTGTGCGGTTTGGGATGCGGGAAGGACCCCATAGGTCACTATGGATAATGGAGAATGGTTTAGAAGGTGTATATTCAGCACGAGAAAAGGTAGTTCTTTTATGCTTGGCCAATTCACAATCATCACAATAAAAAACTAAATCCTCTTTATTGATATTGAGTGAGGGAAACATACGACTCAAATACTGAAAGTTAATGTGTCCTAGACGCCTATGCCATAACATAAGATCATCTTTATTAGGAGTGGACACATTATTACATAACCTTAGAGGTACTTGCTTCACATCAGAATCTACTAGGTAGTATAAGCCATCATACTCTTTAGCACTGCCAATCGTCATCCTTGTCAGTAGGCCCTGAATAATATAGTATGAAAGAAAGAAGTCAGCATGACAATTTTGTTGCTTGGTTAAAACATTGACAGATATAAGATTGTATTTCAAATTTGGGACATGCAACATAGACTCAAGAGTAAGCGAGTCAGAGATTTTAATACTCCCTTTGCCAGCTACAGTAGATAATGTTCCATCAGCAACCTTTACCTTTAAATTACCAGGCAAAGGTATGTAAGATGTGAATAATTGCGCATTATCTGTCATGTGGTTAGATGCTCTTGAATCTACAATCCAGCATATACCAGTACTCATGGCTTTAATAGTTTTTAAAGCTTGCAAAAAATTACCTGTGTACCACAAAAGCTACAGGGTTCTTTTGCTGTGCGTTGCTTGATCCTTGCATAGCATTGAGCATCTCCAGTAATTTATCAAGTTGAATACTCTGGTTTGATTTATTTCTAACCTATCCTTCATCCCTTTTTTCAGATCCTCCTCCTTCAGTAACCACTTGATAGCTGCGGATTCTTCCTTTTCTGGGTTTCCAATCTGGTGACTTTCCATGGATATCCTAGCAGGTTTCTTTAGTGTGGCCTGTCTTCTTATAGTGTTCACACCATTGTTTTCCTTTCCGAGGTTTTGAATTTACTTCAACATTACGAGTGATCAACGCTAAAGATTCAGATGGTATTGGGTGGTCCTCTTTCAACATCACTTTTCTTTTGGACGCCTCCCTTCTAACTTCAGCGAAGACTTCATGGGTTGAAGGTAGTGGGGATTTGCTTTATGTTCGACTCCTAATATCATCAAAGCCTCTATCCAGTCCAGCGAGAAATTGAAATACTCGTTCCTTCTCAATTTTCTGTCTGAAACGAGCAACATCATCTGGACAAGACCATTCTTCTTCACAGTTTAGGTCCAGCTCTTGCCACAGTGTCACAATCTCAAGCCAATAATCTGTAACATCGCGATTCCCCTGTTTTAACTGCCAAATCCTTGTCTTGATGTCAAACGTCTGTGAAGCGTCTTCACCATCAGAGTAAGCTAGCTTCATGGCATCCTAGATGGCTCGAGCGGAGAACATAAACATGAAACTACATTTAATGGTTGGGATCATGGCATTGACAAGCCATGAAGCAACCATCGCATTTTCCGTCTTCCATTGTTTCAAAGCTTGCTCATTGGACTCTTCTGGTTTTTGCGCAGAGAGCATATGTAATTTTCCCACGGCCTTCGACAGCGAGTTTGATCGCTTGGGCCCATTCTCTATAATTCTTTCCATTGAATTTTTCTGTTACAATCAGAACCGACGACCCTTTGTAGTTGGAATTCGACCCACTAGTGATTCCATCTCGGCTTAGGTTCGACGCAGAGGTCTCATCGCGTGATGTTCTATTCCTACGTGAGTTCACCTCTGGTGTGATTCTGTGATGGTTGGAGGCGATTCCTTGGTCAAAGTTCGAAGCTCTGATACCATGTGAACTTGAGCTAAGAAATCCATATATATTATTATTGATTAAAGGAATACAATATATACAGGCCAATGCAAGAGTAACGGTCGAGAAAATAGCCAAGAAAATAGGGAAGATAGAGATATGAAAACAAAACGGGACAGACGGAAATAAATACAAAATGAAATCATCTAAGAGTTGACTATTTACAAAATAAAGGCCTAGATAATGGGAATAAATATAAATATATCCTTTTATGATTTTATCACACTACTCAAAATTATCAAGCCACCTTTCACACTGCATCAATCCTAATCACAAGTCATAGATTTAATAGAAGCAACTACTTTCAATGGAGTCAATTCGTCCTCATTTATTTGTGGGGATGGGAAGGAGGACAACCTATATGACCAAGTCCACCAAATTAGAAAAAGTGACACCAAGCAGGAAATTTTGGAATGCTAAGAATCACACAGTGATGACTTGTTTGGTTAATTCAATGACCATCAATATAGATCAAAATTTTCTCCCATACAAGAAGGCCCATGAAATTCAAGAGGTTGCTCAAGAGATATATTCAACACAAGGGAATGCTCCACAAGTGTTTGAGATAGAGAGTCAAATACACGAGCTGAATCAGGGGGAGATGCCCATAAACCAATATTTTAACACACTTAGACGTTATTGGCAAAGCCAGAAAAATTAGCTCCAAGTTGTGTATGATTCCCAACTTGGGGGGAAAATGTTGATTATCCGTACACTTTAGTTGTATCATTATTAGCATTTTGTTTTAATTATTGTTAGTATCTTTTATATTATGTTTTATTTAAATGTATTTTTCTTATCTTTATCTCCTATAAACGGTCATTATCAGGTTTTAAACTTGATCTATATCCCTATAATTAAGGGATTATGGTGGCTGGTTTGTAGCCTCGATTCGCTATTTACTTAGGCTTCTTTTTCTTTTAAAAAATAAGAATCAGAGCATCATTAAACTCTGAAATTCTTCTTTTAGGCTGTTGGTCATTAACTTTAAAACAAGTAATTTATGACTCAAATGATTTCAATAGTGCTGTTTCATATGATTATTATGTATGAATAGTTAATTTATATGTTAAATGTTATTAAAATGGTGCACTGTTTTCTCCTATTTTAGCTCTTGCTTCACTCGAGCAAGTGTTTTTTCTAACACCTTTTGCCTCAAGGCACTATGAGGGTCTCAAGCCTTTATTGCGCTTTTCATGTTTGACAACATTGGGCCCCTTGACCTTCTCCAACTAGTAAACTGTCCCTCGATCTTGCACCGCTCAAACAAACAAACTCCTTTACTAGTGTCAAACCCTTCAATCCACAATTCCCTTAAAATAAACAAATCTAAACCAGTCAATTATAAATATCAAACTAACATAATCACCTCAATAGACCCGACGTCAACTCCAGAGTCCAAACCATTGGGAGAATTAGTGCAGGAGATCACCTCAATAAACTCTATATTAACTCCAAACCAGTGAAAATTACCTCTAAAGATTGAAATCCACATATGACAGTAATAACATCACACCAAAAATACCAAGCCACCACCTTTAGTTCCAGAAAGACCTAAATCATCACTTCCAAACAGGAATTTGTACCTTCACAATTTGAGCACAACAAACCAACTAGGTCTTGCTGAAACAATCGCATTTGCACCAGACTAAACTAAAACATGATGTCAAAAGCACAGCCTCTATGTGAGATTCTTCAAGCTGCAATCTGCCTTGCTATGTCCAACTCCCCCAGTCTCTTCCAAGTGCACAACCACAATATATTTTCTGACCCACATAAAAAGAGGTAACCTGACAAAAATGGAGAGGAGAATGGAAAAGGATGATCTGCCTTCTCTCATGTCACAGATCGTTTTTTTGGTAAGGCTCAGTTATGTTTAGGGTTTAAGGTGAATGGTACCTTTGCTTTGAGACCATGTTGAATGGGAACATAATTATATTATGTAGAGACTCAAGGACAATGCTACTGCAAAAAAAAGTCAGAGATTAATACCTCTGTGTTTTGTCTCATTCATGGTGAATAATGAGTACATAAACAGGAAGATGATGAAAAATGACCCGCCATCCAATATTATAAGGTAGTGTAATTACAGGAACAGAAAATAGAAACAAATAAGTTGACTAAGGCTATCAAATCCTAACAGATATTCTCAAAATTAGCTCAGGAACAATTTGATATCCAACACGTACAAAGTAGTAAACCTTAAACCTTTAATTATAATATTACTTTGACTACATGGTGACTCTTATACCCTTTAATAGGGGTTCACTTATACTTTTATACCCGTTACTTTGGGTTCAGCATGACTACATAATGACTCATGCTCTTTTCTTAACAGCATGCAATAATTTTTGACAGAGAATTCTATAAAACTTCTTAAAATGACTTTGATGATGGAGAAAAGGCTATAAAATAATGGATAATTACCAATCATAATTAACAAAAATTACAAAAGGTCAGAAAAGAAGTGTAAAGCCCAAAACCAACCTCGAAGCCAAAACCCCTCCAATCACGATCTATATTAGCTAGCACTTCACCATTAATATCTTTCAAGGTGAATGTCCAATTCCAAAAGCCAGGATTCTCCACCACAGCAAATTGTTTATTCCTGCAAATCTTTTGCTTTTTAGACTTGCATTTTACGCAATAAACAGAAGTGAAGCAATTGTCAAACTTGAGATTTTGACCAAACATGAATTCAAATAAAATCAATATGTAAAGAATAAAAGAAAGAGAAGACTTTAGAAAGTCATCATAAAGGGAGGCTTGTGTTACATATATTAATAACAGAGTGCAGGTTGTTTAGCTTGAGATACAACCAATATGGGACTTCTATAGCATAAATAAATGAAGAAAAAAAGAAGATAAGCTAACACTATTCTAACACCACCTCCCCCCTCTCAAGCTGGAGCATATAAACCATATGCACCAAGCTTGTTACAAAAGGAAGTGATATCCACTATAATTAACAGCACTGCTGAGAGCAGGTAAAATGATTAACAACACTGGTATAATGCACAATGAGAAGAGCAGCTGCGCTGATGCAGAGCCAGAAAAAAGCACCACTGGTGTGATGGAAACAAAAAGAGTACTAGAAAATATAACAGCAAGAAGTAGCTGTATAACCATCATAACAGTAGCCAGGAGAATTGCCAGATGACTATCAAAGAGGTTCACAGAAGAGGCCAGAAAACAACTGGAAAAAGGGGTTGAACTTCTTCTGGGAAAGTCATTGTAAAAGCACTGAAGAAGGGGCCAGAGAACCACTAGAGATTGGGGGGCTAGAGATCCTCCAAAGAAGTGGTCAGAGCTTTGGCCCTCATGATACCATGTAAAGAATGAGAGAATACTTTGAAAAGCCTTAATAAAGGGAGGCTTGTATCACATATATTTATAATAGAGTGAAGGTTGTTTAGCTTGAGATACAACCAACGTGAGACTTCAAGTGTAACTCAATAAAGAAAAATTGATAAATTAACACTATTCTAACACAAAATATAAGTCAACCACATAAAAACAATAAACTGAGTTAATTCATTTCTTTCATGAGCTATGCTGCATAAGTACGGGTACAATTATCAAACTTGGTAGTTGGTACCAGTATCAGTACCAGTAGTTGTACCAGTAAGGGATGCAGCAACTTCTAAATCTAGAGTATGGATATATCAAAATATACCATACAATAATGTAATAATGGGCACAAAGTTGTTCCATCTATCTTGCAATCTTCCAAACAATCAAAAAGGTGGATGGCATTATTGTTATTAATTTATTCTTGTGGACAAAATAAGACATTGTATTAGAAAAAGAAGAAAGTGCAAAATTTTGGAGGATAAGAAATCCTCAAATCAGAAAATACAAATAAAATCACAAAAAACAAAAGAGTAACAAAAAGCTCTATAAAACTAGTTAGTGTAGAAGAGTTGTTCAATCTCTTTGCATATCAGGTATAATAGTTCCCTTAAAAAAAAATGTGTGGAGCACCATAGAGAAGCCACAAATACAATTCTGCCCCATAACATAATTAAAAGCAAAGATATACCCTTGAACATGCAGACATTCCTTTCCAACCAAACAAACCACTACATCTCATAAACCCTGCATAGCCATAATGTTTTGTTTCCCTTCTTGTTAACAAACCCTTTAAATCAAATTTTGAGAAAAAAAGTACAAGGACACAACTAACTCTCTCCAATAATACCAAAGAGCTTATTCTAAGGGTAACTCACTACCAGACAATGAAGAAATAAATGGGGAAAAGATTCCAAATCAAATTTGCACACAACATACTTGTGAGGAGAAAGAGCTATATGGGACCATCAAACCTGTAACATATCAATGTCTGATTGAGTAGTTCAATGATTAACGGAGCTATGTGGTCATCGTTTGACTACAAATTTGCAAATTATTGATTGACTTATGTGACAAGTTGTTACAAGTTTTGTGGTCATCGTTTGACTGCAAGGAAAATTTTGCAATTGTTCAACACAGTGAATTGAAGACTTCAGCAGTAGAGATGTGTGCTATTAGGTGCCCTGGTGAGCAACCCAAGTAGTGGAGACAAAGTTAGAGAAGGTCAAGGTGACTACTTAGTAGAAGTAGGTCTAAGACTTCTGGAAGCAGTGCCAATGTGATTAGATAGATGACATGACAAAGAAGAGCAGTTGGGAGAATGTCAAGGAGGCTACTTATGGGAATCAGGTTGAAGAATTTTGAGTTGTTTATCTATTGAGAAGTTCTTCAGAGGAAGCGCTAGTTGTTATGATGTTATTGAGTTGCAGTTGAGTATGAGTTTATGACCTTGTGAGTCATGATGTAATATCTATGGGTCCTAGTCTACATAAGTTTTCACTTTTAAATTTATACAGTATCTAGGCCTTCCAAGGCATAGATGTTTTCCTTTTTAAATTGGGTATATTTGTAATAGGAGTTCCACTTAGATTTCTCAACACTCCCTTAAGCTGAAGATTATACAAGCTTTAGCTAGTTACAAATAAAACCCAATTTAAAAATGAAAACATATTCAGATTGGGACACCTAGATATTATACCCAATTTAAAAAGAAAAACATATCTAGACTGGGACACCTACATACTGCACCTAATTTAAAAGTGAAAATGAATCCATATTGGGACACCTAGGTACTGCGCCACAACTCACAAGGTCACACTCTCATAGTTAACCAGGACCTAGGAACTCTGCAGCAACTAGCATTTCCTCTAACGGCGTCCTTGGTAGACAAACAACAACTCCCAACATGCTTCTCATGAGCAGCCTCTTTGACATTCTCTTAATTGCTCTCCTTGGCCACATTCTCTAATTATGATAACACAACTCCCTAGAAGTCTTCAATCTACTTCCTCTGAGTAGTCCTCTTGACCTTCTTAGTGGCCTCCACTACTCAGGATGCTCATTGAGGCACCCAATAAAATAAAACTCCAGTGTTTAAGTTTTTAATTTGTTGTGGTGTTTTTTTAAAAGAACTTTATTGTCAGGCAATGATAACAAAAAGAGTTCACTAAAATTTTTTTCACATTCATTGGAATATGCTTCAATGACTAGAAAAGGAGTTGTACAGTATAGACCAGAGCTATGCTGAAGAAAACAGGGGGCAAGAGCTCACCCAGAGAAATGATCAAAACTCTGTTCCCAAAAAATATAAGCTATTGAAGTCCACTATTCCTCCAAACAAGGCCATGATACCATGTAAATTTCAAGATAAAAATAGAAATATGGTGAATAAGGAGGCTTGCACACATATGAAACTCTCACATAGATTGTGGTACCCTTCTTCTCTTTTGTTTATAATAGTTTGAAGATAGAGATTAACTATAAGATAAACTCTTAAAAATAATGATAAAGAATAACTCCAAAGGATAATGAAAGATGATAACTAAGACTCCTAAACAATAATTAACTAAGACTCTAGATAATGGTAATCCTAGACTCTAGAAGAAGGTAAACTCCTAATCCATTAGGCCGCTTAGATAGGTTTCTCAACAGAAACAAAAATACCTTTCAAGCAAATCTAATGGGCATATAAATAAAACACACTAATAATCTAAGTTAACTCTTGGTTGTACATGAGTTTAGAGATAAAAGGAAATTTGGTAGATTAAACTCCAATTCACACAATATATTGTAATCATTGGCTCCCCGACCCCCTGACCCCAAGTAATTGATGTAAGGATTACATAGTTGGGACAAGCATATCCTGGATAGAAAACAACAAAATATGCAAATAAAATTCTGAGAATGGAAAGTCAACTAAATGGCACAGAAGATGTTGGATTTTGTTCAGTAATCATCATAATTAGTGTAATTCAGAATATAGTATGTTGATATTACCCTAGGTACAAATCATAGACTCTCCTCCAAAGATGCCACCGTCTGTGAACTACACCAATTTCCTGAAGAGAGAATTTGGCTCAATTTAACAGCCAAAATACTGAAAAACTCTTGATAGCCTCACAATAATTAACAGAATTTAAATAAAATGGCATACCTTACCATCAATTTCTGCATAAATTGAGCTCGTTATCCACCAAAAGGGTCTACGAACCTAGCCAGGGAGAAACAGAGCCTTAAACTAAAGAAGCAATCAATTAAAGACAGATATTCTAATATTTCATTCATTTGCATCAAGATAAATTTTTGTATGCATCAAATAGAACCAAAATAAAATTTTGCATGTAGTCCTTACCCTAAAGAGCTCATTACCCATAGCATCAGTTATGTAGGCAACAAAAGGCCGCCTTGTACGAAGAAACTGCAGCAAGAAAAGTTCAATAATACATAATATTGGACCTATAAATAAGAACCAAACCTTAATGTGATCAAATATGACCTAATAACACAAAACCCAAGTCCACATGCAGACCTTGACCAAGGACCACAGAATGTGGTTTGATATTAATGAAAAATACTGAAATACTCCTAATACTGAGATTCAAGGAGAAAGTAAAATAAACCAACTCAACAATTTTCTACCACTGAAGACATATTGATAGGAAATTATGCAAAACTTATTCTAGGCGTAGGAAACTTTAATTTGGAGATATTGTAGTTTTATGTATTTTCTTATTTTTCTGACTTTTTATTCTTATTTCTATATTCTGACTTCCTTTTATTATATGGTGGGCTCCCTATAAATAGCCCTAGTGTGGCGTAAGTTTGCAAACTTTAGATCATTTTGAATTACAACTGTCAGTTTCATTTTCTCTCCCAACTTCCCCCTCCCTCATTTTCCCTTTGCTTGCCCCTCTTTTTGCTTCCTCTTTCCCTTTTTCTGCATCATTCTACATCAATTTTGGTATCAAAGCCCAATTACCATTATTCCAGTCACATTTCCATCACCAGAAACTCACCGGAATTTTGTTGGAAATTGTCCTTACTTTTGTCCATGCTGAGATTCACACTGCCAGCCATATAATCAACCAATTGACCCCACCATCAAAACCATACCATCAAACTTGGTCTGTCCTCAGAAGCTCATCATTGGAAAATCCCGCCACGCACTGTCACGCACCAACAACATCCCCTACATTTGTGCTTCATGTGCCTGAACGCACCAGTGCTCCAGACTCTGTTTTTCAGCCTTTTCTCTCCTGTTTTTCACTCCATGCAACCTGAGTTGTAGACACTCATCATTAGGGAGTAATTTGGGGGAATTTCTACATCATTTTGGCTTTTAAAATTGCTATAGTAAGGTAGTTATCCTCTACTTGAATTTCTGTGACTAATTATTTGATGGAGGTTGTTGTAGAAAGTTTGTAAGTCCATTTCCTTAGGTTTCTTTGTTGTTCCTTGTCCATTTGCATAATCTTCGTTGTCTTTGTCCATAAAGTTATATAACTTGGTTGTTCTTTGTCTATAAATTTGCTTACCCTTTACTGTTCTTTGTAACCCCATATTGTTCTTTATCTGTAAATTTGTGTAGATCATTCACCCCAAAAAAAAAATCAAAATCAAAATAATTTTCTATTAAGTTTTGTTTGCCAAGTGTTCAATGGTATCAGTTTAGATTCTTTATTGCTTTTAGCCAACTCAGCATTGCATTTGCATTCCTTTGCATGACCATTAATGATTTATGTAACAAACAAAGACTTCTAGAGTAAAAACTCACTACTTTACAATTTACCACAGAACAAAATATCTAAATTAGCCTAGACAATCTTGAGGAAGGGCATGTAGCTGATAGAGAATATGTGGATTGTCATTTTGAAGAAATTATAAGTGCCATTAACCTATTAGGTAAACAAATCAATGGTAAAAATATGGAGGGTCTGGTTGGATTCCTAGAGATGAAAATCTGTCAATCCATAAATAACATAGAACTCCACCAATAGGTTCCAATGGGAATCAATAGTCTTTTGTAGGTCCTAGTGCTAAGAATGCTAGAGACCTTCCTCATAGGCCTTTCAATCAACAACTTGAGTTGGTACAAAACCTTTGGGATGATCAATATTTTGTAGGACGTCAACCTAAGCAATATGAGACAAGACCTAGGAATGTCCAAGAAGGGTTTAGACGTGACCACAATAACACAAGTGGCATCACTAGGAAAGCTAAGATTGAAGCCCTTGAATATGATGGTAAATTAAATCCCAATGCCTTCTTAGATTCGTTAGCTAGTATCGAAGATTATTTTGAGTGGTATGATATAAGTGACATTCAATATATCCGCTTTGCTAAAACAAAGCTTGTAAGGTCGGCTAAAAAGTGTTGTCAAACTATTTGAAGAAACCTAGAGCATCTAGGTCAACCTGAGATAAAGGTTAGGCTGAAATGAAAAAGAAATTGAAAAAACAAATATTTGCCCACTTATTATAAGAGTCAATTAATAAACTAGTTGCTCAACTTAAGGCAAACCTCTAGTGTTTCTAATTACATAACCCGCTTTGATGAACTTGTGCTTAGGTGTGACATTTAGGAAGAGCAATGGATTATTAGGTTTGTTAATGCCCTTAGGATAGAAATCCAAAAGCAGCTTAAGTTAAGCTTCCTTAAATCCCTTGAAGAGGCTTATCATAAGACTCTTGAGGTAGAATCTCGATCAAAGTATCCATCTATTAGGCGTTTCATAGCCCAAGGCACAGAGTTGAAGCAGACTTAACCTTATCCTTGGAAACCATTTTGTAGGAGTGTCACAACCTAGGACTAATTATATGCTTTCTTCAAGTTTCTAGTACTAAAGGTGTCACAAATCCTCCTTAATTATTACAAATCCTTCTTAATTATTGTAGTTATTATTATAATCCATGTAATTATTAGTTAACCCTAGAAATTAATTGATTTAGCAATCCTTAATTATTAGGGATTTGTCTATCATTCATTTTTCTCCTTAGAATAGCTTCCTCTCTACTGTATAAATACCCATATACTCTAGTCCTTTTTCAATAACAAGAATTTCATATTTCTTGTCATGGTATTAGAGCTCTAGAGTTTCTAGGCATTTTTTCTCTTGGCTTTCATAGCCATTTTTTTTTATTGTAGCCTTCATTGCTACTTTGATGTCCTATTTTGTTGTTTTGGACTTTCACTTGACCCAAATACCACCTCCAACCACCCCAAAGCTAGCCAATCGACGTCTTCGCATTGACTAAACCACCAACAGTCGCCACACCCCCCACCCCTGTAGTGAGTTCCACGCTCCAGCGTGTGAGAGCACATGACACCTTTTCTTCAACTACCATCAACCCAAAACATGATGCCAAATATTTTGGAAGCTTGCCCAAGGGTTCTTCAATTCTGTTTTGGTTCTAAAAGTGGTGTTCTTTTGTCTACGGTCAAATTTATTGATTCTGTTTGCTGTTTTTTCCATTTGTCTCTGTTGTGTTGTTGCCCTAACCATGTATGAATCTATAGTAACTAGTAAAATTTTTGACATATCCATGAGTAGTCACACTACTTTCATGAGTAATTTGCCACACATTCAACTCGCATATAGATTAAACGGAAAGAATTATTTGAAATAATCTCAAATGGTTCGCACATTCCTCAAAGAACGAGACAAGTTGAATCATTTCCTATAAACCAGGCCTAAACGAGGGGATCCCAAATTTGATACCTAAGATGAAGAGGATTCCCTAGTAATGTCCAAGTTATGGAACTTTATACGAGAGATTGGTGACACATGCATGTTCCTTCACTCTGCTAAGGAGATATGGGATGTTGTTCAACAAACATATTCCAAGGTTTGTGATATAGCATAAATTGTTGAGATTAAGACCAAAATCTCTACCACTAAACAAGGCAATCGATCAATCACTGAATACTCTAATTTATTAGAAGGGTTTTGGCAAGAGATAAATCATTACCAATGCATTCAAATGAAGTGTAGTGAGGATACAATTATTCTTAAGCAGTTTGTTGAAAAAGAGGATTTACAAATTTTTTGTAGGATTGACCATTGAATTTGATGCTTTATGAGTTCAAATACTTGGCAGAGAGGAGTTACCATCCTTGAATGAGACAATTGCCAGTGTGCTGGTGGGAAAAGGAAGAAGGGATATAATGATTGATACCTCACCAATGAAGAATTCTGCTCTAGTATCTAAACATTCTGTACATCATTCTGATAAAGTGAGAGGGCAAACTGAACAATCAAAACAATCCAACAAAGACACCTTGTAATGTACCTATTGCAAGAAGCCTAAACATACTAAGGAGACAAGTTGGAAACTCCACGATAAGCCTTAACCTATGAAGAAGGGACTTGGTCAGCCTTATATGGCAACTATAAATTCTAAAATTGAGGAAAACTCCATTATTGCTGATTTCAACAAAGAAGAAATTGAGAAGTTACGAAACTTATTGGGGTCATTGGAGAAAACTCCTATAAGTACTTGTTCCTTGGTATTCTCCGGTACTTCTTCTCACTCTTCATCTATCTTTAATCCTGTCTTAAATGCATCAGATAAAGTTTACTCTGACTCAAGGGTCATTGACTCAAGGGCCATTGATTATATGACTCATTCTTCACAAAAATTCATTTCATATACCCCTTGTCCTAGCAATTAAAAAATCACCATAGTTGATGGATCAGTCACTACCATGGCTAGTCAAGGAGATGCTTGTTTAAGTAACTGTCTTACACTTAAGAATGTGTTTCATGTTCCCAAACACCACACTAATCTTATCTCAATTCAAAAACTTACTACTAATTCTCAATGTAGTGTAACCTTGTTCCCTAATTGTTGTGTATTTTAGGAATAAGGCATGAAGGAGATGATTGGACGTGCTATGGAACAAGATGACTTGTATTATCTTGAAGAGAACAATGGACAAAATAGAATTCAGAGTTTGTTGCCCTTTTCCTTTCATTCCAAATCTTTCACATCCAATAAAGATAAGATTTAGCTTCACCATCTTCGTCTAAGTCATCCATTATTTCATGTTATCAAATTAATGTTTCCTTCTTTGTTTAAGGGATTAGCCATTAAAACTTTTCATTGTGAAACTTGTGAACTTATTAAGCACAAACATACTTCCTTTCCAATTAGCAATAAAAGAACTTCTGTTTTGTCATCCCTTCTTCATTGTGATATTTTGGGTCCTTCCATTGTATCTAATATTTCTAAAGCCTCATGGTTTGTTTCATTTATTGATAATTGCATTCAAGTGACATGCATTTACTTGTTGAAACAAATATCTGATGTCAACTTTATATTTTCCATTTTCTACAATATGATTAAAACTCAATTTGGGGTTGGGATACAAAAATTTCAATCTGACAATGTAAAGGATTTTTTCAATCAATCTGTATCTACTTTCGAAACACAAGGAATAGTACATAAGTCCTCTCACATTCAAACACATCAACAAAATAAGGTAGCAAAGCGGAAAAATGGTCATCTTTTAGCCAATATAAAAGCTCTTTTGTTTCAACACAATGCTTCAAAACAATATTAGGGAAAGGCCATTTTAATTGCTACTCATCTCATTAAGAGACTCCCTACCTAGGGTCTTGGTTTCTATAGTCCAATGCAAGTTTTCACACAATTTTTTTCCTAATTTCAATGTGTCTAATAATCTTGTTCTCAAAATATTTAGGTGTGTTGCCTTTGTTCATGTGCATTCCCAAACCAAGACCAAATTGGATCCTCAACCTCCCAAATGTATTTTCATTGACTATTCTTCTACTCAAAAACATTAAAAATGTTGTCACCCTCCAACGAGGAAATTTCATGTCTCTGTTGACGTCACATTTGTTGAAAATACTCCATATTTTAACAATTCTCCTCATCCAAGGGGGCGTTTGTTCATCACCAATATAAATACAAGTTTTTTCCTTCTTGAATTCCCAAAGTTACCAGCAAATACTTCATCTAAGACTTCGTCACAACCCATCACCATTCTTGAGCTAGAGTTATAGCCCAAGCAAACTTAAGGTTCTATTCGTCCATTACAGGTTTATTCTTGAAGGAAGACACCAATCTCCCAACCAAAGCCAGTCCAATCATCTCCTTCTGCCCCTATCAATGTTGAGGTAACACCTTTACCTTTTAATAATGTTTCTAAGACTCTTCTACACAATGTTTATGATATTTTGATTGCTTTATGAAAAGTCACAAGACATTGAACTAAGCATCCTTTATCTTTTTTCTTTCCTACAAGCATTTGTCCCGTAACTACAAAACCTTTGTTATTAGCCTACATACCATCCCTATTCTCAAAACTTTATCAAAGGGATTGCACAATGAGAATTAGTAAGAAAAACAAAACTTGGGAGCTAGTGCAGTTACCAAAAAGAAAGAAACCCAGTGGTTGTAGATAGATATTCACAACTAAATATAATTCAGATGGTACCTTAGCGTGGTACGAAACTCGACTTGTTACCAAAGGGTAAACTCAAACCTATGACATAGACTATGTAGAGACCTTTGCTCTTGTTGCTAAAATGAATATAGTGAGAGTTTTATTATCTGTGGCTGCTAATTGTGGTTGGAAATTTCAACAGTTTGATGTCAAGAATGCATTCGTACATGGCAACCTTGAGGAAGAAATTTATATGGAGATACCATTAGGATTCGACTCCCAAATTGAACCAAGCACTATGTGTAAATTAAAAAAAAAAGCGTTATATGGGCTAAAACAATTCCCAAGGGCATGCTTTGGGAGATTTTCCAAGGCTATGCTTGCTATAAGGTATAAGCAGAGTTAATGTGACCATATTTTCTTTCTAAAGCATTCTTCCTCAGGGAGAGTGACCATACTATTAGTTTATGTGGATGATGTCATAGTCACAAGAGATGAGTTGGAGGGGATAGAATTGTTAAAAAGACAACTAATAAAAGAGTTTGAAATCAAGGAATCAGGTAGACTAAAATATTTTCCTAGCATTAAAGTTTCTCACTCATGGCAAGGCATTTTTATATTTCAAGAAAAGTATGTATTGGATTTATTGACAAAAATAGACAAATCGAGATGCAAGTTAGCAGAGACACCCATTAAGTTAAATCATAGACTTTGTGAGGCTCCAAATGATTCGCTGGTTGATAAAAGATCTTATCAAAGACTTGTAGGAAAATTGATTTATTTGTCTCATACGAAGCCCGATATTACTCATGTTGTAAGCGTGGTAAGCTAATTTTTACACAATCCTAAAGAATCACATCTCATGCCATCCATAGAATTTTACAATACTTAAAGAGTACACTAGGAAAAGAAATCCTATTCAAAAAAAGGTGAGGGATCGACCCTTGAGGCCGATATTGATACAAACTATGCAAGATCTCTAGTTGATAGGAAATCAATCTCAGTGTATTGTACTTTCTTAGGCTGAAACATTGTCACATGGAGAAGCAAGAAGCAGAATGTGGTAGCACGGCCAAGTGCAAAAGCCGAGGTAAGAGCAATAGCACTCAGAGCATGCGAATAATTATAGTTGAAAATTATCTTAAATGATTTACGGATTAAGTGGGAAGGTCCAATGAAGTTTTTTTTGTTACAACAAATCTGCTAACAATATTACTCATAACCCAATGCAACATGACCATACTAAACATAATGAGGTCGACCAACACATTACTAAAAAAAATAGGATAGCTATCTGATCTATACTCCTTTTATTTATACTAGTCGTCAACTTGCAGATGTACTTGTCAAAGGATTATCTAGTGTCATCTTTTAGAACATAATCTTCAAGCTTGGCATGGATGATATTCACTCACTAGTTTGAGGGGAAGTGTCACAAATCCTCTTTAATTATTACAAATCCTCCTTAATTATTGTAATTATTATTATCCTTGTAATTATTAGTTGACCCTAGAAATTAGTTAAGTTGCCAATCCCTAATTGTTAGAGATTTGTCTATCATTTATTTTCCTTCCTAAAATAGCTTCTTCTCTACTATATAAATACCCATGTACTTTTGTCCTTTTTCAATAACAAGAATTTCATATTTCATGTCAAAAGATAACATCAATAAAAGTAGTGAATCCATAGGCTTTAGTTTCCATCCTAGTGGTTCTACTATTAAGTGTTTTCATTGTTACTCTAAAGGCCATATTACATTGAAGTGTCCAAATCACACTTTGATTCTTCAGCATCAGCCTGATGATTGAAATGAGATAGGTGATGCAAACATAGTGGTAAAGCCCTTTGAGTGTCCTTCCAATGTTGATGAGGAAATCATAATAAAAAGTCTTAACCAAAAGTCTAGACACCTTAGTATTATGAGGTGCATTCTATCTGTCCCATTACCTAAAGACTCTTGAAAGAAGACTAGTATCTTAAATACATTTGTGAAATGTGGAGACAAGTTAGATAAATTAGTCATTGATGGAGGTAGTACAAGAAATGTGATATCTAGATTAGGAATAACCAGACTTGGCCTTAAACCAAAACCTTATCTTCAACCTTTCGATGTAGCCTAGGTAGATAAAACTTCTTACCTATCACTTAGCAATGTTGTGTTCCCCACCAATTAGGTGAATACCTGGAGGAGGTTTTTTGTGATGTCCTTCCCATAGATGTTGCCTATATATTATTAGGAAGATTGTGACTTTATGACCATGATATCACGAGTCATGGTAGGGATAACACCTATGTATTCAAACATGGGAGAAAACAATTTTGTTACCTCCTACCAAGCTTGAATCTGAAAGTGAAAATCCCACTATGCCAAAAGGTTGAGGGAATAAAAACTATCATAACATTCACCTCTTAACCCATAGATAGATTGAGAATGAGAGCAAAGAGGTTGATGTAAGGCTTGCCTTAGTTCCCAAAATTTCTTTTAAGGTTACTTCTATAACCAGTGATGATGTGCCTAATGAGATATCCCAATTTTTAGCAATTTTAGGATACTACCCCAGATGAGCTTCCTTTTAAAGTTCCACCCATGAGAGATATTTAATAAGCTATTGAATCGATTCCTGATTTTTACCTTCCCAATCACCCACATTATAGGATGAACCAAAAAGATAAGGAAGAGCTCATTAGGCAAGTTAATGTTTGCTTGAAAGAGGTCACATCTAGTATAGTTTTAGTCCTTGTGCCATGGCTGGCTTTGTAACTCCTAAAAAGGAAGGAACTTGGAGAATGTTAGTGTAATCAAGCAATCAATGAGATCACTATCAAATACAGGTTCCCCATCTCAAGATTTGAAGACATGCTTGATTTGGTAGCTGGCTCTAGTCGGTTTTCCAAAATTAATCTTCGTAGTAGCTACCACCAAATTAGAATTAGACCTGAAGATGAATGGAAAATTGCTTTTAAGACTACAAATTAGTTGCACAAATGGTTAATCATGCCTTTTAGTCTTTCTAGTACTCTTAACACTTTTATGAGAGTCATAACCTATATCTTTAGCCCCTATTTTAGAAAATTCCTGATTGTATACTTTGATGATATATTGATCTATAACAAGTTTAGGGAAGAGCATTTCGATCATCTTCGGTAGGTTTTCCTCACCTTTCATCATGAGAAGTTCATGTCAACTTTTCTAAGTGTTCTTTCCTTCAAAATTAAGTTGTCTTCCTTGGTTTTATAGTCTCTAACAAGGCTTATTTATTGACGTTGAGAATGTTAAGGCCATTAAAGAAAGGTCTAAGCCTAAATCTCTTTCTATAGTGCATAGCTTCGATAGTCTAACTTCCTTTTTATAAATGCTCCATTTGGAAATTGAGCACCATCATGACTCCTATTACAAATTATTTGAGAATAGACAAGTTTCAATGGACCTCTGTGGCTTCTTAATCTTTTGAATCCATAAAAAGAAACTTTCTAAGGCCTCTATCTTAGCTTTGCCCATTTTACCAAACTTTTTGAGATTGCTTGTGATGCTTTTAGGATAGAAATTGGAGATGTCTTTAGTCAAAAAGATCATCCAGTGGCATTCTTCAATGAAAAGCTCAATGAAGCCAAACAAAAATATTCAAACATACAACAAAGAATTTTATGCCATTTCAAGTCTCTTGAACATTGGAAATCCTATCTTCTTCCTTAGTAGTTTGCTTTGTACTCTGACCATGCCCTCAAACTTCTTTACTCTTAAGGATACTTAAATACTAGGTATGCTGCTTAGGTAGAATTTCTTCGAGAGTTCGATTTTGCTGCTAAGCATCATTACGGGGTAGTGTTGATGCCTTAAGTCGGATGCTCACTATTTTGCATTCTATGAGAATTAGTATTGTGGGATTTGATAGGTTAAAGGATAAATATACTACTTGTCCTAACTTTAGAATCATTTGTTAGGGTGTTAGTGACGATAACCATCATGATGACATAGATTTTCTCATTAAAGATGGTTATTTCTTCCGTGGAACTAGATTGTGCATTCCTTGCATATCCATAAGAGATTTTCTTATATAGGAATTGCAGGGGGGATCATCCTGTCATTTTGGTAAGGATAAGACTATAGCTTTGATAGATTTTACTAGCTTTCCTTAAAATATGATGTCACTATAACTTTGTCCTAGTGTTGTACATGCTAAACTTTTAAGGTAAAGAAATAGAATACAAAAATGCACACTCCTTTGCCTATTCTTAAGGCACCTTAGAAGGACCTTAATATAGACTTTATTCTAAGTTTGACTCAAATGAAAGGAGGACATCATTCTATGCTAGTTTATTGTAGATAAGTTCTCTAAAATAGCTCATTTTATGCCTTGTAGTAAGATTACATGTGCTTCTCACTTAGCCAAAATGTTCTTTCAAGAGATTGTGTATTTGCATAGATTGCTTACCACCATTGTGTTAAATAGGGATGTTAAATTTATTACTTATTTCTGGAAAACCCTTTGGAAACTTTGTGGCACCTAACTAAAGTTCTCCTCTACTTTTTATCCTCAAACTAATAGACAAACTAAGATTATTAATTGTAATTTAGGTGATTTGCTTATGAGTCTAGTATGAAACAAACCTAGGAATTGGGATTTGATTTTACGAACAACTGAGCTTGCTTATAATAATTCAGTTAATAGATCCAATAGTAAGAATCCTTTTGAGATTGTTCAAAGTTTTAACCCCCACTAGCCTATTGACCTCTTTGTAGAAACGATGATGAACTAAGGCTAGTATGATTTTGATTAATGATTATGTGTTAATCATGTATAAATATACGAATCAAAGTCCTAGGCACTTGTTAAAAAACAGGGTGCTGGATCGACTCATAATGAGATAACTACATAGATTAAGTCATAAGTGTATCTCATATATAGCTGTGTCCTTCAAACCTGAGATCACCATATCACTAAACCCTCAAACCTGAGATCACCATAAATTTTTATATGAGAAACACTATGTTTTGACATAGTCAAAAGTCACCTTTAATCGCATAATTATAAGGGTTGTGATCGGGCGTAGTGGAATCCATGTAGAGGAAGATGAGTGGTCAAGATGGAATTTGTCCCTCTCATTAGCAGAGAGATATCACTAGGCCGCTCGATGAGTGAGATTGAGAAATGCATGGCTATGCTTAGATGAAAGGGTTTTCCATTTATTCTGTCAGTCTGCTTGGAGATCGAGAAAGTGACGGTCGAGTAAAATGAGAATGACATTTTCATACCTCATACTTGCCTAGATATCACGTGACGAAAAAGTTGTGATAGGGTTGTATAATAGGATGCATCGAATCATTAATCCTCATATAATTTAAGTAGTCACAATGTCTTGATAAAGGTCACTTGTGACTTGTGAGTAGAATAGCGTTATTGGCCCACTACCAATGTCATATGGGCCTACAGGGTCACACACAAGAACTGATTAACTCGAGCTAAAATATCCAGATTCATTGAAACTAAAAATACGTCTAGATTCAATGAATATAACGTTCAATTTAGGGTAGAGGAATTTTATAAATATATTTTTGATATATATATTTTATAAAATTCAAAAAATATATATTTAATATATTTTGATATATTATATATATCATCTATTTAATTTAAATAATTAGTATAATTTATTCTATAGGATATATTTAAATTTAAATTAATATGATAATTTAAATTTAATCTATGTAATAAATTAAATTTAAATTTGGTTCTAAATTTAGAATAAATAATTAGTTTAAATTTAAATCTATTCTATAGATTTAAATTTAAACTAATATGATAATTTGAATTTAATCTATTTGATAAATTAAATTTAAATCTGGTTCTAGATTGAGATCAAATAAATTAATTTAAATTTATTCTATAAAATAGATTTAAATTTAAACTAATCTATTTAGTCATAATCTGAATTAATTTAAATAATATATTTAAATTAATCAAATATATCCTAAAATCCTAACACGCCTCTATAAATAGAAATGTTAGAATTTTCTAAGTAGATGATTTTTTTTTTTTAGAGAGCCGCCTCCCACCCTAAAAAGAAAAGCATGGACGCTTAGATAAAAAAAGTGTATGGACGTTTAGAAAGAGAAAGAGAAGAATGTCTTCTCTTCTTGAACATACGGACGTTTGTCTTCAGTGGCGCTAGCACACCGTTCAAGTTGCAATCACTATTCGTGTGGATGTCGGTAGAGGGAACTATCACATTCTAAATTTTCTGTAACTATTAACATGATCAAAGTTAGTGAGGAACTAACTTCCTTAATAAATACTAGAGAGAAGCATAGATACTAGGAAACCTAAAAGAGATAATAGCACATTCATTTGTGTAATATGAGAGTAAGTAGGAATACTTTAAGACAAGCTTGCAACCATTTATGATAGCGTCTCCTTACTTCCACCTACATAGGGATGTGAGTATGTGTACTCAACCAAGTAGCAACCCTATTAGCCTTGTATATTGTAAGCTTAAAACTACCAAAATCTTGGAATGAGTCTTTGAATTACCAACGTTTACATGACTGAATGAATGTCATAAGGAAGAAATCCTAATGAACCAAGTACACACACACACACCTCATGCTTCCACTGTGACATATAAATATATATATATTGCCTTTAGTGTTGCTAAATCCTTTAGCCACGGGAGGAGTGATAGGCAATTACATGTAAATGAATAGCCTACATAACCTAAACTAGAGACACCTAGCATGCACGATGGGGGAGAGACTAAATGGAGGAAGAATAAAATAAAGGAACTACAAACCTACTCTTGAAAGGCTCCACCGAAGATATGTGTGTATGCAACCACTAAAATACTAAGGTATAGAAATAATCCCAGCTGTGAAGTAGAGAGAGCATCCATTTAATGTAGCTTAATGGAGGAAAGAATATATATCTCATGTGCTGCCACTTAACATGTAAACCAAATAGAAAATGAAGTAGCAAAAGAATGAAATAAACCTCCTTGCCACCTCATGCTTACACCTTCCACTCACAAGTATGTATGGTTAATTGGTAAGTGCTTGGTGCTCTAAGCTTGCAATCTTCGTGGGAGTTAAATGCTACATACAATAGGTGTATTAGATGGGAATGAGATGGAGGAAACGTTGCCACATGGATGGCACTGGTCATAGAATGGAAAGGAAGACAAATCAAGAAAATCAAATCAAAAGAAGCCACCACATGCTTGCACCATCCAAAGCATATGCATTCATATTTAATTTTCATTCGGTCATGGCAATTGGAGTGTTTAGCAGTAGGATTAGATATCATCTTCATATAGAGTTTAGTGGGGGAATAAGACACATGCATGATGCCACTAAGCCTTACACCGAACAAGAAATTGGAAGCTTCACCCTTGACACCTCATGCTTGCACTGAATGAATGATGAGAAGCATGAGCTGCCTATTATGATGACCACCTTAATCCATTTTAGGCCGAGGGAAGTAATGGTAAGAGAGGAGAAGGAAACTCGGACAGCCATAGAAGAGAAGGAACCAAAGTACAAGGATTCCATAAAAGGTAAGTAGAAAATTCTAAGTTGCTTCCTTCTTTTACCTAGTCGAAATTCTAGACCTAGAACATTTTGTCTTTCGTAAAATTAGTTAAAAAAGGATTTTAAAGCCAAAACTTTTTTAACAGGTCGTCCATTCCTTATACTTGAAATCTGAAAAATTAAAGAATTTTTGAAACAAGGTAGATCAAAGAAACAATATACTAACTCAACCTAATTCCTGGATGAGACAACTTGGGGCTAATTTTATAACAAATCTTGTTAAATGGGTAAATGAAGAAACCAGTGCATGAAAATTGGTGGGAAGGTAGCTAAGACGTATAAACTTAGGTCTGCAAAGTCTTAGAATTTTTTGAACTCATTTGGTAGGATAACAAAGATAGAAACAGCAAGGGTAGTGTACAGTGAGCTCAACTGAAGTAGTGGCCAAAACAGTAGGAGTTTGGGGGTTATCATTGGGAATTCTTGAAAACTGTTTCTATGGCTTATAATTAACATAATGAGGGGTCATTCTACCAATTTTTATGATTTTTCGAGGTCATTTAATGGAGGAAAGAAATTTCACAAAAACAGGTCCGAAAATGTAGTTAAATTTGAAGCCGATTGATTAGGAAAATAGAAAGCATATTTTGCTCTTTTATTTTAGGGTTTAAATAGGCAACAGGCCTGCCTATCATAGCCGATAATTAAAGAGGGAAAGTAGGGATAATGATAAGCATAATCTAATCTGATTAAAGAGATAAACTTAACTAAAACAGAAAGATACTGAGTCTGTCAAATAAAAATAAGATAGGAACAAAATCCCTATAAAATAGCGTCGATTTCTAACACTCCCCCTCAAGCTGGGGAGTATATGTTGACCATTCCCAGCTTGCCACATAGCTCATCAAATTTCTGTCTAGGCAATGCCTTTGTAAATAGATCAGCCACTTGAGAACTGGTAGGAACATAGGAGACTTCCACTTGTCCTAATCAATTTTCTCCTTAATAAAATGCCGGTCAATTTCCACATGCTTTGTTTTATCATGATGTATAGGATTTTTAACAATCCCAATAGTTGCCATATTATCATAGAACAACTTCAAGGGGTCTTTAATACTAATTGTAAGTTCTTTGAGTAACCTGTCCAGCCAAATACCTTCACATATTCCCAAAGCTAAGGCTCGAACTTCTGCTTCAGCACTGCTATGTGCAACCACAAGCTGCTTCTTGCTGCGCCATGTGACTAAATTCCCCCACACATAAATGCAATAACCTGTAGTTGAGCGCCTATCAGTGATAGAACCTGCCCAATCAGCATCTGAATACATTTGTACTCCTCTATCTTCACATTTCTTAAAAAACAGACCCTTACCAAGAGTAAACTTCAAGTATTTTAAAATTCTATACACTATTTCTAAGTGTTCTTCACAGGGGTTGTTCATGTGTTGACTCACTACACTTATTGGGAAGGCAATGTCGGGTCTGGTGTGAGAGAGGTAGATCAATTTACCTACTAACTTTTGATATCTTTCCTTATTCACAGGATTTCCTTGTTCTTTCCAACTCGCCTTATAGCCCCTTCCATAGGTGTATCTGAAGGCTTACACCCTAGGTAACCTGTTTCTCTTAGAAGATCCAAGGTATACTTCCTCTGTGACACTGCTATTCCTCCTTTTGATTGGGCTACCTCCATGCCCAAAAAATACTTCAGTCTTCCCAAGTCCTTTACTTCAAATTCAGAAGCAAGAAGCTCCTTAAGATTCACTATCTCCTCTGTATTGTCCCCTGTGATGATTATATCATCTACATAGACGATTAGTATTGTAATCGTCATTTATATTTTTCACTTTTAAGGGTCCCCACACATCACTATGAATAATGGAGAAATGTCTTGTAGGCTTGTGGCCGCGGGAAGGGTATGAGTTTCGAGTATGCTTTGCAAGAGGACAAATTTCACAAAAAAACTGAGATCTTTATTTGAAAACTCAGGGTACATCCTTTTTAGATAATCAACATTCATGTGTCCAGAACGAAAATGCAAAAGTTTAAATTCATCAATGACAGATTTTGTAGTTGCTGCACACGCATTTATTCCCTTCTTCTTCTTGAGGTAATATAATCCATCCATTTCTTCACACTTGCCAATCATCCTCCCCGTCCTCAAATCCTGAAAAACACAGAAAGCCTCCACAAATTGAGCCATACAATTGCTATATTTAGTCAATTTATGCACTGATATTAAATTGCATGCAAGTTTAGGCACATAGAGCACATTTGTTAATGTCAGTGTAGCAGAGATAATGACAGTTCCCACATAGGTAACCTTGACAAAGGATCCATTAGCAATTTTTACCACTAAATTGTCTGTGCAAGGAGTAATATTTGCTAATTTTGAGATAACACCTGTCATGTGATCTGAGGCACCAGAGTCTACAATCCAAGAATTGGGATCCATTTTCATAATACTAAGAGCCACTGACATTTTACCTAATTGGACTACAAAACTAGTTCCAACTTGTGGTGTTTGGCTTTTCTCTTGTTCATTAATCATCTTTTGTAGTTTCTCGAGCTGTGCTTTAATCTGATTCATGTCAGGCTCAGTACTTTCATCACTACTGGCCATGTTTGCTCTTCCTTACTTTGGTTTGAAATTGCTGGGTTTACCATGAAGTTTCTAGTACCCTTCTCGATTGTGTCCAACCTTGTTGCAATGGTCACACCAAGGCCGTCCACCTCTTCTTTGTCTGTTGTCACTAGCAAAGCGTGCTGCCATAGCAGAGCTCTCTATACCAAGGACTAATTGTCCTCCACTACTCAACCTTTTTCTGCTTTCTTCTCTTTTTACAGTTGAGAAGGCTTCTCTTACTGAGGGCAAGAACTAACCACCCAATAATCTGCTTTTTACTTCTTCAAATTCAGGAGTGAGTCCAGTGAGGAATTTGTAGACTCGTTCAGCTTCGATAATCTTTTGATAATATTGGACATCTTGAGGGCATGACAAGCTATGGACCTCATAAAGATCCAATTGCTGCCACAAATTTGTCAGCGTGTTATAATATACTGTAACACTTGATGTTCCCTGCTTTAGGTTGTGCAGCTTCCCTTTGATTTCATATAGTACAGCCGTGTTTGAGATTGAGGAGTAAAGATCTCGTCCTGCTTCCCAGATATCTTTGGCCGTCTTATATAGAACGAACCCTCTTCCAATCTCGAGAGTCATGGAGTTTACTAACCAAGACATTACTTGGTTATTTTCGACAACCCAAGAAGGAAATCTGAAATCATCAGGTTTGTGACCACTGGAGATAATTATCTCCATCGAGTTTGTGACTAGTGATCATACGGGATGAGAGATCATTTGTAGCGTTTTGGGAGGTCGACAGAGGTGTATTAGAACCACCATGAGTTTCGGTGGCCAATGCATGATATCTGCCGAACTGAATAAGGGGGTTTTGATCGCTTATGGCTCTGATACCATAAAGCTGATTGATTAGGAAAACAGAAAGCATATTTTGCTCTTTTATTTTAGGATTTAAATAGGCAACAGGCCTGCCTATCATAGCCGATAATTAAGGAGGGAAAGTAGGGATAATGATAAGCATAATCTAATCTGATTAAAGAGATAAACTTAACTAAAACAGAGAGATACTGAGTCTGTCAAATAAAAATAAGATAGGAACAAAATCCCTATAAAATAGTGTTGATTTCCAACAAAATTGAGACTATGGTAGTTTTCGTTTTTCGTTATTGTAGTGTGAATTTGTATGGTAAATTAGAGAATCAAGCTTGAAAATAAGGACTAAGGACTACGGACTCAACTTCAAAGCACTGGACCACACATGAACAACTTAGATAGTAACTAATTAATAAAAAGGAAAAGAAAACGAAGATGTGATTGTTTACAATTAGCAATTTCAATCGTCAACTAATAAAAGGAGTTTAGGAATTTTGTACAGGGGGATTAGTAATTTAATTGCAATATAAATATTAACCATGACTCGTTCTTAATTAAGACAATGCATGATTGAAATTTACGAAGGCAATTGGAACAGCAAGGGCTAAGGAATAACGTAACAAAACGACAGTGATAAAACAGGTAGTTAACATGGCATTCTGTCTGTTACATACATAATTGCATTGAATGATTTCTGAATTTCGTATGTTGTGTATGGCTGCATATATACCCACTAATGTGACTCTCTTGAGTACTAGATCACTGTTATTGGCCAATGACCGAAATATAATAACCTAACGAACGAATGTATCCTGCTACCTTGGGATTTACATGCTCCTGCACCGAATTATGTATCGAAGTATTCTTATTCAGTGTTCTTTATATGTGTAAACCATGAATCCATTGTTATTTATTAGGATTATATCTCATTATAAAGCTAACTATTTTTCAAGTAATATCCGTACTATAGACGAAATCCAGCCGACAGAGGATAATTGAACCAATTTAAAAACTGTATTGACTGTAGTTCGTTGTAATTTCCCTGAATAATGTTAAATGCTAAAAGTCTAACTTTAGTTGAATACTTAGTTGTTTACTAACCCCTCATTGGTTTTTTTATAAATATTACATATGAGGAATTTACCATAAGTTAGCTACGATGTTTATTAGAACTACCGAACTCCATGTACAAGTAATCTCTTATAGTTGCGTTTGCATGAAATTGATTATCATAATCTTGAAAGCAATTCTAGAATAATAGTAGGTAACTGTATTTAAGCTTGTACAGGGGTTTCTTGAGTGGATTGAAATGACAGAACATATGTGATATGTAATGTTGTATAGTGGTGCCTTATGAGCAAGCTGAAGTTTCAGTAATTCCATTTCCCCACAACGAAGTAAGAATCTGTAGGCTAATCAGAATAATAACATTATCAACTTACGGTTTTCTTGTGAAAATGATAAAGGTTATCTAGGTATGACAGGAACTGATCTGAAGCGTCAATTCCTAAGATCCAATGGTAGAAAGAGAGCCTGAAGAATCACGTAACAAAGGTTTTTAACTTTACTCTATTTAAACAACATTGACGGATTCATGGAAGGGATTCGAATTTATTTATTTTTTTAATTTCCACAATGCGTATTCTAAGAATCCCAACAGTGGTATCAGAGCTACGTCAATACTTGTTTAAATTGAGATATATAAACCATAGGCTAGTCGATTAAATCTTAATCAACATTGATTAGATTAATCTAATTATATATATATGATATATGTATGCAAATGAATATATAACACTGATTGGATTATTGGATCTGATTTCATATATGTGATATATGTATGCGAACGAATATAACACTGTTTGGATGGCTATCTAATGCTAGTGCAACATAATCTAATGTAACACTAAAATCACAAAGTTTATAGCTTTTCATGAGATATATGTATTGCGATTTGTTTGTTTAAATTGGATAGGTATAGTGCATGATATGGCCCTAGGAATCTATTATGGTTTGTAATTTTAAATACGGCCTGCATGTTGTACCTCTCTCTATTCACTTTGGATGTACATTCTCTTCTCATCTAACTCCCCTCGAACGTACAATCGAGGTTTTCGTATGTATATAAATTTTATCTTAGAGGAATCCTCTCATTGGCTTGGAAGGACATAGGTTAGATGAGCCATATTGTGACACATTTATTTTATGTTTTATGATGAGTTCATTCACATATGTATGTACGAGATGCTATTGCAGTATATGATCATGCGATAAATAAATATATAAATAACAACAAAATAATAAAATCCCTCAAATTAAATTTTAAGTAAAAATACCACCTATTTATGAACACCTGTCAAGGCTTTGATCGCCTAAGTGTATTCCACCAAAGGTTATCTTAGTCAAGTAGCTTGGGTAATTGTGATACTCTTAAGGCTCATAATGGTTCGACTTAATTGAGACTATCAAAACGGTTTTGAGTCTCAAGGCATTAGATGGGATTAAATATGCCAGATCATATGATGATATGATCCCATTCCCTTGACATCTCGCACTTCTAAGTCTACATAATCATTTGCCAAGTACCTTTATGAATTGCATGTTGAGATTAGGCAACAAACTTGGATTAAGCAACTAACAATATAAATTGTCTGCTAATATTCACCACCACTTTCAAAATTTTAATGAGGATGATTTTGTTATGACTCATATTCATCTTGAGTGTTATGCTAAATATTCCTTCAAAAAGTTGTATGCCCAAGTCTCTAGTCCTTTTCTTATTTCTAAGAAACTTGGGCCTGATGCATACTTATTGGAATTACCTTTTGATTTGGCCATTAGTCTAATTTTCAATGTAGGGGATTTATTTCCTTACCAAGACACTTTTGAGCCTCTCCCATTACTTTTTAATGGTTCTCCATCATGCCCCTCTACCCAATCTTCCATCTTATTCACCACTAGTTGAGGCAATTAATGCTATTATGGATGATCATATTATTTCTCCTCATGGCACCCTCCATTGTTATCCAGTTCGTCGAAAAGATTGCTCAGATTTGGATGCCACTTGGATCACCAAGAAGTTTCTCCGTATGGATCCTACATCGTCACAATCTCACCAACAATCTTCTTCTCTAGAGGAGAGTTTCCCCATGCTGGGGGAAATGATGGAAAATTATGGAAAACTTATTCTAGACACATGAAACTTTAATTAGGAGATATTGTAATTTTATGCATTCTCTAATTTTTCTGACTTTTATTTATTTCCTTCTATTATATAGTGGACTCCCTGTAAATAGCCCTAGTGTGGTGTAAGATAGCAGATTTAAGATCATATTTTATCACAATTATCAGTTTCATTTTCTCTCCCAACTCCCTCCTCCCTCATTTTCTCTGTATTTCTCCCTCTTTCTCCTTCCTCTTTCCCTTTTTCTTCATTGTTCTACATCCCATATTAATAATAAGACCCAGAAATCTATTCAATAGCTAATGAAATGAAACAATTAGATTGAAACCCTATGTCAATAGTGGATCACATCTCAAAACCTCTTTGCTTTTTTAAAGTGCTTGTTTCCTTGACCCTCTTTCTTCTACATCACTCCCTCTGGGGCCAAAGCTTTTGTTGCTCTGAATTACTCCATGGAATTAGCACAAAAGATGTTGGGCAGGTGTAGAGACTACATACTATCACCTGATGTGCATGCCAAGTGCAATAGAAGGATAATAATATCTATTGTTTTTGTGCCTAAGACTAATCCAAATTGTTACTTATCCACTATGGCAAACACTGAGCAATGCTTTAACCACAAAACTTGGACAAGCTTCTAGCAATTTATCCCAAAGGGTTTGGAAGATAAGGTGTCCAGGAATTTTTTCCAAAAACGTGCAACTTTTGTGGTAGTATAAGTTTAGTTCATTATAAATTTTCAGGGCAGGGATATCTATCATCTCCTCCAAATCCTTATGGTGTACTACCAGTGACGTTTGTTAAGGGTTTCTTGGATGGACCATACAAGAGGTTAGAAGATTTTTATTATTTTGAAGCATTTTGTTCAAATGTCCATGTTGCCATTTCCTTTCTTCTTTTCATGATGTCAGATTAGATATACTATCCTTTATTTCAGTAGTTCTTCCTTTATCTACTGTAAAAATGTTTCTTGAAAGGAGGTTACATGTAAGGAATTATATGAAAAATACAACAAAAGCACCTTTTCCTCTAAAATAGGCAAGAGTGCTCTACTAATAAATATATTTCTTGAAAACAGTTCACATGTAAGGAATTATACTAACATGTAAAACAAAACAAAAAAGCACCTTTGCCTGTAAAATAGGCAACCACAATAAAATATTGCAGATTGCAGTTTTTATAAAATGATGATAAAATCAAGAAGCCCAATATTAAGCTCATACCCTGAGGATGATAGATGACGCTTGGTATACCCAAAAAAAGAATCATAAGTGCAGCGAGTATTCAAAGATTAAATTGACTACCTGTCTGGCAATTATATTGCTCTGTTCTCGAATAAAACCTACAGGCTGCATCATAACAAAAAGCAGGATACAAGTTCAGACTTCATTATGATTAGTCATGCAAGGAAAATTACTGTTGGGCGGTATAATTAAGTAATATAAAGTAGAATGATCACTGACCGATTGGGGATAGCACACATCAACAATTGCATACCGATTTTCCTTCAATCCAACCAAGCAAAATTACAAAACAAGACATCAAGTTGTAAGCAATAGCCAAAAGAAATAAAACAGTACAAAGAACAGAAATAATAAAATTCAAAGAAGGTGCCAGGAGCAATCCACAACCACAACAAGCAAAGGAACCAATGTATCAATAAGACAATCTACAAATGTCAAATTCAAACCACAACAAGATGGATAAAATTGAGAAGGGCATAACAAGATGGATAAAATTGCATATCTGTCAAGGAGATGCCCTGAAAGAAACAATGTGCTGAGCAAAATAGGAAGCTTAAAGGACAACCGTGTCTCAAAGCAAGTCTAACAACTGAGGTTACATATTAAAAGTCCAAGCATTCTATTATCCAAATACAACAATGGACAACATACTTAGCACCTTGCTACAAAACTTTACCCTTCTTACTCCCACAAAAACCGCTGAATTTAATCACAAGAAACTGCTCCAAAATCAAGAGACACATTCAATATTTACCAAAGGAACCAAAAAAATCATTGCGTCCTCAAACTCTTGAGCAATTTCTTTCAATTAGTTTGCAGCTTTTGGTAGGAATAAGGAGCGGAAGGTTTTATGGCAATATGCAGATTTTGCAATTATTTGGTGTATTTGATTAGAGAGTGTTGAGAAACCTCTTTGAGTGGAACTCCTAATGGATTTAGAGTTTATCATTATCTAGAGTCTTAGAGTTTACTATTATTTACAAGTCTTAGTTATCCTTAATTATTATATTTAAGAGTTTATATTGTATTTAATCTCCATCTGCATATCATTATAAATAAAGAGCAAAAGAGCTGCCACAGAAGCTTTAAATATTTGAATGTATGAATCTCTCTACTATTGGTTTTTGAATTGTACAGTAGCTTTAAATATGTAAACAATTTTTCCTTTTTGCCTTTTTGGCACCTTTTCTGAGATTTGGATTTGCACAGAAGCTTTAGAGCAGTTTTGGTAATTCAGTTAGAGGATTCAGGATTACCAAAGAAGCCAAGGCTTTGTAAGATTTGATGTGCATGCAGGAACTGGGTGTTTTCAATTGGAAGAAAATACTAGTTTTTTTTTTCCTTTTTTTTTTGGGGCGGGGGGGGTGGGGGAAACCGGGGAAGGGAGGTTTAAAAGAAGTATTTAAACAAAGGCTACATGCCTTGTCATATTTTGTAAGAAAGGATTGTACTAATCTAAAAGTTTGGAATCAACCTTTTTTTTGGGGGATACTGTTGCTTAGTGTCAAAACAATTTTGAAACAGGCCAAAACACTTTTCGACCCATTTTAAATTGCAAAGAGAATTTTCTAGACCATTTTGGTATGCTACAAGATGCATCAAAATGCTAATAAATGACATTGAAATGTGCCAAAAGGTTCCAATATTTCATCTTTAACATATTAAAATTGAATAAATATTGTACTATATACTTTAATATTAAATAAAGGACTTTTATCTTATAAATGCACATAAACCTATAAAGCAATGATAGGGCAAAAATGCTGTGTACCCATACCAAGCACATATCGGGTATGACTACTGTCTGGATGCAGTTAAATACTTATCCCATGCATATCCTTTCATAACCGTTTCAACTTGTTCCAAGAATAGCAATTGGTATCAAACTATCAACTCATTCTATTGATACTTGCTAGTGGTGGCCTGTTGATAGGCACCCAAATGAAGTGGGGAACCCTCTCCCAAAAGTTAGTTATTGAAGTGGGAGAAACACCTTAATTAAATCCCCTATTCAGCAGCTCATATTACTCAACATAGGATTTTGGCATCTCATACTATATTACTCTCCATCAATTGGCTGCTCTTGAAAAGCCGATGTCCTAACGGCTATACTATGTGGCACTTCACTCGATTTTCCATGGGTCAAAACGCTTTGCAAGTAGCCCTTTCTAGAGCCACCAGCCACCAGCCTTGATATCAATTGATAAGCACCCAAGCAAGGTGGAAAATCGTCTCCCAAAAGTTAACTATTAAGGTGGGAGAATTAGTCTACTTAAATACCTCATTGAATAGTTCATGCTATGCAATGTAGAATTTTGGCATTTTATACTACCTTGGTCTCTATCACATGTTCAATTCCAAATCCCAGAAATGAAAAGAACACTTGAATTTACTTAATAACAAGGCCTTCCAATCCCAAATCAGATCAGTCAGAGTGACTCCCTTCAAAAATCCATGAATGAAACACCAAAGGGATGCAAGACATGAGACCCTTTCCAATAAGTCATTTAGAGTCACTAAAACACCTTTAAATATCCTAGCATTCCTTTCCAACCAAATGCACCAAAACACAGAGAAAATTGAACACAGCCATAAAACTTTGCCATCTTTATAGTGAACTAAGCATTTATACCAGATCATTAAAAAGTAATGCAAATTTCCTATGCAGTTAAACTTTTAGTTAGCACTCATAGATTTGTGGCATTTTAAATAGAATAGGATATTTGAGACAAATTGAAAGGGATTATTTGGAACTTGACAAAAAGAAAATGAAAGAGAAAGATGACTGCAGTGAAAAAATTGTTATAAGTGTATTTTTCATTCAGGCTAGCCTTCAATGGCTATTGGCTAGCAGTATATAAATCTCAAAAAACTAGCATAGAAGATTGTCTAACAAACAAATTATTTCAGAGGAATAAGAACTAGTCAGAGATATTCATCAGTTTCCTCAGTCCAGATACTTTTTTACTACATTCCTTTGCTTTTTAAGCTATAAAAATTCTCAAAGAACAGAAACTAAAATATTGAGAAAATCATGATTTTCCAGACAGCGTTAGAATCAATATGAGAAAGCTTGCGTTTACAGACAAATATAAGCGCACCAAACCATCAAAGAATAGTTAAAGGGGAACACCTGTTCAAAGCCAAATACAAGATTTGCCCACTCAATATCTCTGGTGATAAGCAAGTTGGACCTAGCAAGCAGCGGTGCTACCTTGGCCTGAAAAAATGAACAGGCAAGTAGAACATCTCCATGTTAGAAGTACAGCAGACTTTAAGAATTATTTGTAATCAATCAACATGAATATAACAAGTCCAAACTCCCAACAATGGCTAAAAAAACTTTTCACAATAATCTTGTTAAGTAGATCACTTTTCAGGATACATTAGCAGAAGTTAATTTACCACCTAGCCCCAATCAAAGATTAAAATAGATTTTTTTTTTCTTCTCGCAACAGCCATGTATAGTTGTCCTTTCTTGAGTTCCAATGTGAATGCAAGTGATAGCTCAAAGTATGGTAATTGATAACCACTATCACTGATTTTACTGCTAATTAGTGATAGATCTGCCACCACATTGATTAGTGACCAAAATTTCCTGCCTATCTACAAAACCATAAACCTAAAATTTGATCTCATTATTTTTATCAAAATAGAAGTCTTGAGCTCATTATAATTGTAACCCACTTAAAGCCTTGATGTAAAGCATCAAATTTAAAACATTAATGCATATAAGATAAAATACGTATTAAGACAGAAAAAAGCAAAACAAGCATTTTTAAAAACTTGAATATTCATTAGCTCCTGAAATGCGGCCCAATGCATCTTTAAATATTTTGACTTAAACCAAACTGTAATTGTAAATCAAATTCTAAGAACAGATAGTGGATAGAAAAAAAAGTGAACAAAAAACCATAATATTCAGCAAAACCAACAGCTTATATTTAAAGGAATTTTTTTTGGTTAGTTTTAGAAATTCTGTAGCACTTATAGAAAGTGAAAATTAAGCAACTAGAGACTCTAGCACGTACCCAGGTAGTCTGAACAACTATAAATTATCATACTCCTGATATTACTGATGTACCAGGGTGACAATTAAACAGTAAATACCAAGACGTCCAAGTTGAAAACAGCGTCAGGGACATCAATAACCATAGGAGTAATAGTTACAAAATCCAGAGAGCTGGATAATCAAAATTAAGTATAAGAAAATGTCTCCTATCTAAGAACAAGCACTAATGTTTTACCTGTGAACTTAAAATATTGAGGGGCAAGAGAAATGATATCTCCTGAATTAAGGGCCATCACTAATTATTAAATACCGATCATCATATACTTCACCTCGTCATACAAAGCCTGAACAATTAGAATGCTTGACTTACACTATGGTAAATGACAATTGACAACACTTTTGTATAATGCATAGCATAATGCACAGTGATTATCAGGAAACAAAGCTACATTACTATTTTTCTTTTTTCCTTTTTATTTTCTGATAGCAAACTATGGTACTATTCTTTACATATTTATAGACGGATATAAGTGCCGCCATTGTCATTGTAAATATAAGCCTAGTTCACATACACCTGGTATAACTACAACACAAATTTACCTCTTCTGGAGACTCTGGATCCAAGAAATTTGAGACAGATTGGCTGAGAGGAGGTTGCTCCAAGACCCTTTTACCCTTTCCCATCCTATTATCTTCTTTAACAAATGAACCCGAAAACCACCTAGGATATTGATGAACCGATTTCTCACCATCACTTTGATATTTAAACATTTTACTTTTCTTCTTGCCCCGGGAATTTTTCGGTTTCCTCTCAGCAACCCAGACTTTCACCAAAAAATCCCTAGTCAACTGATGATCTACATCATTTTCATTCCCAAAGTTGTTCCCGAATCGTCGAGATACAATCATAGCGTTTTGTTGGAAACCAAGTGAACCCATTCTCGAAAATCCATAAGGCTTCAACTCCCCAACAAAATTTCCAGGAAAATCTTTAACCCCAGACCCATGGGTGTTGATAATCTTGGATAAACAACGCCAACCCAGCTTGACCTGATTCATCTTAGCAGAGTAACAGCGCCCAAAACCTAAAATGCAACTTAATTGATCGAGAATAGCAGAGAAAAAAATGACATTCAACAAATTTTAAATTCTCGAATACGAACGCTCTGTCTCTCTACTCTTCCGTTTCATAAAAGCTACTAGACTGAAATAACCGGACGTAAAATGAGGCTTCTCTCTTGTATTCCTGCGTGTTGGGGCTCCTCGTAATCCAAAGGATGGTAGAAATTTCAAGTAACATGGAGAGAGGGCTTGCTGGAGTGGTTTCTATTTCCTTAAGGGGAGGCAATCGGGCCGCTCGTTACATCGACGGATGAAATGGAGCCAATCGAGTTCAATTTCCATCAAAACGCACAGTTTGAAGTGTTTCAGGCAAAACATCTTTTTCATTCTTTAGACTATATTTGGTTCAATCGAAGGTGAGAGATTTTAATAGGGAGGAGGGGAAGAGAGAGAGGGATTTTAATGATATATTATTTGGTTCAAGAGGAGAAGGGAGGAAAAATAATAATGTATAAATTATTTTATCTTGTATGTTTTAAAAGTAATGATAATACAATTAATTATTTTTTTATTTTTAAAAATTTAATATTTTTATCACTAAATTAAACAAATATTAAAATTTTTTTATAATTATAATTATTTAAAAAATTTATAAATAAATAAAACTAACTAAATAATTAAACAAATAAATATAAGGATATTTTAGTCCAAAAATTTCATTAAATCAACTTTTCCTCCCAATCCCCCCAAATTAAAGAGGAGAGTGGGAGGGGAGGGAAAGTTTAATGAAATTTTTCCTCCCTTCCCCTTTAAAAATACATACCAAACAAGGGGCCTCCCCTCCTCTCAAACCAAACAAGGGGTTAAGCGAACGTAAAAGGGCTGCTTGAGCCTCGTTTCATACATAAAGTTCTAGTTAATAAAAATAGAAAAAAATTTTAATGTAATAAAATGAAATAAATTGCATTTAGTTCGACATGAAAAAGAAATAGAATATATTTATATTTTTGTATTTGGTAAGATAAAAGTAAATAAGAATGAAAAGTTATGATAAATAACCATAAGGTCGTTAAGAAAGAAAATACAAAAAGGTATTTTCTTTTAATTATTTGGATGTTGGTGAATATTAATTTACAAAAGGGATTGCATCGTCTACTCTGAACTAAAGATGACCCCAATAACTAGCACAAATCCCTAAACAGATGTGATTGGGGTTGACCGACGAACGTGTTGTGTGGCTCATTCATGCTTGCTTCCTTGTTGATAGTTATGTCCTCACTGCCACCAATCCTTTTGCCATCTCTAACACCACCCTTTCTAATCTGTTAATGAGTATAGTCTTCTACTCCCTCTGCATTCTTCCTCTCTTATAATAATTGGCCATTCCCTTTATATGAATTAGTGTGTAAATAAGGTTGCTATTGATAGGTGAAACGAATTAGAAGAAGAGTACATATTTGTCTATACACATCCTGAAAATTGATCGACGGAACTTCTAATCAAGGGCATCATCAAGAATGAGAGTTTGTTGGTCGATGCTTCATCTAACTATACTATCGAGGCTGGTCATCTAGAGAGTAGTAAAGTAGGTGATTAAAAGATTATAAACAAAACAACAAATACATTCAAGCTTTGAGTGTACAAAGTAAATTCATGACAGGGCTTAGGTTAGGGTTTGTGACAACTTTATCTTCTAATCATTGTAATTAGGGTTAAATATACAATTAATAATTAATGATCAAAGTTTGAAGTCGTTACAATTTATCACATTATGAGAATATGGGGAAATTTGAACCTTGATATTAGGATCATCACTATACAATGACAAACAAAACATAAATGCATAAAAGACATCATACTATCATGAGGGGTTTATGATTCATCCATCCATCAATTTCAACACACAATAACCTCCCACAAGTATTCCTACATCATTTTCTAGCATTACCATTGAAGAAATTGGGATTTTTAAGCTAAAGGTAGGAGTTTGGGATCTTACGTCGCGGCCCATACTATTCTCGCCGTGGCTAAGTTGCTCTCTAGAATTATTGGGCAAATTTCTATCATCGCGACGAGTTGGAACGTCGTCGCAGCCAGCCTATGCGGCGCCGCGGCGGAAATGCCTGCTGGAGCTACTGTTCCAAGTCCCCCGACTCTCGCCTCGGCGTAATACACTCACGCCGCAGCAAGATTGGCTACTGGACACTCCTTAGTTTGTTCTCTATACTAGCATCGCGACGATATGTTATGCGCCGTGATGATGTTTCATTTTGTTACCCTCCTGGGCGATTTTTTTCACTCTGCATCACGACGAGATTACTCAAGCCGCGGCATTTCTCGCCACTATTACTCTCCAGGAAAATTTTACTTGCTTGCGCCGCGACGAGATTACTCATGTCGCGGCGCCCCTCGCTTCTATCACTTATTTGGCCGCGACGAAGCCTTCTTAGCCGCGGCGTGACTCCCTCCTATAACTACATCTCCCAAATTTCATTCCCTACACTCCAATTCTCATCTTAGGACTACCCTAGGACCACTCCCACTTATTTTATATATCTCTAATGGTATTTATCTGCCATATACACCCAGCTATTCTACCATCACCAATTCAAAATTTAAATGTAAGTTTTCACTCCTCCAACTATCCTATACTGGTAAGTCCATAACGTAATAGCAATAAGAACTCATACACTATTGGAAACTAAAATTCGATACACATTCTGTCAGAGGTTTCATACATCAATGGTTCATATTACATCTAATACATCACATAGTTATATTTCTAACAGTATACCATACCATAAATTCAACAAAATACATACGTCAAGTGTTATAGGTTCATACATCCGATATCAAGCTAAAATGAGGTCTAACTCCTCAATGAATATATCCAAGGTGATTAAAATATAAGAGCCTACACTTAACAACATGAATACATGATGATGCTATACAATAAGGAATACAAAATTTAGCATCTATACTAAATAAGTCAACCTATGTGCAGCCTTCTCCCCACATGATGAAACTCATAGATTTTCATCCACTTGCTTCCCCTTATCCTTACCCGAAGAACCTTCACCTGAAATATTAATCTCATAAAATGGGGTGAGATGCGAATCTTAGTAACCAAGGTAATTCCATCATATAATCCAATTTAATTAGCATACATGCATAATTTCACATAAGTATTAGAAGAACACCAGTCATATCAGTAAATGAAACAATTAAGCTATCATGATCACTATCCCATACTAACAATCATATTTTCATATGTTAAAAGCCATTAACACCGTGAGAGGCCCGTCCACGGCACCTACCCCCTTTTGAGCACAACCAGGGCTCAGTGCATCTGGAGTTTGATTATAACCCGGTGCCCAATCGAAGCACATACATATGTGGCAGTCGCATCACAGCTCCACCATGGACTCACAAGGTCCAATTACAATATAATGATAGCAAACCAATTCATTCAACATTTCAAATCATTCATGTATAGCAAAATATGAAATTAAAACAAATATATGCATGGAATTAATATAAACCCGGTTACCTCACTTGTAAACAATTGCAACAGCCACCAATGGTACAAAAATATCTCTATAACCATAGTATCAGAGAATTACTACTTTAATTCATCATTTACTGTAGCAACAAGTACCCAAAGAATTTAAATGCTAATAACTACTTAAAAAATACTTACCCAGCCACCACAAATCTCCAAATTTGGATTGAGTATGTCTCCCACCAGAAACTTCAATATATCACCCAAATTCCTAAGCAAATTCCTACATAATTAACACCCACACTATAATCAAGTCATTAGGGTCTCAAATCAGCATAATTACTTTAAAAAGAAGAGTTCATACCTATCTAATGACAGCTTTAGCTCAATCTATGAATTTCATCAAGAAAATCCCAAACACCCACATTTCAGATTTTGGGTATGGTGAAAATACTCCAAATGAAAAACTATTCAGACCAAAATGAAGAGAAAGATGAGAGGATTAAGTTATATAGCTATTACCTTGGCTGATTTTGAGTTTAGAGGTGAGAAATGGTGAATTTATGCCAAGAACCCTAGAGCCTCCTTTGGACCTCCGAATTTGAGATGTGTTTTTGTGTTTCAGCAAATGGGAAAGAGGCTGAAGTATTAGGGTTTTAGTTTGGTTAAATATGGGTCATAGGTTGCTCCAAAGTCCAACTCCTAATGAGCTTCAGGTTTTTGCGTTGTTGGGCTAGCTCTTATGTATTGGATTGCTGAAATTCCATTGGGCCAGAAGGTCCAATCACAATACAGGCAAAAGCCAAAAATGCACGCCAAGAGAGATCTTTAAAATTCTCCCTTTTCTTGAGAAACAAACAAAACCCAAAACTCATTTGAGAGAAACCAATTGAGCACACCAGCAAGGGTTTTGATGTGGCAGGCCTTAGAATCAAAGAAATTGATGGGTTTAGGAGCAAATTCTGCCAATGCAATCTAAAAAAGCAAAACAATAAGAAGAATAAAATTTAAGATGGAAAGAAACAAATATATTGGGAAAAAATTGCTTCTAGCATGTGAATGGAGAGAAGAAAAGATGGTGCTTAAGAGAGTGCAAAGTGAAATACTTCTCATAGAGCATTTTTGACTAAATTGGACATATGGCTCCATCTCTTATATTGATGTGACTATCAATGTGACGAATAGTCTGAATTGCTTCACTTTAAAAGATATGTATGCTTACATGTGTAAACCTCATGGATCAAAATTTTTAATTGTGAAAATAAAATTTTCAGTTGTAAGAAAAAACTTATATCTCATATTGTAAAACTTGTAAATTTTTTTTAGTGTATATCTAGTTTTCCATCTCATTTTTGTTTATTACTATTCAAGAAATTATAGTTAAACTTTTTGAAAAAAATAACATTTTATGATTCTAAGTTGAAAATATTTATTATTAAATTTTACAATTATTTAAAAGGCTTATTAGACTAAAAATTTTTGTCCTAGCTATTAAAATTTTTTTCTCACAACTAAAATTGTTATCCTCACAATAAAAATTTTTTTATCTCTCTAAAAAACCACAAGGTGGACACATGTCAAGCTATTTAATCACTACCGTGATTGCATCCCCTGTAGTCATGATACTATAATGATTGCAAGGAATCCATATTCACTAATATTGAACATAAGGAAAAAGCAATAATTCTAACAATATCTCATTCCATATGAGAATTACTTTATAGGTTAAGATTAAAAAGAATATGTAATTCATAATTCAAAATAATAATTTGTGAATTTTTTTTTCATCTGATGTTTTAAATTAATCATATTTTATATGTCTTAAGATTTAAACATATACTTCTAATTTTAATATATTTTTTTAAATTGATAAATTATCTCATTTTTCAAATTAGGGTTTTCTTTTTCATCCAAAAGATTTCATCCATAATGAATTCAATATATTCAAAATTCATATAATATAATCATTTTTATGATATTTTTAAAAATAAGTCTTTCAATCATATTTATTTTTAAATTTTTGTAAAATTTTTAAAAATTTATCAAGTTTTTTCCTAAATTATCTTTTCTTTTGCTCAATATGACTTTTCCATATTCTATTGATATACTCGTAGAATTAAGATGGTAAATCAAGATTATAAATATTTTAGACTAGTTTAGTTTCAAGAGGGTTAAGATTATAAAAATTTTAGACTAGTTTAGTTTCAAGAGCTTGCAAAGAAATAACTAATTGTTTTAGTTTTTCAATGATTTTGAGAAAAAGGAGTTCATATTTCTCAAATAAAACTTAGTAAATATTAGAAAGTCACTAAGTATATATATTGTTGAGAAATAAACCTCATTATGAGTTTAAAAGTTTGCTCAACTTGATGATTCCACCTCAAAAAAAAAAAAAAGATATGAGGCCAAAAAATAAAATATGATTAAAAAAGGGTCCATTTAAAAAAGCCTACTCTTAGATTTGTTTTTAATAAACCCAACCTAGCCCAAAATTTGAACCAATATTTTTTTAATATATTAATTATAATATTAAAATTTTTTCAATCTAAAATGTTTTCATATATTAATATTTCTTTTTTAATATATTAATTATTTTATATCATCATTTTTATTTACTTACATCTAAGTGTTTTAATTTCTAATTTAAGGAAGAATTGTCCACTTTTATTTATTTATTTTTTTAAACTTAGTATAAGTTTTCAAATGATTGTGTTTGTATACAATTCAAAAAATTACTTTTTTAATTTTTAATTTCTCGTTTGGTTTTAAACTATAGTTATTAACTTAATTTTCAATCTTTCCATTTTTTAAAAATTAAATCTTAAGAATGCATTCTAAGAATGAGATTAGAAAAATATTTGTATCTAAATAGAATACTATAGATTCTTAGCAAATCCAAAGGAGAAGATAAATATAGAAAATATGTGATATTATCCAAATTCAAATTTCAAAAAGCCTTATATGCAAGAAAGAATGCCTAAATAGGCTAAGTTAGGCCTTTTCCTTCTTTTTAAAGTTCTGCTAGGTTAGGACTGAAAGAAAAAATTTAGGCTCGTGTTCCATTTCTATTATAATATTGTTTTTGAAAGTTTAGCTCATTTTTACATGAGTTCAACTCATAATCAAGTTTATTAAAAATATACTAGTGTAGAGTTAACAATTGATATAAGAAAAGGACTTGGAGCTTGTGGCATTTCCTATCAATGATTAAGATTTTTGCTTAGATAATTTGCCCAAAAAAAATGTTACTTCCTTTAATATGTTCAATATCTAGTGATAAATAAAATTATGTCATCTAATCCTTTTTGGACTTTCTATATTTCTTTTATTTTTTAAAAAATATTTAACTACTTAGTTATCAATTCTAATGATAAATTTTTTTAATCACTAAATAAATTCAAAAATGTTTAATTCCATTCTCCATGGCTAAAAGTTTTTTCTTCATAGGTAATATAATTTATTTCATTAGGTTTAAATCTTTTGTAATTATATCCACATATTAATTTTTCTTTATTTACTATTGCTTTAAAAGCAGTCCCAATAATCATTAATGGCATTTGTTTATAAGATTAATTTATAAAAAAAATTATATATGATTTCTTATATTTTTACAATTAGATTATCCAATTAAAATATAACAAGTGTATAACTTTTACACAATTTAGCATTACATAATTAAGTTTTGTAGAAATTTTTTTACATGTTACAATTTTATTGGTAAACTTGACAATGAAAATATAAAGAACTATATCTAAATTTAATACTTACTTTATCTACTATTTCTAAAAAAATATTAGGTAAATTATTAATTTATTCTTTTATTTTCTTAATTATTTTTGTATCTTCTTTTATCAATGGTTTATTCTTTTTGAGTTCGTTTAATAAAGACTTTTCTTTATTTGAAAATTTTGGAATAAAATTTCTATCATAATTAAGAATTCCAAAAAAAAGACTTTGTAATTATTTTTTATCTATTAATTCATTAAGAAAATATTTTATTTTTGAAATTATATAATCTTCCAATTTTATTCTAGACTTTGTTATTCTCAAACCTAAATATTCCATTTTATCTTTATGGATTTTATATTTATCAACTCCACTGTTTTAGGATTTAACACAATTCAATTTTCTATAAATTTACCATAGATCATTTTAAGATTTTTTTTATGATCTTCTTTTATGTTAAAGAAAACCAAAATATCATCAAGATGGACTACACAAAAATTTTTGACATCTCTAAATATTTTATCAATCCATCTTTAAAATATGCGAGGTGTTGTACATAGTCTACGTGGCATTATTGTGTATTTGTAATGTCCATATAGAACATTAAAAGTAGTTACAGATTTTGATTCATCAATTAACTTAATTTGATGATATCTTGGTTTGCAATTAAATTTATTGAATAATTGTTTATTGTTTAGATTAAGTAATTCACATCTTTCTTGAGATTAATGTAACTATCAAAAATCTAAATTTTGATTTAACTTTTTATAGGTAATAAACATCCTAACTTTTCCTCTTTTTTATTTCTACTTGGTTTAACATAAAGGCATGTGTGGATTATTTGTAGGTTTAGTTAATCCTTCTTCTAGTAATTCTTGAATTTGAATTTTGAATTCATTAATATTTTGTTTAATATAAGTAATAGTTTTGACTCTAACTATTTTATTATGGTCCTTTCACTTTAGAGTACAATATCTAGGATTTCTAGATCATATTTTTAATGGATTTTCACTAATTTTTTTTTCTAAATCTTGGATGAATCCATTGTTTTGTATCAAATTCATTTATTTTTTTTCCTTTGGGGTTAAAGGATAAAATGCTTTTTCAAATCTATAGTTATGTTATCTTATCAGAGGAACTGATATTTTCAAGCCTCTATTGTGGTGATAAATTATGTATGATATGTTTTCATTAGATAATAATTTCTTAAAAGGAAAACATAATAATTTTGCTATAAATTTTTTTTAACAATCATATTGAAATATTACTGGCTTTATTGTGACGACTCTACCTTCTAATCACTGTAATTATGGTTAAATGTATAATTAATAATTAATTATCAAGGTTTGAGTGGTTACAATCTATCACATTGTGAAAATATGGGAAAATTTTAAACCTTGATGTTAGGGTCATTACCATACCACCACACAAATCAAACTTTGCATAAAAGAAATCCTACTACCATAAAGGGTTTACGATACAACCATTCTTCAGTTTCAATACCCAATAACCTTACACAAGTGTCCCTATATTGTCTCTTAATTTCACAAATCTATCACCGCGGCGAGTTGGATCTTCTCCGCGGCCAATCTATGTGGCGCCGCGGCGGAAACGCCTCATGGAACTACTGTTTTTGACTCCCACAATTCTCGTCTCGGCGCAATATATCTGCACCGCGGTGAGTTTTGGTTCTGTCCAACCTTTATTTTATTTCCTCAACTCGCGCTGCGGTAGGACATAATGCGCTGCGGCGAGTTTTGGTTCTATTACCCTCCTGGGCGATTTTTTTTCGCTCTGCGCCATGGCGAGATTTCTCAAGCGCGGCGCTCCTCACCACTGTCACTCTTTGAGCCAATTTTCTTCCCTTGTGCTGCGGCGTGATTGGTTATATCGCGACGCCCTTCGGCTCTGTCTCTCATTTGGCCGCGGCGAAGCCTTCTTAGCCGCGGCGAGAATCCCTCCTGTAACTACATTACTCAAATTTTGCCTCCTACACTCTAAATCTCATCCTAGAAACACTCCATGTCCACCTCCCCTTATTTTATGTGATCCTAATGGTGTTTACCTACCCTATTTACCATCAATCCATCCATTACTATTGCAAAACTTAATTACTACTTCCTACTTGCCCAACTAGCCCATATTAGCAAATTCATGAATCTATGACAGCAAGAACACATACATTAGCAGCAATTAACATCCCATGCACATTCCATAAAGATTCCATTCAACAATAGCTTATGTCCACCTCCAAGGCATCATATGACTACAATTCCCATATGGTAATCCATATCACAATTTCAACAAAATTATATATATGATACTATAAGTTCATACATTAATATTCGACTATAATGAAACCTAAATCCTTAACGGTTACATTTCAATCAAACAAAATATGAACGCCTACACTTGGCAACATGATTACATGATGATGCTATGTAAACTAATAACAAAATTGCATCTACCCTATTCTACTCAGACCAAGTGTAGCTCCCCACACCCGGCCTCAGCTCATGGATGTTCATCCACTTACTTACTCTTATCCTTACTCGAGGAACTTTCACCTGAAATATTAATCCCATAAAATGGGGTGAGATATAAATCTCAGTAACCAAGGCAATTCCATCATATATCCAATTTAATTAACATATAAGCATGAATCAAAATCAACATCAGAATCATATCCATCATATCCGCAAATGAAACAATTGGGCTATCATGATTACTATCCCATACTAGCAATCATATTATCACATGTTAAAGGCCATTAACATCGGGAGAGGCCCGTCCACGGCACCCACTCCCTATTGAGCACAACCGGGGCTCAGTGCATCTGGGTTTGATCATAACCCGGTGCTCGATCGAAGCACATGCACGGGTGGCAGCCGCACCACAGCTCCACCATGGACTCACAAGGTTCAATCACAATTCAACAGATAGCCAACCAATTCATTCAGCATTTTCAATCAATAATATACAGCAACATATGAAATTAAATCAAATATATACATAGAATTAATATAAACCCGGTTACCTCACTTGTAGACACTTGCAACAGTCACCAATGGTGCAGAAATCCTCCTATAACCACATGATCATAGAATTACTACTCTAATTCATCATTAACAGTTACAATCAGTACCCAAAGAATTTAAAATGCTAATGACTACCTAAGAATCACTTACCCAACCACTATAAGTCCCAATTTCAGATTAGAGTGTCCTTCACCAGAAAACTTAATATTCCACCCATAATCCTAAGCAAATTCGTACAAAATTAATACCCATTTTATAAATCAGCTATGGGGGTCTCAAATTAACAAATAAAGCATCAAAATGGAGGGTTTAAACTCACCTAAGGTCAGCCCTAACCTCAACCTACGAATTTCACCAAGAAAATCCCCAAACACCCACATTTCAGATTTTGGGTAAGATGAAAATGCTCCAAATGAAAAACTAATAGGATCAAATTAAAGAGAAAGATGAGGGGATTAAGTTGTATAATTATTACCTTGGCTGAATCTTGCTCTAAATGTGAGAAAATGCAGAATTCTTGCCCCAAACCCTAGCCTCTTCTCAAAGCTCCGAATTTTCTCTTTGTGTTTTGTGTTTCAACAAGTGTGAGGAAGAGGCTGGTGTATTAGGGTTTTAGTTGGGTCAAATGTGGGTCATGGGTTGCTCCAAGATCCATCTCTTAATGGGCTTCAGGTTTTTACTTGTTGGGCCAGTTCTTGAAGTGTTGGGCTGCAGAATTTTACTGGGCCAGTTTATATGCATTGGGTTGCTGAAGTTTAATTGGGCCAGACCAAATTTTAAGAGCCCAAAGGTTTTGGGTCTGCACAAGGGTTATTGGGCCACTTAGAAGAGTCTATACAAGGTGGATTTTGGGCCTCCATCACACTAAATTGGGTTGGGTCTGCACCTAACCCATTGGGCCTTCATTAGCCTCTTTTCATGATCTATTAATTTAAGCCTAGATAGAATTTCTATCCCAATTAAATCTCAAACCCATATTAGTAATTTATTTCTCTAAAATCTCCATTTACTCAACTTGCCTAATCATCCCATATTAATTACGCCTAATTAATCTAATCCATGATTAATACCTTAATTAATTATGGGGTGTTACATTTATACTCTATCATAGTTTTTTTTTTCATTTACACCACTAACAATTATTGTTTTATTTTCAATTTTTCTTATTGAGGATAAGGAATGACAACAAGAGAGAGATGGCTTAGAAGGGGGAAGAGAGAGAAAGAGAGTTGTATAGCTTAAAAATGAAGATGTTACATCAAAGATCTATATCTTGTAAAATGGTAGGGGGCTTATTTATATTCCAAATAAAGGTAAGCTAATGATGGAGGTTGATCAAGTTGGCATGTTGTTCTTGACAGAGCTATGCTATTTAGAGCAACTTACCATCTTTGATGGGCAGTTATATTGTTTAGGGCAATTTGATGTTCTAATTCATTATATGTGACTTGATGAGATTTAAGCTATATGGCCACAAGTTAGTCTTGGTTGGTAATGTTGGATGTCATAGGGCCTATGAGGATTTTAGGCCTATAAGGCACCCATAGCGCTCCCCCAATTCTACTGGCTAACTTATAGGGTGAGTGAACTTAGAGAGAAGCATTCATAACTTTAACATTTTGTAAATTTTGTGAGATTTTCATCCTTTTCTCCCATTTTCCCCCCTTGGCCCTCAAAGTTACCTAAAAAGTTTGCCTAGGAGTCACCTAAGGTTGATCCTCCTTCAATGTTACTCAAAGTTATTGGAGATGCTTTCGACATTTCATGTTATCCATGACTACCATGTTCATACGTTGTGAGGTTTTATTGACCATCGTGCTGTATGGATAAGTTTTGCTCATATTTTATACATCTTTTTTATTTTCCTTTTATTTTTCTTTTGTTGCTATCATGGCCAAATTGAAGGGCCAATCTTTCAAGTAGACACCATCTATTGCTAGTTTTAATAGTGATGTAACAAAGGAGGACTATCACAAATTATTATGGAACCACAATATCCTTTCAAACATTGTATTAATTGTGCTCTCTAATCAACATACTATTGGTAATGTGGGTATTGATAGGACCACCTTGAGATGATTTGAGGAACATGCAAGAAAATAATAAAATTTTCACAAAATTTTGTTATAAGAAAAACTTCAAAATTATGTGAGAATTGTCGTTATTGTGAAAATTCTCATAGATTTTGAATTATAAAAGAATAGCTATAAAAATTCATGATTCTCATAAAATTTTTCCATGAGAAAAATATTATTGCAAAAAATTTCTAAGACAACATCAAAAAAATTTTGTGAGTCTTTTTTTTTTTTTTAAATTATGATGAGATTTATGACATTTTTATGAAATTCTCATGATAATTTATTGAGAGAACAAAAAATTCTAATTTTTTGTGTTCTTGTAATATTTTAATAAGAACCATAATAAAAAAATTTATGAATTCTCATAGTAAATTATTGTGAGAATGCAAAAAAAAAATTGCAAGTTTTTCTACTTTCGTGATAATTTATTGTGAGAACATTTAAAAAAAAAGGCTTTCAATGGTGAAATAGTTGTTGCTAAAAGTTTTTAATATTTAAAAAAAGCTTTAGTAGCAACAAAAGCTGCCACTATAGATTTTCTTTTTAAAAAACTTATTTCATAATCCTAAAGCGCAAAACAAAGACCAATTATACTAACATATATCTTCCCAAATTTTCTCAAAAATATTTTCAAGCAATAAAAATATAAAACACATGCGTTTCAACTTGGAGGGAAGTATTATGAAATATTAAGAATTAAGGAAGTCTTATAGGGTAAGAAAAAAGAAAATAGTTACTTATAGTGAATAGCTTATAAGTGTCTTTATGTGGTTATAATAGAAGTTATATACCTTGCTATTGAGTCTTTTAATAATAAATATTATGCTCCAAGCTCTCTTTTCTCCCTAACTTTTGTTTTCTTTATTTTCTCAAAATCAGCAATACCTGCTAAGGAATCTAGACATAAGGCCATATAAAATCAGACATGGGCAAAGAGGAGATATGAAGAGAAATGGCATGTTTGTGATGATTTTATTTAATACATTATTTCTCATTGCTAACTATCTTATTCATCTAATAAGTAACTACAATTGTTTGCACATTAAAATTAGTCTTCTAAAAATAGAAAAACACCATGCATTGCTACGTATTTTAAGCAAATGAAATCAAGCACGTCACAACATTTTTAGGCAAATAAAAACACCAATAAAAAGTGACTTGAAAATGGAGTTAGAATATACTCATAAGAGCTCAATTACAGGGATGTATCAACAACCTATTATAGAAACACTCAACAATTAAGAATAGTTTTGAGTGAAATATGTTAGAATTATCTAATAACTTTGGTGGGCTACAATCAATTTTATTTTTGGTTTAATAAAATGGGTTAATTTATGATCCATGTGAGATGCATTTGGGCCTACGTATTAAGATTAATGATTCTGTTATTCTTGTGTTAGATATCTATAATTGATTAGTGTGAATAATAGTATGGGTCATAACCTATAGGCCCATGATGGGTGGGTACTAAGGTTTATTTAAGCTTGGTTAGGTCCCCTCTATATTCATATCAAATTCTAACTCTACAACCCGCCTCATTAAAAGTTGTGATAAGAAATATGAATCACAAAGGAAGCTCTAGCCTCTTTAAACTTTTAAGGATTCAGAATCAATAGGTTATTATCAAATCTGTCATCATGTCTTCTTCAGGTAAGCAAATTTGGTATCCTAATTTCATATAATCATAATAATTTGTTTTAACAATTAGTATCAGAGCCATAATTATATGATTTAGGATCTAATAATTGATTTGAAGACATGAATACATGCTTAAAAATTTTAACCTTTTGCAATTTTCATCCATATAAGTTTTGAAATTTTAATTGGATGATTTTCAAAAATTGGAACTTAAGACCTTAAGGCTTTTGTTGATATTAAAATTGTGAATTTTCATGTATCACAGAGGGAGAATTTGAATTTTGAAATTTTAGGTTAGGGTTTTATGGTCAAATTTCAATTCTCACAAAATAGCTCAAATTGATGAATAATCTTTGAACATTACATTCCCTTTAATCATATAAGTAAAACTCATGTTTCAATTGCATTGAAATTTGATTAATTCCATCATTTTGAAAATTTTTGGCCATGGGAGACTTTTTTTAGAAGCTATTTTATGCATTGAAACTGTGCAATTTGAGGATTAAATTTAGGGCTTTGGGTATGGATTTATTTTGCATGAAATTCTGAATGGAATGTATAGAACAATTGCAAGAAAAAATGCATTAAAATTGTCTAGAAACATGCCTTATACCATCAGCTTTAGGGAGTTCTTCTTGCACTAAAAAACCCATGAATCCTTGATAAAGTTTAGGGCTTTTGGTTTTAATGAATTTAGTTGTTCAAAAATTATAAAACGTATTCCAAAAAATAACATTTCATGGATTACAATGCAAAAAATGGCACGAAAAAATTCCACCTTTGGAGCTCACACTCTCTAAAGCTACATGTGACAACCCTATCTTCTTAACATGGTAATTATGGTTAAATACACGATTAATAATTAATGATCAAGGTTTGGAGTCGTTACAATTTATTACGTTATGAAAATATAGGAAAATTTGAACCTTAATATTAGGGTCATCACTAAACAACCACAAATGTAAAAATGCATAAAAGAAATCATACTATCAGGAGGGGTTTGTGATTCATCCATCCATCAGTTTCAACATAAAAAAATCTCCTACAAGTGTTCCTATATCATTTCTTAGCATTACCATTGAAGAAATTGGGGTTTCTAGGCTAATTGTAGGAGTTTAGGGACCTAAGCTGCGGCCCCGACCTTTCACGCCGCGGCTAAGTTTCTCTCGAGAATCACTAGGCAATCTACGCGAAATTCATTGTGGTGATAGCCACGGCAAGTTGGACCATTGCCGCTGCTCGCCTACATGGCACCATAGCGGAAATGCCTTTTAGAGCTACTGTTCTAAGTCCCACGATCCTCGCCTCAGCGGAATACACTTGTGCCGCGATGAGATACGCTACTGGACACTCCTTACTTTGTTTTCTCGACTAGCGCCGTGGTGGTACATACTGCACCGCGGTGAGGTTTCATTTTGCCACCCTTCTGGGTGATTTTTTTTGCACTGAGTTGTGGCAAGATTCCTCAAGCCGCGACATTCCTCGCCACTATTACTCCCCAGGCCAATTTTCTTTGCTTGCGCCGCGGTGAGATGCCTCATGCCGCGACGCCCCTTGTCTCTGTCACTCATTTGGCTGCGGCGGGGCCTTCTTAGCCCAGCATGACTCCCTACTGTAAATACATCTCCCAAATTTCATTCCCTACACTCCAATTCTCATCTTAAGAATACCTTAGGACCACTTTCTCTCATTTTATATGACTTTAATGGTATTTATCTACCCTTTTCACTTATATATTCTACTATTACCAATTCAAAACTTAGATGTAAATTTTCACTCCTCCAACTACCCTATATCAGCAAGTCCATAGAGTAATAACAACAAGAATTCATGCACTATTGACAATTAACATTTGATATACATTCCATTAGAGATTTCATACATCAATCGTTTATATCAATATCTAATACATCGCATAATTATATTTCCAACAGTATACTATACCATAAATTCAATAAAATCTATACATCAGGTGTTATAGGTTCATACATCTAATATCAAGCTAAGATGAGGTCTAACTTCTCAATAAATACATCCTAAGTAATCAAAATGTAAGAGCCTACACGTGGCAACATGATTACATGATGATGCTATGCAAAAAGGAATACAAAATTTAACATCTATACTAAATAAATCAGTCTAAGTGTAGCCTTCTCCCCACATGGGTGGAGCTTATGGATTTTCATCCACTTGCTTCCCCTTATCCTTATTCGAAGAGCCTTCACCTGAAAGTATAATCCCATGAAATGAGGTGACATGCGAATCTCAGTAACCAAGGCAAATTTCATTATATATTCTAGTTTAATTAATATATATGCATGATTCCATATAAGTATCAGAAAACATATCAGTCATATCAGTAAATGAAACAATTAGGCTATCATGATTACTATCCCATACTAGCAATCATATTTCCATATATTAAAGGCCAATAACACCGGGAGAGGCCCGTCCATTGCACCCACTCCCCAATGAGCATAACCAGGGCTCAGTGCATCTGAGGTTTGATCATAACCTGGTGCCCGATCAAAGCACATGCACGGGTGGTAGCCGCACCATAACTCCACCATGGACTCATAAGGTCCAATCACAATACAATAGATAGCCAACCAATTCATTCAGCATTTCAAATCATTCATGAACAATAAATATGAAATTAAAATAGATATATGCATGGAATTAATAGAGTGCCGGTTACCTCACTTGTAGACAAATTGCAAAAGCCACCAGTGATACAAAATCCTCCCCACACTACAAAGTCCTAAAATTCAGAATGGAGGTATCCTCTACTAAAAACTTCAATATATCACCCTAAATCCTAAGCAAATTCGTGAAAAATTAATACTCATACTATAACCCAATTATTGGGGTCTCAAACTAGCAGAAATACATCAAGAAGATGAGTTTATACTTATCTAATGTCAGCCTTAGCCTCAACCTACGACATTTCAGCATGGACACATCAAATGGCAAGTTTCAGATTTTGGGTGTGGGTGAAAGTGCTCTAATTGGAACATTAATTGGTTCAAATTAAAGAGAAAGATGAGAGGATTAAGTTATATAACTATTACCTTGGCTGAACCTTGCTCTAGAAGTGGGAAAAGGTGGAAACATGCCAAGAACCCTAGCCTCTCCTTTGGACCTCTGAATTTTGTGTGTGTCTCTTGTGGTTTTGCAGAATAGGGGGTGGCTAGGTTATTTTTTAGGGTTTAAGTTAGGTTTTCTATGGGTTATGGGCTGCTCTAAGATCCAACTCCAAATGGCATTCAAATTTTAGCTTTGTTGGGCTAGCTTTAAGGTGTTGGGCTACAGAATTTCATTAGGCCAGACCTAGTTTTAAGAACTCCATTGTTTTGGGTTTGTACAAGGTTTATCGGGCCATTTATAAAAGCCTATAAAAGGTGGATCTTGGGCCTTTATCACATTGAATCGGATTGGGTCTGCACCTAACTTATCAGGCCTTTATTAGCCTCTTATCATGATCTCTTACATTAATTTGGGCTTAGATAAAGTTTCTATCCCAATTAATTCTTAACTCATATTAATAATTTATCTCTCAAAATTTTCATTCACTTAACTTACCTAATTATTCTATATTAATTATTTTTAATTAACCCAAATTCATGATTAGCACTTTAATTAATTTTAAGGTGTTACACTATAAGTGGGCATAGATTTTAATATATAAAATATATTTTAATGTTTATTTTGATTACATTCTAAAAAGTGATACATTAGAAAAATAATTTATCATATTCTGAAGCTTGTAATGATGTTCACTCTCCTTATATGATAATGGATATTCATGTACTCTCAGTCTAAAGTATATGTCTTAATATGTTTATTTTAGTAAAAATGTGATTCTAATTGTATGTGCATAGAGCCTCTTTGAGAATGTTATAAAATTTGTTCATGGTCAATAGGAGTGTTATATTTGTTAAACATTGTATCATGATTTTGGACAAGATAAAATTAATTCCTATGTAAGGAATTTTATGAATTATTATGGATAGTTGCCACCAAAGTAGAATTATTCATATTGATTCATGAAATTTTCTTTGTAATTTATGGAAGGCTTTTGATTATTGTAACACCATAATCATTAAGCATATCTCACATCATTACTAGACTCATTTTCTTGGATTACACAAAGTTCCCAAAGAAAAGCCATTAAAATATTCCATTTAATTGTGTTATATTATGGATAAATTTTTCATTTTATGTCTCGTGGATCATATGAAGTCATCCATATCATTCTCATATTTAAATACACAAATACAACTCAAAATCATCTCAAGAAGTGACTAGAAACTCTAGCTCATGAAGCATATACACAAATTACATGTGCAGCCTCGAGTTCATGGTCTAACTTTCTGTCATGAACTTTGAAAAATCATAACTAATTCTAGAAAAATCAAATCAAGCATACTATACCATTTTGGAAAGATAAAGATGTCTACTATATGGTAAAAATAAGTCCAAATCAAAATAGGGACGTCTAGCTACTAAAAGTTGATAGAATAGTAACCAAGGTCACCTGTCACTACTAGTACTGTTACTAAAGTTCAAAAATTCATATATTTCTACTTAGACATCCAATTGGGGTGATCTCGGTGGACATAGAAACCTTATTATGTCTAGTTTATGCTTGTAACATTTTATAAGTATTGGATACCATTTGGCCCTCGAATGCCATAACACAAGAAATTGACCATATGAACAGTGCTTATACCAGAACAAAAAAAAATGATAACTTTGAAAATTCATAACTAATTTCATAGAGCTCCAAATAATCTGGTCTTTAACTTCTTAAAAAGATCTAGATAAGATCTATATAATGCCAAATTTCATGGGTAAATACGTTCATTTGGTCAAAATGTGCTATAGGATTGTAAAATGGCACTTTTTATGTCTTCAATAGGTCTCGAATGGTCCAAATCCTCTGCTAAGACATCCATGACCACTTGAGCACATGGGAAAGTACCAAAATAGTCTACTAACATGTTTCAAAGGTGCACAAACCAATATTTCACAAACTCATTCTCTCACCCCAAGGTATACACAAGAACACATAATCTCATCTTTGGCATTCAATGTCCAAATCATGCAATATCATTCATATAGCCCTAATTCTCATACATATACAATATATACATGTATTTACAAGTGTTTGTAAGCTCATACATCATATACAATATTGGATTATATTATGTGCCATTCATGTGGCTACAAAATAAACATTTTAACACACTTTGTTGTCAAACTCTCTTCTTCATGCTTGGTGACTCCCATTTCTTAGCTCACTTGGTCCACCTAGTCATATTAGACAATAGGGAGGAATGGATGAGATTCTAGGAACCTCAATAACTCTTCTCTCTTTCAACCATATATAAAGATTACAAATCCATATCTAAAAATACATGCATGACTATCATGAAACATGTAATCATTCATGAAACATTTCTAACATTCAAGAAGTCATACAAAACATACATAGGCTTGCTAAGTAAGTGGTTTAGCCTCACCCATTCTTTTTAAGGATTTTAGACTTGCCTTACCCATTTCTTAAAGGCTTTTAACTATGCCTTACTCTTAGGAGACTTTTGGCTTTATCTTAGTCATTTTTAGGGACTTTTGGCTCATCCTCACTATGGTTAGGGGGCTTTTGGCTTCACCACACTCAAAAAAATCAAAGCAAGTTTACAAGACATCATTTGAATGCGTAACATATCATCATAGTACCATGGCTTCTAGATACTTGCTAAAACATTTTAAGTCAAAACATATATACACACATTCAAAGACAAGATAAACATCCACTCATACATGTGAGAAAGAAGAGAGAGCTACCTTTGTCACACTTGCACACTTTTCTCCTTAAACTTAGTTCCTCTCCCATGGCCATACACTCACAAGAAGGTAGGACTTGTTTTCTTTGGCCTAGACACATAATATGAAAGCCAATTACACTCTTGGAATAATTTCTAAAGCTACATATTCATTACAAAAGCTAGATGACTCTTTTATGGTTTCATAATGCATCTAATGAAGCAACCTTAGGAAAACATGATCTTAGCTGCATTCTTTCTATCCATCTAAGGTTCTTGACTCCATTTAAGCCTCTTGGAGTCATCACAAAATTAATTTAAGGAGTTTAACTAACTGTTACTTCTTTAAGCCATAATATAGAACCTATAACTACATCTCACTATCCATGGCTTCTAAAATTTTTTCAAGGCTTCCTCTCATGCTCTCCCATTACATATGACTCAAAATCAAGCTTGGAATGAATTAAAACTACCTTTGGTGCCTCATCCTCTCTAGGCTGTAGCTATGGACCAAAAGAACACCAAATGAGTTTGCTTTGTTTCCTTGATGGAAGATGCATGTGGGAAGTTTCTTAGGGATCTCTAGAGCTCATTCAAACACTCATTTTGGCCTAGGAACTCTTGCATTAAAACAAAAATTTAAGGGAACACTTGAAATCTTAACTTTGCTATTTTGAAATCTAATGGTTATTTGATTATTTTCTTTGTATATTCTTGTTCTTCTCCTTCATTTTCCTAAGATTCACTCTTGGTTTAGCTAGAAATTCAACCCTTAGGGCTGGTCTTATATGAGGCAAAATATACAAGAGGAAGAACAAGAGAAATTAAGCTTGAAACATAGCAATTTACCTTAGTTTCTTGGTTTTTCTCATAACGAACGTAATTTTCGTAACTGACGAAATAAGCCGTATAAAAGTAAGTCCTCTGAAATGAGCTAGATAAGTCTTAAAAAATTTAGGTAGAGTCTTAAGCTCTTAAAAATGATAATTCTAGGCTCTAACAGAAAGAAAAATAGAGTTAGGATGGAGAAACAATTTGTGACAAAAATTGACAAAACGCAATAACATTTTTGTAAATAAGTGTAACTTTTGGAAAAACACATAGGAGGGATTTTTAAATGGAAAATTTGAGTTTTCCAGGATTCTCAGAGGCCTCAAAAATCATGGGAAGCTCCGAGATTGGTAAAGCCCCTCTGGTGTACATTTTCCAATAACAGTGAGCTCGAATTTTGACGGATTCGTTTAGCAAGGTTTTAATTTCAATTTGAGTGATTCCAAAGGTATTTTATTAAATTGGCAATCTAAATTTTATAATGAAAAAGATAATTTTAAAAAAGAAATTAAAATGAAGCCAAAACGAAATTGCTATTACGAAAGGATGAAATTGGAATTTTTGAAAAAGTGTGTTTCTAGAAGCTTCCACATATTTCTCCCTTCTTCTCCCCTTCATATATCACGATTTTCCTCTACCTAAAATACAGAATATCATTTGCTCTCGTAGGTGCACAAGAAGGAGAAGAAAAGGAGGAGAAAAATCAAGGAAAAGAGGAGGAGAAGAGAGAAACTCCATTAGAGGGGAGGGAGTTTTATCCAAAAACAAGAGAGAAATAAGAGTTTTAGGCCATGGGGAGATGGAATATGGCAAGAAACTCTAAAGAATACTAATAAAAAATAAGATAGAAAAGTGTAAGTTTCTTTAGGGTTTTGTAAAATCTGATTTTGTATGAATGTGTCCTTACTTATTTGAATGCTTCTTTGAGCTCCTAAAACCTCCAGAAACCTTCCCAAGTGGCTCTCCCATCAAGAAAAAATCAAGAACTCCATAAACGCCTTCCTTGGTGCATATCTCGGCCAAATGAAGTCCATAGAGCTAGGGAGTGTTTTAATTTGTTTTAGCCTTAGTTTGAGATTTTATATGATGTTAGATATGAGAGAAACCATTGAAAAAAATTTAAGAGGTATAGAATGAGAGATGGAGCAATGATGTCCATAATAGTGCCTTATAAAGCAACTTAGGTTTCTAATTGTGCAAGTGAATGTGTGAGGCCTCCAAGGACCTTAAATGAGTCTAAGAAGTCTAGAAATAACAAGAGAATGGAGCTTAGAACTTGAAATGTAAGAGTTGCTTCAATAGGTTAATTATGGAACCATTATGCCACTTAGGAACTAAGTGTATGTTCAAGAGTATCTTTAGTGTCTTGGCTTACTTTAAGTGTGTGATTATGTGTTGTTTATGGTAATTAGGCTAAGAGAACACTAACCCACCTAGGGGCACTTGTGAGGCCAAAAAGAGGGAGGAATAAGACAAAAGAAGGCTTGTAAAATTCAAGGTAACTCTCCATCTTATTCTCTTGTATTCTTGTGTGCATATGTATATCTTTGTGTGCTTGCATATGCTCTTGTGATTTTAGAACATGCCACTTGATGTCTTGAGGTTGCATTGGTACCGATGTATTGTCTTGAATGCCATTAATTATGAGAATGACTTATAAGGGTGAGTTGATGCCAATAGTCCCTTAATGTGGGTGAGGAAGTGCCAAAAATCTCAAGACATGGGTGAGATTAGGCTAAAAGTTTCTTGGATAGGTGAGGCCAAGTCAAAAGTCCCTAGGCCAAGGGTGAGGCATATCCCAAAGTCCTAAAAATGGGGTGAGACACTACCAAAAGGCCCTAGAGCTTCTTGATGGCTTGATTGTGAGAATGTGGCATGAGAATCTTGGAAATGAGTAATTATGATCTTGGTAGTTTGTTTACTTGTGCACTTGATGTATGTATTCCTTGAATAAGTGTGTGAATGGGTGTGTGAGCTATTGAAATTCTTGGAATCTCACTCCCCTTTTTCTCTCACTCTTAAATTGTCTAGGTGGTGCTCAAAGACAAGGAAATACAAGTTAAGAACAATAAAAAACTTTACTTTGCCTATTATGTAGTTTAAATTGTAGTTGAATGTCAAAGTGACTTTGTACATATTATTTTTGTGATATAAGACCTTTAGCAAATGTAATATAATGTATGAATATTATGTAGCCCATATGTGGCATTAAATCAATGTAAATCATGGAATTTGCCTCTTGTGTAGTTATGGTTACATGTGTATTATTGGATATGGAGTGGCTAAATTAAGATGAATTGGGACTACTTGGGAAGTTCATGCAAGTCATATTCATGCTTTTAAACTTGTCCAAGAGGTGCCAAACTCAAGGGAAGGCCATTTGAACCAAAGTGATACCTTATGAGAGGCAAAATTTGCTATTTTGATGAGTTATATCACTTTTTGTCCAAATGAGCTCTTCTTAGTTTGAAATTTGGCATGCATTTAGAGCTTGTTGAGAGCTTTTTAAGAAGCTAAAGTGAGCAATTTTTGGAGGTCTATAGAACATTTGGTGAATTTCCAAAGTTGAGAATTTTTCTAGTTTTGGTTCAGTGCACTGTTCATTCTGGTCCGAAATGAAATTCTGTCACTCATGGGGTAAATGATGTCCAATTGCCATAACATTTTACAAGAAGAAACTAAATCTTCCCAGTGACTTGTGCCAATTGAAAAAACCTCATTTGGATGTCTAGAGAGGAAAATTCAAAGTTGCTATCTAGTATCAGGCTTCCAGTCATACGTGTGTCACTATTTGATTGGTTTTTGAGGCTTAGACGTATCTGGACTAGTCTGAAGTTATTTTTTTCCTCTAGCTAACATCTGTAGTGTTCTGTATTGGTATCATTTGAATGAATTGAATTTTTTTAGAATTAATTGGACATTTTTAAGTTTATGATAGTAAACTGTATCAGTACCAGGGACATCCAGACCTTTATAGCTATTTCGTTAGCAAACATGGCCCAAAGGCTAGAATCATGTCCTAGAATTATTTTTACTATAAAGTTAACATCCAAAGATTTTCAGAAAGCTATGATTTGTGTGATTTCAATTTTTCTACATTTAGTTATGATTTTTCAAAATTACCTTGAAATTAGCCATTGTACAGCTATAGGAAATGAAGGAATTTTGGGAGTTTTGACCCTTGATCTGTGGTGTGTGCCAATTTTTGAGAATGTTATGATTTGTATGTATAGAAAATAATTAAAGAATATTGTTGATGAGTTTATAGAGTCCCAAAGACACGAAATAAAAAATTTATACACTATGCAACGTAATTTAATATATTATTTTAATGCATTTTCTTGAGATTTCTTTGATAAAATGCATATTTCCACTTGCAAGAGAATGATTAATGTTAGTAATAATATGCTATTACATTTCTTGAATGCTCTTCTCTTTACTTAGCTTCTCTTCCAAAAATTCAAACTATCCCTCTATGTTTTGCGCTAAAAGTTGAACTAAACATTTTACTAAATCCATAGGAAGAAAGGTGGAGAGGAGGAGAATCAAGTTGCTAAAGGAAGGAGCATAAATTTTCACATTTTTCTTACCTTTTTCTTGGATTTTCCCTTTTCTTTTTCTCATCCTATGTTGTGCCCTTCTTAGAAGATTTCTCCCTTGGTCTTAGACAGAATTTGGGTAGACTAAAATGAGGGAGAAGGGAAGACACCACCTATTTATAGCTAGGGACTCTTAAAGAGCTTTTTAAAATGCTCATTTTGTCCTTTATTCTTAACTTTTTTGTTTTAGGTTCATTTCAACTTATTTTCAAGAACTGCCTTTTTCATCATAAAATTTAGATTTTCTAACCTCTAAATAGCCTTTGAAATCACTCAAATCGGGTCTGAAACCTTTCTGAATGAAAGGGTCAAAGTTCGGGGTCAACGTCGTTCTAAAACATAAATAAGAGGGGTTTTAACTGTTCTAGGGGTTCCAATAGTTTTCAGGGCCTCTGGAAACCCCGTGAAAATTATTTTTCCTATTTAAAAATTCCTCCTATGAGTTTTCTAAAAAGTACCCAAAATTACGAAAATGCCACTACATCTTCGTTGAATTTCGTTTGGTTGTTCTGGATTCGTTTTCAGGGCACCTCTGACCTTGGATCTTCATTATTTGAGGTCTAGATTATCACTCTAATTTTAGTGGACCTTAAATCATTCTATCTAGGGGACTTCCTTCTGTATCCGGTGAATTACGTATGTTTACAAAGAAATTGGGCATTACATTTTTCATATTTACGGAGTATTGGATATTACAATTATCTTATGCTATAACCTGCCTAAAAAAGGTTACTGTATATTATAATTAGAAGTTGATTTGGAATGAAGTTATTGGAGAGTGCATTGTCACATTCTAAATTTTTTGTAACTATTAACATGATCAAAGTTGGTGAGGAACTAACTTGGTTAATAAATACTAAAGAGGAAGGTAGATGCTAGGAGACCTAAAAGAGATAATAGCACATTCACTTGTTTAATATGAGAGTAAGTAGGGATACTTTAAGACAAGCTTGCAACCACTTATGATAGCACCTCCTTACTTCCACCTACGTAAGGATGTGACTATGTGTACTCGGCCAAGTAGCAACCCCATTAGCTTTGTATATTGTAAGCTTAAAACTACCAAAATCTTGGAATCAGTCTTTGGATTACTAATGTATACATGGTTGGATGAACGTAATAGGGAATGATGAAATAAGAAAACTATAAACCTACTCTTGAAAGGCTCCATTGAAGATGTGTGTGTATGCAGCCACCAAAATACTAAGGCATAGAAATAATCCCAGCTGTGAAGTGGAGAAAGCATCCATTTAATGTAGCTTAATGGAGAAAAGAATTTTGTTAAATGGGTAAATGAGGGAATTAGTGCATGAAATTTGGTGGGGAGGTAGCTAAGATGTATAACTTTAGTTCTGCAAAGTCTTAGAATTTTTTGGGCTCATTTGGTAGGATAACAAAGCCAGAAACAGCAAGGGCAGTGTACAATGAGCTCAACTGAGGTAGTGACCAAAACAGTAGGTGTTCAGGAGTTATCCTTGGGAATTCTTGAAAACTATTTTTGGGCTTATAATTAACATAATAAGTGGTCACTCTACCAATTTTTATGATTTTTGGAGGTCATTTAGTAGAGGAAAGAAATTTCACAAAAATAGGTTTGAAAATGTAGTTAAATTGAGACTACAGTAATTTTTGTTTTTCACTATTGTAGTGTGAATTTGTATGGTAAATTAGAGAATCAAACTTGAAAATAAGGACTAAGAACTTAACTTCAAAGTACTAGACCACACACGAATAACTTAGATAGTAACTAATTCATGGGAAGGAAAAGAAAACGAAGATGTGATTGTTTATAATTAGGAATTTCAACCGTCAACTAATGAAAGGGGTTTAGGAATTTCATACAGAGGGTTAGTACTTTAATTACAATGTAAATATTAACCATGAATTGTTCTTAATTAAGGCAATGCATGATTGAAATTTAGGAAGGCAATTGGAACAGCAAGAACTGAGGAATAACATGACAAAACGACAGTAACGAAATAGGTAGATAACATGGCATTCTGTCTGTTTACATACATAATTGCACTGAATGATTTTCTAAATTTTGTATGTTATGCATGGTTGCATATATACCTACTAATGTGACTCTCTTGAGTACTAGATCACTGTTATTGGCCTATGACCAAAGTATAATAGCCTAACGAAACAATGTACATTGCTATCTTGGGATTTGCATGCTCCTGTACTGAATGGTGCACCGAAGTATTCTTATTCAGTGTTCTTTGTATGTGTAAACTGTGAACCCATTATTATCTGCTGGGATTATATCTCATTATAAAGCTAACAATTTTTTAGGTAATACCCATACTACAGATGGAGCCCACTTTACAGAGGATAACTGAACCAATCTGAAGACTGTAGTGGCTATAGTTATTGTAACTTCCTTGAATAATGTTAAATGTTGAAAGTTTAACTTTAGTGAATACTTAGTGTTGTTTACTACCTCCTCGTTGGTTATGTATAAATATTACACAAGAAATTTACTGTAAGTTAACTGTGATGTTTATTAGGGCTATCGAACTCCCTGTACAAGCAAACTCTTATATTTGTATTTGCATGAAATTGATTATCATAATTATGGAAGCAATTCTAGCATATTTACATTATCAACTTATGGTTTTCTTGTGAAAATGATGAAGGTTGTCTAGGTATGACAATTATCCTCTTAGGTCTAGGATCTTGCTGACAAGATTTTGGATTTTACACTATGGAATTAAAGACCTTGTCGACAGGATCTCAGATTTTGCTTTGTAAAACTTAAGACCTTGTCAACAGGGTCTTCTGTTAGTAGTACAAGATCCTTCCATATGGTAAGTTATAGCGTATGCAAAGTGTAGGTGTGACAATTTGGTATCAAAGCAATGATTCAAGAAAACTTATGTCAATTAGGAGACATTGTTATGACCTTTTTACACGTTAAATATTTGGTTTATATAGGTTCTCCTTTTAGGTGTTATAGACTAAGTAACTCACTTGGTATATTGTTTGCTCTACGTATGAATTTATGTGTGGCAGGTTAACATGGCCTCAAGAAGAACACAATCTGAGATCCTAGAAGAATTAATGGCAACTATACAGTCTATGTCAGATAAGTTAAAAGAATAGGCAGTTAAGCAAGCTGCCACTACTGAGGCACTAGAACAGGTATAGGAAACCTTGAGGAAGAATGATGAGGGTAAAAATGTGGAGAAAAACCCTATTGAAGTATATGAGCCAATAGAAAATCGTGAGACACCTCAGGAAAAGGGACTTGGAACCAACCTTATACTCTCAGTTTTATCCCATTTCAGAAAAGCACATCCCAAGGAGAGTATGATCCCACTAAGGCAGAACGATGGATTATGCAGTTAGAAAAAATATTTAGGGTTATGGATTGTACCTCAGAACAAAAAGCCCTGCTGGCCATTTATATGTTTAAAGGAGAAGCTGAATTTTGGTGGAAGAGTACGAAGAGAACCTTGATAGCCAGAGGGACGCCACTTAACCGGGGAAACCTTTCAAAAGGTGTTTTATGAAAAGTATTTTCCCCTTTTAGTGAGAAACTAAAAGGAAGTAGAATTTATGAAGTTAGTATAGGGTGATATAATGGTGGACTATTACATAGCTAAACATGTAGAGTTGTCCAGATTTTTTTCTTATTTGAGAGATCATGATAATGAGGCCTGGAATGCTTATAAACTAGAACAGGGACTTTGACCAGATATCAGGGAGAAAGTGATCACCCATAGACAGAGGAACTTTGAGGAGTTGGTTGAAATCTATAGGTTAGCAGAAGAAAGTATATGGGATGCGGAGGTAGAAAAGAGGAGAATATAGTTAGAAAAGAGAGAGAGAGAGAAAATAACACTTTTAAGAGAGGGAGTGGGGGAAGAGTCTGGAATAAGAAACCTAGAAGGGGTAGAGAACAATTTAGAGGAAAACAGCAAGGTCAGGGTTCTGTAAATAGGATATGTGATAAATGTGGTAAAAACCATGGATATAGTCCTTGTAGAGCCGGCAAGAATGTGTGTTTCAAATGTGGACAGCCAGGACACTTGTCTTGTGATTGTAGAGTTCAAAAGGAATCAGCCCCAGTAGCTAGACCACAGACACAAGGGTGAGTATTTGCTCTGACTCGCTAGAAGGCAGCCTAGTCACCTAGTTTGATCCAAGGTATGATTTTAATTAATAATTATATTGTAAATGCACTATTTGACTCTGGGGCAACCCACTCATTCATTTCGTATGATTGTGCTAAGAGTCTAGATTTGAGAGTCAAAATGCTACCATTTTCGTTGTCCATAACGACCCCCACAGGTGGATCTATTGTTACTTTTGATGCATGTTTAAATTGTGCAATTCAATTTGATAAACGATCCACTACTCTTGACCTAGTATGCATTCCCATGACTGGAATTGATCTTATTATTGGCATGGATTGGTTATCTACAAATAATGCTATCCTTGATTGTTCTCGTAAATTGGTCTCATTGCTTGTTTGTGTTTCAAATTCTAAATCTTTCAATGAGTTTCCTATATTATCCACTGCCTAGGCTGAGAGTTACTTTAGGAAAGGTTGTCAAGGGTTTTTAGTCTTCTTTTCTTTCCAAGTTAAGGTGGAGGAGGGAATAAAAACCATACTAGTGGTTAGAGATTTCCCCAAAGTGTTTCTTACTGAAGTTAGCAGTCTTTCTCCTGATAAAGAATTAGAATTTTCCATTGACATAGTGCCTGGAACTAGTCCTATATCTAGAGTGCCCTATAGGATGGCCCCGGCTGAGTTAGTTGAACTGAAAAAGCAACTAGAGAAACTATTAGAAAAAGGTTTCATTAAACCTAGTGTGTCTTTGTGGGTTGCACCAGTCTTGTTTGTGAAGAAGAAAGATGGGAGTATGAGATTGTGCATAGACTATAGGCAGTTGAACAAAGTGACTATAAAGAATAAGTATCTACTTCCTAGGATAGATGATCTCTTAGATCAACTAGCAGGAGCCTCCATTTTCTCTAAGATAGACTTAAGGTCAGGATACCACCAATTGAGAATCAAAGTGGAGGACATTCCAAAAATTGCCTTTAGAACCAGGTATAGACATTATGAATTTCTTGTTATGCCTTTTGGTTTGACCAATGCCCCAACTATTTTTATGGATTATATGAATAGAGTTTTTAGGCCCTACTTGGATCAATTTGTGGTTGTTTTCATAGATGACATTCTTATTTATTCCAGAAGTGTAGAGGAACATGATAATAACCTTAGGAGTGTCCTTCAAATTTTGAAAGGGAAATAACTATTTACTAAACTCAGTAAGTGCGAGTTTTAGTTGAGGGAAGTACAATTCTTAGGGCATGTAATCGCTAAAAGAGGGGTAGCAATGGACCTTAGCAAAATAAAAGTAGTAGTGAATTAAGAAAGGCCCAAAACTGTCATAGAGGTTAAAAGTTTCTTGGGATTAGCTGGGTACTATAGAAGGTTGATCAAAGGATTTTCTCAGTTAGTTACACCTTTGACTAGATTAACCTAAAAGGACTAATCATTTATTTGGAATGATAAATGTGAGGAGAGATTTCAAGAGTTGAAAACTAGATTGACTTCCACACCTATCTTAGTGATACTAGACCCCTAGAAACCTTTTGTAGTATACAACGATGCTTCTAAGAAAGGGCTAGGATGTGTCTTAATGCAAGAAGGTAGAGTAGTCGCCTATGCTTCTAGACAGTTAAGACCCCATGAGGAGAACTACCCCACCCATGACTTGGAATTAGTAACCATTGTGTTTGCCCTAAAAATTTAGAGACATTACCTATATGAGGCATCATTTAAGGTTTATAGTAATCATAAAAGTTTGAAATACCTTTTTGACAAGAAGGAATTGAACATGAGACAGAGGAGGTGGATGAAATTACTACCTCCTTGTTGGTTATGTATAAATATTACACATGAGAAATTTACCGTAAGTTAACTGTGATGTTATTAGGGCTACTGAACTCCCTGTACAAGTAAACTCTTATATTTGCATTTGCATGAAATTGATTATCATAATCATGGAAGCAATTCTAGCATACTTACATTATCAACTTATGGTTTTCTTGTGAAAATAATGAAGGTTGTCTAGGTATGACAATTATCCTCCTAGGTCTAGGATCTTGCTGACAAGATTTTAGATTCTACACTATGGAATTAAAGACCTTGTTGACAGGATCTCAGATTTTGCTTTGTAAAACTTAAAACCTTGTCAATAGGGTCTTCTGTTAGTAGTACAAGATCCTTCCATATGGTAAGTTATAACGTATGCAAAGTGTAGGTGTGACAGTATTGGTCTAACATATTTATCTACCTAAAGGGGATAGATATTTGAACCCAACATATTCTTATTGAATAATTCATCTGAGGTTCTAATATGGGATTGTAACCTTGATTTGTATATTTTGTCCAAAGGGGAATGTGTTATTATGTAAGCCTCATTGTGATAACTTATTTTAATTAAAGTCATGTATCAATTGCCCTAATTGTTTATTCTAATGCATTCCCATTTTACAGTTACTTTTTCCATGAATAACTATTCTGCTTCAATTGAGATTTTGACTGGATCAAATTATAACAAATGAAAGTAAGACTTAGAATTCTCTTTAGGAATTGTTGACCTTGATCTAGCACTACGTGAGAGTAAGCCTGAAATGAATGAAAAGAGTACAGCTGAACAGAAAAAATTCTTAGCCAAATGGGAGAGATCCAATAGACTTAGTTTGATTGCCATTAAGAGGACCATCTTTGAACATCTACTTAATGGCTTACCTAAAACCACAAGTGCTAAAGAGTTCCTTATAGTTTTGAGAGAAAGGTATCAGGTATCTAATAACGTTAAGTCTGGATATCTAATGAAATAGTTTACTGACATGAGGTATAATAATAATGAAGGAGTAGGGAAATTTATTCTAAAGATGGTTCACATCTAATCTAAACTGAAAGCCCATAGTATTAGCCTAAATGAAAACTTTATTGTTTCATATGTCTTGAATTGTCTGGCTATTGAGTTCACACAAATCAAAACTGCCTACAATAGCTTTGGTGAGAAGTGGACCATTAATGACCTTATTACCAAATATATGGCTGTAGAAGAGAAATTAAAGAAAGAAAAGAGTGACCTATCTCGTGATCTAACCCTTTTTACTTTCCATGGTAAACCCCACTTTGGCAAGGGTAATTGAAAACATAAGAAAAATCAATTTAATACTCCTCATAAAAATCAAAGTTTAAGAAAATCAGGTAGTGGTCAACACCATAATGTAGAAGGTCCTAAACCAACTCCCATTAAGAAAAATGTATGGTGTTTCTAGTGTAAGGGAAAATGGGCATAAGAAGAATGATTGTATGAAATTTATGGATTGGCTAAACAATAAGCAAAAATTTGGAGGTAATTCTTTAGCCTTTGTTTGTTATGAGTTTAACTTAGTTAATGTCCTTATTGATTCTTGGTGGCTTGATAGTGGTTCTACAACCTATATTGCTATGTCTCTACAGATATTCAAAAACTTAAGGAGACTAAATCCAAGAGAAAACAAGTTAAGGGTAGGAAATGATCTTGAAGTAGTGGTGGGGTCAGTGGAAGATGTCAGTTTAGTTTTGGCAACTGGATATGAATTTATTTTAAAAGACATTTTTTATGTACCTTCTTTTAGGAGAAATTTGATTTCTATTTCTTATTTAAATAAGTTTAGTTTTTATTTTACTTTTTGTAATGAAAAAATAAATTTAATGATAAACTCTCAAATTGTTGGTTATGGATACTTAGTGAATGATTTATATAAATTATCTTTGATTTCTAACAATATTTTTTCATCTTTAAATATAGAAAATGTTGTTGTCAAAATGTCTAAAATTTTAAAAAAAAACTTTTTTATTTTGGCACAAGTGCTTAGGTCATATCTTTAAGGAAAGAGTTGAAAGATTAATTAAAAGTGATATTTTACCTTCTTTAAAGTTTGATAATTTAGAGACTTGTGTGGACTGTATTAGAGGAAAGTTCACTAAAAGTAAAAAGAAAGGTGCAACAAGAAATTCAAGTCTTTTAGAAATCATTCATAGTTGGTGTTTTGGACAGATATCAATCTAATTTTAGGAATGCCCATTAGATAGCCACAAAGAAAGTAATGAGATATTTGTAGAAAACTAAAGATTTTATACTTGTTTATAGAAGGGTTAACAATTTAGAGGTAATCTAATTTAGATCTTGCTGGAAGCCCTGATAATAGGAAGTCAACTTCTGAATATATCTTTATATTAGCAAGAGGTGCGATACCCTGGAAGAGTAAGAAGCAGGCTTTAGTTGCCTTTTCCACTATGTAAGTGAAGTTAATTGCTTGTTATGTTGTTGCTACTTATGCTGTTTGAATGAGAAATTTGATGACAAGGCTTTGTATTATAGATTCTATTGTGCGACCACTAAGGATTTACTGTGACAATAGTGCTACAGTGTTTTACACAAAAAATAATAAAATTACTAGTGGTTCTAAATATCTAAAGTTGAAATATTTAACCGTCAGAGATCTAGTAAAGAACAATGAAATAGTTGTTGAATATATTAACACAGATTCTATGTTAGTTGATTCTTTAACTAAAGGATTTAGGCTCGTTGTGTTTAAAAAACACGTTGAAAACATAGGCATTGTAAGTTCTTTTGATATGTTTGGTTAGTGGGAGTTTGGGATTTATATTATTTTCTTGTTATATTGAACATTTTCTTTAAACACTTTTGATGTTTACATGATTTGTATTTTGGCCAATTGATAATGCATTGAATTTTTGGTGTTATTTATTTTTGCATATATTCATCAATTGCAAAATTTTGAACTTCGTGTCATTAGGATCACTATACCCATGGTCGATGCCATATTGGAGTTGAGCCATAATAGTTTTTGACAAACCATACAATTTCTCTGGCTTTAAGGCAAATGAGAGAAATTATGAAGATTAACAAAGCAAATAGTAGTTTGGTTATTGGATTATATTGGTATACTATTTTCTTATTGCATTCCACACTAATAACTAGTTGACAAAGTTAGTGACATTTGTAACCATAGAATGTTTTATATCAGTAAGAGATATGATAACTATCATGATTCAATGTCACCCACTTTAGTTGGATGAAATCATATTTAAATATCGCATCTTGGATCATATATTTTTAAAATGTGGCCACATTATAAAATTAGTCATTAGTTCGATAGTCATTTTCAAAATAAAAACTTTTAAAATAAAAAATGGAGAATTGATTTTGTCTAAGTGGGAGAATGTTAGAATTATCTAATAACTCTGGTGGGCTGCAATCAATTTTATTTTTGGTTTAAATAAAATGGGCTAATTTATGATTCATGTGAGATGCATTTGGGCCCCCTTATTAAGATTAGTGATCTTGTTATTCTTGGGTTGGATATCTATAATTGATTAGTATGGATAATAGTGAGGGCCCTAACCCATAGACCTATAATAGGTAAGTACCAAGGTTTATTTAAGTTTAGATAGGTCCTCTTTGTGTTCATATCAAATTTTAACTCTACAACTTGCCTCATTAAAAGTTGTAATAGGGAGTGTGAATCATAGAGGAAGCTCTAATCTCTTCAAACCTTTAAGGATTCAGAATCAATGGGGTATTCTCAAATCTATCATCATGTCTTCTTCAGACAAGCAAATTTGGTATCATAATTTCATATAATAATAATAATTTATTCTAACAATTGGTATCAGAGCTATAATTATATGATTTAGGATCTGATAATTGATTTGAATACATGAATATATGCTTAAAAATTTTAACCTTTTGCAATTTTCACCTATATAAGTTTTGAAATTTTAATTAGATGATTTTCAAAAATTGGAACCCAAGACCTTAGGGCTTTTGTTGATATTAAAATTGTGAATTAATTAACACTTGAATTGTGAATTTTCATGCATCACAAAGGGATAATTTGAATTTTGAAATTTTAGGTTAGGGTTTTAAGGTCAAATTTCAATTCTCACAAAATAGCTCAAATTGATGAACAATCTTTGGACATTACATTCCCCTTAATCATATAAGTAAAATTCATGTTTCAATTGCATCAAAATTTGATTGATTCCATGGCAATTTCATTCAAAAATTTTTGCCCATAGGAGACTTTTTTTCTAGAAGCTATTTTGTGCATTGAAACTGTGCAATTCAAGGATTAAATTTAGGGCTTTGGCACATGAAATTCTAAATGGAATGCATAGAATAATTGCAAGAAAAATTGTAACTCCAGATCTGAAATCTCACAAGCAAAAGATGATAAAAGAGGTGAAATCAGAAGCAGGCATGAAAAATTCATCTACTTCTGTTATTGAAATTCTAGAGTCAGTATGAGAAGTAATAAAAAGGATGGAGAATGGTAAAGTAGTTAGACATAATATTATAGTTATTAAAGTATGAAAGGGTTTATAAGTTAGCTTATAAAAATTGTTTAACGAGATTATGAGATTTAAGAGAATATCAGATAAATAAAAGAGAAGTACTTTAATTTCAATTTATAAGAACAAGAAAAACATATAAAACTATGTAAATTATAAAGGTATTAAGATCATGAGCCATATTATGAAATTATAAAAGATGGCATTTGAGCAGAGATTAAAGCAAGAGACTTATGTTACAAAGAGTCAATTTAGGTTTATAGGAAAGTCAACCATGGAAGCGATATACTTATTGTGAAGATTAATGGAGAGATATCGAATAAATAAAAAAGACTTACACATGCTGTCTATCCATTTGGAGAAGGCATATGATAAGGTGCCAAGAGGGGTTTTGTGGAAGGTTATGGAAAAAAAATGAGTTTGTATTGCTTATATTTGAGTAATTTAAGATATGTATGATGGGGTTAAGACTAGTGTGAGAACAAAAGGTGGGCCCACAAAAGATTTTTTGATAACCATTAGTCTACATCAGGGTCAACTTTAAGCTCCTATCTTTTTACTTTAGTTTTAGGTGTGCTCACTGAATATATCTAATGGCTGGTGCTACAATGTATGTCTTCTGCAGATGATATAGTCCTAATTGGAGAATCGAAAGAGGAAACGAATGAGTAGTTAGAGATGTAGAGACTAACTTTGAAAGCATATGAATTTTATTTAAGCAGAAGTAAAACAAAGTATATGGAATGTAAGTTTAGCAATAAGTGCACTAATTCTAGCGTAGAAGTAAAAATTAAAAAGCATACCATATTATAAGTTATATAGTTTAAGTATTTTGGGTTCATCATACAACATGATAGGGAAATAGAGGAAGATGAAAAATATAGGATTTAAACAAGGTGGATGAAATAAAGGAGTGTTTCAAATGTTATTTGTAATAGAAGAGTACCACTCAAATTTAAGGGTAAATTTTATTGGAAAGCTGAGTGGCTCGTCTCTGCTCAACTACTCTTCTTTTACGTGTTCTCTTCTCACTATTCATGTGTCTATGCATGTGTGTATAGGTGTGGGCCCCGCTGTGAATGGTTTATGCATTGGAATATAATATAAAAGAATTTATCCCTGCTTCGTGCCATCTTCGAGTCCAGACGTAGCTTCCTCTCTACTTGATCTTCACATGCTTCTTCTTCTTCGTCTAGCTCTCCAAAACAGAGGTTGCCTCCTTCTCCCTTCATTCAGCTCATTTCCTTCTCTTTCACCACGTAGCTTCTTCATCAATCTCAAACCCGTGGCTTGTACTGCTTCTTTTCAAACTTGTACTGCTACGATGTACTTCGTGCAGCTCCATTCATCCTTTAACTCATGCTTCTTTCCTTCACAGCCTCTTCCTCCCACACACACACTTTGCCTCTTCTTCTCCATGTGTTTCCTTCCTCTCACTTCTGTTGCATGTTCTCCAGCTCATTCACATGAACTTCTTCTTAAAACCGAGCCTACTTCTTCTTCTGTTATGCTCTCATGTAGCTTCTGTACACTCATTTTCTTGAACCCATTTTGCTACATGTTGGCGTATAGAGGCGGGACTCCTAGCTCATTCAGTTCGTGAGATGCCCTGTGAGCTATGTCCTTATTTTGTGGCTTCATACATATATACCTATCTCAGCTTCTTCACGTTGAAGCTGCACCTCCTTACATAAATTCCACGTCAACCCGTAAGTGCTTCATGCAATGAGAGCTTCTTCTTTCATGTAAACCATCACTCTAGCCTCTTCTATAGCTGCCACGTATGTTTTGAATGTATTCTACACTCGAACGTGCAACCCGTGGCAAGCTCCTTTGTGTTTTCTTCATCTTGCAACTTCAACGAGAAACTCATACTTCAACCTCTTCAAAACCCGAAAGAGTGTGCTGACTTTTCTACATGGAGCTGCTTCTTCTCTTTCCCTTCTTTGTTCCAGCCACGTCAACTCTTGCTAACCCATTTGTATGAAGAGTGAAGTTGATCTCCTCTTTATTCTCTTATTTTTAAATTTTATTTTCTAAGAAATACACACTTGAAGCTCCATTTCTCCCTCAATTCAATTTCCCATTCAAGCTCCAATTTTCATTGAAAATCGTCACAAAAAGAATGGAGAGAATGAAATAGAAATATTCACAAAATTCATTTAAAAAGATTTATGCATTAAAAATCCAAGATTTTGTGATTTAATTCCTAAAGTGTAAAAGATGGCTACTAAACTTAAATTCCATCTAAGTAAATCCATTAAGCCTCATTTAACTATTAAAATGCTTAAGATAAGGAGAATAATATATATATATAATTCATACTTATCAAAAGCTATAAGGCTAGTAATGTTGTATAGGATTGATTGTTGGGCAATAAAAAGTTAACAAGAGAATAAACTTAATATTGCAGAGATAAGAATGTTGCGTTAGATAAGTAGATACACTAGACAAGATAGAAATAAATAAATTAGAAAGAAAGTGGAGGTCACACCTATTATAGAAAATATTATAGAATCGTGTCTTAAATGGTTTGGGCATACGTGAAAACCTATAGAAGCCTCAGTAAAGGGAGTAGATCAGATGGAGAGCAGCTTAATAATTAGAGAAAGAGGGAGATCAAGAAAAATTATAGGCGAAACCATTGAGAAGGATCTATATTTAAATAGTTTGTCTAAAAACATAATTTACAATAAGACTTTATAGCGTCGTTTAACCTATGTAGCCAATCTCACTTAGCGGGAAAATACTTTGTTGTTATTGTTGTTGTTGTTCTGTTATTAAAACTCATCTTCTTGTAATAGTGAATAAAGAGGAGCTATATGAACCTTGTCTTTCCCCAATCGAGATGATGGTTTGGACTGAATCACTTGTGGGAACATAGGCCAAGATGACGACGATGACGAGGCCAACATGGATACAAAAGAAGACTGGGGCTTGGAGAGAGGCTAGAGGTAGAGTGCAAGGATACAACACAAGCCACCGAGGGCAAGGACCACAAATTGTAGCAGCTGCTTGCCACATCTAGTGTTAGCCCACTACTTAGTGCAGATTAGCACCCAAAGCGGCTCATCCTACGTTGTCTTATGCCACTGAGAGTTCATGTAAGCCACCATCGCCAGCATCCTCATGTCCACATGCTTTAACACCTGAAACATAGATTGTCATTGAAACAAAGAAAGCCACTAGGGTTTCTAGAAGCCCAATGATCACACTGTTCATTAATATCCACAGCTTCACCTTTTTCATCTTCTTATTGTTGCTAGAATGTGGATGCTTTATCCCTAAGCTTGAAGTAGTAAACTTAACCTTTTTCCCTTCCCCAACATGTTTCACTTGACATTTCACTTTTTACTTTTTTTATTCTTATAAAAAAATTTTTTTGTGAGAATTTAAAATTTTTTAATTTTAGAAATTTTTTTCATAAAAATAAAAAATATATTGAAATTATCATAATAAAGTTTTTGCAAAAAAATAAAAAAATTTCAATTAATATTTTGCTTTTCAAATTTTTTAACTTCATTATCATTCTTATAGAATTTTTGTGAGGAATAAAAAAAATTGCATGAGAATTTGAAATTCTCACAGTAAATTATTGTAAGAATAAAAAATTTTCATGGTAATTTATTATGAGAATAGTAAAAAATTTTTTTAGGATTTATTTATTTATAATTCTCATGGTATTTTTTTATAAAAAAAATTCAAAAATTATTTGTTAAACTTTTTTTACATGAAAAAATTTTGCAAGAATTGTTGGCGCCTTATTCCTGCCATGCTATAGCACTTTTGTCATAGTATTTCTTTTGGAATTTTCTCAGAAAGTTCTCATAAAAAAATTGTGAGAATTTACCATGAGAATTGTGAAAAATTGTAAATTGTGACAAAATCTGCAAAAAATTTATGTGAGATGTTCTCAAATAAAACTTCTAGGAGAATTAAGAAAAACCCTAATTACTTGTAATGGAAGTTCTTTGTGAAGGTGTTTATTTTTTATTGAATAAAAAGTTCAATGATATAATTGTTGCCATAAGTGTAACATCTAATACTAAATAATACTAAATTTATGAAATAAACAAAGGACAATAGAAACAAACATGTAATAAAATTAAACTTAGGCCTTACAAATAGAAGAATGCAAAAAAATTTGAACCTTGCTACTAAATTGTGTTACACTAGGTTAGAGGGCCATTAGTTAACTAGGCTTAGTTTAAGTTGATTCTATATTAAAGTGTAAGGGTTCCTTGATCAAAATTTAGTCCATAACTCTAATTAAGGGAGTCAAGCTACCTAACTAAAGCATAACTGGTGCATGGTATAGGAGAATGAGGGATGAAGCAAGGCAAAAATACATGAAAATGGCATAAATACCGTATCTTGGAATTGCACATGGTCATGTAGGCCAACATGGGTCGGCCATGTGTGCCTCTACCTTGGTTGTGTGCATGACTTGGTTGTGCTACACTTGTAGGGGATAGCTCTAACTCTATTTTTTTTTTTTTGCTGAACTTTGCAAGGTTGTTTAGGGACCCTACCTTACTTAAAAAGTCATAAATTTGACATGTAAGGACCTTTATGTGAGGCCTAAGAGCATGCTAAGCTTTGCCTCAAAACTCTCCCAATTAATCCGTCTAATGCACACATTCCCAAAATCGCTCAAAATGACCAAAATGATACTTTTACTACGTCCTAACTCACTCTAACCTTGCCTAAAACACCCCAAACCTTTTTGGGCAAATTTCAATACACCAAATTATCCTCAAAGTGGTACAACGAAATCTTAAATCCTTACATATCAAAATTAGTCCAAACAAATTCTTAAGCCACTTATACTATGAAAGGAAAATGGCTTTAGTGCACCAATGACCAACCAATTTGGGTCATGTCTTTCCCTGACATACTAAAACACCTTTGATAAGTCTTGTACATTGAACTACACTAGTCTAAGCCATAAAAAAAACCATTCCTAGATTGAAGTACAATTTTGACCACCTTAAACCCCTTGCAGCACATTATGAGCAATTATACCTTTTGACAATAACTTTCGCTCATTTAATAGGATTTCTCTACCCAAAAGGTGGACTTCAATTCCAACTCACCCCAAATCTAACCAAACACAATCCCATCATCCAAACAAACTCATCTAAGCCCTAAATATTCCAAAAGAATGAGAAATAACCAAAATGATTATGTTAAACTCAAGCTTCTAACTAAAGCCCATAAGTTATCATCTTAATTACTAGTCACAAATGCTAATGGTCAAAACATTAATTCTATAATGGTACGTGATTGTTAGTTTGTTGACTTCACACTACTCATTAGGGATCATTTAAATACAATCACAAATCATAATTTCCACGACAACTATATTTACATTAGCTAATTTTACACTTGGCAGTACATGATGCGATATGGCATAATTTACAAAAAAATGAATAATTACATAAGATTTAGCATTTCTCAAACATACAAATCCAAATGGATGAGGCATAACCTACATAACAACTAAAATTCTACCTTGTTTCATTTTGCTTTTTTGACCATATTATGGAAGCTTTGGAAAAAGAAATAAAATTATGTTGGTTTCCAATTTTAATTAATAAGAAGTAGTGGTAGACATTAGAAAATTGCTTGTAAATTTATATATGTGATATTGGAATTTAGGAACTTGAAAAGATTAATTGTTGGACTATCTACCACGTGAAGGAAGCACGCATTTCGAAAATCATGATAAACTTGTGATTTTGGAACTTTAATATGCAAACTATTATTGGGCATTTTAACCTTGGTTATATATATATATATATATGAATGAGGAAGTAGATGTTTGATAATTGTAGATGTAAGAGTTGGAATCGAAAGTTATGATATTAAATGAAGTGAACTAGGAAGGAAATTAGTACTTGCATATGCAACAAATATATGAATAAAAATCCTCGAAATCAATAAAAGATTTCATAATTCAATAAAGATTTAATTTTCTACTTCTCTTTATTGCTCTTTTATTTCTTCATTTTTGTGAATTGGTTGAGTATGTTGATATGTTATTTGCAACCTTATAATTACAAAGACAAACCTCTATTAGTAAGCTTGGTTGACTAATATGATAGTGGTGTTGCCTTACTTAGCTTGATAGATTCACATCAATATGGGGTCTTTAAATGACATTCTTTTAATTGTGAGTTAGTTTGCTAACTTTGTGCTATGGATGTGAGGTGGACAAGTAGTGAGTGATGTCATTCTTTTCTAAGTATTACTTGTAAAGTGGCTGTCATATGAGATGACAGGTTGTGTATGAAGTTATAAACTTGTAGATTTTTGAAATGACTTGTTCTTATTCCTTGACATGATATCTTGGAAGGTTAATTTCTTTTCTAATTTTTTTTTTAACATTTCACCAAGTTATGCCCAAAACTCTTTCTTTTTTTTTAATTAGGTTATGGGCAATTAGGCATATCATCCTTCTACTCTAATGAGTGGATCACTTTTCCATTTTCCCCTTTTGTATGCACAGGGGTTTGTTTTTTCTTCAATTTCCTTTTTTTTTCCTTTTACTTTTTGGTTTAAGAAATTGAAGTGATTGATTTCCCTTTACTTGCATAATAAGTTTCTATGGTGCATTCTATGTTCTCTTTATAGCTTTATATGTTTTATTTTCTTTGTTTCCAGTATTTCTATATACCTAAGCTTTTGTCAATGCTCGAGTCTTTGTCATTGACCCCTTTTGGAGTGTGAACATTTCATTACAGGGGGATAATACTCCAAATGTCAATAGTGGAAAACATGGGTGCAAATTTAAAAATTTATGGAATAAAGTCTTGAATTAACTTTTAATTTAATTGAATTTAAATTAAGTTAAAGCATGGGAATATTTAGGCTAACTAAAATTCTAAAAGGGGTAAATGCATTTTGGGTTTGGAAATATCATAGGAAATAGAAATTATGGGAGATTTAATTTTAAAATCTTAATTAATAAAAAAGCTTAACCTAAGTTTAAAATTAAAGAAAGTAAGCTAGACTTAAAACTTATCCATGGACTTAAATAACCTCAAATAATCACAAATTAGATAGAGTTTAATGGTTTTGGCTAAATCATTGCTTTAATATAAAAAATGTAACACCTAGCTTTTATTTCCTTAAATTCAATGCTGTCTTAAATAAAAGTCCAATAATATTTATGTCATACAATGATAAGATAGCACAAATTCTATATCACATTATGCTTATAACATTAATTTTCATATATTCAACACTTTTAGCGGCAAAAATTGTTGACAATAAAAGTCAAAATATTTCATTGTTGTTTAATTGCACCATTTTAATTTACCAATCTCAACTTTCATCCTTAATATATTTGTTCAGTCAGAAATTTCACAAAAAGAAGCATGGAATTTGAGTTTAAGGTCAAGCTTCACAATTTAACACAATCACATCATTTCATGCACTTCCGTAAATCTACCACTAATTTCAAAATTTCATAACTTGAGTTAGAGAACTCCAAATCATGCCAATTAGGACTTTTTAGAAAGCTCATGACATAAAATATATGTTATAAAAATTCTAGATAAAAAAAATCTTTTGGGCCACTTAAATCCAATGGAATAATACTACTATCAAATTTTCATACGTATGCAGACTTTTAGAAATGCATGTCTTGAGCTACACAATTTCAAATTGAGTGATCTTAGTAGCTATAGAAAGCTTAAAATGCCTACTATATGTCTGTAAAATTTCATGAGCATCAAAGTTCATTTGGCCCCTTAAATATCTATAAAATCAGAATTAACCAAATGAATAGTGTACAGGCAAATTTGCATAATTCAACTAATTTTGAAAAATCATAAGAAATTTTACAAAGTTCTAAAAATTGCATTCTTTAACTTTATGAAAAAATCTTAATCAAATTTAAATGTCTGCCAAATTTCATGCCAAAATTTGTTCATTTGGCCTAGTTTTGGTTTAGGGCAAATTATAACTCAAAATGGTACTTTTATGGTATCAAATGGCTCCAAATGAATTTCCTTAGTGAATGTGACCATTTGAGCACGTTTCAAACATGAAACTTAGCATCTAAGTCATCTCACAAACTCCTAAACATCATACAACTCAAAATGACCTATCCATTTGGCAATATATACACACTTCCCATAGTGTATAAGTGGTCAAATTACACAATTGAGCATGTATACATCCACCATTGGTATTTACATCATAATCATATTCTTTTACATATGGTGGGTGGTTACATTACAAAAATAACATGTACAATCATGCTTTGACATTAAATTACATAATATTCTAAATTATTATCAAAGTAGCATCAATTATGTTTGTTGGTCTTCATTCCTTGCTCCTTGAGAATTCCTTAGACATAGTTAGAGATAAAATATAGGAGAGTGAGATTTAAAGAATTCTAATAACTCATTTTGTAACACCCAAAATTAATTTAGAATAATTATGATGATTTAAGGAATTAATATGGGTAATTAGTAGAATTAATTAAGTGGAATGGAAGATGGATATTAAATTTGGGCCATATGATTAACCTAATTCCATTTCTTAGAAGCCCAACCTTAGTTATGTGTAGACCCAATGTTAATGGGCTCTTATAGTTGGTCCAACGAATAAAAATCTAAACTCACTTAGATTTGGGCCTTTGGGTCAACCCACAACTCAACTTAAACCTATCTAGACCTTAAATACACTCAGCCTCCTTCCCATTCTACAGAAAAAACATAAGAGGCAAGGGAAAATTTGGAGGTCTTAGAGAGAGGCTGGAGTTCTTGACATAATCTTATTATTTCCCACTCATAGAGTCAAAATCAGCCAAGGTAACTTTTATAAAACTTAATCCATTTTCCTTTCTTTTCAATTTGACCTGATTGATTTTTAATTTGGAGCATTTTCATCTTTCACCAAAAACTGAAACTTTTTGTTTGATGCTCTCATGGTGAAATTTCAAAGGTTGAGGCTAGAGGTGTTGTTAGATAAGTGTTTTCTGTAACACCATAATTCTAGCTCATCTCATGCCTTTGAATAGTATAATTATCATGAAACATATATATGATTCTTATAGACAAAGCACGAAAATTTAGACTTTTATTTATGTTTCGTCATATCTAAAAATCCATTCAGTGTCCCATGGACCGGGTGAGCTCATGCTATACATCCTCATATTTAATTACATTATTACAACTCATTTGCATTACAAAAACATGCTTACAACTCATGGAAACAGAATTGGAAGGTGGAATATAAGGTTTCATTCTCGACCAGAATTGGCCTCTTTTCTAAGTAAATTTTGGAAAATTATAACTAAATCTAGAAATATCAAAATCATGTAATCTCAGTCATTCTAGAAAGCTTGGGATGTCTACTTTATGCTAAAAATATGTACAAGTCATAACATCCCACACATAGAGCGTTTGACACACAAAATAGTTTGGAGGTCGGATTGGGTCCTGATGCTGTCACAGTTTACTGATATGAAATTCAAAAATATTCAATTAATTGCACAAAAATCCAACCCATGCAAATGATACCAATTTGAAAAGCTGTAGATGTCAAATAGAGAGAAAAAATATATGTAGATCAGACAATCAAGCCCAGGCCTTGGAATTCAATGGAACAGTACTTCTGGTTGGGTAAAGTTACTAACAATAGATAGAAACTTCAAAAACTCATATCTTCCTTTCTAGACCTCCAAATGAGGTGATTCTAGTTGTCATAAATCACTGTGATTTCCTAGTTTCTCTGTATAAAATTTCATGGCAATTAGACATCATTTGACTCTCATGTGATAGAAAACAATTTTGGACCATTGTAACAGTGCATCAAACCATGTCAAGAATTTTGGCCAACTTTAAAAAATCATCAATTATTCTGTAGACCTCTAAAAATTATGATCTTTAGCTTTTCAGAAAGCTATCAATGAGACCTTATTGCATGCCAAATCTCAAATCAAAACTAACTTATTTGGCTAAAAAGTGATATAGGATTTCATAATGGTCAATTTTGACATCTTATAAGGTACCAAAGTTGCCAAATGGATTTCTCTTGGTCTCGACACCTTTTTGGCAAGTCTAAAAGTACATTTGAGACTTGTGAGCTGCTCAAATGGTCTCAAACCTCATGCATCTCATTTTGGCCATTCAACCCACACTTATGCATACTTTCATCAAAGTTCCATATCGCACACTTTGGCATTTCATACTCAAAATAAGTGCTATGGGTCATATATCATTTTCATACATCTAAACATCACACAATAGTATATTTACATGTCTTAAGATTTATGGTACATATACAACATTATATATATTATGAACCATCATTGTAGTTCCAAAATGGGCAAAATAATACATAAACTTGTCAATCCTTGCTCTTCATGGTTGTTGGCTTCCTTCACCATAATTACTTAGTCCACCTAGCATATTAGATCATTGGAGAGGAGGGGATGAGATTCAAGAATCCTAATAGCTCATCTTCCATTCAATCATACATAATATGTGCAAATAAGCTTTACAAATGCATGCATGGAGAAAATAAAAACCATAGACATTTTAAAAGTAAACTTGGCATGTAAACAACTCATACAAATCATTCAAGAGCTCACCAAGTATTTAGATTGGCCTCACACTTCTCCTCATGGGTTTTGGACTTGCCTCACCCATTTCTTAAACACTTTGGACTCAACCATACTCTTGGGAGCCCACTTTGCTTTTGGGAGACTCTTTGCTTTGTCTCAACCAAGCTCAAGGGTTCTTAGCTCATCCTCACCAAAGGGAAGAGTTCTTGGCCTCTCCACACTCAAGTAAACTCATACAAACATCATACACTAATTAGAAAACATAACATGACATCAAGGATCATAGCATATAAAGGCATACTAGCATACTTTTCATAACTTGAAAATAAACATACACACATTCTAAAATAAGCTAAACACATATCCATGCATGAGAGAAGGTGGAGAGAGCTACCTTGTACAAATCTACACACTTTTCTCTTTGGATTTCCCTCCTTTGCCTCGGCTATACACCCACAATTTCGTGGAGATGGTTTCTCTTGGCCTAGACATGATTTAAGGGAGCTAATTAGGCTCATGAAACATATTCTAAAGCTATACAATTTGCTTAAGCCCTAGATTACTCTATAGGCTTCATTATGGCCCATAATGGTGCCTAATGAAGCAACACTCCTTAAATAACTTCTAAGCCTCATTCTTTCCTCTCAATTATGATTCTTGACTCCTTTTAAGCCTCTTGGAGCCACCACACCATTAAAACAAATGGCCTAGTACCATGTTGCTTCTTTAGGTCATAATATGGAACCTATGACCCCAATTTACTTTCCTTGAGTTCTAAATTTTTTCTAAGGCCTCCTTTTATATTCATTCACCATATATGACTTGAAAATGGCCTTAGAAAAATTTGAAACTCTCCTTAGCTAGGTGAATTGCTTAGGCCGAGACTATGGGTGCATTGGCCTTCCATGGAGTTCTCTTTGTTATCTTGAAGGAAGAAGCATGTGGGGAGTCTCTTAGGGATCTTAGGAGCATATTTTAACATTCAATTAAGCCTAAAAACATTCATATGAAATCATATTTGCAAGGGAGCATTTAGATCCCTAATGATTCCATCTTGTTTCCTAATGCTTATTTCTTGATTCTATTAGTTCATTCTTAATTCTTACCACCTAAAACCCCTAATCCCTCCATGAATTGGGTAGAAAATAGCCCCTAAGAATTGGGCTCATGGTAGCCAAATTCGTGCAAGAGGTAGGGGGAGGAAGAAACTACTAAAGAATGAAAGTTTTACCTTATTTTCTTGCTTTTCTTTGCTTGCTCTTTGCCTTCTTTGGCCTCCTTACTTTGTTTTCAAAATTTCCCCTTTGGTCTCCCTTCAAAACAACTCTCACAACTTCAGAAAAATCATAGAGAAGAAGAAGGAAAAAGGGAAGAAGAGGTTAGCCAAGGTGAAGCATGAAAAACTAAGAAATTTCCTTACCTTTGGCTTGAATTTTCTTTCCCTTTTCTTCTTTTCTTGGGGCGCCTAGAAGAGCAGAATTTTTTTCTGTCTTGGGGCAGTAAGAAGGTTGGCCAAATAAAGGAGAAGAAACATGAGAAATGGAGAGAGTTTAAGAAGCTTCAAGAATTCCAATAATTCCCATTTTGCCCTTCATTTTTGCATTTTCATTTCTCCTTTGTTTGAGCTCCTTTTTGAGAACTGTCTCTTCCATCATAACAAATAGGTTCCTAATTTAATAAGATGCCTTTGGAATCACTCAAATAAGAGTTAAAACCTTCTTGAACGAATCGGTCAAAGTCTAGGTCAACCGACATTGGAAAAATTACACCGGAGGTCTTTACCGGTCCCGGGGCTTCCCATGGTTTTCAAGACCTCTGAGAACCCCAGAGAACTTAAAACTTTCATTTAAAAATCCCTCCTTTATGTTTTCCAAAAAGTCTACTTATTTACGAAAATGCCACTGGTCTTTCGGCAAACTTTTTGAATCACTCCGACCCTAATTTCTGGGCAATTCAAAGCTCAAATCCTCATTTTCTATTATTTAAAATTTTATCCAAATTTTATTTGGCCTTGAATCACTCATCTCAGGGGACTTGCTTTGAAAACTGACTCATTTCAGTATTTTACGAAAAATCAAATGTTACATTTCTACCCCTTTAAATAAAATTTTATCCTTGAAATTTAAAAGACGTACCTTAGGGGAAGAGTTCTGGATATTTCTTTCTCATATCATCTTCTAGTGCTCGGGTGGCTTCCTCAGGAGATAACCCCTTCCAGACCACTTTCACCAACGGTATTGTTTTGTTCCTTAATTGTATGAGTCTAACATCCATGACTCGATCTAGTGATACTATATATGATAGATCATCTTATAACTGCACATTCTCATATTCTATGACATGTGAGGGGTCAGGTTGGTATTTCTTTAATTGGGATAGATGGAATACATTGTGTATCTGGCTTAAGTTTGGAGGAAGAGCAAGTCTGTAGGCCACAAGTCTTACTTTGTCAAGAATTTGGAATGGATTTATATACTTTAGACTGAGCTTCTTACTTTTAATGGACCTACCTATCCCTGTGACTAGAGACACCCTCACAAAGACATGGTCTCCAACTTCAAACTCTAATGCCCATCTATGTCTATCTGCATAACTCTTCTATCTATTCTGGGCTGTTAAGAGTTTTTTCCTGATAGTCTCTATTTGTCTGAAGGTTTGGTCCATTAATTCTGGGCCTATGAGGTTTCTTTCTCCTAGCTCAATTCAACAAACTGGGGACTTACACTTCCTTCCATACAGTGCCTCATACGGTGCTATCTAGATACTTGCATGATAGATATTATATAGGCAAACTCCGCTAGAGGCAAGTATGTATCCCAATTTCCTTTCAATTCTAAAACACAAGCCCTCAGCATGTCTTCTAGGGTTTAGATGGTCCTCTTAGTTTGACCATCTGTTTGAGGGTGATAAGCTGTATTGAATTTTAACCTAATCCCTAGGGTATCCTGTAATGATCTCTAGAAATTTAAAGTGAATCTGGGATCTCTATCTGATACTATGCTCCTAGGTACACCATGTAGTCTCACTATCTCCTTAATATACAGTTGAGCTAACTTGTCTAGGGTGTAAGTGGCTTTCATTGATAGAAAATGTACCAACTTCGTTAATCTATCCACTATCACCCATATGGCATCATGCCCCGATGATGTCCTGGGTAAACCCATGACAAAATCTATGGTTATGCTATCCCACTTCCACTCAGGGATATCTAGGGATTAAAGTAACCCAGCTGGTCTCTGGGGTTCTATCTTAACTCTCTGGCACACTAGACACTGAAAGATGTACTTTGCTATATCAGATTTCATCCTAGGCCACCACAACATCTTTGTCAAATTTTGATGCATCTTAGTACTACTTGGATGAATCATGTGCTTACTTTTGTGTGCCTCATCTAATATCCCTTCTCAGAATTTCTAGGTACATATAGCCTATCCCTGTATCTCACTAACCCATCCTCAAACAGATTAAAATTTAGAGTGCTACCCTGGGATATTTGGGCTCTAATCTTTCTCACTTGTTCATCCTCTAGCTGGGCATCCCTAATCTGACTTCTCAGGTCATTTTCTATTTGGGTTTCACTCATCAATAGTTTCCTCAAATGCATTACACATGAGAGATTCATATCCCTGAATCTCTCAGACAATTCCTACTCTCTGATCATCATATGGGCCATATGTATAAATTTCCTACTTAATGTATCTGCAACCACATTTGCTTTTCCTAAATGGTATTTCAAAGTGAAATCATAATCTTTTAGGAGCTCTAACCACTGTCTCTGTGATGAGAGACCCCGTAGGAATAAGTCCTAGGAACCTTCAACAAGATGATACGTTGCCCGGGATCGGCTAAGAACAAGAAATGTTGGTCAAGTGGATAAGACCCTAAGAGAACTCGTCCCTTAGAACCCTAGCCTTGAGACGCCACAAAGGAAGACCACTCCTTTGATAAGTCACTTGTATTCTAAAGAAGAACACACAGAAGCAAGAATTCTCACAATGAGAAATAAAATTCTGAATTCATTCCAATCTCCCAAAAGTACAATAGGTGGCCTATTAAATAGGCATAAAAGAAAACCCTAAACCTAACTTAATCTCTAAGAATTCTCCTCCAAGAAATAGGAAACAAAGAATCCAATTTTAATGGAAGGAGATGATGCCATTTACTACAAGAAATCCTAAAGAAAAGGAAAGAAAGTAATAAGTTTTCAGCAACTAACGAAAATGGAAAAAAACAAAATCTGAAACTTAAATCCTAAGTCTTGACTAAATGGCCTTGTTCAAACTAATGGAAATGGAAACTAATGAAAATCAAATAAAAGACCTTCTAATAAGATTTAAAACTCCTATTCACGTCACTTTTGTTGCCCATGTGAATTGCACATGCTTGTTAATTGATTTCTTCAAGTTGGACTCTATTTGGACCTTGCAGCATATCTTGTTGGGCTTGGACAATGAGGATCAAGTCTCTTGGGCCTTGTAACTCTTCAAATTGGTGCAAAAACATGGGTTCAAGCTCTTGAACCTTTTGGACAATGCAACTCAAAGCTTGCTTCATAGCTTTAGCTCTTCCTCTAGTCATTGGGCCTCCTATGCCTTGTAATGGGTCCATTTGCATGTTGAACTCTCTTGCACACCCTCCATGCTCTTTTAGGTCATTACACCATGCTCCCTTGTCTACAAGCTCATGGGCCCCTTCATCATTCCCTCCCTCTTTAAAAGGATTTGTCCTCGAATCTGCATAATTAAAGGGAGATAAATCAGTAACATTGAATGTAGCACTAATATTTCCATAAGAGCTTGGCAAATCAATTTTGTATGCATTGTCATTAATTCTTTCCAAAACTTGGAAAGATCCATCCCCTCTTGGGTGTAATTTTGACTTTCGTTTCTCAGGGAATCTTTCCTTTCTCAAGTGTACCCAAACCCAATCTCCAGGTTCAAATACCACATGCCTTCTACCCTTATTAGCATGCTTGGCATATTGTTCATTCTTCCTCTCAATGTTAGCCTTAACTTTGGCATGTAATTCCTGCACAAACTTAGCTTTCTTCAAACCATCAAGATTAGCAAACTCATTAGAAGGTAAAGGAAGAATATCAAGAGGAGTTAAGGGATTAAAACCATAGACAACCTTAAATGGAGAAAATGAAGTAGAAGAGTGCACTGTTCTATTATATGCAAACTCAATGTGAGGCAAGCATTTTTCCCAATTCTTTAAGTTTTTTTGAATGATAGAACGAAGCAAGGTAGTAAGAGTACGATTCACAACTTCAGTTTGCCCATCCGTTTGAGGATGTGCCACAGTAGAAAACAACAATTTAGTTCCTAGCTTAGACCATAAAGTTCTCCAAAAATGGCTAAGGAACTTTACATCTTTATCACTCACAATAGATTTAGGTAAACCATGCAACCTCACAATTTCTTTAAGGAACAAGTCAGCAATATGTATGGCATCATTAGTTTTTGAACATGCAATAAAGTGTGCCATTTTGCTAAATCTATCAACCACAACAAAAATGCTATCTTTTCCACTTTGAGCTCTAGGTAAGCCCAACACAAAATCCATAGAAATATCAGTCCAAGGTTGAGAAGGCACGGGGAGGGGAGAATACAAACCATGAGATTGAACTTTAGATTTTGCATGCTTACATGTCACACATCTATCACAAACAGCAATTACATCTTTCCTCATGCTTGGCCAATAAAAATGTTCATGCAAAAGAGCTGAAGTTTTCTCCACACCAAAGTGTCCCATCAAAGCACCACCATGAGTCTCTTTAACAAGCAATTCACGCATAGAACAAGATGGAATACATAATTTATCTTTCTTAAACAAAAATCCATCAAATCTGTAAAAGTCATTAAAACCATGTTTCTCACACAATTTCCAGATTTCACCAAAGTCACAATCAGATTCATACATGCTTTTTAACATCTCAAAACCAAGTAATCTAGCATGCAATGATGTAAGAAGACTATATCTCCTAGATAATGCATCAGCCACAACATTCTCTTTACCCTTTTTGTGCTTGATAACATAAGGAAAAGTTTCAATGAATTCAAGCCATCTAGCATGTCTCTTGTTCAATTTACCTTGAGACTTTAAAAATTTCAAGCTTTCATGATCAGAATGTATAATGAATTCTTTTGACCACAAATAATGTTGCCAAGTCTCTAAGGTTCTTTTTAAAGCATACAACTCTTTGTCATATGTGGAATAATTCAAAGTAGCTCCGCTTAATTTTTCACTAAAGAAAGCAATGGGCTTAGAATCTTGCATTAAAACAGCCCCAATTCCAATTCCAGATGCATCACATTCAATTTCAAATACTTTAGAAAAATCAGGTAAAACAAGTAAAGGAGCATTAGTTAATTTTTCTTTCAAAGTGCTAAATGCAACCTCTTGTGTTTCACCCCACTTGAAAACTACATTTTTCTTTACCAAATCATTCAAAGGTGCAGCAATGGAGGAGAAGTCCCTCACAAAACGTCTATAGAAGCTAGCCAAGCCATGGAAACTCCTTACTTCATTTGCATTCTTTGGTGTAGGCCACTCACGGATAGCTTTCACCTTCTCTTCATCCACACGAATCCCTTGAGCACCTACAACAAATCCAAGAAACACAACAGAATCCAAACAAAAAGAACACTTTTCTAAATTTACATAAAGGCTATTCTTCCTAAGAAGGCAAAAGACCTGACGCAAATGACCAAGATGATCATCTAAACTCTTACTATAAATCAAAATATCATCAAAATAAACAACAACACATTTCCCAATGAGAGAACGAAAAACATGATTCATTAAGCTCATAAATGTACTGGGTGCATTAGTTAATCCAAATGGCATAACTAACCACTCATACAATCCAAACTTAGTTTTAAATGCAGTTTTCCATTCATCACCTTCTTTCATTCTAATTTGATGATATCCACTCCTAAGATCAATTTTAGAAAATAAAGATGCACCATGCAACTCATCAAGCATATCATCTAATCTAGGAATGGGATAACGATACTTAACTGTGATTTTATTGATGGCTCTACAATCCACGCACATTCTCCACTTGCCATCCTTCTTAGGCACTAGGATCACTGGAACCGCACAAGGACTTAAGCTCTCTCTAACAAAGCCTTTCTTCATGAGCTCTTCAACTTGGCATTGGATTTCCTTAGTTTCTTCCGGATTGGCTCTATATGCTGGTCTATTAGGAATGGATGCTCCGGGGATGAAATCTATACGATGTTCAATGCCTCTCAAAGGGGGCAAACCATCGGGAATTTCCTTTGGAAACAAATCACCAAAATCTTGCAAAAGAGACACAACACTAGAGGGCAAAGAGGGATCAAGTTCATTAGTAGAAAAATAAATTTCCTTGTACAAGAGTACAAGTACTTGCTCATCAGCCAACATAGCTCTCTTAATCTCTCTTTTTCCAGAAAAGAAACTCACTTTTTTTTCATCAATTTTCTCACTTTCATGCTTTTTCTTTTCAATCACTTTCTTTTCTTTTTCCCTCTCCTTTCTTTCTTTTCTCTCTTTCTCTCTCAATTTGCACTCATTTTCAATTCTAAGTTGATCCTCATAAGCTTGCATGGGTCTGAGAGGAGTAAGCACAACAATTTTACCGTTGAAAGGAAAAGAATGGCAATTTTTATATCCATCATGTTTAACACGTCTATCAAATTGCCATGGTCTACCAAGCAAAATATGTCCAGCATACATAGGAGCTATATCACACAAGACCTCATCATGATAATTACCAATAGAAAAAGAAATTAACACTTGCTTAGTAACTTTAACTTCACCACAATCATTAAGCCATTGCAACTTATAAGGACTAGGATGCTTTAAAGTAGGCAAATTCAGTTTATCAACAAGCAAGATACTAGCAACATTTGTACAACTACCACCATCAATAATCATGCTACATACCTTGTTCTGGACAAAACATCTAGTATGGAAAATGTGCTCACGCTGCTCTTTCTCATGATCTTCCTTGGGTTGAATATTTAGAGCACGCCTAGACACCAAAGCCTCTCCATGCACGGGGTCACTAAGCTCTAACTCAGAATCCTCCACCAAAGATGGCATGCTTCCATCCGAATCTTCATCACTAGTCTCCTCACTAACTACATCACCATTCTCAAGCAAAATCATAGTTCTCTTGTTTTGACATTGAGAAGAGATGTGACCAAAACCTTGACATTTAAAACACTTAATTTTTGAAGTAGAAGAAGAAGAAGAGGAGTTAGAGTTATACTTACCTTTAGGAGGTGGATCTGAACTTTTGGGCTTTGTTTCCTCCTTTGGCTTGCTTTCTTTGGATTTGAAGGAGGATTTGGAATCCTTCAAACCTTGCTTCCAAGACCCAGAACCAGCAGCAAATCTGAATTTCTGTTGAGATTTAAGTTGTTTCTCCACTTTAATAGCTTTGTGTAATAGCTCTTCCATGTCAACATAATGTTGGAGATCAACAATTGAAGCAATTTCAGGGTTCAAACCATCTATGAATCTTGCCATGGTTGCCTCTTTGTCTTCCTCAAGATTGGCTCTAATCATAGCCATTTCCATCTCTTGATAATACTCCTCAACACTCATGGAGCCTTGTCTCAATTTCTGCAATTTCTTGTGCAAATCCCTATAGTAATAACTAGGGACAAATCTCTTTCTCATAGTGATTTTCATCTCATGCCAAGTCTGAATTGGAGGCTCTCTATTTCGCCTTCTATTGATGAGAAGTTGATCCCACCAAATACTAGCATAATCTGAAAATTCAATGGCTGCTAATTTCACTTTTTGCCCTTCAGAATAATGATGGCACTCAAAAACATGCTCAACCTTTCTTTCCCACTCCAAATAAAGCTCTGGATCATTCTTTCCTTGGAAGGAGGGAATTTTCATTTTGATGTTGCCTAGACCATGCTCCTTATGTGGGGGAGCTTGCTTGTGCCTCCTTGGAGTGAAATCATCAAAGTCAGATTCTCCTTCATACTCCTCTTCAAGATCACGCCTTTTTGGAATTTTAGAGTTAGATGGAGATTCAAAGTCATCCAGTCTTGCATTGAGCCTTTTGAATTGCTCATAGACACTTTTCATGAAAACTTTAAGATCAACATCATTAGGCTCATTTTCATCCATTTTACAACCTGAAATGTTTGTGGACAGAATAAAAAAAAATAATATGAAGTAGGACCTCACACACTCTTCTCACGTGTATCACTCAAAATATTGCAAATCCACTCGTGTTTCACTCAAGATTTGGCTTTTATCTTTAATATGACACTCTTGCCTTTTACCACTCACTTGCTTCTTTTTAGTGCTCTTAATTAGAAACAAAAACAAATCAATAGGAGCAAAGAATAAAGTGGCAATCCCAAAACCAGAAAATTCCAAGTTAAAATCCTCAAAGAGCTAAAAGAAAAAGGGGCAAGGGGGTTAGTAATAATAATGCAAAAGAAAAGAAGAAAAACGTGTAGCAATATGGGGAAAAGAAAGAAATCAAAACAAGAAGGAAACAAGAGAAAGGAACATGAAACAACAATAGAGGAAAGAGAGTAGATTCAGCAAAAAAAAGGAAAAACGAAATTTGACAAAATGGATGTGAGAGGGAGAGGGGAAATCACGTTTTAGACCTGATCAAGGAAGGAGAGAGGCACAACTTGAAGGACTTGGAAAGAAAACAATGAGATCTAAAGCAAAAAAATGGAAAGAAAGAAAGTCAGCAAATTTGGAAGTAGAAAGGAAAAAAAAAAAAAATAGGCAAGAAGCAAACTAGGAAGTAGATAAGAATTTAAAAGGGCAAGGATCAGAAACAAGCAGTTTGGAAAGAATTAAAAAAAAGGAAAGTCAGGTTCAATTTAGGAAATTTGTAAGCTTACCACCCAAGTTTACAGAATTAAGAAAGTGATTGCTACTTGTAATGTAAGTTCTTCACAAATTGGTAACTTCCTACAACTTGCAATTCAGGTTATAGCCAAAATAGGAACTTTGAAAATAGGAAACCAATGGGATGCCAATCAATTGCAATCTATCACAATGAAATAGGAAATTTGTTACTTGAACATAAAAGGACAGAACTTGATAGTTACTCAACTCAAATTGGAAATTCTTTTTTTTTTCTTTTTTTTCACTTCTTTTTTTTTTAACTTTTTTTTTTCGAATTTATTTTATTTCTTTTTTTTTTCAAATTTTTTTTTTGAGTATCACACACTCTTTTTTTTTTTTTTGAAGAAACAAAAAATGAAAATATGGCAAAGAGGACAAAACTCACACACAAGTTAGCAAATCACAAGAAAAAAAAACAAACAAACTATGGATGGTATGAAAAGGAAGATGGAGGCACACTACAATGGAAAAAGGAAAAAGATGGAAGACAAAGATGAAGATGGAAAAGGTAACACAAATGGAAGGAGAGAAGGTATGAAGAACAGTGGAAGGAAAACACAAAGATATACCTTGCACTAGCGAACCTATGCTCTGATACCAAATGATGAGAGACCCCGTAGGAATAAGTCCTAGGAACCTTCAACAAGATGATACGTTGCCCGGGACCGGCTAAGAACAAGAAATGTTGGTCAAGTGGATAAGACCCTAAGAGAACTCGTCCCTTAGAACCCTAGCCTTGAGACGCCACAAAGGAAGACCACTCCTTTGATAAGTCACTTGTATTCTAAAGAAGAACACACAGAAGCAAGAATTCTCACAATGAGAAATAAAATTCTGAATTCATTCCAATCTCCCAAAAGTACAATAGGTGGCCTATTAAATAGGCATAAAAGAAAACCCTAAACCTAACTTAATCTCTAAGAATTCTCCTCCAAGAAATAGGAAACAAAGAATCCAATTTTAATGGAAGGAGATGATGCCATTTACTACAAGAAATCCTAAAGAAAAGGAAAGAAAGTAATAAGTTTTCAGCAACTAACGAAAATGGAAAAAAACAAAATCTGAAACTTAAATCCTAAGTCTTGACTAAATGGCCTTGTTCAAACTAATGGAAATGGAAACTAATGAAAATCAAATAAAAGACCTTCTAATAAGATTTAAAACTCCTATTCACGTCACTTTTGTTGCCCATGTGAATTGCACATGCTTGTTAATTGATTTCTTCAAGTTGGACTCTATTTGGACCTTGCAGCATATCTTGTTGGGCTTGGACAATGAGGATCAAGTCTCTTGGGCCTTGTAACTCTTCAAATTGGTGCAAAAACATGGGTTCAAGCTCTTGAACCTTTTGGACAATGCAACTCAAAGCTTGCTTCATAGCTTTAGCTCTTCCTCTAGTCATTGGGCCTCCTATGCCTTGTAATGGGTCCATTTGCATGTTGAACTCTCTTGCACACCCTCCATGCTCTTTTAGGTCATTACACCATGCTCCCTTGTCTACAAGCTCATGGGCCCCTTCATCATTAATGATAGAGTACCACGGAGCTTCAATGACCACCTTCAAGGAGACCATGCATGGTGTAACCATCAAGAAAAGCTTGGGCAAGTTGCTGAACGTGAACATCAATTTTCAGACCAAACTCGGAATAATTAGTTTCTATTTTAATGATTTGAATAAGGCCATGTGGTCAATTAAGTTTTTAGAAAGTTTTATTTCCTTATTATTTCATAATTATTTGTTTCCATTTCTTTTAGGGGTTGATTTGTTTCCATTTATTTAGGTTATTTTCTTTCTATTTCCGGATGAACAGTGCACGTGAACAGTGCACAACCTTGGGAATTATGTTTTAGGAAGTTTCTTAAGTCTTACTTTTAGGGTTTGCTTAGTATTCAAGTTTTGTATTTCCTTTGCCTATAAATAGGCTATCTTTGTATTCAATTAGAAAGCAATAAGATGAATAAAAAGAATTTTCCTTTCAGGACTTATGTTCTATTTTTGTGAGGTTCCTCTTGCTCCTTGAGCGATGGAGTGAATTTAACTCGGACTTATCAAAGGAGTGGTCTTCCTTTGTGGCGTCTTATGGTTAGGGTTCTAAGGGACGAGTTCTCTTAGGGTCTTATCCACTTGACCAACATTTCTTGTTCTTAGCCGGTCCCGGGCAACGTATCATCTTGTTGAAGGTTCCTAGGACTTATTCCTATGGGGTCTCTCATCATTTGGTATCATATTTAACTCTTTCTGCTCAAACAAATACTTAAGGCTCTTGTAGTCACTAAAAATTTCTATGGTTGCTCTATACAAGTAGTGTCTCCATATCTTCAAAGCAAACACCATTGCAGCTAACTCTAGGTCATGTGTGGAGTAGTTTTCCTCATGAGGCTTTAATTGTCTAAAAGCATAAGCTACCACTCAGCCTTCCTGCATACGTAGGCATCCTAACCCTTTCTTAGAGCCATCACTGTATATTACAAAAGTTTCTTTAGGGTCAGAGAGTATTAATACTGAGGCCATGGTTAACTTGTGCTTCAACTCTTGGAAACTACTCTCACATTTCTCATTCCACACAAATGGCACATTCTTTCTAGTAAGTCGGGTCAGTGGCATCGCTATTTGAGAAAAGTTCTGAATGAACCTCCTATAATAACTTGTTAAACCTAGGAAACTCCTGATCTCTATCACTGTCCTAGGTCTCTCCCACTGTAAAACTACCTCTACTTTATGGGGATCTACTGCGACCCCTGTCTGGGAGATCACATGGCCTAGGAACTGGACCTCAGTGAGCCAAAAATCACATTCACTAAGTTTAGCGTACAATTAATTTTCCCTCATAGTTTCTGGGGCTAATCTCATGTGCTGTTCATATTCTTCTTTACTCTTTGAATAGATGAGAATGTCATTTATGAAGACTACTACAAACTTATCTAAGTATGGCCTAAAGACTCTATTCATGTAGTCCATAAATACTGCTGGTGCATTTGTTAACTCGAAGGGTATAACCAGAAACTCATAATGCCCATACTTAGTTCTAAAGGCTGTCTTAGGGATGTCTTCAACCTTGATTCTAAGCTAGTGATACCCTGACGTGAGGTCTATCTTAGAGAACACCGATGCTCCTACTAGCTGGTCTAGGAGGTCATCTATTCAAGGGAGAGTATATTTGTTCTTAATGGTTATCTTATTGAGTTCCCTATAATCTATACATAGCCTAAGGCTCCCATCTTTTTTCTTTATAAATAAGACTGGAGCTCTCCATAGCGAGACATTGGGTCTGATAAAACCCTTCTCTAACAGCTCTTCTATCTATTTCTTAAATTTTGCTAGCTCGATGGGAGCCATCCTATACGGGGCCTTAGACACTAGACCTGCCCTAGGTACAATGTCTATAGGAAACTATAACTCCCTCTCTGGGGGCAGTTTGCTAATTTCTTTGGGGAAACTTCTGGGAACTCCCTCACTATAGGAATCTCATCTATACCCTCTTCCACCTCAGCCTGGACTGAAAAGAAAACCAGATACCCCTAATAACCATGCCCTAGAGATCTCTTGGTCTGGGAGGTGGTCATAATAGACAACTCAGTCCTAATACTAGGCACAGTCCCACATTTTGGCACAATAATACATCTGTAGCTACAATCTAGTGTGGCATTGTTCACAGACATCTAGTTCATACCAATGATCAAATTAATATCAATAAGGGACATGCAAATCAAATCAAGGGTGGTCAGACAATGATTAAACTGGATCACACAATTTAAGCAAGCATAGAAGGTAATAGCTTGGTTTCTTGTGGGGGTAGATACATGCAACTCATACGACAATGTATGCTTACTCAGACCCAACCTCCTAGCACAATCACATGATATGAAAGAGTGGCTAGCACTCGAATCAAATAATGCAGTTATAGAAAAATTATTTATTTTAATAGTACCTTGAATCAGACTCGGGGACCAGCTAGCCTCTTGCTGTGATAGGGCAAAAACTCTACTTTAGGTTTGTGGTCTAGGAAGAGGAGCCATCTCCCTCGGCTGTGTGATTTGCAAAGGGGCCTGCGAAGGAGTCTGATTACAATCTCTGGCTATATGCCCCGGCCTGCCATATCTAAAACACATGTTCTGCCCCACATAGCACGGTCTAGTACCGTGATTCTTACCATACTAGAGACATGTGATAAGTGGAGCACTGCCTTTACTAGACTGAGTCCTCCTTCTCTTACCTCTTTGGTTCCATTGACTCTTTCCACTTCTGCGGCTCGTCACTGTCGGTTGGGAACCATCTTTAGGTCTCTTGGGCTCAGGGAGGGGAAGAGGTGGTCTGGCACTGGAGGTAGGCTGCATTATCCTGAGATTCACTTCTATAACTCTGCATACCTCTACAAGGGTGTTGAAGTGCCTGATTCTCTGTGGGAGCAAGCCCTTCTCTAATCTGTTTGCCTTCTACCTCTCATCATCATGTCTCTGCAAGTAGGAGGAATACCTAGAGAGCTCAACAAATTTTGCCACATACTGGTCCACGGACATCCTTGGAGTCTACTTAAATAAAATAAATTCTGATTCTTTTTCATCTTTGATAGAATCGGGGAAATATTTGTTGCGGAACACCTTGAGGAATGCCTCCTATGTAATCAGGGCGTTTCTCACTCTCAAAATAGGCTCAGTGCCCTTCCATCAATAGATTGCTTCCTTCTGTAACTGGAATGCAGCCATCTTGGCTTTCTACTCAGACGTGCACTCCATCACCTCGAAGATTTGCTCTAGCTCCATAATCCAGGCCTCAGCTTTATCTGCATTCATCTCACCATCAAAGGTGGGAGGCCTGAATTTTCTAAACTATGTGATCACCTTTTGGGTCGAGGGCTACTGCTGAGTAGGTGTCTGAGCTGGTGGAATTAGGGCAACAGCCTGCATGTGTGGCTGTGCATCTAAAGGAGTTGCCCTGAGTGCTCGGGACGATCTGAGGGCTGTGGTGGTAGTGGCAAAGGAGGAGTAGGCCTATGGCTGTCTCTCTCAACAAGCCGTTCTTGAAGTTGCATAATCACAGCTTGTTGTTGATCCAGGTGAGCCATTATAGCTTACAGGGCTCCAGCCACTAGATTACCGGGCTCACCTCTATCCTCAGCACGAGCCTCTCTAGGCTCTAGTCTAGCTGTTCTGGGGGGCCTGCCTCGACCTCGCGATGTGTTCACCATATTTTTGAAACATCATAACATAGTTTAGTATAAAAGGGGAACACACATCACCACACTACATTCAAATCATCCATAAACAAGTTCATATACATCTTGGCAACTCACAAACACAAGTTATAACTCACAATGAGAGCTTGAACCTTTGCTCTGATACCAATAAATGTAACACCATAATTCTAGCTCATCTCATGCCTTTGAATAGTATAATTATCATGAAACACATATATGATTCCCATAGACAAAGTATGAAAATTTAGACTTTTATTTGCATTTCGTCATATCTAAAAATCCATTCGGTGTCCCGTGGACTGGCTGAGCTCATGCTATACATCCTCATATTTAATTACATCATTACAACTCATTTTCATTATAAAAACATGCTTACAACTCATGGAAACCGAATTGGAAGGTGGAATATGGGGTTTCATTCTCGGCTAGAATTGACCTCGTTTCTGGGCAAATTTTGAAAAATCATAACTAAATCTAGAAGTATCAAAATCATGTAATCTCAGTCATTATGGAAAGCTTGGGATGTCTACTTTATGCTAAAAATGTGTACAAATCATAACATCCCACACACAAAGTGTTTGACACACGAAATAGTCTAGAGGTCGGACTGGGTCCTGATGCTGTCACAGTTTACTGATATGAACTTCAAAAATGTCCAATTAATTCCACAAAAATCCAACCCATGCAAATGATACCAATATAAAAAGCTATAGATGTCACTAGAGAGGAAAAGTATCTTTAGATTAGACAATCAAGCCCAGACCTCGAAATTCAATGGAACAGTACTTCTGGTCGGGCAAAGTTACTAACACTGGATAGAAACTTCAAAAATTCATATCTTCATCTCTAGACCTCCAAATGAGGTGCTTCTAGTTGGCACAAATCACTATGATTTCCTAGTTTCTTTGTATAAAATTTCATGGCAATTGGACATCATTTGAGTCTCATGTGATAAAAAATAATTTTGGACCATTGTAACAGTGCATCAAACTATTTCAAGAATTTTGGCCAACTTTAAAAAATCATCAATTATTTTGTAGACCTCCAAAAATTATGATCTTTAGCTTCCTAGAAATCTCTCAATGAGACCTAATTGCATGCTAAATCTCAGATCAAGATTAACTCATTCGGCTAAAAAGTGATGTAGGGTTCTGTAATGGTTAATTTTGACTTCTTATAAGGTACTAAAGTTGCCAAATGGATTTCCCTTGGTCTTGGCATCTTTTTGGCAAGTATAAAAGTACATTTGAGACTTGTGTGAGATGCCTAAATGGTCCCAAATCTCATGCATCTCATTTTGGCCATTCAACCCACACTTATGTATACTTTCATCAAAGTTTCATATTGCACACTTTGGCATTTCATACTCAAAATAAGTGCTATGGGTCATATATCATTTTCATACATCTAAACATCACATAATAGTATATTTACACATGTCTCAAGGTTTATGGTATATATACAACATCATATACATTATGAATCATCATTGTGGTTCCAAAATGGGCAAAATAATACATAAGCTTATCAATCCTTGCTCTTCATAGTTGTTGGCTTCCTTCACCATAATTACTTAGTCCACCTAGCATGTTAGATCATTGGAGAGGAGGAGATGAGATTCAAAAATCCCAATAGCTCATCTCCCATTCAATCATACATAATATGTGCAAGCAAGCTTTATAAATGCATGCATGGAGAAAATAAAAGCCATAGACATTTTAAAAGCAAACTTGGCATGTGAACAACTCATACAAATCATTCAAGAGCTCACCAAGTATTTGGATTGACCTCACACTTCTTTTCATGGGTTTTGGACTTGCCTCACCCATTTCTTAAGCACTTTGGACTCAACCATACTCTTGGGAGCCCACTTTGCTTTTGGGAGACTCTTTGCTTAGTCTCAACCAAGCTCAAGGGTTCTTAGCTCATCCTCACCAAAGGGAAGAGTTCTTGGCCTCTCCACACTCAAGTAAACTCATACAAACATCATACACTCATTAGAAAATATAACATGGCATCAAGGATCATAGCATATAAAGGCATGCTAGCATACTTTTCATAACTTGAAAATACACATACACACATTCTAAAACAAGCTAAACACATATCCATGCATGAGAGAAGGTGGAGAGAGCTACCTTATACAAATCTACACACTTTTCTCCTTGGATTTCCCTCCTTTGCCTTGGCTATACACCCACAATTTGGTGGAGATGGTTTCTCTTGGCCTAGACATGATTTAAGGGAGCTAATTAGGTTCATGAAATATATTCTAAAGTTATACAATTTGCTTAAGCCCTAGATTACTCTATAGGCTTCATTATGGTCCATAATGGAGCCTACTGAAGCAACACTCCTTAAATAACTCCTAGGCCTCATTCTTTCCTCTCAATTATGATTATTGACTCCTTTTAAGCCTCTTGGAGCCACCATACCATTAAAACAAAGGGCTAAGTACCATGTTGCTTCTTTAGGTCATAATATGGAACCTATAACCCCAATTTATTTTCCTTGAGTTCTAAATTTTTTCCAAGACCTCCTCTTATATTCATTCACCATATATGACTCAAAAATGACCTTAGAAAAATTTGAAACTCTCCCTAGCTAGGTGAATTGCTTAGGTCGAGACTATGGGTGCATTGGCCTTCCATGGAGTTCTCTTTGTTTTCTTGAAGGAGGAAGCATGTGAAGAGTCTCTTAGGGATCTTAAGAGCATGTTTTAACATTCAATTAAGCCTAAAAACATTCATATAAAATCAGATTTGCAAAGGAGCATTTGGATCCCTAATGATTCCATCTTGTTTCTTAATGCTCCTTTCTTGATTCTATTAGTTCATTCTTAATTCTTACCACCTAAAACCCCTAATCCCTCCATGGATTGGGCAGAAAATAGCCTCTAAGAATTGGGCTCATGGTGGCCAAATTCATGCAAGAGGAAGGAGGATGAAGAAACTACCAAAGAATGGAAGTTTTACCTTGTTTTTCTGCTTTTCTTTGCTTGCTCTTTACCTTCTTTGGCCTCCTTACTTGATTTTCAAAATTTCCCCTCTATTCTCCCTTCAAAAAAGCCCTCACAATTCAAAAAAATCATGGAGAAGAAGAAGGAAAAAGGGAAGAAGAGGTTAGCCAAGGTGAAGCATGAAAAACCAAGAAATTTCCTTACCTTTAGCTTGAATTTTCTCTCCCTTTTCTTCTTCTCTTAGGGCGCCTAGAAGACTAGAATGTTTTTCTATCTTGGGGTAGCAAGAAGGTCGGCCAAATAAAGGAGAAGAAATGTGAGAAATGGAGAGAGTTTAAGAAGCTTCAAGAATTCCAATAATTCCTATTTTGCCCTTCATTCTCTACATTTTTGTTTCTCCTTCATTTGAGCTCCTTTTTAAGAATCGTCTTTTCCATTATAACAAATAGGTTCCCAATTTAATAAAATTCCTTTAGAATTACTCAAATCAGAGCTAAAACCTTTCTGAATGAATCGGTAAAAGTTTGGGTCAACTGACATTAAAAAAATTACACCGGAGGGTCTTTACTGGTCCTGGGGCTTCCCTTGGTTTTCAAGGCCTCTGAGAACCCTGAAGAACTCAAAATTTTCATTTAAAAATCCCTCCTGTATGTTTTCCAAAAAGTTTACTTATTTACAAAAATGCCACTAGCCTTTTGGCAAACTGTTCGAATCACTTCGACCCCAGTTTCCGGGCAACTCAAGGCTCAAATCCTCATTTTCTATCATTTAAAATTTTATTCAAATTTTATTTGTCTTTGAATCACTCATCTCAGGGGACTTGCTTTGAAAACTGACTCATTTCAGTATTTTATGAAAAATTGACCATTACATTTTCTTCCCATTTTGATGTATTTACTACTAGTTTAAGACCCCCATAGTTAATTTATTATATGGGCATTAATTTTGTGGTAATTTACCCAGAAAGTTGAAAGGTATCTTGAGGATTCTGATGTGAGAAACACTAAATTCGAATTTGAAGCTTGTAGTGGCTAAGTAAGTGTCATCTAGGTAGTTTTTGGTAGTTTAATTCTTTGAGTATTTAGTTTGCTACTATAAATGATGAGTAAGAGTAGTAATGGTCTGGTTTTGTGCATATAGGCTGAAGTAGCATTGTTGTTGGCTCTTAAAGAATTGTTAACCAAGTGAGGTAACTGGGGTTAATTTTATTCCTTGTATACGTTCAATTTAATCTTATCTGTTGCACATGTATGATTTTAAATGCTAAATGAATGGTTGGCTATTTGATATCTTGTGATTGGACCTTGTGAGTCCATGATAGAGTTGTGGTGTAGCTGCTACCTGTACATCATGCTTCAATCAGGCACTGAGTTGTAATCAGACTCTTGTTTACATTGAGCTCAGGTTGTGCTCATTGGAGAGTTAGTGCCATGAACAGGCTTCTCCCAGTGTTATTAGCCTTTAACATATTATGTATGATTGCTAATAAGGGATAGTGATCACTCATAGCTCAACTATTACATTGTACTGATATTATGTTGTTTCTAATGCTTATATGATTTATTGTAATATATGTTGATTACTTTGAAGCATATGAATGGAATTTACCTGTAGTTACTAAGATTTGTTTCTCACCTCATTTGATAGGCTAACTATTTCAGGCAAAGACTCTTTAAGTCAGGATAAAGGGAAACAAGTGGATAAACATCCATAAACTGAGACCCTATGTGGGGAATGCTACACTTGGGTTAATCTAACTTAGAGTAGATGTTAATTTTGTTGTTCTTTTGTATAGCATCATCATGTAATTATATTGTCAATTGGTGTTTGGTAAATAATGATGTAACTAATAGGGAGCTAAACCTTATACAAATTTAGCATCTAATATATGCACTCATTTATATCTTATCTGGAACCTTATTAGTATGAATATAAGACTTATCACTTGAAGTATGTTATTGTATCACCATAAATGATCATGTTAGTGGTTTATGAATCTTGTTGCTATAAAAAAATTTTAAATTTGCTGATGCATGATTGTTAGAGAGATTTGAAATTAATACTCTAGTCTCTAAGTGGATGTGAGGGTATGCTAGGTAGTTTAGCTAGTTGGTAGCCATTAAAGCCTTACAACTTAAGGTAAAATGACCCTAAGATGTTGCTTGAGGGAGGTCTAGTATGTGTGGGATGAAATTTAGATAGTTTAGGTGCATAAAGGGCTTGAACTGTAGCCAAAACTACTTAAGTCATTGTTAAGGGAGATCTAAAAGCTAGAAGGACCGTGGCGTGAGATGCCTTACCTTAACACAACATGGGAAATTCGCCAAGGGAAAGTAACAGAGAGCAAACTCATCGTGGCAAGTGTTATGATAAGCTTAGAAAGTTCCAAGAGGTTCTTTCATTGCGGCAAGACTCTAACTTGTGAAAGTTTGAACAGTTAGTTCTCGAGAGCACTTTTGGTGCAGTGTGGAAGACCTAAATCGTAGTGTAAGGTTCATAATGTTGATTTTAAGTTTTCATAACTAACTTAGCCATGGTAAAGAAGATCTAAGTCATGCCTTAAGTCCCCCAAACTCTTATTTTTGCTTAGGAATCTTGAATTTTACTATGAACATGATATATAATGATTTGGGAGTATTGTAAGAGGATTTTGTGATGCTTGGGATTAATGGTAATGTGAACCAAATGTCTTAATTGATAATTGGAATTACTTGTGGGATCAAATGGTTTTGGTTAGTTAGCTAATAACCTTAATAATATCAAGGTTCAAATTTTCTCACTTTTTCCAATTTAATTAATTGTAATGACTTGAGACCTTGATTTACGATTATTTACCACATAATAAAGCCTAATCACAGTAATTAAGAGTTAAGATTATTACACATTCACCCTTTCAAGCATACATATATGGCATGTTATCATGTCAAAGAAAGCAAGCATGCATTAAATGCTTCTAAATATCAAACATAATCTTTTATATAAAACCATATGGATCCATCAAAGTAAGAAATAAGCTCTAAGGACTTCTGGTCTAGCATCACCCAATTATTTAGGACTTCTGAATTAGCCTCACCCATTTTTAGGAATTTTTGACTTAGCATCACTTATTCTTAAAACTTTTGACCTTGTCTCACCCTTAATTAAGGACTTTTGGCTTTACCTCACCTAAATCAATGGACTTTTGGCATAACCTCACCCATTAGAGCTATCTCATATTTTAAAAGCAATTCAAGAAGCATAATGCCATCTAATAATCAAACTAATAGCAATAGGCATGCTTCAAGATTCAAAGACACATATAAGCAATTAATGACAATCAAACAACCAAAATATGCATAAAAGAATAGATGAAGAGCTACCTTAATTCAGGAAGTAAAAGTTCTTTCTTTAGTTCTTACTTCCTTGCCTCGGCCTCACAATTCAAGAACCTCTGTTCGAACCATTTCTAGCTTCACATAAACTCTACATAAGCAAATTCTAGCTTATGGCATTCATATGGTTCCATTTAGTAGCATAATGAAGTAACTCATATAATTCATCATCTTAGCTCTAATTTCTTACTCAATATAAGTCATATAACTCCATTTAAACTCACTAAAGTCATCACAAACTTAAATCAATGAACCTAACACTATGTTGCTTCTTTGTGCATAATAGAATCCTAAACTTTTAACTTTTAAAATATGGCTTCTAAATTCAAACTAATGATTCCTTTGGCATTTATAATTCATATTTTGACCATTTTATATCTTTGAAATCAAAGAAAACTCTCTCTAAGTGCTTGGAATTCTTCTTGGTCGAGACATGCACATAACTTGCCACCCATGGAGTTTTATTTGTTTTCCCAGGGAATTTGGCACTTGTGAAGCTTTCTAGGTCTCTTATGAACTCAATTATACTCTTACATAAATTAAATTATTATTAAAAAGTTTTATATTTTATGAGGTGCACTCAAAACCCTAATTTCTATAACTTGTTATCTATAGCTTCTTTTTAAGTTTTGTTTGTTTCATATGATTCTCTATGCTTTAAAATCCCATTTCTTATCAAGTTTGGGCCAAAATCAAACTCTTTACATAGCCCCCTAGGTCTGGCTAAAAAGGTAAAGTAAGAGAAGAACCATGAGGAGCAAGTTATCTATAGAAGAATTACCTTGTTAGCTTCCTTAGCAAATGAACTTTCTTAGGCTTCCAAGACTTTCTCCAAACCCTTTTTCCCTTCTACTGAACCAGCCATAAAACATCACCATTTAGAGCTTCAAAACCATGGAGTAGAAGAGGAGGAAGAGGAGAAGAACATTAGTAAGGAAGAGAGCATGAAAAAAGTAGCAATTCTTTACTTATTTTGCTTGATTTTCTCCTTCCCTTTTCCTCCCTCTTGGTGCACCACTTGAAGATGGTTTTGGTTATGTTTTTGGCCAGATAAAAGTTAATTAAATGGAGAGGAGAAAGTGGGGCGTGCTAAATAAGAAGGGGGAGGCTAGTTATGACATTTTTAAAATTCTATTTTTATCTCTAAACTTTGGTTTCTCCAATTGAGCTCATTTTAACTCCTTTTCTAGAATTGCCTTTTCTTAGGTCTTCTAATTTATAAAATGCCTTTGGTTTCATCCAAATTGGATTTAAAATCTTACTGAACTATTTGATTAAAGTTTTAGTTAACTAATGACCTAAAATGCACACTGAAGGGATTTTAATCATTCTAGGGGTTCCTATGGTTCTTGAGGCCTCTGAAAACCTTAAGAAACTTAGTTTTTTCATTTAAAACTTCTTCCTTTAAGTTTTCAAAATGTTACTCAAAATCATAATTTTGCCATTATGTTATTCCTTAAATTCATTCAGTCATTTTGGCTCTAATTTTAGGCTAACCTTAGACTCTTAACTACATTTTTAGATATTCTAATTAATATCCTAATCTTATTTGGCCTCAGTTTGCTTTGTTTTAGGGTGTTCCCATATCAATTTATCAGTTTTAGTTAATTTCTGAAGACTCGATTATTATAATTTACTTATAAGAGCTATTTTAAATCATCTAACCTAATATAATAATCCATAATCTAACATGATTTATACTCATTAAACACCATCTAAAAGTATTTAAAATCATCCATATAGTATAAAGTTTTCTACTATGTCATTTCTACTAAATAAAATCAACTAAGATATAATTCAGCTCAAATATTCTTTATGCCACTTCCCTTTTCCAATATCCACCTTTCTACTTGGAAAATGCCAATTGAAAAAGTGTCGATGAGATAAAAATCTTAGTAGTTGTGGAGTTTTAAAACATGAATTTCTAGCCATTAATATAAAGCTCTTCATAAACAATTTAATACCAATGAAACATATACATTTCTCATAACTATTGTTTTGTGAATCAACAAGCTTTTGTAACCATTTTCATTAAAATCAATTTAGGAAAACAAATAATTTTATCTTTATGATTCCATTTAAACAATCATAATGTTTAAGAAACCATATGCTTATCTCATCATAAAATACAATAGGTAGGACTCTTTACTATTGCCCTTGTTTGCTAAACATAGTATTGCAATGTGAGTTGCTAGTACCCTCACCCATTCGTCTCATACCAAAATAAGCTACCAATATGGCTTTAAGCCTGGCCCTTAACCTATGATCACTCTTGGGATGTAAGCATGCATCAACCTCATCTAACATATATGACCTTTGGCCTAGTCTTCAACCTTATAGCATGTGGTATGTAGTCATTTCATCATAATTATCAAGTAAATAATCTTTCTTGGTTATTCACCACAAGGTATACATCATAGTGGCAATATCATAAGCATACGTTTGGAAAAATAATGTAACAATATAAAATATTTCATTTTAAGTAAAGTAGCAACCCTAATTCATGAGTAACATCATTCTTATTGTATAACGGTAACTTATAATTTTATCATATAATTTCCATCAATTCAAAGATACCAAAACATTATCTCAATAAATCTTTTTTCTCAAATACTTAAAGTGCAAATAAAACATTTCATAAATTTTGTTTCATAAAATATGAGAATGCATTTAGAATTATATTTATAGACATTAGCTATCTTTTCAAAGATGCTAAGACATTAGCCAAGCAACCTCCAATTAGTTACAAGTTTAATAATCTACATCAATCAAATAGAATATATAAATATATTAAATCCAAATATTACATAATTCACACTTAAATAATTTAATTTTTCTATTTTCCACTACCATGAGTCCTTTTAAGCTAATTAACCTCCACTTCACTCCACACACCACATTAATTTAATACTTTATTTTCAACCAACCATGTCAAATCAAATAATTAAACTATCATTGCTAATTTAAATATATAAAGAATAATTAAAGAATCTAAAATATACCTTAATTTAACCTTTAGCTCAATTCCAAATTCACCTAGATATTTCATCAAACACTTAAGAGTCCATTAAAATTATCTAACATAAATTAAATATTCTAACCCTAATCTAATATATAGAAACTAATTATTAAAGTAGGGATTGTATCTTTAAAGATCTAAAATCACCACCTATTTCAAAAATTCCCAAAGTGCATCAACCTTGAAAAACCCAACAACAACCATTAAAAAAATCTAATTGATGCAAAAGAAAGTTAAGAAAGAGTAGAACAATGTATCCTTCACTTAACTTGCCAAATTCCCAAGAAATCCTAGCCAAATGGAGTTCCAAAAAATGAAGATGGAACTTTGGGATCCCTTTTCCTATGAAGTATGTGACAACTTTTGAGAAAATGAGAGGAATGAATTTTCTAATTTGATAACTAGGGTAATTTTTAATTAAATGGGTATGGGTTATGGACTTGGGTTTTGGATAAAATCCATTTAAAATTCACATTGAGCTATGGTAGTTTACCTAAATATTTACTATTGGGTAATAAAAACTCTAATAACTATTGGACTTTTATTTTTATTTATTTAATTAGGATAAACTAAACTAATTGAACCCTTTTATTATTTTCTATCATTTTTTTAAACCGATATTATTAAATATGACAGCCTACATATCTTGTTTCCCAATGTTCCATTTTATAACTTAAATGTCCATAATTTTCTAATTATTTAAATAATAAAATGCCCATTAAATTCTTAAATTCCAAATTAATTACTAAAATAATAAATAAATGACCCAATAATAGCCTTACACGTCCTTGCCTTTTAATTATTTATTAAAGCCTTAATAAATCTTCAATTAAATATTCTAACTAATTTATTAATTTGGAATGTTACACCACAAAACTTATTTACAAGAAAAAGCTAGTTTTCAAAATTCCTTCATTTTAGTCCTTTTTGGAGGCTTTTTGTAAATAAACTATAAGTTGCACCAAGTTAAACACAATTGCAAATTTATAGAAAAATAGGTGCAAAAGAGTTATAAGTCAATGAAAAGCCTTTAGTAAGTTTCTTAATTTACTACTAAAATTGGTACTTTTAAGAACTTATAATGGACCATTTGAGCATAATCTTAGTTCTTGTTTAAGTTAAGCTAAGCTTGAGGTTGTGTCTTTAATTTGAGTTAACATTAGTTCCAACACAACTTATATTAAGGTCTTAAGATAACTTATGTTCTATTGCTCTAACAACATGGTAGGTTGTAAAACCATATTTATCTAGCCTTTTTTTTTCATATTCTAGCTTCCTTCCCTTGGTATAGCAATTTTCAAAGGAAAAATTCAATTAAAATAATAGAATGTTTTGCGTTACGTAGCACTTAAATTTTTTGTTTCGCATTCTGTGGACCACATTAATTCACTCATAGCATTCTCCAATTAAAATACATTCATCCAACTTAAAACTATCACCAAATGTTCCATAAAACTTGAGTTTGGAGCATACATACTGATGACTCCCTACTTTTAGGTAAGAAAGAGGTATATTTTATGATAGATTAAGGAGTCAAATTACCTATTTCTTGAGTAACCTGGCTTAAATTTTTATTCTATCAAACAAAATGAAAAAAATATCTCATTTGCAATATCTTTATCAGTTTTAAGCTTTATTTGATGTTGATTTTTATCTCAAGAGAAAGGTAGAAGATTGTAGAAAGAAATGAGAAAAGGGAGAAAAGATGGAAAGTTAAAAGGCAAGTTTAACAAGTCAACTCGCTATAGCGAGAATGTAATTTGCTGTAGCTAGGATGCATTTTTGCTGTGGCGAGGAAGTCGATTCACCATTGCGAAGTCATGATTCATACAAAATCTAGGGAGCTTCTAGCTATAGCGCAAGCAGTAGTGAGATCAGCAAAAATCTGAGCACCTATAAGCTCTTGCTATAGCAAAAGACACCTCTCGCCATAGCGAGATCGGTTACTAAAATACACAGCTTTGATTTGTGAGCTAAAAACACGAGAAAGAGCAAGGGTTTGGTCATTTTGAGCTAGGAGGAGAAATTTTGAAGGAAAAAATGCACCAAAGAGTTAGGGTTTGAGGAAGAGGAGCCTGGGTTGAAGATTGGAGGCCGAATCAACACGATTGCATTGAGTTTTCTTAGATCCTCCATCTTCTCTTTCATGATTCCTTATCTATTTGAATTTCTAAATCTATTTACAATGTGTAGAGCTATATGTAGCTAGATTTCTTTGATCATAGGTTTACTTAAATTTATTGCCATGTAATGAGGATTTTGTAAGGTTAAATTGAGTTAATTTATGATTTAAATACTTAATTTATCCTTTATGTTTCATATAAGAGTTTGGCCATCTCTTATTGAATTGGGGGGGGGTTTGAGGTTTGCTCTTGAAAAAGGGAAATCTGAAAGGACTAATTGATTAAGCAACTTAGAATTGGGATTAGGTCACACTAGTTTTATTCTTAGGTATAAAAATATGTTCAAGAACCCTAAGTGGTGAAAGGGGCTGGATGTACTTTATCTGATTAATTGTGAGAGAAGTTTGCAATTAATTAAAATAGAAGTCTAAGTGGTTTGAGAGGCATTTGGGCTTAATTAATCTCCCTAACCTTCAGATTGTTTATTAACTAATTAATCGGGCATCTTAATTCATAGCAATCAGGGGATAGGAACCTAGGATATTTTTTAGTGATTTATTTCATCAGAATGATCTTGACGCTTAGTATTTGTTTACTTTCATTTTATTTTAATTCCTTACATTGGTAGTTGTGCATCTTGACTTAAATAAAAAGGATTTCTTTAGGCTTAATTGAGTTTAATTCAATTCTCTATGGGACGACCTTGATTCACTATATTACAAAAGCAATTTGTATGCTTGCAGAATCTATTGCAAAAATAGTGGCTATCACATACACAAAATCATCAAATCAGTCTTGGGTTCTGCTACCAAATTTCTAGTGTCAACTTTGGAAAATCATAACTAAATTTAAAAACATTAAAATCAAGCACATTATACCATTCTAGAAAGTTATAGATGTTAACTTTAACCTAAAAATAAGTTTAGACCAAAACAGAAACGTTTAACTACTGAAAATTGATAGAACAGTACCAAAAGTACTGTTGCAGTATTGGTATTAACTATAAACTTCAAAAATTCATGTCTCTCTGCTTAGACCTCCAAATGAGGTGATCTCAGTGTCCATAAAAAATTTGCTATGTCTAGTTTATGCCTATAAAATTTTATGAGCATTGAATACCATTTGTCCCTCAAATGATATAGAAAAAGAAACTAATTATATGAATAGTAACTATATTAGTTCAGCAGCTTTTTGGAAATTTTAAAAACTCATTATTAATTCTCTAGAACTCCAAATAATTTGGTTTTTAACTTTCCAAAAATCTCTAGATGAGATCTATATACATGCCAAATTTTATGGGAAGATCCATCCATTTGGTCATTTTGTGATATAGGGTTGCAAAATAGCACTTTTTTGCCTCTTTAAGGGTAAAAAATGGTTCAATTTAACTTTTAGCTTTTCTAGGGCCACTTGAGCACATGGAAAAGTATAAGAATAGCCTACTAAACATGTCCTAAGGGTCCAAAAACCCATATCTTGCAAATTCGCTCTCCCACTTATTGATATACACAAGGAACATACATGTATCATCTTGCATTTCCGTGTCAAAAACATGCACTATTATTCATATGGATCCAATTCTCATACATACACCATATATCCATACATTTTCATGTGTTCAAGGGCTTATACATCATATATATCATGGGAATACATTATTTGACAATGTTTTGGTTACAAAATGAACAAATAACAACTCCTTTGTCAATCTTCTTGCTTTCAAGTGTGATGTCTCCCATTTCTTGACTCACTTGGTCCACCTAAACATATTAGGCAATAGGGAGAGAGGAGTGAGATTCTAAGAATCCCAATAGCCCTTTTTCCTTTCACACACACATAATGGATGCAATTTCAAGTCTAAAAATACATGTATGACTATATTGAAATTCATAAACATACATAGAATATTTCCTTCATTCAAGAAGTCACATACAACATATATAGGCTTGTCAAGATAATGGTTTAGCCTCACCCATTTTCTTTAGGACTTTTAGATTTACCTTACCCATTTTCAAGGAACTTTTGACTAAACTTCACTTTTCTAGAGACTTTTGGCTTTATCTCACCCATTCTTAGAAACTTTTGCTCATCCTCATCTTAGCTAAAGGGCTTTTGGCTTCACCAAGCTCATACAAGCCAAAACATGTTTATAAAGCATCTTTCAAGAACATAAGCAAAGTATCATGGTACCATGGCATATACATATATACTAGAAACATTTTTCATAGCTTAAACATACACACACATACATTCAAAGACAAGAAAACACCTAAACATGCATGAAAGAAAGGAGAGAAAGCTACCTTGTATGCAAGAACATACTTTTCTCTTTGAAATTCCTTCCTCTCCCTCAACCAAACACCTACAAAGAGGTAGGGCTTGATTGCTTTAGCCTAAACTCATCAAATGGGATCTAATTAGACTCTTAGAACAACCTCTAATGTCACACACACTCTAAAAAGACTTTGACACTCATATGGTTCAATTATAGTTCCATAAAGCACCTAATGAAGCAACACTAAGAATTCATGATTTTGGCTATATTTTATCCTTCCATCTATGATTCTTGACTCCATTTAGACTCCTTGGAGCTATCACACATTAATTTGAGGAGCCTTGTTATATGTTGCTTCTTTAAGTTACACTATGAAACCTACATCTCCATCTCACTTTCTAAGCTTTCTAAAATTTTTCCAAGGCTTCCTTTCATACTCTCCCATCATATATGATGTAAATCTAGGCTTGGAAAAATTTCAAACACTCTCTTGGTCCTCCTTCTAGTCTAGGCCGAGCATTGCTTCCTTAAGGAGTTAATGGAATTTTCTTTGCTTCTTGGATGGGAGGTGCATATAGGAGGCTTCCTTGATGTCTTAAGGACTCATACAAAATCTTAAACACCTTAAATTATGGCTAGAAAATATCTTTTAAACCAAGGTGCAACTAAAACCCTAGGTTATGCATTTTGCAAATTCATAGTTCTTTTTTTATTCTCTTTGCATATTCTTGTTTCCCACACTCAAATTCTTAAGATTCACTCTTGGTTTGGTTCAAAACTCATCCCTACTTGGCTGTCCTAGGAGTGGTCGAACCATAAACAAAGGAGAACAAGAAGAAGAAAGCATGAAAGTCAATGGTTTCTACCTTGATTCAAGTCCTTTTCAAAAGTCTCTTCTTTTGCTTTAGCTTTCCTCTTAAAATTTGAACTTCTCCCCTTTGGTCTGAGTTCAAAACAGAACCAAATACCTCAATATAACTATAGGAAGATGATAAGCATAATTTATATATATTTTATTCTCCTTATCTTAGGCATTTTAATGATTAAATATGGCTCTAAGACTTCAATTAGATAAGATTTTATTTTAAGTGGTCATTTCTATATTTTAGGAATTTATTTGCAAATTATTGGTTTTTAATGCTTAGATTTATCTGAAATAATTTTTGTGAATATTCCTATTTGATTTTTCTCACTTCTTTGTGCAGAATTTTAATATGTAATTGGAGCATTTGAATAGAAAATTAAATTGAAGAAAAGCAAGTGAGGAAGAGATAAAAATAGAAAGAGACTTGAGCTTGGGTTGACGTGTTTGCTATGGGCTGGATAGAACATGGAAGAAGCTCTCACATGAAAGAGCTGGGAATATAAATGATGTGGAAATGATGCATGTGACCATAGGTTCATGTATTCTGTCCATGTGCAACTCAGGCAACACATAAAAGGGCAAAACATGGAACTAGAAAACATGTAAGGAATGAATAAGTGAGGCATAGCTACAACACGTGAGACAGAGCTGAGCAGATGCATGGTTCTGTTCAACGTGGAAGATGACGTGAAGGATAAGAAGCAACACGTTGAAGCTGGGAGCAAAGCAAAGAACAACATGGAAAAGCTGGAGAATGAAAGAAGAAAGCACAAAAGCTATGGGTTTTGAGCTGAAACAGAAGGAGCAAAATAGAGGTTCAGAACAAAACAAGCTGAATGAAGAGCTACAGATCAAGGAAGAGAAGCTCGATGAGTGGTTCTACGTAGAAGTAGATGCATGGGAGAACTAGTTGCAAGCAAAGAGAAGGAGCTGAACAACCAAGCAAGCCACAAACAGAAGCTATTTGAATGAGCTGAAAAATAGAGCATGAAGCAACAAGCTAAGCATGTGAGATTTTATTAAAATAATAAGCTGGAATTTAGCTACAGAATTGCGTGGATTAATGAAGCAACCAACTCGAGCTACTGGTTTGAAGAAGCTGGACGATGCTAACGCTGGAAGATGCTGAAGCTTGAAGACGCTGACGTTGGAAGCTCCAGAACATGCAGAAACTCGAGCTGAACTTGCACGAGCTGGAAAAAGGCGAGCTTAACGTGAAGAAGCAGCTGCATGCAGAAGCTACACCTTTAACACGTTAAAAACGAGCTGAACTGGGCAGAACATGGTAAAGGAGAAAGAAGAGAGAAAGAGATACGGGGTTAATGCGAGATGAATGAATAAAGGAGCAGTAGAAGGAATTCATGCAGAATAGAATATAATAACCAGTGGGGTCCACTCTCATATACACACCCATGTAGCCCCAAGCATAAAATCACGTAAAAGATGCATTAGTTAACACATGAAGCAGAACGAAGAGAAGCACGTGAATTTTAAAGGAGATAGAAGCTTCATTCAGCACGCCTCCTTCATTCAATTCGTACCCTCATCCATTCGCACAATACAAGTCATTCACGCCTCAAAATTCTTAGCAAATCCTTGCCTATATATAGAACTAATCCACCACTCCATAATCTCTCCATTCATCCATTCATTCTTCCATTCACTCGTCCACTCCATCCTCTTCTCATCTCCACTCCATTCCATCTTCCATCTACATTCCATGAAACTTTAATCCACCTTGAGGCTAGCTAGGAGGAATCCTTGGAGAAGCTTGAATCCATGGAAGAATAATTCAGAATTTTGGCTAAGAATTTCCTTATTTTTCCTACACTTTTTCTCTTTCATTTATTGTCTTGGTTAAGTTGTATTTGATAGGGAATTTGTGTAATTATAATTAGTGGCTGGTTAGACACTAATTAGGAAGTATTTTTGTTGATTAATTGATCTGATTAATTTCAATATTATCTGAATTTCCCATGTATGCTTCGAAGGTGTTCGATAAAATACATGAGTGAGATTATGTGCTTAAATATTTAATTTAAGGATTTCTTAATGTTTGGTTGGTTAATTAAATATTTAGGATGATTCAGAGGCTAATCAATTAGTTAATCAATTAAATTGGATGTTCATTGATCTTAGAAACAAGAATTAACAATTTAATGCAGGATTGAGGTCTCAATTCAACGTTAGATCGTTAATCTCTTGAATCTTGAGTGGTTACCCAAGATTAATTGTTATGAACACGATTAGGAACTCTTAGACCAGAATCAATTACAATTAGAATAGGATAAGGATAGTGGATACCAAGGGACGAATCCAAAGCTAGTCACAAGACTATAATTCACTCAATTAGATAGTAATTAGGAATTTTAAGTCAATTTTATTTTAAGTAAATCAAAACCCCCCTTAGTTTAGGAATTTTTAGAGTCTTTTAATATTTGGAAAACTCAATTAAACATTGAACGCCAATTCCAAGGGAGATGACCTAGGTTGTGCCATTAACTGCATATTTTATCAACCTAGTATTATTTTGAGGGTTGCACGACGAACCGCTCAGAAGAAGAAGGAGAAGGCAGATAATAAGGTTACTAAAGGGAAGACCAAGAAATTCTACCATTTTCATACCTTTTTGCCTTAGTTTTTCTCTCCCTTTTTCCCTTCTCTTGTGTGCCTCTTTCCTTTTGTCTCACTCTCTATTTTGGGTAGCAAGAACGTTGGCTAACATGCGGGAGGAGTGGGACACATCACTTAATTAGGAAGGAATTAAAATTGTTTCAAGAAAATTCTATATACATCTTATCTTTTTGGCATTTTCATTTTAAGTTTGTTTTATCTCCTTTTTGAGAACCATATTTTCCATCATAAAATTAATCTTTTAAAATGCCTTTGGAATTACTCAATTTAGAGCTAAAACCTTCCTAAACAAAAAGGGTTAAAGTTTGGGTCAATAATCATTAGAAAACATATACCGGAGGGGTTTTAACTGTCTTGGGGTTTCCTATAATTTGTAGGGCCTTTGAGAACCCCGAAGAGCTCAAATTTTTAATTAAAAAAGTCCTCCTGTGAGTGTTCTAAAAATTACTTGAAATTACGAAAATGCCATTTCATTTCGCAACTATTTTGTTAAATTCTGTCTACTTATTTTGGCTTCGGTTTTAGGGTACCTCTAGCCTCCTATTTTCATTATTTGATGTGTAGATTATTATCCTAATTTTTTGGACTTTAACTTTTTCATTTCAGAGGACTTGCTTTTAATATGTATTTGTTTCTGTTGTTTTTATGAACTCAAACATTACATAGGTAGCTTAATCTTGCTATTAAACTTGAATGAAAACTCTCAATAGTTACAATGGCTATGGCATAATTTAACTTTCTTTTAAAGTTAAATTGTAAACTAATATTGTATGGAGAATTCAATTTCCCCTTTCTAGTTTTGTTTGTTCATTTGTGAGTCAACTTAAGTTAATATTGTAACATCTTAAAATTAATTAATTGGAATTATGAAGAATTACAACATAACACAACATGGTAGGTAGCTTAATCTTTCTATTAAACTAGTTTTGTATGTTCATTTGTGAGTCAACTCTATTTTGCACCTAAACTCTCTAAAATTTGTCCCAAACACCCCAACTCTTTCTAATAGCATTTTAAGGTCATTCTACCTTAAGTTGTAAGGTTTTAATAGCATCCAACTACCTAAATTATTCAGCATACCTATCATAACTAATTAGGGGACTTAAGTGTTAATGCTCAACCATCTAACTACCATACATCACAAGTTTATAAATTTTTGTAGCAAAGAGTGTAAAAGCCTCTAATAATATCATTCAAATGTGTATTCCAATAGAGGTTCCGTATCAGATTATAATTGAATACATACATCATATTGCAACTAATGCAAGGTTCATTCTCTTATTAGTTACACCTTGATTATAAAACACAAAATACCTACATTTGACAATATGATTACATGATGATGCTATATAAAAGAATCATAAAAATTAACATCTACATTAAGTTAGCTTAATCCAAGTGTTGGGTTTCCATACATGGTCTTAGCTCATGGGTGTTTATCTACTTGCTTCCCTTTATCCTCACTTAAGAAGCCTTCACCTGAAATTGTTAGACTATAAAATAGGGTGAGATGTGAATTTCAGTAACCAAGAGGAAAATTCCATTCATATGTACCAAATTAATTAACATATATACAGTTTAATCAATTAAGCATAAGAAATATCTATCATATCAGCAAATGAAATAGTTGAACTATCAGTGACTATTATCCCATACTAGCAATCACATATAACATGTTAAAGGCCAATGACACTGGGAGAGGCCTCGTCCACAGCACCAACTCCTTAATGAGCACAACCTGGCTCAGTGCATTTAGGGGTTTGATCACAACCCGGTGCCCAATTGAAGCACGATGCAAGGGTGGTAGCTATACCATAGCTTCACCATAAACTCACACAAAGTCCAAACATACCGTTCAAGTAGCCAACCAATCATTTAGCATTCAAAATCATATATGTGCAGCAGATATAAGATTAAAGTGAACATACGCAGGGAATTAAGATGAACCCTAATTACCTCACTTAATTGAGTCTAGTCTAAAGCCAAAGATGAATTTTCGCACTATAAAGATTCCTAATTCAAACCAAGCATGTTCTTAGGTGCTAATTACATTATAACTCAAATATTATAGGATCCAATATTTACAAACTACCTAGAGAATACTTACCTAGCCACCAAGAGGCTTTAAGTTCGGATTTGGTTTTCCTCACACAAGGAACTTCAAAATACCTCTTCAATTTTTGGGTAATTTTGCACAAAATCAAAGCTTATACCATAAGTTAGCTATAGGGGTCTCTATCTAGCAAAAAACATATCATAATACGGGGAGGATATTTACCTAACAACCCTCCTAGCCTCAACCTCTAAAAATCCACCATAAAAGTATAAAACAACAAATTTCAAATTTGGGTTTAAGGTAAAAATACTCTAAACAAAAAACTAATTAAGTCAAATTGAAAAGGAAGAAGAAAGGATTAAGTTTCGTATAGATTACCTTGGCTGAATCTTACTCTAGAAGTGGGAAATAGTGTAAATATGCAAAGTACCTTAGCCTCCTCCTTTAAAGAACGAAAATAAAATTCTCCTCCTGAGTTTTTTTGGTGTCTCTGCAGAATAGGGCAAGGAAAAAGGGTTTTCTTAGGGTTTTCAAGTGATATGGGTTGACTCTAAGGCCCATTATCCAATTGGGTCCAGAAATCTGCATATTAGACTAAGGTTTGATAGGTTGGGCTGTAGAACTTTTAGGGTTAGGGTTGAAATGTGTTAAACTAATAGCTTAACACTCATTTAGACCCATCTTCCAAGTTTTAGGCTAAAGTTAAATAGGCTTACTTTGGTTGGGTTTGGATAAGAAGACAATTGGGCCCTTACTAAAGGTTCTTACCTTAGACAAAATAATCATAAGGCCCCAAATATTTAATGTCCCCTCTTCATATGATTAATTCTTCTTAATTAAGCCTAAATCCACAATTATTACCTTCAATTAATTGCGAGGTGTTATAAAAGGTCCCTTGAGTGTGAAAATGTTCTTGATGGAGCTATAAGATCTCTAATGTATGAATATGGTTTATCTATGGTTGTATGAGTTGCATACTTGCATTTTTGGGCTTAAGTGAACTATGTATGCATGATTGAATATTGGATTAGATATTTAAGATTATTTAAATCTCATTCCCCCATGTCTACTAACCTTGGCTAAGAAAATCTCATGGAAGTGAACTAGCCTAGGCATAGTTAATGTATTTATAAGTAATATATCCACATTTTGATATTTTGCAATGTAAATATGTATAAAAGAAAAAGATTATGGTTATGTAATCAATGGATAGTTGTATGACATTATAGAATGTAAATTGATATATGACATTTCATGAAGTAAATGTGTACAAGTGCATGCGAGATGGTGATTTTTAGTTGTAAAGCAAATTTTACTTGATGGACTAACCATGCATGCTATAATTATGGATTGAAACTTGCTCAAAAGAAGAAATGGCATTTTAGAGCTCATTTATACCATTTGGAACTAAATTTTGTTCCATTTGAGTTATAAAATATCCCTTTACCCTTGATAGTCCAAATGAGTGATATTTAGGATGAAATTTGACAAAAAATTAGAAGACATTCAGAGCTTTTCATAGAGCCTAGGATTATAATTTTTGGAATTTTATAGAATATTTTATGAATTTTTGAAATTAGCATAATTATGCAAAATTCTATAGTATACTATTCATATGATCTATCTTAGATTTTTGGATTTTTGAGAGAACTAGTGGACACATTTTGACATAAAATTTTTACAGTATATAGCTCTCATTATAAGTTTTCTAAGAACACCTAATTTGCATTATTCAGAGTTGTATTGCTCAAGTTATGGATTTTTGAAGTTTAGTCCCTATTATGTGTCAAATGGCTCAAAATATGCATATGATCAAATGTATGGATTTGTTATGTCTCTATGAGCTATCTTGAGTATAACAAACTTATTTAGCATGAATTTGAGGAATGAAATATTGAAAATCCTTGTTTGTGCATAATTGATCTATTTAAGGCTTTTAGTAACAAGAACTTTCATTACTAAAATTGTAAATATGGTAACTTGTTATCAAAAGATGAATATAATATGGGATATGTGCAAATTATATAATGGTATGACATTTATTGGTATCAAAGCCAAGGTTCAAGCAATCTAGCTTTATGTTTGAATTTGGAATACTTGAATAGGTTGTGTATATGGTGTGATTGTTAGGAAATAGTTGAAACAGTTAATTGTGTTATAGTGCTTGTATATATGTATCAAGGTTGTGATTTGACTAACCTTGTCATGAGGTTGCAATTTAAAAATTTGATTGCAAAATAAAAATTACTTAGTAAAGGTGTGCAACCAAAGTCGTTCACTCTGGAGTAACTAGAATAATATAACTTAGGTAAGTGACTAAGTAATTAAAAAAATATTTTTTTAATATTATTTATTATTATTATTATTATTATTATTATTATATCAACTTATTAAATTGTTTTCATAAACAAATGGAAGCATGTAGGCAATTGTATGGGAGTATAAACAAGTGTATATGGGTGTGGAACAAGTATGAAAAATGTAAGTAGTGTAATTTATTTTAAATGAAAAAGCTAAATAAAAGGATGCTAATGCAAAGACACTAACTTATATAAGATTTAAACTAACTACAAAAATTGGAAGATTTTTCTTCTTTTTTTTCTATTTTTTTATATGATTGAATTAAAAATTTAGCTAAAAATGAAATTTAAACTAAAACAAATTCAAAAGAGCTAATTATGCAAAATTAGGCGGAATGCAAAATTTAAATGAAATCAAATGGAGATGACAACCTAGCAATATGTGAAGAGAAAAGAAAATTGGGCTCTAATAATTAATTGAACTTGGGACAACTACTATGATTAAATGCCACATATATTAAAACCATGAACTCTCTAAGTGTAGGATGTAAGACCAACTACCTAGAATGAATACTCTCTTAGGCATTTTATCAAACACCTAACTTGCATGATAATATGACAATTAATCAAGCTTGCAAGACTTGCACAATTAATCCATCATATTGGCCTAGACTTTATATCCATAAAACCACATCCATCCAACAATTTCAATGCTCTAGTCAAGAATAAAACCACTTAATTAACACCTACAGTGCTAAATCAAGAAGCTAAAATCCAAGAATTAAAACATAGGAACCTAAGATGCAAATGCCAATTTAAACATAATCTCATATTAATAAAATAGAAATTCATACAAATTCCAATCTACCAATTCAATGGTTCACATTACAATCCATAATAGTCTAACATAATTCAACCATTACAATTTCAATTTTCAAGTTAAAATATTCAAGAACTCTATCCTAAATTGACATAAAAATTGAAATGGAAATAGTGAAAGGAGAAGAAATAGTTAGCCCAATCTAATGTTTGCAATCCATAACCTTTTAAATCCCTTCCAAGCTTACTAGATCATCATTAAACTCCTTAGCTCCTCATGGTCACAAGCTCTCCTTCAATCTTCAAGAAAATTTTGTCTATAGCATTCAAGTTGGGAATGGCATCCTTATGGTAGAAGATGGAGGAAAGGGTCATAGCCAAGAGGAAAAAGGGAAGTATGGAAGAATAGATGAAGAAAAGTGGAAGAATAGAAGTGGAATGGAGGAAAATGGTGAAGAAATGAATGGTGAAGAATGGAAGAACACATTTGAAAGAGATGGAAGAAGCCTTCAAGCTCTCGGCCAAGAAGAAAAAAATGTTGTCCCTCCCTGGTTTGTGCTTCTTGGTGAATGGAATTAGGGTTTAGGAGGTGATGTGGATTAGTTAATATGAGGTGGACCAATAGGAAGAAGGTTTGAGACACTTGGACCAATAAAAGCATGAGAGAATGGTGAGATAGATTAGTAAGTCCAAGTGGATTCTTATGGCTAAGATTGTGAGGTGGAGGTGAGATGGATAAGTAAGGGCTTAGATGGACCAATGGGATCGAAACAAGTTGATGACATGGATTAATGAGTGCCACATAAGCATGCCACGTTATCACCCTATGAAAGTTAAGTTTGTCCTCTATTTAAATGACTAAATTGCCCTCTAACGAGCCATGCAACCTATTAAAATGTGACACCATAAAGGATTATGTAGCAAAAAAATAAAAATTGATTAATCATATAATTAGGTAACATTAATCATTAATTAAATGAATTAATCCACTTAGGTCCAATTGGAGACTAATGGAGGGATGAAAATTAAACACAAATAGAGAGAATATTTAGCTAAAATTATTAGAAAGAAACTAAAATCTTAAAAAAATTCACAAGAAAAATTATTTTTCTATATAATTGACCAGTTTACTCCTAGTTGGATTAACTCTAATCTCTTTTACTAGTCACATCTTTGATCACATGACCCAACTTCAACTATTAATCTCATAAAATTAATTGCCTAATAATCATATGAAATAATCTAATTAAAATTCATTAATGAAAAATCCAAGTGAGTTCTTATATAGGGGGTATTTTAAGAAAGTGAAAAATGGTAGAGATAGTGAAATTTTAGGTTCAACATGAAATGAAGACTAATGATATGGGATGGAGAGAATCATCAAACAAATGAAGGAATGGACATTCCTCAAAAGAAACTCACTAGAAAACATCTAAAATTTTATGACTAATCACCTGATAAAGCATCATTAAGCATGAAATCACAGTGCAATGCATGAATTAGACAAGATAAGAAGAGTTAAGCCTTAAGATTAATGGAATCACACAATATACAAAAAATGAATACAATTCAAAGAATTAGCCTAAAAAGCCATCAAATCTAAAATTTAGCTATACCTTTAAGCAAAAGGTGATGTTAGCCACTTTCATGCTAGAGAAAGAGGTTAACCATTGGTGACACAGCATAGAAGCAATTATACAAACTAAAAACATTCCAATTAATTTGTAACACCCAAAATTAATTAAGGATAATTATAATGAATTAAAGATTTAATATAGGGATTTGAGAAAAATAAGGAAAATAAGGTTTATAAAGAAATAGGTTTATTTTAAGCATTTTGAGCTAATAATCATGTTTGATTATTGTTGGGTGAAGATATATTAATTATAGTTATGGGTTTAATTATGGAATTAACTAAAGGGAGATAGACATTTAATTTAGGCCTTATGATTAACTTATTTATGCCATGAACTAAGTATAGAAGCCCACTTTTGGTCATAAGAAAGTCTAATTCTATTTCTTAGAGACCTAATTATAATCATGTGCAAACCTAGTTCAAATAAATCCATATACTCTAGCCCAACAAACTAAATTCTGAACCTACTTGGATTTTGGGCTTTTGGGTCAGCCCAAACCCATCAAAAACCCTAACATATCCATCTCCCACTTCCTTAATCTGCATACCCACTCATTTTGCAGCTAAGGAGGACTCCATTTTCACACTTGAGAAGAGGGGCTAGGGTTTTTCTACATTCTTCCACTATTTCTCACTTTTAGGGGAAGCTTTGGCTAAGATAATCTATATAAAACATGTCCCTCTCATTCTCTTCTTCATTTTGGTCCAATTAGTTTCTGGTTTTGGGCATTTTCACCTCCTTCTCAAATTTAAAATTTGGTGTTTGAGTGTTTCCTTGTAAGATTTTCAGAGTTAGAAGTTAGAGGGGTGATTAGGTAAGCATTTCCTTCCCATTTTATGTATTATTTTGCTGGAAAATGTCCCCAAGGATTGATTTTCATAATGGGTTCTGCTATTGTGCGAAATTACAAGGAGATGAAGGTGAAACAATGAAATTTTTGGGCTTGATAACTCAAATTCGAATTTTAGAATGACCCATGGTGTGTTCTTAGTAGTTGAGGCTCAACCTAGTCCATTTAACCTCTTAGGTGTATGTGCAAGTGTTCTCCTTTCTCTTGTGTGGTATATGTACTGAATTCCCATTATTTGGACCGACTTTTGGTGCTTAGTTTTTACATGTGCAAAATAGAGATGTTAGGAGTGACCCATTGTGAATTCTTGTTGTTGTGACCTTGAATTAGTAGAATAGACCCTAAGAAAGCTTGGGTAAGAAGCTCTTAATGAACTTTTGTTAAGATTAATTTGTGGATAGGGAAATTCCTAACTAATGATCGTTAAAGGATAATGATTATGCTTATGCTAGGCTTGATATGCTTTGGATCATAGTGGTAGCTAGAAGAAGAGTAATTGGCTTTATTGAGCTAACCAGGGTTATTTTTCTTAATTCCATGTATCTACTCATGTTAATCTAATATTTGTTACACATGCTTGATTTTGAAATGCTAAATGATTGGTTGACTACTTGAATTACGATTGTGATTGGACCTTGTAAGTCCATGGTAGAGCTGTGGTGTGGCTGCCACCTGTGCATGTATTTTGATCGAGCATCAGGTTGTGATCAGACCCTAGATGTACTAAGCCTTGGTCGTGCTCATTATGGAGTAGGTGCCGTGGACTAACTTTTCCTGGTGTTATTGGCCATTAACATATTGTGTGTGATTGCTGGTATGGGACAGTAGTCATTAGTAGCTCAACTAGTACATTTGCAAATTGAATTGATGATTTTGGTATTGATGAGAAAAAATTACATTGTATTAATTAATCTATACATATATATTGAATTTGCCTCTTGTTACTAAGATTATATATCTCACCTCAGTTGTGGGCTAACATTTTCAGGGAATGGACCTCTTAGTAGCAAGGAGAAACTAATGGAAGCTTATTATATGATTTGGTAGCATATAGGTTTAGAAACCTTGTCAGATTGTGTTGTGTAATTAGATTACTAATTTTATATAATTGCCGTATTGCATCATGTATTGCCAAGCATAAGGACTGTAATCATGTGATATATTAGATATCAACTTAAACTAGTGATGTATGGAATTTCTACTAAGATTTATGTTTAAATGGACATGTGAGTAGTTTATGAACTTTTTGCTGTCATTGATCTTTGAACTCATTGGTTTATGGTGGTTAGAGGATTAAGGATCCACATTTGAGTTTTGAATGGGTAATAATAGATATGTTAGGTAGATTAGGTAAAGGAATGACACTAGATCTTTATAAATTAAGTTAAAGTGGCTTAGAGTGTTACTAGAAAGAGAATTGGAGAGCATGGGATAAAACCTTGGGAGTTATAGGAATAGAAGGTAATTAGTTGCGGCCAAAATTTAATTGGCCTTGGCCAAAAATGATGACATTACCCAGGGAGAGTAACCAAGGGTAATTAGCCACAACTAAAGGGATTGTTGGCTGTGGCCAATATTGAGGAGCAAGTTAGGAAGCTCCAGGAGGTCCTCTAGCCACAGTGTGAGAGTATTTAACCTTGGTGAAAGTACTCAATTCCTCATAATGACCTAAAAACCTTGGTTTTCTCTATAGAAATGTTAAGGAATAGATTAGGAACTCTTGTAAAAGATTCTTATGAGTTAGAATTAATGGATGAAAGGATTAAGGGCTTATAATTGCGGGTTTGATTTCCTTATGTGCATAAATGGTTATGAGTAATTAATTAATGACTACATAATATCAAGGTTTAAATTTCTCTACTTTTTCCTAATGTAAGTAATCGTAATGACTTTAAATCTTAATTTAGGACTATTAATCTCGTCTTTAACTTTAAACCTTCTTATCCCCAAAAATGTGATGATGAAAAATGGAGATGTAAACAATTTAAGAAAGGTTTGAAACACTTTATTAGAGACAGGGTAGCTCTACAGAGAGTTAGAACTTTTAATTCTCTTCTAGAGATCAATAGAGTGATTGAGAACAACCTATGAGAGATAATGTCAGTTGTGACTAGGATTAATTAGAAGGAGACCCTAGAATTAAAAAGACCAAGACAATATAATAGTGCAAGTGTAGTTGCTAACAACAAGAAGAAAGTAAGGTATCTTGGAATAAAAAGGGACAGAAAGAGAAAAGAATCTAGCCTAGTAGGGGACAACCATCTCAGGTGGCTTGTTTTAAATATGGGAAGCTTAGGTATATAGCCAAGAACTACTCTCAGATGAAGATGGTGCTTCCACTTAGATCACAAACCAAAGGCAGAGTATTTGCACTCATTTAACAGGAAGCTAGTATGTCTTCCAGTTTGATTAAAGGTATAATCATAGTAAATGGGTTTCTTATGATTGCTATATTTGATTTGGGTGCTAGTCACTTGTTTATATTCTATTATTGTATGAGGAAATTAGGTTTGACTATTAATATTTTGCCATATGATTTGTCTATATCTATCTCTACTAAAAACCATGTGATTACTTCCTATGTTTGCTTGAATGTCATTATACAGTTTAACTATTACTTCACTACTATTAATTTGATTTGCATGTCTTTCCATGATATTAACTTGATTATTGCCATGAACTAGATGGTTGCTAATAATGCTATGCTTAATTGTGAATATAAAACCATTACCTTACCTGAATATGGGACCATACCTAGTATTAGGCCTGAATTATCTTTCTCATCCACCATTTAGGTTGAGAGATGCTTAGAACATGGATGCTAAGACTTTCTAATCTTTTTCTTTATATAGGTAGAGGTAAAGGAAGGGATAAAGGAGATTCCTATAGTTTAAGAATTCCCAAAGGTTTTCTTTAAGGATTTTGATTTTAGTGGCCTACCTCCTAAAAGAGAGATAAAATTCCCTACTGATATTGTGCATGGGGTTGGATTAGTGTCTAAAGCTCTTTATAAGATGGCTCCCATTGAACTAGCAGAGTTGAAAAGGCAAATAAAAGAACTATTAGAGAAAGAGTTTATACACCTTAGTGTGTCACCCTAAAAAGCTCCTATTTTGTTTGTGAAAAAGAAATATGGTAGTCTAAGATTATGTATAAATTATAGAGAACTTAATAGGGTTACTATTAAGAATAAATATCCTCTCCCTGTGATAAATAATCTTTTAGATTAGTTAATGAAGGCATCAGCATTCTCTAAGATAGATTTTAGATCTGGGTATCATTAATTAAGAGTTAAAACTAAAAATGTCCTAAAGATGGCCTTCATAACTAAATATGGACATTATGAGTTCTTAGTAATGCCATTTGGCTTGATTAATGCTTAGACTATTTTTATGAACTATATGGATAAGGTATTCAGAACATATTTGGATAAGTTTATAATGGTCTTTATTGATGATATTCTTGTATACTCTAGGTCATTTAAGAAACACGAGAGGTATTTGAGAGTAGTCCTTGAGACTTTAAGAAATAAAAGATTGTATGGTAAATTTAGTAAATATGAGTTTTGATTAATTAAAGTGAGGTTCTTAGGTCATGTTTTATCACCGACAGGGGTCGTGGTTAATCCCTATGAAGTTGAAGTCGTGTTATAGTAGGATAGGCCTAAAACCATCACTGAGGTTAAAAGTTTTCTAGGTCTGGTAGGATATATTAGGAGGTTCATACATGATTTTTCTTAGATAGCCTTACCATTAACAAGGCCAACTAGAAAAAAGACACCATTTGTGTGGGATGATATATGTAAGAGGAGTTTTTAGGAGTTGAAATTTTGGTTGACCACTACCTTTGTATTTATTATACCTGACCTTAGTAAACATTTTATGGTTTATAGTGATGCTTCAAGAAAAGGGTTAAGATGTGTGTTGATACAACAAGGTAGAGTAGTGGCATATGCCTTTATACTGTTGAGCCCTCATGAGGAGAATTATCACATATATAATTTAGAGTTAACTGGAATGGTATTTGCTTTTAAAATTTAGAAGCATTATCTATATGGTGTGATGGTAGAAATATACAGTGACTACAAAAGTCTAAAATACCTCTTTGATAAAAAAGAATTCAATATAAGACAAAGAAAATAAATGGAATTCTTAAAAGATTATGATTATACATTGAAATATCATCTAGATAAGGCCAATGTAGTAGCTGATACCTTAAGTAGGAAGTCCATACATGCAGCTTTCATGATGATTAGAAAATAAGAACTCAGAGAAATTCAAAGATATGAATATCTTTTGCCATATGTTTTTAGGCAAGTTGTTATTAAGTGAGACTAGAATAGAGAATGACCTAAGAGCCTAGATCTTAGATGTCCAGAGAGAGGATGATTGATGATTGCCAATTTCCATATACTTTTTCCCTTTTAATTAGGCATTTTGATTATAAATTTTGGCTTAAAAGATTTTAATTGGAGGGTAATTGAGTTTATTGGTCATTTTTACATGCTAGAAATTGATTTACAAAATTTTAGAATATTAGTGCATAAATCTTTTTAAATGAATTTGGTGAATATTTCCTACTTCATCTTTTCCATTCTTTTGTGTAGAACATAGCAGCAGGACAACACACTTCACTCATTAACCCACTTAATTACACATATAGCATCTACCTATTCATATGAAGTTACGTTGCCATCCACCATCTACACAAAGGAGAAGCTACAAAAGTAGAAGTTGGAATTTTGCCACGGTTTGAAAGGGAAGAAATGAAGCTGCACAAGCAGAAACAGGGGATGCAGTCTCTGGTTTTAAAGAAGAAGAACATGGGTTTTAAGTGTGAGAAAAGGGCTGCCACATGCACACACTCATTCAATCTCGAGGAAGTATGAAGAACCAGCTACGAGACGAGTAAAGGAATGAAGACTTTGGAATGAGTAGGAAGGAGTATGAGGAGGTAGCACACTTGAGCAAATGGAAAGGAATGAGCTAGCCACGGTTTTAACATGAAAGAGCTAAGCTAGAGAACGAGTTACAGAACAAACATATCAAAAGAGTTTTACTTATTACCTCACAAAACATCATGCATGGCCAGCCATGTTAAACACAAGCTAGCCACGAGCTGCATTCATTCACTCCTAGCTGGGAAGAACAGAGAAGAAAACTAGCACTAAGAACAAAAGAGAAGCTTGGGATCAATAGAGGAAAGAGCCACGAGCTGACGTGGGGTTGCAAACACATAAAGGAACATGGAAAGAAGCATGAGACAGCCATGGGTTTACACTCAAGAAGGCAGTAGACTTGTGATGAATTGAATAAGGCTGTGAACAAAACGTGTTAGAGAGGAAAGAAGAAAAAACTTAAGAAAAAGCAGCTTGAGCTTGGGTGGATGAAGCAACGTAGAAGAAACACATCACACTAGCCACGGGTCCAAGCATGCTGCATCTCACTCACTCAAGCACATGAGAAGCTACGGGGTTTCAAAATAGAGCTCACACATACAGACTTAAAAAGAAGCAAGAAACTCACGTAAACAGAAGCTTTGGGTTGAGAGTAAAGAGGGCAAAAACATGGAGAGGAAGCTCACAAGGGAATGAAAGAAGGTGCAGAGCACATGGTAAGCTTTGGTGATTCGAGAAGAAGCTTGTGAGTTGAGATAGAAGATTTGTAAATGCCATGTGCTAAGGAATGATTTAAAAAGCTAGGTTGGAAGAAACTTTCACATAGGAAGAAATAAATGACAGGTTTCCAAACACATACAAGTAGAAACAAGGATTGAAGCTACTGCATATAGCTACGGGTTATTGGAACAAAGCTTCAGAAGCATGAAGACGTTGTAATGGGAAGAAAAAGCTACGTGCTGGGCTAAACATATGAGCTGAGAAAAAGTCCATGTGAGCAGCAATAGAGCTGAGCATGTGAGGAAGCATAAGCTAGAGTTTAAAGAGGAAATTGATGTGGGCAGAACGTGAAAGTAGAAAAGAAAGAACACGTGGGAGCTGGCGGAATAAAAACGCGAAGAAAAAAGGCTAGCACGTGAAATGAAAAATGAGCCATATGAGAGTAACATGTCAGAAAAAGCTTCGAGCAATTGGCATAAAAAATGAGTTGTGGCTTATTTGTAATGAACCATGTGAGAGATAAATGAAATGCAGCACGTGAAAGCAAACCACAAGTGAATGAAGCAGCAAATGAGCAAGGGCTGACGTGAGAATTAAAGAAGGAGTCATGCACACATAGGAGAACACATAGGATTAAATGAACACATGAGCAGCATGTGAGTTGAGGGCTAGAGAATAGTGACTAAGAAAACACGTAAAATATGAAGGAGCGATGCGAGCTGAGGGGAGAGGAGAATGCGAGAATAACGTGAGGCAAAGCTGTGGGGAAATGAATGAAAAAGGAGACGGAAAGACGCTGTGAACTCCAGACTGGGAGTTCTTCGATTATCTTCTCCACATAGTCCTTTCCTCCATCGAAATTTCTCCATTTAATTCCTCCATGGCAGCTTGAATTCTCCTTAGTGGCTAGCTGATGATAGGATATTCCTAAATGCATATTTGAGCTCCAATTTTCTTCACCAATTTGGATAAATTCTTCCTCCTTATTCTTTTAATTTCAACATTAATTCTTTTATTAATTTGACTAGGTTTAGCCTATTAATTTAGGAATTTCATTGTTGGAATTTGCTAGATTAATTTGGATTGTGGATTGGTTGTAATTTCCTACTAAGTTGTTAATTGTGATCACTACATGTTTGTGGAAAATCTAGACTTAATGGCTGTGCAATTTGCTCTTAATTTCTTCTCGATTATAGGCTAAATGATGCAATGGTTGTTAGATTATGTGGCTAGAATTTTTGTGCCATTGATTGTTTGAGAAATTCATTAATCTAATTGGTTAATTAGCATTTTAAATGAATTGTGTAGCAGATTTTTATGAACAATTAGGATTGGTTTTAGTGTGTTCTTGTTTTTAACTCAATTGATTAATTCTTCAAGGTATTTTATGGTTGCAAAATTCTTGAATTATTGGTGAATTAAGTCTTGGATGGTAATTCAAGAATTCTTATGGAGAATACACTAATGAGCAAGAATTTAATTCCAATTTTGATATACTAAAAAGAGAGTAAGGATAATTAAATTCTAGGGAGTCCATCTAAAGGCTAGCTACCACATTTTCTTAATTGTTTTCTTCACTTAGTCTTAAGTTTTTTATTCTTGTCATTTCAAATTTAGTTCAATTGAATTTTAATCATTCAAAATCCCTTAAATAATTTTCTTTTAGTGATACTTAGAACACTCTTTCACAAACAATTAAAGCCAAAAACTCCTTGGGAAATGACCTAAGTTGCACCATTACCTATAAATTTATTTTTCTACCTAGTTTTATTTGAGATTGCGTGATACAATCGTTAATGATCTTTGAATCAAATTAAGAGTGAGATTTTCTAGGGAAAAACCTTAAAGTTCAAAGTATTTGGGGATTGGTAGTTTATCGTGATAGAATCTGTGTGCCTAATAACATTGAATTGAGAGAAAAGAGTTAAAAGGGAACTCAGATGTGTGTTTGTTTTTAGTTGAATTTGCCTACAATAATAGTTATTATTCCAATATTCAGATGGCACCATTTAAGGCACTTAATGAGAGAAAGTATAAATCACCCTTGTGTTGGGTAAAACTAAGTGAAAGAAACCTCTTAGGTATTGACATAGTGGATGAAACCACTTGTCAAATTGAACTCATCAAGTAGAAATTGTTAGTTACCCAGAGTAGGTAGAAGAGTTATGTAGATAAGAAAAGGAGACCCTTAGAATTTGAGGTGGGAGGCCATGTGTTCCTTACGGTTACTCTGGTGATGGGCGTAGGAGATCTATTAAGTCAATAAAGCTCAGTCTTTGTTATCTTGGTCCCTTTCAAATTCTTGAGCGAATAAGACTTGCAGCCTATAGAATGGCTTTACCTTTAAATTTGGCCCAATTATATGATGTGTTCCAAGTGTCTTAATTGAAAAAGTACTGCTCAGACCCTTCATATGTCATTGAACATGAGAATATGCATCTATAAGATAACTTGTCTTATGTGATTGAGTCAAAAAGGATAGTGGACTCAAAAGTTAAACAGCTGTGTAATTAACACATCTTCCTGGTAAAAGTGGTATGGAAAGGACTAACTCTTGATGAAGCAACATGGGAGATAGAAGAAGCAATGAGAAAAGACTATTTAACACTTTTGGAGTAAGGTATATCTAATTTTGAGGACAAAATTCCTAAAAAGAAGGGAGAATGTAACACCCAATAATTTATTAAAGAAAATCATATAGAATTAAGTAATTAATTAGGGGAGAATAAGAAATTATTACAAAATTTTAGGATTAAATTATCGAAAGTTATCATTTTGGGCATCTTGAGATAAATAGTAATTATTGGCCATCTAGACTAAAAATAAATTTAATTGTGAATTAGGCTTAATTAAGAAAAAAATTAATTAAGTGAAGGGAAACATTAAATGCTTAGGCCCTATGATTGATTTGTGAGGCCCAATTACATTCTTATGGAGACCTAACCTAAATAAACCCTTTTAGCTTTAGCCCAAAACTTAAGAAATAGGCCTAACTGGATCATGGACTCTTAGGCCAGCCTATTTCAAACTAAAATGCTAAAACAATCTACAACCATCCTAAAATCCTTGAGGCAAAATACTTGTTTTGTACAACATACAAGAGCATTTTTGCATCTCTAAGGGAAGGCTAAGGTTTCTTCACTTTGTGGCTTCAATTCATACTCTTAGAGGGAGATTTGGTCAAGGTGAGCTCTATAAAAGTTAATCCTCTCATCTTCCTTTACATTTTGGTCTGATTAGTTTTTGGTTTAGTAGATTTTTACCTCATTACTAAATCTAAAATTGGATGTTTCAATGGTTCCTTACATGATTTTTGAAGCTTAAGGCTAGAGGGACTGTTGGATAAGTATCTTCTCTTCATTTTGATATATTTTCTCCTAGATATTGGCCCCAACGATTGACTTATATAATGGGTTTCGATTTTGTATGAAAATACCAAGAATTTGGAGTGGGACATTGATGTCTTTGGCGTAGGAAGGCTTAAGTCCAAATTTGAAATTAATTAGAGACTAGGTAAGTTATTCTTGAATAGTTCTTGATGCTAGGAATGAATAAGTAGCTAATTTTTATAATGGATGATGATTTAGAATATGGTTTTTAATAATTTAAAACCTCTAGAGTCTTGGAAAATTATTCTTAGCTTTTGAGAAATTGACTCAGCTAAGTGAGAAAACTGGGGTTAAACTCTAATTCCTTACATATGTTTATTTTAATTTGATATTTGTTGCACATATATGTTTTTCTATGTTAAATGATTGGTTGGCTATTTGATTATTGTTTTGGATTGTGAGTGTGCCCTTAGTGGAGTTAGGATCCTACTGTCACATGTGCATTGTGCTAAAATCAAGCATCAAGTTGTGATCAGACTCAATGAATGTACCTATCCATGAGTATGCTTGATGGGGAGTTGGTGCCATGGATGGGCCTTTTCCTATATTTTTGGCCATTAATATATTGTAAGTGACTATTAGTATGGGATAGTAGTCACTGGTAGTTCAACTAATTCATTTGCTAAGTATATTAATGCTTTCAGTACTTTTCTGGATAATATGCATTTGTGTTGATTTATTTACTCATATGTATGAAATTTCCTCTTTGGTTATTGAGATTTGTATCTTACCCTCGTTTTATGGGCTAACAATTTCAAGTGAAAATTCCTTGGCTAAAGAAAAAGAAAAGCAAGTGGATGATCACCCTTAGACTGTAACAACCCTAACTTTTAATTACTATGATTAGGATTAATTATATGGTTAATGATCGTAAATCAAGGTCTAAAGTCATTACAATTAATTAAATTAGAAAAAAATGAGAAAATTTAAACCTTGATATTATCGGGGTCATTAGTTAAACAACCAAAACCATTTGATCCCAGAAGTAACTCCAAGCATCACAATATCAATTAAGACATTTGATTCATATTACCATTAATCCCAAGTATCACAAAATCCTCTTACAAATGCTTCCAAGTCATTATATATCATGTTCATAGTAAAATCTAAGGTTTCTAAGCAAAAATAAGAGCTTGAGGGACTTAGGTCATGACTTAGACCTTCCCCACCATGGTTAAGTTAGTTACTAGAACTTAAAATCAATACTACAAACCTTGCGCCATGGCAAAAGTGCTATCGAGAACCTACTGTTCAACCTGTTGTGGAGCCACATAAGCCTACTACAGCGAGAGAACCTCCTGGAACTCTCCAAACTTGCCTTCCAACATTCATCACAATGAACTTCTCTTGCGCCGCAGTGAGTTTTCTCTTTGTTACTCTTCCTAGGCGAATTTCTTACATTTTGTTGCGGTGCTTCTAGCTTCTGGAACTCCCTTGGCCACGACTTAAGTGGTTTTAGCTGTGACCCAACCCTTTTTTGCACCTAAACCCTCTAAATTTTGTCCTACATATACCAGACCTCGTTCAAGCAATATCCTAAGGTCATTTTACCTTAATTGTTAAGGCTTTAATGGTAACCATCTAGTTAAACTACTCAGTATACCCTTACATCCACTTAGAGACTAGGGTATTAATTTCAAATCTCTCTAATAATGATACATCAACAAATTCAAGAATTATTAATAGTAACAAGATTTATAAACCATAAACATAATCATTCATGGTGATACAATAACATACTTCAAGTGATGAGTCTTATATCCATATTAATAAGGTTTCACATTAGATATAAATGAGTGCATACATCAGGTTTCAAATTTGTATAAAGCCTAACTCCCTATTAGATATATCATAGGTCACCAAAATACAAAACTCTTACACTTGGTAATATGATTACATGATGATGCTATACAAAAGAATAACAAAAATTAGCATAGATCTTAAGTTAGATTAACCCAAGTGCAGCATTTCCCACATAGGGTCACAGCTCATGGATGTTCATCCACTTACTTCCCTTTATCTTTATTTAAAGAGCCTTCACTTGAAATAGTTAGCCCATAAAATGAGGTGAGATGCAAATCTTAGTAACTAGAGGTAAATTCCATTCATATGCTTCAAATCAATCAACATATATGCATTAAATCATATAAACATTAGAAACATCAATCATATAAGCAAATGAATTAGTTAAGCTACCGGTGACTATTGTTCCATACTAGTAATCATATACAACATATTAAAGGCCAATAACACCAGGAGAGGCCTTTCATGGCACCAACTCCCCAATGAGAACAACCTGGGCTCAGTGTATTCAGGGGTCTAATCACAACCCAATGCCCGATCAAAGCATGATGCACGGGTGGCAGTCGCACCACAGCTTTACTAAGGACTTACTCAGGGTCCACAACAACAATAATCAAGTAGCTAACCAATTATTTAGCATTTTAAAATCATACATGTAAAGCAAATATCATATTAAAATGAGCATATACATGAAATTAGAAAATTAACCCTAGTTACCTCACTTTATGGACAATTTAGAGGCTACCAACAGTACCAAAATCACCCTATAATTACAACATTAGATAGTTATTACGCCTAATCATCATTTATGGTAGCAAACCCGATACCCATAGAATTAAACTACCAAAGACTACCTAAAAGACACTTTACTAGCCACTATAAGCTTTAAATTCGAATTTGGTGTTCCTTATGTAATACCATAACTATTTTAGCTAGTCTTCTTACATACATAAGTCTCATATATGGATTTCCCCAAGAAAACAAAGAAAATAATACAATTTAATTGCGTTACGTCATCCATAATTTCTTCGTTTTGGCTCCGTAGGCCTTAGGGACTCTCTCATATCATTTTCAAATTTAATTACACCAATAAAACTCAAAACCATCTCAAAAAATTGCTAAAAATGCAAGCTTACATCAAGTATATATGATTATTAATGGTTCTGCCTCGGGTTCAATCTATAGTTTTTGAGCATCAATTTTAAAATTCGCAATTAATTCCAAAAAAATCAAAATCAAGCATAATATGGCATTATGAAAAGCTACAAATGTCTACTTTATACTAAAAATATGTCCAGGCTATGAAACATAACACAGAGGACGTTTGACATTCAAAAAGGTGCAAAGATTTGAATAGCTATTGGTACTGATATAAGTGTCTACTATAAATTTTAAAAATATTCAATTAATTCTAAAAAAATCCAATCCATTCAAATATATCAATCTAGAAAGATATAGATATTATCTTTATGATAAAAATAGGTTTAGATCAAAACAAACATGTTTAGCCACTGGAATTCAATGGAATAGCGATCAAGGTCATGTTGCGCTACTGTTGCTATTCCAGAACTTCAAAAATTCATAACTCTTAGCTCAGACCTCCAAATGAGGTTCTTCTAGTTGCTACAAGTCACTGTGAATGTCTAGTTTTTGACTATAAAATTTTGTATCCATTGGACCACGTTTTCCCCTCGAATGACATAAAATCACAACTGACCAAATGAACAGGAATTCTGCAGATCTGAAATTCTGGTACCAACTTTGAAAAATCATAGAAAATTCCAAAAACCTCCAAATAACATGGCTTTTAGCTTCCCAAAAATATATATGCAATATCTAATTTCATGCCAAATTTCAAGTCAAGAAGAGGTCATTTGGTCAGACTTTGCCATAGCTCAAGATTATGGCACTTTTGGCTCCAAAAAGAGGGCAAATTTGGTCCAAATGATCCATACATTGTTCCACACCCATTTGAGCAACTTAGGGAGCATAAATACAACATAAATAAGTCTCTTATAAGGTTTGAATCATCATGCAACTCAAATTCATCATGACACATCCATAAACATACATGCACAAGTGGGCTCTCAAGTGGTCAAATTGCACATTTTTATTCATTTAGCTCTATTCTTGATACATACACTATCTTTACATAGTTTTACACTTGTTCAAGGTTTCATGGCTCAAAAATAATATATACTTATATGCTTTGATATTCTAGTACATCAAAAATAGCAAGATTTGCCAAGAGATGGATATCTAAGTTCCTTGGCTTCTATCCTTTGGATCTTGAACTCCACTTAGGCCATATAAGATGAGAGAAAGGAGAGGGGTGAGATTCATTGAATCTCAACAGCTTATACACCTATTCAAGTACATTTTCAAGGCATACAACATGTCAAGGGTACAAGTATGCAACTAATCAATCTATGAAGCATTTAATTTTCACATTTTTATGCCACAAACTTATGTCAAGCACAAGAATGAGCTCTAGGGACTCTGGTTTGGCCCACCCCATTTCTAAGACTTTTAGATTTACCTCACTCTTGGTTTAAGGACTTTTGACTTAGCTTCACCCATCCAAAGGACTTTTGGCTTTGTCTCACCCATGCCATGAGACTTTTGGCATCTCCTCATCCACATTAAGGGACTTTTGGCACTACCTCACCCTTATTAGCCATTTTCACAATTCAAAGACATTCAAGAAGACATATTGGTACCAAAATAATAACATAGCATCAAGTGGCATGTCTCAAAAATATAAATATATCCATAAGCACACAATGATACATATGCAACAAGAAATGCAACAAGAAAAGGTGGAGAGCTACCTTAAGAAATTTTCAAGCTTCACTTGGCTACACCTTTCCTTTCTTGGCTATACACTCACAATGAGATGGGGCTTGACTTCTTTGGCCTAAACACTATAAATAACATTCAATTACTTCCTTGAAGCAAGCTAAAATATCAAACTCACACTTGAGACACACACATTGCCTAATGGTCACATAATGGTTCCATTATAGCCTAATGAAGCAACTAGCATAATTTAAGTTCTTGGCTCAATTTCTTCCCTTATCTAGGCTTCTTGACTTCATTTAAAGTCCTTGGAGCCATCATACACCTACTCTCCCAAGCCTAGATATATGTTGCTTCACAAGGCTACATTATGGAAACTATTGTCTCATCTCTCAACCTAAGGCTTCTAAATTTTTCCTAAAGGTTTCTCCTATCTTCTTTTATCATACAAAGTCTCAAATCAAGCTTGGAACAATTTAAAACATCCCCTAGCTATTTCTATGGGTCTTGGTCAAAATATGCCTTCATTAGTGACCTATAAAGTTTGAGATTTTTCCTCAATGGATGGAGCACTTGGGAGGCTCCCTAGGAGTCTTAGAAACTTAAACAAACACTCACATATGTTAGGAAATTCTTAAATTAACCAAGATTTCAAATTATGTTCAAGAGCCCTACACTTTTTCAACTTGAATTCTACTAGCTTTTCATGCAATTCTTTGGTGTATTCCATCTTCCCATGGCCTAATTTGATGAATTCTTATTGGTTATAAAAAAAATTTCCCCCTTCATGGTTCTATTTTAGGCGTCCCACCATGGAAGAGAAGAAGAAGAAGAAGAAGAAGCAACAAAGGAGGAGAAACTACCTTGAATTTAAGCTTCCTTCAATAGTCATTCTCCTTGCTTTAGCTTCCTCTTTGAAGCTCCAATTTTTCCCCTCCAGTTCAAGGCCAAAACAGAACGATATTACTCTCTAAAACTATAGGAAGAGAGCTTAAGAGAAGAGGAAGAAGGTTCCAAGAAGAAGAAGCATGAAATTCTTAACTTTTTCTTACCTTTTGCCTTGCTTTCTTCCTCCAAAATTCCCTCTCTTTTGTGTGCCTAAGGAGCTATGAATTTTCTTTGAAATTGGGTAGAAGAAACTCAGGCTAAGGAAGGAGAGGGAGGACGTGGGCTTTAAAGAAGAGTTTAGAAGCTTCCTTTTAAAAATTGTTTCTATTTTTGTCCTTTCGTAATGGCATTTTCGATTTGGCTTCGTTTTAACTCTTTTTTGAAAACCGTCTTTTCCATCATAAAATTTAGATTCTCAATTTAATAAAATGCCTTTGGAATCACTTAAATCAAAGCTAAAATCTTCTCAAACTAACCGGTCAAAGTTCAGGTCAACTGACATTGAAAAAAGTGCACCAAAGGGGCTTTACTAGTCCTGGGGCTTCCTATGATTTTTGGAGCCTCTGAGAACCCTTGGCAACTTAAAATTTTCATTTAAAAAACCCTCCTAGGTGTTTTTCCAAAATTGCACTTATTTACCAAAATGCCACTAGCCTTTCGGTAAAATTTTTGAATCACTCCAGCCCCAGTTTCTGGATAACTTAAGACTCAAATCCTCATTTTCTATTATTTAAAATTTTATCCAAATTTTATATAGTCTTGAATCACTCATCTCAGGGGGCTTGCTTTTCAAACTGGCTCGTTTCGGTGTTTTTACAACATACCGGACGTTACACCTCACACCAGAAAACCTTAAGTTACCTCTCAAATTTTTGGGTAAATTTGCATGAAATTAATGCTCATATTATAAATCAATTATAGGGGTCTCAAACTAGTAGAAAATGCATCAAAATGGGAAGGAAACACTTACCTAACAACACCCTTAGCTTCAACCTTCGAAAATCTACCATGAAAGCACCAAGCAATAAGTTTTAGCTTTGGATGGAAGGTGAAAATGCTCCTAATGAAAAACCAATTGATTCAAATTGAAGAGGAAGAAGAGAGGATTAAGTTATATATAAGTTACCTTGGTTGAATCTTGCTCTAGGAGTGGGAAAAGATAGAAATGTATTGCTAACCCTAACCTCCCCTTTGGACCTCCGAATTTCACTTGCCTGTTATGTTTTTTTTTCTACAGAATGGGGAAGAGGTTGAGTGTATATAGGGTTTAGATGGGTTTAAGTTGGTTTATAAGATAACCTAAAGGCCCAAATCCCAGTAGGTTTAGATTTTTGATTTGTTGGGCTAATTATAAGAGTCTATTAACATTAGGTTGCACATAACTAAGGTTGGGCTTCTAAGAAATGGAATTGGATTAATCATATAACCCAAATTTAATATTCATCTCCCTTTTCACTTAATTAATTTTACCAAGTACCCATATTAATTCCTTAACTCATTATAATTATTCTAAATAAATTTTTAAGTGTTACATAGACTTGGGCCTTGTGTGGGGTTTCCTACACTTGGACTATTTTAACCTAGTGTAGATGCTATTATTTTTTGTAATCAAACTTGTATAGTATCATGATATATTTATTTTTGGCAAGTACAAGCATTTTGATGTTTTTGTAACTAATGGATTGACCATTAGTAGGTTAAGTTTAACTTATATGGAATTTGATGTAATTACTTGATGGTGAGCAAATGTGAATTGTTATAGATGTACTAAACCTATTATGTATTTTCAAGGATATGGCTAAATCATTAAATGAATGTCTAACTTAAACTTTGATTTATGAATTTCTATTGTCATGTATGTTCTATGTGTGGATCTGAGGCATGCCATAGTCATCTTTTGCAATTGAGGTTGCTTCAAAACTTTGAGGGTAGGATCATGTTTAATTAGCAAATTAAAACTTGCTCCAAGTAGTTAGAAGACATTTGATGGTGTATTGAGTATTTTGGGTTACCATTTAAGTTTGTAGGCTAATTTTTGCTGTCATAATGGTATGTGTGTTGATACAATATGAGTTTTACATTGGTGTGATTGATTTTGAAGTCCACGAGTAGGATCAATTATCTTAAGATTATGTAAGTTATAAGCCTTAAAAGCATAGTTTTTTACTCCAAAAAGGTCTTAGGTTAGAGTAAAGAGAATATAGTGAATTAGGACGAGTATTAATGGGTTTAGGACTAGAGGGATGTTAATTCATTGCCAAAACTACTCAAGTTGTAGCTAAAACTCATTGAGGGAGTAACAAAAGCTAAATGCATTGTGGTATAGGTACTTTGGTCGCAACGAAACTTGGGAAAAGTAAGGAGAAAGTGTTTCTGAGAGCAATCTTATTGTAGTGCGAGAGGGGATTGCTATAGTGAGAATCGAGCAAGTTTCTTGGAGGCATCCCAGTAGGTAGTCTCACTGTGGTGCCATGTAGGCTCATCGTGGCGAAACTCGGGAGACTTTAAATAGTGAGGCCTAAGAGAGAACCTCACAGTGGCATGGGTAGCTTGAGTCATGGTGAGGATTGAGGAAACTTTGTATTTTAGGTTCCAAAATTAAATTAAGTCATAGTGTAGAGTGCTTAAGTCATAATGTAAGTATTTCTAGATGCTTTTAGAGGTTACAATAGCCAACTTGCCTATGGCAAAGGTCTTCCAAGTCACAGTCTAAATCCCCAAACCTCTATTTTAGCTTTTAAATCTCAATTTTCTCTATAATAATGATAAGTAATGACTTGTAAACCAATATATAAGAGTTCTATGCTTCTAGATCCATCTATGGATGAGTTGAAAGTTTTGAAGGAGAAATTAAATTTCTTATGAACTTAGATCTTCTAGCTGATATGAATAGTGACTGCAAATTATTAAAAGGTTTAAATTTTCCCATATTTTCATCCATTGGTAATTTAGTTTTGGCTTTAGACTTAAAGCATTGGTTATCAAGAGTACAATTATACTTAATTAGCATGATTAGCAGTCAAGATTGTTACACTCCCTTTATCATCTTTGACATTTTGAGCTACAACTTTAGACCATCCATGGTGTTAGGTTGTGAAAAGAGTGAAAGAAAGTTCAAGGCCCTATTTAGGTAATTAAACATGCTTTGTTCATCTAGCCATAGTTAAAAAAGTTTATCTACTTTCTAAGGGCTATATAATGGATGTAAAATTTTTATGAAAGGGTGAAGTTTATATCTCTCCCAAGGTAGAAAATTGCTTTTTCTAAGATTCTAATTTGAGGAAAAGATTTTACGTGAAGAGTACTCTGAAACAAGGTGAGATTCTATGCCTAAAACTTGAAGAAAACATGAAAAACTCTAGCTTAAAGTTTCAGCCATGAGAGAGAGAATCCTAGAGCTGATGTTTTTTGATGTCCTCTTGATGTATTTAAGGGTTTTAAGGCATGAGGATCATGAATCTACCACCCATTTATCATGAATTATTGAAAACTTCAAGATTGAATATGTAACACCATATATTTCTAACTTGCTTCCTATCATTTCTAGGTTTCCCATGATGAATTGCACAAAAAGGAATGGAAGATGGCATTAAAATAATGCCTTATTTCGCGTTGCGTAGCGTATGAAAATTCCATTCGGTGTCACGCAGACCATATGAGTTCATACATCACATTCTCATATTTAATTACATACATAAAACTCATTTACATCACCAAAGTTGGCCCACAACTCATGGAAACCGAAATGGAACCTAGAATATGGAGGTTTATTTTCCGCCAGATTTGGCCCCTTTCTGGCACAATTTCGAAAAATCATAACTAATTCTAGAAAAATAAAAATCACACATTCTTGGCCATTCTGGAAAGCTACATATGTCTACTTCACAGTAAAAATATGTACAGACTATAAAACCCATCACAGAGGGCGTTTGACATCCAAAAATGGCCAGGGGTCAAACTGCCTCCTGATGCTGTCACAGATTCTGCAGCAAACTTTGAAAATATCCAATTAATTCCAAAAAAATCCAATCCATGCAAATGATACCAATATGGAAAGCTGTGGATGTTAGCTAGAGGAAAAAAATACTTTCAGACCAGTTCAGGTACCCAAAGTCTCGAAATTCAATAGAACAGTACATCAAGTCGGGTAAGGGTCCTGATACTGGACAAAATGTTCAAAAATTTATATCTCCCTCTCTAGAACTCCAAATGAGGTGCTTCCAGTTGGAACAAGTCACTGTTAATTCCTAGTTTCTCTATAAGAAATTTCGTGGTAATTGGACATCGTTTGCCCCATGAGTGACAGAATTCAATTTCGGACCAGTGCTACAGTACCAAGGACCAAAACCAGAAAATTTTCCAATTTCAACAATTCACTAAATATTCCACAGACCTCCAAAAATTACCAAATTTAGCTTCTCAAAAAGCTCTCAATAAGCTCTAGATTCATGTCAAATTTCAGGTCAAGAAGAGTTCATTTGGACAAAAAGTGACATAGCCTCATGAAATGGTCATTTTTGCTTCCTACCAAGAGTCACTTTGCACCAAATGGCCTCTTCTTGAATTTGGCACCCCTTGAGCAAGTTTCAAAGCACAAATATGACTTGTAGAGGCTGCCCAAATGATCCCAAACCTCATGCAACTCATTTTGGTCTCTCAACATCTATTTATGCATAGTTACATCAAGCCATCCAAAAGCCAATTTGCACAATACTAGAGATTTAGTGTCATATAAAGTGTACATCATATTCATACATCATTTTACACTTGTCCATGGTCTTACATCACAAAAAGATTACATACATCATTACTTTGACATTTAACCACCATTTAAAGTACATAATACACCAAAACAAAGAGGTTCAATGTCCTTGACTTGCATCTCCTTGACTTGGAACACCACCTAGACAATTCAAGGATGAAGGGGAAAGGGGGGTGAGATTCCAAGAATCTCAATAGCTCACACACCCATTCACACCACATTCAAGGCATACATATACCAAATGCATAACCATACAAGCATAAAGTGTGCAATAAATTCCATTCCATGCCACATTCACATGTCAAGATTACTTTCATGCCCTAGGGACTTTTGGTTTAGCCTCACCCCATTTCTAGGCCTTTTGGATTTGCCTCACTCTTGGTCTAGGGACTTTTGACTTTGCCTCACCCATTCAAAGGACTTTTGGCCTTGTCTCACCCATGCCATGAGACTTTTGGCATCTCCTCACCTTTATCAAGGGACTTTTGGCATCACCTCACCCTTATGGGCTCTTTTCACAACCATAGTCATTCAAGACAACACATTGGTACCAATGCACACCAAGGATCAAGTGGCATATTATCAAGCATCAAGAATGCATGCAAGCACACTAAGACATACATATGCACACAAGAATGCAAAGAGAATGAGGTGGAGAGCTACCTTTTTATGTATGCAAGCTCACTTTGCAATTTCCTTCCCCTCCTTGGTTTCACAAGAGCACTTAGGTGGAGTAGGGTTCTCTTGGCCTAGACATTACAAACATCACACAATTACACATTTGAAGCAAGCCAAGACATTAAGCTAAAGCTTATTACACACTTGGCTCCAAAATAGACATATTGGTTCCATAAATGGCCTATTGAAGCAACTCATATTATTCAAGTGCTAAGCTCCATTCTCTTGTTCTTTCTAAACTTCTTGGACTCATTTAAGGTCCTTGGATCCATCACACAATCAATTGCACAATTGGAAAACCAAGTTGCTTCACAAAGCACCATTATGGACACCATTAGGCCATCTCCCAATCTATGGCTCCTAAATTTTTCCCAATGGTTTCTCCCATCTTCTAACATCATATAAAGTCCCAAAACAAGGTTAGAACAAATTAAAACATCCCCTAGCCTAATGAACCTAGCTTGGCCGAAATATGCACCATAATGGAGGTTCATAGACTTTGTAATTTTTCCTTGATGGGAGAGCCACTTGGAAGGCTTTCTAAAGGTCTTAGGAGTTCAAGGAAACATTCAAATAGCCAAGGAAACATTCATACAAAATCAGATTTTGCAAAACCCTAGAAAACACTACACTTTTCTAACTTGTTTTCTATTGGTTTTTCTTAGAATTTCTTGCCATATGCCATCTCCCCATGGCCTAAAACCCTTGTTCCCTCCTTGTATTTGGACAGAATATCCTCCCCTCCTTTGGTTCTGTTCTTGGCTGAAATACACACAAAGAGAGGGGGAAGAGAAGATGCAACAAAAAGCAAAGATTACCTATGGTTCAAGTGAGCTTTCAAGTGTCTTTCTCCTTCACTCTCTTCTCCTTAGCAAATTCGAAATTCTCCCCTTAGGTCTGGGTCAAAAACAGAACCAAATCATTCAAAAAATCCATGGAAAGAAAGGAGGAAGAGAGGAAAACAAGATTGGAGGAAGATGGAGCAAGAAATCTTATGAAATTACCTAGTTTCTCCTTGGCTTTCTTCCTCTTTTTCTCCTCCCTTTGGTGTGCCTAAGAGAGCTGAAGATTTCTGTATTTTGGGCAGAATGGGTCGTGCTCATTAAAGAGGATAAGAAGGGAGAAAAGTGTGGAACATTCAAGAAACCATAAATTCCAATTTTGCCCTTCCGTAATGGCAAGTTCGTTTCGGCTTCGTTTTAGCTCCTTTTTGAGAACCGTCTTTTCCATCATAAAATTTAGGTTCCCAATTTAATAAAATGCCTTTGGAATCACTCAAATTGGAGTTAAAACCATCCCGAACGAATTGATCAAAGTTCAGGTTAACCGACGTTGGAAAGAGTACACCGGAGGGGCTTTACCAGTCCCGGGGCTTCCCATGGTTTTTGGGGCCTCTGAGAACCTTGGGCAACTCAAAATTTTCATTTAAAAAGCCCTCCTAGGTGTTTGTCCAAAATTACACTTATTTACGAAAATGCCACTGGCCTTTCGGCAATTTTTTTGAATCGCTTCGACCCCAGTTTTTGGGCAACTCAAGGCTCAAATCCTCATTTTCTATTATTTAAAATTTTACTCAAATTTTATTTGACCTTGAATCACTCATCTCAAGGGACTTGCTTTTCAAATCGGTCCGTTCTAGTGATTGGACAATGTACTGGGCGTTACAGAATACCATAGTATTATTTTGGCCATTCATGAGATGAAGCACCTAGGATGTTTCTTTGATGATTCTAAAGTTAAAAGAGGTCTAGATATGAATTATAAAGATGAATGGAAGCATTAGTTAGCATCAAATTGTCTATATTTTGAAAAGCCAAAATCTAGGGTCACATATAAGGCATAGTTGAGCAATGTGTAGGAACGTAAGTTTTGGCTAGTATTTTATGGCTTAATTATGTTCTTTGAGAGCTAAATAAGTCATATATGAAGTTAAAGTAAAATTTAAAAGCCAAGAAGCTTAAATTAGTAAATGGAAGTTTAAGAACCTAATTATGCCTAAGTGGGAATGTGATCAAATAAAGGAGTTTTGGCAAGTGGAGTAGTCATTTTGAGCAACAAGGAAAATTTTAATTGACAAATTAGTTTACTAGCTAGTCAAGTGATAAGAACTTTGCCCATGGCAAGAAACTCCATAGAAATCTCAAGTTGGCATATTAATTTGCTAAAATAGAACCATTATAAGCAAGAAAGTGTAGATCTGCACTTGAAGGTCTTAAAGGTCGAATTATAAGTTGAAATTTGTCATGTGTTTAGAAGACACATAGAGCTTTAATCTGAGCAAAGTTGGTAATTTTTAGAGCTTAGTAGAATTTGTTTTGAATTTCCAAATCTAGCCCTGAAAAGCTATCAAAGCTAGATTTTATGCCCTATAGCAGATATGGTTTTTGAAGCATTTAAAGGGCCAAAGGAAATTATTTTGCCTTGAAATTTTTACAGTAGAAAATGCATGTTTAGAGATTTCTAACAAGTCAAAGTTTGCTAAATTTGGATGTCCCTAGCTTAAGTTATGATTTTTAAAATTTTAGGACTAATTATGGCCAAAATAAGCTTTAAGTGAGATTGAATAAAGAAGTGTGCCTTAAAGACCTTTAATTTATGTCTAGCACTTTATATTGATGATTTAAGACTAGTTAAACTATGATTGACCATAACCCTTGCCGAATTTGATGTTTTAGGCTAAGCTAATAGGACCACTCCACATAGAAGTGGTGGGACCAAATATAAAGCTAGTAAGATGATCAAGTTTGAGTAAGTCATTTTGGTACTGGGTCAAGTGTATTCCAAGTAGCTTACTCTTTCTTTTCCTTACATGCATAATTATATGCTCAAGCTTTGTATCGAATTATGTGTTTTGGTTGCTACTAGTAATATACTTTCATGTTGTCTTTAGTTGGTTATATTTCTATGATCACAATCTTGATGGCTTATGGCTAAGAGCAAAGGGGACATTGAGAATGGACGCAGTAGTTCACCTAAGGCCTAACAAAAAATGCCCAAACTAAGCTTAAGACAGTCATGGCCATGATACAATATGTGTAAAGTTATAAATAAATATGTTTCATGCCAACTCTATGTTTTATGTTGTATGCCATACATACTTATATTAACACGCTTAATTGTCATATGTGTGCATTTGGATGTGGATAGAGTACCGCTATTAAGATTGTCCCTAGAATCTCACCCCTTCTCTATTTTACCCCACTAATTAATACCAAGTACAAGATAAGCTAGATGCAAGGGCAAGCAAGGAGCTTATGGTCACAAGCTATGTGAAAATAGCTATATGTAATTAGTTTTATTCTATTATTTGAGGATCGTAAAAATATGTATATAAAGCCCTGAGTTTTTCTTTTTGTAATATTGTAATATGTGATGTTATGTTAAAATAAATATGTATGAAAAGTGACAAAATGAGTGATGCTTGTAAGTATTGAGTTGGGCTAATTGATAATTGAACCCTAAAATGCGAGATTAAAAGGCTAAGTGTAAGATATTTGCATATATGTCATGGATTGAGAAATTGGGCTATAAATGTGACTTTTTCATGGCCTAAAAATCTTAAATTTTAAGAGGAAGTTCTATTAGATTTTATTTAGAATTTATATGATTTTATTTTGTAGTTAGCAAGGATGTATTTAGAAGTTAAAATAAGCTTTTAAATTGAAAGTAAAGTCATGAGCTCAATTTAATGTCAATAAGTGAATAAAGGAGATGAGTTAAAATAAAGAAAATGTTTCCTCAAATTCTTTGCTATATAACCTTATAAATAGATAATTGACTATTATAAAAGTTTGATTGACTAGTAAAGACCTAGATAAGCTAAGGTGCTACAATTACCACTAGAATTTCATAATTTTTTGCTAACCACAAAGGAAAGAAATAAAGGTATAAAATAAAAAAAATGATAATAAAGGATTGACTTAATCCCAAATAATTTAGGATTAAATAGGTAAAAATAAGGGACAAATAAATGACAATAAGGTGTTAACTTAATCCCAAATAATCTAGGACTAAACCCCATAAAACTCGATAAGAAAATAAGGAATTAATGCCCATGGTATAGAGAGAAAATATAGTAATTACCAACATTTTTAACTTATCATTATTTATTAAATTAATATTAATTCTTAAAAATTCATAATAATTGAATTCCTAATTGGTCCCATAAAATTTTATTACATTCCTAATAAATTCTTCAACTTTCCTTATGGTTAAAATTCAAGAAAATCCCACATTTTCTTATGTAATTGTTAACTTAGTATTTTTTATTATTTATTTTACCTAATATTAATTTAATTAAGAGTTTAATTTTGGATATATTACATGGAAAACCAAGTTTATATCCCTTTTCCATGTGAAAATGAGGGGTGTATGGATGACGTGCGAATTATGAGAAGTGAGTGAAGTGTATTATGAAATGGAATGGGATGAATTGTGGTGTGAAATAATGGGTATCCAATATCCAAATGTTGTCACCAGGTTTCTAAGCATTGAATACTGACTTGACCTGATTCTCTTATGATCACCCTAAAAAGTTCACCAATTGAGTAATTGTAGTAAACAGCATACTTAAGTATTTAAGATTGAATCTTATGAGGAAAGTGTTTTCCATCATAATGGCTTTACACCTACAAGGTAAAGTCTAGCCTAATGACGGAGTTAGTTGATTCTAGTGGGCCAACTAATCTAGTCACTAGACACTATAGTGGTAAGGATTAGTCTAACCTAACCTATGAAAGGAGAAATCTAAAAGTTAAATAAAAAGACCTAGAATCATATTAGATTATCTTAGTTTACTAATATTCTTAACTTTTCACTGTTGTTGACTATATCTTATTGGCAACCCATATTGTTGATGTTTCTTTCAAACTCACCATCCTACCTAAGAACTAGTTTAGACATGTACGCTCCTCATGGACTTACATTGCCCTCACTATCTCTTAAGTGAATATGAAATTAGCCATAGGACTATTAGAATTTAACTTCTCTCAAATGCATCTCCTTAGCAACTTATATCACGACTAACTTTGGTTAGGTATAATGTTTTATGTACACCAAGTTGCTTCGTTAAATTAACCTATTTCTAGAGCATCTACTCCAACTGTCCTAAGCTATATTTATAGGTTAACCTATCTTTAAAGCATTTCTGCAAACATACATTTTGGCATTTTTATCGAACACCTAATGTTCTAATTAATGGTAACTAAGGTTTATATATAATTGACAATTTCAACTAACCTAATTAATCACTTTTAATCAGTTCATTTTGTCCAAATAATCATCTTATTACTCAATTCAAGGGCATAGGAATCAACATCATAATATTTTACCAATTCAATAAAGGTTAAATAATCATCAGCAACAATGAATCACCATTATAAATTAGGAAGAAATGATTTATAAAATAAGATAGAAATGAAATTAAGAGGAGAAAGTTGTAAAATACAAATAGAAACAAAAAATTCAGAGAAAAAGGAAAATATAGCATTAGATCCATCACAAGTATGAAATACAAACCAAAAGTAATCTATATTGACCTTGAAGATGAAGAGAAATCTCTAAAACTCCAAGGAAAAATTCTCTTCTCTTAAACTTAGCAATATCCTCTCTCTAAAAACTTTGAAATTCTAAAAGACTCTTTGAAGTTTCACTTTGGGAGCTATTTATAAATCTCATATTTGTAGCTCATTGCAACCAACAACTAACTTATCACGATAAGTAAATGGTATGTCTGAGAAGTTTGTTTACTTGTTGCCGCCAACGATTAACTCATTGTGATGACCAATGAAAGTGTTTTAGTGAAGCTTCTAGTTGTCACAACAAGTATAAGTCCTTATCCCGACCAACTATAGCAATGTCCACTTTCTTGAATAGTTACAATTGGTCCATGGACTCTAGTCTATTCACTCCCATTGCTTGATTTCTTTATTTACTTACATGTAAGTCTTACAAAACAAAGTGAAAATACTAAACGAGAAATTAATTAAACAAAAAATAATTAAAATGTAAGTAATAAATCCTAGTTACAAAATAATACTATGCCTTCTTAAATTCACAAATTTAGCCATAAAATTAAGGGGTTTTCAAGTAAAAACCTAATTGTAGAAAATATTGCAATTTAGTCCCAAAATTTGAAGAAAGAGTGATATTAAGCTTTAATCACATCCGATCATCAAGAAATCTAAAATTAAGTAAAGTTAGATGTAATTAAGCCTAAAAATAATGAAAAATCGTGATAAGTCCTATGAAAAACCCCTTAAAAATGTATCAAAATAGAACTTATTATAATACATTTAAGTTTTCATTTTTCTTTAGAGGGTAAATTATAGCTGAGAGAGTAAAAAAAGTTTGTGAGTGCAAAATTTATATATATGTAGGATTGATGTATTTGTATATGATGCATCCCATGTATATCAAGAAGAGTATTTGTTAAGGACGTAATCATTTGAAAAAAGAAAAGAAAAGAGAGAAAGAAAAGAAAAAGAAAGATTGATACTTGAGAAACCCCAAAGTAAAGGAAAGAAAAATGGATAGATCAAAATGATCTAAGTACAAGGGTATTTGAAGAAAAGATAAAAGGAAGAAAAAAAAAGAAAGGTTTATAGGAAATAAAAAGAAAGGAAAAGAGCTAAGTTTAAGAGAGTTTTTTCTTTTTTTTTCTTTTCTTTAAGTCTTTTGAACTTAATTGTATTCCCTTAGAAACTTTACTCATTATTTCCTTTATCCTTTTATTATGATAAGCCTTAACCATAAGCCAAATTACAATCTTTAAAGATTTGATGATTTATGAGTTATGCATAGCCTACATTGGTGGAGAGGAAATAGAAAAGCAAGTATATGAAGCTCCACGACTAAGGGTTAAAATGTAGTTCTTTTAGAGCATTGTCTATTTTAACTTATGTATTTATATTGTTGTATGGCTACATACACACACATCAAAAGTAGGAAAGAAGCTCTTTATTATGTTTTAGACTTTGACTCTATTTTGCATAGCCTATGTAACAACCTAAACTACTAATTACATTAATTGGTCATAACTAACTCTTAATCTCTTTTGCTTGAGTTAAACATTATTAATACTTTGCTAGAAGTGGAAGTACAGAGGAAATTTGAACTTTGTTGTTCTTGGGAATCATTATTTAGAAAACAAGGTAATTTAAGCCCATAAGGAATTTAAGTTGTCAAATAAGTCCTTTGATTCATGTTACCATTGATTCTACATTCATAAAAGCCCCTTATAATTGTCCCTAAGTCATTACATACCATTTACATCATAAAAACTAAGTTATAGGGGCTAAGAATAAGAGTTTGATAATTTAGACCATGACTTAAACATCTTTGTCGTAGCTAAGTTAGCTACTAGAACTTAAAAACAAGTTATTAGACCTACACCACAACTTGACTGACCACTAAGGCTTAAAAACTAAAATACCCATCCTTCACCATGGCCACACCTTTCCATGTTGTAGCGTAGTTACTCTCAAGAACTCGCTGTTCCCAAAAACTCAAGCCTTGCCATGACTTAAACCATTCACACTGCGATGAGGTTCCTATTTGGAACTCCAAGGGAAAATTTTCTTGAGTCTTGCTGCGGTGAGCCTACATGGTGTTGTGGTGAGAGACTTTACTAGAACTTTACCACGCATTTCTTCTAACTCTTACTGTGGCGAGCTCCTCTTATGCCATAGCAAGATTAGCCTCAGGATGACTCTTAGCCACAATTTCAATCCCCTTTAATTCTATTCTCTCATTCTCACACTCTCTGACCATTTACTTTCAACACTAAATGAATTCTAAGGCCTCTATAACTAACATACATGGTTTTATAAGCCTCTTCACTCCTAAATACCATAATTCAATAATCCTCATTATTCAAAGGCTTAAGGGAATCATGACAATTTATTACTATTATATATCAGCACATTATGATAGCATTAGGTACTCAAGTTACTAACAACATCATTTAAATACATGCATATTCCCACAAAGTTTCCACACGACCCTTTTCTAGATAATCATTTATTGCATAATATAATTACACTCTTAAGTAAATGAGTAATGGTTCTTTATTAGCAATAATTCATATCAAATCATCCTTAGGTACAAGTATCAAATTTCAAGTGATATAAGGTTTAACTTCCTATTAGCTATATCATTGAATTATAAAACATCATAATACCTACACTTGACAATATGAGTGCATGATGATGCTATACAAAATGAATCACAAAAATTTACATCTACACTAAGTCAAAATGGTCCAAGTGTAGAAGTTCCGCACATGGCCTCAAATTATGGGTGCTTTTCTACTTATTTCCCCTTTCCCTTATCTGAAAAACTTTTACTTGAAATTGTTAGCTTATAAAATGGGGTGAGATGCGAATCTTAGTAACCAATAGATAATTCCAAACATATGTACAATTTAATAAGCATAAATGTGACAACCCTACCTTGTTACCATTGTAGTTATGATTAAATATACGTTTAATAGTTAATGATCAAGGTTTGAGGTCATTATATTTTACCACATTAGGAGAATATGAGAAAATTTGAACCTTGATGTTAGGGTCATCACCATACCACCACAACAAAACAAAATTTGCATAAAAGAAATCCTGCTACCATAAGGGGTTCATGATTCAACCGTTCATCAGTTTTAATACACAATAACCTCTCACAAGTGTTCCTATATTATTTCCTACCATTACCGTTGAAGAAATTGAGGTTTCCTAGGCTAAAGGTAGGGGTTTAGGGACTTGTGCCGCAACCTATACCTTCCTCGTCGCAGCCAAGTGGCTCTCTGGAATCACTGGACAAATTTCACAAATTGCCGCGGTGAGTTGGACCTTCACCACGGCCAACCTATGCGGTGCCGCGGCGGAAATGCCTCCTGGATCTACTGCTCTCCACCCTCTCACGCCTCGGCGCAATATATTTGCGCTGTGGCGAGTTTTGCTACTGGGTAACTTTTAATTAATTTCTTTGACTCATGCCGCGGCAGGATATAATGCGCCGCAGCGAGTTTTTGTTCTATTACCCTCCTCGGTGATTTTTTCCACTTTGCGCCGCAGCGAGATTTATTAGGCCGCAGCACTCCTTGCCACTGTCACTCCCCAGGTCAGCTTTCCACCCTTGTGCTGCGACGGGATTGGTTATGCCGCAAAGCCCTTCTGCTCTGTCTCTCATTTAGCCGCGGCGAAGCCTTCTTAGCCACGGCAAAACTCCCTTCTATGACTACATTACTCAAAATTCGCCCCCTACACTCCAAATCTCATCTTAGAAACACTCCAGGTCCACCTTCCTTTATTTTATGTGATTCTAATGGTGTTTATCTACCCTATTTACCCATCAATCCATCGATTACCATTGCAAAACTTAAATACTACTTCCTACTTGCCCAACTAGCTCATATAAGCAAATTCATGAATATATAACAACAAGAACACATACATTAGTAGCAATTGACATCCCATGCACATTCCATAGAGATTCCATTGAACAATAACTTATGTCCATATCCAATGCATCATATTACTAAAATTTTCATATGGTAATCCATATCACAATTTCAACAAAACCACATATATGATACTATAAGTTCATATATTAATATTCAACTATAATGAGACTTAAATCCTTAACGGTTACATTTCAATCAAACAAAATATGAACGCCTACACTTGGCAACATGATTACATGATGATGCTATGTAAACTAATAACAAAATTGCATCTACCCTATTCTACTCAGACTAAGTGTAGCTCCTCACACTCGGCCTCAGCTCATAGATGTTCATCCACTTGCTTACCCTTATCCTTACTCGAGGAACCTTCACCTGAAATATTAATCCTATAAAATAGGGTGAGATAGAAATCTCAGTAACTAAGGCAATTCCATCATATATCCAGTTTAATTAGCATATAAGCATGAATCAAAATCAATATCAGAATCATATCCATCATATCAACAAATGAATCAATTAAGCTATCATGATTACTATCCCATACTAGCAGTCATATTATCACATGTTAAAGGCCATTAACACCGAGAGAAGCCCATCCACGGCACCTACTCCCTATTGAGCACAACCGGGGCTCAATGCATCTGGGGTTTGATCATAACTCGGTGCTCGATCGAAGCACATGCACGGGTGGCAGCCGTACCACAGCTCCACCATGGACTCATAAGGTCCAATCACCATTCAACAGATAGCCAACCAATTCATTCAATATTTCAAATCATTCATATACAGCAACATATGAAATTAAATCAGATATATACATGGAATTAATATAAACCTGATTACCTTACTTGTAGACAAATTGCAACAGCCACCACAAATCCCAAATTCGGATTAGAGTGTCCTTCACCAGAAAACTCAATATTCCACCTAAAATCCTAAGCAAATTCGTACAGAATCAATACCCATTTTATAAATCAGCTATAGGGGTCTCAAATTAACAAATGAAGCATCAAAATGGAGGGTTTAAACTCACCCAATGTCAGCCCTAACCTCAACCTATGAATTTCACCAGAAAAATCCCCAAACACTCACATTTCAGATTTTGGGTAGGATGAGAATGCTCCAAATGAAAAACTAATCAGGCGAAATTAAAGAGAAAGATAAGGGGATTAAGTTGTATAACTATTACCTTGGCTAAATCTTGCTCTAAATGTGAGAAAATGCAAAATTCTTGCCCCCAACCCTAGCTTCCTTCTCCACCTCCGAATTTTGCTTCTTGAGTTTTATGTTTCAGCAAGTATGAGGAAGAGGCTAATGTATTAGGGTTTTAGTTGGGTTTAAGTTGGGTCAAAAAAGGGTCATAGGCTGCTCCAAGGTTCAACTTCATTTGGGCTTTAGATTTTAGCTTATTGGGCCAGTTTTAAAGTGTTGGGCTGCAGAATTTTGTTGGGCCAGTCTTATACATTGGGTTGCTAAAGTTTAATTAAGTTTGGGCCAAGTTTGAAGAGCTCAAGAATGTGGGTCTACACAAGGGTTATTGGGCCACTTAGAAGAGTCTATACAAGGTGGATTTTGGGCCTCCATCACACTAAATTGGGTTGGGTCTACACCTAACTCATTGGGCCTCCATTAGCCTCTTATCATGATCTATTAATTTAAGCCTAGATAGAATTTCTATCACAATTAAATCTCAAACCCATATTAATTATTCCTAATTAATCTAATCCATGATTAACACCTTAATTAATTATGGGGTGTTACAATAAATACATTTTAATTAGATAAACATCATAATCATCTATCATATCAGTAAATAAACTAGTTGAGCTACTAGTGATTATTATCCTATACTAGCAATCACATATATCATGCTAATGGCCAACAACACAAGAAAAGGCCCATCCACAGTGCCAACTTCCTATTAAGCATAACTTGGGCTCAGTGCATTTATGAGTCTGATCACAACTCGATGTCTGATTGAAGCACAATGCGTGAGTGGCAACAACACCATAACTCCACCAAAGACATGCTCACGGTCCACACCAACAATCAAGTAGCTAATCAATCATTTAGCAGAGCATATTTATATAGCAAATTCAAACCCTGGTTACCTCACTTAGTTGAGTCAACTTCTAAAGTTAAAGATGAATTCCCACACTTTAATGGTCATAGATAAAATCAAAGCATGTTCTTAGATACTAATTACAACATAAATTAGGCACCATAGAACCTAATTGTAACACCATCATTTCTAACTCATACCCATCATCCCTTACATGCTCATGTGAGATATAGTAAGAATAAAGTGAGAACCTCCATTAGATTCATACACTTTCTTGCATTACGTCATGGCTAAAAATTCATTTCAATGTCACATGGACCGTGTGAGCTCATGATATACATCCTCATATTTAATTGCATCATTACAACTCATTTCAATCCCAAAAATATGCTTTCAACCCATGGAAACCAAAAAGAGACATGGGACCTGAATATGTATTCTCGGCCAGACTTGGCCCCATTTCTGGGCAAAGTTTGAAAAATCATAACTAAATTTAGAAAAATTAAAAGTATGTAATCTTTGTCATTATAGAAATCTTGGGATTTCTACTTCATGCTAAAAATATGTGCAAGTTATAACATCCCACACACAGGACGTTTAACATACAAAATGGTCTGGAGGTCGAACTGGGTTCTAATGCTGTCACAGTTTACTGATATGAACTTCAGAAATGTCCAATTAATTCCACAAAAATCCAATATGTGCAAATAATACCAATATAGAAATATGTGGATGTTAAATAGAGATAAAAAATATTTCTAGATCAGTTCATTAAGCCGAGCTCTCAGAAATTGATGGAATAGCACTTCTGGTCAGGCAAGATGACTGATACTGGGCAAAAACTTCAAAAATTCATATCTTTCTCTATAGACCTCAAAATGAGGTGCTTTCAGTTGCTAAAAGTCACTGTGAATGTCTAGTTTCTCTCTATAAAATTTCGTAGCCATTGGACCACATTTTTTGCTCGGATGACACAATTACACAACTGACCAAATGAACAGTGCTGGTGTAAATATGAAATTCTGATATCAACTTTGAAAAATCATAGAAAATTCCACAGACCTCCAAATGACCTGGCCTTTAGCTTCCCAAAAACCTCTAGGCAAGATCTAATCACATCCCAAATTTCAAGGTAAGAAGAGGTAATTTGGTCAGACTTTGACATAAGGGGGCAAAGTGTCAATTTCTCTTGTTAAAAGAGGGCTCCAAGGGTTCAAATTTGCTTCTCTTACTCCTAAGGCTCTATGAGCACATGGAAAAGTATCAACATAGGCTATAAAAAATGGCTCAAATGTCTAACAACCCAGATTCACTCTCCCACACCAAAACATACACCATGTACATAATGCCAAGATCTTGCTATTCATACTAAAAACTTGCTACATCATGCACTATAGTTCTAGTTCTCATACATATACAATAAGTACATCCATTTACAAGTATTCATAAGTGCACACCCCATGTACATCATTAGATTACATCTCTTATAACAAAGTGGTGATAACATGGCTATTTCACAAATCCTTTGCCAATTTCCTTAGCTTCAAGCTTGGTGGCTCCCATGTCTTTGTTCACTTGGTCCACCTAGCATGTTAGGATAGTGGAGAGGAGGGGATGAGATTCAAAGAATCCCAATAGCTCATCCCTCATTCAATCATACATATTATGTGTAAAGCAAGCTTGTCAAATGCATGTACGGAAAAGTAGAAGTCATGGACATTTTAAAAGCAACCTTGGCATGTGAATCAAGCATACAACATATTCAAGGGTTCACCAAGTGTTTGGATTGGCCTCACACTTCTTTTCATGGATTTTGGACTTGCCTCACCCACTCTTGAGCACTTTAGACTCAACCATACTCTTGGGAGTCCACATTACTTTTGGGAGACCCTTTACTTTGTCTCAACCAAGCTCGAGGGTTCTTGGCTCATCCTCACCCAAGGGAAGAGTTTTTGGCCTTTCCACACTCAAGCAAACTCATACAAACATCATGCATTCATTTAACATATAACATAGCATCAAGGATTATGACATGTAAAGGCATGCTAGCATACTTTTCATAACTTGAAAATACACATACAAACATTTTAAAATAAGCTAGACACACATCCATGCATGAGAGAAGGGGGAGAAAGCTACCTTATAGGCTAACACAAGCCTTCCCTTTTAATTTGTCTTCTCCCTTTTTGGTTCCACAATCACAACTAGATGGAGGTGTTTCTCTTGAGCCTAGACACACAAAGAATATGGAATTACTCTCTCATAACTCAACACTTATTCATAAGTTTAAGGGTTTCTTTATAGCAAACCCTACCAAGCATATAAGAAACTAGGGGTTCTTTCTCTCTCTATAAGTTCACCAACTATCCTTCTTCTCTTAAGCTCTCAAGAAAGGAAAGCAACGAAGTAAAGTTACATGAGTTCTAACCTCCTTCAAGAGTGGTTTTCCACTTTTCCTCTTCTGAACCAAGCCCAAAACATAGCTAATTCAAAAACCAAAAACCATAGAAAGAGAGGGCAAGGAGATAAGAATAAGATTCTAAGAAGAAAAGCTAGGAAAATCTCAAGTTATGCTTACCTTTTTCTTGTTCTCCTTCCTTCTCTAGGTGTCTCTCTCTCTCCTCTGCCCTTTTCTCTGCCTTGGATGAAGCCTAAGTCGGTTAAAAGGAGAAGGAATGAATTGGGGCGCTTTAAGAAGTCAAATTCTCTTTTTTCATGCTTTTCTGGATTAACCCTCACTATAGTGAAGAATAACCCTCGCTACGGCGAGCAACTCCCTGGTTTTTGTATGGGATGCCCGCACTCGCTATAGCTAGAAGTATTTTCGCTATAGCTAGAAGGCACTCTCGCTATAGCTAGACCATTTCTCGTTATAGCGAACTGGTATATTTGCTATAGCTAGGCCATTTCTCGTTATAGTTAGCAGACTTAGAAAATTTTTAGTCCTTCGAAAAATTTTTAGCTTTTTTTTTTCTGGTTGTTACACTAATCATTATAAGCTACTTAGGAATCACTTACCCAGCTACTAAGGAGCTTTAAATTTGGATTTAATCTTCCCCATACTAGAAACCACAATATGTCACTCGGAATCTTGATATTTTTATGCAAAATCAGAACCCATTGTACAGGTCAGCTATCGGGGCCATTATTTAATAGAAAATGCATCAAGATGAGGACATAATACTTACCTAATAATCTCACTAGCCTTAAGCTCCAAAAATCCACAAGAAATCACCAAAAGAGCAAGTTTAAGATTTGGGTGATGGAGAAAATTGACTAAACCAGAAACTATTCAAACCAAAATGTATAGAAGAATGAGATGGACAAGTTTCATATAACTCACCTTGGCTAAATCCTCTTTCTAGAAGTGAGAAATAGTGGAAGAATGTAGAAAACCCTAGCTCCTCTCTTACTATGTCAAAGTGAAGCTCTTCCTTGGCTGAATAATGAGTTGGTCTATAGAATAGGGAATAAAAGACTGAATATGTTAGGGTTTTAGATGGGTTTGGGTTGACCTTAAAGCCCAAGATCTATTTAGGTTAAAAAATTTGCTAATTGAGCCATGGGTTTAAGGGTTTAATGGAGTTCGATTTACACAAGATTATAGTTGGGCCTTTAAGAAATGAAATTATACCTTTTTATAAATAGGAGTGGGCTTCCCTACTTGGCTTATGGAATAATTGAATTGATCATAAAGCCCAATCAAATGTCCATCTTCCCTCAATTAATTTCACTAATTAAATCTATAACTATAATTAATATATCTTCACCCAACAATGACAAAAAATGATTATTATCTTGAAATGTCTAAAATAAATCCATTTCTTTAGAAATCCTTATTTCCTTAATCTTCTTAAATCCCCCATGTTAATCCCTTAATTTATCATGATCATTCTTAATTAATTTTTAGGTGTTACAACTTATGTTTCTTAGTTATCATTATGCTATCTACAATTCCTAAGAGTTGTGACTAATAAATAAATGGCTAGGAAACTCGTATAGGGAAGTTCTTTATTTTTGAAAATTGTATTTGGGCTTTGCTTAGGGACAAGTAAAGATTCAAGTGCAGGGTTGTAATATTCCCAAAATTAGACCCTTAATTAAATTAATATAAGGTGAGTTAAATACTAAAAAATATATAATCAATAATTACATGAGATAATGCGAGATTTTTTGAGTTTTAGATGTAAGAAAAATTAAGGAATTTATTGGAAGTGCCACTAAATTTTATGGGATCAATTAGGGATTTAACAGAAATTATTAGAACTTATTAAAAACTATTAAGTAATAAGTTATTAAAATAATTAATATTAGGGGAAGAAATTTCATTAAATTCCTTAGACCTTTAGTACTTTAAAAATATAAGAAAATTATTTAGGAAGTAAAATTTATTTAGGTAAAATTTGTAAGTCAAAACAGAATTAATAAAAGTATAGGGATCAAAGCATAATATTAGTTGGGACCAAATTACATTCTTTATATCTCAAGCACTAAGGAAAAGCTCTCATGGCCAAAAATTCGACATGTTAAGGGGGTACCTTAGAATTATGATAGAGGTTATAACTATTCCTATTGTAGCTTGAACTATAATCTTGCAACTAAGTCATAGTTAATTAAGATAAAACCTAGTTAAATATCTCTTAAAAGTCTAACAAGGATTTAGTTAAAAGTTAACTCTAATGATAAATAATTTGACTGGAACCAACATATAGTCAACTATGAGTGAATGTAGTTAACTATAACTTGAATTAGTCTTAACTATGTAGTTAAGTTATATTATGGGATCAATTAGGGATTTAACAGAAATTATTAGAACTTATTAAAAACTATTAAGTAATAAGTTATTAAAATAATTAATATTAGGGGAAGAAATTTCATTAAATTCCTTAGACCTTTAGTACTTTAAAAATATAAGAAAATTATTTAGGAAGTAAAATTTATTTAGGTAAAATTTGTAAGTCAAAACAGAATTAATAAAAGTATAGGGATCAAAGCATAATATTAGTTGGGATCAAATTACATTCTTTATATCTCAAGCACTAAGGAAAAGCTCTCATGGCCAAAAATTCGACATGTTAAGGGGGTACCTTAGAATTATGATAGAGGTTATAACTATTCCTATTGTAGCTTGAACTATAATCTTGCAACTAAGTCATAGTTAATTAAGATAAAACCTAGTTAAATATCTCTTAAAAGTCTAACAAGGATTTAGTTAAAAGTTAACTCTAATGATAAATAATTTGACTGGAACCAACATATAGTCAACTATGAGTGAATGTAGTTAACTATAACTTGAATTAGTCTTAACTATATAGTTAAGTTATATTATGGGATCAATTAGGGATTTAACAGAAATTATTAGAACTTATTAAAAACTATTAAGTAATAAGTTATTAAAATAATTAATATTAGGGGAAGAAATTTCATTAAATTCCTTAGACCTTTAGTACTTTAAAAATATAAGAAAATTATTTAGGAAGTAAAATTTATTTAGGTAAAATTTGTAAGTCAAAACAGAATTAATAAAAGTATAGGGATCAAAGCATAATATTAGTTGGGACCAAATTACATTCTTTATATCTCAAGCACTAAGGAAAAGCTCTCATGGCCAAAAATTCGACATGTTAAGGGGGTACCTTAGAATTATGATAGAGGTTATAACTATTCCTATTGTAGCTTGAACTATAATCTTGCAACTAAGTCATAGTTAATTAAGATAAAACCTAGTTAAATATCTCTTAAAAGTCTAACAAGGATTTAGTTAAAAGTTAACTCTAATGATAAATAATTTGACTGGAACCAACATATAGTCAACTATGAGTGAATGTAGTTAACTATAACTTGAATTAGTCTTAACTATGTAGTTAAGTTCTAATTAATTCCAATGCAAAATGGTTAACTAGATCCTTAGGCAACCATAAAAAAGAGGAATTGGATAATCCAAATGGACTTCAAAATTTCTAGGATCTTAAGGACTTCTAAGATACATAAAAGTACTTTTAGATTGGCTTGAATATGTAACAATATGGAATAAGGATATAGTATTTTATGTTTCTAGACAGCTTAAACCTTATGAAAAGAACTATTCCACTACAAATCAAAAGTCAGCAGTTGAAATAAATAGCTTAAATTTAGGCAACACTAATTGTATAACAATGATTTTGAGGTATTTAAGGGCCTTAAGAATCTAACTTACTTAAGAATTGAAAAAGAGGATAGAAGGAACTAAGGAGGAATACAATTTTGGTTAATATCCATAATAGGAAGCCTTTGCAAATCTCAAAGGATGATGATTTAGGAAGTTAAGTGCTGGAATTTCTTTGATCAACATACCCATAGTATAATCAAGGATGAAGTGTAATTTGAGAAAAGTGTGAGATTTAGAACAATTCTTGCAAACACAACTAGGATTTTAAAACTATAGTAAACCTTAAAAATTTCTTGAACAATTGTAACATCCCTAAAATTAGATGGTTAATTAAGTTAATATAAGATGAGTTAAACAATAGAAAAAATGTAGTCAATAGTTATATGAGATAATGTGGGATTCTCTTAGTTTTAGGTACAAGGAAAATTAAGGGATTTATCATAAGTGCCACTAAATTTTGTGGGATCAATTAAGAATTTAATAAGAATTATTAGAAATTATTCAATAATAGGTTATTAAAATAATTAATATTAAAGGAAGGACTTTTTGCAAATTTTTTGGACCTTTAGAACCCTAAAATTAAAGGAAAATTATTTATGAAATAAAAATATTTAGGTAAAATTTAAGGGTCAAAACATAATTAATAAAAGTCTAAGGATCAAAGTGTAATATTAGTTTGGACCAAATTATAATTTTTCCTAAGGTCAAAATATAATTTTTTTCTTGAAATTGAAAATGATGGAATTAGAAAGAGATATTTATATGAAAATGATTGCATCAATGATCAAATGAACTTTCATAATTGGAACTCCCAATAAATCAGAGCCTAGAATGAGATATGTTAGGTCAAAGTATATCAAGGAGAGTCAAGAGTACCCTTTAAATGTAGGAGAATAAGAGAAAATGTGGGGAGAAAGAAAGTTTCCAAAGTAAGCCAACCATTCCTTGATCCACTTTAATTGAATAAAGCTTCCCCAAGAAGCATCAAAGAGAGAGAGAAAGAGAATGAGACTTCACGAAAGGAGAGACTAGTTGATAGAAAGAGAAAGAAAATGAGAGAGACTTTACTAAAGTAGCTAGTTGACCTCCATTCCTTATAAATGAAACCCCTCCCCCCAACCCTTTTGCTCTTTTATCTAAGCACCACTCACACATGCTCACGTCAAAATATAGTAAGAGAAAGCTTTAGGGGAGAGTGAGAGTGAAAGAGCATGAAGGAAATAAAGAAATTGTGAAGTTACAAAGGAAGAGAGGAAGGAGAAACCAAAGGAGAAGAAGAATTTGGAAAGAAACTTGAGGAAAGAACTCCCTTTGCTTTTGTATATAGATAGCTTCACCCTTTCTTTTCATCTCTTCTCCTTCATCCTTTTCTTCTTTGTGAATAACATATTTTGTTCGAATATTTGCCAAAAATAAAAAAAGGACTGAAAAAAAATTAAACCAATTTCAGTATTATTTTAAACTAAAAAATAACTAAAAATATATAAAAAAGGAAGCCATTAATCAATTTTGATTCATATTAATTTTAGAACACCAATTTAAAAAAATATTAAAAAATAAAAATAAAAAAGATTATAAGAAATTTTAAAATGGAAAAAGAAAGAAATTTTTTTAAGGAAAAGATTTCACAAGAAAAGACAAACAAATATAAAAATAGAAACTCATTAAAATCATAATCATAATTAATTTTCTTTGAGCTCTAAAAGAAAGAAAAAAAGAGAAATAAAAATAAATAAAAGAAGAAGAAGAAGAAGAAGAAGAAGAAGAAGAAGAATTTTTTTAAAAAAAGAAGAATAATAAAATAAAAGAAAATATATTCTAAATGATCTAATTCCTTCAGCCTAATTAACCTAAAAGCCTGTAATTCCAAAAATAACAATCACAAAATAATAATAATAATAACAACAACAACAACAACACAAAAACAAAACAAAACAAAACAAAAGTCATTAGAGTCATAAAAAGGAGATCATTAGAATTATAATCAATTTTAATTTAATTTTAGCAAAAAAAAGAGAAAAAGAGATTTTGAATAATAATAACAATAAAATAAAAGGGAAAAGATTAAAAATTAAAATAATAAAGGAACAATAAGTGATTCTTGAGTGGTTTTTAATGCGATGAATGGATGAGTAGTTGATTTCTATAATGGATGATGATTTGAAAAATTATTTTAGCAATTTAGGACCTTTAAAATGTTGAAAATTTATCTTGGCTTCTAAGAATTTGACACAACTAAGTGAGGTAGCCAGGAGTTTATTTCCATTCCTTTCATATGTACAATAGAATCTTATATTTGTTGTACGTATATGTTTTTCTATGCTAAATGGTTGGTTGACTACTTGATTGTTATTTTGGACTGTGAGTGTGTCCTTAATAAAGCTATGATTATGCTGCCACCCGTGTATTGTGCTACGATCGGGTATCGAGTTATGATTAGACTTAATGAATGTACTGAGTCGTGAGTGTGCTCGGTGGGGAGTTGGCATTGTAGATGGGCCTTTTTCTCTGTTTTTAGCCATTAACATATTGTATGTGATTGCTAGTATGTGATAGTAGTCATTGGTAATCCAACTAGTTCATTTGCTGAGTATATTAATGCTTTTAGTATTTTCCTGTATAACATGCATTTATGTTGATTAATTTATACATATGTATGAAATTTCTCCTTTCATTACTGAGATCATAGCTTACCCTCATTTCATGGGCTAACAATTTCATATGAAGGTTTATCGGCTAAAGAAAAAAGGAAGCAAGTGGATGAACATTCCTAGGGTTAGGCCTTGTGTGGTACTCCTGCACTTGGATGCTTTTGATTATGTATAGATGCTAATTTTTGCCTAACTTAGCTTGTATAGCATTATGATGCATTCATTCTTAGCAAGTGTAGATACTTTGATGTTTTATACTAAGGATTTAGCCCTTAAAAGACTAGGTTCTAATTTATATGGCTTTCAATGTAACTACAAACAATCAAGCACATAGGAAATGATATGTATGTATGGAACTTGCCTTATCAATCTAATGAACATAGTTATGACATCAATAGTATGTTTGGCCTTAATTCTATTATATGCATTTTCAACTATCATGTATGCTTTATAAGTAAATTGGGGATGCGCTATAGCCATATTTTGTATTTGAGATTGTTCTAAAGTTTTAAGGAGTTGGATATGTTCATTTGATCTATTGAAACTTGTTCAAAGTGGTCTAAGATTAATTAGTAGGAAATAGTATATTTTGAGGTTAGCACTTATAGATTCATGTACACTTTTGCTAATACAATGATGAAATGTTGATGCATGGTAAAGTTCAATTAATCTAATTAATCCTTAAGTCCCTAAGTGATAAAGGTTAGAATAGGGGGTAGATAGGAGATTATATATCATTAAAGTAAGGTATTTCAGCCATAAAAGGGCCCTAAAACTTCATTAGAGGGAGTACCAAATGGTTGAGGGCAAATATTTAAGAATTTAGGAGGTAAACTGAGTCATAGCCAAAACTACTTAAGTTGCAACCAAAGTTCATATAGAACCAATGAGCACCGCAATGTGGGGTGATTTGCTGCAATGTGAGTTAAATATTTTAGCTCATGAGTCTTACAAAACTAATCCATGCTACAATGCAACATCTTTCACCACAGCACTAGTTATGAATTTCTCCTAGTAAGGTTATAGTATGTAAACTTGTTGCAATGCTTAGTAGCCTCACCACAATGAGATTCAAGAAATTTTGAATAGTGAGGCCCAAGGAAAACCTTATCGTGGTGTGGGTAGCTTGAGTCATGGTGAGGATCAGGATTTGGTATGGATTTGTTCCAGAAGCAAGCTAAGTTGCGATGTGGGTGTTTTAAGTCACAGTGTAAGCACATCTTAATACTTTTAGAGGTTTCAATAGCCAAATTGGCCATGACAAAGTCTTTCTAAGTTGCAACCTAAGTCTCCAAAACCCCATTTTAGCTTCTAAATCCTAGTTTTATCTATATTAATGATAAGTAATGACTTTCAAAATAACATATAGGAATTTTGTGCTCCTAGATCCATTAGCAAATGGATTGAAAGTCCTAAATGAGAAATTAAACTTTTCTATAATCTTCTAGCTTATATGAATAATGATCATCAATTATTAAAAGATTCAAATTTCCCCATACTTTCATCCATTAGTAAACTAATATTTACTTTAGACTTTAAGTATTAATTATCAATATATGATTATACTTAATTAGTATTATTAAGAGTTAGAGTTGTTACAGCATGCATTTGTTCTCTAAAAGTATGCCAAAAAGAAGTAAAATAAAATAAAATAAACTAATAATAAAATGGTGTATAATTTCAGATGTGCTACTTTTAATGGCTAGTCCAATTATATTGGCATTAAACTTGAAATGACTCTTTTTCCCCTAAAATCTTTACCCTTCTGAGGTAATATGTTTCCAAAAAAAAAGAAGATTTTCATGATTTTTGTTTTAAAAAAGGGGAAATAAAATATTCATAATTTTGCATATGAAAAGATATGCATTTGCTAGTTCACCATCAAATGAATATCACGTCTTGGTTAAAGATTTGAATTAGTTTTTCCTTTAGGGTATCAACATATTTCTTTTATAAAGCACTTCAAGGAAAAATACAAAGATTTCCCTATACCAAGACATCATTCCCAATGGTGTACAATGATGTGTATGACTAAAGTAATCATGACTACATCTGATAAGTTAGTGGATCATTAGATTGGCCTATTTTTATCAAATATTATCCAAGTTAAAGTTCTAAGCATTAATAATGTAAGGATTGTTCCTTCTTAAGTTGATCAATAAATTATAACTTTCTATGGGTCAATAAGCTCCTAAAGAAATGTAGGAAATATTAACTAATGCTAATAATCCACTAATTAATTAGAAAAGATAATTTTAGGTAATATCTATAAGGATAGTAAGTTTTGGCATAATGTTGCTGGTTTGATTCTAAAATAAATAAGGATTAAGTTGATTGCAAGAGTTAAGCTAGTTAAGAGTTTAACTTGAGTTGTTTGCAAAGAATTGAAATTTTTGGCAAGTCAATTTTGTTAACTTCATTTTTTATTATGAAACAATAAGATTCTAGAGGAAAGTAGAGGATCTAAAAATGACCCTACAAATTATCAAAAGAAACATATATTAGCTAGACTTTCTCATTTCACTCATGAATGGCCAAGATGAGAAACTGAGGTACAGGGACAAGAGGTCAAGGTGTATTGATTAGGCAAAAGGAAGTTGTCAAAGGTTTTGTTAAATATTATTTATCATCTTTTAACCTTTCATACCACCATATTCTTAAGCTTATTATTGCATACCAATCATCATCCTCTCTAATCTAAAGAAACTCAAGCCATTCATTTCAAAACTCGTTAACATTTATCAAACTTAACCATCTTGAGAACTATAAACCACCTCAATTAAGACACTTATCATTTGCCTAACTCACACATAACCTACTCTAATGAAGGTATGATGCTTTTTTGACTAACCTTTAACCTCTATTCCTAAATAGTATCGACAAAAATAAGAGTTGTGAGCTTAATCTTAAGGCAATAGTGCAAATAAAAAGTTACAACCTATTCATAAACAAGGTGCAGAATGATGTAAGAAAGAACATCTCAACTCCAAATGTCACAGTTAAGCTTAATAGGAATTTCATAGTGATTGAAACTATAAAGAAATTCCATATTATATATTAATTAGATAATGCTTATTTGGTCTATACCCTTCTGTCTTGCTAATGTCCAAGGCTAACGAAAAGTTGATTCTATCATTGGATGTTATTTTATTTAAGTTTATCAATACAATGGTAATGTGTTTCCATTTCACCCTTTTTGCATCCTTCTATGTTTTCAATTATGTTGACATAAGTTCTCTCCTTGAACATCTTTCCTAAGATTCAATAATAACCAAAAACCCATAAAAAAATAATGTCTAGTGCTCCCTGTAAAAAGATTCTACTGATGTAAAGAAGGGTAAAATTTGAAACTAATGATATGTCCTAATTTCAATTCCAAAAAAAGAAAAAAAATGAAAGATATAAATGCATGTTCCATAAGCAAGCTATATTTAGGACACAAGGCATTCTTTACTTTCCCAAAGATAAAGGACTTACCTCTAGTCACTTTAATTAAGTTACGAGTAATGCTTATTTCTTTCACCCATAATTATTGAACATTTGGAATGGGCAGTATTTGATAAATTTTTATGTCGATAATTCAAATATTAAGAGAGAGTTAGGGCCTATTTGATTCTGTTTTAGTTTTAATGTTTTCAAAATAGATGTTTCTTAGAACAAATTTTGAAAATAAAAAAAATTAAAAAATCTGTTTAAATCATTATTTTGAAAAATCACTATTTTTTATTTTTTATTTAATTTTGCAGAACAAAAGTCACAAAACATCTAAAAAATATTCTGATTTTGTTGTTTCCAAAAACATAATATTATTTTTTTTGTTTTACAAAACACTTAATTAAAAATATATTATCAAATAAGTTTTTTTGTTTTTTATTCTTAAAAACAGAAAACTGTTCTGGAAACAGGAAATCAAACAGGCCCTTAAGTTCATTCAATTGTCTAAACACTACTTAATCATTGCTAACCACTATAAGCCTTTTAAATTCTTTAAATATCTTAACATGGATCAAACTTGGTAAGCAATGAGAATTTTACATAAAGAAAAGTAATCTTGGTAATATAGTAGATTCCTTTAAAGATAAAAATGAAAAAAAAATGTCTAAGAAACATCGTTGAAGGAAGAAAAGGAAAAGTCATAAGAGAAAGAAATCCTCGAAGAGAAATCTCATACGAAATGAAATTTGAGAAAGCAAAAACTTCTAAAAGGGAGTTCCACATTAGCATGTAATCAAAGAGGAAAAATCCTTGGAAAGGAGGTTTAAGTTGAATAAGAAGTCAAAAGAGAAAAATTCTCCAATTGAGGATTAAACTAAATGTGAAGTAAAAAAGAAAAGGCTCTTCTAAAAGGAAATCTTAAGCTAAATGCCAAGAGCTAATAAGTCTTACCAAGATTGCACAATTACCAAAACAAAATTCTCATTGTGAAACTACATGAATGCTTGGGTCTTTACAGCCTTCTTTCATAAGCCATAGTTTTACCCATTAGACTACATTACAACCTTGAGATATTCTTTCTTCTTAAGTGAGTTTTAGGTATAAAATCTTGTTAAAGAGATAGGTAAAGAAGACTAATAGGAAACTCGATATGGGCATGTTAGTTTTTTATCTTGATATATTTTTATTTCATAAACCCATTTACCAAGGGCACATTATATGGATCAAAAGTCCTTGTTGAAATTTGACTTGTTTGAAAATAATTAGGGCAAATTTTCTTGTGAAGAATGATTTTTAAACCAAAATAATTGAAATTGGAGCAAGAAGTCTAATTCAGAGCAAAATCTTTATTTTGTTTCTTTCAAAAGGATTTCAAATTTCAAAAAGTAATTACTAATATATTCAATTTGTAAAAGTTATTGCCAATAATGAGAGGAATAAGTTCTAATGCGACTAATAAATTAAGGATGAAATATATTAGATATAGAAAGGTAGTAAAAGGTTTTCTATAAATTTTAGACTTTTATCTACATCTATAAGTAAGCCAAACTCATAAATGAACTCAAATAGATAAATAAAAAGCTACTAAACTGAGGTGTTATATTTTTTGTATCAGAGCAAAGGTTCAGACAGTCTAACTCTGGCTATGGCTTGGAGATGTGGAATATGTGCTATGCATTGACTTTTTTATGGAATTCAGGTGAGTATATCTATGGCATCCAAGTAATATGAAATTGATTAAGTATAGCTAGTTATCACACTTGTTAGTATCAAAGCAAAGGTTTAAGCAGTTTGGTTCTGGTTAAGGCTTAGAGATAAGGAATATGTATTAGGTGTTGGCTTTTCCATGAAATGCTAGGTGTATATTATGGCAAAGTTGCCTAGCATGTGTTAAAGCTTCCATTTGGCTCAAACAAGGAATTGTGAGAACTCAAAATGGAAGGCCAGTAAGGGTATAGCTTGTACACACTAGGCCAGCAGCTTTGTAGGTTATAATGACTTGCCTGTAACTACAACAGGTGATGATATAGTGGTAGAAGGGAGTGATCATGTAATTGTAAGAGAGATTAGGCCAGAGGGAAATCAAGAAAGCTATTTCCCTTTAGCCATAACACTTAGATAACTTAAAAAATTCAAAAGTTAATCCCTTAAGCTAAAACCCATAAACACCACTCCAAATAAACCTATCCAACCTCGACTCATCATCCAACCAATGAATAATTGAATTAAAAAGTATGGTTCCCTAACCTCTAATGGTGAGCTAAATACAAAGAAAGCTGAGGCTTAGATTATATAATTAGAAACATATTTAGGGTAATGAAGTGTACCTCAGAATAAGAGGCCTTGTTAGCCATATTCAAGCTAAAGAAAGAAGTGAATTATTATGGGTGAAGTAGAGAAGAGAAAGTCAAAGGCCACTAGAAAGAAAGAGACAAAAGATAAAGGAATAATAGGCCCAGTTTGTTTATAGAGAAGAGATAAGGGATAGAAGAGTAGTGGGCTTAGTATATAAGTCTAAAAAAGAGATGAAGATGTCTTATGACTGAGCCTAAGAGTTTTTAAGAAATAATATTAGCTCAAAATGAGGATGTTAGTGTAGAGGAGTAATAATGCTTGTAGAGATTGTAACATCATAATAACTTAACTCCAACTAATCTCTATCTAGGCTTGATTCCATATGATTTCCAAAGAACAAGTATAAACCGTGACATTTTCATGCGATAAAACGGGGTTCAAACGCTCATAATTTGCCCCGTAGGTCTCATGAACCTATCAATCATATACTCCACTCAAAATCCATTTATACAACTCATACATAGCATCAAACAACCCATAAACCACGGATATGAAGCCAAAAACCAAGAAAATGTAATTTCTTAAATGGGCCCAAAAGTTAGATTTTTGGCTCTAATTTTAGCAAATCATAACTAATTCTAGAAAAATAGGAATCAAGAAAAACATAGCTCTCTAGAAATCTCTAAGTGTTACCTTTACAGTAAAAATACTTCCCAACCATAATCTCAGCATTTGGACAATGTTTGACATAGAAAAAGAGATAGAGGTCCGGCTATCCCTGGTACTGATGTAGCTTACTGTCATGAACTTCAAAAATTCATAACTAATTCCCAAAAAATCCAATCTGGACAAAACATACCAATTTGGAAAGTTACAGATGTTAACTAGAGGAAAAAAATAAGTTCAGACCATTTTAGTAGCCCTTGGACCTCGAAAACTAATGGAACAGTAACGAAGGTCAGATGGCTTACCTGATACTAACACAGAAACTCAGAAAGTTCTTTCTCCCTTTATAGACCTCTGATTGAGGTGCTTCTAGTTAGTATAGGTCACTGTGGATATCTAGTTTATACCCATAAATTTTCATGACAATCGGACACCATTTGGTCTATGAATGACACAGATTTATTTTCAGACCTAGTTGCATAGTACAATAACCAAAACCAAAAAATTCTCCAACTTCAACAATTCACCAAATATTCCTTAAGCCTCCAAATATTACCCACTTTAGCTTTCCAAGAAGCTCTTAATAGGCTCTAGAGGCATGCCAAATTTCATATCAAGAAGAGCTCATTTGGTTATACTTTGATAGAGCTCATAAATTTGGCAATTTTGACACCATAAAGGGTTCAAAATGGGGGTAAATAGTCCCCTACATGCCCTAGCACCCCTTAGACAAGTTTTAAAGCATAAATATAGTATATATGAATTGCCCAAGTGATTCAAATCATCATGCATTTCAAATTCACTATGCTACGGGTCAAAATACACTATTACATACCATCTACAAAAGGGCCCAATTCTACATTTTCATTGCTTTGGCTCTCTACATAGTTCATACATCATTTATACATACTTTTACACTTGCTCAAATATTTACATCTCAAAAAGAATATGGATACATAAGCACTTTAGCTTTCCTATACATCAACTATGTGTGAGTGTGCAAAAGTGGCAATACAAAGGCCTTCTATGCCTCATAGCCTCCACTCTTAGGTTCTTGAGCTCCACCTAGACCATATGAGATGGGAGAGGGAAGGGGGTGAGATTTAGGGAATCTCAATAGCTCATACACTCATTCAAGGAAGCAATCAAGATATATAAATAAGTCAAAGCATGCAAACCATTCACAATTACACAACATATGCTTTTCATCCTATGATTTCATATCAATGCCAAGAATAAGCTCTAGGAACTTTTGGTCTAGCCTCACCTAAGTTTTTGGGACTTTCAGATTGGCCTCACCCTTGGTTTAAGGACTTTTAGCTCCACCTCACCCATCTCAAGGGACTTTCGGCACCACCTCACTCGAGCAATTTTCACAACTCAAAACATAAACATATTGGTACTAATGCATCAAGGCAATATCAAATGGTATGTCTCACAATACAAGCATATGCACAAGCATACAATGACTATTACACATCTAAGAATGCAATAAGAAAGAGTGGAGAGCTACCTTATAATAAGCCAATACAAGCCTTCCCTTTCAATTTCTCTTCTCCTTTCTTGGTTTCACAATCACAACTAGATGGAGGTGCTTTTCTTGAGCCTAGGCACAACAAAGAGCATGAAATTACTCTCTCATAACTCAATAATTATTCACAAAGCTAGGGGGCTCTTCATACCCCATTACATATGTAAGAAACTAGGGATTCTCTCTTTAGAATTCCACTAACTCTCCTTCCTCTCTCAAGCTCTCAAGAAAGGAAAGCAAAGAAGAAGAAGTGAAGATACATGAGTTCTAGCCTTCTTCAAGAGTGGTTTTCCACTTTCCCTCTTCTGAACCAAGGCTAAAACATAACTAATTCAATAACCAAAACCATAGAAAGAGAGGGCAACGAGAGACTAACAAGATTCTAAGAAGAAAAGCTATGGAAATCTCAAGTTATGCTTACTTTTTTCTTGTTCTCCTTCCTTCTCTAGGTCTCTCTCTCTCTCCACAGCCATTTTCTCTCTTTTGGTCAAAGCTTAGGTCATTTAAAGGAGAAAGAATGGATCTGGATATTTTAAGAAGTCAAATTCTCTTTTTTCACGCTTTTCCGGACTAACCCTTGCTATAGCGAAGCATAACCCTCTCTACAGCGAGTACGTATTAGTCCCAGACCCCTGTTTTTGCTACAGCGCGCTACGGTAAGCAGCTTCCTAGTTTTTATATGGGATGCCTACACTCGCTATAGCTAGAAGCATTTTTGCTATAGCGAAAAGGCACTCTCACTATAGCTAGACCCTTTCTCGCTATAGCAAACAGGTACATTCATTATAGTTAGGCCATTTCTCGTTATAGCTAGTAGACTTAGAAAATTTTAGGATTTCGAAAAAATTTCAACTTCTTTTTTTTTCTTTTTTCGGTTGTTACAGAGATCACCCCTAAGACATTGAGTCCAACCTAGATTATTTTCCTATGAGATAGTAATGGATGGGCCAATAATGTGGGCCCAAGACATGCGAGATGTAATGTTCAATTTTCGTTAAATGATAGAAATGAACGCATTTTTAAAGCAAGTCCTTTGAAATAAATTAGTTAAGGTCCCAAAAAATTTGAGTAACATTCTAGACTCCTAAAAATGAGAATTTTAGCTTCAGATGGAAGAAAAAATGGAGCTAGAATAAAGAAACAAATTTTGACAAAAAACCTATGAAACGTAATGACATTTTTGTAATTTTGAGCAATTTTTGGAATTTACATAGGAGAGCTTTTTAAATGAAAGTTTTGAGTTCTCCAGGATTCTCAGAGGCCCTGAAAACCATAGGAAGCCCCGAGACAGTTAAACCACATTCGGTGGACGTTTTCTAACGTTGGTGTGCCTAAACTTTGACAAATTCATTCGGGAAGATTTTAGCTCTGATTTGAGTGATTCCAAAGGCATTTTATTTAATTGGGAACTTAAATTTTATAATGGAAAAGATGGTTCTAAAAAAGGAGCTAAAACAAAGGAGGAACGAAAATGCAAAGTACAAAAGGCAAAATTGAAATTTTTAAAAAAGTCATTTTTTCCTACCTATATATAGGTGGCGCCCCACTTTCCTCCCCATTTGGAATCAGAAAATTTTACATAATTTCAGAAGAGAGAGCTAGGGTTTTGGGTGCACCAAGGGAAGAAGAGAAGGAGAAGAAATTCATGTTTTTATGGTTATTTTTCATGCTTTTCTCCATCCACACCACCTCTCCTTCATTCTCCTTGATTTCCTTTGCTTAAATTGAAGTTTATAAATCTGTTTCAAGAGAGAAATTCAAGAGAAATTTCGGATTTTTGAAGAGAGGAGCTTGGAGAAAGCAAGATTCAAGCCAAATCAAGCAAGGAAACTAGGTAAAATTGTATCCTATGGTTAATATCTTCCATCACCCTTCTTCTCCATTTTGCCTAATCCTAGGAGCTATAAGAAGATCTGATTTTTAAGCTCAATCAAGCATGAATCTTAGGTATTTGATGGAGAAGAACAAGAATATGCAAAGAAAATAACAAAATAATCATTAGATTTCAAGATGCAAATTCTAGGGTTTTGTGTGCACCTTCCAAATTCTGATTTTGTGTGATGCTTCCTAGGTCTAATTAAAAGTTTAAATGAGTTCTTGAGACCGCTAAGATGCTCCCCATAAGCTTCCTCCTTCAAGAAAATAAAGAAATCTCCAAGGAGCCCAAAAACTCCCAATGTCTTAGCCAAAACAAGTTCTCCTAGTTATGGGGAGTTTAAAATTTTTCTAAGGCCATTCTTGAGTCATATTTGATGAATGAAAATGAGGGGAGGCATTGAAAAAAATTTAGAACTCATAGAAAGTGATTTAGTGATTTAGGTTCCATATTATAACCTAAAAAAGCACTATGATGTTAGACTCTTTGTTTTAATTGAGTGATAAGTCCAAGAGACTTAGATGGAGTCAAGAATCATATTTGAAAGGAAAGAATGAAGCCTAGAAATTGTTTAAGGGGTGTTGCTTCATTAGGTTCAAGTATGGACTATAATTGGGGTTATAGAGCAATCTAGTATTTAAGCAAGTTGTATGGCCTTAGAGATTATTTCATGAACCTAATTGACTTTTATAAATTGTGTTTATGCCAAGAGAAACCTTCCCCACACTTTTATGGGTGTGTGGCCAAAGCAAGGGAGGCATTTTCAAGAGAAAAAGTGTGTGATTGTGTGCAAGGTAGCTCTCTCCACCTTCTCTCATGCATGGATGTGTGTTTAGCTTGTCTTAGAATGTGTATGTATATTTTCAGGCCATGAAAAAGATGCTAGTATGATTTTATATGCCATGATTTCATGATGTCATATTATGTTTCCAAATGAATGTGATGTTTCTTGAGTTTGCTTGAATATGGAGAGCCAAGAACTCTTTACCACGGTGAGGATGAGCCAAGAACCTTTGAGATTGGTTGAAACAAAGTAAAGAGTCTCCCAAAAGCAAAGTGAGCTCCCAAGAGTATGGTTGAGTCCAAAGCTCTTAAAGAATGGGTGAGGTAAGTCCAAAATCTATGAGGAGAAGTGTAAGGCCAATCCAAACACTTGGTGAGCTCTTGGATGTCTTGTATGATTGTTCATATGCCAAGCTTACTTATTAAATGTTCATGAGTTCTATTTTATCCATGCATGCATTTTTAAGGCTTGCTTTGTATATATTATATATGATTGAATGAGAGATGAGTTATTGGGATTCTTTGAATCTCACTCCCTCCTCTTCAATGATCTCACATGTTAGGTGGACCAAGTGGATATGTTAATGGGAGCCAACAACATTGAAGGAAGAAGATTGACATCCATATGTTTAGTATTTACCTTTTTGAAACCATAATGAACCATAATGATGTATATGAGTGTTGTAAATGGCTTATGACCCTTGAGACATATGTAATTATAATATTATATGATGTAGAAATGAAAGCATGTGTTATGTGAATGATGGAATGTGAATTAAGCATATATGGCAAAGATAGCTTCATGAATGAGTTAATGGAAATGTGCATATGTGTGCATGGAAAGGCCAAAATAAGATGTATGAGGTTTAGGACCATTTGGGTAGCTCACACAAGTTCTAAATGTGCTTTTAGACTTGCCCAAAAGGTTCCAAAACTAAAGGAAAGTCATTCGATAATTTTGGTATCCCATATGGAGCAAAAAATGACCATAATTGAACCCTATATCACTTTTTGGCCAAATGAGTTATTCTTGGTCTGAGATTTGGCATGCAATTAGGTCTCATTAAGAGCTTTTTGGCGGTCTACATAATATTTGATAATTTTTCAAAGTTGGCAAATTTTTTAATTTTGGTCTGCTGCACTATTCATTTGGTCCAAAAATGAATTCTATCACATAAGGCTCAAATGATGTATAATTGTCATGAAATTTTATACAAAGAAACTAGGCATTTATAGTGACTCATGCCAACTAGAAGCACCTCATTTGGAGGTCTAGAGAGGGAGATATGAATTTTTAAACATTTTGTCCAGTATCAGGGATTTTGCCTGACCTGAGTTACTGTTCTATTAAATTCCAAGGTTTAGGTTGCCTGAGCTGGTCTAAAAATATTTTTTCCCTCTAGTTAACATCCACATCTTTCCAAATTAGTATCATTTACATGGATTGGATATTTTTGGAATTAATTGGACATTTTCAAAGTTTTCTACAGAATTCTATGACAGTTCCAGAATGCAGTTTGAACTCTAGACCATTTCGCATGTCAAACGTCCTCTATGATAGATTTTATAGTCTGAAAATATTTTTAGTGTGAATCAGACATCTGTAGCTTTCCATAATGACCAAGAATAACTATTTTTAATTTTTCTAGAATTAGTTATGATTTTCCAAATTTGGTCAAAAAAAGGGACAAATCTGGCTGAAAATGCACTTAAGTAATTTGAGCTCTCCTTTGATTTCCATGAGTTGTGGGCATGATTTCATGATGCAAAAGAGTTGTATTGATATAATTAAATATGAGAATATATAGTATGAGTTCACACAGTCTACGTGACATCGAATGGAATTTTAATATACGACGCAGCGCAAAGAATTCCATTATTTTTATCCCCTCTCTCATATGTTCTCATAGAATTTAATTATGTAAAGCACATAAGTATCATGAAATGAGCTAGAATTTATGATGTTACACGAGAAGTGTGATGAGTATATCTAAATGAATGGGATAAGGATTGAGAATGTTATAAGTACAAAGGAAGGGTGTACCTTTGAGGTAATGTAACCCAAAAGAAATGTGATTAGTTCAGTGTTAGATATTTAGAGAATCCAGATACTTGATATGACACTGAAGTTACTAAGGTTCACTATTAGATTAAGAAAAGAGATTACAATTAGAAAAAGTAAAATCTAAGGGATCTGGTGGTTGTTATACTGTAAGCTAATATGAGTTAGTTAGATCTATAATAAGCAATTTCTTAAAAAGTTTCAAGAAAACCTTTAGCAAGAGGAAATGTCTTAGGTTAAATTATAAGTTGAAGCCTAAGAAGAGTACTAAGTAAAGACTTAAATGTAAGATGAGATGAGTGGAAGAGAGAACCTCAGTCTAAAGAGGAAATAGCTTAGAAAATTAGCTAAAGAAAGGTTTTCTCTAATCTAATAAAAAGAAATCAAGAAGCAACGTGTTAAAAGACCACCCAATTAGTAGTTAGTAACTCTAAGAGATAGGACCTTTGATTTAGTAATTTCAAGGGCATAAGGAAAGTCAGGAAGGGTTAAGAAGTTAGTGCATAAAGAGAACTACCCTCACATCAGAAGTAATTAAAGGAGAGTTAATACACCAAGTATAAAAAAGCAGATGTAAGATGAGAAGTTAGAACCCTGTAAAATGAAGAGATAGGAATCTACCTCTAAGTCAGATGAACTTATCTAGTATGAGACAAGTGCAATGTAAAAGCACATGAGTAACAAAGTTAGTAAGTGGAGCATAAAATTGCTAATAGAGAAGATTCAGGATAGTTGAGAACATATGATCTGAATTGGGTCAATAAGACCCAAAGACTAGTAAAGTATGCCTCTAAAGATGAAAGTTTAAAGCCTAAGTAAGAAGAGGTCATTTTTCCTTAACAAGAATGGAGAAAGGATTTAAAGCAAATAGTCAGTGTTTTAGAACTTCTAGGGAAGCTATGAAAAGTTAAAAACTAACTAGATTAGTAGGTTCCACAACACAGGAAAAGAAAGATAAGTTTTGGGGTTCACTTAGGATATAGTTCCTTTAAGAGGAACAGTTTAGTTAAGAATTAAAAGATGAGTTTGAGATGATTTAAACCCCAAATATAATAGATAACCTCTTGATATAAGTAAAGTGATAGCAGAAATCAAAGAGAAAGAATATGGCACTTTTAAAGCCAAGGACTTAATAAAATTGATGACAGATGAAAAGGCAACATAGATTAGTTCATTAGAAAGCATTATTATCCTTGGTATGATTACCTATAAAGTGTAATATAGTGCCCAAGTAAAGATAATTGGGTAAAGAAGACATCCATAAGGTCATACGGTAATTATTAGACAAAGATTAAAGAGAATTTCCCTTTCTCCCCCAGCTACCACATGATATAAAAAAGGTTATAGAGAAGTAAAAGAAGGGTATTCTAAATTGTTGGGAGGCTTCTAATATACAGGTGATAATGGCTTGAGCTCGATCATAATGCACTCGTATATTAGTAGTTGATTCTATGATTTGCTTGTCATAGTGGTTACATGACATTGGGTCTGGCCAACTCAATAGTAATATAACTTAAGTGTATGGCAAATGATAGTATTAACCATAAAGCGTGTCCCAATAATTGAAGAGTATCAAAATCAGTCAAGTTAAGAAATGAGCTAAAGAAGAAGCTAAGGGATTCTAGTAACGTTACAACTTTAAGAAAGATTATTAGGAAGGGATTTGTGGTATAGAGTAATATAAATTGAAGGTGCCTAGGGCACTAGAGCTTTAAGACTTAAGTAGCATGATTTTAGTATACTTAGCATGAGTCCCTTATGAAAATAAAATGACAATGATGAAATGTCAAAAGAGGCCAGCATATGATACTTATCCTACGAGAGAAAATTGACACCCTTTGATGTCTGAGATGCCTTATGAGGTACAGAGTACACCAGTGTTGAAGGCATTTAGATGTAAGATATGGGCATAGCTAGAGATTGCAGGATAAGAGAGAGAGGTCAGAGTGAATGCAAGAAAAAAAGTTTAAGCTTACTTTATATTATTGAGTATAAAAAGTAAAGTAAAGTAAAGTAAGCTAGTAAAAGTAAAGAAAGCAATTCACAATGAGGATAGAAGTGGGGAAATTAATGATCCCATAGCGAGTAATAAGTAAGTGTTAAAATACTCCTGAATATCATTACTATAGGATGTTAAAGAAATAAGAATATTTTATAGGACCCACTTCACATGAAAAGCATGACAAGCGTCTGAGTTTAGCCTTAGAAACTATGATTGATAGTTGCTAGACTTAGTGAATATGAGTTTTATTCATAGAGATAGTGATCTTTGTAATACCATATTTATCTAACTTACCTCATGTCATTTCTAAGTCTTATTCCAAGCATTTTACAATGAAGCAAGAGAGATAGCATTATAACCATGAATATACTTGCATTATATCATGGATAAAATTTTTCTTTTAGAGTTCCCTGGGCTATATGGACTCTACCATCTCATAATCATATTTAAATATACAAATAAAACTCATAAAAAGCTCAAAAAGTGGCCCATACGTCGAGCAAAGGGAGAAGATACACAAAACACAAGAGTGCAGCCTCAAACTGGTTTATAGATTCTATGACTAAACTTTAAAAAATCATAACTAATTTTAAAAAAATCAAAATCATGCATTATTTACTATTATAGAAAGCCATATAAGTCTACTTTATGTTAAAAATAAATTCAGACCACGAAAGAGGCTGTTAGTCATTGGAAACTGATGGAATAGTACTAGAGGTCAGCTATCATCCCTAGTACAGGTCTCTAACTTCAAAAATTCATATCTCCCTGCTCAGAGGTCCAATTGGGGTGATCTTAGTGGCCATAGAAATCTTATCATGTCCAATATATTCCTGTAAGATTTCATGAGTATTGGACATCATTTGGCCCATGAATGATACAACCCAAGTTTCTGACCATATGAACAATGTTTGCATCATTTCAACAGAAAAATGACAATTTTGGAAATTCATAATTAATTCCATAGAGCTCCAAATAATCTAGTCTTTATCTCCCTAAAAGGTTCTGGATAAGATCTAAATTTCTGCCAAATTTCATGGGCAAATTCGTTCATTTGGTTAAATTTTGATATTGGGTTGCAAGATAACTCATTTTGTATCATACAAGGGGTTCAAATGGTTCATTTCAAGTTCTAAGGAAACCATGACCACTTGAGCACATGAGAATGCATCAAAATTACTCTCTAAACTTATCTCAAAGGTGCATAAACCCAGATTTCTCAAACTCACTCTCTCACCCCATGCCATACACAAGATTGCACATGCTAGCTCTTGCCATTTAACACCCAAATCATGCTATCTCATACATTTGGCATCAAATCTCATTCATACATCATACATTTGGGTAATTATATATGCTCATATGATTACATAACAATTTCCTCATGGGATTACATCATATGCCATGTGTATGGCTACAAAGGAGATAAAATTAGACCTTTTCATACACTTTGATGTCAATCTCCTTCTTCTAGGCTTGGTGGCTTCCATTACCTTGCTCAATTGCTTCACCTAGCATATTAAGATATTGGAGAGAAGGGGATGAAATTCAAATAATCCTAATAGCTCATCTCCCTTTCAATCACACATAAAGTATGCAATATAAGCCTTGAAAATGCATTCATGAATATATTAATATGTGTAAGCATTCAAGAAACATTCTTGGCATTTAAACAAGTCATACATAACATTCATAGGCTTGCCAAATGAGTAGATTAGCCTCACTTATTCACTTATGGATTTTGGACTTGCTTCACCTATTTTCTCTAAGAGGTTTTGACTCAACCCTTACTCTTAAGAGTCAACCTCACTCTTGAGAGACTCTTTACTTTGTCTCAACCAATTTTAAGGGCTCTTGGCTCATTCTCACCATGGCTAAAGGGTTCTTGGCTTCTCTACACTCAAGCAAACCAAAGCAAGCATATAAAATATCATTGGATGCATAAAACATCATCATGGTACCATGGCATATGACATCATACTAGAATACTTTTCAGGGCTTAAAACATACATACACACATCCAAAGACAATGTAAGCACACATTCATACATAAGAGAAAGAAGAGAGAACTACCTTTGCCACACAAGCACACTTTTTCCTTAAGCCTTGAGTCCTTTCCTTCTACCTCACACACACAAGAAGGTAGAGATCATTTCTCTTAGCCTAGACACATCATATGGAAGCCAATTATACTCTTGAATCAAATTCTAAGGCCATATATTCACTAAGAAAGCTAGGTGACTCATAAGGCTCTTTTATGGTTCCATAATGCACTTAATGAAGCAACCTTAGGAAAATATCATCTTGGCTCCATTCTCTCCATCTATTTATATTCTTGACTCCATTTAAACCTCTTAAAGTCATCACACAATCAAATCAATAAGCCTAGCTAGGTGTTGCTTCTTTAAGCCATATTATGGAACATATAAAGCCATCTTACTTTCTATGGTTTCTAAAATTTTTCCAAGGCTTCCTTTCATACTCTCCCATTACACATGATACAAAACTAAGCTTGGAAGGAATTAAAACACTCCCTAGGTGCATAAACTCTCCTTGGTCGAAGCTATGCTTCCATATGGCACCAATGGAGTTTCTTTGTTTCCTTTAATGGGAGAATCATGTAGGAAGCTCTCTTGGTGTCTTAGGAACTTATATGAACACTTAAATATCATAAAATATGGCTAGGATTCATGGTAGAATTCAAGGTGAAATCAAAACTCTAGCCTCCCTATCTTGTAAATCCATGGCTTTTACTTAAATTTCTTTGCATATTCTTACCCTCCTCCCTTAAATTCCTAGAATTCACCCTTGGTTCCCCTTAAAATTCAAGCCCTCTTGCAGCTATATATATGGGGCGAAATAAGGAGAAGAAGGGAGAAGGAGTAGCTACCAAAGGATGAAGATTTTAGCTTGTTTTCATGACTTTTCTTGCTTATTTCTCACTTTCCTTGCCCTCCTCTCTTCAAATCCGAATTGTCCCCTTTGTTCTTCCCTTGAAATAGATCCATAAACTTTAATAAAACTATAGGAAAGAAGAGGAAATGGAAAAAAAGAGGTTTGCTAAAGAGAAAGTATGAAAAATCAAGAAAATTCATACTTTTCTACCTCATTTTTCTCCTTCTTTCATCCTCCTTCTTGTGCGCCTCACCTTTAAGGTTCTCTCTGGTTTAGGGAAAAAACAAGTGTGGCTAAATGAGAGGAGGTGGGGCACCTTATACATAGGGAGGTTTAAGGAAGACTTCTCAAAAATTTCAATTTTATCTTTCGTTCTTAGCATTTTCGTTTTTAATTTATTTTAGCTCCCTTTTGAGAATCACCTTTTCTATTATGAAATTTAGGTCCTTAATTTAATAAAATGCCTTTAGAATCACTCAAATCAGAGCTAAAACCTTCCCGAACTAATCCATTAAAGTTTGGGTACACTAACGTTGAAAAATGTTCATCGGAGGGGTTTTAACTATCTTGAGGCTTCTCATGGTTTTCAGGGCCTTTGAGAACCCTAAAGAACTCAAAATTTTTATATAAAAAACCCTCCTGTGAAAATTCTAAAATTTGCTCAAAATGATGAAAATGCCCTTACGTTTCGTCAATCTTTTGTTACATTTCATTTCTAGCTCTATTTTTTTTCCGTCTGAGCCTGAAATTTTTATTTTTAAGAGTCTAGAATGCTGCTTAAATTTTTGGGACCTTAACTAAGTCATTTCAAGGGACTTGCTTTTGTATCCAGTGAATTTTGTACATTGACGGAGAAATCGTACGTTACGTTTCTCACGTTTTTTCTCATTTTTAGAAAATTGGATATTACAATCTTAAGCTCTAATATATCCCAAAGATGGATTGCTATAGATCCTAACATAATACAGTGGGTCATAGTAAACCCTAGTAGAGCTTAGAGAGGTTGCATTAGTTCCCATAGAGTTATAGAGAGCCCATAGTTATAGTTATAGTAATTCTCTTAGGAAATGATGGCCTATGATAGTTTTTACATATTATATTAGTCTTAAAGACTAAGACAATTTTAGACAACATCAATCTCAAAGACCAGAGATCTTCTAGGCTTGTAGGCTGTTATGACAGAGTTATCGAGGCTTTTCTCAGATAGCTAAGCCATTGACCAAACTCTCTTGATAAATGAGTATGATATGTGGGATAAGGCAAGCAAGAAAGTAGCTTTCTAGATTTATAGTTAGATGAATCACTACCTCAACACTTATTAGATTTGATAGAGGGAAAGAGAGATCTCTATACACTAGAATAGTGTATTCAAAAAAGGGTTAGGTGCAGTTCCTTATAATAGGGCAAGTGGTAATTTATGCCTCTAGCAGCTGAGGCTATGAGGAAACATTATCCCATGTAAATATAGTGTTAATAAGTGGTCATTGCTCTTTAATGCTAGCACAGAAGAGTTAAGAATTATGGTAACTCAATAATAAAGTTGAGAATTAGAACAAAAATACTCAAAAGTAGATAAAGAAAGTAAAGGGAAACCACAACATCCTCCTATAATAGTTAGTAGTACTAAACAAGCGAAAGACATAGAAAAGACAAGTATATTAGTATATTAAGGAACTAGGATATTTCATAGTTTGATAGAGTATAAGTTTATCAAAAAAACTGACCCCCGTAATTAGTCAGTGTACGAGGCTTATGATGGGAGACAAGTTCTTTGTGGGATGAACTAATAAGATAGTATATAAGAGTAAACAGTGGACTAAACATTTAAGTAAGTTAAGTGAGATAGAAAGTGAGCTTTAATGGCCTAAGATCAGTATAGAAAGATAAATGAAAAAATTGTATAGAAAGCCATTACAGTAAGGTATTGGAGATTCTCTACCAGTAAGATGTCTCCAATCTTAAATGCAGGCAAGTCCAGTGAACAAAAGGAGTTCTATCCCTTGTGACTTGGTATTAGACCAGTTAGATATAGAATGGCATGATCTCCCAATTCTAGAATAGATGTATAATAATGTATAGTTTCAATATTAGAAGTAGTCCCTCACATGATAAGAGCTAAGAGAGTAAATAGTGAGCAAATCATATGCTCTATAGAAATGACACCAAAGAAAGCAAATAACTTATAATAAGGTTAGAAAGTGTTTAACTCTCTAGTGGAAAGGTTTGGAAAAGACTAGTTCCTAAGAAAAGTAAGTAAAGACAAGCAAATAGAAGAGGAAAAACTAGCTAGAGAAAGTAAAAAGTAGGTTAATAACTAAATCCCTATATTTCAAGGACAAAATTTTATGTAAGAGAGAGAAAATTCATACCCAATCTTTTTGAAATCCTTAGACATTAAAATAAAAGTTAACAACCATGATAATAAAGGACTAGAGGTTCAGATAAGATGATAGGAAAGAGCAAAAAGGATGAAAACCATAAAATAATAGGAAAAGGGATCAATCAAATCGAAAACTAAGGAAAATTAGAATCTAAATATAAAGAGATTTAACATGAGATACCCATATATCTCATCACAATATGATATAATAAGATTCATAAATTAACTATATGAGGTTAAAATGGTTAAATCCCTGAAGATATATAGTTTAGAGTTTTAGTTGACTGTAACTTTAACTAAACCTTTAAAGATTGTTTTAAATCCTAGAAATTTCAAAGTAGATATTTTTAATGAAATTGAGAGCCTAAAATTTAATATGGAACTAATGGTTTTTGAAAAGAATATAAAGTGAGCTTGAACAAAAGAGTCAAAGTTGAAAGGGATGTAAATTAAATTTTTGGAATTCTTTAAAATATCTTCCCTTCCTTTATTTTAATGTCACGTTAGCCTTTTCCTTCATTTAGCACCAACATATCATCCCTAAAATAGATAAAAAATGGCATGAAAGAGAGGGAGGAAAGAGAAGGAAAAGAAAGGTAAATTTGCATGTTATGTTAGTTAGACAACTTCTTTTTCTCTTCATCCTTTTTCTATTGATGGTTTTAGCATCTTCAAAGGATAAATTTGGTGGCTGATTTCTTGAAGAAAAAAGGAGATTTGAGGAAGTCAATTTTACCACAAAAACCATCATCCAAAGAGTTTCCAAATGAGGTATGCCATAAGATAGGGATTTGCTATTTTCTTACACTTTTTCTCCTCCTTTAACTCAACCTAGAGAGAGAGAAAGAATGGAGCAAGCATATGTTTAATGAAAACATAATAGGAACAAGGATTTAAAAGGGAAGATAGTAAGATTATATAAAGAAAATGGCAAAGAAAGATATAGGAAGCAAGTGATGGTCACTTATGGTCCTAAATAAACTATTGTAGATGTAAAACCCTAAGAAGGTAATTTGAATTCTGTAAGGCCATACTTGAACTAGAAAAGGGTCAAAGATATTTCATATCCATTAAATTCTCCATAAAAGTGGCAAAATTCCAAAGTTGTGGTATGTGTAAATGTGTCTCGGCCTAAAGGTGGATGGGATACCTAAGGGAGTATTTCATGAGTTTTAAGGTTTTAAGAGGTTTAAGTATAAGCAATGAACACTGATGGAACCATTAAAATGAATTTAAGAGCCCTAGTTTGAAAGGTGAAATTTTAGGTTCATAAAGGCCCTAATGAAGCAACTTGATAATTGGCTTATTTAAACTCATTTTCTTGGCATTTCACTCTTTTTTTTAAGGGTTTAAAAGAGAATTCTTCAAATGTAGAATTGGGGCATTTTCCTATTCTGCCACATTATATCCAGTCTTTGTCTATTCTACTTCTCTGCTTCAAGTCATCTTATGTGATCACATGCTTCACTATTCCTTACACTTCAAATTTTGAGGTCCTTTTCCTTCCCAAGCTTATGAAGTTGTGTTTCTTAATACATGATTGTACTGACATTGTTAAATAAAATGAGAGTGGAATTTATTGGTTGACCTTTCAAGCATTAGCGATAAAGAATTAATAAGAGAAGACTGTCATATCAAGTTAATGATCCAAAGTTGAGGGCAGACAAATTGTAACACCATAATTACTAAGCTCACCTCATATTATTTCTAAGCTTCCTTCCTTGCATAATATGAGAATTCCAAGGAAAGCCATTAAAAATATTCAATTAAATTGCGTTATGTCACCTATAAATTTTTTGTCTCATGTCCTGTGGACTATATAAAGTCATCCATCTCATTCTCATATTTAAATATACAAATACAACTCAAAACCATCTTAAGAAGTGGCCAAGAACTCGAGCTAATAGAGTATATACATGAAAATAATGTGTGCAGCCTCGGGTTGGTAATTCAGTTTTCTATCATGAATTTTGAAAATTCATAAATGATTCTAGAAAAATTGAAATCAAGCATACTATACCATTCTGGAAAGCTACAGATGTCTACTTTATGCTAAAAATAAGTCCAGACCATAACAAGGACGTCTAGCCACTAGAAATAGATGGAACAATAACCAAGGTGGCCTGTCGTTACTGGTACTATCCCTAATTTCAAAAATTTATATCTCCTTGCTCAGATGTCCAATTGGGATGATCTTGATGGCCATAGAAATCTTATCATGTCTAGTTTGTATTTGTAAAATTTCATGAGCATTGGACACCATTGGCCCTCAAATGACACAGCACAAGAAACTGACTATATGAACAGTGTTTATACTAGAACAAACGAAAAATGGCAAATTTGAAAAATCATAATTAATTCCATAGACCTCCAAATAATCTGGTCTTTCTCTTCTTAAAAGATCTAGATAAGATCTATATGCATGCCAAATTTCACGAGTAAATTCATTCATTTAGTCATATCTTGACATTGAATTGCAAAATTGCTCTTTTATGCTTCCTGAATGGTCTCAAAAGGGTCAATTTTGGTTCCAAGGCTCCCATGGCCACTTGAGCACGTGAGAAAGCACCAACATGGTCTACTAAACATATCTCAAAGGTGCACAAACCTAGATTTCATAAACTCACTCATCCACTCCAAGATATACACAAGACTACACAAGCTAGTTCTTGCCATTCAATGCCAATTTATGCTATAACATACATATGGCATCAAATCTCCTACATACATAATATATTTACATGTGTTCATGAAGTCATACAACATATACAATAAGGGATTATATCATATGCCACTCATATAGCTACAAAATGACAAAATTTCATACTTTACTGTCAACCTTTTTCCTTTAGGCTTGGTGATTTCCATTCTTTGGCTCACTTGGTCCACCTAGACATGTTAGACATGTGAGGAGGAAGGGATGAGATTCTAAAAGTCCCAATAGCTCTTCTCCCTTTCAACCATACATAAAGAATGCAAATCCATGTCTAAAAATGCATGCATGAACATCATGGAGCATCTAGTCATTCATGAAACATTTTTGGTATAACACTATAAATTCTAGCTCATTTCATGACATTCATGGGCTTCACATTATCAATTCCATGGAAGTGTATAGAAAAAGGGAATAAAATAATGACTATTTTCACGTTGCGTCGAGTTGAAAAATTTCATTCAGTGTCACGTGAACCGTGCGAGCTCATACTATACATTCTCATATTTAATTACATTAATGAAACCTTTTTGCATCATACAATCATGCCCACAACTCATGGAAATCAAAGAAGAGCTCAAAATAACCAAGTGCATTTTCAGCCAGAATTGGCCCTTTTTCTAACCAAACTTTAAAAAATCATAACTAAATCTAGAAAAATAGAAAACATTCATTCTTAGTCATTCTAGAAAGTTACGGATGTCTACTTCACACTAAAAATATGCCCAAACCATAAAATCCATCACAGAGGATGTTTGACATCCAAAATGGTCCAGAGGTCAAACTATACTCTGGAACTATCACAAAATTCTGCAGAAAACTTTGAAAATGTTCAATTAATTCCAAAAAAATATAATCCATGTAAATGATACCAATATGAAAAGATGTGGATGTTATCTAGAGGGGAAAAATACTTCCAAACCAGCTCAGGCAGCCCAGGCCTCGAAATTCAATAGAATAGTAACTCGAGTCGGGTAAAACTCCTGATACTGGACAAAATGTTCAAAAATTCATATCTCCCTCTCTAAACCTCCAAATGAGGTGCTTTCCGTTGTCATGAGTCACTGTAAATTTTTGGTTTCTCTGTATAAATTTTGTGGCAATTAGAAATCATTTGATCCTTGTGTGACAGATTTCATTTTCGAACTAAATGAATAGTGTAGCAGATTAAAATTAGAAAATTTGTCAACTTTGGAAATTCAAAAAATATTCTGTAGACCTCCAAAAATTATGATCTTTAGCTTCCCAAAAATCTCTCAACAAAATCTAAATGCATGCCAAATCTCATATCAAAAAGAGGTCATTCGGCCAAAAAGTGACGTAGGGTTCTATTATGGTCAATTTTGGCTCCATATGAGGTACCAAAGTAACCAAGTGGCTTTCCTTAAGGTTTGGCACCTTTTTGGCAAGTATAAAAGCATGATTAAGACTTGTGTAAGTTGCCCAAATGGTCTCAAATTCCATGCATCTCATTTTGGCTTTTCCATCCACACATATGCACATTACATCAAGTTTTCCAAAATGCATACTTTGGCATTGCATATCCAATTTCTATTCTAGGGTTTATACATCATATCCATATATTTACACATCACATAATATCATAATTACACATATCTAAGGGCTCATAGACCATATATATCAAAGGATTACATCATATGACACCATTATGGTTTTAAAGTGACAAAACTTAAGCATTTGATTGTCAATCTCCTTTCTTCAAGGTGGTTGGCTCCCATTACCATGTCCACTTAGTCCACCTAGCATGTAAGATCATTAGAGAGGAGGGAATGAGATTCAAATAATCCCAATAGCTCATCTCCCATTCCATCATACATAATATGTGCAAAGCAAGCTTTACAAATGCATGCATGGAGAAAATGGAAGTCATGGATATTTAAAAAAACAAGCTTGGTATATAAATAAATTATACAAGACATGCAAGAGCTCACTAAGTGTTTGGATTGGCCTCACACTTCTTCTTATGAATTTTGGACTTGCCTCACCCATTCTTTAAGAACTTTAGACTCAACCATACTCTTGGGAGTCCACTTTGCTTTTGGAAAATTCTTTATTTTGTCTCAACCAAACTCAAGGGTTCTTGGCTCATCCTCACCATAATGAAGAGTTCTTGGCCTCTTCACACTCAAGCAAACTCAAACAAACATCATGTAGTCATTTGGAAACATAACATGGCATCAAGAATCATGGCATATAAAGGCATGCTAGCATACTTTTTATAATTTGAAAATATACATACACACGTTCTAAAACAAGGTAAACACACATCCATGTATGAGAGAAGGTGGAGAGAGCTACCTTGCACACAATCACACACTTTTTCTCTTAAAATTCCCTCTTTTGCTTCGGCCACACCCATAAACTTGTGAAGATGCTTCCTCTTGGCCTAGACACATTTTATGGGAGTCAATTAGGTTCATGAACTCAATTCCAAGGCCATATACTTACTTAGACACTAGGTGGCTCTATAAATTTCATTACGGTCCATAAATGCACTTAATGAAGTAACACCCCTCAAATAAATTATAAACTCCATTCTTTCCTTTCAAATATGATTCTTGACTCCTTTTAAGTCTCTTGGAGTCATTACATAATTAAAACAAAGAGCCTAACTACATGTTGCTTCTTTGGGTCATAATATGGAACCTAAGGCACCAATTCACTTTCCATGGTTTCTAAATTTTTTCCAAGGCTTCCCCTTATATTCATTCATCATATATAATACAAAAATGGGTTTAGAAAAATTTAAAACTCTCCCTAACTACTCCATCCATGCTTGGCCAAGACATAGCCCATTTTTGGCCTCCTTGGAATTCTCTTTGTTTTCTTGAAGGAGGAAGCATGTGGGGAGCATCTTAGGGATGTTAGGAGCTCATTTAAACTCTTAATTAGGCCTAGGAATTATCATATGAAATCAGATTTTGGAAGGTGCACACAAACCTTAGAATTTGCATCTTGAAATCTAATAGTTTTTTGATAATTCCCTTTACATATTCTTAATCTCCATACCCTTTTTCCATGGATTCATGCTTGGTTCTGCCTAAAAATCATCTCCTCCTAGGGTTTTCTCAAGTGGGGAGAAATGGTGGAGAAGGGAACCAAAGATGACAACCAAAGGAAGAGAAATTATCTTGTTTTCTTGCTTTTTCTCACTTGAATCTTGTGTTCTTTGAGCTCCTCTCTTCAAATCCAAATTTTCCCCTCAATTTCTCCTTTAAAACAGATCCATAAACTTCATTTTAATCATAGGAAACAAAGAAGAATGGAGGAGAGGAGTTTTTGATGGAAGAAAGCATAGAAAACTACCAAGAATCCATACCTTTTTCTTGATTTTTCTCCTCCTTTTCTTCCCCTTCTTGTGAGCCTAAGAGAACAGGTCATATTCTGTATTTTGGGCAGAAATTTCGTGCTTAAGAAGATGGGAGAAGAAAGGGAAAGTGTGTGGGAAAGGGAAAGTGTGTAGGAGCTTCTAGAAACACATTTTTTTAAAAATTTCAATTTTATCCTTCCGTAATGATAATTTTGTTTTGGCTTCGTTTTAGCTCCTTTTTTATAACCTTCTTTTTCATTATAAAATTTAGGTTCCCAATTTAATAAAATGCCTTTGGAATCACTCAATTTAGAGCTAAAACCTTATCAAACGAACTGATCAAAATTTGGGTCAACTGACATTGGAAAATGTCCACTAGAGGAGATTTAATTGTCTTAGGGCTTTCCATGGTTTTCAGGGTCTCTGAGAACTTTGGGGAACTCAAAACTTTCATTTAAAAAGCCCTCCTGTGTGAATTCCAAAATTTACTCCAAATTACAAAAATGCCATTATGTTTCGTAAGCTTTTCGTAAGAAATTGTTTCTTTATTCTAGTTCCATTTTTCTTTTTGCCTGAGCCTGGGATTTTCATTTTTAGAAGTCTAGAATGCTTCTCAAATTTTTTGAGACCTTAGCTACATCATCTTAGGGGACTTCCTTTTATATCTAGTGAGTTTCATTCGTTGATAGAGAAACCGTACGTTACATTTCTCACGTTTTCTTTCTTTTTCAGAGAACCGGATGTTAAATTTAGCATTCAAGAAGTTACACAAAACATGCATAGGCTTGCCAAGTAAGTGGTTTACCCTTACCCATTCTCTTCAAAGATTTTTAACTTGTCTCACCCTTTTTCTTAAAGGCTTTGAACAAGCCCTCACTCTTAGGAGACTCTTGGCTTTGTCTCAACCACTTTTGAGGGTTCTTGCCTCATTCTCACCATAGCTAGTGGGTTATTGGTTTTATCACACTTAAGCAAACCAAAGCAAATACACAAAGAATCAATTGAAGACATAATATAACATCATGGTAGCATAGTATGTAAAAGTATGTTAAAACATTTCTCATAGCTCAAAACATACATACACACATTCAAGACAAGATAAACATCTACTCATGTATGAGAGAAAGGAGAGAGAGCAACCTTTGTCACAAATGTACACTTTCTTCCTTGAATTTGGTTCTTCTTCCTCAGCCACACACACAAAAGAAGGTGGGATTTGTTTCCTTTGGCCAAGACACAAAATGTAGAAGCCAACTACACTCTCGAAACAATTTCTAAGGCTACACATTCATTTCAAAAGCTATATTGTGCTTATGTCTCATTTATGATTCTATAATGCACTTAATGAAGCAACCTTAGGAAAATATCATCTTGGCTCCATTCTTTCTATCCATTTATGATTCTTGACTCCTTTTAAGCCTTTTGGATTCATCACACAATTAATTCAAGGAGCCTAGCTAGGTGTTACTTCTTTAAGCCATAATATGGAACTTATGATAACATCTCACTATCCATGGCTTCTAAAACTTTTTTAAGGCTTCCTCTTATTCTCTTCCATCATATATGACTCAAAATCAAGTTTTAAATAAATTAAAACTATCCCTTGGTACTCTTTCTAGCCTAGGCCGAAACCATACATCAAGAGAGCATCAAGTGGGTTTGCTTTACTTTCTTGATGGAAGATGCATGTGGGAAACTTCTTAGGGATTTTTAGAGCTCATTCAAGCACTCATTTAGGCCTAGGAATTCTTGTATCAAAATAGAATTTTAAAGGAATACTTAAAACCTAACTTTTCTATCTTGAAATCCAATGGTTATTTTGTTATTTTTTTTCATATTCTTGTTTTCCTCCCTCATTTCCTAAGATTCATCCTTGGTTTGACTAGAAACTCAACCCCTTAGGGCTGGTCTTACATAGGTCAAACAACACAAGAAGAAGAACAAGAAACATCAAGCTTGAAACATAGTAAATTACCGTAGTTTTTTAGTTCCTTATGCTTGTTTTTCACCTTACTTGGCTTCTTCTCCTTGAATTCAAAAATATCCCCTCTATTCTACCCTTAAAATAGACCCAAAAACTTTAACAAAACCATAGAAAGAAAGAGGAGAAGGAGAAGAACAACTTTGCTAAAGGAAAGACTAAGAAATTCCATTGATTTCATACCTTTATCTTAGGTTTTTCTCCCCCCTTTCTCTCCTTTCTTGCGGGCCTAAATTTTCTGGTCTCTCTCTCTATTTTGGGTAGAATAAAGTCGATGAAGAAGGACGAAGAAGGGGCATGACTTTTAAAGAGTGTTCAAGAAGCCACTTGTTCACAAAAGTTTCAATTTTGCCCTCAATTTTAGCATTTTCGTTTCCGGTTCGTTTTAGCTCATTTTTGAAAACTGTCTTTTTCATTATAAAATTTAAGTCCTCAATCTTATAAAATATCTTTGGAATTACTCAAATTAAAGTTAAAACCTTATCAAATAAAAGGGTCAAAGTTTGGATTAACCGATGTTAGAAAATATATACCGGAAGGGTTTCAACTGTTCCGGGAGTTCCAATGGTTTTTAGGGCATTTAAAAACCCTGAAGAACTCAAATTTATCATTTAAAAAGCTTTCCTATGAGAATTCTAAAATTTACCCAAAATTATAAATTATGAAAATGTCATTACGTTATGTATCTATTTCGTTACTTTCTGTCTAGTTATTTTGGCCTCTGTTTCAAGGCACCTCCAAGTCCCTAAATTTGTTATTTAATGTCTAGATTACTATTCTAATTTTTTTGGACCTTAACTAATTTATTTCAGAGGGTTTACTTTAAAAATGTATCCATTTTTGTTGTTTTAACGAAGACCGGACATTACACAAATAACCTTGAGAAAACTCAATAGAAAATAAGCAAGTATCCCTGATCTTTTGAGATACTCTTTTAAGTGCATTTTCAATTGACCAAAAACTATCAATAAAATTTTTCATTTAAGTGATAGAAGGTAAATCTAGAGAGGCTATCAAAAGTCTAGCTTTTCTCACCAAAGTTAGTGAAAAACCAATATGAGAAATTTTTCCAAAGATAAATGACCAAATTTCCTATATTTTACAAATTTTGAGATTTTTTATGCATCGTACACTTATATTGAATTTATAAATAGACAAAACATGCCCTTCTTATCAAAGACAAAATTTTAGCAAATAATAATTGCATTTTTCCCTTCCTTCATCGTTCCATTTTTTTAAACAAAAAATGAAAGGTCTAAAATTCAAAATCAGTTTAAGGACATTTAGAAATAATGTTCCGTTTTTACCTCTTTTCTTTGAGGTGATCTTGTTTGTATAAATAAAATGAAAAGGTTCAAAATTTAAAATCAATTTAAAGATATTTAGAGATAATATTCCTATCTTTTTTTCCAACTTTTGGAGTTAACTCTACTTGCATACATTGTGCATACACTACAAATAAGGAACACAACTTCCAAATTCAAAAATGGAAAGAAAAAGAAAACTTGTATCTCATATGTATACATTATAATTAGGTTCACATTGAGGCAAGTAAAATGCATAAGTTTGCATTTCACAAGATAAAGCATCTCATATGCTTTTCATATTTGACATATGCATATGTTATGTAGACCTTGGTTCACATTAGGGCAAGAAAACACAAAAATTTGTATTTTGCAAAATAAATATCTCATATGCTCCTCACATCCCACATGTGCATACATTATGTGGAACTCAAGTTCATATTAAGGCAAAGAAAATACAAAAATTTGCATTTCATGAAATGTAGCATCTCACATGACATATGTTTCCTACATCTATATACACACACCTTGATTTATATTAGAGCAAAGTCAAGTTGCTAAACTCAAAAGTTAAGGATTTTACATGCATCACACATTTCATACATATGCATACCTTGCATAAAACTTGGACAAATAAAATAAAGTTTCTAAACTTGAAAAAAAATCTGCACAAAAATTAGACTCTTTAATCCCTACACAGAGTAGGTATCCTTTAAAAGCCCTACACAAACAAGGTAACATTTTAAGTCTTGCATAGAATAAACACTTTTCAAAGCCCTGCACGAAATAGGTACATTTTAAATCCTACACAAAACAAGTATCCTTCCAAACCTTGCACTGTTCAAGTACTTTTTTAAGTCTTGCACAGATTAGACACTTTTCAAAGTCCTGTACAGAATAGACACTCTTCAAAGACCTATACAAATTAGATATTCTTTAAAGTCTTACATAGACAAGGCATTCTTTAAAGTTATACATAGATCAGACACCTTTTAAAGCCTTACATGGACTAGGTATCTTTCAAAGTTCTACACAAAATAAGTACCCTTAAAGCTCTATTCAGACTAGACAGTTTTCAAAATCTTAAATAGAATAGGCATCCTCTAAAACTCTACACAGAATAAGTAATCTTTAAGCCCTGCACTAAACAGGTAGTCTGTAAAACCTACACAAACCAAACACCTATTCAAAAGCCTCATAATGGCAAGCAATTTTAAGCATTTTTACCTTTCATCGAGTTTTGCATTCCCAAGTAAGTTGGCTTGTTTTGATCCATTATTCCTTAAGCTTATCACTCCTTAAACAAAATATGTATTTTTATCTTTACTTATTCCTTAAGTTGAAAAAATCAAAAACTGCATTTTCACTCTTTTCACTTAAGAAATAAGTAAAGAGGAGCAACTTGTCAATACTATTTTTTTTAGTCAATTCTTCCTTTACATTAAGTCTAATTCAATATGTCTTTTTTAGCCTATTTGCAATCCAATTGTGTCATGGGGTTCATTGAACCCAACTTAGTTTAGTCAAGTCCTTTAAGTCCAATTTAGTCCACTTGTGTCAAATATAATCTAATCTATTTGTAGTCCAGTGTTTCTAAGGGCAATCAAGTTATCCTAAACAAAATATGTGTTTTTATCTTTACTTGTTCCTTAAATAAGAATATCAAAGTTGCATTTTTACTTTTCTTACTCAAGAAATAAGTAAAGAAGGGTAACTGTGAATATTATATTTTGTCCAGGCACTCCTTAGAAATAAAGAGTTAAATTAAAATCAAACCAATTTTAGTATTATTTTAGGTAGTAGTTTGTAAAGTCGTGTAACAATCTTCTAGCCCTTATTACATATCTCCATTGTTGCTACTAGAAGGTGCTTATTGTTTGGTATGGCACATTGATGCATCATTCAAGGTAGCAATTCAAGTGTTTTGTGAAAAGGGATTTGGGGGTTCAATGATAGAGTGCCATTAACTTTCAACAAATTTTGAAAAAGCTTACTAGACGCTAAACGAGGATTAAAGGGAGGACCAAGGAGAAAACTTCATGGGTATTTATGCCTAGTTTCTCCAATGTGAAGTATTTATATGATATTACGTATAGTATAATGTTCAATTGGCTATGCAAAAAACACACATAGTCACATATCATTGTTTATTTGTAAGTACATTTATTTTTTTTACTTTTTTTTAGAGTTGCCGTGTGAGGCTTTTTGCCTACTCAGACACATAGCAAGTCAACCAAAGGACTGTGTATAACAATAAGTCTTCACAGATATCAAAGTCTTGTAATCATATTTTAACAAATTTTGGGTTCTAATAGCCCATATCCAATCAATTTTGTTAAAAAAATTCAAGAAAAAGAAAAGAAAAGATTATAAAATATCTTCAATATATATATAGTTTTTAGAAAATAAAATTTATTTTTTAAAAAATTTAAGAAAATGTTCAAAAAATAGTTTTTTAGAAAATTAAATAAATTTCTTTTAAAATAAGTGAAAAATGAAAAAAATTCAATAGAGGTTTAAAGGTTAAATAAGTTTTTCTTATATAAGAACATTTTTTCAAATTTTCTTTTGAAAAATTACAAAAAGTTGCAAAAAAAAGTTGGATTTTCTTAACATTCAAAAAATATATATGAAAAGAAAGAGTAAATCAAATAAATCTTAATAGTTTTTCTTTAAAAATAAAAAATAAAAAAGATATTTAAAAATACAAAAGTAAATCTTTTAAAACAAAGGAAAAATCAAATAAGTCTCTTTCCTTTAAAGGTTTTCTAAATTTAAAAAAATAGCATTTCAAAAATTTAAAATATAAAAAAAATCAGTTTGTTTTTAAAAAAACTTCTTTCTTAAAATTTTTCTCTTCACAAATCAAAAGAAAAATAATAATGAATAAAAAAATCCAAACAAAAATGAAAACAAAAAACAAGAACAAAAATGATGTCTTAGAATTCAATCTCTTAAAATAATCGATTAAATAATTTTTTTTTTCAAATTCAAAGGTTAATATTTTAAATTCTTAAGAGTCTCATTTCGAAAATTAAATTAAATTCCTTTTTCATAAATTTAGGAACTTTATTTTCACAAAATTAGAAAAAATATATACTTCATAAAAATTAAAAGAAAATCCTCTTGCTTAAATAAAAATTTTATTTGTAAAAATTCAAAAAAATAGAAAAATGAGAAGACTAAATAAATGAAATTAACTATGTTTTACAAATTAAAACATACAAAACAATTGCAAAGTTGTTTTGTTTGTAAAAGATAAGAGTGTTGTCTACTTTTTTTTCTTTTCACAAAATTAAAAAACAACAACCAATAGATATGGATTTCTACTCGAATTATATAGATTTTGATTCCTTTCATAAGATATATAGACTCTAAGTTTTCATTTTAGATCAAGTTCATCTTTATAAATAAATATTCCCTTTTTCTTTTATTTTAGTTTCTTAATTTCTTTTCTTTTTATTATTTTGTGTGTGATTGTTAGGAAAGTTAAAATAAGATTAATGTCATATTAATTTTGTACAATTAACTTAGAAATAACTATTTTTAAAAATAGGTGTTGTGGGGTGCCTAATACCTTCCCCACACACAACTAAATTTTGAATTCATTTCTTATTCACAACTCATTTTCCTTTAAAAATTTTTTTTCAAAGTTTTACTCTTTTAAAATTAAAATTTTGGTGACGACTTTACTTCATTTGGTTTTTGTTTTTGAAAATTGAAAAAAAATATTGTGCCATATGGTCACATTATGGGTGTGACATTCTTTCATCTTCAAAAATCTTCAAGGATTTAGCATGAAGAGTTTTAGTAGGATTTATGCAATTAAATGGAGTTTTGATAAGCACTTGTTGGTATGATAGTGTATAAATCATTAGGTGATCAATATTGCTTGAAAATGCTATTATGGAGGCATAAAAATGCATTTTTGCTAAATCACAACCACACTTACTCATCTTCATGAGTGTTGGAAAATCACTTGATCAAGCCATGTGAATGTGAGAAATCATGCGACTAGGCCATGTGATTCAGTGTTTCAGGACAAAAATGATGCATACACTCTAAATTGAAAAGTATACATCCTAGTTGTATAAATACACATGGCCCATGTAATACCATAACTATATAGGACTCAATTCATAGCAAAATTGGTATATAACACTCATTTGCATGAAAATCACACTTCTAGTGGCAGTATTTTGCGTCATTGAAAGCTCAACAAATTCATTAATTGCCAAATGGACCATATGAGCTTACCATATTCATTCTCCATCCATAATACATGTGTTCAATCAGAAACATCTCAATTTGAAGCTCAAAACTCAGGTCCAAGCCTTACAACACAAAATAACATCTCATTTTGCATTTTGCCTTACATTCCATATTCTGATATGAAACTTGGAAAAATCATAATTAATTCTAAAAAATAAAAATCATGCAAATTATACCATTCTAGAAAGCTGCATATGTCCTCTAACTACCATAAAAATTTTAAATCAAAATAATCAAGTTTGCCCCATAAAAACTAATGGAATAGTAACACTAGTATGGGGGCCTCCTACAACTAACATGACACTTTAAAAATTTATATATCCTTCAATACAAATCCAAATGAGGTGCTCTTAGTGGTTAAGGAAAGCTTGAGATGAGACCTAATTGTTGTAAAAATTTTAAGGGCATATGAGTTATTGCATATCAAACGCTACTATTGTGCTCTAGTAACACCAGACCTCTAACTTCAAAATTCTTTAACTCTCTCTATACAACTCCTTTTCATACAAACTTAGTGGCCTAGAAAGTTATAATATCAGCTATATGCCTGTAAAATTTCATGAGCATTGGATTTCATTTAACTCTTGAATAACATAGAAATGTAAATTTACCATATAAACAATAACCTGGACAATTATACATAATTTAGCAAATTTTGAAAAATCATAATAAATTCTTTAGAGATCCAAATTAAGTTCTATTTAACTCTGTGAAAAGCGCTAAATAAGATCTATATGACTGCCAAATTTTATGTAAAAATTTATCTATTTGGTCAGTTTATAGTTCAACTCAAGAATAGGGTCATTTTAAAGGTCAAAGTGGTTCATAAGAGTGCCAAATAACCTTCCCATCAATCCATAGCAAATTGAGCACATCCAAAAGCATGAATATAGCATAGGGAAGCATTCCAAATGGTCCAAAATTATCATGCATCTTAAAACCACTATTCTAGTTATCATTATACACAAGTGCATTAAGGCATAAGAATGTCAAACTCATACATAAAGATTCATTTGGTTCCAAATTCCATTCATATATGATATTTTCATACTTTTATACATGCTCAAGGGTTTACATCTCATATACATCATATAGTTACATTCTTTGACATCAAAATGCCTAATTTTCTATTCTATTATCAAAGTCTTACTTTTCAAGTGGCTTGGCTCCCTTTTCTTGCTCCATGTGGCTCACTTAGACATAATTAGGCATATTATAGGGAAGATTGAGATTTCAAGAATTCTAATAGCTCTTTACCCCTTCAAACATACATATATGATGCATTTACATGTCAAAGAATGCATGCATGCCATAAAAACTTCTCATGACATACATAGATAAATTTTCTTATCATATGAACTCATATATATCAAATATAAGCTCTAAGGGATGTTAGTTTAGCCTCACCTAATTTCCTTAGGACTTTTGAATTTGCTTCACCTACTTTAAGGGATTTTTGACTTAGCCTCACTCCTTCTCAAGACTTTTGGCTTTGTTTCATCTATTCTTAGGGACTTTTGGCTCATCTGCATTCATGTTAAGGGACTTTTGTCATAATCATACCCATTCAAGCCACTTTGCATTTAAAAACATATTTCAAGAAGTATAATGGTACCATATTATATAGTCAATAACTAGAAATATATCTCATAATTCAAACATATACACAAGTATCCAATAACAAGCAAACATCTAAGAAATGCATGCAAGAAAGGTTAGAGAGCTACCTTGTATCAAAATCACACACTTTTTCCTTTATTCTTTCCTTCCCTTTTTCGGTCACACACTTGCACTTAGGAGAATCTTGATTTTCTTGGCCTAGACACATCAAATAAAACACAATTCAATCATTGTAACCAATTTTAGCCTAACACAAACTCTATGTAAGCTCACTTTCCCACATGACATCAATAAGGTTTCGTAAAAGGGCATAATGAAGCAATCACTAGAATTCATAATCTTGGCTCTAATTTCTCATTCAATCTAAGTTTTTTGACTCCATATAAACTCTTTGGAGTCATTACAATTTCAATTCAAGGAGTTTAGATTCAAGTTGCTTCTTCATGTCTTAAAAAGGAACCTAAGCCTCTATCTCATAAACTATGATTTCTAAATTTAAATCAATGCTTTCCTTGATATTTACTAATCATATCTAGGCCATTCCCATCCTTGGAATTAATTAAAACTCTCCCTAGATGCTTCTTCTTGACCTAGGCCGAGACATAGAGCTACTAAGGGACCCGTGGAATTTGCTTGATTTTCTTTAGGGAATTGGCACTTATAAGACTTCTCAGATATATTGAGAACTCATATATACTCTTAGGCAACCTAAATTACCATTAGAAAGTCTCATATTTGCCAAGGTGCAACAAAATCCCTAATTACTATAACTTGTTATCTAATGGTTCTTTTTGAATTCTAATTGTTTCTTTGGATTCCTTAGGCTTCAAAACCCCCATTCCTATCAAGTTTAGGTTGAGATAAAGTCCCTAACACCTCCCCATTATTCTGGCCGAATTGGTAGAGAAGGAGGAAAGCTAAGAAGAAACAACATAATTATGAATTCTTACCTTGTTTATAAGCTTTTCCAAGAGCTCTTCCCCATGCTTCAAACCTTCCTTTCAATCCCTCCTTCTCCTCTACTGAACTAGTCCTAGAAAAGCCTAAACAAACCATTAAAACCATGGGAAAAGAGAAGAGAAGGAGGAGAAGAGGTTTAGTAAAGGAAAGAGCATGAAAAAGTGACTAAATTTTACCCTTTTCAAGCTTCTTCTTCCTCCCTTGGCTCTCCCCTTGGTACACCTCTTAAGACTCTCTTAGAATTTGTTTGGACCAAAAGCAAGTCGATGATGAGGGTTGGAGAAGAAGGGGATGTGATTTAATAAGCCTAGTGGTCCATTTATAACATTTTCTAAAATTACAATTTAGTCCCTCATCTTAGTTTTGTCCAATTGGACTCATTTCAACTCTTTTTTGAGAACCATCTTTTTCATCATGAAATTTAATCCTCTAATTCATAAAATGTCTTTAGTTTCACCTAAATTAGATTTAAAATCTTGAATGAATCGGTCAAAATTTTAATCAACTAACATTTTAAAATATAAACCAGAGAGGTTTTGGCTATTCTAGAGGTTCTTACAAATTTTAGGTCTCAGAGAATCTTACGCACTTATTTTTTTCATTTAAAGATCCCTCTTTTGAGTTTTCTAAAAGTTGACCAAAATTACGAAATGCCATTAGATTTTGTATGATTTTATTTAGCTATTCTGACTCTAATTTTTGGGCTTCTTTTACCTTGTATCCTCATTTTCAATTATTTAAAATTTTATCCTAATTTTATTTAACCTTGAATCATTCGACTTAAGGGACCTCCTTTTATATTTTCCTCGGTTTAGGACTTTTAAGACATGCCAAGAATTACAGCCCATGCATTCTTCCCCTATTTTGAGTGTTTTAAATGTATGAGAAGTAGATGGTACAACCATGTAAAATGGTATGGGCTGTGTGCAACCTAAAGACTTGTTTTTATTAAGTTTCATATGTTTTTATATGTTACTTGCATATGGTATTTGCATGTCTATATATGGGATTAATGTTTGAATGAAGTTCATGTATGAGTTGCTTTATTGAACTCTCATGGAACTTGAAGACTATAAATTAAGTGATACCTCATATAAGTCCCTTAGTAAGGAATAATACGAAGTCTTATGCATAATTGAACTTTGAACTATTCCTATGCATGGATGACCATGAAACACCTTAAATCCCTATGCATGGATGATTGAACCATGAATCATTCCCATGCATATATGACTACAGATATGGAATACAATGATGTGGACTTAATTAAGACATTGCAAACACTGGAAGACATGATAAAAAAAGGTTTCATTAGAATTGATATAGGCAACTATTGATGGATATATCATGCATAAGCCTTGTATGCATGCTTGAGTCTTCATACTATATGCATGTCTAAATCATTATGCATATAGATATATACTTGCATACATGCCTTATCTATAATGCATATATGTACGTATGTATGCCTTATCCATGATATACATGTGTTTGTTAAACTTTAATGCTTGTGAAGAAAGATTATTTGTGCCTGATGAATGTGACTTGGATACCACTTACATGTGACATAATCTTATGTAATTGCACTCGGTAATGTATGTTTGAAGTGTATGATAATTAGTGCATATTATTGTTGTTAAAATAAGGTTTTTTTTTTTGCCAAATAAATGAGTTTAAGGAAAGACACCAAGTTCTTGAGGAATGGAATCTTGATAAATGATTTTTGGGAGATGGGATTCTTAGGCCTCGATTTAGAAACAGTCTTTAAGAGATAAGTTTTTGAGAGATGAAATTCCAATAGAAAATGATTTTTATCAATGGAGACGAGACGAGGTTCTCAAAGGACAAAGACCATGTAAGAGACTACATATGGAAAAGAATATAATCATATAGGAACAAAAGGGATTAGAATCTCTTTCGGGTTTAAGTCCCATTCTCCTAAGGACATGGTTATGATAAGGGTGTCACTAAAGGTTAGTAGGCCTTTACGTGACTTCATGTTTTAGATTTTAGGTTAAGATTTGTGGATCTACTCTAGGGGATGCCCTAACAATGTTTACTCTTGTCTATGATGATATGTTCCAATAATCATAATGACTAAGAAGAGTAGTTTTCTTTCTTGACAGTACTGAAAACTTAGATCTTATACTAAGTAGTATGAAATGCTTAATGTTTTACTTATTGTAAAAACCTATATTTGTATCAAGTAGTATGGCTTGATACAATACTTAAGAATTGGTTTTTCCTTTTACTAGTGATTGTCTGCATCTTCTTAGAAGGGCATATATAGTGATACGATATGGAAATGTACTCATTAGAGCACTCATGTACATAAGGTATAGGATATGTTAAGTTTTTATGAATGAAGTGTGCAAGTAAGTATCAAGTTTATGTGATATAACAGATATGAAGATTTAAGCTTGTTATGATTAAGATTGCCTAAGAAATACCTTGTGCCAATGTGTGGTATTGCAAAGAAATGCCTTGTGTCAATATATGGGATCGTACTTCAAAAATGCATCATTGTATCAGTAGGCAATTATGTATTGATTATCATACAATGCATAAATTCTCAACATGGTAAGTTTAGTATGATGCTTCATGTGCAAATATAGTTCAATTTAGAATATAGTTTGAACAAGGTAAGTAAGTACATAAATATGTTTTCTTATATTTCAATATGTTTTATATGTATGATCTTTTATTTGTATTTGGTATGTTGCGATATGTTGCTATCTTTGTATGTTATACACAAAGGAATATAAAAGAAAATATTTTTTTGCATAGGTGATAGTTAAACCATTACTATTTTTCTAAAAATGATAGTATTTTTATTGAAAATATAAATTTTTACTATTCTTAGTAATATATTCAAACAATGCTTTTGGTTTTGCAAATCCTGTGGTGGTAGTAGATTAAGGTGCTTAGAATCAACCAATCTTCTAATATCTACAGGGTGGCATTGAGAAGACGCAAGATGTAATGACCCTAACTTAAAATTATAGTAATTAAGGTTAAAAATGTAATTAATAATCATAAATCAAGATTAAAAGTCATTACAACTAATTATATTTGTAAAATGTAGGGAAATTTGAATCTTGATGTTATTAGGGTCATTAATTAGACAACCATAATTATTCGAATATGCAAGTGAATTTAATCATCAATAAGGAGCCTTTGATTCTTCCATCCATCAATTCCAACTCATAAAAACCTCCTATAAGTATTTCTAAATCATTTCTTAGTATTACCATAAAAGAAACTAAGGTTTCTAGGTGAATATGAAAAATTGAGCACCTTCGCCGCGGCTAAATTCCCTCGCGCTATGGTCAATTACTCTCAGATTTAACTCCTTACACCTTCACAAATTTTGCACATTTCGCCGCGGCTAAATATCCCTTCGCCACAGCCAAATCACTCTGGAACACCTCCAGACCTGCCTCTCAATCTTAGCCGCTGCTAACCTCACTGTTCGCCGCGGCCAATTGCTCTCTATTTTCTTCCCTGATAGCTTCGCCACATTTGGCCGAGGCCAATTAAATGTTGACCGCGGCCAATTCCCTTTTGTTCCTATAACTCTTAAGATTTCATCTCATGCTCTCTAATTCTCCCTCTAGCAACATTCTAGGTCCCTTTAACTTAGTTTGTGAAGATTTAGTATCTTTCTTTTACCTAATCTACCTAACACATCTATCATTACCCATTCAAAACTCAAATGTGGATCCTTAACCCTCTAGCCACCATAAACCAGTAGTTCATAGATCAATAACAGCAAGGAATTCATACACTACTCACATTTCCATTCAAACATAAGTCTCATTAGAAATTCCATACATCACTAGTTTAAGTTGACATCAGATGTATCAAATGATTACAGTCCCTATGCTTGGTAATTCATGATGCAATGTGGCAATTGCATAAAACTAGTAGTCTAGTTATACGAGTACAATCTGATAAGGCTTCCAAACCTACCTACTACCAAATCACATAATAAACTTCCATTAATTTTCTCCTTGCCACTAAAAAATCTGGTCCTTGAAAATGTTAGCCCACAATTGGGGTGAGATATACAATCCCAATAACAAGAGGCAAATTTCATATATATATATATATATATATATGTATAGATTAATCAATACAATACAATTTCATATCATCAATACCAGAATCATCAATTTAATTTGCAAATGAACTTGTTGAGCTATCAATGACTACTATCCTATATCAACAATCATACACAACATGTTAATAGCCAATAACACTAGGAGAGGTCTATCCACGACACCTACTCCATAATGAGCATAACTAGGGCTCAGTGCATGTAGGGTCTGATCACAACCCGATGCTCGATCGAAGCATATGCATGGGTGGTAGCCGCACCATAACTCCATGGACTCACAAGGTCCAATCACAATAACAACTCAAGTAGTCAACCAATCTTTTGGCATCTCAAAATCAAACATGTGTAGTAAACATCAGATTAACATAGGCATATACATGGAATTAGGAAAGTAACCTCAGTTACCTTAATAAAACCAATTACTCATCCTCTAGCTACCATCATGATTCAAAATACACTAGGCCTAACATAAACATAATCATCATCATTTAACTATCATTAGTTAGGAATTTTTCTATCCATAGATTAATCTTAACAAGAGTTCATTAGAACTTCTTACCCAAACTTCCTAAGGGTCTACAGCACTAATTCAAGGTCACAACAATAAGAACTCACAATGGGTCAATCATAACATCTCCATTTTTGTACATGTAAATTCCATGCACCAAAAGTCAGTCCAAATGATAGAAATTCAGTATATATACCACATAAGAGAAGAAGGAACACTTACCAATATACCTAAGAGGTCAAATGGACTGAGTTGAGTTTCAACTATCAAGAACACACCATGGGAAATTCCAAAATTCGAATTTGAGTTATCAAGCCCAAAAATTTTAATTTTTCACCTTCATCTTCTTGTAATTTCGCACAATAGCAGAACCCATTATAAAAATCAATTCTTAGGGGCATTTTCCAGCAAAGTAATACACAAAATGGAAGAAAAATACTTACCTAATCATCCCTCTAACTTCTAACTCTGAAAATCTTGCAAGGAATTACCTAAACACCAAATTTCATATTTGAGAAGGAAATGAAAATGCTCAAAACCAGAAACTAATCTGACCAAAATGAAGAAGAGAATGAGAGGGTCAAGTTATATGTAACTCACTGATAACCATGATTTTTATATGTTTTAATTCTCCTAACTTAGGCATTTTAATGATTAAATATGGTTCCAAGACTTCAATTAGATAAGATTTTATTTTAGTTGCCATCTTTTGCACTTTAGGAATTAAATCACAAAATCTTGGATTTTTAATGCATAAATCTTTTTAAATGAATTTTGTGAATATTTCTACTTAATATTTTCTAATCTTTTTGTGCAGGCTTTGGGCAATTTAAATCTAAGGGATGGAGGAGAATTTAGAAGGTGATGGAGGTTTTAGAAGAAGGAAGGATTTTATGCAAATTTATTCATATCCATTCCATTTAGCAGCTCACTTGTACATGGGAGCAACAACACGTTGAAGTAGCTGAACATGAGTTGGAAATAGTAGCTAATGTCAAAGTCGAGTAGAACAAAGGAGAAGCAATACGAAGGGTTGCTAAACACATACATGCAGAACAAGTGAATGAAGTAGCCTCTATTTGAAAGCTAGACAAAAAAGGAGAAGCAACTGTAACATGCAGAATATTTACATGGATGGCTACGAGTTACTGAAGATGCAATGAGTGAAGGAAGCTACGAGCTGAAGCTAGGAGAGCTGGATAGAGTATGGGAGAGCCAAACACGAAAAAAGCCACGTTCTGAATTCAGGCAAAGCAAGAAGCTCACAAGGAAGAGTTGAAGGAGCTTAGAAGTAGAAGCTAGCCACGGGGTCTGGTGAAGAAAGAGCTGGGAATTGAACACGAAGTGGAAAGGACGTGCAACACGTAAAAGAAGCAGCAACAATGAGTCAGAACAAGTGCAGAAGGTTTCAAATGGAAGTAAGAAACAAACAAAGAAGGCTGAGAAGACGCTAGCTCGAGAAGGAGGAAGCTGCTGAATATTGATTGGATTTTCGGACTTCAGAGGAAGAGCAGAGACGCAGAAAAGCCTGGTCAGAAGAGACAAAATACTGTGCTTCATTCATTCATTATTGAACCTTCAGACCTCATGCAGAAACAGCAAGGAGGAGGAATCACGTGGAAACCATGCTGAAATTTACGTGAAGAAGCTGCAAAAACAGTAGAAGGAACATGTGGAATATAATAAAATAAAAAAACGTGGAAGTCACAAGCAAATTCAGAACCACGTGAATAGTGAGAAGAGTTCAGATCCAAGCATAATACGCACGAAGGAGGCTGCATGTGAGCACGTGGAATCATTAAAAGAATTCATGTGAGAGGAAGTAAGCATCCAGCACATTCACGCCTCTATAATTTCGGGAACCCTCGCCTATTTATTCACACTCCCTTCCATCACGCCTAGAGCATTCATTCAGCGGCCATATTCATCCATACTCCACCCCATCATCCATTCATTCCGCGGCATTCATTCTACATCCTTCACCCATTCCATTCTCATTCCATTCCATCTTCCATCTATCTCCAATGAAGTTCTAATCTCCATCTGTGGCTAGCTAGGAGAAAGATCCTTGGTGCAAGCTTGAATCCATGGATGAACTCAGAATTTTGGCTAAGGACTTCTTTATTTTTCCTACACTTTTTCTCTTCCATATATTATCTTGGTTAAGTTATATTTGATAGGGAATTTGTGTAATTATAATAAGTGGTAGGTTAGACACTAATTAGGGAACCTTTTTGTTGATTAATTGATCTGATTGGACATTGATTTTTTTTATCTAATTTTCCATGTGTGCTTCGAAGGTGTTCGATAAAATACATGAGTGAGATTATGTGCTTGAATGTTTAATTTGAGGATTCCTTAATGTTTAGTTAGTTAATTAAACATTTAGGATGATTCAGAGGCTAATTAATCAGTTAATCAATCAAATTGGGTGTTCATTGATCCTAAAACAAGAATTGACAATTTAATGCAGGGTTGAGGTTTCAATTCAATATTAGATCGTTAATCTTTTAAATCTTGAGTGGTAACCCAAGAAAATTTGTTATGAACACAATTAGGAACTCTTAGGCTAGAATCAATTACAATTAGAATAAGATAAGGATAGTGGATACCAAGGGACAATTCCAAAGTTAGTCACAAGACCATCCTTTACCCATAATTCATACAATTAGGTAGAATTTAGGAACTTTATTTTAATTTCATTTTACTTAGTTTAATTAAATAAAAAACCCTCCTTAGTTTAGGAATTTTTAGAGTCTTTTAATATTTGGAAAACTCAATTAAACATTGAACTCTAATTCCAAGGGAAATGACCTAGGTTGTGCCATTAGCTACATATTTTACCAACCTAGTTTTATTTTGAGGGTTGCACAACGAGCCTCTCACTCACCTTGGCCAAATCATCTTCTAGGAGTCAAAAATGGAGTTGCAATGTTGGTAGAACCCCAACCTCCCTTAAACCTCCAAATTTCCTCCCTTGCCTCTTGTGTTTTCTACTAAATGGAAAGGGAGGCTGCTGAACCTTTAGGGTTATTAGGGAGAAATGGTCCAACCCATCAGACCAAGGCCCATTTAGGCTCATTTCTAGTCATTGGGCCTTTGTTTGGTGAGGTGGGCTGTAGAACACTTTGAATTAAGGTGAAGTGTACTAACCTTAAGGCCCAAATTCTAGTGGGTTCAAAGGTTGGTGTTAGTTAGGCTAAGTCTCATGACTTGGGCTTTAAAGTTGTAGTTGGGTCAAGCCAAATTTCAATAGTCAATCTAATTTGGGTCTGCATAATGTGTGTTGGGCTAACTATAAGGACTTATGTAAATTGGGTCGTGGGCCTCTATTTCACTAAATCAAATTGGGTCATTGTTAGGTGATCTCTTTTGCCCCAAGTCTCATGATAAGGAGTTGGGCTTACATCCAAAATCATTGGGCCTCCATAAATCTTTATCCATGGCTTATTCAAATTAAATTTTGGGCCAAAATTAAGCTTTAATCTAATTGAAATCTTAAACCCATATTAATAACTTATTTCTTTGTAAATTTTTATTCATGTAGCTTACTCAATTATTCCATAATAATTATTCTTAATTAGTCCAAATACATTATTAACACCTTAATTAATTTTGGAGTGTTACACAACAACTTTATCTATTGAATATTTGTAATAATTAAGAGATGTTTATCTATGTTTAGTTCTATAGCCTAAGAATGAGTAGTATGTTGAAACCCCATTAATGTTGTTTTGTAAATTTTAGTCGTATGAATTGGGTATTCAATATCTAGGTAGTTAAATGTTTAAAAGATCTATCTTAGGAATTATATAGCCCAATGAATATAAGAAAACTTTTAACGGTTGAAATTCCATCACTCAAGATCAAATTGAGATCTTAGCACTCTAAAGGTTAGAGTGTTACCAGGGTTGTAATAAGTCTTGAATTTATATAATTTTATGTGCCTAGTTGAAGATTTATCATAAGTTTTTATTAGGATTTTTAAATAGCTTTGATTATTTTCTATAATTTTGTAATTAAGTAGTAAATGTTCGAAAATATTAGATTTTATTAATTTTTAGTTATTTTTAATATTTTTTAAGAAATTTAATAATAATTAATGGATCTGAGTTTTAATTACAAAAAGCGAAAAAACATAACTAAAAGTAAAGAGTACTAGAAGTTCAAAACTCTTCAAGATCAAGACCCATCACAATGCTTCGGCGATGTGGCAACTAAAAGAGAGGCACTTGGTATTATACGCTATTCATAAGCTAAGGGTACAAAAAATGTCTTCCTACGTATGATACTTGTGTTTGGCCAAAAATGAAGAAGATAATTTAGTGAGAAGGTGTTTTTACTCCCCAAACACAAATCAAGTACTCTTTTTATCCTAAAAATTTTACTATGTACAAATTGTTAATGGTGTCATTCTAAACTTTTAAAGTAAATAATTAAAACAGTTGAGAGGCAATTTTATTTTGGTACATTCATTTTTTTTTATTACTTAGGGAGTGGGCAAGCCCACTATTTAGCGAGGGGGGGGGGGGGGAGAGTGGGAGTCGAACCTTGACCCTCTATCCGTGCCATTGTGACACACACACTCATAGGTATTTTGGTACATTCATATGAATAGTTAATTTTTATGGAATGTATTAATAATTAATTAATTATACAATTGATGTTACAACAATTTGGTAGATTATGGGTTCATTTTGGTATTGTTGTGGATTTTTATTTGTTTTAAAATATTTTTTTTAAATATAATTGAGTTTTAGAAGAAATATTATAAGAGAAAAGTAATTTGTGTTTAATAAATTCATTTGATAAACATTTTTATCAATACGTAAGATTAGCTTGCGGTTGATAAATCTCTTAAAAAATACTTTTAATTATTAAATTATAAAAATAGACATGTACAAATTTACCTCTGCAATATAAATTTGATAAAAGTAATTGAATTTTAGGTGAAGGTAAGATTGCTTTCAAAAGTACCTTTTCGTTCTGTAATTATTTGTAAATAGAAGTCCCAACCCTATTTTCCTAGCTTCTGTTCTTGCCACGTAGAAAATGTTATATCCTCCATTCAGGCGTACATTGGTGCAAAGCCGGCGACCCTTAGCGGAACCAGGAATTGAACCCCCAAACCTCTGGCCACATTTCATACCAAACCAAACCAAACCAAATCTCTATATTCGCACGCCTCACAAAAGAAGATTACATGCTTCTAGAAGAAGAAGAGAAGAAAGAAAAATATTAAATTTCAAAATATTTATGTTGTGCTTTATTATGTAAGATCAGCTTGAAACCAAAAAAAAAAAATGAAATTTCCCAAATCTGAATGGAATCCTTTGCCCTAACCCAATTTCGACCTACCGGATCCTCCGATTACGACGGTTTCCGGATCCTCCGTTCATCGTTTATCTTCGCCGGCGGCTGAGCCAGCGTTACTATTTGAACTTGAGAGAGAGAGAGAGAGAGAGAGAGAGAGAGGCTGGGAAAGCGAAGGAAAGAGGAAGAGGAAGAGGGGGCTAGGGAGATGGACAGTCCGGGGTCTGGTTCGGTTGATTGCGGCGTGGGATCGATTGTATGGGTGCGAAGGAGAAATGGGTCGTGGTGGCCTGGCCAAATACTGGGGCCTGAAGAGCTCTCATCTTCACATCTCACGTCCCCTCGATCAGGAACTCCTGTTAAGCTTCTTGGCAGGGAAGATGCGAGCGTGTAAGTCTCTTTGTTTGCTATTTAATCATCAGTTTTACGTTTTGAATTCGAAGTCAAACAATTCGTGTCTGGTTTTCGATCCAGTAGTTTGGCGCCCTGCTATTGGTTGGTGTAGAAGTATGTTCTGGTAATTGTCCTCTACTTCGAAACAAGTCTAGCGTAATTTTAAATATCACTGCTTTTTTGGGCCAACGACACTAGTTTTGGTGGTTAGTGGCAACTAAGTTAGTTGATGATTGTTCTCTTGAGTTGTTGGTTAGAGGTGCAGTTTGATTGAACTGCGATAGTATTGAAGTGCCTGCTTCTGCCCCCCAAAATTCTTGAAGTTTAGCCTTACATATATTGATATTTAAAGTCAGAAAGTTATAGATATATATACATGTCATGAATATCAGGTGCGCCAATGTATCAACGATTTAACCTTATTAACAGTTGATAGTGTAATATTTCCCCCTTATTTCTTCGTATTTCTTAGCAGGGATTGGTATAATTTGGAAAAATCTAAGCGTGTGAAGGCATTCCGATGTGGCGAGTTTGATGATTGTATAGAAAGGGCTGAATCCTCCCAGGGGATGCCAATAAAGAAAAGAGAGAAATATGCTCGTCGAGAAGATGCCATTCTTCATGCTCTTGAACTTGAGAGGCAATTGTTGAAGAAGGATGGAAAATCAGGTATTGCTTCTGATCAAACCAATTGTTGATCTTCTAGTGCTGTTAAAAAGGGAATAGTTACATCTCCAGAAACCTTGGGAAATGATAATGAGTAACGTTCAAATTTAAATTCACATGCTTCTCGTCATGGAGGTCCTTTACCTTCAGACTCAGCCAATGATGGTAATCCACTGAGTGGGGAAGAAGACCATTCTTAAGCCACACCTTATCTGAAAGACTTGCTGAATTTTAGGCTTAAAATCTCCCCGTTGGAAGGAAAGCTTTCATCTTCTGTTGATCCAAATGTTTCTCACAAACTTTCTGTTGATGATAGTTCTGAGACTCTTGCAAGAAGTAGCCTTTGCTTGGGAAGTACAATTTACTCTAATGATAGAACTTTTTGGACTGAAGAAAGTGGTCAGATGAGAGATGAGTGAGTAATATATTATAAAGAGGTGTAAAAATTGTTTTTCTTGGTTTTAATTATTAAACAGGCAGTAATCAGGCATATTATATGTGATGCAGTTTGACTATGTTTCTGTTTATCCTTTTGTCAGGAGTGGGGCAAATTGGAGTTGATTACCGAGCAAAGAGGAGCAGACGTGTGTACATGCCTGCTGAGTCTAGTGATTCTCTAGATTACAAAGAGACCCCATCCCATATTGAAATGTCATCCTCGCAGTTTGGAGGGGAGGGCCCTCACCCCAGTTCTTTGGTTGAAGAGAGTGAATCTGCTTTTATGGATGATGTTGAGTCTGATTCCTCTGATACTGGTTCTACTGATTCTGCTTCTGATTCAGATTCTTCTGAGACAGAGCCAGACATGGATGAAGAGATGGCTATACTTTCAGGTTTTGGTTTCTGCTATACTTCCCCCCCCCCCCTATTTTTATAATCTATTTGTTTGATTGCCACAATTTGATAAACAGTGCTTCGTGGATTCTGACAATTCCTGTTTTATTTAAGAAGTTTCACTCCTCTTACTCAGCATTATTATTATTATTATTATTATTTTTTGGGCACTGAAAATAGCTTTGAGTTATACTTGTTGTATGATTGTATGGATATTAGAGCGTGATCTGTATTAGTCATTGTTTCAGTCTATTTCCCTTTAAGTTGTCATTTTCTTCTGAGTTCCTGCATCAATTCTTAAATTTTTCTTAATTTTATTGTTATAACTTTGAACAACACCTTATTCTGGATAGTCGCTTAGAATTAGCTGAGTACAACATTACAAGTCCTTCCTTATCTTTTTCTTTTCTTTTAGGGAAATCACAAATGATCTGGCTTGCCTGTATTTATGGCCTAGGTCACTAACTATCATAATCCCTCTGTAGATTGGCCAAGGTTCCCTGAGGATTTGATAGGAACCTTTGGGAGAACTACAACTCCAAAGCTGATTTATGAGGTTGAAGATCCCAAGGTCCATAGAAATCCCTTATTATAGTCCCATACTTCCAACATGGGACTCAAGCCCTATACATTGCAGTTGGGTCTTAATATTCCACCATGCTCTGCAACCTTGGGGCCTGCGCAGGTTGGCTTTGCGCTGACATTCTAGCCTTGTCCGGACATTGCAATATTGGCATCACCACCTATGCCACACAATTGCAACTAGGATGTAAGGGAAGACTTTGATACCAAATTGATAGGAATCCTCGAGAGATCTGCACCCTAAATGCTAACTCATTACAGTGGGGAACCCAAGATCCATATAAATCCCATATGAGAATCTCATATTTCTGTTGTGGTACTTAAGTCCCATACCTTGCAATTGGGCCCTGACAGAATTAAATGATAGGGCTTAAAACTACATACAAGAGACTCCTAAGCGGTTAACACCTAAAGTATGAGGGAATGACTTTTGGCAATTTGCTTTACTATGCCTTGGTTGTTAAACTAAGAAAGGGAATTTTCCAATTCTTCTACCATTTATAGTCTCGGATTAGCTCCTTGGCATTTTTTCCATTCTAGAAATAATATGTGGAAACAAGTTATTTTAGACATTGAAGAAAAAGAAATTAAATAATGTGTCCTGGAAGAATATTTTCAATTCTTAACACTACAATAGGAACAGCATGAAGATACAATCATTTTTTGAAGACAAAGTATATTCAAGTTTAAACAAATGGATTAGACCTTTGAGTTATTTTATTTTATTTTATTTTTATTTTTTACACATACTCGCAAATGTGAAATTATAAGTATGACTGAACCATTCTGTTACAATGTCTACATACTTAATTTAATCATATATTCTGCATGACAACACTTTCTCCTTTTATATAAGGAATGTATGCAATTTCAATGTAAGAATACTCATATTCATTATTAATAAAGCCTTCTTTGTAGGCAATATGTGTACAATGACTCTGTAGAAACATCTGTGCTTCTTGGGGCTGATGAGTTGAATTTTTGCAATATGGTTTGGATTAGGGAAAGCCACTAGTTTTGGCTGCTTAGGTTTAACCCTTTTTATTGTTTGTGGAGACACAAATCCCCCCTTCATGGCCTAGTGGCTCATGAGATAGCCTGTATATGCTAAGATGTTCAAACTCATGATTCTTTCAACATTTCGGTTGTGGTCCTAAGTCACTTTTTATGTGCCATTCCAAAAGAAGTTATTTTACACATAAGCTTCTCTTACAAGACATGTCATGTCACTATCATGTGTCCCTATCGGCACAAAGCTGAGGAGACTCCCTTCTCCCTGTGTATTCCCACTTCACTTGGAAAGGAGGTTGAGAGAGGGGGAACAAGGGGGACGCTTAACAGCATTTTCCGTGGAGATACCTGTTCTCTACCATGAGCTCACACTGTTTGAAGTCTCTCTTCTTCCTCATCTCGAGGCACAACTTGATTAGTAAAAGAACCTTCATTGTTTCTGAGCCCTGAAACAAAGTAGTATTGTGAGACTCCCCAGTTTTGTTAATCACAATGGATGAATTGGGCAAACTCTTCTCAAACATGGTATTTTTAGTTCTTATATGCTACACTTGCCTTCTAACACCCTGTTGCCCTTCTCTAAGGTTTTCAGCAATTAAAAACGAATCTATAAAGTGATATGGCAAGCTGCCTTGATTTCCATTCTATGAAGCTTACACATCCAAGACTCTTTTTTTTTTCACGAAATTACTTAGAACTCATTTAAGCATATTTTTCCCCTCTTTATCGGTGGTTATGTGACTCATGGCAATCTTTTTTCCATTGCCATTCCATTTAGCAAAATGGCCCGTGTGTCAAGTAATTTTGGAACAATTATCTGAACTACCACAATCACTAGATTTCAAGTTGATGGTGATTTTACTATATGTGTTTCATTTCTGTTACTTGGAATGTTCAAGGGATTTAGGGTAGGATCTCTGCCTTCTTTTTCAGACTTGGTATGTGACACGAGAAATAACCAAAGTTAATGGGAAAAGCTGTCAGGGTAGTTAGGAATAACTAACTAATATCCCTATGAGTCTATAATTAGGGATATCTCATGTAGAAGAGGATTGAGGAATGAATTGTGAATTGAGTAGCTACATTACCTGTCATTGGTACCACACATACCAGCTTGAAAGATATTTTAGTTGATAATAAAACTAAGGATTGAATAATTAATGTTGTGGATATCTATCTTATGAAAGTTGTTATCGTGACCCTCCCCCCTCACAGACACAGTAATTTGTGATGTACATTGTGTCAGAATTTCTGTTACACCAACAACAACAACAAAGCCTTTTCCCACTAAGTGGGGTCGGCTTGTATCAGAACTTCTGTTAATTAAACATTATTAGTAGTTTTTTTTTGTCTTTGTAAATCAATATTTAATTCCATAACCGTGTAGTAGTATTTCCTTCTCCCTTTTGTTTTAACCATCATTTAGAGTTTCTTACATTCATGATTCTCGTTGCTTTTTTAGTTCATTGAAACTTTCTACGTTAAGCATGTTTTCTGGGTGGTTGTATTAGATTGCTTGCTTGGGTTTTCTTTTACATGATTCTTTAGCTCTTCTTAAGTTACTCCTGCAACTGCAGAAACTGCTCGGGGTACTGAAGAACATGGAAGCACTAGCAGTGAAGAGCCTGATGAATTGGCAATTCCCAGTGACATGCCCCACCTTTATCCACGTGAACCTATTACTTCTAATGAAGCTGTATCCAAATGGCAGCTAAAAGGGAAAAGGAATAATCGTAATCTTATTAAAAGGTCTGTTGGTGCTCTAGATGGAAGAGTTACGATATATGGAGGAGATGCCGAAGGAAGAAGTCATTTAAGCCACAAGAGACTGAAGCCAAGTTTGCATTATTACAGAAATGATTTTAGTGATGTTCTTGATGAGGCTGATCAAATGTTTGGGTTAGAAAATGATTACTCCCCATCTTATAGAGCTGTGTCAAAAGGTCGAAATAAAGTTCATCGTGGCATTGATTGGAATGATTGGGCTTGGGAGGATCAACTTGCATTGAAAGGATATTGGGATGTCAAAGGGTATGCACCAGCATGTGGTGATCGCCATCATTTTGGTGGGAAATTGAAGTCGATGCTAATAAATGTAGATTTGAAGGTTCAAGCAAGCTATCGAAAGGAGCCTGTCCCCATTGTTTCTCTCACGAGTAAGGTAGATGGGAAGGCAATAATAGGGCACCCGATCCAAATTGAGGTCCTTCCAGATGGTTCGTCTGATAGTCTTATTTCTACCATTGATGACCTAAATAATGATGGGATTGGCATGGAGGGAAGTAGTGTGCTTCCACCAGCATGGAGGACTGCAAGGAGAACTGCGAATTTCCGTGTCCCACGCCCCCATGTATCATCATCAAATGGTGTTGAAGCTCCTGCAGAGCTATCCTTCTTAGATCAAGAGAGAAAATTTGAATACAAGAAATTAAATGCTGGAAATTTTAATCATAAGGCAAGCCTGTCAAGGAAGAGTGGCATTGACAGTCCTTGGCCTTCAACTGACAAGAAGCCGTTGAAAAAGGTGCCAAAGAAAGTGAGCTTGTCATCTAGCCAGAAAACTAGAACTCTGTCGTCATTGTCTATTGAACATAATCTTATTAAAAAGCCATTACATGATAGCATTAGTTACCAAACAGATAGGTTGATTAAACCAGAAGTCTCTGGGCCCACTACAGTAGCTTGCATACCGGTCAAATTAGTATTTAGTAGATTACTTGAGAAGATAAATAGGCCACCATTAAAAGCAGCTAGTAATGCTGCTTTGTTGAATACGGGTGTGGAGAGAAATTCATAGGTTACATGTACATTGTTATATGGGAACAATAATCTAACAGTGGCAGTACAACAATTTGTTGGTTATGTCCTTCTCAACATGAGGGAACTCCTACTCTAATTCTTTATATTGTCAGCTTTTCTAGGTTGAATATGAAGTATATTCATTAATTCATCCTAGAACTAGATAAATAAAAGGCAAATGGAGTCATTGTTCATCCTTGCTAGCGCAAATTTGCCAGATATTGGATTCATGAAGCATTGAAATAGCTTGTCTTGAATAGAAAGCATTTTCTTCTCATTAATTCATCCTAAAATTTCAAGTGTCTGGTTAGCAATATAATGATTGGCTTGTAGCAACTTGATGTATTAAATTTATATTTGATGTGGTCATGTTTTTTATTGCATAGAAATTTGCAATGCTGATTGACGAAGTTGACTTTTTGACTACACAAAGGGATACATATAAGGTCCTCTGCTGGATAGTCTATGCTTGCTGTGCATATATTAGGTATTCAGCTTCAAAGTATCCACAGAGCAATAAGCCTAACCTTCATAGGATGTAGTTAAGAGGATGACGAGATAGAGTAGTGTTGACTCTCTTCATCTGTCTATTAAAATTTCCAAAGGTGAGATATTAAATTTTGAAGGAGGTCAACGGGTTTATAGCTTATATGGTACTAGTTTCTGTCTTTAATATGAGGGTGAGTTTGATGTCAATGATTTCCTAAGGTCTTGCGTAACTCTTTTTCTTTTTTTTAATTTTTAAAGGAGACAATACAGAAACTTGAACAGGAGTTTGAATTTTTATTAAATGAAAGAAATGCTCACCAGCAAGAAATCCGTAGTCGTAGAAAGAATTTTTTCTTTTCAGTCATCAATTCATGATAAGGTGAAGAGACAGAATTCAATAGGCGCACAAGTCAGCAACATCGGTAGATAAATATTAGGTAACCATAAGATGCAAAGTGCAAGTACCTTTAAGAGACAAGCAAAGTAAAGTTGAAGAGGCAACAAGCTGACCTCTAAAATAATTGCAAGAAATATTCAAACTCAAATTTTAGAGGAAAATAAGCATATAAAGACTAGATTTTTGTACTGTTTAAAAATAAGACTAATTTTTTTTTATTGAAATATACAATATAAGAATATATAAACTATACCTAAATTTCTCTTGCTGATATGAAATGTAGGAAAGAACATTCGATGGACAAGGTAAAACGTCACACCTTCAAACCTTTTTTGAAAATGGAGTCTTTTAAAAGTCTTCTTTAAAATCTAATGAGCTTTAATGTGAGTTACTTAAATGAGTGGCAAAACTTAATTATTTATGATTATAAATTAAAAAAATTAATCTTAAAACATATAACGATAGTGAAAATCTCGACTCAAAATGTCAAGCTTTTTTTACAAAAGCGGTCCATATTGCTTTGGGTCATTAGTGAAAATATTGCAATATGAAAACTTTGAAGCTAAAAGGGAAATTTCCAATTAAGGACTTTATGTTGGTATAATTGATAGTCAGAGACTTTTTTAACAATTTCTTACAACTTGATCTTTCTAAAATTATAACCAAATCCTTCTAAAAATGATTTTTTCAAACTTAAGGTCCTTAATTAAAATTTTCCAAAATTAAAAGAGACGTGAAGTTGAAAATGTGAGAAGAGTATCCTAAGTGACTAAAGAAGATAGGATTCAATAAGTCCACTTGTGTTGGTCCCATTTCTCTTAGTCACTCTCTTTTCTTGAACATCCTTTTTAATTCTGGAGAGGATCTTGATCCGTATAATGCTCCACTAATAATGTAATTTATTTTTATAGCAAGTAATTTAAAATTTAAATTTTGTAAAAGGATGAGACTAAAATACAATTGATTTTAACTTATTTTTGTTATAGTTTACAATTGGTAATATTTACACATGTCAATCTATTAGTGAAAGATTTTATTGGTAATAGTCACCAATTAATCTTGCATAAAGGCTTTTTATGGTAAATATTGTCTCCGAAAATTTTTAAAACAAATTTAGTTTATTAAAAATAAATAAGCCAAGCCAATTTATTTGTCTCGAAGGACGACCCATCTTTAATAGACTAGGTCCATAATAAAATCCTCTCAATGATTAGCACATTATTATTATTATCATTAGAAACAGCTATTTAATGAGCGCTCATACATTCAGTTTTTTTCTTTTTTTGGGTTAACTTAAGAAAAAAGGGCAAAAAATCAACTACCACCTCATACAAGGAATAAACAAATATTGTAAGGAAAGAGCATCTTAGTTCCTGGAGAGGCTGCCTAGTACCACCAATGAAGAGGTGCATCATCCTTAAAACTAGACTTCGTTAAGAAATTTGTATATTAATTCCCTTCATTTTGTACATGAACGGGTTAAACTGAACTGCAACTACCCATATTGAGTCTTGTAACTTAAACGAGTGCCATATAATGGTGCGTTGACGTCTCCAAGTCATGTACCACCTTCCGTGCTTCAACGGAGTAGGTTTCATGTATTACTTTCAACATTCCAGAGCTAATTTTTAGGGAATATTTTACCTAAGAACCATAATTTTATAAAAATAATACTAAAAGATTTTAAAAATAAAAAATTCTCTAAAGAACCAAACATTAAAAATTATCACTAATATTTTTTAAAGTTACAACTTAATTTTTCGATATTATAAAAATGTTTTTACTTAGTAACAAATCTAAAACATCCATATAAATTAGGAAAACTAGGTTGTAACTTTACAAAATATGAGCAGTAATTTTGAGAAACATAACTTCAGTCTTTTGGCTATTTAGAGAAATTTTAACTTTTAAAGTTCCTTGGTACCATTTTTATGAAGTTAAGTTCTTTAGGTGGAAAATTTCCCAACTTTTAACATATTTTTAGATGAGAAGAAAGGAACAGAAGTAATATTTTAATTTTTGAGCCTTTTAATTTAAATTTAACCAAACTTTTTCCCCACTTCTCATCCCTTCATCTCAAACGAAAACATATTCTAAGAGAAAAATGTAATATTTGAATTCAAATCTAAAAAAATGTCAAAAATAAAATCTCACCTTCCTTCTTTTTTCTTGTTTTTTTTCCCCATGCACCTTAATCTAAAGATACCTTAGCCCTTGTCTAGTGGCTAGCAACTTTGCATGCAAGTTTGTGGAAACACCAATTTAACCTAAAAATGCAATAACCCAACAACTACAATGAGGGTCTTACTACACTACCAATACCTGCCCTACCTGAATTCCCAAGAGAGCTTCCATCAACCTTAACCTGAGTGGTGTTTGGTAGATGAGAATTCTAATTTTTACATTATACAAAAACCTATTTATAAAATATTTGAGGATAAGAAATATAAAAATTTTAAAATTATTTTATATGTTGTATGACCTAAATAACATAGTAATATTGTGTTTTTTCATACTTGCCATACTCAAATTTATTATAAATAAATTTCTAAATGCTCAAAAAACTAGAAAGTCTATGTACCAAAAGTTAGGATTGGATTAAGGAGAATAGGGAAAAAAGGGAGGGAAGAGAAATCTTAATTTAGACAACATTTCCTTTGATTTAATTTAAATCTAAATTTGTTTTAGTCTAAAACATGTGGCAGACTCAAAAGAGTATCCTACTTGTATGAAACTATCAAAAATGAAAAATCTAATAGTGTGCTCTTAGAAAATTTCTTATCATAATGCAATCATTCCTATGTTGATTATCTGAGTTTTACGAAGTCTAAGCCTTATATATTAGTTCTAAGGAAAGTCTATAGTCATAACAATAGTAAGCAGTAACACTACTAGTTATAAAGTTTCCTATTTTAAGGACCTATAACTAGTGCCATATATTGTGGAAGTAGGGGTGTACATGGGTAGGGCCGGGTCAGGGCGATGCTTGGCTCGAAACCCGGCCCGATTAGGGTCTTGGGCGTATTTTTATGCCCGTGGCCTGGCCCGACCCGGAGAAGCTCAATTTTAGGACAGGTTAGGGCAGCTCGAAGTGGCCCTAATAAGTAGGGCTGTACATGGGCAGGACCAAACTGAACATCTAGTATGTCCGATACCTGACCCGATTAAGACATGAAGCTTGTTTTTATACTCGTGGCCTTACTCAACTCTAATAAATCCAATTTATATTAGGATAGGGCAGGTTAGGGCCGCTCAAACTAATTTTTTTTTTAATGAATTGATACTTATAATATAAAAATATTTTTACACAAACTTATAAGCATATATTTCAAAACAATAGACTTTTAGAACTCTTATATTTGTATCAGTAATAAAAAAATAGTCTAGTATTATCAAGTAAAATATAAGATATACTAACATAATTAGTCTTAGGTAAATATATATATTTTTATTATTTAACAAAAGAAATATCAGTAAGGATTCACATCAATGATAAAAATAATTAAGAAGTAAAGAATATTTGTGTAAGTAATAAAAATTACAGTATGCAGAGATAATTAAATGAAATAAAAGAAATAAGATGACAAGATATTAATAACTAAAAAAAAAGTAACTATTAGGGCGAGTTGAGCGGAATATACCTTCGCCCGTGGCCCGGCCCGACCCGGAATAGTCTTGTTTAAAGTTATGCCCATTTATACTTTTAGTCCGGCCCTGCCCTGCCCGATTAGACCGGGCTAGGGCGGGCCCCTAGGGTCAATCGGGCCGATGAACACCCCTATGTGGAAGTGTGCCATGGATTTGTCATCTCAATTCTATTCATCATAGTTTTCTTAAATTTTTTTATCTAGTTTCCGTTAGTTCTCATATAGATCAAATCATTAGCATAAAGACAAACAATAAGAAAATTATAAAATCATTATGTTTAGACACATAGAGGAGCTTGCTTGGGCTTCTTTTGAATCCATCTTGCTTGTCATAGCCCCTAACTAGAAGGAGTGATTGGCACAAGATATAGGAATAGTTTTGGTCTTATAAGCCTACAAATATAGAGAATATTTCATATTTGGATATACCAATATTTCATTATAAAAGAAAATTTTGGATTTGGGTGGTTACTTGCAACATGTGGATCTTTTTAAATTTATTGTTTCATATGGTCTGATTGTAGTCATGAGTTAGACTTCAGTCTTGTACAACAGAGACACCAAATTCAAGAGGACAGACATGTAGAATTTTTTTTTTTATGATTTTTGAGACTTTTTTTTTTTTTAGAAAACTCTACATTGTTTGTCTTCTCTCTCTCTCTCTCTCTCACACACACTTTTTTTAAGGCGCATACTTGCAAGATAAAAGATAGTTTCATTTATCATTTGTTTTTTTTCCTCTAATTTTGTAACCCATTAATTGACAATTAACTTAAAATTCAAAATTTAAAAGAATTTGAATACTAATTAGTTCATTCTCTTTGGGTTATGTTAATGAATATGGCTTGAGCCATTACAAGTAGTTCAATAATCCAATATCTCCCATTCAGGTATGATAACAAAACTTTTTACTTCTCTTTTTTCCTTTTTTCATATTAGGTGCTTTGCCACGATGGCTGGGGCAAATTATTCAAAAGCTCTTATACTTAAAAAATTCCATTATAGAACCAAACATAAGAAACTATTGTCTTTGGATAAATATTATACACTTCTTTAAAGTTATTTGAATGCCTTAAACTTACCCACATACATTCTATTCATAGAAAATTTAATCCCTCCTAAGTTTCAATATTACCTAAATTGCCTTCTTATGTATATAATATCTATATTTATAATGTTACTAAATTAACTTTGTAATAAACATATCTTAGACATTAACATAATTTTGTACATCACAAGTGATCATCTTTTCATTCATATATCACTTAAATCAAAACTAAATGCTTTCTTAACATTAATCCTTTAGGATAAGTCAAATTAAGGATAGGAGCATATACCCATTTGATTTGTTCCTTAACATGTGCATATTTTAGTCTAGATATACATAATATCTAATTTAAATTCTACCATTAAATCTAAAGTCTCAAAATCATTTTAAAAAATATTCATTTCCTTATAAAATAGCATCGTCAATAAAACTTAGATAGCAACTATGATATTTTTATGGATTAACGTGTACATTACTAAAAATTCAAGAATTAAAGTTAAGTGAATCTATAAATTTAAAGATTAAATTGTTATATTACTCAGACAATAAAGAAATCTACATTTTTTTCAAAAGAGGAGAATTAAATCTACCTTAAATGACATTGCGAACAAGTCCAAATAAAAAATTAAGAATTCCATTCCATTGAATTGAATTCTCAACTTTTAGGATTTCCAACACAATCTAAATATATTCAATAAACGTTTCTTTGGTCATCTTGTCATGGTCCCCTCCTTCCACATCATAGATCCTACAATTCATGCACATGAAATAGCACGGCAGAAGCAAATTTCCTGAGATGGCTGCTCCAAATTAAACTGGACTTGGATGGAAAAATGCTGCACCATGATCACCACCATCTCTTAGACAATCAAGTAGCAAATGTAATCGAGGGAGTCTATTGAACACGCAAAAAAAGGCCTAAAAGATTCCCTGTACCACATTGAATGATAAACAAGAAAGAAAATAATCAAATGGGTAGAAAATTTGTGAAAAAAATCTTTAATAAATAAAAACATTTTAATATCAACAGGCCGGCAAAGCTGTATTTAGAAGACGGAGTCTCATAAAAAAATAGACACAAGGAAGAAAGGGTGGTATTCTCACAACAGTTTTACACCTACCTGACTGACAAGGAATGGATAGGAAACGTAGACAACATATGCAACTTCCCCTCCCCCACCCATCCCCCTTTTTCCTTTTTTTTTTTTCCTGGGAAAAAGAGAAAAAGGGGCGGTGTTGTAGAAGCTTTTAATCAAATCCAATGTTGCCTCCCAAAATACACTAACAGGCTGAAGAAAATTTTAAAGTAAAAATAATCAATAAAAATAGTGCTATAGAAAAAATTCCTATTTGCTTGCTATAGGATCTGAACCTTACAAATTTAAGTTTTTTAAACCCAGAAAAATATAAATCTGTTACTTCTGAACCTAGAGCAAATCCACCAAAAGCAGATTAAACATGAGAAAATCACTTGACCAAATCAGACCCCGAGGACAGTTAACACCTCTATAGCAATGATAAAAACAAAAATCAACAACAATAACCACCAAGCTGGAGAGGCTTCTTTACAGTAGTAAGTGAAATAACGCTAACAAATTAGTGGTCATATTATCAGACTGGATATTACACTTCATCGAATAATAAGACATAACAGCGCTTAGTGATAGAATGATTGAACAACCAAGGGAATAAATTAATTAGCTTTGTCAATAAGAAAGCAACACTAAGCTCAATTGGAACAGGATTTTACCTATTATACAACAGAGTATTTGCCTGGTTGAGCACCACCAGGAAGTTGCAGAGCCTGATTTGTGATGTCTTCCAACACACGCTTCAATTCTGCTTTTGCTCTCTTAACAGACTGTTCACTGGGACCCTCAATGAACAAATAGAGTTTGCGTTCCCCAGGCCCTGGGAGCCTACCAGGTGGGAAATACTGCCCCCTTGTGGTAATAGCAGCTCCAGTCCACTCAGATATTGGGCCTAGAGTTTCCTTGTGTGTAACTTTCCACCGAGCATTTTGGGGGAAATCATTTATCTCCAACTCAGCTTCATAATGCTCTGGCATTGCACCAGCAATCTTTGCCAATTTATTTTGCAGGTTCATAGCAGCTAATGCTGCCCGCGTTGCTCCATCATTTGGAACAATGGGCAGCCCTGTCCCAGGCATGACTGCTGCAGTCTGGAGACCAAGAACAGCTGGCAAAGAAACAGGTAGTCCAGCATTTGGAATTAGCTGGGAAGTAGAGGGCATTGCAGGTGAATTCGCTTTTGTGGCGGCAACTAGAATCTGAGCAAGAGCAGGATGCTGTGAGATGTCACCTCCTGCCTTCTTAATACCTTCGTCTTCATCTTCAGAATCTGACTTGTCTTCTTCAAACCCGTATTCTTTGGCTTGTGCTTTCTTTGCTGCTCTTCTCACCTCATCTTCCTCTTCATTAAATTTAAAGCCACTCCCTCCATAACCAGTCCCATGGGCTTGCTCAAGTCCTTGAGTAACTTTTGCCATAAATCCATCAGCAAGAGCTTTCAGGTCATTAGGAACTATTTGCTCAGATAGCTCCAAGGCTTTCACCAGATCTGGCGCATATCTTGCATCTTCCTCAGAAATAAATGTGATAGCATAACCCTTCCGGCCAGCTCGGCCTGTACGTCCAACACGATGTACATAATCTTCATAGTGGTTTGGAACATCAAAATTGATAACCAATTCAAGCTCCTTGACATCTAATCCCCTGGCAGCAACACTCGTTGCAGTCAACAAATTGCAGACATTGCTTTTAAAGTCAGAAATAGTGGATTCACGGTCTGTCTGATCCTTAGCCCCGTGAAGAGAAAGGCATGGATAACCATGTCTAAGCAAATCCTTGAACAAAGCATCACATTTTTCCTGTGAGTGGACAAATATCAAAATCTTTCCCTTCTCATACCATTCCCCTAGTAATTCTAAGAGCCTCAAGAACCTCTCATTTTCCGGCCTCACCTCTACTAGCTGTGTTATGTCCTTGTTAACAACACTCCTTCCACCAACTTGTATTTCGACAGGTTTGTTCAAAACCTTACGAGCCAGAATTTCAACCTGACGGGGGAAAGTAGCAGAAAAGAGAACAGTTTGACGATCTGGTCTAATATTCTGAACAATTCGAGTGATTTGAGGTTCAAAGCCCATGTCAAACATACGATCAGCCTCATCCATGACCAGATAAGTGACTCTACGCAGGTTAGTTATCTTTCCACCACTGGTGCATAGTATGTCAATCATCCTACCTGGAGTACAAACCACTATCTCGGCACCACGTTTCAACTCACTGATTTGTTGGGCAACACCAGAACCTCCATAGACTGGCACACACTGGAGACCTAGTACCTTTGTAAACTTCTTTATATCACTGTGAATCTGTTGAACAAGCTCCCTTGTAGGGGCCATTATAAGCCCGATAGGTCCATCTCCTGCAACAACTGGCGGCTGATCCTTTATGTGCCTCAACATTGGCAGAACGAAAGCAAGTGTTTTTCCCGACCCAGTTTTACCAATTCCTATGCAATCTCTGCCACTCATAATTACAGGGAGGGCCTGAGCTTGAATAGGCATTGGTTTTTCATAGTTAAGCTTCTTTATTGTCTCCAAAATTTTGCTGGTAAGTCCAATCTGATTCCATGATTTTACAGGCTTAGGCACATCCTTTCCATGTATCTTCAACTCCAACTGCTTCCTGTATGCTGCAACTTCTTCAGGAGTCATCTTGGCAATCTCCTTTGCTTCAATATAAAAATTTTTCTTAAATGGTTTATAATCAATCTTTGAGTGGTCAACAATAGAAAGTTTCTCAGCTTTTGTCTTCTTTACTCTTTTCATGAACTCTTCGTCATCTTCATCTACTGGATCATCCTCAACTTCAAGGTCTGCATAATCTGAGTCAGACTCTTCACCAGGAATTATTCTCCCAATTGATTTATTTGATCCTTTCCTTGGGTGCCTACCATTACTTTGCTCTTCCCCATTATCCTTGGGCTTTAAGTCAGCAGTTCTATTAGCAGTTGAAGGAGCCACAGCATTGTTCAGCTTTTCCACTTCAGGAAGAACCATAGAACTCATGAAAGCATCCAATGGATCAATTTCCTCATCTGCAAGAGAACCATCAGCTTCATTCTCTAAATTAGATGCAACAGGTCCATTACTAACATCTACCACCATCAAATCCTTAGGTTCTTTATCTGAAGGTTTGTCATCTTTATCTACATCTATAGCTGTATCTGGCTTCCCTGTAGTGGTTCCTTCTTCATCATCAGATTCCCCTTCAAGTGTCCAGGTCTTTCCAGACTTGGGTTCATCGGCAATTGCTTCACCGTGCTTTTCTCTCTCAGCTTCTTCCCTCTTCCTCCTCAGCTCTTGCCACTCCTGAACTCTCCTCCTCCTCTTTTCCATCTCTTCATCCAACCTCCTATGTTCATCCTCTATCTCCTCATCACAAGTGGGTTTACTTTCATTGGTGTCTGAGTTATCATTGCCACTCTTTTTCTTTGGGCTCACCTCAATATTCTCAGTTTGCCTGTTTGACCTGCTGACACTCTTTTCCTGCTCTCTGCCCTTGTAATCATCATCATCTTTCTTGTGCCACTTTCTATCTCTATCCCTAGAATCATCATCACTATACTCACTATCAATTTCCCTATGCTTCTCCTTCTCTCGTACTCTCCTTCCCCTTCCTCTTTCCACTTCCCTATCTCTCTCACGCTCTCTCCTATCCCTTTCCCTTTCTCTGTCCTTCTCTCTTTCTTTCTCCCTTGCCCTATCTCTCCTCTCCCTTTCTTTGTCTTCCCTATCTCTTTCCCTTTTCTTGTCTCGAGCTCTTTCTCTTTCTTCATCTTGAACTTGAGTCCTATCCTTATCCTTATCTCTATGCTTCTCTCTTTCTCTATCAAATCTTTCATCAGAATCACTGCTTTTCTCTCTCCCATAGCGTTGGCTCTCGCGATCCCTCTTCTCTCTATCCCTATGCCTCCCTTCGCTTCTATCCTTACCTCTATCACTAGTTCTCTCACGGTCTCGATCACGGCGACTCCTCTTGGAATCCTCTTCCTTTCCCTCAAAATCTTCCTTCCTAGATTTACGCTTCCCCTCATCCATTGCTTTCTCCTACAAATTTGCAGGTGTTAGTAATAGTAACATTTTACAGATTCAGGCCCCAAAAAAAGAAAAAGGGAAAAAAAATCTACAAATACATAAAATATTTCTAAACCGCAGAAGAAGAATTCGTGCAAGATGCACACTGCAGTATATTCAGTATCAGGATAGAGTGAGAGCTAATCTGAATGTAACATCAAGGCTGTGAAAAATGCTAGGAAGATAACCCATTATAAACACATGTTCTAACTTTTAATTCAGAATTAAACAATACAGTAAAATAGTTCCAATCATCTAGAGAATAAAACACACTTATATCCCATTATTGAAACTGAATTAATTAGTATAGTTTCAGTATATTTCCCAGGAAATATTGTCAACATGTGGACTGTGTGGCTTCACAACTCTTTTGCGCTTTTGATAAAGACAGATCAAGAAGGCACATGTTAAGTTGGGAAAAATTGTGCAAACCTTTGGATAAAGGAGGATTGGGGTTTACAAAGAAGGGAAATTACAATAAAGCATTATGAGCAACAAGCATGGAGACTGATAGATAAGCCAGAGACACTATTTGCAAAAGTTTTGCTCCAAGATATTTGAAAGACCAGAATGATATTGGAACTCATCAGCATTCAAATTCAGCCTGGATATGGCAAGGAATTTACAACTCCTCCACAATTGTTGGCCAAAATCTTGGATGCCAGGTAAATAACGGAAGTAGCACTCAGCAGTCAAACCATTTCTGGTGGCCAATGCAGGTTTCTCATCCTGGACAAATTTCAAAGTTTCAGGACCTTATACTGCATAATCAGGGAAATAGAAAATTAGACTCGTAGATGTCAGTTTCCATTGCGGGAGCTTCAGTTAAATTAATTTGAACTCAAATTCTTCGTGGCAGTTACACTCTTTGAGGTGGTTACAATCTATGCTCAGAAGGACAACTTTCAAGTTCTGTTAGAAAGTCAACATATAATTGGAAGCTGAAAAGGTCTGAAACTTATTCTGTTTTTATGAAGATTAAATGAAATGCCATTCCCGTTGCTGAGGTTCTGCCCAAATATCATCTGAATGGGGAGCTCTCCTGTCCTATGTGTCATCTAGATGTAGAAACTCTCAATCATCTTTTTATTCAATGTTAATGTGCCAGAGCAGCCTGGTTTGGTTCCTCTTTTGCATCAGCACAGAACATATACAACCTCCAAATGTAGTGCACTGGTTGGAGACTTGGCTCAAGAGAAATACAGAAAATGTTGAGAGCTTGCATTAAGACATTATGATTTTTGCATTGATACTCTGTTCGCCAGGAATAAGGCAGTTTAAGGGTTAAAAGCCTTGTGCATACAGTATTGTTAAAATGATAAATTGCTTGAGCAAAGAATACTCCAACGCTTGGAGGCAAGGATCAAGTTTTCACTTAAGGAAACTGCAGACAGTTAGTCATATGCAGTCTTACCCTTCTGTCAATACACATTTGGGTTGATCAGTAATTTATGCTTACATGAAGGGGGAAAAATAAAAGAGGAAGAAGACAAGAATGAATATATGGCTTTCATGTGGATCTCTGGAAATCTGGTTCAAGTGTTGGGTTATGGTGATAGTAGAATAATTTCAAAATGAACAAAATTTTTTGGAAGGGTAAGAAAAACAGTTAGTTCAGTCAGAGGCCAAGTAGCTACTGATCCTAGGCAAAACCACTTGGATATCCTTGTGTTAGCAGGGAATCACAGAACAAAGCTTATGATAGACTTCAGGAGCACTTCATAATTGAGGATTATGGGGAAGGATATACATCAGCTTCTTCAACAGTTTAAAGTCTATCATGTGCAAGTATTACAAGATACTACTAAGTCCATGGTTTCTAACTTTCAAAAGTTAGTCTTATCTCAAGTTAGGATAGGCTGGTTTGATATTGCCTTTCAATGTTTAGTTTTCCTTGTGCCAAAATAGAAGTTTGCATCAAAATTTGGGTTTCATTTTCGTTCTGAAGGACTTTGGATAGAGCCGACAATATCATATTAAATTGTACCAGACCAACACACTTCTAAATCCATGTGATTTCTGCATCTACTGTGGCAAATGAACAAAAATATATGAATTCAAAACAGGGCATATCATTAACCAGAAACAGAGCATCTACGAATTGATACAAAACCCAACAAGAAGCACCTATAGGAATCTAATTCATTAAAAATCAACATAAGAAATTAAATGCGAAAATTAACGAAAAATTCAAATCACCAGAGGAATAGGGGGAAGGGAAAAGCGCCTACCATTGGCGACGAGATTGAATGGTAATCCTAGTGGCAAGGGCTCAAAATCGCTGCGCTAGAGACAGAAACAGCTTTTCAGTTGATTCCGAGAAGAAGATCCAGGGCTTATGCAAGCAGAGTAAACTGAAGAAGAGCTAGGGCACCCAGAAGCTCCAAATTGAGGACCCAGGCATCGATGGTGCTAGAAAGTCTGGTGCTGACAATTTTGTTCTATCTGGTCCTTTAACAATCTATGTCGAATGACTTTCTCATTTGCATTCGACTGAAATTTAAAGCAAATGAGAAAAGCTTTTGTCCGTAATTTTAATTTAAAATATCTCCCGGTGTGATTAAATTATAAAATACATTATATAATTTTTTTAGAGATATTTAAATTACTTTGAAAAATATACTTAAATTTTTTAAAGTTAAAATATTATCAAAAATAATATTAATTTCCCTTATATAAAATATATCTTATTAAAAAAATATTTTTTAGTTCTATTTTAATGTTATTTATTTTATGTTGAAAATTATAAAATTAATGTATTCTAAATTTAGAAATTAATTATACTTATATTAGTCTATATAATATATTAGTCTAAATTTATTCTATTATATGTGATATTTATTATATTATATATAAAAAATATAAAGATATTTTGGTCTAAATAAATATAATTGTAATTCATTTTTTTAATTATAAGAGAAGTTAGAGCAATACATTTTTTATTCAAGAGAAGAAAGTGTAGATTTCAAAATTGAGAGGAAAATTATATAAATTAAACATCTCTTAAAGAATGAGAATATAATTTATTTTGAATTACACCTGATATTCTTTTTATTTCAAAAATTACACCTAATTCCTTTAATTTACTTTTTATTAATAAAATTAACTTTCTACACAATAAGCCTTTTTTTTAATACAATAACAATGTTACATTAAAAGAACAACCATAAGATAAATGTTATGAAACTATATTATAATTGGATAAGCCAAAAATTTGTGCTTTAATGTGACATTTCTATGAGTTCATCTTGTTGCAACTTTAACATGAGCAAACTCAGGTTTCCGCAAAAAAAGTTATATGACAATGCCTTAAAATTCATTTCTAACAATTGCAAAAACAAATCTTACCACAAATTCATAATAGATTACAATGAACCTCAAATAAAACAAAAACCTGTAGAAGAAAACTAGAGGAATTAAGTATAGCCTCCTATCGTATAATAAAAGAAAGTAATTGATGTGTTACATTAAGAAAAAGCCATTGTTTATCCAAATTGAGTCAATCTTACTAATTTCATTGCCTAATTAAATCTATTTGTAACCAAATAGTAAATATTTTCTTGCATCTCCCTTAGTTCCCCCCCTTGGGTTCTTCCAGATCACCATAGTCCATCCTTCTCTATTAGGTTGGCTTTACCCAGTGGATCTACTTACTAATCATTGCCTACTTCCCTTAAGCATAAATTTTGTCGTATAATCCTAAGGAAGTTTTTGTTGACTGAGCCAACATCGAGTGAATTTAATTGCGTCCAATGAAGAGACATCCAAGTTCTCAAAACTTATTCTAACAAAACCAAATCACATTTAGGATCAATAAAATCAACCTAGTATACTATTTAGCTCATGATAAAAATGGGAGAACCATAATTGCAACCATTGTTTGATATTTGATTGTGGAATTTTGTCCACTTGGATAGACAAAGGAGAAGCCAACCTAACTACCCTTGCAAAAATCAAGGAAGAAAATAATGAGTAGGTGTTTTCTCACTTTGATGATAAATAGACAAAGATTTTAAATGGGCTTCTGATGTCTATGTACAGTACCCGTCAATGGAAGTGAATCAAATAATAACCTCTGAATAAACTACAAATTTCACATGTGAAAAGTAAAAAATGAGTAGAGAGGAGCAATCCTTCACTAACAGCCCATCTGTCACTATGTACTGATTGATAGAAGCTATTAGGCAGTTATTTTTGTTTTTGTCTTTTGTTATAACCACTATAGGCTATTACAGATAGCTCCCTTTGTATCAGTATATATATTGTATTGAGACATTATGATCTATATACTAGTCTTTCATTAACTTAGAATCTCCTCACTTTCTTCTCTTCTCTCTTTAATTACTTTCATGGTTTTAGAGTTTCAAGAATGGATAGCACTAGAACATCCACTCCAGCTAATCTCAGCTTGGTGCTCACAATATCAAAGAAAGTTTTGATCACCTTCAACCACTTTGTACTAGTCAAGCTCAATTAGTGAAATTTCTTGATCTAATGACAACATAACATATATTAGTAGCAATTATAATCATAATTTGCAAGCATACATGGCTAGATCAAAGGCAATGCCAATGAAATTTGAAAATCAAGAAGTAGAAAAGTAAGCAAGCGCAACAAACAATATCTTGAATGGAAATAACAAGATCAGCTCTTGTTGTCTTGGGTGCTTTTGTCTATGAGTGAAGGTATACTCACTCAAGTGGTTGTGTTATGCATTAGTTATGAGCCAGGGATTTATTAGTCATTTCGCTTGTATTAGTAAGGGTAGTAGTGTCATTTTATAGTAACGCTTCTATTAGGGAATATTTTATATTCTGCAAGTAGCTTATGTGTATGGGTACGAAATGAGTATTTAGTTTCTTCTTCACTCTCTTATCTTTGTCTCCTGTTACTCTTCTTCTTCGACTACTCTCCTCCATCAATTCTGATTGCCTAAACTACTTATCCCATTTTTTTGAATCTTAACGGGTTGGATGTAATTTTACATTTTAGGTTTGGGAAAAAAATCCATTCATTCTTCACCTCTCATATTTGTGCAACGATTAAAGAGTTTAGAATGCAACTGCATAACACCAAGGAAGGGTTGATGAAGATCATTGAGTATCTTCTAAAGATCAATGCTACTGATGATCCTATCATTGCAATTGTTTGCAATGTGACCCCTAATGAAAATATTAAGACAATCTTTGAAAGCCTCACTAGGAAATATGATGCCTTTATCACATATATAACTTCTTGCCTTGATCCATTTAATGTATGTGAAATTGAAGCCCTTCTCCTTGCGTAAGAATCACATATTGAAAAGAACACCAAGTAGTTTGAGTCTTTAACGATTAATGTTACAAGTACAAAATTGAAAGACTACAGTGGTAGACAATATTAATGGTGGTTTCAAAACCAAATACAGAAGATGTGAAAGCTAGGCCTTATAACTAGCTATGTAATATCCTTGAATTTTTTAACTAATTAATTAAGATTAAAAAAATTATTAATATGAATTTCTAGTAGAACATTGGAAATTTAGGTAAATTATGAGTTCAAGACACTTTAAAATTCTATATAGACCACCAGGAAACTTTAAGGAATTTTTTTTGAATTTATTAGAATTAATTCCTAATTATCAAATAAGAAGTAATTATAGAACAAATACTTACAAAGTGAATTTCTAGAAATTCATTAAACCATTAGAGCCTTAAAATATAAGAAAATTATTTGGGAAATAAAAGAAATTAAGTGGAGATTATAGATCAAAATATAATTATTAAAAATTTAGGTTAAATATACATAATTTTCACTAAAGATCAAAATACAATTTTGGCTAAACCCTAAAAGTTGAAAAATTGACTCTTCATGACCAAGGAAAGAACATGCAGCTTGAGAAACACTCAAAGACTTCATGACATAAGCATGCTTGTGTCATTTGCCATTAGTGCTACTTGAAATAAACTCCAACTTCCACACACTTGGTATAAATCCATCTCCCCATTTCCAATATCTATATAAGGCAACAAGATGAGATGAGAAGAGAGAAAGAGTGAAGGTGTAACATCTCTCACTAAAATAACACTTAACTTAGAAGATAAAAAATAATTATTAGAGTTAATCCTATATTCAAGATAGAATTTAACTTAATTCACCTAAATAAATTAAAACCTTGATATTTACTCCTATGCGTTATTAATTGGGAAAAAGTATACTTGGTACAGTGCCTAGGAAATTAGTTTCTAGATAACGATTACTTCTAATGCAGGATCATCTGCATCTTTATAGAAGGCATGCATCATGTTATAATAGGATAATGTTATGATGTACTGTTTATCCTAGCAAAGCCTTACGAATATATTAGTGAAGTGTGCCATTATGTGCTTAGTTTGTGTGGTACAACAAATAAGATGCACTAAGTTTAATGTGATCAAGTTGAATCAATATTGTTTAAGAAATACTTTGCGAAAGTATATGGTGTTATGGTTTATGTATGTGTTATGGTATTTGCACATTGATTGCCATGAATGGTAAGTTTACCATGTCACCTTATATGCATGCACTATCCCACTAAAAATATATATACAAATCTATTTCCTCATGTATGTTGAATGTTTCCTATATGTTGTGATATGTTATTATTTTTATGTCTTAGACAAGGGGATAAAAGGAAAACATTTTTTACATACATGGTAGTTGAACCATCACTAGTTTTTCCAAATTAACTGTGTTCTTATTAAGAATGTAAATTCCCACTATACTTGGTAATATGTTTAGAGAGGGAATCAAGTGTTATGAACCTTTTGCTGCAATGGATTAAAGTGCTTTAGAGTAGGCTAGCCTTCGAGTGTCTAGAAGGTTGCATTATGAAGATACAAAAGCCTTATTAGTTAAATGTTTGCAGTAGCAATAATTTCTATTATTGTTAGATGTAACACCCTAAAATTAATTAAGGCGTTAATCATGGGTTAGACATAATTAAGAATAATTATTACGGAATAATTGGGCAAGTTATGTGAATGAAAATTATAGAGAGATAAATTATTAGTATGGATTTAAGATTTAATTGGGTTAAAAATCTCATCTAGGCCCAAATTAAATTAAATAGGCATGGCTAGAGACTAATGGAGGCCTAATAACTATGGGTGCAGACTTAACTTCTTATTGTAAGACTTGGCCCAAGAGAGAGCACTTAGTAATGGCCTAATCTGATTTAGTAAGATAGAGGCCCAAGACTCAACTTACATGAGCTCTTATAGTTGGCCCAACATTTATTATACAGATCTAAGTTAGAGTGACTCTTGAAATTTGGCCTAACCCAATTAGAATTCTGTAGCCCAACTTATGAAATCTGGTTTAATAAGCATAAATTCTAAAACTCATGGATGTCGGCTTTTGGGTCAACCTATAATCCACTTAGGACCCAACTTAAACCTAACTAAACCCTACACACCTTCAGCCCCTCCCCCTATTCTGCAAAAAAATAAAATATAAGAAGCAAATTTAGAGGTTTCTTGGAGGCTAGGGTTTCCACCACCTTCTTAGCCCTATTTTCCCTATCTAGACTAAGATTTAGCCAAGGTGAGTGTTATATAACTTGACCCTCTATTCTTCTCTACATTTTGACTTGATTAGTTTTTCATTTAGGGCATTTCACCCATACCCAAAATCTAAAACTTGTTGATTGGTGTTTTTATAGTGAAATTTCGGAGGTTGAGACTAGGAGTGTTGTTAGGTAAGTATAAACTCTTCATTTTGATGCTTTTTCTGCTAATTAGAGATCCCCATACTTGATTTATAGTATGGGCATTAATTTTGTGTGAAATTATAAGGAGATGAAGGTGAAACAATGAAATTTCTAGGCTTGATGACTCAAATTCAAATTTTTGGAATATCCCATGTTGTGTTCTTAGCAGTTGAGGTTCAACTTAGTCTATTTGACCTCTTGGATGTATGGGTAAGTGTTTCCTTTTCTCTTGTGTGGTGTATGTGCTAAATTCCTACATTTTAGATTGACTTATGCTGCATAGTTTGTACATGTGCGGAAATGGAGTTGTGGGGAGTGAATCATGGTGAGTTTTGATATATGGACCCTAATTAATGCAATAGATCATTAGAAAGCTTAGGTAAGAATTTCTCAATGATTTCTTATTAAGATTAATCTGTGGATAGAGAGAATTTCCTTGCTAATGATAGTTAAACGATGATAATCATGTTTATATTAGGCTTGGTATGCTTTGGATCATGGTAGTAGTTAGAGGAAGAGTAATTGGCTTCATTGAGGTAACTGGGGTTATTTTTTTCTTAATTCCATATATATGCTCATGTTAATATAATATTTGTTACACATGCCTGATTTTGAAATGCTAAATGATTGGTTGACTACTTGAATTATGATTGTGATTGGACCTTGTGAGTCTATGATGGAGTTGTGGTGTGGCTGCCACTCATGCATATTATAACACCATAAATTCTAGCTTATCTCTATCACATTCGCATGCTTGTATAGTGCATTACATGAGGGGAAATTAGAAAAGTCCAATAAAATAAGGCATTTAATTGCGTTGTATCGTGTATAAAAATTTCATTCGATATCACGTGAACCGTGTGAGCTCATACTATACATTCTCACATTTAATTACATGAATACAACTTAATTAGATCATAAAATGAGGCCCACATCTCAAGAATCATGAAGGAAAGCTCAAAATATGCATATTAAAATTCGGCCAGAATTGGCCTCTTTTTTGACCAAACATTGAAAATTCATAACTAATTCTAGAAAAATTGAAATCATGTCTTCTTGGCCATTCTGGAAATCTATGGATGTCTACTTCACACTAAAAACATGCCCAGACTATAACATCCATCATAGAGGATGTTTGACATCCGAAAGGGTCCAGAGGTCAAATTACCTTATGATGTTGTCATAGTTTTCTGCAACAAAATTTGAAAATGTCCAATTAATTTCACAAAAATCAAATCCATGCAAATGATACTAATCTAGAAAGCTATGGATGTTAGCTAGAGGGGAAAAATATTTCTAGACTAGCTCAGGCAGCCCAGCCCTTAGAATTCAATAGAACAATAACTCAGGTAAGGTAAAACTCCTGATACTAGATAGAATGTTTAAAAATTCATATTTCCCTCTCTAGACCTCCAAATGAAGTGCTTCTAGTTGTCACGAGTCACTGTGGATGTCTAGTTTATCTGTATAAAATTTTGTGGCCATTGGACATCATTTGAGTCTTGTGTGATAGATTTCATTTTTGGACCAAATGAATAGTGCAGTAGACCAAAATCAGAAAAATTGTCAACTTTGAAAATTTATCAAATATTATGTAGACTTCCAAAAATTATGTTCTTTAGTTTCTCAAAAAACTCTCAGCAAGCTCTAATTTCATGTCAAATCTCAAATCAAGGAGAGCTTATTTGGCCAAAAAGTGATATAGAGTTCCATTATGGTCAATTTTAGTTCCATATGAAGTACCAAAGTAACCAAATGGCTTTCCTTAGGGTTTGGCACCTTTTGGGCAAGTCTAAAAGCATGATTAAGACTTGTGTAGGCTGCCCAAATGGTCTCAAACTCCATGCATCTCATTTTGGCCATTTCATTCACACATATGCATATTTCCATAAAGCCATTCATGAAACTATAATGTCATAACATACTCAATTTACATTCCATCATTCACATAACACATTCTTTCATTCTTACATCATATAACATCACAATTACATATGTCCCAAGGGTCATAGACCATATACATCATTGGATTACATCATTTAACATAATTATGGCCTTAAGAACAAAAAACTTGGCATTTTGTTGTCAAACTTTTTCCTTCAAGGTGGTTGGCTTCCATTACTTTGTCCCCTTGGTCCACTTAGCATGTGAGATCATTGGAGAGGAGGGGATGAGATTCAAAGGATCCCAATAGCTCATCTCCCATTCAATCATACATAATGGATGAAAACAAGTCTCATAAATGCATGTATGGTCATATAGACATGTGCAAGCATTAAAGAAACATTTTCATCATTTAAGAAAGTCATACATAGCATACAAAGGCTTGCCAAGCAAGTGGATTAGTCTCACCCAATTTCTTGTGGATATTAGACTTGCCTCACCCATTCTTTAATGTATTCTTGGACTCAACTATGCTCTTGGGAGCCCACTTTGCTTTTAGGAGACTCTTTGCTTTATCTCAACTAATCTTAAAGGTTCTTGGCTCATCCTCATCATGGCTAAGGGTTTTTGACCTCACCACACTCAAGCAAACCCAAGCACATATCAAAACATCATATGAAACATAATATGTCATCATAAAATCATGGCATATGAAATCATGTTATCATACTTTTCATGGCTTGAAAATACACATACACACATTCTAAGATAAGCTAAGCATACATCCCTGCATGAGAGAAGGTGGAGAGAGCTACCTTGTATACAATCACACACTTTTTCTCTTGAAATTCCTTCCCTTGCTTTGGCCACACACACACAAACTTGTGGAGATGCTTTCTCTTGGCCTTAAAACAGAGCTCTCTTCACATAGATTATTTTCTACTGATTGATTTCTTGAAAAGAGTTTCTTTTTGGCTTAGGTTAGACCTGAATCTAAACAGAAGCTTAAACTTCTTTTCTCTCTCCCCTCTTAATGTCATGCCATTGTTGCCTTTTTTTTTTTGCAAATGGAAGCTTGGAGAAGGTGATGAGGTGTAATCTTACTTAAGAAGCCTCTTTTTCAATTTTTTTAAAATGACCATTTTGCCCTTACGTGCCTATTTGCTTTGTTTAGGCTCATTTTAACTCCTTTTTTAGAATCGTCTTTTTCATCATAAAATTTAGGTTCCCAATTAAATAAAATACTTTTGGAATCAATCAAATCGGAGTTAAAACCTTCCTGAACAAATCAGTCAAAGTTTGGGTTAACTGACATTGGAAAACGTCCACCGGAGGGGCTTTAGCTGTCCCCGGGCTTCCCATGGTTTTCAGGGCCTCTGAGAATCCTAGAGAACTAAAAAATTTCATTTAAAAAGCCCTCTTGTGTGAATTCCAAAATTTTCTCAAAATGACGAAAATGCCCTTACTTTTTGTTAACCTTTCGTCACAATTCGTTTCTTCATTCTAGCTTCGTTTTTCTTTCCGTCTGAGCCTTAGATTCTCATTTTTAGGAGTCTAGAATGCTTCCAAATTTTTTAAGACCTTAACTACATCATCTTGAGGGACTTGCTTTTGTATTTGATGAATTTCATTCGTTTACAGAGAAACCATACGTTACGTTTCTCACGTTTTCTCTCATTTTCGGGAAATCGAATGTTACACATGTGCTTCAATCGGGCACCAGGTTGTGATTAGACCCTAGATGCACTAAGCCTTGGTTATGCTCATTATGGAGTAGGTGCTGTGAATAGACCTCTCTCGGTGTTATTAGCCATTAACATGTTGTGTGTAATTGTTGGTATGGGACAGTAGTCATTGGTAGCTCAACTAGTTCATTTATAAATTGAATTGATGATTCTGGTATTGATAATATGAAATTGCATTGTATTGATTAATCTATACATATATATGGAAATTTTCTCTTGTTACTGAGATGGATATCTCACCCCGATTATGGGCTAACTTTTTTAAGGATCGGACCTCTTAGTTGCAAGGAGAAATTAATAAAAGCTTATTATATGGTTTGGTAGCACATAGGTTTAGAAAACTTGTCAGATTATATTGTGCAATTAGATTACTAGTATTATATTATTGCCATATTGCATCATGAATTACCAAGTATGGGGACTGTACATGTAATATAATCATCATAGAATTGAACATTATGGTAGTAATTGGCTAATAATGGATGAGTGACTTGATCTTGTATGAACATTAAGCATTGGCCTATGCTCTTTGTGGTCAGAACACTTTTGCTGTCACTAAATTATGGAATTCACTTATGTATGATAGTTTCATGAGTAGAAATCAACACTTAAATCTTGAAGTGGATAATAATATATTAGATAGGTAAATCAAGTAGATAAATATTATTAGAGTTTCACAAATTAAGGGAGAGTGGTCCTAGAGTGTTTCTAGAAGGAGAATTAGAGTGTATGGGAGAAAATTTGAGAGTTAAAGGAACAGAGGGGAATTGGCCGCAGCCAAAATGGAATTAGCCTCGGCCAAATATGACGAAGTTGCCCAAGGAAGAAAATAGAAAGCAATTGGCCATGGCGAAAAGTGAAGTTAGCCATGGCGAAATGTAAGAGGCAGGTCTGGTAGTGCTCCAGAGTGTAATTCTCCGCGGCTAAAGGGGCATTTGGCCGCGGCAAAATGTGCATTGAACCCGAGAGTAATTGGCCATGGCGTGAGAGAATTTAGCTGCATCAAAGGTGCTCAATTTCTCATATTAACCTAATAACTTTGGTTTTCTCTATGGAAATGATAAAGAATGATTTAGAATCACTTGTAGGAGGTTCTTATGAGTTGGAATTAATGGATAATAGGATTAAAAGCTTATAATTGTAGGTTTGATTCCCTCATATGCATAAATGGTTATGAGTAATTAGTTAATGACTCTAACAATATCAACGTTTAAATTTTCTCACCTTTTCCTAATGTAAGTAATCTCATAATGACTTCAAACCTTGATTGATAATTATTAATCACGTCTTTAACTTTAATTACCATGATTAGAAGTTAGGGTCGTTACATTAGACATGAATTATGTATTATTCACATGACCAATAATTTAATAATATGGGATGTCCAAACTTAGTTATGTATATTCAGAGATAGCCCTAATTCTTGAATAAAGAGTGAAAAGAGAAATCAAATTAGTAGAATATTTAAAGTTTAAATCCCATCTGATTTTCACTACTTTGATTAATGAGCAAATTTCATAACATTCTAAAAGTTAGGGTATTACAAACTAACTTAGTAATTTTACATGATGATATTAACTAAAAGGGATGTTTTTAGTGACTACTGGTTATGATGACCTAGTGGTACACACATTTTCTCATACTTTATTAGTTTGTAGTTAGCTGTATCTAGATCAAGTTAATTGAATCTTATTTGGAGACCTTATTGTTGTCACCTTGAGTTTCAATTAACTGAATCTTGTTTTTAGTCAACTAAATTTTAATCTTCATTTGCTCATCTTAACTTGTAAGTTCTATTTAACTATAGTAGTTCTAGTGAATTGAATCCTAACTTCTAAGTTTGAGGTAGCTTATGCCAAATCTAGTTAATCGAATTTTATTAATAACTTTATTGAAACTTAAGATCAAGTTGGCTAAATCTTTATACAATTAACTAAATCTTGGAACCTTTAGGGAAATGCTTATAACTCACTAAATGATTTAGGACGGTCTCTGTTTAAAGCTATAATAAGGAATATACATCATACTATAACATTTCCAAGGTACCTAGATAAGATTAAGTACCTAAACTATTTACACACAAGATAACCAAAGTTTCTACTATAACAACCCTAACTTCTAATTATTATGATCAAGCTTAATTACATGATTAATGATCATGAATCAAGATCTAAAGTTATTTCAATGAATTAAATTAGGAAAAAGTGAGAAAATTTTAATCTTCTTATCATTGGGATTATCAATTATACAAAAAAGTAATATGGGCCTACAAGAAATTCTAATTGTCATATAAAACCTTTGATTCATTTTATCATTGATTCCCAACTCACAAAATCCTCTTATGAATGTTCTTACGTCATTACATAATGTTATCATAATGAATTTAAAGGTTTCTAAGTCAAAAATAGGACTTTAGGAACTTTCACTGTGACTTGGTACACCTGAGTTGTGCGCGTAAGTGGCTACTAGAGCTCAAAATGCAAAATATGAACCTTACACAATGACTCAGGCCTTCCACTCCCTGGCAAAGTGCTATTGGGAACCTACTATTCAACTTCTCTTGATTCTTGCATGGCTAGCTTTCCTAGCGCCGCGGTGAGTTGGGTGTCTCGCTATGGCTAATTGAGTGTCTCGTCACGGCAAGCCAATGTGGTGCCATGGCGACAAAGCCTCCTAGAACTCTCTTAGCTTACCACTCGACACTTACCGTAGTGAGCTTCCTCTGCGCTGTAGTGAAACTACTCTCTGTTACCCTCTGGAGCTGATTTCTCCCCTTTTACTATGACTCAAATTACTTTGATTGCAATGCTTCTAGCCTCTATTATCCCAAACTTCAATTTTAGTCGTGCCTCAACTCCTTTAAACTACAACTTTGCCTCTTTTTGATGTTACTTTCTCATTTTCATGCTTTCTAACCCCTTACCACTTATTCTAGATGAATTCTAAGGCTTCTATGACTAACATGCATGGTTTTCTAGACCTTCAACCTCCCAAATATCATGATTTACTAATCCTCATTGTCTAAGGGTCTAGGATTAAATTAGAGCAATCAAAAGTTAATTTCATATCAGTCAACCCCTATTCCATGACAACAAAAATGGTTTAACCATAAATGTTTACAAGGCTAATGCTTAATGGCCATAAAAGATTAAGTCATTCATCAATTATTAGTCAATTACAATCACAATGTTCAATTCCATGATAATTATTTTATATAAATAGTCTCTATACTTGGTAATTTATGACACAATGTAGCAAATACATAAAAACTAGTATTCTCATTATACAAACCCAATCTAACAAGGTTTCTAAACCTATGTGCTACCAGATCATACAATAGGCTTTCATTAATTTCTCCTTACCACTAAAAGGTCTGATTTCTAAAAGTATTAGCCCATAATTGGGGTGAGATTTACAATTTGAATAACAAGAGGTAAATTCAATTAGCAAATGAACTAGTTGAGCTATTAGTGACTATTATCGCATACCAACAATCACATATAATATGTTAAAGGCCAATAACACCGAGAGAAGACCGTCCACGGTGCTAACCCCTTTAAGAGCAAAACTTGGGCTCAATGCATTCAGGGGTCTGATCACAACCTAATGCTTGATTGAAGCATGATACATGGGTGGCAGCCACGCCACAGCTCCACCATGGACTCATAAAGTCCAATCACAATATATCAGATAGCTAACCATTCATTTAACATTCAAAATTATACATGTATAATAAGTATCAAATTAAAATGAGCATATATATGGAATTAGAAAATTAACCCTAGTTACCTCAATAAAGCCCAATCACTATTCTTTCAGCTACCATTATAATTCAAATGCACACTAGGTCTAAAACAAACATAGTTATTGTAACACTCAGAAATTAATTAAGATATTAATCATAGATTTGGACTAATTGAGAATAATTATTATAGAATAACTAGGCAAGCTATGTGAATAGGAGTTTATGAAAAAATAAATAATTAATGCAGGTTTAAGATTCAATTGGGTTGGAACTTAATTTAGGTCCATAATTAATTTGAGTAGGTTATGGATAAATACTAATGGAGGCCTTAATAATTTCAAGTGCAGACCTAACTTTCTATTGTGAGACTTAGCCTAAGGGAGACCACTTAGCAATGACCCAATTTAGTTTAATGAGTTAGAGGCCTAAGACCCTACTAAAATGTTAAAATTCTGCAGCCTAAATCATGAAATCTGGCCAAGTAAGACACAACCGGAACCCCCATATGGATTTGGGCCTTTGAGTTAGCCCATAACCCATTTGGGACCCAATTTAAACCCTGAAACCAACTTCAGCCCTTCTTACTCTATAAAACCAAAAAACATACAAGAAACACAAGCATTTTTGGAAGTTTTGGAGAGAGGTTAGGGTTTTTGGCAAAAATCCATCTTCTCCTACTTATAGAGTCAAAATCAGCCAAGGTGAGTGTTATATAACTTGACTCCCTCTTTTTCCTCTTTAATTTGACCTGATTGATTTTCCATTTGGAGCATTGTCATCACACCTTAAATCTGATATAGATCATTTGATGTTTCTTGGAGGATTTTTGGAGGTTGGGGCTAGGAGGGATATTGGATAACTATAAACTCCTCATTTTGATGCATTTACTACTAGTTAGAGACCCAATAGCTGACTTATGATATGAACTTTGTTTCCATGTGAAAATATCTATAATTTAAGGTGATATTTTGAGGTCTTTGGTGTAGGGAAGACAAAATCCAAATTTTGTTCTTGTAGTGGCTGGGTAAGTATCCTCTAGGTAGCTATTAGTGGTTTAATTCTTTGAGTATTAGGTTGCTGCTATAATTGATGAATAGGAATGGCAATGGTCCAATTTTGTATTCATAAGCTGAGGTAGCATTGTTGTTGGCTCTCAAGGAATTATCTACAAGTGAAGTAATCAGGGTTAATGTTAAATTCTATGCATATGTCTACTTTAATTTTATATTTGCTACACATATATGATTTTGAATGCTAAATGAATAGTTAGCTATCTAATATATTGTATTTTGGCCTTGTGAGTCCATGGTGAAGCTGTGGTATGACTACCACCTATGTATTATACTTTGATTGGGCACCGGTTTTTGATCAGACCCCTAAATGCACTGAGCCTAGGTTGTGCTCATTAAAGAGTGGGTGTCGTAGACGGGCCTCTCTTGGTGTTATTGGCCATTAACATGTTATATGTGATTGTTAGTATGGGATAATAGTCACCGATAGCCTAATTATTTCATTTACTGATATGACTAGTATATTTTTCTGATGCTTATTTGATCTCATACACATATGTTAATTAAATGGGAATATATGAATGGAATTTGCCATTGGTTACTGAGATTTGAATTTCATCCTATTTTATGTAATAATACTTTCAAGTGAAGGCTTTTCGGGTAAGGATAAGGGAAAGCAAGTGGATACACATATATGAGTTGAGGCCTTGTATGGGAAGCTACACTTGGGTTGAGTTAATTTAGGGTAGATGCTGATTTTGTTGATCTTTTGTATAACATCATTATCATGTAATCATGTTACCAAGTGTAGGTATTTTGTGTTTTGGTAAACAATGATGTAACTAACAGTGAGTTAGGCTTTACACAACTTGGAGTTTGGTGTATGCTTTCATTTACAATTTGATATGGAACCTCTTTAGTATGAATGTATGACTTGACTTTTGAGAGTATGCTTTTATATTTTCATGAATGATAATATTAGTTGCTTATGAATCTTGTTGCTATCAATACTTCATGAATTCTTGATGCATGATAGTTTGACAAGTAGGAATCAACCCCTAAGTCTTGAATTGGTAATGATAGATATGTCGGATAAATCAGGAGGATTAATGCCATTAGAGCCCCATAAATTAAGGTAGGGTGGCACTAGAGTACTATAAGAGGGAGTGTTAGAGTATATTGGGAGGTATAGGTGTAGAAGAGGGTTATGCTGTAGCTAAAAATGGCTGAATTATGGCCAAGAGTTAGTTAGAAGTGAGGAGCGATACGGTGTAGGATGTCTTGCTGTGGCACAAAATGAAAAATCCACCCGGGGTAAGTGACCCAGTGAAACCTCGCCACGGCACAAGACAAACATTTTTCCCAAGGAGGGTAAAAGAATGCAACTTTACCACACATAATTTGAATAATCTAGGTTAAGAGTCCTAAGAGGTATAGTGGCATCGTGGCAAGAATCACAAAAACGTGAATAGTAGGTCCCCGAGAGCACTTTGCTGTAGCGCGAAAAGCTAAGCTATGGCACAAGGTGCAAAATTCCAGTTTTGAGTTATAGTAGCCATTTACGTCGTGACATGGATACACCAAGTCATGGTGGGAGTCTTTAAACTTAATTTTTAGGTTCTAGTAGCTAACTTAACTATTGTAACACCCCAAAATTAATTAAGATGTTAATCATGGATTAGACATAATTAAAAATAATTATTAAAGAATAATTGGGCAAACCATTTGAATGGAAATTTAGAGAAAAATAAATTATTAATATGGGTTTGAGATTTAATTGGGTTAGAAACCTTATCTAGGCCCAAATTAAATTAAGTAGGTCATAGTTAGAGACCAATAAAAGCCCAATGAATTTAGGTGCAGACCTAACTTTCTATTGTTAGTCTGGGCCTAAGAGAGACTACATAGCAATGACCTAATTTGGTTTAAGGAGATAGAGGCCCAAGATCCTACTTACATGAACTCTTACAGTTGGCCTATCATCCCTTATGCAAACCCAAACTAAATGAGCTCTTAAAATTTGGCTTAACCTAACTACAATTCTGTAACCCAACTCATGAAACTTAGCCCAATAAAGCTTAAATCTGAAACCCACTTGGAATTGGACCTTTGGGTTAACCTATAACCTATTTAAGACCTAACTTAATCCCTAAAAATCATTTTAGCCACCCCCCATTCTGTAGAACCACAAGAAACATAAAGTAAATTCGGAGGTCTCTTGAAGGCTAGGGTTTTCACTGTCATACCTTATTTTATAACATTTTTCTTACTACAATTGCCTCATATAAAACTTAGAGGAGTCAATGGAAACCTGAACTAATAAAAATTTTTCATGTTAAAACTTCCTCATACAATTTCACTGTTTATTTGGTCATTTCCAATTTCTTATCTAACTTTGAAAATACATAATTAATTATAGAAACATCGTATGAGGTCGGTTCGAGGCTCTACTTCAAGCTTTCTAAGCCCTTTACAAGGGAAAACTACTTCCTCAGCGGAATGCGTATAAATTCATATTAAAGTGTCCCTACAAAAACTGGACAATTTTACCCTTCACTTGACATTGTTATTATTATTTTGCCTTTATATATACAGATGCATTTTTGCGTTTTTGGCACGCTAGTCATATTCTATTTACTCAAAGGTTGATTATATTCATGACTTTCCATACCTGAGTACCTTACAATATCATAACGTAACTCAGGCACGCAGTAATCTAAAATATTTAATTACATAACAAAATGTGGTACATAAAAGTAAGGTCCTCGATTTATGTCTCCAGATTCTTTGCTTGAACTTGGACCTAGCATGGGTTACATTTGGGGTGAGATTATGAAATCTCAGTAGTAGTAAACCAATCTCATTCACAAGCAAGCATGTAAGTACATAACATAATGCCAGTCAAGATGCCACATATCGCATAGCAATACAAGAATTTCATACAAGGCCAAGCACAATCTAAGCATACATGTCTCATCTTATAGCATAAATGACAATTTGATATAGCATAACACTCATCATTATACAAACATACAAGTTTAAGGAAAGAGAGAAGAAAACTACTACCTTAGCAAACTTTGCTCCTCAATCCTTGGGACTCAGTTTACTTACTTTTAGAGTTCCCAAAACAATATCAAACCCTATAATCATAATGATAATTCATTATAATCAACACATAAACCTTAACTTCTAAAGTAGGATGACCCCTTTTAAACTTAATGGGACCATTGGGATTGGAAAAATCTAACTCCTTCCCTTCCCATTCACTATGGCCGAATAGTATGCATTTCTTGGCCAAAATTTAAGAATTTTATCCCATGAGCTTTGGGAGCTTTCCCATAGGTATTTGATAAGCATGATATTTTATACATTTTATTCTCCTTAATTTAGACATTTTAGTTCCAAATATGGTTTTAGGGGTCTAATTAAATGGAATTTGGTTTTAGTAGCCATTTTCTACATTTTAGGAATTAATTTACAAATTATTGGTTTTTAAGGCTCAATTTTATCCTTAATAATTTTGTGAATATTTCTGTCTATTATTCTTGCAGAATTTTTTATGGACAATTGGTATTTGAATAGGAGATTATTTTGGAGAAGAAGTGGAGGTTTGCCAAGTCCAAGGAAGCCATGCATTCCATCTTCTCATTCTCACATCTCTCACCCACTTGGTTTGCATATACATATCATGTATGGGTCTCTCTCTATGGAGTATCAACATGTTGCAACTGCTAAAACAAGAAGTGTGGAGAGCATGCAGAAGCTATGAGAAAGAAGCTACACACTTGAGCTTGAAAAGAAGAACATTTGGGTGAGAAGCTAACGTGGAGTACAACTCAAGTTCTAAGTGCTGGGCTGATTAAAGAAGCTACATGAGTTGCACAAAGAGAAGCCACGTCACATGAGCTGTTGATGCAAGAGGAGTCTCGAGTTTCACGTGAGCAGAGCAAGACAAAAGATGCATAGAGAGAAGGCTCAAGCTGAAGGGACTCACATATATAAAAGCAAACACGTGGTGAAGGAGCTGGAGTTAAGTTAAATAAAGAAGCAGCTAAGGGTTTGAGCTAGAAGAAATGTTGTGCTTGGGAGAAGAAGAGGTGAGAAGGGCTGCCAAGCACGACAACGCTGAAGCAGAGTAGAAATAGCTCCAAAGCGAGCAGTAGCCAACGTCAAAGGTGAGTTGTGTGGAGTGAGATGCAGAATCATCTACTCATATAGTAGCTAAAGAGGCAGCCTCTGTTTGAGGAACACGAAAGAGCTGCAGGAAGAAAAGCCACGAGTACATAGCTGTATGAAGGCCAACATGGAAAAAAGAATAAGGAAGCACATGAAGAAGCCACGAGCTGCACGTGATTCATTGAGAAACAAGGCTGGAGCTGAGGGCTGGACGAGAGATAGAATTACGAATTGATTTGTATTAATGAAAACAAATGAAGAACCCTGAGCTGGAGAACAACGCAGTGAGAAAGAGAATGGGCTGGAATTCACATGGAATATGATAAAATAAAATGAAGTGAGGACCACACTTATACAAACATGCATAGACACGTGAATAGTGAGAAGAATTCAGCTCCAAGCATAATACACACGAAAAGAACAGGCTGGGCACATGATTTTTAATAAGGAGATGGAGGCTTCATTTCGTTATGCTTCCTTCATTCATTGGATGCCTTTCATTCATACCCAGATTCTATTCCATTCACGTAACTTCATTCATGGTATTTGCCTATTTATTCATTCATTCACAATTCCATTGGCGGCAGTCCACCCTTTCATCCAACGTCTACACCCTTCGTCCATTCCGTATCCATTACGCCATCTCCTCCATTCCATCTTCCATCCATCCATCCATCATACAATGAAACTCTAATCCATCTTGAGGCTAGCTAGGATGAAGCTCTTGGAGAAGCTTGAATCCATGGATGAACTCAGAATTTTGGCTAAGAATTCCTATTTTCCTACACTTTTTCTCTTTCATATATTATCTTGGTTAAGTTGTATTTGATAGGGAATTTGTATAATTGTAATTAGTGGCTGGTTAGACACTAATTAGGGAACTTTTTGTTTGTTTGATTGATTGAATCAAGTTCTGAATTTTTCATTATTCTCTGATTTCCCATGTGTGCCTCGAAGGTGTTCGATGCAATACATGAATAAAATTATGTGCTTGAAAGTTAAATTCGAGAATTCCTTAGTGTTTAGTTGGTTAATTAAACATTTTAGATGATGATTCAGAGGCTAATTAATTAGTTAATTAATCAAATTGATTGTTCAAGATCTTAAAAATAAGAGTTAGCAATTTAATGTGGAGTTGAGGTTTCAATTCAACATTGGATTGTTAATCCCTTGAATCTTGCGTGGTAACTCAAGATTCAATTGCCATGAACACAATTAGGAACTCTTAGGCCAGAATCAATTACAATTAGATTAGGATAAGGATAGTGAATACTAAGGGATGAATCCAAAGCGAGTCACAAGTCCATTTTCAACCATAATTCATCCAATTAGGTAGAATTTAGGAACTTTATTTTAATTTCATTTTACTTAGTTTAATTAAATCAAAAAACCCCCTTAGTTTAGAAATTTTTAGAGTCTTTTAACATTTAGAAAACTCAATTAAGCATTGAACTCCAATTCCAAAGGAGATGACCTAGGTTGTGCCACTAACTGCATATTTTATTAACCTAGTTTTATTTTGAGAGTTGCGCGATGAGCCTCTTAGTATTCCTAGCTAAAAACACTCTTTTGAATCCATTGGAATGGATAAAATCATCAAATTCTAGCCCCAACATCACGTTTTGGTCATCGCATAATCTAGCTCCGTTTTAGGCTCAAAGTGCGTTTCTTTGATTCTAAAAATTTCATAACCTTTTCCTTTATGTTTTAGGACTTGAAATTGGTATACATGACTTTAAGACATCAAGAAAACACCATAAAAATTTTGGAAAAATTCAGACAGCATCTCCCCATGCTTTCTATTTTCCCAAAAATTACAATCTTTGTGTTTTCCAAAGTTTCAGCACATAACAACAATAACTAAGCTCATATGGCCTTCATGTTCAACATATAAACTTCATTTCAAGGCCTTCATATTCAACATATAAACTCTATTTCTAATGATTCATATGCTGTCCAAAAATAACTCATAGCTAGGTTTAACAAAATTAGCTTAAAGCATGTGATTTATAAGTATAAGATGGAGAAAACTTACTCTTTTAGCTTAAGCCTTGCTTCTTTTGGTTTTCTCACATTAAAATCCTTTCTTTTCCCACTTAGAGCAACATTTCACCTTGAAGAAAAGATGAATATGCAGCTGCCCTTTGGAAGAAATGGTTGGAGGATGGAGAAGATGGAGAAATTTGGTGAAGAATGGTGGTAGTTTTGCTTAGTTTCACTTCATCTTCCACTTTTTCTCCCTCTCTCTCTCTCTTCACATTTTTCTTTCTTTCTTCCTTGTGTGTGGCATGAAAATGGTGGAATGGAGGTGAAGAAGATGAATTTAATGAAGTTAAATGGTCATACTAAATTGGAACCCTTGGATCAACATTTTCAAGATCAAATCTTAACCTTCCATTCCTTTTTTCTTTTGATTTTCTAATTTCATAACTAAATATCTTCTTCCAAAAATTCTTGGCCACACACTTGGAAGCCTTGCCTTAGCCTTTAAGTTATGGAGAGTAACCATGGTTAATTTCTTAACTCATCCATGGTCTACTTTTAACTCAACCATAGTTAGTTTCTAACTTAACCATGGTGAATTCTTTAACATAACTAAAATCATTTTCTTCTCTCCCTTTCATTTTATATTTATATTTGGGGTGTCTGGGCCCAATTAAGGTTTTACGGTACAATACATACCTTTAGACTTTCTAAGATTTACAAATATTATTTCCTCTACTTTCTGGCCATACTGAGCTTCAAACATGGTTCAGGGGCCCTTAACCTCAATCTTCACAAATTTTGGTGTCAATCGGACACTCGGGTCTATAGGTGTAATTTTTACCATTCTGTATTATGATTGTGTTATAAACTTTTCATTTACTGCAATTCTGTCCCTGAAACTCCTTCAGGGTTTCTTAGCCCTTTAGCTATTTTTATTTCTATAGTTCATACAACTTCTTTTTTTCATTTTGCTCATGACTACTAATTAGGATAACTAGATCTCAGACTGGATCCCGCCCGGCCATCCGGACAACTTAGTATCATTGGACCTGTCTCATCAAACTGAGTTTAACTGTGGGTCACGGATTTATGAGATTCTTGCCCGATTTTTTGATATTCATGCTTAAAGCCACGAATAGAGGGTAAAACTAGGGTTCCCTGAACTTTAGGGCAATTTATACATTTTTCCCGACATATAACTTTTTTTTACATTTTAGTCCCTGGCTCCTTCATACTTGACTTTGGAGGCTCTTCGGGACCTTGTTCTGATCTCTTTTTTTTTTTCATCTATTTTAGCCCCAATTTTAGGGCACTTCTGGCATTGACTCATCATTATTTGTGGTCTAGAATATCATTCATACGTTGACGGAGAAATCATATGTTGCGTTTCTCGCGTTTCCTTACGTTTTCTTGGATTTTTAGAAAACTGGATGTTACAATTCCCAAGATCTCTATTTTCACACATGCAAAGACCATGCACCAAATGTTAATCCAAATGACAACATTTAAGCATTTACACATCTCAAAATGGTTGAAGGCACTTACCGAATCCTTGAATGACTCTCAAAATTTGGATTTAAGTCATCAAGCCTAGAAACTATAGTGTTTCACTCCCTTCTCCTTGTATTTCTGCACTATAGTAGAACCCATGATGCAAATAAGTCCTTAGGGGCATTTGCCAGTGAAATAATATAATAAAAGGAAGGGAAATGCTTACCTAATCATCCCTTTAAGTTCTAACTTTGAAAATCTTGCAATGATCATCTAAAGACTAGATTTCCTATCAAGAATAGATGAAAATTCCCCAAATGACAAACTAATTGGAACAAAATGTAGAGGAAGAAGAGAGGACCAACTTATGTATAACTCACATTTGTTAAATCTCCTTTTAAAATTGTGAATTGAAGCTTAGAAGGTGAGGAACCTTAGCACCCTTCTCATATGTGCGAGTTTTCTCCCCTTGTTCTACAAAACCTTATGTTTCCAACACGCAAATGAAATGCCAATAGGCTTTTTAGGGTTTTAGTGCAAGAGGATTAGTCCAATGGGCCCTATGTTCCAAGTGGGCTAATACTTAACAAGTTGGCCAGGCTATATAGGTTAATTGAGTGCAAAATAGGTTGGGCTTCCATAAGAGTAGAATTGGGTCATGTTTAGAAGAATTTGAGTCTTCATAAGAATAAGATTGGATTTCTAACAATGTTCTTGATACATATAAATTAATCATGGGCCCAAATCATACTTAAACTCATAAACATTATTTTACTTCCCCCAAAATGGTCCAATTAATAATTATTGTGTTAAGATGCTCAAATTTCTAATTTTCCTTAAGATTCTTATTTCCTTATAATTTTTCTTAAATTCTCTTAATAATTTCATAATCCCTAAATAATTATTATTAATTACTTTTGGGGTGTTACATTCTTTTCTCCTTTTAGGAATTTTGTCCTTAAGATTAGTCATACCTTACTCCCCAAAAGTACTGGATAATCCTTAGTTTCTCAAGTAGTTTCATAAGAAATTAGTCCTTTCCCTACTACTTTCCTAAAGAAGACTTACTTATTATGTTACTACCTCACTTGGTATCCACAATTTTATTCCTTTTAGTCAACCAGGGCCAAATAACATATAGTGTAACACCCAGTTCCTCCGAAAACATGAGAAACGTGATGTTCGATTTCTTTGAAAACATATCAAATGCATCAAATATAAAAAGAAGTTCCCCAAATAGAATGATTTGAGGTCTAATAAAATTAGAGGAATAATTTAGACCTCAAATAATAAGGGTCTAAAGCCAGAGGTGCCTTGAAAATAGAGCCATAATAACTAGATAAAAATTAACAAGAATGTAGTGGCATTTTCTTAATTTCGAGCACTTTTTAGAAAACACAAATGAGGGGTTTTTAAATGGGAAAAATGAGTTTCTTGAGGCTCTCAGAAGCCCTAAAAGCTATAAGAGCCCCTAGAACAGTTAAAACCCCTCTAGTTGATGTTTTATAACATCGGTTGAATCAAACTTTGACCGTTTTGTTCGGGAAGGTTTTAAATTCAAATTGAGTAATTCTAAAGGCATTTTATAAGTTAGAGAATTTAAATTTTTATGATGGAAAAGATGGTTTTCAAAAGAGAGTAAAAATGAACCTAAAATGAAAAAGCCAAAAGATGGGATGTAAATGGAATATTTATGAACAATCTTTAAAACACATGGCCTTATATGTAGCATCCCTCTCTTCTCTTCCTTGAGATCGACATAGCTTTTGCCTAGAATAGAGAGAGGACCAGCAGTGAAGGGCACACCAAGAAGAGGAAGAAGAGGAGGAAAAATCCAAGAAAAAGATGAGAAAAGTGTAGAAATTCATGCTCCTTCCTTTAGTAAACTTATTTTCTTCATTCTCCTCTTCATTCCTATGGTTTTGGTGGCCCATATGGGACTAATTTATGGTTGGTCTAGAGAAGAGAGCTTAGAATTTCAAGGAAAAGCTTGAAGTAATAGAGAGAACCCTAGAAAAAGCATTGGAACAAGGTAAATTCTATAGCCTATCTTACACTTCTTTGTTGCTTTCTTTTATGGGTAATTCGGCCACTATAGAGCCCATTCTTTAGGGGATGATTTCTATCCAAACCAAAGTGGAATTAAGGGCTCTAGAGTGTAAGGATTTAGAATATGTAATTGGAACTATGTAAGAAGCATTAGAGAACATGTTATGCTACCTAGGGATTTTAGTGTTCCTTAGCAAATATGAAGCTTCCTAAGGGTAATTTAGGATGTCTAAGAGTGTTTATGAGTTCCTAAGACATCTAGGAAGCCTCCCAAGTGTTATCCTCTTCAAAGAAGTTTGCAAAACTCCATAGGCACAATGCTAGGTACATGTCTTGGCCAAAGGGGTTCTAAGTACTTAAGGAGTGTTTTAATTTATTCTAAGTCTAGAATGAGACTAAGTACAATAGAAGACCATCCATGAAAGCCTTAGAAAATTTTTAGAAGCCATGGAATGTGAGATAAAGGTGTAAGGTCCATAATGAGACATAAAGAAGCAACTTATGGCTAGGCTTTTTAAAATGAATGTGTGATGACTCCAAGGAATCCAAATGGAGTCAAGAGATCTAGAATGAATGAGAAATGGGAGCCAAGATCATGAATTTTAAAAGTTACTTCATTATGTCTTATATAGAAGTATAATGGAACCATATGAGAAAGTAACATAGTATAGCACTTGAGAGAAGTCAAGACTTAGTTCCTATGACCTAAATATGCCTCATTTGGTGTGTCTAGACCAAGGAAATGAAGGGTCACCCAATAGCAAGTCTTGGCCGAGAAGGAGGAGGAAGATTTCAATGGAAAAGTGTGTGGTATTGGCTTTAAGGTAGCTCTCTAACATTTCTCTCATGCATTGTTAGATGTTTTCTTATCTTTGAGTATTTGTATGTATATTTATGCCATGAGAAATATTTCTAGTTAATGCCTTTATGCCATGGTACAATGATATTCTTGAAATGTGTTTTATGAATACTTTATCACTTGAATGGGTTTGGTAAAGCCAAAAGTCCCTTAGTGTAACACCATAACTTTCTAGCTTATCTCATGCAACTTCTATGTCTTATGCCATACACTTCTTAAGAACATAAGGAAATGGCATATAAAAAAGTGAATATTTTAGCGTTGCATAGGGGATAAAATTTCCATTCGGTGTCCCGTGGACCATATGGACTCATGTATCTCATTCTCATATTTAATTACATAGGGACAACTCAAATCCATCCCCAAAAGTGGCCTAGAACTAGTGCAAGTGCAAGAAACACATAAAATTCCATAGTGTAGCCTTGGCCAGAATTGCATGTTTTCTGTCATAAACATTGAAAAATCATAAATAATTCTAAAAAAATCAAAATCCTACATTATTTATCATTTTAGAAAGCTACAAATGTCTACTTTATGTTAAAAATAATTGTAGGTTATGGAACATAAAGTAGAAGACTTTTGTCATTCAAAAAGCACCTAAGGTCTCAGCTATCTGGGCTACTATCATAGGTTACTGTCATACATTTTGGAAATTCATAACTAATTCTAAAAAAATATAAATCATGCAAATTTAGTCAATATGAGAAACTACAGATGTTAAATTTAAGGAAAAAATATCTCCAAACCATGCCAAGACCATTTGGGAACTGAACTATGATGGAATAATATTGGAGGTCCAGTGGCACTACTAGTATTGACAGTAACCTACAAAATTCATAACTCTCTGCTCAGACCTCCAAATGAGGTGATCTTGGTGGCCACAAAAATATTATAACCTTTAGTTAATGCCTATAAAATGTCATAAGTATTAGACACCATTTGACTATTGCATGACACAGAACACAAAAATGACTATATGAATAGTACATACACCAGAATAGCAGAAAAATCTCAACTTTGAAAATTCATAATTAATTCTGTAGAGCTCCAATTTTTTTGCATTTTAGATTTCTAAAAAGATCTCAATGAGCTTTACATGTATGCCAAATTTCATGGAAAGATTCATCCATTTGGTCAGTTTGTACTCTAGGGTTCCGGTTTGGTCATTTTTATGGTCTCAACTAGTATCAAAGTATCCAATTTTGCTTCCTAAACTTGTGCGGCCACTTGAGCATGTGGAAATGCACTAAAATGACTCTCTAAACTTGTTTCAAAGGTGTATAAACCCATATTTCTCAAACTCACTCATCAACCCCATGATATACATAAGATTACACATGCTAGCTCTTGCCATTCAATAGTTAAAACATGCTATCTCATACATTTGGTATCAAATTTCATTTATACATCATACATTTGGGTAATTATATATGTTCATATGATTACATAATAATTTCATTATGGGATTACATCATATGCCATGTGTATGGCTACGAGAGAGACGTAACTAGGCTATTTCATACATTTTGATATCAATCTCTTTCTCCTTAGCTTGGTGGCTTCCATTACCTTGCTCAATTGATTCACCTAGCATATTAAGACATTGGATAGGAGGGGATGAGATTCAAAGAATCCTAATAGCTTATCTCCCATTCAATCACACATAAAGTATGCAATACAAGCATTGAAAATGTATGCATGGGCATGTTGAAATATGTGAGTATTCAAGAAACATTTTTAGCATTTGAACAAGTCATACATAGCATACATAGGCTTGCCAAGTGAGTGGACTAGCCTCACCCATTCACTTATGGATTTTGGACTTGCCTCACCTATTTTTTCTAAGAGATTTTGACTTAACGTTACTCTGAGGAGTCTACCTCACTCTTGGGAGACTCTTTGCTTTGTCTCAACCAAGTTTAAGGGTTCTTGGCTTATCCTCATTATGGTTAGAGGGTTCTTGGCTTCTCCACATTCAAGCAAACCAAGGAAAGCATATAAAACATTATTTGAATGCATAAAATATCATCATGGTACCATGGAATGAAAGCTCATGCTAAAATTCTTTTCATAGCTCAAAACATATATACACACATTCAAAGACAATGTAAGTACACATTCATGCATGAGAGAAGGTGGAGAGAGTTACCTTGCTTGCATTTACAAACCTTTTTCTTGAATCTTGAGTCTTCTCGCTTGACCTCACACACCCAAAAAAGTAGAGATCATTTCTCTTGGCCTAGACACATCATATGGAAGCTAATTACACTCTCGAATCAAATTCTAAGGCCATATATTCACTAGAAAAACTAGGTGACTTATAAGGCTCTTTTATGGTTCTATAATGCACTTAATGAAGTAACCTTAAGAAAACATCATCTTGGCTCCATTCTCTCTATTCATTTATGATTCTTGACTCTATTGAAACCTCTTGGAGTCATCACACAATCAAATTAAGGAGCCTAACTAGGTGTTGCTTCTTTAAGTCATATTATAGACCATATAAGGCCATCTCACTTTCTATGGTTTCTAAAATTTTTTCAAGGCTTCCTCTCATCCTCTTCCATCATACATGACTCAAAATTAAGCTTGGAATAAATTAAAACTACCCTTAAGTGCTTCATCTAGCTTAGGCCAAAATTATTTACTATACAAACACCAAATGGGTTTGCTTCCTTTTCTTGATGGAAGATGCATATGAGGAGCCTTCTAGGGATCTCAAGAGCTCATCTAAACATTCATTTAGACCTAGAAATAATTGCATCAAATCAGATCTTCAAGGGAGCTCATGAAACCCTAGGTTTGCTCTCTTGAAAATCAATGGCTTTTACTTGGATTTCTTTGCATATTCTTATTCTCTTCCCTTAAATCTATAAAATTCACCCTTCGTTCTACCCAAGATTCAAGCCCTCTTATAGTTACTTATATGGGGTGAAATAGGGAGAAGAAGCAGGGAGGAATAGCTACCATAGGATGGAACTTTTACCTTTTTTTTCCTTATTTTTCCTTGTTTTCTTGCTTGAATCTTCCTTTCTTTGGCCTCCCTCTTCAAATATGAAAATTTCCCTCTATTCTTCCCTCAAAATAGAACCATAAACTTTAATATAACCATAGGAAAGAAAGAGAAATAGAGGAAAAGAGGTTTGCTAAAGAGAAAGCATGAAAAAACTAAGAAATTCTATACCGTTCTTGCCTTTTTCTTCCTCTCTTGGTGAGCCTCAAGGAGTTGCTATTTTTCTATAATTTGGGCAGAGGAAGTTGTGCTTAAAAAGGTGGGAGAAAAAGGGAGAAGTGTGTAGGAGTTTCTAGAAACACTTTTTCAAAAATTTCAATTTCGTCCTTCTATAATGGTAATTTTGTTTCCGCTTCGTTTTAGCTCCTTTTTGAGAACTGTCTTTTCCATTATAAAATTTAGGTTTTCAATTTAATAAAATGGCTTTGGAATCACTTAATTTGGAGCTAAAACCTTACTGAATGAATCTATCAAAGTTTAGGCTCATCAACATTAAAAGACATACACCAAAGGGATTTTACCAGTCTCGGGGCTTCTTATGGTTTTTGGGACCTCTAAGAACCTTGAGCAACTCAAATTTTCCATTTAAAAAGTCCTCCTATGTGTTTTTCCAAAAGTTACACTTATTTATGGAAATGTCATTACCTTTCATCAGTTTTCGTCATAAATTGTTTCACCGTCTTAGTCTTTCCGTCTGAGCTTGGGATTTTCATTTTTAGGAGTCTAGAATGCTTTCCAAATTTTTTGAGACCTTAACTAAGTCATTTCAAAGGAATTACTTTTGTATTTGGTGAATTTTGTTTGTTTACGGAGAAACCATACGTTACGTTTCTCTTGTTCTCTTTCGTTTTTAGAGAACTGGATATTACACTTAGTAAGGGTGAGGATGAGCCAATAGTCCCTAGGATTGGGTGAGACAAAGCCAAAAGTCTCAAGAAAAGTGAGGCTTAGTCAAAAGTCCCTTAAAAATGGGTGAAGCAAATTCAAAAGTCCCAAGAAAAGTGGGTGAGGCTAAACCAATGCTCTAGAGAGCCTATGTAAGTTATGTTTGAGTTTCTTGAACATGAAAAATGTCATGTATATGTTCACTAGTAGTCTTAAAAGCATGCATGCATTATTTGACATTGTATGGCATTTATTATGTATGTTTGAAAGGGTAAAGAGCTATTGAGATTCTTTGAATCTCACTCTTCCCCCTCTAATGTCTAACTATATTTAGGTGGGCTAAGTGAGCTAAGGAATAAAAGCCACCACTCATGAAGACAAGGACTTTGATAAGAAATTTGCTATATAGTCATTTTGTTGACATATTAGTGTCACATGAAATAAACATATGTTGTATATGATACGTAGATACTTGTAAATGCATGAATATAACATGTGTGTATTGGTTTTGGAACCATAGGAATGAGTATGCATGTTCTTGACATCTTTATGCCTAATATAGGTTATGGAATCTTGTATATATGAATAAGTAAGGAAGTGGTTTTGTGATGCATGGGTACTTAGACCTCTTGGACAAGTCTTTCATGTTGTTTTTGACCATTCTCACGTGTCCAAGAGGTCATGGCCAAGGTAGAAGAGCATTTGATGTAACTTTCACCCCATTTGGTGCCTAAAAGGCCTATTTTGGCACCCGATATCATAAACTAACCAAATGAATGAATTTTTTCATGAAAATTGGCCTGAACATAGGTCTCATTTACAATTTTTCGTAGAGCTAAAAACCACATTATTTGGAGCTCTAGAGAATAAATTATGAATTTCTAAAGTTGGGAAAATTTTCAGATTTGGTATGTGCACTATTCATATAGTCAGTTTCTTCTCTTGTGTCATTTGAGTGCCAAATGATATCTAATGCTCATGAAATTTTACAAAAATAAATTAGGCATGATAAGCTTTCTGTAGGACCTAAAAGCACCTCATTTGGATTTATATTGAGGGAGATATGGATTTTTGAAGTTGGTGGTCAGTACTAGTAATGCAAACAGACCTCTGGTATTATTTCATCAATTTTCATGTGTTAGATGCCATTTCCTTGATCTATAACTATTTTTATTCAAATTAGACATCAACATATTTCCAGAATGGTATAGTTTTCTAGATTTTTATTTTTCTAGAATTAGTTATGTATCTTTGAAGTTTATAATAGGAACCTGTGACAGCAAACTTGGGCAGCTGGACCTTTAGTATTATCTATTGTCATTCATGGTCCAGTTGATACTTTTATAGTCTAGAATGATTTTTAAACTATGGTTGAAATTTATGGCTTTTTAGAAAGCTATCATTTTCTTGATTACAATTTTTCTAGAATTAGTTATGATTTTTCAAAATTTATATTAGTAAATCCATGATAGCAACTCGAGAGCAATATATTGATTTTGTGTTGTATGACCCAAAACCTGAGACTCTTGAGTTGTTTTATGTCATTTCTGAGTTGTATGGATATGTAATGATGGGAAATTGATAGGGATGAGTTCATATGGACCATAAATCATAAAATGGAATTTATGGGCCTTACATAACACAACTTTATCCCATTAAATGTATTATTTTTAAGGAAAAGTGTATGAAACTAGGTCTTGATATTGAAGTAAGATGACTAGAGAGTAAGGTATGACATATAAACCATTATATTTCGTATTCTTCCTTCCTTCACAACTAAAAAGATCTTGACCATGTTACACTTGATCACCTCATAGCGAGTTTTAGGAGCCTAGCTCAAATAAATCTTAATCTCTCTCCCTTTATAGCTTTAGTTTTATTCTGTTTTGTCTCTTTCTCTCTTCTTCTTCCTTCTTTTTGTTTTGAGTATCAATAGTCGACTACTAAATTTCATGTTAACTTCCTTTCCTTCTTAACTCTCAATTCATTAAAGGAATAACTCTTAAATGCTTAGTCTAATCTCTTTAAGAGTTGACATTAAGACCTATAAGGAATTCCATTTAGTTTTTCCTATAGTATTTATCCCACTAATAATACCATAAATGAATAACCTTATTTCATGATGAAGTTTCATTCATCCTTCACTTAGATTATCCCCACCTTTCTTTAGCCCAACCTTTTTCATTGAAGTAAGTCTTTCCTCTTATAGGGTCATCTAGTCTAAGTTTCCAAGTCTTACATCCAACTATCTCATAAAATTATTACACATATTATATCCTTATTTATTATTTGTTAGTAAAAAGTCTATTATTCTTATTAGATGTATAAAATCCCTTCTCATTTCAATTAGTACCTAAGATTCCTTCTTTTTATTCATCTAGATTCCTAAAGGTTGAAACAAATATAAATTTTGATCTCATGACTAACCCATTTAAGGCATTTAAACACTATAGGGTCACCTTCCATATAATTAAAATCAAACATAATCTTTCAAGTCTAGATTATATTCCTTAATAAGAACTAATTTCAAGGGTGAAAGTACCTTGTCTAGAGTATTAAGGTAATCTTTTAAGACTTAAGAATGAGTCTTCTTAAACCTTACAAACCGTAGTTCAAGTGGATATCTTTCCAGATCACATGGTTTCAACATCCCACACTAAACAACTTGCCTAAAGCACTAGGGGTTTTCAATTTATGATGATGGTCCATCCTTGACAATCTTGTCATTGTTCCTAGGTGTAACCAACCTAGAGATATCCTTAGTAGTCCTCTTCTCTTTCTCCTTCTCTTTTTTTGACACTTGCAAAAACATCACTATAATCACATACATGTGATTCCATAGATAACCATGATCAATAGATCCAAGTGCTTCATCTTGATTCTTAGCTACTACAAGCATTAGTAGTCAACTTAATAGCATCTATACTTGTTTGAAATCAACTGAGCATCTCTTTGGATCTTATGCCATTATATAGTTCCAAATGGCTACTCATTTGTATCTTCTACACATAACTGAGGTATTTTCATACAAGTATAGTCATACTTCAAATAGCATACTTCTTACCCATTTCTATGATGCTCCAAATTCTCTCTAACTTCTCACATACAACTAAGCTTTTTGTAATGTTTTATAATTTATAAATTCATAATAATTTCTAAAGAGTAATGAGACAATATCTTGTCAACAAGGTCTAGGATCTTGTCAACAAGATCTTGTATTCAGTAATATGAAATCCGAGACCTTGTCAATAAGGTTTTTAAATAGTAAGGACAAGGTCTTTTGATAGTAGGTTATAACATATAGTATGTGGTGGTATGACAGTTTTCGTCTTTATATAATGATCTATGCTAAGTACAACTAACTCTTCCACTCCCTTAAAAGTTCATTGGCCTTAATTCATGCTTGACTATTGGGATTTAAATTAATAGAATAAGGAGACTTAGTGAGTCTTTTCATTATCAAACATTTCCTAATTATCAATGGATCAAGTAGGGATTCTCAAAGAGAGGTTTCTAACATCATCTACAACTAGTGATTCATCCTTCCTCATCAGTCATTGCACTAAGGTTTTATTGTAATAGCATAAGTCGATTATGTGACAACCCTCCCTTCTAATCATTATAACTATGGTTAAATATACGATTAATAATTAATTATCAAGGTTTGAGTGGTTACAATTTATCACATTGTGAAAATATGGGGAAAATTTGAACCTTGATATTAGGGTCATCACCATACCACCTTAACAAAACAAAATTTGCATTAAAGAAATCCTAGTACCATAAGGGGCTTATGATTCAACCGTCCATCAGTTTCAATACCCAATAACCTCCCACAAGTGTTATTATAACATCTCTTACTATTACTGTTGAGGAAATTGGGGTTTCTAGGCAAAAAGGAGTAGGTTGGAGACTTGTGTCGCGGCCTATACCTTCCCCACCGTGGCCAAGTTACTCTCTGGAACACGGCGAGTAGGACCCTCGTCGCGGCCAACCTATATGGCGCCGCGGCAGAAACGCCTCCTGGAACTACTATTCTCAACTCCCATGATTCTCGCCTCGGCGCAATATATTTGTGCCGTGGCGAGTTTTGCTTCTATCCAACCCTTATTTTATTTCCTCGACTCGTGCCGCAGTAGGGCCTATTACGCCGCGGCGAGTTCCCGTTCTGTCACCCTCCTGGGCGATTTTTTTCCACTTTGCGCCGCGACGAGATTTATCAGGCCGCGATGCTCCTCGCCACTGTCACTCCCTGAGCCAATTTTCTTCCCTTGCGCTGTGACGGGATTGGTTATGCCGCGGCGTCCTTCGACTCTGTCTCTCATTTGGCCGCGGCGAAGCCTTCTTAGCCTCGGTGAGACTCCTTCCTGTGACTACATTACCCAAATTTCGCCCCCTACACTCTAATTCTCATCTTAGAAACACTCTAGGTCTACCTACCCTTATTTTATGTGATTCTAATGGTGTTTATCTACCCTATTTACCCATCAATCTGTCCATTACCATTGCAAAACTTAAATACTACTTCCTACTTGCCCAACTAGCTCATATAAGCAAATTCATGAATATATAACAGCAAGAACACATGCATTAGCAGTAACTAACATCTTATGCACATTTCATAGAGATTCCATTCAGCAATAGCTTATGTCCACATCCAAGGCATCATATGACTACAATTCCCCTATGGTAATCTATATCACAACTTCAACAAAACTATATATATGATACTATAAGTTCATACATTAATATTCAACTATAATGAGATTTAAATCCTTCAAGGTTACATTTCAATCAAACAAAATATGAATGCCTACACTTGGCAACATGAATACATGATGATGCTATGTAAACTAATAACAAAATTGCATCTCTACTAAATAAGCCAGCCTAAGTGTAGCCTTCTCCCATATGTTGGAGCTTATGAATTTTCATCCACTTGCTTCCCTTTATCCTTACTCGAAGAACAATCACCTGAAATGTTAATCCTATGAAACGGGGTGAGATATAAATCTTAGTAACCAAGGCAATTCCATCATATATCCAGTTTAATTAGCATATATGCATGAATCAAAATTAACATCAGAAACATATTCATCATATCAGCAAATGAAACAATTAGGCTATCATGATTACTATCCCATACTAGCAATCATATTATCACATGTTAAAGGCCATTAACACTGGGAGAGGCCCGTCCACAGCACCTACTCCCTATTGAGCACAACCGGGGCTCTGTGCATCTGGGGTTTGATCATAAGCCGGTACTTGATTGAAGCACATGCACAGGTGGCAGCCGCATCACAGCTCCACCATGGACTCACAAGGTCCAATCACAATTCAACAGATAGCTAACCAATTCATTCAACATTTCAAATCATTCATATACAGTAACATATGAAATTAAATCAGATATATACATGGAATTAATATAAACCTTAGTTACCTCACTTGTAGATAAATTTGCAACAGCCATCACAAATCCCAAATTCGGATTAGAGTGTCCTTCACCAAAAAACTCAATATTCCACCCAAAATCCTAAGCAAATTTGTACAGAATTAATACCCATTTTATAAATAAGCTATAGGGGTCTCAAATTAACAAATGAAGCATCGAAATGGAGGGTTTAAACTCACCCAAGGTCAGCCCTAACCTCAACCTACGAATTTCACTAAGAAAATTTCCAAATTTCCACATTTCAGATTTTGGGTAGGGTGAAAATACTCCAAATGAAAAACTAATCGGATCAAATTAAAGAGACAGATGAGGGGATTAAATTGTATAACTATTACCTTGGCTGAATCTTGCTTTAAATGTGAGAAAATGCAGAATTCTTGCCCCTAACCCTAGCCTCCTTCTCAACCTCCGAATTTTCAGATATGTTTTGTGTTTCAGCAAGTGTGAGGAAGAGGCTGATGTAATAGGGTTTTAGTTGGGCTTAAGTTGGGTCAAAAATGGGTCATGGGTTGCTCCAAAGTCCATCTCCATTTGGGCTTCAAATTTTAAGTTGTTGGGCCAGTTCCAAGGTGTTGGGTTACTGAAATTCAATTGGGTCAGACTAAGTTTTAAGAGCCCAAAGGTTTTAGGTCTGCATAAGGGTTATTGGGCTAAGTATAAGAGCCTATATAAGGTGGGTATTAGGCCTCCATCACATTGGATCAAGTTGGGTCTGCACCTAGCTTATTGGGCCTCCATTAGCCTCTTATCATGGCCTCCTACATTAATTTAGGCCTAGATAAAATTTCTCTCCCAATTAAATCTCAAACCCATATTAATAAATTTACCTTTCTAAAATCTCCTTTTACTTAACTTGCCTAATTATCCCATATTAATTATTCCTAATTAATCTAATCCGTGATTAACACCTTAATTAATTATGGGGTGTTACATTCTCCCCTCCTTTTAGAAATTTTGTCCTCAAAATTAGATATACCTTACTCAAATAATGCAGGATAATCCTTTCTCATCGCTTCTTCTATTTCCCAGGTTGCTTCATCTGGAGTAAGTCCCCTCCACACTACCTTTACCAGGGGGATGTCCTTATTACGCAACTGTTTGACTTTTGAGTCCACAATCCTTTCCGGCTCAACCACATAAGACAAATCATCTTGTAGATGCACATTCTCATGCTCAATGACATGTAAAGGGTTCGGGTGGTACTTTTTCAATTGGGATACATGGAACACATCATGCAATCTGGCCAGGTTTGGAGGTAAAGCAACTCTATAGGCCACGGGTCCTATCCTTTCAAGGATTTGGAAAGGACCAAGGTAACGAGGACTAAGCTTTCTTGTCCTGATAGACCGTCCTACACCCGTCACTGGAGTAGCCTTAAGGAACACATAGTCTCCTATCTCAAATTCTAAGGGTCTCCTTCTCTTATCCGCATAACTCTTTTACCTACTCTGGGCAGCCAACAACTTCTTTCTGATGAGTTCTATTTGATGGGTAGTTTGGTCCACTATGTCTGAACCTAAGAGACTTCTTTCACTAAGTTCTACCCAACACAAGGGTGACTGACACTTCCTTCCATAAAGTGCCTCAAATGGTGCCATCTGGATACTGGAATGGTAACTATTATTATAAGCAAACTCAGCTAAAGGCAAGTACACATCCCAACTCCCTTTTAACTCTAGTACACTCGCTCTAAGCATGTCCTCAAGGGTCTGAATGGTCTTCTCAGTCTGTCCATCAGACTGAGGGTGATAAGCAGTGCTAAAGTTAAGACTAGTACCTAAAGCTTTTTGTAGAGATCGCCAAAATTTTGATATGAATCTTGGGTCTCTATCAGTCATAATGCTATTAGGAATACCATGCAATCTTACAATTTCACGAACATACAGTTGAGCTAGTCTATTTAGGGAATAAGTGGCTCTAATAGGTAGAAAGTGGGCAGACTTCGTTAATCTATCCACGATCACCCAAATAGCATCATAACCCGAGGATGTTCTAGGCAAACCCATCACAAAATCCATGGATATACTATCCCATTTCCATTCAGGAATTTCTAAAGGGTGTAACAAACCTGCGGGTCTTTGGTGCTCAATCTTAACCCGTTCACATATTAGACATCTAGCAACAAACTCCGCTATGTCCGACTTCATCCCAGGCCACCAAAAGCTCTTCTTTAGATCCCTATACATCTTAGTAGTGCCTGGATGGATGGTGTACCTACTCTTATGAGCTTCCGACAACACTATGTTCCTCAACTCTTCATCCTTGGGTATACACACTCTTCCGTGGTACCTCACCAAACCATCTTCTGATAGGTCAAAGTCTTTGACCTCACCACTCCCCAGTTGCTCTTTAATTCCTCCCTAATAGGCATCTAGCTCTTAGGCCTCTTTAATTCTCTTCCTAAGGTCATTTTCTATCCTCAATTCTCCCAAAATAATGCTACTAGGGTTCATTGAAATTGATAAATTCAAATCCCTCATCTGTTCAATCAACCTTTACTCCCTAAGCATCATCATTGCCATATGAATAGATTTCCTACTCAAGGCATCGGCGACCACATTTGCCTTCCTTGGATGATACTTTAAGGAGAAATCATAGTCCTTACATCTACCTCTTTTGCCTCATATTCAACTCCTTTTGGTCAAACAAGTACTTCAAACTTTTATGATCACTATACACTTCAAATTGGGCACCATAGAGATAGTGCCTCCAAATCTTAAGGGCAAAAATCACAGCCGCTAGCTCTAAGTCATGGGTGGGGTAATTCTCCTCATGGGGTCTAAGTTGTCTAGAGGCATAGGCTATCACCCTACCTTGTTGCATTAAGACACACCCTAATCCTTTCTTAGAAGCGTCACTATAGACTATGAATGTCTCTTTAGGGTCAGGTATCACTAACACAAGCGCGGTGGTAAGCCTATCCTTAAGCTCCTGAAAGGCATTCTCACACTTAGCATCCCACACAAATGGTTAGTTCTTCCTAGTCAACTTTGTCAAAGGCATGGCTAACTAAGAAAATCCCTTAATAAATCTTCTGTAGTAGCCGGCTAAACCTAAGAAGCTACAGATTTTAGTCATCGTTTTAGGTCTCTCCTAATTCAGTACCGCTTCTACCTTGCTAGGGTCTACCGCTACCCCTTGTTCTGATATCACATGACCTAGGAATTTTACCTCCCGCAACCAAAACTCACACTTGCTCAACTTAGCATACAACTGATGTTCTCTCAAGGTTTGAAGAACTATTCTAAGATGCTCTTCATACTTCTCACTACTTTTAGAGTAGACAAGAATGTCATCAATGAACACTACCACAAACTGGTCAAGATAAGGCCTAAAAATCCTATTCATGTAATCCATGAAAATGGCAGGGGCATTGGTTAACCCAAAAGGCATAACTAGGAATTCATAATGGACGTATCGAGTCCTAAAGGCAGTTTTAGGTACATCCTCAGCCTTGACTCTAAGTTGGTGATATCTCGATCTAAGGTCAATCTTTGAAAAGATCGACGCTCCAACTAATTGGTCAAGTAAGTCATCAATTCTAGACAAAGGGTATTTATTCTTGACAGTTGCTTGGTTCAATTTCCTATATTCAATGCAAAGCCTAAGACTACCATCTTTCTTCTTGACAAACAATACTGGTACTCCCCATGGAGACACACTTGGCCTAATAAATCCTTTCTCAAGTAACTCTTCTAGTTAACTCTCCAACTCAACTAACTCAGCAGGCGCCATTCTATACAGAGCCTTAGAGATCAGACCCGTACCGGGTACCAAATCAACAGAAAATTCTAGCTCTCTTTTTGGAGGTAGTCCACCAAATTCCTTAGAAAAAACCTCAGGGAACTCTCTAATCACAGGTATATCCTCCAACCCATCATCAACCTCAACATGCAATGAAAAGAATACTAGAAACCCTTGGCAACTACGCCTAAGGCACCTCCCGGCTTGGGCAGCAGACACACAAGTAAGCTCAGTCACAGGACCAGTTTTAGGTATATTTGCAGATAAGGAAACAATCTTACGGTTGCAATCAAGTTTCACATTATTAGCCGACAACCAGTCCATACCAATGATTACATCAAAGTCACACAAAGGGATGCAAATCAAGTCAAGGGTAGTACAACGTCTATCCAATTGTACAGTACAATTTAAGCATACATCAGATGTAATCATAGAATATCCAGTAGGGGTGGACACAGATAATTCAAATGGCAACAGGCTAATTTTAAGGCCCAGACACTTAACATAGTCATATGAGATGAAGGAATGGGTTGCACCCGAGTCAAACAATGCATCTACGATATGCTTATGGACAAGTAAAGTACCTCAGATCAGACTAGGGGATCTACTAGCCTCTTGCTGTGTAAGTGCAAACACCCTTCCTTGGATAGGTGGCTTAACCGATGAGGACGACTCCCGTGACACTGTGTAAGTTCATGCATAGTGTCCAGGCTTCCCACAATTATAGCACACTGGGCATGGCCCATTCCCATGGTTCTTCCCACACTTGGCATAAGCAGGTGGGGCACTCATTGCACTCCTTGGTGGTCCCATGCTTCTTCTTTGAGGGACATTCCTTGGGGGTGGTCTCCTTCCCCAAGAGCCACTTCCACTGTTGGCTCCTTTCTTGCTTTTGCCCCTAAAGGGCTCCATGCCTCAGTCACGTTTACCTTCCAAGGTCTTCTTTTGCTTGGCCTCATTCTCCATCATAGCCCTTTTCATCACTCTACTTTTCCACCAATTCATCAAAATTACGGATCTGTAGAGATACAATCTTATCCTTAATCTCCGGCCTTAAGCCTTTTTCAAACTTTTCAGCCTTCCATGGCTCATCATCAAAGCGCTTTAAGTAAGAGGAGAAGCGAGACAATTGGATGAATTTAGCTGCATATTGGTCTACATTCATGTCTCCTTGCTCAAGGAAGTTAAACTCGGCTTCTTTGTCCGCCCTCACCAATGATGGGAAATATTTGCTCTCAAAAGCTGTTTGAAAACTTTCCCAGGTCAAGGGTATCTCTCTTGCAACCAACAATCTGGAGGCATTCCTCCACCAATGTTCAGCCTCACCCTCTAACTTGTAGATGGCCAACCTTGCCTTTTGCTCTGTAGTGCAGGTCATAACCTCAAAGATTTTCTCCAGTTGCATCAACCATCTCTCGGCTTTCTCAATATCTAACTCCCCCAACAATGATGGAGGATAAGCTTTTCTGAATTTAGCTAATGCAATAGAGAGGTCACTATCCTCCCCTTGATGTCCCACACCAGGGTTATGACCAGCCCCCACACGGTTCGTCATTGGCACCTCCTCATTCCGCTTATTCATACTTTCATGTAGCTGTTGCAGCACTTGCACAGTCGCTGCATGAGCCTCGGCTTGCTCTTGAAGCCGGTCAGTCATTGCCCTAACCGTAGTCTCATGGGCCTCAGCTTGTTCTCTCATTCGGTTGGCCATTGCAGCCATGGCCTCTTGCATCTCTCTTAACATCTCAGTTGTTTCTCTATGAGTAGCCATCTAGTTTTACAATGCCACAAGCACAACCATAAGCATTTCCTATTAACCATAGTCCAAGGCAACAAAACACAACTCCACCTATGGCAAGTATATATAAGTATGAGGATTATCATTAGGTCACAATGTTCCTATTCCTATTATGCATGTATCATGATTGCCAAGTTTTCTAACCACAAAGCAGTAAATCAAACACATTTGCCTGAACCATTGCTCTGATACCAACTGTGACAACCCTCCCTTCTAATCATTGTAACTATGGTTAAATATATGATTAATAATTAATTATCAAGGTTTGAGTGGTTACAATTTATCACATTGTGAAAATATAGGGAAAATTTGAACCTTGATGTTAGGGTCATCACCATATCACCTAAACAAAATAAAATTTACATTAAAGAAATCCTACTACCATAAAGGGCTTATGATTCAACCGTCTATCAGTTTCAATACCTAATAACCTCCCACAAGTGTTCTTATAACATCTCTTACTATTACCATTGAAGAAATTGGGGTTTTTAGGCTAAAAGGAGTAGGTTGGAAACTTGCGCCGTAGCCTATACCTTCCCCGCCATGGCCAAGTTGCTCTCTGGAATGCGGCGAGTTGGACCCTCGCCGCGGCCAACCTATGTGGCGTCGCGGCAGAAACGCCTCCTGGAACTACTGTTCTCAACTCCCACAATTCTCGCCTCGGCGCAATATATTTGCGCCGTGGTGAGTTTTGCTTCTATCTAACCCTTATTTTATTTGCTCAACTCGCGCCACGGTAGGGCCTATTATACCACGGCGAGTTCCCGTTCTGTCACCCTCCTGGGCGATTTTTTTCCACTTTGTGCCACGGCGAGATTTATTAGGCCGCGACGCTCTTTGCTACTGTCACTCCCTGGGCCAATTTTCTTCCTTTTACGCCGCGGCGGGATTGGTTATGCCGCGGTAAGACTCCCTCCTGTGACTACATTACCCAAATTTCATTCCCTACACTCCAATTCTCATCTTAGAAACACTCCAGGTCCACCTACCCTTATTTTATGTGATTCTAATAGTGTTTATCTACCTTATTTACCCATCAATCTGCCCATTACCATTGCAAAACTTAAATACTACTTCCTACTTGCCCAACTAGCTCATATAAGCAAATTCATGAATATATGACAGCAAAAACACATGCATTAGCAGCAATTAACATCTTATGCACATCCCATAGAGATTATATTCAACAATAGCTTATGTCCACATCCAAGGCATCATATGACTACAATTCCCCTATGGTAATCCATATCACAACTTCAACAAAACTATATATATGATACTATAAGTTCACACATTAATATTCAACTATAATGAGATTTAAATCCTTCACGGTTACATTTCAATCAAACAAAATATGAACGCCTACACTTGGTAACATGAATACATGATGATGCTATGTAAACTAATAACAAAATTGCATCTTTACTAAATAAGCCAGCCTAAGTGTAGCCTTCTCCCATATGTTAGAGCTTATGGATTTTCATCCACTTGCTTCCCTTTATTCTTACCCGAAGAACCTTCACCTGAAATGTTAATCCCATGAAACGGGGTGAGATATAAATCTCAGTTACCAAGGCAATTCCATCATATATCCAGTTTAATTAGCATATATGCATGAATCAAAATCAACATCAGAAACATATTCATCATATCAGCAAATGAAACAATTAGGCTATCATGATTACTATCCTATACTAGCAATCATATTATCACATGTTAAAAGCCATTAACACCGGGAGAGGCCCGTCCATGGCACCTACTCCCTATTGAGCATAACTGGGGCTCTGTGCATCTGGGGTTTGATCATAACCCAGTGCTCGATCGAAGCACATGCATAGGTGGCAGCCGCACCACAGTTCCACCATGGACTCACAAGGTCTAATCACAATTTAACAGATAGCCAACCAATTCATTCAATATTTCAAATCATTCATATACAGCAACATATGAAATTAAATTAGATATATACATGGAATTAATATAAACCTTAGTTACCTCACTTGTAGATAAATTTGCAACAACCATCACAAATCCCAAATTCTGATTAGAGTGTCCTTCACCAGAAAACTCAATATTCCACCCAAAATCCTAAGCAAATTTGTATAGAATTAATACCCATTTTATAAATAAGCTATGGGGGTCTCAAATTAACAAATGAAGCATCGAAATGGAAGGTTTAAACTCACCCAAGGTCAGCCCTAACCTCAACCTACGAATTTCACCAAGAAAATCTCCAAATTCCCATATTTCATATTTTGGGTAGGGTGAAATACTCCAAATGAAAAACTAATCAGACCAAATTAAAGAGAAAGATGAGGGGATTAAGTTGTATAACTATTACCTTGGCTAAATCTTGCTTTAAATGTGAGAAAATGCAGAATTCTTGCCCCCAACCCTAGCCTCCTTCTTAACCTCCAAATTTTGAGATATGTTTTGTGTTTCAGCAAGTGTGAGGAAGAGGCTGATGTATTAAGGTTTTAGTTGGGCTTAAGTTGGGCCAAAAATGGGTCATAGGTTGCTCTAAGGTCCATCTCCATTTGGGCTTCAGATTTTAAGTTGTTAGGCCAGTTTCAAGGTGTTGGGTTGTTGAAATTCAATTGGGCCAGACTAAGTTTTAAGAGCCCAAAGGTTTTGGGTCTGTACAAGGGTTATTAGGCTAAGTATAAGAGCCTATATAAGGTGGGTATTGAGCCTCCATCACATTGGATCAAGTTGGGTCTGCACCTAGCTTATTAGGCCTCCATTAGCCTCTTATCATGGCCTCCTACATTAATTTAGGCTTAGATGAAATTTCTCTCCTAATTAAATCTCAAACCCATATTAATAAATTTACCTTTCTAAAATCTCCATTTACTTAACTTGCCTAATTATCCCATATTAATTATTCCTAATTAATCTAATCCATGATTAACACCTTAATTAATTATGGGGTGTTACAGATTACATTACTACCATTTCTCATTTGCTTCCTAGAGTTATTATTCTGGTTCAAGGAGTTCTCTTTCAAAGTTAGGGAGTTTTACTACTAAAGTGAACAATAGTCCATCTCAGATTCCCAATGTTATCTCTATTCTCTTAATCACAACACATGTGATACATGACAATAAGGCTATTAATGGTGGAATCAGGCGTTACCTTTAATATTTGTAAATCTTCTCTTTGACTATAAATGTACTAATCATTTCATGATGATTGTATCTTAAACATTAGTAAACACAAGGGTACCAATGATTCTCTTTTTAGGTGGATCCACATCATCAAGATCTCCTCTTGACCTTCCAGGTAAAAAGTCTACTTAGTCTAATTTTACACTAATTTGGTGGTCAAAACTCAATAAATAATATGATAAGTGGCATGCCCTACATGCCTTTAGCACTGAAGTGCTGGTAAAATGAGCACGTCCCATATACCTCTAGCATTAAAGTACTACAAAATCTTACCTTACATTCTTGGAGCATATCATGCATGTAAAGTGCCTCCAACCACCACCCAAATGCAGATCAACATATAGCATAAGTAAACTAAATTGTATAAAAGAGACAACATGTATAAGCCACCTTGTGTAACACCCCAAAATTAATTAAAGTATTAATCATGGGTTTGGGTTAATTAAGGATAATTAATATAGAATAATCGGGTAAGTTAAGTGAATGGAAATTTTAAAGAGATAAATTGTTAATATAAGTTTGAGATTTAATTGGGATAGAAACTTCATCTAGGCCTAAATTAATGTAGGAGATCATGATAAGAGGCTAATGGAGGCCTAATAAGTTAGGTGCAGACCCAATTTGATTTAATGTGATAGAAGCCCAAGATCCACCTTGTATAGGCTCTTATAATTGGCCCAATAATCTTTGTGCAGGCCTAAATCCTTTGAGCTCTTAAAACTTGGTCTGACCTAATTAAAACCCAGTAGCCCAACACATGAAGCTGGCCCAACAAAGCTTAAATCTGAAGCCTATTTAGAGTTAGATACTTATAGCAGCTCATAACCCATAGAAAACCCAACTTAAATCCTAAAAACTAACCTAGCCACCCACCCACTCTGCAGAACACAAAAACACAAAAGGGAAATTCGGAGGTTTGAAGGGAGGCTAGGGTTTGGGGCAAGAAATCTATCATTTCCCACTTTTAGAGCAAGATTCAGCCAAGGTAATAGTTATATAACTTAATCCCCTTCTCTTTCTCTTCATTTTGGCTTGATTAGTTTTTCATTTGGAGTATTTTTACCATACCCAAAATCTGAAATGTGGTTGTTTGGGATTTTCTTAGTGAAATTTCGTAGGTTGGGGTTAAGGATGACATTAGGTAAGTATAAACTCCTCATTTTGAAGCTTTCTTTGCTAGTTTAAGACCCCTATAGCTGATTTATAATATGGGTATTGTTTCTGTGCGAATTTACTCAAAATTTGAGGTGTTATCTTGAGGTTTCTAGGGTAGGAGCAACCGAATCCGAATTGGGTTTTAGTGGTGATTGGGTAAGTGTTTCTGAGTAGTCCTATATGGCTTAACCTTTTTTTAAGTGATGGGTTTGCTTATAAAAATTGTGATTAGGGATAGTAATGGCTTGGTTTTGTGTCCATAGGCTAAAGTAACATTCAATTAGCCCTTAGAGGATTGGCTACAAGTGAGGTAACCGGGACTATATTAATTCCATGCATATGTCTATTTTAATTTCATATTTTCTGTACATGAATGATTTGAAATGTTGAATGAATTGGTTGGCTATTTATTGTATTGTGATTGGACCTTATGAGTCCATGATGGAGCTGTGGTGCGGCTGCCACCTGTGCATGTACTTCGATTAGGCACTAGATTATGATCAAACCCCAGATGCATTAAGCCCTGGTTGTGCTCAATGGGGAGTAGGTGCCGTGGACGGGCCTCTCCCGATGTTATTGGCCTATAACATATAGAAATATGATTGCTAGTATGGGATAGTAATCATGATAGCCTAATTGTTTCATTTCCGGATATGATTGGCATGTTTTATGATGCTTATATGAAATCATGCATATATGTTGATTAAATTGGAATATATGATGGAATTTCTCTTGGTTACTAAGATTTGGATCTCACCCCATTTCATGGGATTATACTTTCAGGTGAAGGCCTTTCGGGTAAGGATAAGGGGAAGCAAGTGGATGAAAATTCATGAGCTCTAGCCATGTGTGGAAGAAGCTACACTTGGGCTAATTTGAGTGGAGTAGATGCAATTTTGTTAACCTTTTATATAGCATCATCATGTAATCATATTGCCAAGTATAGGCATTTATATTTTGATTAGTTAGAATGTATTTATTAAGGAGTTAAGTCTCAATATAGCTTAGTTTTGAATGTATGAACTTTGTTGAATTCATGATCTGGTTTACTATTGGGAATGTCATTATAGGATATATGAGATTGTTAATTTGAATCAGTGATGCATGAAATCTTTAAGGGAATGTATATTTGAATGATAATTGTTGGAAGCTTATGAAATTCTACTATTTTTAACCTATGAGTTGCTGGCATATGGTAGTTGGATGAGTAGGGACTTATACTTCAGTTTTGAATTGGTAATGGTAGATTAGTTAGGTAATTAAGGTACATAAATACCATTAGAGTTGCATAAATTAAGGTAGAGTGGCCCTAAGGTGTTATTGGAGGGAGAATGGAGAGTATGAGACAAGATTTTTTTAGTTGTAGGATCAGAAGGCATTTCGCCGCGGCTAAAATATTGTTAGCTATGGCCAATAGAGGCGAAGTTGCCCAGAGAGTGCCAAAGAGCAATTTGCCGTGGCGAAATGTGGAATTAGCCATGGTGAAATGTGAGAGGCAAAACTGAGAGTCATCCAAAGGGTAATTCGCCGTGGCTAAATGGGAATTGGCTGCAGTGAACTTTTACGAGAATTTATCAAGCGTTCTAGAGAGGAATTAGCCGTGGTGAAAGGGGGAATTGGCCGCGGCCAATAGCAAGAGGCGAGCGAGGTAGGCTTCAGGAGGTTTCCTAGCCGCGGTGCCATGTAAGCTGGCCCGACGAAGGTCCAACTTGTTGCGGCAAAATCAGTAACGAAGTAAGGAGGGAAACCGAGAGAAATTAGCCGCGGTTAAGGGGAATTTAACCGCAGTGAACTTCCTGAAACCCTTATATTAACCTAGAAATCTTGGTTCTTCATATGGTGACCTCAAGAGATGATTTAGAAGCATTAGTAGAAGATACTTGTGAGTGGGAATTGATGGGCAATAGAGTCTAAGGCTTATGGATGAGTGTTTGTTTCCTTGATGTACATAAGTGCTTGTAATTATATGACTGATGACTTTAATAACATTAAGGTTCAAATTTTCCTGTATTTTCTGAATGTAATTAGTCTTAATGTCATATAACCCTGGTTTATAGTTATTAATCACGTATTTAACCTTAATTACAATAACTAAAAGTTAAGGTCATCACACCTTGTGCCTATGCACCTCACCCTTATCACACTATAGGGTTGTCTTTCTCTTATCACACTATGAGAGGAGTTTCAAAGTTCTCAAGATTCTTTTCAAAATATCATGTTCCTTAATCTCTTGCTTTAAAGTTGCTATTCCGCGTTTAGAAATGGATTTCACAATTCCAAGGGTTTCTTGCCCTCCTTTCTTGTCACCACCAACAAAAGATAGCTTACTCACCCTAATAGTTTAAACAAAACTATTTGAAATGTTCTGTAGCTTTTATTGCTCTTATTCAATAGGCCCAAAATATGGTAGCTAGGATCGTATAATTACGTTCTTTGTTAATCAAGATCAAGCAAGAGGGTTAAGACCTCTGTACCTATAAAGCCTCCACTTTGGGGACCTTTCAAAGCCTACATAACTCTAACTCATTATGGATTGTACATCACTTCAAATATTTAGTTAATCATACTAATTTATTGTACACTAGTTCCCAAACTTCCGTCGTTAATTTCCTAATCATAAGTAAGGCTTACATCTCACCATTCCATAAGGTTTCTATAACTAGTCAAGTGTTCTACTCTGTACCGTTGCCTTCTAAGTTTTTAACATCACTCTAGATGGCCCTTGAAAAGTTTAGAATTTTACCTAGGTAAGGAATTGCTACTCTTGCTATGATCAGTTAACTACTTCAATAGGCCAATTAAGTGGTTGGTCATACCTAGTTGACTTGCTTAATAAATGATAGTCAACTGGTCACAAATACTACTAGTAGCTCAGTACATCCACTTTATCAGTTACCTGGTCTCCACCATTCAATCAACCCGTGACTCATAGCGAGTGACTAGTGCATCAACTGCGTAGCCAGTAGGCAATAAGCCTCAACCAGTCAACTATCTAAATTAAAACCAATAACCCAATTTTAGAAAGTAGAAGGGTAAAATTCTAGCCTTTTCATTAGCACTAACAACCTTAAGTCTAAAAAAAAATCAGTTTTACTAAAGCAACATGAAACAGAATCTTATTGTATTATATTATTCTTGGCATACTTATCAAGAAGGGGGATCTTCTAGATAAAGTTCAAGAAACATTAGTTTTAATAGTTGCCACAAGTCTCATATCATTAATCCCCTATACTTCTTTTTTAGAGGTAAAGAGCAATAAAAGCATGTTCACAAAATTAGCTACTCCATTGAGCTCATACTAGGCCAAAAATGCATTATGATTGCCAAACTTCTAACCATAAATTTTAATTTAACACGATTTTCTTGAACCATTACTCTGATACCAAATGTAACAACCCTAACTTCTAATTATTGTGATCAAACTTAATTACGCGGTTAATGATCATGAATCAAGATCTAAAATTAATAAATTAGATTAGGAAAAATTGAGGAAATTTTAATCTTCTTATCATTGGGATTATTAATTATATAAAAAAGTAATGTGGGCCTACAATCTAATTGTCATATAAAACCTTTGATTCATTTTATCATTGATTCTCTACTCACAAAATCCTTTTATGAATGTTCCCAAGTCATTACATAATATTATCATAATGAATTTTGAGGTTTCTAGGTCAAAAATAAGAGTTTGGGAACTTTCATTGCGACTTAGACCTTCCTTGCTGCGGCTAAGTTGGTTATTAGAACCTAAAAACTAAGTTTGGAGACTCATGCCGCAACTTGGTACACCCAAACCATGGCATAAGTGGCTACTAGAGCTCAAAATTCAAAATACGAACCTTGTGCCATGACTCAAGCCTTTTACATTGTAGTGAAGGTGCTTTTGAGAACTTACTATTCAAATTCTCTTGATTCTCACTGTGGTTAGCTTTCCTGGTGTTGTGGAGAATTGGGTGTCTTGTTGTAACCAGTTGATTGTCTTATCGTGGTGAGCTTATGTGGCGCTGTGGTGAGAGAGCCTCCTGGAACTCTTCTAACTTATCTCCTGATGCTCGTTGTGATAAAACTACTCTTTGTTACCCTCTGGAGCTTATTTCTCTCCTTGCACTGTGACTCAAATCACCTTCGCCACACCGCTTCTAGCCTCTGTTACCTGAACTTCAATTTTGGCTACGGCTTAACTCCTTTAAGCCATGACTTCGCCCTCTCTTGATGCTACTTTCTCATTTTCATGCTTTCTAACCCCTTGCCACTCATTCTAGATGAATTCTAAGGCTTCCATTACTAACATGCATGGTTTTCTAGATCTCTCAACTCCCAAATATTGTGATTTACTAATCCTCATTATCTGGGGGTCTAAGATTGAATTAGAGCAATCAAAACTTAATTTCATATCAATCAACCCCTATTCCATAACAGCAAAAATGGTTCAACCACAAATGTTTATAGGGCTGATGCTTAATGGCCATAAAAGATCAAGTCATTCATTAATTATTAGTCAATTACAATCACAATGTTCAATCTCATGATAATGATTTTACATAAAAAGTCCCTATACTTGGTAATTCATGATGCAATGTAGTAAATACATAAAAACTGGTATTCTCATTACACAAACCTAATCTGACAAGGTTTCCAAATATATGCGTTACCAAACCATACAATAGGCTTCTATTAATTTCTCCTTGCTATTAAGAGGTCCGGTCCTTGAAAATGTTAGCCCACAATTAGGGTGAGATTTACAATCTCAGTAACAAGAGGAAAATTCCATATATATGTATAGATTAATCAATATAACACATTTTTATATCATCAAATACCATAATTATCAATTCAATTAGCAAATAAATTAATTGAGCTACTAGTGACTATTATCCAATACCAACAATCACATACAACATGTTAAAGGCCAATAACACTGAGAGAGGCTTGTCCACAGTGCCAACTCCCCAAGGAGCACAACCTGAGCTCAGTGCATTCAGGGGTTTGATCACAACCTAATGATTGATTGAAGTACAATGGACAGGTGGTAGCTGCACCATAGCTCCACCATAGACTCACAATGTCCAATCACAATAGACTAGATAGCCAACTATTCATTTAGCATTCAAAATTATACATATACAACAAGTATAAGATTAAAATGAGCATATACATAGAATTATAAAGTTAACCCTAGTTACCTCAATGAAACCCAATTACTCTTCCTTTAACTACCATTATAATTCGAATGCACACCAAGCTTAAAACAAGTATAGTTATCATTATTTAACTATTATTAACAAATAATTTCCTATCCATTAATTAATTTCATCAAAGCCCATTAGAAATCACTTACCAAAGTTCCCAAAGGATTCATTACACCAATTTAAGGTCAAAATACCAAGAATTTGCAATGGGCCACTCCCAAGATCTCTATTTTCGTATATGCAAAGACCATGCACTAAATGTTAATCCAAATGATAGCATTTCAACATTTACATATCTTAAAATGGTAGGAGGCACTTACCTAATCCTTGAATAACTTTTAAAATTTGGATTTAAGTCATCAAGCCCAGAAACTATAGTGTTTCACTCCCTTCTCCTTGTATTTTTGCACTATAGTAGAACCTATGATGCAAATAAGTCCTTGGGGGCATTTTCCAGTGAAATAATACAATAAAAGGAAGGGTAATGCTTACCCAATCATCCTTCTAACTTCTAACTCCAAAAATCTTACAATAATCATCCAAAGACCAGATTTCCTATCAAGAATAGATGAAAATTCCCTAAATGACAAACCAATTGGACCAAAATGTAGAGGAAGAAGAGAGGACCAACTTATGTATTACTCACCCTAGGACCCTTCTCGTATGTGTGAATTTTCTCCCATTGTTCTGCAGAAGCTTATGTTTCTAGCACCTAAATGAAATGCAAATAGGCTCTTTAGGATTTTAATGCAAGGAGGCTAGTCCAATAGGCCCTATGTTTTAAGTGGGCTTATACTTAACAAGTTGGGCCAGGTTATATAGGTTAATTGAGTACAAAATGGGTTGGGCTTTCATACAAGTAGAGTTGGGTTATGCTTAGAGGAAGTTAAGTCTTCATAAGAATAAGATTGGGCTTCTAACAATGTTTTTGGCACACATAAATTTATCATAGGCCCAAATCATACTTAAACTTATAAACATTATTTTACTTTCCTCGAAATGGTCCAATTAATAATTATCATATTAGGATACTCAAATTTGCCATTTTCCTTAAGATTCCTATTTCCTCATAAGTTTTCATAAATCCTATTATAATTTCATAATTCCCAAATAATTATTATACATCTACTAATCACTTGCATAGACAAAATCCTCATACATGCATAATCCTCTCATATTCACATCCAAAATAGTACAAGACTAATCCTAACTATCTACTTTATATCTTGCTTCCTTTTGGCCTTTTCTGAATCTCCACATAGAAAAATTGTTAACCAAGGATAGGTGAGATAATAATCTCAATAGCTAGTGCAATATTCTAGTCATATTTGTAATGAATTCAAATTGACATAGAGTATGAACTAATTTCATAAGCTATGTAAATATTACTTAATGGATACAAAATTGGTTATAGCTCAACTAGAATCCCATACTTACAATTTTATAACTCAAATGATGGCCAGCAACTAAAGAGGAGTACTCTATAACTTAACTCCCCTATTTGATAAGATTAAGCACTAGGTGGCTCTAAGGTCATGTATAGTCATATATACAAGTAACCAAATTCATACACATAGCAAAGGAAATTGTATATACAAGAGTAGGAATACTAGCTACCTTTTGTCTAAGGCTTATAATGTACTAAGACCAACTTCTTCAATTACAACAACAAACCTAGTTTATCAATTCAAATAAACACAATCCCACACACATCAATATTATAGCACATACAAATGGCCTAATTTGATTACATATAATTCCTAAGTTTAATGTAAAATACACTTCCTTTTAATCAATTTACTAACTTCCTTTTTGGGTCACTTCACAATATCTTTACCTTTTATCTTAATACTTATCCTACAATTATAAACATCAATTTTTCCCATTTATACATATATAATCACAATTCAAAGCCTAAATGTATGAACAACAATTTCTTCTATTTGAATTTGGACTATCAAAAAGGGTCAAAGTAGGATTTTACCTATTGACTCTTAATTGATGATAGCCTAAACTCAAGTCTATCTTTGAGAAGGCATAATGTAACAACCTTAATTACAAATGGTTATTCCATTCGTTACAAAAGTATCAAAATACCTACACTTGGCAAAAATCAATGCATCATGATACTATACAAGTTAAGTTAGACAAAATTAGCATCTATACAAAACCAAAAGCATCTAAGTGCCAAAAAACCCATAAAGGCCTAAGCCTAGGGGTGGTCATTCACTTACTTCCCTTTTTCTTTAGCTAAGAAACTTTCACTTAAAATTGTTAGCCCATAAAATGGGATGAGATATAAATCTCATTAAGTAAGGAAAATTTCATACATATGTACAAATTAATTAACATAAATGCATATTATACATAAAAACATCCAAAGCATCAACATATTCAGCAAATGAACTAGTTGGACTACCAGTGACTACTATCCTAAATTAGCAATCACATATAGCATGTTAATGGCTAATAATAGAGAGAAAGGCTCATCCATGGCACCAACTCCCTATCAAGCATGCTTACAGCTATGTGCATTCATTGAGCTTGATTATAACTTGGTGTTGATTGTAGTATAATGCATGAGTGGTAGCATGATCACAACTCCACTAAGGATACACTCACGATCCAAAATAACAATCGAGTAGCCAAATAATCATTTAGCACAACAAAACATATATATGCAACAAATATTAGATTAAAATGAACATATGTAAGGAATTAGAATTGAACCCCTATTACCTCACTTTGTAGCATCAATTATCACAGAAGCCAATATTAATTGCCAACCCTCTAGAAGTCCTAAATTACCAAAACCAAAATTTTGTCATCATCCATTTCAAGAATAGGCTACATTTCCATGCCTAGCATAAAAAACTACCTGAGAATCATTTATTAAGTCTTCAATGAATTCAAATTTTGGACTTGAGCCTTCTAACACTAAAAATTTCAATGTCCCACTCTAATTTCTTGGCATTTTCACACAAAATCAATGCCCATTATATAAGTCAGCCACTGGGGCCAATTCTTGACATAAAATATGTCAAAATGAAGAGAAAATATGATAAGTGCTAATTTTCATATGTTTTTATCCACATTTATTATTGATTTTAATGATTAATTTGAGCTTAATTGGATTTATTATGCAATATTTGAATTTGTGGTTAATTTTGGAAAATAATACAATTTTAAATTAACTAGGAGGATTTTTGGATTTAAATTGCTAAGATTTTATTCTCCAAAATTCTTTGATGATTAAATATTTGCAATCTTTAAAACACTTTTTAATTTTGTGCAGAATTTTCTTTTGGGCAAATGAATTGAAAAATTAAATTGAATTAAATCGAAAAAAATGATGATTTTAAACGCATAAAGTATTTTAGTGCATTTTTTCTCCTTTGTTTATATGCAGATTATGAGCAAATAAAATCTGGATATATATATATATGTATATGCGTGAGATGAAGCTGCACACTTGAGCTAAATGCAGAAGCCACGAAGAGTTGCTGTTCAACGTAAAAAGCAAGCGCAGAAAGCACATGGAAGAATCATATGCATACGTGGAATGAAGAAGCAACGTGCTGGAGCAGAAGGATGGAGAAAGAGCTTGGTTTTAACGTTGAAGTAGCTGAAGCTTGCATGATTCATGGAAAACATGTAAGAAGCATGCAGAAGTGAGCTTGAGTTTACGTGGAAGGAAGCATGGATAGTAGCTGAACAAAGAAGAACATTTTTGTGAGAAGTAGGGGCAGCAGTACACAACAAAGGAGAAGCTCAAGTTGTATGTGCTGTGAGCAAGGTTGGAAGCAAAACAGAGCATGCAAACATAAGAAGAGAAGCTTCGAGCTAGTTGAGAACAAAGCAACAAATGAAGCTGGGAGCGTGTGGAAAATACATGGAGCAGAATAAACGCAGCAGCCACGAGCAGAACAAAGAGAAGTAGAAACAGCAGAAGGAATCACGTGAAAAATTTACATGAAGAAGAAGCTGCATGATAGAAGGAAAACACGTGAAAAAAAATGCATGAAAGAAGCTGAACAAGCTGAACGAGAAGCTTGAGAGCTGGATAACACGTGAATATTAACGCAAAGAAGAGTTGCATGGATAACGTGAAGAAGCACGAGGAAGCACCAGTTGAGCTCACACTCACGCAGAAACAGCTGAAAACAAGTTGAGGAAGATGATGGGAGACGCTGGAAATGGAGGCAACAGATGAAGCTGGGCTGCACGAGCTGAACTTGCATGAGATGGGAGAAGAACGAGTTGAGCTGGGCAGAACGTGGATTAATGAAGCTTGAGAGCTGAAGGAAGAATGAGCTAAACGAGTTAAACGCAGGAGCTGAAAACGTAAGATGAAAAAAAGCTACGTGGGAATGAAATGGGGCCCACACTATCTGCAATGCAAGCTTGTGATATATATATTAAAAGAAGAAGCTGAGCACATGGAGAGAAGCACATGAACAGCACGTAGAATCATTAAAAATTCATGTGAGAGCCTTCATCCAATCCATCACGTCACTCATGTTTGATTCCATTCATCTCACGCATCTTCATTGATTCACATTGTCCATAACTCCAGCCCACTCACGCCTCCTTCATTCATTGAATCCATTCCATTCACGCAACTCCATTCCATCATCTATATATTCATTCATTCGGCCACCAGGACAAGAGGCACCATTCATCCATTCATTCTTTCATTCACTCGTCCAATCCACCACTCAACCAACCATCCATCCATTCATCTACCATCCATCACACCCTCTTCATTCAATCCATCTTCCACTCCATACTCATTCTCCACTCCATCTTCCATCTCCATCATCCTATGAAGTTCTAATCTTCATCTTGAGGCTAGCAAGGAAGAAGCCCTTGGAAAAGCTTGAATCCATGGAAGAATAATTCAGAATTTTGGCTAAGAATTTCCTTATTTTTCCTACCTACACTTTTTCTCTTTCATTTATTGTCTTGGTTAAGTTGTATTTGATAGGGGATTTGTGTAATTATAATTAGTGGCTGGTTAGACACTAATTAGGAAGTATTTTTGTTGATTAATTGATCTGATTAATTTCAATATTATTTGACTTCCCATGTATGCTTCGAAGGTGTTCGATAAAATACATGAGTGAGCTTAATTGTTTAATTTGAAGATTCCTTAATGTTTAGTTGGTTAATTAAATATTTAGGATGATTCAGAGGCTAATCAATCAGTTAATTAATCAAATTGAGTGTTCAAGATCTTAGAAACAAGAATTGACAATTTAATGCGAAGTTGAGGTTTCAATTCAACGTTAGATTGTTAATCTCTTGAATCTTGCGTGGTTAACAAATAAACACGATTAGGGACTCTTAGACCAGAATTAATCACAATTAGATTAGGATAAGGATAGTGGATACCAAGGGATGAATCCAAAGCTAGTCACAAGACCATCTTTCATTCATAATTCACTCAATTAGATAGTAATTAGGAATTTTAAGTCAATTTTATTTTAAATAGTTTAAGTAAATCAAAACCCCTTTAGTTTAGAAATTTTAGAGTTTTTTAACATTTAGAAACACTCAATTAAACATTGAACGCCAATTCTAAGGGAGATGACCTAGGTTGTGCCATTCGTTACATATTTTATCAGCCTAGTATTATTTTGAGGGTTGCACGACGAGCCGCTCAAAATACTTACTTAGTAGTTCTTTTAACCTTAAACTCCAAAAATTAAGTGAGAAACCACTAAAACAACTAGTTTCAAATTTGGGAAGAAGATAAAAATTCTTCAAACAAAAAACTAATGAGACCATAATAAAGAGGAGGATGAGAGGATTAAGTTTTATATAGCTTACCTTGTCTAAATCTCCTTTTAGAACTGCAAAATAGTGGCAAGATATTGAAAAACCTTAGTCTCCACCAAAACATGCAAAAATGCTCCTTGCTTTTGTAGAACTTGTATTTTTTAGCACCAAAGTAAATGGCAAAAATACTTCTTAGGGTTTTAGAGCAAATAGGATGGTCCAATGGGCCTTGTATTCTAAATGGTCTGATTTGCTTAAGTGTTGGGCCAAAGTTAAGCAAGCCAAATTGTGTTAGATCTCCTAAAAACTAAAATTAGGCCTCCCTAATTTATCCTTGACATATTAAATTAATCATTGGGCCTAAATTAAATTTCTATCTCAATTAAATCCAAATCTATAGTATTATTTTTTTTTCTCAAAAATTACCAAATAATAATTATTTGTCTTAAAAATGCCCAATATAATCCTTTTCTTTAAAAATTCCTATCTCCCTAATCTTCCTGAATTTCTCATAATAATTCCTTAGTTCTTCATAATTACTTTTAATAATTTTTGGGGTGTTACATAGAGGCTCTTACTAATTGATCTAGTAGGTCATCTATTATAAATAGTACCTATTTATTCTTTACAGTAACCTCATTTAATTGCCTATAATCTATGCATGATGTGTCTTGAACTCTTATCTTTCATCTTAACAAACAAAACTAATGCACCCTATAGGGATATATTCGGTCTAATAAACCTAATCTCTTAGAGTTCTTCTATTTGTTTCTTTATTTCATTTAATTTTGCAGGTGCTGTTCTATATGGAGCTTTGGATATAAGACCCATATCAAGCACTAGGTCAATTGCAAATTCTATTTCTCCATTAAGTGGAAGACCATTAATCTCCTTAGCAAACACTTTTGGGTAACCTCTAATAATGCGTATACACTTTATTCCCTTTTTAGCCTTAGCTTGTAAAGAGAAGAAGACTAAAAATTGCAAACAACTTTTCCTAAGGTATTTCTTAGCTTAGATAGTGGATAACTATGATAACTTAGTCAAAAAATTAGAATTAGGAACATAATCAATTAAGGAAACACTTATGAGAAAATCAAGAATGGCATTGTTGGCAAATCCACGCCAATAATAACATTAATATCACGCAAAGAAATGCAAACTGAATCAAGAATGGTTGATCGATTATCAAGCTAAATAATACAAGTTATATAAACTCTAAAAGTAATAACATTTTCTCCCATAGAAGTAGAAATAGATAGATTAATAGGCAAAGTACTAACTCTCATATTCAAATGCCTAACACAATCATTAGAAATGAAAGAATGACTAGCTTCTAAGTCAAACGATGCATTTACAACACAATTATAGATCATTAATATACTTTAAATCAAACTAAGCAACTCACTTGCCTCTGATTGTGAGAGAGCAAATATCCTACTCTAGGTTTGTAATATGGACTTTAGGACTGAATCCTTTAGTTGATTGTAATTTTTTGGCAATGTGTCCTAGTTTAACACATTTGTCATAGGTATTTTAACTAGCTAAACAAGGCTTGATGCCATAATTCCTTTTACACTACCTACACACCAATAGTCACTACTCAAATTTCCTTATGGTGTATAACTTCTTCTATTCGAACTATTTCCATTATTAAGCCATCAACTCCAAAGCCTATTTCCTCCTTTCTTACTTCCTCTACTTGAGGACTTTCCCTCTCACACTCTCTTCCCAATGGGTAGCTTAGTTTTATCATGCCCATAATCAATCATGCTCTCCTTAGCTACCTTACTTTTGTTAGCAAGTTTAGCAAAATTTCTTATCTCAAATGTACTTTCTCTCTTATCTTAGGTTTTAACCCTCTTTAAAATTTTGTTGCCTTGCATACCTTATCATGGGTTTATTTTAGGTAAGTAGATAATGTGGACAGCACTTTATATCTACTAACTTGCTTTTTCAGAAACTAAACTGAAACTGATATTGTGATATAAGAGGACTCTAAAGTAAAGAGAATTAAGACTAATTAAGGGTAGGATGCTGATTAGAGCATCTAAAAATGCGAGTAGAAAACTAAGAATAACCCAAAATCATAGCTAAAATGGCAAAACAAAGGAATTGAAAATGCAGTGGCAAAATTGTAATTTTAGGAAATCTTTTGAAAACTCAAAAGAGGGAGCTTTAAATGGGAAAATTGAGTTTTCTAGGATCCTTAGAGGCCCTAAAACAATAGGAACCTTTAGAATGATTAAAACCCCTCCAGTATACATTTCAAATCATCAATTGACTGAAAATTTGATTAAGTGATTTAATAAGATTTAAATTTAATTTGGGTAAAACCAAATGTATTTAATGAATTAGAGAATCTAAATTTCATTATGAAAAAGATGATTTTCAAAAAGGAGTTGAAATGAGCTCAAATGGAGGAATTGAAATGGAGGGGTATAATGGGCATTTTGAAAAATGTTATAAAACACCTTTATTCTCTTTAAATTAGAATAACACATCCCTTGGCCTTTCATAACTGAGTTTGCTTAGACCAAAAGAGCTCCATCAGTGGCATGAAGATGGAGGAAGAGCTAAGGGAAGGAAAAGCTCCATATAGGTAAGCAAATGTGTAGATTTCATATATGATGCCATTGTAAACTCTTTGTAACAACCCTAATTTTTAATTACTATGATTAGGCTTAATTATGTAATTAATGATCATAAATCGAGGTTTAAAGTCATTACAATTAATTAAAATAGGAAAAAGGTAGAAAAATTTGAACCTTGATATTATTAGGGTTATTAACCCGTCACAACTATTCAAGTCCACAAGTGATGCTAATTATCAATAAAGACCTTTGGTTCATTTTATTATTGATTTCAACTCACAAAACCTTTTATAAATGTTCTCAAGTCATTACATAACCTTAACATAGTGAAATTCAAGGCTTCTAGGTTAAAATAAAAGTTTAAGGAAACTTCACCGACACTTGGACTTATCTCGTCTCAGCTAGGATAGTTATTGGAACCTAAAAACAAAAATATGAACCTTGCACCATGACTTAGGCCTTCCATATTGCGGCGAAGGTGGTATCAGGACCTACTATTCACACTTTTGTAATTCTCCCTGCATCTCACAGTGGCGAGCTTATGTGACGTTGCGGTGAGCGAGCCTTCTAAAGCTCTCCAAGCTTGCCTCCCTTGCGCTGTGGCAAGCTTCTCTTATACTGCAATGAGGTTGCTCTCTGTTACTGAGTAGTCATGTCATGCAACCTCCAAAATAAAACTAGGTTGAGAAAATATATAGTTAATGGCACAACCTAGATCATCTCCCTTAGAAATGGAATTCAATATTTAATTGGATTTTCTAAGTGTTAAAGGATCCTAAAATTATCTAATTTAAGGGGGGTTTGATCTAATTAAACTAACTAAAATGAAATTGAAATAAAGTTCCTAATTTTTACCTAATTGCATGAGTTAAAGGCAAATAATGGACTTGTGACTAGCTTTGGATTCGTTCCTTAGTATCCACTATCCTTATCCTAATTCAATTGTAATTAATTCTGGCTTAAGGGTCCCTAATTGTGTTCATAGAAAATGATCTTGAATTACCATCCAAAATTTAAGAAATTAAAAAGTTAATACTAAATTGAAACCTCAACCTTACACTAAATTATTAATTCTTACCTTTGGGATAAATGAACACTCAATTTGATTGATTAAACGATTAATTAGCCTTTGAATTATCACCCTAGGATGTTCAATTAATCAATCAAACTCCAAGGAATCCTCAAATCAAACAATCAAGTACACAATTTCACTCATATATTTCATCCAACACCTTGATGGCATATATGGGAAACTGGAGGAGAAATAAAAAATTTAATACTAAATCCAATCAATTAATCAACAAAAAGTTTCCTAATTAGTGTCTAACTTGCCACTAATTACAACTACACCAATCTCAATTAAATACATCTCAACCAAGCATGTACAAGAAAAAGAAAAAGTGTAAAAAATTAGGAAAATCTTAGCCAAAATTCCTTTGCTAATCCATGGATTCAAGCTTCTCTAAGGTTGTCCTCCTAGCCAGCTATAAGATGAAGAATTAAAGCTTCATGAAAGTGGAATAATAGAGGAAGATGGAATGAGGATGAAGCTACGGATGAAGGGGTGGATGGAGTGTCTGTGAATGGAATGACAATGGAATATGTGACAACCCTATCTTGTTAACATGGTAAATATAGTTAAATACACGATTAATAATTAATGATTAGGGTTTGAAGTTATTACAGTTTATTACGTTATGAAAATATAGGAAAATTTGAACCTTGATGTTAGGGTCATCACTAAGCAACCACAAACAAAAAAATGCATAAAATAAATCATACTATCATGAGGGGTTTGTGATTCATCCATCCATCAATTTCCATTCACAAAAACCTCCTATAAATATCCCTATATCATTCCCTAACATTACCATTGAAGAAACTAGGGTTTCTAAGCTAAAGGTAGGAGTTTGGAGACTTGAGCCACGGCTCCAACCTTTCGCGCTGCGGTTAAGTTACTCACGAGAACCACTGGGCAACTTTTGTGACGCTGCAGTGAGTTGGAACATCGCCACGGCTGGCCTACATGGCGCCACAGCAGAAATGCCTCTTGGAGCTACTATTCCAAGTCCCACGATCCTCACCTCGATGAAATATACTCACACTGCGGCGAGACACGCTACTGGACACACCTCACTTGGTTTCCTCGATAAGAGACGTGGTGGTACATTTTGCGCTGCGGCGAGGTTTCATTCTGCTACCCTCTTGGGTGATTTTTTTCACACTAAGCTGCGGCGAGATTACTCAAGTCGCGGCATTCCCCACTACTGTTACTCCCCAGGAAAATTTTCTTCTCCTGCGTCGCGGCGAGATGCCTCAGGCCACGGCGCCCCTCACCTCTGTCACTCATTTGGCCGCGGTGTGACTCCCTCCTGTAACTACATCTCCCAAATTTTGTCCCATACACTCCAACTCTCATCTTAGGAACACCTAGAACCACTTCCCCTCATTTTTTATGATTCTAATGGTATTTATCTACATTATTTACCCAGCTATTCTACCATTACTAATTCAAAACTTAAGTACTAATTCCTACTCGTCCAATTACCATATGTCAGTAAATTCATGGATTAATGACAACAATAATTCATGCACTATTGAAAATTAACATTCGATATACATTCTGTTAGAGATTTCATACATCAATGGTTCATATCCATGTCTAATACGTCACATAATTATATTTCCAATAGTATACCCTACCATAAATTTAGCAACATTCATACATAAGGTGTTATGGGTTCATACATCCAATATCAAGTTACGATGAGGCCTAACTCCTCCATAAATGCATTCTAAGTAATTAAATATAAGAGCCTACACTTGGCAACATGATTACATGATGATGCTATACAAAAAGGAATATAAAATTTAGCATCTATACTAAACCAATCAGCCTAAGTGTAGCCTTCTCCCCATATAGTTGGAGCTCATGGATTTTCATCCACTTGCTTCCCCTTATCCTTACCCGAAGAGCCTTCACCTAAAAGTATAATCCCATGAAACAGGGTGAGATGTGAATCTCAGTAACTAAGGAAAATTCCATCATATATTCCAGTTTAATTAACATACATGCATGATTCCACATAAGCATTAGAAAAACATACCAGTCACAACAATAAATAAAACAATTAGGCTATCTTGATTACTATCCCATAATAGCAATCATAATTCCATATGTTAAAGGCCAATAACATTGGGAGAGGTCTGTCCACGGCACTCACTCCCCAATGAGCACAATCAGGGCTCAGTGCATCTGGGGTTTGATCATAACCCAATGCCCGATCAAGTACATGCACGGGTGGCAGCTACACCACAGCTCCACCATAGACTCACAAGGTCCAATCACAATACATTAGATAGCCAACCAATTCATTTAGCATTTCAAATCATTCATGTACAACAAATATGAAATTAAAGCAGATACATGCATGGAATTAGTGTAGTCCAGATTACCTCACTTGTAGACAATTTGCAACAGCCACCAATGGTACAAAAATCTCCCTATAACTATAGCATTAGAGAATTACTACTTTAATTCATCATTTACAGTAGCAACAAGTACCCAAAGAATTTAAAATGCTAATGAATACTTAGGGAACACTTACCCAGCCACTATAAGTTCCCAAATTCGGATTAAAATGTCCTTTACTAGAAACTTTAATATTTTACCCAAAATCCTAAGCAAATTCATAGAAAATTAATACCCATACTATAATCCAATCATTAGGGTCTTAAACCAATAGAAATACCTCAAAAAGAAGAGTTTATACTTACCTAATGTCAGCCCTAACCTCAACCTACGAATTTTCACTACGGAAACATCAAATGGCAAAGTTTCAGATTTTGGGTGTGGGTGAAAATACTCCAAATGAAAAACTAATTAGGCCAAAATGAAGAGAAAGAGAAGGGGATTAAGTTATATAACTATTACCTTGGCTGATTTTGAGTTTAGAAGTGAGAAATGGTGGATTTCTTACCCAAACCCTAGCCTCCCTCTAGACCTCCGAAAATGAGATGTGTGTTTCAGCAAAATGAGGAAGGGGCTGAAGTGTTTAGGGTTTTAGTTAGATTAAGTTGGGTCAAATATGGCTCATGGGCTGCTCCAAGGATCCAACACCAATTGGGCTTTAGGTTTAAGCTTTGTTGGGCCAGCTCTTATGCATTGAGCTGCTGAATTTTAATTAAGTTTGGGCCAAGTTTGAAGAACTCAATTAATTTGGGTCTACACAAAGGTTGTTGGGCCAATTATAAGAGCCCATAAAAGGTGGGTCTTGGGCCTCTATCATATTGAATTAGATTGGGTCTGCACCTATCTCATTGGGTCTCCATTAGCCTCTTATCATGATCTCCTACATAAATTTAGGCCTAGATGAAGTTTCTATCCCAATTAATTCTCAACCCATATTAATAATTTATCTTGCAAAATTTTCATTCACTTAGCTTACATGATTATTCCATATTAATTATTCTTAATTAACCTAAATCTATGATTAGCACTTTAATTAATTTTGGGGTGTTACAGAATGGCTGAAGCGTGTAAAAATGCATTTTTGGATGGGGGAATGGAATATAATGTCAAAATGAATAGATGATGCCTCCCACATACTTCATTAACTTGTTATATGTTCTCCATAAGTTAGCCCACAACTCCTTCTGATGCCTCTTGCGTGCTAAAAATTATGGGCCCTAATATGATGCTACGTGCTTCTTATTACCTTGTGCTTTCCACGTCACTTTCTTACTTCTTCTCGAGTCCTTGTGTGTGTGAGCTCTGTTTTGAGCTTCCTTCTCCTCTAGTGTTTATGTGCTACTCCATATTCCTTCTTCTCTCGTATTCATTTTCCAGACCTCCTCTTCTTTTGTTTTTTCTCTTCGCACGAGTTGCCCCATGGCTGGTTTTTATTCTTTGAATCCATGTCCTTCTCACATGCTCTAGACCTCCTAAACTTGTGGCTTCTTATTTCTTTTCTTACTCTTCTGATCCCGTGGGAGTGTGTGTTTTACTCATGGATGGATGAGTGAGTGCTGATTATGATGAAGCTATAGTGTACTCATATTGCTTCTCTCTTACTTTCATAAACCCGTAGCGTCAGTTCTCCTTTCCAAAACCCGTGGCTTACTCATGTTTCTTCTCCTCCTTCTAAACTTATAAATTCTCTTCATTCTCAACTCCCCTCTCCCTCTCTGCTACATATGGCTCAGTTGTACATGAAAAGAGTGCCTATACGTGCAGCTTCGTGAGTGAAGATCTTATGGAAAATGAGTGTTAAATGAGGACGTGTGGCTATGAGTGAAATGAGCTGGATGTGTATGCTTATGTGAGTCCATGGCTTTTCTTGTGTTTTAGTGTTATCTTATGAGTTGTTAATGGAGTGTAAATGGATGAAGCTTCATGTTAATGCAGTGTTTACATAGAAGAATAGAGTGCTAAACATGTATAACATTCATTTTTACCTTGTAACTACATGCAAGTGAATGAAAGTATGTGCATGTGATCTGACATATGTCAGTGTGCTATGAGCTATTCTAGAGGAAGCCCGTTGTTGAATCAAATTGTGTGACATGAAGGAACTTGTATGAATGTGTTGATGGAAGGAAGACTCCATTGCCACGTGATTGTGAGCTGCTACAAGTGACTTGGTGTGTGAATGATGGCTAGACCTACTCCTTGACCCAAGCCTTCATCTCATATAGCTTCTTATGTGAGTGACCCAGGTGAAGTGCTATTCACGTGCTTCTTCATGTGAGTGAGCTGTCTACATGGAATGTTTACTAAGTGTGAGAGTATGTGAGTGAAATGCTTCTATGTGTGTTATTCTTTTGCCACTGATTTCCCATTTTCAAATTTTATTTTCTAAGATTCCATGAAACATATGAAGCTTGTATCTTTAACTTTTTGGCTCTTTTAATTCAATCATATGGCTTTCACTTCTTTGAATTTTCATTGCCCACAAAATCTACATAAAAAGAATGAAAACTTTAAGTAGAAATATATGCAGAATTATTCTAAAAGAAATTTAAGCATTAAAAACCAATCATTTGCAAATTTATTCCTAAAATGTGGAAAATAGACAATTAAAATCAAATTCTACTTAATTAAACCTCTAAAGCCATATTTGGACACTAAAATGCCCAAGTTATGAGGATTAAAATATATAAAAATAGCCTTCATCAGTTACTCTCCCTAGGCGAATTTTTTGCCTTGCGCTGCGGTGCTCCTTACTTCTAACTAACTCTTGGCCGTGGCTTAACTCTCTTCTACACCTATACCTTTGAAATTTCATCCCATAGCAAGTTGGTGTCTCATTGCAGCGAGAGAGCCTCATGGAGCTCTCCAAGCACACCTCTCGATGCTCACCATGACGAGCTTCCCTTACGACACGATGAGGTTCTCTTGTGACACAATGAGGTTGCTCCCTATTACTCTCCCTAGGCAAATTTTTTGCCTTACACCACGGCAAGATGTCTTGTGTCGCACTGCTTCTCACTTCCAACCGACTCTTGGCCACAACTTAGCTAATCTTGGCCATGGCTTAACTTTCTTCTACACCTATACCTCCTAAATTTTGTCTCAGACACTTCAGCTTTCTCTCTAGCAACACTCTAAGGCCACTCTATCTTAATTTGTAGGGCTTTAATGGCATTCAACTACTTAATCTACTCAGCATGTCTCTCATTGCCAAATCCAATCCTAGGTGTTAATTCCTAATCATCTATTATCATACATAAACAATTTCATGAAGCAATAACAATAAAAGGATTCATAAGCTACCAACATTATCATTCTAATATAAATTCCAATAAATGCCTTACATTCTAGTTTAAGTCAACTTTTAAGGTAACACATAATTACCTTCTCAAATAATAAATCACAACTTAGGATCAATAAGGTTTCATATCAAATATTACAAGTGCATACATCAGATAACAATTTAGTATGAGGCTTAACTCCTCAATAGATATATTCTAGTTTATAAAAATACAAAACTCCTACACTTGGCAATATGATTACATGATGATGTTATACAAAAGAATAACCAAAATTTAGCATTTATCCTAAGTTAGAAAACCTAAGTGTAGCATCCCCCCCCATTGGATCTTAGCTCATGGATGTTCATCTACTTGCTTTCCTTTATCCTTACTTGAAGGACCTTCACTTAAAATAGTTAGCCTATGAAATTGGGTGACATGCAAATCTCAGTAACCAGAGGTATGCATTCATATGCTTCAAATTAATCAACATATATGCATTAAATCAAATAAGCATAAGAAACATCATAACAATAGCAAAATGTAATATTTGAGCTACCATTGATCACTATCTTATACTAGTAATCATACATAATATGTTAAAGGTCAATAACACTAGGAGAGGCCCATCTATGGTGTGATGACCCTAACTTCTAATCATTGTAATTAAGGTTAAATACATGATTAATAACTATAAATCAGGGTTACAAGATATTACGACTAATTATATTTAAAAAAATGTAGGGAAATTTAAATTTTAATGTTATTAGAGTCATCAACCAAATAATTACAAGCATTCATGTATACAAGGGAAACAAACACTCATTTATAAGCCTTTGATTCTATTACCCATTAATTCCAACTCACAAGAATCTTCTACCAATGTTTCTAAGTTATCCCTTGAGGTTACCATAGGAAAAACCAAGATTTTTAGGTTAGAATGAGAGTTTGGGACTGTTAGCCGCGGCTAAATATCTTTGCGCTACTACCAATTGTTCTTGGGTTCACTCTTTTATCTTCATAGGTTTCACTATGGCGATAGCCACGGCAAGTTGGAGCTATGCTGTGGCTAGCCTACATGGCGCTGCAGTGAGGAAACCTCCTAGAGCGTACCTCGCTCGCCTCTCGCTATTGGTCATGACCAATTCCCCTTTTCACTGCGGCTAATTCCTCTCTGGAATGCCTAACACATTTTCACAAAAGTTTGCCATGGCCAATTCTCATTTAGTCGCGGTGAATTACCCTCTGGATGAATTCTAATTTGGCCTCTTACATTTCGACGCAGCTAATTCCACTTCTCGCTGCGGTGAATTACTCTCTGATATTCTTCCTAAGCAAATTCGCCTCTATTAGCCATGGCTAATAATATTTTAGCCACAACAAAATGCCTTCTAATCTAACAACTTTGAAAGTCTTGTCTCATATTCTTCACTCTCCTTCCAATGACATCCCAAGGCCACTCTACCTTAATTTGTGAAGCTCTAATAGCTTTCATTAGCCTAATTTACCCAGCTTATCTACCATTACTAGTTCAAGACTTAAGTGTTAATTTCTACTCCTCTAACTATCCTACATCAGCAAGTTCATAGAGTAATAACAGCAAGAATTCATGAAGTATCAACTATTATCATTCGATACACATTCCGTTAGAGATTCTATACATCACTGGTTCATATCAATATCTAATGTATCACATGATTACATTTCCAATAGTAAGTCATATCATAAATTCAACATAAGATGTTATAAGTTCATACATCCAATACCAAGCTAAGATGAGCCCTAACTCCTCAATAGGTACATCCTAAGTAATCAAAATATAAATGCCTACACTTGGCAATATGATTACATAATGATGCTATATAAATGAATAACAAAATTGCATCTATTCTACTCAGATCAGCCTAAGTGTAGCCTCCTCCACACATGGCTAGAGCTTATAGATTTTTATCCACTTGCTTCCCTTTATTCTTACCCGAAGGGCCTTCACCTGAAAGTATGATCCTATGAAACGGGTAAGATGCAAATCTCAGTAAGCAAGGAAAATTTCATTCATATATTCTAGTTTAATCAGCATATATGTATGATTTTATATAAGCATTAGAAAATATACTAACCATATTAGTAAATGAAATAATTAGGCTATCTATGATTACTATCTCATATTAGCAATCACAATTCCATATGTTAAAGGCCAATAACACCGAGAGAGGCCCGTTCATAGCACCTACTCCCTAATGAGCACAACTAGGGCTCAGTACATCTGGGGCCTGATCACAACCCAGTGCCCGATCGAAGCACATGCACAGGTGACAGCCGCACCACAGCTTCACCATGGACTCATAAGGTCCAATCACATATAACAGATAGCCAACCAATTCATTTAGCATAAAAAAATATAATCATGTAGCAAATACAAAATTAAAATAGACATATGCATAGAATTAATATGAACTCCTGTTACCTCACTCTACAGACAATTAAAAAGCCACCAACAATGCCAAAATCTCCTTATAACCATAACACCAGAAGGTTACTACTTTAAATCATCATGTACAGTAGCAACAAGTACCCAAAGAATTAAAATACTAATGGCTACCCAGAGGACACTTACCCAGCCACTACAAATTCCTAAATTCAAATTGAATATGTCCTCTACCAGAAACTTTAATATATCACCCTAATCCTTAAGTAATTTAGCACAGAATTAATACCCATACTATAGATCAACCATGGGGGTCTTAAACTAGTAGAAAATACATTAGAATAGAGAGCTTACACTTACCCAATATCCCTCCTAGCATTTACCTATGAAAATCCTCTAAGAATAAACCAAACAACCACATTTCATATTCTAGGTATAGTGAAAATGCTCCAAATGATAAGCCAATCAGGTCAAATTAAAGAGGAAAAGGAGAGGGTTAAGTTATATAATTATCACTTTGGCTGAATCTTATTCTAGAAGTGGAAAATGGTATAAATGTGTCAAGAACCCCAGCCTCTCCTTTGGACCTCCAAATTTCCCTTTTGTTTCTTGTGTTTCTGCAGAATGAGGGTGGCTAAACTGGTTTTTAGGGTTTTAAGTTATGTTCTAAATGGGTTATGGGTTAACCTATCAGCCCAAAGACCTATTGGGCTCTTACTAGTTGTTGGGCTGAAGTTGTAATTTTTTGGACCTATTTCAACAATTCAAACTTTTAGTTAGGTTGGGTCAAGTTTTCAAGAGCCCACTTAGTTGAGGTTTGTATAAGGGATATTGGGCCAATTACAAGAGCTTATGTAAGTTAGGTCTTAGGCCCGTATCTTATTAAATCAGATTGGGCCATCACTAGGTGCTCTCTCTTGGGCCAAATTTCACATTAAAAAGGTTGGGTCTGCATCTAAAATCATTGGGCCTCCATTAGTCTCTAACTATGCCGATTAAATTTTAATTTGGGCCTAGATGGGGTTTCTAACTCAATTAAATTTCAAACTTATATTAATAATTTATCTCTCTAAAATTTTCATTCACCTAACTTGCCTAAGTATTCCATATTAATTATTATTAATTAACTCAAATCTATGATTAACACCTTAAATTAATTTTAGGGTGTTACACATGGCACTAACTCCTCAATGAGTACAACTTGGGCTCAGTGTATACAAGAGTTTAATCATAACTCTGTGTCTTATCGAAGCATGATGCACCGGTGGCAACCACACCACAACTCAACCATGGACTCACAAGGTCCAATCATAACATATTATATAGCAAACCATTTATTTAGCATTTAAAATCATACATGTGCAGCAGATATAAGATTAAATTGAACATATGTAAGGAATAAAAAGTAATACCAGTTATCTCACTTGTAGATAATTCTTTGAAAGCCAACAACTATGCTACTTCAACCTATAAACATAAAATCAGACCATTACTATTCCTAATCATCATTTATAATGGCAAATCCAATACTCAAAGAATTAAACGACAAATAACTACTTAGAGAACACTTACTCAACCACTACAAGAACCAAATTCAGATTTAGTTGAACCTATACTAGTAACCTTAGAACAATACTCCAAATTTTAGGCAAATTTGTACAAAATCACCACTCATAACATAAATTAGCTATAGGGGTCCTAAACCAGTAGAAAATACATCGAAATGAGAAGTTCATACTTACCCAATATCCCTTTTGGCCTCAATCTCTGAAAATCCTCCAAGAAAATACTAAATAACACATTTCAAATTTTCGGTGTGGGTGAAAATGCTTTAAATGAAAAACTAATTAGGTTAAATTGAAGAGGAAGAGGAGAGGGTCAAGTTATATAGTAATTATCTTGGCTGATTTTGACCCTAGTAGGAAATGGGGCCAAGAAGATGATGGAAAACTTAGCCTCCAAGGGAGCTTTGAAATTTTTTCTTGTCTTTGAGTTTTGTAAAATAAAAAGGGGCTACTAAGGGTTTAGGGTTTATATTTAGGTCTTTGGTTGACCTAAAGGCCCAAATCTAAATGGTTTAGATTTTTGGTTAGGTTGGGACAAGTTTTAAGAGTCCATTTTGTAACATCCGGTTTTCTGAAAACAAGAGAAAATGTGAGAAACGTAATGTACGGTTTCTTCGTAAAAGAATAAAATTCACTGGGTACAAAAGGAAGTCTCCCAAAATGATGTAGTTAAGGTCCCAAAAAATTTAGAAAGCATTCTAGACTCCTAAAAATGAGAATCTCAGGCTCAGATGGAAAGAAAAATGGAACTAGAATGAAGAAACAATTTCTTACGAAAAATTTACGAAACGTAATGGCATTTTCGTAAATTTGAACAAATTTTGGAATTCACATAGGAGGGCTTTTTAAATGAAAGTTTTGAGTTCTTTGGGGTTCTCAGAGGTCCTGAAAACCATGGAAAGTCCTGGGACAGTTAAATCCCTTCCGGTGGACATTTTTCAACATTAGTGTACCCAAACTTTGACAGATTCGTTCGGGAAGGTTTTAGCTTCGATTTGAGTGATTCCAAAGGCATTTTAATAATTGGAAATCTAAATTTCATAATAGAAAAGAAGGTTCTCAAAAAGGAGCTAAAACGAAGGAGAAATAAAAATGCTAAGAACGAAGGGCAAAATGAGAATTTTTGAAAAGTGTAACTCCCTCCCACCTATATATATATGATATGCCCTTCTTCTTCCTTCATTATGCAAGACCATGTTTTGCCCAAAACCAGGGGAAACCCCTATGGGATAAGGCGCACAAGAGGAGAAAGAAAAGGAGGAGAAATTCAAGGTAGAAAGTTATGAATTTTCATAGTTTTTCATGCTCTTTCTCTTCCAAATCTCTTCTCCTTAATTCTCTTTTTTTCCTAATGATTATAATAGAGTATATGGATCTATTTTAAAGGAGAAATTGAGGGGAAAATTCGGATTTGAAGAGAGGAGCTCAAAGAACACAAGATTCAAGTGAGAAAAAGCAAAAAAATAAGGTAATTTCTCTTCCTATGGTTGTCATCTTTGGTTCCCTCCTCCTCCATTTTGCCTAACATGAGAAAACCCTAGGAGGACTTGATTTTTAGGTAGAACCAAGGGTGAATCTAAGGAAAAGGGTGTGGAGATTAAGACTATGCAAAGGGAATCAATAAAAAATTATTAGATTTTAAGATGCAAGTTTTAGGGTTTCAATTGTACCTTGTAAAATTTGATTTTGTATGATGATTCCTAGGCATAAATAAGAGTTTAAATGAGCTCCCAAGATCCCTAAGAGGCTCCCCACATGCTTCATCCTTCAGGAAAACCAAGCAAAATCCATGGAGGCCAAAATTACTCCATGTCTCTGCCAAGCATGGATGCGATCACTAGGGAGAGTTTTAAATTTTTCTAAGGCCATTCTTGAGTCATATATGATGAATGAAAATGAGGGGAGGCCTTGGGAAAAATTTAAAACCCATGGAAAGTGAGTTGGTGCTTTAGGTTCCATATTATAACCTAAAGAAGTAACATGTAGTTAGGCTCTTTGTTTTAATTGTGTGATGACTCCAAGAGGCTTAAAAGGAGTCAAGAATCATATTTGAAATAAAAGAATGGAGCTTAGAATTTATTTGAGAGGTGTTGCTTCATTAGGTGCAATTATAGAACTACAATAAGGTTATAAGCCAACCTAGTGTCTAAGCAAATTGTATGGCCTTAGAATTGAGTTCATGAACCTAATTGGCTTTCATAAATTGTGTTTAGGCTAAGAGAAAACTTTCATACACTTTTGTTTGTGTGTGTGTGGCCAAAAAGAGGAGCTTAGATTCAAAGGAAAAAGTGTGTAATTGTGTACAAGGTAGCCCTCTCCACCTTCTCTTATGCATGGATGTGTGCTTAGCTTGTCTTAGAATGTGTGTATGTGTATTTTTAAGCTATGAAAAGTATGCTAGCATGATTTTATATGCCATGATTTCATGATGACATATTATGTTTCATATGATGTTTTAATGTGTGTTTGGGTTTGTTTGAGTGTGGTGAGGCCAAGAACCCTTAACCATGGTAAGGATGAGCCAAAAACCCTTAAGATTTGGTTGAGACAAAGGAAAGAGTCTCCCAAAAGCAAAGTGGACTTCCAAGAGCATGGTTGAGTCCAAGAATACATTAAAGAATGGGTGAGGCAAGTCTAATATTCACAAGAAATTGGGTCAGGCCAATCCACTTTCTTGACAAGCCTTTGTATGCTATGTACAACATTCTCAAATGATGAAAATGCTTTTTGAATGTTTACACATGTCAACATGACCATACATGTATTTATGAGACTTGTTTGCATCTATTATGATTGAATGGGAGATGAGCTATTGGAATTTTTTGAATCTCATTTCCTCCTCTCCAATGATCTAATGTGCTAGGTGGATCAAGTGGACAAGGTAATGGAAGTCAACCACCTTGAAGAAGAGAGCTTGACAACCTAATGCATAGTTTTTGGTTCTTTAAGGCCATATTTATATCAAAGCATATAAACCCATGATGTATATGGTCTATGACCTCTTAAACATGTGTAATTATAATATTGTGCCATGTATGAATGAGAGAATATATTATGTAGCCACTAGAATGTGAATTGAGTATATGGTGGCAAATTAGCTCTATGAATGGTGACAATTATGTCGCGCAATCTTAAATAAAATTAGGTAGCAAAATAAATTCTATATATAATGGTGCAACCTAGGTCATTTTCCCAAGGAGCTTGTGCCTCAATTTGTTGTGAAAGCATATTCTAAGTATTACTAATTGGAACTTGTTTAGGGGATTTTGGATTACTAAAATTTAATTGAACTAAAATTTAATTGACAAGAATCAAAAACTTAAGACTAAATGAAGTGAATAGTTGAGAAAATGTGGTAGCTAGCCTTCAAATGGACTCCCTAGAATTTAATTATCCTTGCTCCTATTTTAGTGGACCAAATTTGGATTTAATTTCTTGCTCATTAGTATATTCCTTATAAAAGCCCTTGAATGACCATCCAAGATTCAATTCATCAATTATTCAAGGAATTTGTAACCACAAGAAACATTGAACAATTAATTAATTGAATTAAGAACAAGAACACACTAAAACCAATCCTAATTGATCAATAAAATCTGCTGCACAATCTATTTAAGATGCTAATTAACTAATTAGATTAACTAATTCCTCAAACAATTAATTGCACAAAAATTCTAGCCACTTAATCTAACAACCATTGTATCAATTGGCCTAAAATCAAGAGGAAATTAAAAGTAATTTGCACAGCACTAATTCAGGAATTTTTACAAACATGTAATGATCACAAATAAAATTCCAAAGATCAAATTAAGCTCAATCCATAATTTAATCCAATCCAAAAATTTCTAGTAATCAAATTCCTCAATTAATAAACTAAACCTAGTCAAATTAATAAGGAAAATAATTCTGAAATTAAAAGATGGAGCAAAGAGTTTTTATCTAATTTGGTGAGAAAATGTGGAGCTCAAATCTGCATCTAGGAGTTTCTAAGCTTCAGCTAGCTACCATGGATGATTCAAGCTGCCATGGAGACTTTAATCGGAGGAAGATTGATGATGGAAGCTTTAACCATGGAAAAATGGATTAATTAACCTTTCCCTGGAGCTCTCGCGTTTTCCCATTTTAGTCCACCTCTTCAGCTCTCTTTTTACTTCGTGTTCTTCCTTTTGCTCTCAGCCCCTAGCTCGTCCCTTTTCACGCTGAGGTCACGCCTTTTTTCCCTCAGCTTCAGCACTTTTTTTCCTTAATGATATAAATAAAATTTTTAGTTTAGTTTTGTTTTGGTTAGTTGATTTTGCTAGTTTCTAGGCTTTTAGTCTTACTTTTAGAGTGTTAAAGTTTTGTGTTTTGTGTTATTTTTCAGTTTTTGAAAAAAAAATTGTGCTTTTGTGTAAGTTGCTAGTATTGAGGGGATCATAGCTTTGACATATCTTGATTTGATAGGAAATTGACCTTGTGTTAAGAATACAAGTTAAGTGGCAATTAGCTTTGCTTTAATGAAATTTGATGATGGTCAATTTACCTTGTGAGATGTTTGAACCTATTGCTTATTCATTTCTATTATGCAACCCTTATTTTGCTTTTACTCTAGAACTTGGCTTGAATCTTATTCAATTCCACATTTATTCATTTGTCATGCATGAAAAGGATTAAGGCATTCATTGTTGTTTTGTTTTAGCTAGAGCCAAAAAGCTATCGTACATGTATTTAATCCATTTACTTTACCCTTTTGAGCCATATATATGTTTCCTTTTTAGCCTTTTAGCCATAAAAATTAAACAAATGTTCTTCCTACCTTGATTAGGATGCTTTTGATTATTAAGGGCATTGTATCTTGTTAAGGTGGGTGGAGGTGCATTTTTCACATCATTTATAGGTCGTTTGTTTGTTCCTTTTTGAAAATATTCCAAGAAAAAGAAAAAAATGATAATAATAAATGAAAAAAAGAAGCAAAGCAAAAGAAAAGCATTTGAAATTATAAAAAAAATTGGAAAAGGAAAAGAAGAAAAAGGAAAGAAAAGTTGTTCTCTTAGTGCACATTTGTTGTTTGTGGTAAATAGGGCCTTAAGATGCACTTGTATTCTATCTTTATTCTTATTTTAATGCTCTTGATTATTTTTAAGCATCCAATTTGCTTTTTGAATTTCCTTCATTCTTTTGTTTTCCACTTGTTTCATACCTTAGCCTACATTACAACCATAATAAAGACCTTTTGATTCATTCATTGGCATTTGATTTTGGTGGTGGAGATGTAGATAATTGCCAAGCTTATAGTAGTAAGGTTGGATAGGATGGAATTTGAGAGTAAGCACTTCATCCTAAACACTAAAGAGTAGAGTGATAAACACCAATCCAAATGAGGGACTTTCATCGCATTTCATTTTTGGTTAAGTTATTCCCATGGTACTTGTTGTATTGATGCAAGTGATATGACTTGGAGAATTAAGCTATTGACTTGCTTTGAGCTTCCTTGTGCTAAGTGACCTACACAATTCCATTTTTCTTGATTTCCTTTCCAATATCTCTTTATTAGAGTTTTAGTCTTCTTTTGCCTAGGAGTGCAAAAGTTTAAGTATGGGGGAATTTGATAAGCATGATTTTTATACATTTTAATCCTCTTAACTTAGGCATTTTGATAATGGAATATGGTCTTAGGGGTTTAATTAAATACAATTTGAATTCATTAGCCATTTATGCACTTTATGAATTAATTGGCAAAATTATTGAGTTTTAATGCATGAATTTCTTTTAAATAATTTTGTGGATAATTCTACTCAATAATTTTCATTCTTTTGTGCAGACTTTAATGGGCAATTGAAGCTTGAATGAGAATTTAAATTAAAGAGAAAGGAATGATTTAAGAAGCATACTTGAGAAACCCTTCACTCAACATTAACACACATGCATGACTCAAGAAGGAAGAAGCCACGGGTTTTAAGGGATTGAGAGGAAGAAGCTTCATGTAGCAAACACCAACACGTGGAAGCATGGGTTCAGGAAGATTAGTGTACAGAACTCACGGGTTTAGAGGGTTTTATAATTCAAGAAGAAGCTTGTGAGCTAAATTGAGTTGAATGAATGAAGAGAAGAGCTAGAACAAAACTGGAAGAAGCTAGGTTTCATGCATGAGAGGAAGCTCACAAGAGTAGATGTTATGTGGAAAGAGCATGAGTTGAAAGGAGCTTGGGCAACTTTCATGCAAGCTACACGAGCTGAACAAAGGAAGAAGGGGCATGAGATCCTCACTCGAGCTTGGGTAGAGAAGAAGTGAAGAAGCAGATGCATGAATGAGAAATACAAGGGTTACTACGGGCTGGATGAAGAATAACATGGGGGCTTCTTGAGGAGAAAAATGAGCTGCATGAGCAGATTTTAAAGGAGTTACATGAAGAGAACACACTCGAGCAGAACAGCCACAAATTCATGAGGGAGGTGGAATTTTTGGAAGCTTCAGAATGTGAGAAGCAGGGAGCAACAATCACATTAAACACCTATACGTAAAAGCTATGTGTTGAGATAAGATGAATCATGTGCCCTTCAGCTCACCCTCTCGCATTTTTTTTTCTTCCTGAGTGCCTCACACTATACGCGTTTTATTCTCTTCTCCCAGCTCACACTTTCATTAATCCACGTTAGCCCACAGCCAAATTAATCTCCAGCTCTCTCCCCGTCAGCTTCTTCAATTCAGATTCATGCAAAACCACATCATCTTCACGTTAGCCTTCTTTAAACTCCACCTGCTCAGCTCCACTCCTTTGATGTGCTCCTTTGATTTTCCACGTCCTTTCTTTTCTTCAGCCTACTCTAAGTTCTTCACGTCTTCTTCACATGCTTATTTAAAATCAGCTCAAGTTTCCCATGTCAGCTTCTCACATGTTCTGTGTGTGTAAATTGCCTGAGCTTCTTCTTCCTTTTCCACGTGGTCTGTAGCTTCATTCCAGCTTATAATTCATTAAAATCTCACATGCTTTTCCTTTCCATCCATGCTCTGTTTTTAGCTCCCAAGACTCTTTATATTTTTCTCATTTTTCTTATGTTGGCTCCCCTCATGCAGCTTCGTCTTTGTTCAGCCACATTCAGCTCGCTTTCTTGATGAACTCGTAGCATTCCTTTTCTCCCATGTAGCTCATGCAAGCTTCTCCTTTGTTTTTGCTCATTTTTTACTATTCATGAGTTACTCTCCATAACTCAAAAGAGTGTGTTGCTGCTGGTGCTTCATCTTATCTCAACATATAGCTTCTACATGTAGGTGTTTAACATGATTGTTTCCCCCTGCTTCTCCACGCTTCTCACATTCTAGAGCTTCCAAAAATTCTAGCTCCCTCATGAATTCGTGGCCGTTCTGCTCGAGTGTGTTCTCATCATGCAGCTCCTTTCAAATCTGCTCATGCAGCTCATTTTTCTCCTCGAGAAGCCCCCACGTTATTCTTCATCCAGCCTGTAGCAACCCTTATATTTCTCATTCATGCATCTGCTTCTTCACTTTTTCTCTACCCAAGCTCGAGTGAGGATCTTATGCCCCTGCTTCCTTCATTCAGCTCGTGTAGCTTGCATGAGAGCTGCCCAAGCTCCTTTCAACTCATGCTCTTTCTACGTAACATCTACTCTTGTGAGCTTCCTCTCATGCATGAAACCTAGCTTCTTCCAGCTCTGTTCTAGCTCTTCTCTTCATTCATTCAACTCACTTTAGCTCACAAGCTTCTTCTTGAATCACAAAACCCTCCAAACTCGTGAGTTCTGCACACTAATCTTCCTGAACCCATGCTTCCACGTGTTGGTGTTTGCTACGAGAAGCTTCTTCCTCTCAATCCTTTAAAACCTGTGGCTTCTTCCTTCTTGAGTTAGGCATGTGTGTTAATGTTGAGTGAAGGGTTGCTCAAGTATGCTTCTTTAATCATTCCTTTCTCTTCTTTAATTCAAATTCTCATTCAAGCTTCAATTACCCATTAAAGTTTACACAAAAGAATGAAAATTATTGAGTAGAATTATCCACAAAATTATTTAAAAGAAATTCATGCATTAAAACTCAATAATTTTGCCAATTAATTTATAAAGTGCATAAATGGCTAATGAATTCAAATTGTATCTAATTAAACCCCTAAGACCATATTCCATCATCAAAATGCCTAAGTTAAGAGGATTAAAATGTATAAAAATCATGCTTATCAAATGGTTTGATAGAATTATGCACATGTGTGGATAAAATGGCCAAAATGAGATGCATGGAGTTTGGGACCATTTGGGTAGCTTACACAAGTCTTAATCATGCTTTTAGACTTGTCCAAAAGGTGCCAAACCCTAAGGAAAGCCATTTGGTTACTTTGGTACCTCATATGGAGCCAAAATTGACCATAATGGAACCCTATGTCACTTTTTAGTCAAATGAGTTCTTTTTGATCTGAAATTTGGCATGCAAGATTTGAGATTTGGCATACAATTAGAGCTTGTTGAGAGATTTTTTGGAAGCTAAAAATCTCTCAACAAGCTGGCAAATATTTGATGCATGCCAAATTTTCTGATTTTGGTTTGCTAACCAAATAATTTTTGGAGGTCTACAGAATATTTGATGCATTTCCAAAGTTGGCAAATTTTCTGATTTTGGTTTGCTGCACTATTCATTTGGTTAGAAAATGAAATCTGTCACATGGGGCCCAAATGATGTCCAATTGCCACAAAATTTTATACAGAAAAACTAGATATTCACAGTGACTTTTGCCAATTAGAATCACCTCATTTAGAGGTCTAGAGAGGGAAATATAAATTTTTAAAGATTCTATCTAGTATCAGGAGCTTCACCCGACCTTAGTTACTGTTCTATTAAAATTTGGGATCTGGGCATACCTGAGCTAGTCTGGAAATATTTTTTCCCTTTAGCTAACATCCACAACTTTCCAAATTGATATCATTTGCATGGATTGAATTGTTGTGGAATTAATTGGACATTTTTGAAATTTGCTACAGAAATTTGTGACAGCACCAGTAAAAAGTTGACCTCTGAAACTTTTTGGATGTCAAAAGTCCTCTATGATGGATGTTATGATCTAGACATATTTTTAGTGTGAATTATACATCCGTATCTTTCCATAATGATCAAGAATGGATATTTTAATTTTTCTAGAATTAGTTATGATTTTTCAAAGTTTGGTCAGAAAAGAGCTAAATCTGGCCAAAAATGGATATGAATATTTCATGCTTCCCTTCATGATTCTTAAGGTGTAGGCCACTTTTAATTATCCAAATGAGTTATATTCATGTAATTAAAAATGAGGATGTGCTTATATGGTCCACGTGACACCGAATAGAATTTTTATATGTGAGGTAACGTTAAGAAATGCATTAAAATAATGCCATTTTCTTGCCTCTTATATGAATTGCTTGATGTGAGGCATAGATATAGTATGAAATGAGCTAGAAATATATGGTGTTACACATTTGGCTTAGGTTTGCACAAGTGAATATCAGGCCTTTAGAAAATGAAATTAGATCTCTCTAAGGCTAAGATTAGGCTTCTGCACTTAGTCTAAAGTGTAATATTTGGTTCTCTGAAAATGAGAGGAAACGCGAAAAATATAACATACAGTTTCTTTGTAAATATAAAAAATTCACCAAATACAAAAAGAAGTCCCCCAGATAGAGTGATTTGAGGCCTCAAAAAATTTATATAGCATTCTAGACTCCTAAAAATAAGAATCATAAGCTCCGACGGAAAGAAAAATGGAGCTAGAATGAAGAAATGAATTTGAACGAAAGATTGACGAAACATAATGGCATTTTGATAATTTTGAGTAAATTTTGGAATTCTCATGGGAGGGCTTTTTAAATGAAAGTTTTGAGTTCTCTGAGATTCTCAAAGGCCCTAAAAATCATAGGAAGCCCTGGGACAATTAAAACCCCTTCGGTAGATGTTTTTCAACGTCAGTTGACTAAACCTTGACGAATTTATTTGGGAAGGTTTTAGCTCTGATTTGAGTGATTCCAAAGGCATTTTATTAAATTGGAAACTTAAATTCTGTAATGGAAAAGACAGTTAAAAAAAGGAGTTAAAATGAACTAGGAATGAAAATGCCAAGATGAAAGGGCAAAATTGAAATATTTGAAAAGTGTTTCTTAAACCCACCTATATATATGAGGCACCCCATCTCCTACTTTATTTAGCCATATTTGTTTGCCCTAAATCAGAGAAAGAACCCTAAGGGTGAGGCACACAAGAAGGAGGAGGCAAAAAGGAGAAAAACAAGGAAGAGGTATGGATTTTCTTAGCTTCTTCATGCTTTTTCTTTAGCAAACTTCTTCTCCTCCATTTCCCTTTCTTTCCTATGGTTTTATTGAAGTTATTGGATTTATTTTGAGGCCAGAATAGAGGAAAAAAATTCGAATTTGAAGAGAAGAGGGCAAGAAAAGTGAGAAACAAGCAAGAAAAGCCAAGAAAATAAGGTAAATCTTCATTCCATGGTAGCTACCTCTTGCTCCGTTCTTCTCCTTGGTTCATCCTACACATGAAGCTTTAAGAAAGCTTAGATTTTGGGTGGAACCAAGGGTGAATCCTAGGAATTTAAGGGAGGAGAATAAGAATATGTATAGAGAATTAACAAATAATTATGGAAAATTAAGATAGCAAAGTTAGGGTTTCAAGTGTCCCTTGAAAAATCTAATTTGATACAATGATTCTTAGGCCTAAATAAATGTTTAAATGAGCTCCTAAGATCCCTAGAATGCTCCCCATATGCATCTTCCACCAAGAAAATAAAGCAAGCTCCATAGGTGCCAAGAACAAGTATAGCTTCAGCCTAGAGTAGTTGAGGCACCTAGGGATAGTTTTAAATTTTTTCAAGCCCATGTTTGAGTCATATATGATGAGTGAAGATGAGGGGAAACCTTGGAAAAAATTTAGAAGGCCTAGAGAATGAATTGGCGATGTAAGTTCTATATTATGGCCTAAATAAGCAGCACCCAGTTAGGCTCTTTGTTTTAATTGTGAGATGACTCCAAGAGACTTAAAAGGAGTCAAGAATCATAAATGAAAAAAAAAGAATAGAGCTTAGAACTCAAATGATGGACGTTTTTTCATTAGGTACATTTTGGAACCATAAAGGGACTATTAAACCAAGTTAGTGTTTAAGGAAGATGTGTAGTTTTAGAAATGATTCCAAGAACCTAATTGGCTTCCACATATTTTGTTTAGGTCGAGGAAGGGAGCATAATTCCAAGAGAAAAAGTGTGCTTATGTGGTAAAGGTAACTCTCTCTACTTTCTCTATTGCGTAAATGTGTGCTTACCTTGTCTTTGAGAGTGTGTATATGTGTTTTAAGTCATGAAAAGTGTTCTAGGATATGCTTATATTCCATGGTACCATGATGTTGTAATATGTTCTTAAATGATGCCTAGTATTTGTGCTTGGGCTTGCTTGAGTGTGGTGAAACCAAAAACCCTTAGCCATAGTGAGGATGAGCCAAGAACCCTTATAAATGGTTGAGACAAAGTAAAGAGTCTCCCAAGAGTGAGGTTGAGTCAAAACCTCCTAGAGAAAATGGGTGAGGCAAGTCCAAAATCCTAAGAGAATGGGTGAGGCTAATCCACTTTCTTGGCAAGCCAATGTATGCTAAATATGACTTGTTCAAATGCCAAGGATGTTTCTTGAATGCTCACACATTTTAATATACCTATACATGCATTTTTTAAGACTTGTGTTGCATTCTTTATGTGTGATTGAAAGGGAGATGAGCTATTGAGATTCTTTGAATCTCATTCCCTCCTCTCCAATGTCTTAAGATGCTAGATGGAACAAATAAACAAGGTAATGGAAGCCACTAAATTGGGAGATAAGAGATTGACATCAAAATGTCTAGAATTGCCTAGAATTACTCCTTTTGTAGCCACACACATGGCATATGATGTAATACTATAATGGAAATGTTGTATAATCATTTGAACATGTGTAAATACCCAAATATTTGATGTATGTATAAGGTTTGATGCTAAATAAATGATAATGTAGATTTTAAATATTGAATGGCAAGAGGAAGTGTGTGCATGCTTGTGTATGGCTTGGGGTGGGAGAGTGAATTTTTTATTTTTGGGTTTATGCACCTTTGAAACAAGTTTAAAAGGTCATTTTGGTGCATTCTCACGTGTTCAAGTGGTCATGGTTGTGACAACCCTATCTTCTAATCATTGTAATTATGGTTAAATATACAATTAATAATTGATGATCAAGGTTTGGAGTCATTACAATTTATCACATTATAAAAATATGGGGAAATTTGAACCTTGATGTTAGGGTGATCACTATACGACCACAAACAAACAAAAAATGTATAAAAGACATCATACTAGCATGAGCAATTTATGATTAATTCATCCATCAGTTTCAACACTCAATAACCTCCCACAAGTATTCTCATATCATTTCTTAACATCACCATTGAAGAAAAGGGGGTTTCTAGGCTAAAGGTATGAATTTGGGGATTTGCGCCGTGGCCTATACCTTCCCCGCCGTGGCCAAGTTGCTCTCTAGAATTATTGGGTAAATTTCACAACCCTCACCGCGACGAGTTAGACCCTCGCCGCAGCCGACCTACGTGGCACCGCTACAGAAATGCCTCCCGGAGCTATTATTCTCAACCCCATGATTTTTGCCTCGACGTAATACATTTGCACCGCGGCGAGTTTTGCTACTGTGCAACCCTTTATTAATTTCCACAACTCGCGCCACGGCAGGACATACTACACCACGGCGAGTTTCAGTTTTGTTACCCTCCTGGGCAATTTTTGTCGCTTTGCACCGTGGCGAGATTTCTCAAGCCGTGGCGCTCCTCGCCACTGTCACTCCCCAGACCAATTTTCTTCTCTTGCATTGCGGGATGCGTTATGTCGCGGCACCCCTCAGCTCTATCACTTATTTGGCTGCGGCGAAGCCTTCTTAGCTGCGACGTGACTCCCTCTTATGACTACATCACCCAAATTTCATCCCACACACTCTAGCTCTCATCTTAAGAATACTTTAGGACCACTTTCTATCATTTTATATGACTCTAATAGTAGTTTCCTACCCTATTTACTCATCTAACTCTCCATTTCCAATTCAAAATGTAGGTACTATATCCTAATTGCCCAACTATCTCATATCAGCAAATTCATATATTAATGATAGCAAGAACACATGCATTAGCAACAATTAACATCCCATGTACATTCTATAGAGATTTCATTCATCAATAGTTTATGTCCACATCCAATGCATCACATGACTACAATTCCCATATGGTAAACCATATCACAATTTCAACAAAGCTATATATATGATGCTACAAGTTCATACATCAATATCCAACTATAATGAGACCTAAATCTTAATGGTTACATTTCAACCAAGCAAAATATGAACGCCTACACTTGGCAACATGAATACATGATAATGCTATACCATAAGGAATACAAAATTTAGCATCCACACTAAATATGCCAGCCTAAGTGTAGCCTTCTCCCCATATGTCGGAGCTCATAGATTTTCAGCCACTTGCTTTCCCTTATCCTTACCCGAAGAACCTTCACCTGAAATGTTAATCCCATGAAACAGGGTGAGACATAAATCTCAGTAACCAAGGCAATTCCATCATATATTCCAGTTTAATTAGCATACATGCATAATTTTACATAAGCATCAGTAAAATACCAGTCATATCAGTAAATGAAACAAGTAGGCTATCATGATTATCATCCCATACTAGCAATCATATTTTCACATGTTAAAGGCCATTAACACTGGGAGAGGCCCGTCCACGGCACCTACTCCCCATTGAGCACAACCAGGGCTCAGTGCATATGGGGTTTGATCATAACTCGGTGCCCGATCAAAGCATATGCACGGGTGGCAGCCGCACCACAGCTCCACCATGGACTCACAAGGTCCAATTGCAATTCAATAGATAGCTAACCAATTCATTCAACATTTCAAATCATTCATGTACAACAACATATGAAATTAAATCAAAATATGCATGGAATTAATATAAACCCGGTTACCTCACTTGTAGACAGTTGCAACAGTCACCAATGGTGCAAAAATCTCCATATAACCATAGCATCATAGAATTACTACTCTAATTCATCATTAACAGTTGCAATCAGTACCTAAAGAATTTAAAATGCTAATGACTACCTAAGAATCACTTACCCAGCCACTACAAGTCTCAAATTCGGATTGGAGTGTCTTCTACTAGAAAAGATCAATATTTCATCTAAAATCCTAATCAAATTCGAACAAAATTAATACCCATATTATAATCAAGTCATTAGGGTCTCAAATCAGCAAAATTACCTCAAAAAGAAGAGTTCATACTTATCTAATGACAGCCTTAGCCTCAACCTACGAATTTCATCAAGAAAATCCCCAAACACCCACATTTTAGATTTTAGGTATGGTGAAAATACTCTAAATAAAAAACTAATTAGACCAAAATGAAGAGAAAGATGAGAGGATTAAGTTATATAACTATTACCTTGGCTGATTTTGAGCTTAGAGGTGAGAAATGGTGGATTTATGCCAAGAACCCTATAGCCTCCTTTGGACCTCTGAATTTTGAGATGAGTGTTTGTGTTTTAGCAAATGGAGAGGTGGCTGTAGCATTAGGGTTTAAGTTAGATTTTAGTTGGGTCAAATATGGGTCATGGGTCGCTCCAAGGTCCAACTCTATTTGGGCTTCAGATTTTAGCTTTGGTTAGGCTAATTTTGAGGTGTTGGGTTACTGAAATCCAATTGGGCCAGACCAAGTTTTAAGAGCCCAAAGGTTTTAGATTTGCACAAGGGTTATTGGGCCAATTATAAGAGTCTATACAAGGTGGGTCTTGGGCCTCTATCACATTGGATCAAGTTGGGTCTGCACCTAGCTTATTAGGCCTCCATTAGCCTCTTATCATGACCTTTTACCTTAATTTGGGCCTAGATGAATTTCTCTCCCAATTAAATCTCAAACCCATATTAATAATTCATCTCTCTAAAATCTCCATTTACTTAACTTATCTAATTATTCCATATTAATTATTCCTAATTAACTTAATCTATGATTAACACCTTAATTAATTTTTAGGGTGTTACAATGGTTGCCTTAGAACTCAGAATGGACCATTTGGACCCCTTATATGACAAATTAAGCCATTTTACAACCCAATGTCAAGATCTAACCAAATGAATGAATTTGCTCTTGAAATTTGGCACAGATATAGATCTTATCTAGAGCTTTTTGGGAATCTAAAGATCAAATTATTTGAAACTCTGTGGAATTAATTATGAATTTCCAAAATTGGTATTTTTCTGCTGAACTGATGCAAATACTATTCATATGGTCAGAAACTTGGGCTGTATTATTCATAGACCAAATAATGTCCAATGCTCATGAAATCTTACAAGCATAAACTATACATGACAAGCTTCCCATGGTTATTAAGAACACTCCAATTGGTCATTTGAGTAGGGAGATATGAATTTTTGAAGTTGGAGGACAGTACTAGTAATGATAGTCAACCTCTGGTACTGTTCCATCAATTTCTGATGGTTAGCAGCCTCTGCTGTCACCTAGATTTATTACTAGAATAAATTAGACATCTATAGCTTTCCAGAATGGTAAAGTATGCATGATTTTAATTTTTCTAGAATTAGTTATGATTTTTCAAATTTTATAATAGTAAGCTAAAAATTCTGGCCGAGGCTACACCTAGTGTTTCTATGTATTCCATCCATTTGCATGAGTTTGAGGCCACTTCTTGAGATGTTTGTGAGTTGTATTTGTGCATTTAAATATTAGAATGAGATGGATGAGTCCATATGGCCCATGGAACACTGAATGACACATTTATCCGTAATGTAATGCAATTTTATTCATTATTTTTTTTATGCCATCTTCTTGCTTCCTTGTGAGATGTATGGCATAAGGCATGGAAATAACATGAGACAAGCTAGAAATTGATGGTGTTATATTTATTGGTATCAGAGCAAAGTTCCAGGCCTTTTAAGATTGGATATAGCTTGCGAATGTGGCTATAAGGCTATGTAAAGATTTGTATAGTTATGTAAAGCCTTGTATGAGACATCTTAAGTGTGTGAAGGTAGTTCATGGCTATGTTATGATAAGTAAGTTGTAGAATGGTCTTGGAGTGGATAGTGAACATCGAGAAAGGTTGGCCTCTAAAATAGCTTAAGTAAAGCTAAGTGATCCGACAGCTAGAGCTCTATGAAATATGATAGCTTGTCGGGATCAGTAGCAAGCCTTAGGTATGAACAATGAGAAATGATTTTGTTGATACAAAGAGGTTTGCCAGAGAGAGTATGTAAGGCCTAATTCTCCCTGGTGATCATACTTAGACCATTCCGAGATGTCTTGCTTAATGCAGAGACAAATAGTGATGCAGTGCAGTATGAGATGAGACTGGGGCTACACAGGACTAGTTTAGAGGGGAAATGAGAAGAAGAGTTACCCCTTAGCCATAACACCCAAATGTTTAGGTGAACTTTAGAACCTAAAAGGTTATTTCCACAAGCCAGAAGTTGAGTTACAAGTTACACTTCATAGAGCCTTAACAGCCCAGAGGTGACAGCTAGTTATGCATAAATGAAGCAAAAGGTGGAAGCTTCTAGCTTGATGATGGGCTGAATATAAAGGTAATGAGGCTTGGGTTTTGTAGCTAAAGATGAAGTTTCCTATTCATGAAGAAGTAAGTTAATTAGAGGAAATTAGCCATGACTAATTAAACACTTAGTCGTGGCCAATTTTTTCATGAAGTAGCGGGGAAATCTAGGAAAGTCCTTGTTGTAGCCAATTAAGACATTAGCTGTGGCCAATACTTGGATAGGAAACTAGGGTAAACCTGAGGCTAATTAACCGCAACAAATAATGTGTTAGCCGTAGCGAATTGCAATATGAATGGCTTGTTGGTCATATTCAGGTTAACTAGAGAAATGAGCTACTATAGGGTCAATTAATGCACAAAGAGTGGGAACCCCTAGTATAAGTAAAGAAAGAGAATAGTAAATGGTCATGGAAGATCAGTAAGTAGCATGTGATCAGTGGGCCTAGTAGTTGAGATTGAGTAAGAACTAAACATTAGAGAATATTAGATATAGGGATAATAAGGTTGTTGAGACACACTGACTCTAACCTAAGATACTACTTTGTGAAATACTAAATGATGGGCTAACATGATGAGTTCAAGACCTTGTAGACATTGTTAGGAAAACCTTGTTGATAGGATCTTAAATTTTACACAACAATATATGAGATCTTGTTGACAAGATCCTGACCTTGTTGATAGGATGTTAATGTAGCCTTGAAATTAATATAAGGTAAGGCTACTAATAGTGAGGAATATAGTGAGTGCCTCAGAAGGATGCATCTCATAGGTAACACCTAGAAATGAGTATGATTAGCCCAGTGACAGAGGCTCAAAAGAGAATGAGGATAGTTTAGAAAGTACTAAGTTATTGAAAGCTACAGATTTGATGAGATAAGTAGCCTAGGTTAAGTATAAGTTGAAGCCTAAGGAAAGTGACTAGTAGCATCGTCCAAGTGAGATGTGTAGAAGAGAATATAGTGTAAAAGGAGAAATTAAATTGATAAGAACCTCAGCAAAAGCTCTTCCTGGATCGAGAAAGGGAAGATAAGATATCCTGAGCTAGGGAAACCACCCAATAGTGGTTAGCAAATTCCCCTAGATAGACCCCTTGAATTGTAGAGTACAGTGATAAAGGAAGTCAAGAAAAGCTGAGAAATTTGCCATAGAAGAAACACCCTCGCTTTATTAATACTAAATAAGTAGACTAAGCATAGAAAAGTAAATAGATAGGGGTTTAATAGTTAGTTATACGAGCTTCCTAATATAAGAATAATATAGGGTTAAAGAACGTGAGTAATTAGAGCACCCAGTGAAGCATAAGTCCTTAGTAAGGAAGAGTCTAGATATTGAGAGTATATGTCCTGGATTGGGTTAGTAAAACCCTAAAATTAGTATATTGTGCTCTTGGGGATGAGAGTAAGAGATTAAATAGAGAGAAAGTCTAGCTATGATTTGAACGTAGAAATGAGCTGAGATAAATAGTTAGTGCCTTAGTGCCCTCAGGGAAACTCGAGGGAGCTAGAGATCGCCTAAGAAGGCGAGTCTTGCATTATGCAGAGAAAGAATGTAAGTCAAGAGCACCATAGAATGTAATTCCTGAGATGACATGAAATAGAATTTTCCTATAGAAGGATGGTCTAGTTAAGAGAAAAGTAAGAGTATAAGAGAAAGTAGACCCCTTTGATGTTATAGAGAGTGAACAAGTAGAGGAATCCAGGAAAAATGTAAGTGCTCTTAAGTGTAAAAAAACACGAACTAGCAAGAAGGATAGTCAGTAGTAGAGCATCTTTTTGCCTAAGTAAAAGAATAGTAAAGGTAAAAGAGAGAGGATATATGATGGTGTTCAAGTTGAAGACATAATAGATTGAGAATAAATATTAAGTTGATATGCTTGAGTACTTGAGAAAGCACACTTATCCTTAGCATAGAAGCCCTTCTAGCATGATAGCACCCGGAGTAAAAATAGTCGGGCAATGTAAAGTAATCTTAGGATAAAGTAGAGAAAAAGTCCTATTTTCCCCGAGTATCTTACGAGAATAGGGTAGATAAAGAAAAGTAAGAGATGAATACTTTAGATTATTAAGAAACTTGTAATATACCGGAAATAGTGGCTTTGAGCTCAGTTATGAGGCACCTGTGTATTAATGTTTGATATTATAGTTTTCTTGCAACAAGGGTTACATGATATTGGGTCTGGCCAACCCAGTAGTAATGTGACTTGAGTGCGTAGCAAACAATGGCATTAATTGTAATGTTCAATTTTCGTTAAACGATAGAAACATACTCGTTTTCAAAGTAGGTCCCCCGAAATAAATTAGTTAAGGTCTTGAAAAGTTTAAGTAACATTCTAAACTTTTAAAAATGAGAATTCTAGGCTTAGATGGAGAGAAAAACGAAGCTAGAATAAAAAAAATAATTTCTTATGGAAAACTTACAAAATGTAATGGTATTTTCATAATCTTGAGCAAATTTTGGAATTCACATAGGAGAACTTTATAAATGAAAGTTTTAAGTTCTTCGGGCTTCTTAGAGGCTCTGAAAACTATAGGAAGCCCCAAGACAGTTAAAACCCCTCCGGTGGACTTTTTCCAATGTCGATGCACCCGAACTTTGACAGATTCGTTCGAAAAGGTTTCAGCTCCGATTTGAGTGATTCCAAAAGTATTTTACTAATTGCAAATCTAAATTTTATAATGGAAAAGACAGTTCTAAAAAAGGAGTTAAAACGAATTAGAAATGAAAATGCCAAAAATGAAGGGCAAAATGAAAATTTTTGAAAAGTCATTTTTCCTCCACCTATATATATATATAGGGCGCCCCACTCTCCCATTCATTTTGCCTTATATTTTTCTGCCCCAAACTAGAGAGGAAACCCTAGGAGAGTGGCACACCAAGGGAAGAAGAAGAGGAGGAGAAATCAAGGCTTGAAGAGAAAAATTAAAGGGAAAATTCGGATTCGAAGAGAGAAGGCCAAAGAAGACAAGATTAAAGTGAGAAAACAAGGAAAAACAAGGCCAACAAAAATCATTCCCATACCTTTATGTGTGTGAGGCTGAGGAAGGGAGTATTATTTCAAGAAAAAAAGTGTGTGGTTGCATCAAAGGTAGCTTTCTCCACCTTCTCTCATGCATGATTATTTGCTTTACTTGTCTTTAAATATGTATATGTGTATTTTAAGCTATGGAAAATGTTCTAGTATGAGCTCTTACTCCATGGTTCCATGATGCATTATGTTTTTAAATGATGTTTGTTTTGGTTTACTTGAGTGTGGTGAGGCTAAAAACTCTTAAGATTAGTTAAGATAAAGTAAAAAGTCTCCCAAAAGTGAAGTTCACTCCCAAGAGTAAGGTTGAGTCCAAGAACCTCTTAAAGAATGGGTGAGGCAAGTCCAAAATCTACAAGTGAAGGGGTGAGGCTAATCCACATACTTGACAAGCCTATGTATGCTATGTGTGACTTTTTCAAATGCCAAAAATGCTTCTTGAATGATTGCACATGTCAATATGCCCATGCATGCATTTATAAGACTTGTTTTGCATCTTTTATGTATGATTGAATGGGAGATGGGCTATTAGGATTCTTTGAATCTCATCCCCTCCTCTCCATTGTTTTAACATGCTAGGTGGACCAAGAGAGCAAGGAGATGGAAGCCAACCACATGAGAGATAGAAATGTGACATCAAAGTGCATGGATTTTGTTCTTTAAGACTACATAGATGGCAAATGATGTAATCCATGGATGTATATGTCTTATGATGATATGAATATGTGTAATTATGATAATATATCATGTATAAATGAGAGAATATGTTATGTGACCATTAGAATGTATATTTAGTATGAAATGGCAAATTTTACTTCTTGAAAGTTTGATGCATTAGTGTATAAGTGGAAGTAAAATGACCAAATTGAGATGAATGAGGTTTGGGACCACTTGAGCAGTTTATAAAAGTCATATTCATGCTTTTAGACTTGCCCAAGAAGTGCCAAACATCAAGGGAAATCATTTGGACACTTTGGTATTCTATATAGAGTAAAAATTGACCATATTGGAAACTTATATCACTTTTTGTCCAAATGAGCTCTTCTTGATTTGATATTTGGCATGCATTTAGAACTTGTTGAGAGCTCTTTGGAAAGTTAAAGGACATAATTTTTGAAGGTCTAAAGAATATTTGATGAATTTTCAAAGTTGGAAAAAATTTTGATTTTGGTAATGTTACTATTCATACTAGTTCGAAAATGATTTCTATCATTTAGGGCTCAAATGATGTCCAATGTAAGAAACAAATTGTACATGCAGCAGAATTTTTAATTCATTTCTTTCATGGATCCATCAACTTGATTAAACTGAGTATGAGATAAGTTGTTACCTTTATGGTACGCTTTCTCTTTTCAGATCTCTGGAACTGACGTCTATGCGCAATCCCCTCTATCGGTATCCACATGAACGATCTAGCAACTTGAAAGGCATGTTAGCACCTTTGTTCACCATGTCCGTACACGAATTGAAGAGAAGATGATCTTTTCTCTCTAGGCGTCCGTACACTTTCTCTCTCTAGGTGTACAGCCGCGCTTTCTCTCTCTAAGGCGATGACTTAGGGTTCTTAAAATCTGACCCCTTTTGTGTGTTTTTAAACCCTAGCCTACCTCTCCTTTTATAGAGGTATATTTAGATTAAATTAATTAATTTAAATACATTATCTAAATTAATCCAAATTAATTTTAAACAAATTAGTTAAAATTCGAATTTCTCATAAATTCAATTTGAACTAATTCATTTATAAATAAATATATATATTGAAATATATATAAAACATATATATTTATATCAAATATAAATATATATATATTTCAAATTTCTATATTATATATATATATCAAATATATATATATTTTGAATTAATTACACATATATATAACATTTATATATATATATATATAATTATCTCACCCTAATTAAGCGTAACATTTATCGAATCTAGACATAGTTCTAGATTCAATGAATTTGGATATTCTTGTTCAAGTTGATTCGTTCTTGTGTGTGACCCTGTAGGCCTATATGACATTGGCAGTGGGCCAACAACATCATTGTACCCACAAGTCACCAGCGGCCTCTAGCAAGACATAGTGACTACCCAAATCATATAGGGTTTGGTGATCTGATGCAGCCTATCATACAATCCTATCACATCCCTTTTATCACACGATATCTTGATCGAGCATAAGGCATGGAATTGTCATCCTTATCTTACTCAATCATTAGTTTCTTGATTTACATCTAGACTAACAGAACGAATGGAAAAACCCTTCTATCCAAGCATGGCCATGCATTTCTCAGTCTCACTCATTGAGGGGCCCAGAGATATCCCTCCGTTAACCAGAGAGATAAATTCTATCTTAACCACTCATTATCCCCTACATGGAATCCATTATGCCCGACAATAGCCTTTCTAATCACCCGGTCAAAGGTGACTTTTGACAATGCCAAAGCACAGTGTCCTTCATATTGGAATCTATGATTATCTCAGGTATGAGGGATTAGTGACACAATTATATATGAGGTACGTTTATGACCTAATTCATGAAGCTACCTCATGACAGGTCGATCCAGCACCCTGTTCCCAACAGACGCCTATGATTTTGATTTGTATCTCTATACATGATTAACACATAACCATCAATCAAAATCATACTCGTCTTAATTCATCATTGTTCCCACAATGATGATCGACTAGGGATATTTAAGATAATTAATATAATTTATCCAAGGATATAATTATTATAGAAACATGCAAATATAATAATTATAACAAAAAAAATTATTCTTAATGAAGCACAATGTTTACAAATAATTGGCCTAGGGCACAATCTCCAATAGTCCAATTGTCATAAACTTTTATAGGGAGAAACTAGACACTCCTAATGACTGGTGTCAACTAGAAGCACCCCATTTGGATGTCTAAAGAGGGAGATATGAATTTTTAAATATTCTGCCCAGTATCAAGTGCTCAAACTGACCTTAGGTATTATTTGATTAGGTTTTGAGATCTAGGTTTGCCTGGCCTAGTCTAAAGTTATTTTTTCCCTCTAGCTAACATCTGTAGCTTTCCATATTGGTATTATTTGCATAGATTGGATTTTTGTAGAATTAATTGGACTTTTTTGAAATTTATAGCAGAAAGTTATGATAGTACCAATAGCCAACCAGACCTCTGCACTTTTTCAAATGTCAAACATCTTTTGTGTTGTGTTTCATATTTTGGATATATTTTTAGTATAAATTAGACATGTGTAGCTTTCTAGAATGGCCAAGAATGTATGATTTTAATTTTTCTAAAATTAGTTATGATTTTCCAAAATTTGTGATAGAGAAAGGGAAATTTTGGCTGAAAATACATATATGAATTTTATGCTTTCCCACATTTGGTGATGGAAATGAGTTGTATCTATGTAATTAAATATGAGAATATGATACATGAGCTCACATGGTCCACGAGACACTGAATGAAAGATTTATATGCTATGCAACTTTAAAATACTTATTATTTTAATACCATTATTTTACCTCTTATGTGAGTTGCATGATGTGAGGCATAGATACCGCATAAAATGAGGTAGAAATTTATGGTGTTACATTTTTTGTATCAAAGAAAAGGTTCAAGCTCTTGATGTGGGTTGTGGGTTGTGTTTATGAGTTTCCTAGATGTATGTGAGCTTGTTTATGGATGAATTGAGTGTGTTGATGATGGAAGTGTTCCCTTTTTCATGTTGAAGTTTGTTACGATGTTTCAGCTAGATGGTAACACCAAGAGAGGTTGAACCTTTAGAGAGGCTTGTGTAGATGATAGAGCCGAGCCCAGTGATCCAGTTGCTAGAGCCTTATAGTCTATCATGGCTTACCTGGATCAGCAGTAAGTCATTATTATACAGTTACATGAATGACTTGTTGAGAGAGACAGCCAGGGCCCTACACCTCCTCCCCCATAGCCACCTCACCACTCAGATCATCCCAAGCATTCAGGGGTGACTCATTCAGATCCGCAACCATATGTCCATATGGTTGCCCCCATTCCACCAGCTTAGATGCCTTCAAGCTTAGGAGCAGCATTCTATTAGCTAAGTCATCACTCAGTTCAAGAAATTTGAGCCTCCCACCTTTAGTGGTGAGATGAACACAAAGAAAGCTAAAGCCTGGATCATGTAGCTAGAGAAAATATTCAGGGTGATATAGTGCACGTCTGAGCAGAAAGCCACTATGGCTATTTTTTAGCTAGAAAAAGAAGCAAATTTCTAATAGAGGGGCACAGAGCCTATCTTGTAGGCGAGGAACCTTCTGATTACATGGGAGGCATTCCTCTAGGCCTTTTACAAGAGAGACTTCCCTAGTTCAGTCAGGGATGAGAAAGAGTCAGAATTCATACTCCTGAAACAGACAGAAAGGATGTACATGGACCAATATGTGGTTAAATTTGTAGAGCTCTCCCGATATTCTTCCTACTTATAAAGACATGATGATGAGCGGTGGAGAGCAGATAAACTAGAGAAAGGCCTGCTTTCAGAGATCAGATACATGGTAGTGCCATAGAGAATCAGGCACTTTAACACCCTGGTTGAGATATGCAGAGTGACAAAAGTAAACTTTAGAATGATGCAGCCTACCTCTAATGCCAGAGCACCCTTCCTTGAGCCTAAGAGACCTAGAGAGGGATCATAGGTTGCGGTTACTAGCAGGAGAGGTGGTAGAAGCTAGTGGAGCCGAAGAGGCAAGAAACAGAGGACTTAGTCCAGTAGAGGTAGCTTCACACCTATCACATATCCCCAGTATGGCAAGAACCATGGAACTAGACCATGCTATGCGGGGTAGAACGTATGTTTCTGGTGTGGTAAGCTAAGACATATGGCTAGGGACTGCACCTAGGCTCCTCTACAGTTCACACAATAGAGGAAGATGACTCTTGCTCCTAGACCTCAGACCCAGGGAAGAGTCTTTACCTATCACAGCAGGAGCTAGCCGGTCTCCGAGTCTGATCCAAGGTACTATTAGAATAAATGATTTTTCTGTAACTACATTATTTGATTCGAGTGCTAGCCATTCTTTCATATCATATGAATATGCTACAAGGTTGGGTCTGAGTATGCATACACTACCATATGATTTGCATGTATCTACCTCTACAGGAAATTAAGCCATTACCTCCCATGCTTATTTGAATTATGTGATCTAATTTAATCACTGCCTTACCACTCTTGATTTAATTTGTATGCCTCTTATTGATATTGATGTGATCATTGGTATGAACTAGATGTTTGTAAATAATGCCACACTAGATTATAGCCATAGATGCATTACTTTACCTGAGCATAGGATTGTACCTAGTATAAAAACTGAGCTATCTATTATGACCACCTCCCAAACTGAAAGATCTTTAGGGCATAGTTGTCAGGAATACCTAGTTTTCTTTTTAGTCCAGGCTGAGGTAGAAGAGGGTATAAATGAGATTCCTATAGTGAGAGAGTTCCCAAAAGTATTCCTTAAAGAGATTAGCGAACTACCCCTAGAGAGAAAAGTAGAGTTTTTCATAGACATTGTATCTAGAGCAGGTCCAGTGTCTAAGGCCCTGTATAGATTGACTCCCACCAAGCTAGTTAAGCTTAAGAAACAGATAGAAGAGCTCTTAAAGAAGGGTTTTATCAAACTCAATGTATTGCCGTTGGGAGCTCTAGTTTTATTCATAAAAAAGAAAGATGAGAGCCTTAGGCTATGTATAGATTACTAGGAACTCAATAAGGTAACCATTAAGAATAAGTATCCTCTCTCTTACATAGATGATCTCTTAGATCAGTTAGTAGGAGCGTCTATATTATCCAAAATAGACTTCAGGTCGAGATATCATTAGCTTAGAATAAAGGTTGAGGATATTCCTAAAATGGCATTTAAAACTAGATACGGGCACTATGAGGTTTTAGTTATGCCTTTCGGGTTGATGAATGCATCTGTAATATTCATGGATTACATGAACAGAGTCTTCAAGCCATACTTAGACAGATTTGTAGTTGTTTTCATAGATGACATCTTCATTTACTCAAAAAGTAGAGAGGAACATGAGCAGCACCTGAGATTAACCTTGGAAACCCTGAAAGAGAAATAGTTATATGCTAAACTTAGTAAATGTGAGTTCTGGCTCTCTTAAGTTCAATTTCTAGGTCAAGTGATCTCCCAGGTAGGGGTCACAGTAGATCCCCACAAAGTAGAGGCAGTGTTATAGTGGGAGAGAACTAGGACAGTGACAGAGATCAGGAGCTTTCTAGGTTTAGTAGGTTATTATAAGAGATTTATTCAGGGCTTTTCTTAGATAGCGATGCCACTAACCTGGCTTACTAGAAAGAATGTATCGTTTGTGTGGAATAAAAAATATAAGAGTAGTTTTCAAGAGTTGAAGCATAAATTAATCACAACCCTAGTTTTAGTACTCCTTGACCCTAAATAAACTTTTGTAATTTATAGTGATACTTTTAAGAAAGGGTTAGGATGTGTACTTATGCAGAAAGGCTGAGTGGTAGCTTGTGCTTCTAGACAGCTAAAGCCTTATGAGGAAAACTACCTTACACATGATTTAGAGTTAGCCGCAGTAGTGTTTGCTTTGAAAATATGAAGACACTACTTATATGGGGTAGCTATAGAAATTTACAGCGACCATAAGAGCTTTAAATATTTATTTGAACAAAAAGAGCTGAATATGAGACAACGGAGATGGTTAGAATTTTTGAAAGATTATGATTTTACATTGAAATACCATCCTAGTAAGGCTAATGTGGTAGCTGATGCCCTAAGTGGGAAATCCATGCACATGGCCTGTTTGATGATCTGAGAGCAATAATTGATTGAGAGATTCAGAAATATGAATCTCTCCTGTTAGGTGCATTCGGGAAAGTTATTAATGAGTGAAACTCGAATAAAAAATAACCTAAGGGATTAGATAAGAGAGGCCCAACAAATAGATAACCATGTAAATAAAATTAGAACCCAAATTGCCTAAGGTAGCATCCAAGAATGTAATATGTCTGAGGATGACATAGTGAGATATAGGGATAGGCTGTATGTGCCTAGAAATACAGAAATCAGAAAGAAATTATTAGATGAGGCACATAAGAGTAAGTATACCATTAATCCAAGCAGTAATAAAATGTATCAGGACTTAAAGAAAATGTTCTGGTGGCTGGGAATGAAAACATATATAGCAGAGTATGTCTCTCGATATCTAGTATGTCAAAGAGTCAAAATAGAATATCATAAAGCAGTTGGGTTACTTCAGCCCTTAGATATCCTGGAATGGAAATGGGATAGTATAACTATGGATTTTGTTATGGGTTTACCCAAAACATCATCAGAGCATGATGCAATATGGGTAATAGTGGATAGATTAACAAAGTCAACACACTTTTTAGCCATGAAAGCCTTTTATATCCTAGATAAGTTAGCCTAGCAGTATATCAGAGGGATAGTTAGACTGCATGGCGTGCCTAGGAGCATAGTTTTGGATAGAGATCCCAGATTCACATCGAATTTCTAGAGATCATTACATGATGCTCTAGGTACCAGACTTAGATTTAGTACAGCCTATCACCCCCAGACAAATAGACAGATGGAGAGAACCATCCAAACCCTTGAGAACATGTTAAGGGCATGTATCTTAGAAATGAAAGAAAACTAAGATATATACTTGCCTATAGTGGAGTTTGCCTATAATAATAGCTATCATGCAAGTATACAAATGGCACTGTATAAGGCATTGTATGGGAGGAAGTGTAGGTCTCCGATGTGTTGGGTTGAGCTAGGAGAGCGAAGCCTGATAGGCCTAGAGTTAGTGGACCAGACTTCCAGACAGATTGAGACCATTAGAAGGAAACTCTTGATGGCCTAGAGTAGATAAAAAAGTTATGCAGATAAACATAGATGACCTTTAGAATTCAAGATTGGAGACCATGTCTTTATTAGAGTATCTCCAGTCACAGGGATAGGTTGGTCCATTAAAAGTAAAAAGCTCAGTCCAAAATATATAGGTCCTTTCCAGATTCTTGATAAAGTAGGGCCTGTGGCTTACAAACTAGCCCTCCCTCTAAATTTGAGCCAAGTACATAATGTATTTCATGTTTCACAGCTCAAAAAGTATCAGCCCGACCCTCACATGTCATAGGATATGAGAATGTGCAATTACAGGATGATCTATCATACATAGTATCACCAGATCGGATCGTGGACGTTAGACTCAAGCAGTTACCGAATAAGACGATATCGCTGGTGAAAGTAGTTTGGAAGGGGTTATCTCCCGAAGAAGCTACATAGGAGCTAGAGGATGATATGAGAAAGAAATAGTCAGAGCTCTTCCCATGAAGTATGTTATCTAAATTTTGAGGACAAAATTTTTTAAAGGGGGGAGAATTGTAATGTCCAGTTTTTGTTAAACGATGAAAACATATGCGTTTTCAAAGTAGGTCCCCCAAAATGAATTAGTCAAGGTCCTAAAAAATTTGAGTAACATTTTATACTCCTAAAAATGAGAATTCTATGCTCAAACGAAGAGAAAAATAGAGTTAGAATGAAAAAATAATTTGTTACAGAAAACTTACGAAACGTAATGACATTTTTATAACTTTTAGCAAATTTTAGAATTCACACAGGAGGGCTTTTTAAATAAAATTTTTAGTTTTCTAGGATTCTTAGAGGCCCTGAAAACTATGGGAAGCCACGGGAGAGTTAAAACTCCTCTAGTGCACATTTTCCAATGTTGATGCACTTGAACTTTGACAGATTCATTTGAGAAGGTTTTAGTTCCGATTTGAGTGATTCTAAAGGCATTTCACTAAATTGGAAACCTAAATTTTATAATAGAAAAGATAGTTTTCAAAAAAGAGCTAAAACGAATTAGAAACCAAAATGCCAAAAATGAAAGGCAAAACAAAAATTTTTGAAAAGTCATTTTTCCTCTACCTATATATATAGGGCGCCCTACTCTCCCATTCATTTAGCCTTATATTTTTCTATGCCAAACTAGAGAAGAAACCCTAGGAGAGTGGTGCACCAAGGGAAGAAGAAGAGGAGGAGAAATCAAGGCTTGAAAGGAGAAATTAAGGGGAAAATTCATATTTAAAGAGAGAAGGCCAAAGAAGACAAGATTAAAGTGAGAAAACAAGGAAAAATAAGGCCAAGAGAAATCATTCCCACACCTTTGTGTGTGTGAGGCTGAGGAAGGGAGCATTGTTTCAAGAAAATAAGTGTGTGGTTGCATCAAAGGTAGCTCTCTCCACCTTTTCTCATGCATGATTGTTTGCTTTAATTGTCTTTAAATGTGTGTATGTGTATTTTAAGCTATAGAAAATGTTCTAACATAAGCTCTTACTTCATGATACCATGATGATGCATTATGTTTTTAAATGATGTTTATGATGTTTGTTTTAGTTTGCTTGAGTGTGGTAAGGCCAAGAACCCTTAAGATTGGTTGAGACAAAGTAAAGAGTCTCCCAAAAGTGAGGTTGACTCCCAAGAACAAGGTCGAGTCTAAGAACCTCTTAAAGAATGGGTGAGACAAGTCCAAAATTCATAAGTGAATGGGTGAAGGTAATCCACATACTTGGCAAGCCTATGTATGCTATGTGTAACTTTTTCACATGCCAAAAATGCTTCTTGAATGATTGCACATGTCAATATGCCCATGCATGCATTTGTAAAACTTGTTTTGCATCTTTTATGTATGATTGAATTGGAGATAAGCGATTGAGATTCTTTAAATCTGGTCCCTCCTCTCCAATATTCTAACATGCTCAGTGAACCAAGAGAGCAAAGAGATGGAAGCCAACCACATGAGAGATAGAAATGTGACATCAAAGTGTATAGATTTTGTTCTTTAAGACTACATAGATGGCAAATGATGTAATCCATGGATGTATATGTCCTATGATGATATGAATATGTGTAATTATGATAATATGTCATGTATAAATGAGAGAATATATTATGTGACCGTTAGAATGTATATTGAGTATGAAATGGCAAATTTTGCTTCTTGAAAGTTTGATGCATTAGTGTATAAGTAGAAGTGGAATGGCCAAATTGATATGCATGAGGTTTGGGACCACTTAGGCAGTTCATACAAGTCATATTCATACTTTTAGACTTGCCCAAGAGATGCCAAACATAAAGGGAAATCATTTGGACACTTTGGTATCCTATATAAAGCAAAAATTGACCATATTGGAAACCTATATTAGTTTTCGTCCAAATAAGCTCTTCTTGATCTGAGATTTGACATGCATTTAGACTTTGTTGAGAGCTCTTGGGGAAGCTAAAGAACCAAATTTTCAGAGGTCTAGATAATATTTGATGAATTATCAAATTTGGGAAAAATTCTCTTTTTGGTCATGTTACTGTTCATACTTGTCCAAAAATGATTTCCATCACTCAGAACTCAAATGATGTTCAATTGCCATGAAATTTTATAGAGGGAAACTAGACACTCCTAGTGTCTTGTCCAACTAGAAGCACCTTATTTGGATGTCTAGAGAGGGAGATATGAATTTTTAAAGATTCTAACCAGTATCAGGCGCTTAAACTGACCTTAGGTACTGCTTGATTAGGTTTTGAGGTCTGGACATGCCTAGAATGGTCTGGAGTTATTTTTTTTCTCTGGTTAATATCTGTAACTTTCCAGATTGGTATCATTTACATGGATTGGATTTTTTTGGAATTAATTAGACATTTTTGAAGTTTATAGCAGAAAGCTGTAACAATACTAGTAGCCAGCCAGCCTTCTGCACCTTTTTAAATGTCAAACGTCTTATTTTTAGCATAAAGTAGACATGTGTAGCTTTCCAGAATTGAGAGAATGCATGATTTTGATTTTTCTAAAATTAGTTATGATTTTTCAAATTTTGTGACAGAGAAAGGGAAATTCTGGCCGAAAATGCATATATGAATTTTATGCTTTCCTTTGCTTTCCACAAGTTGTAGGCCACTTTTGGCGATGGAAATAAGTTTTATCTATGTAATTAAACATGAGAATGTGATATATGAGCTCACTTGGTCCACGGGACACCGAATGAAAAATTTATACGCGATGCAACACTAAAATACTCATTATTTTAATACCATTATTTTGCCTCTTATGTATAACATGAAATGAGCTAAAAATTTATGGTGTTACATCAATCACCAAAGTGTCCTAATAATTGAAGAGTATCCTAGTTAGTTAAGTCAAAAGATGAGCAAAAGAAAGATAAATAAAGGATTCTAGTAGTTTCAGAATGATGAGAAAAGTATGTAAAAATGAGAACACACTAATAGTAAAGAATGTTCAGATTTAGATGGCACGAGTTCAGTATGTATGATCTGAGTCCCTTATAATAAAATTAAGTGAAATGAGGAGGGACCAGTGTATAGCCTCTCTCCTGCCAGAGATGTTAGGCACACTCAGTGTGTGAGATGCCCAGGTGCTAAGATACTCAAAAGCAGAACGTGGGCTTAGTCAGAAATTGTAGGATATGAGAGGAATGATAGAACAAGTATAAATGAAGTAAGTTAATAGAGTAAGAAAAGAAAGCTAAAGTAAAAACGGTTGAAGTGGGAATTTGAGAATCCCATAAGGAGTAGCAAAGGAAAGTTAAAATGCTCCTAAGTAGTAGTATGATAGGATCATAGAGAATCAGATGACACAGAACCCACTTCACACGAAGAGCATAACATACATCTAAGTCAAGGCTTCGAGTTTATGAGCGATGGTTACCAGACTTAGTGAGCATGTGTTTTACTATCAGATACAGTGATCTTAGGCTTTGACGTCTCTCAGAGATGGATCGCAGTAGATCCTAATATAGCATAACGGGTTGCAGTAGACCCTAGCAGGGCTTTAAGAGGTCGCAATAGACCTAAGGGTCGTAGTAGATCCTACAGAGTTACAAAGAGTCCTTAGTTACAGTATGATAATTTTTTAGTGAGATTGTAACACCATATATTTCTAGCTCATATCACAACATTTACATGTCTCACATTCATAATTTCGACGAATGAGTAAGAAAAAGGAGTTAAGATAATATAATTTCTTATGTTGCGTTATGCATATAAATTTCATTCAGTATCATGTAAATTGTATGATCTCATACAATACATTCTCATATTTAATTATATGAATACAACTCATTTAGATCATAAAATGTGGCCCACATCCACATCTCAAAAATCATGAAGGGAAGCTCAAAATATGTCTATTAAATTTCTGCCATAATTGACCCCTTTTCTGACTAAATTTTGGAAATTCATAACTAATTCTAGAAAAATTAAAATCATACATTCTTGGTCATTTTGGAAAGCTACAGATGTCTACTTCACATAAAAATATTTTTAGACCATAACATCCATCACAGAGGATGTTTGACATCCAAAAAGTTCTAGAGGTCAAACTGCCTCCTGATGCTGTCATAGATTCTTGCAACAAACTTTGAAAATGTCCAATTAATTCCACAAAAATCCAATCCATGAAAATGATAACATCCATCACAGAGGATGTTTGACATCCAAAAAGTTCTAGAGGTCAAACTGCCTCCTGATGCTGTCACAGATTCTTGCAACAAACTTTGAAAATGTCCAATTAATTCTACAAAAATCCAATCCATGAAAATGATACCAATCTGGAAAGATGTGGATGATAGCTAGAGGGGAAAAAATATTTCTAGACTAGCTCAGGCAGCCCAAACCTCGGAATTCAATAGAACAGTAACTCAGGTCGGGTAAAACTCCTGATATTGGATAGAATCTTCAAAAATTCATATCTCCATCTCTAGACCTCCAAATGAGGTTCTTCTAGTTAGCACAAGTCATTGTGAATTTCTAGTTTCTCTGTATAAAATTTCAAGGCAATTGGACATCATTTGAGCCCTGTGTGACAGATTTCATTTTCGGACCAAATGAATAGTGCAGCAGACCAAAATAAAAAAAAATTACCAATTTTGAAAATTCATCAAATATTCTGTAGATCTCCAAAAATTATGGTCTTTAGATTTCCAAAAAACTCTCAACAAGCTCTAAATGTATACTAAATCTAATATCAAGAAGATCTCATTTGACTAAAAAGTGACATAGGGTTCCATTATGATCATTTTTAGCTGCATATGGGATACCAAGGTGACCAAATGGTTTTCCTTTGGTCTTGGCACCTTTTGGGCAAGTCTAAAAGCACATTTAGGACTTGTGTGAGCTACCCAAATGGTCCCAAACCTTATGCATCTCATTTTGGCCTTTTCATCCATACATATGCACATTACATCAAACTTTCCAAAATGCATACCTTGGCATTACATACCCAAATTCTATTCTAGGGTTCATACATCATATCCATACATTTATACATCACATAATATCATAATTACACATGTCTAAGAAGTGATAGACCATATACATCATTGGATTACAATATTGGACACAAATATGGCCTTAGAGTGACAAAACTCCAATACTTTATTGTCAAACTCTTTCCTTCAAGGTGGTTGGCTTCCATTACCATGTCCACTTGGTTCACCTAGCATGTGAGATCATTGGAAAGGAGGGAATGAGATTCAAAGAATCCCAATAGCTCATCGCCCATTCAATCATACATAATATATATAAAGCAAGTCTTGAAAATGCATGCACAGATATCATGGAAGTCATGAACATTCAAGAAGCAAGCTTGGCATGTGAACAAGTCATACAAGACATTCAAGAGCTTACCAAGTGGATGGATTGGCCTCATACTTTTCCTCATAGATTTTGGACTTGCCTCACCCATTCTTTAAGAGATTCTTAGACTCAATCATACTCTTGGGAGCCCACTTTGCTTTTGGGAGACTTTTTGCTTTGTCTGAACTAATCTTAAGGGTTCTTAGCTCATCCTCACCATGATTAAGAGTTCTTGGCCTCTCCACACTCAAGCAAACTCAAACAAATATAATACATTCATTTGAAAACATGATATGTCATCATGAAATCATGGTATATAAAATCATGCTAGCATACTTTTCATGGCTTAGAAATACACATATACACATTCTAAGACAAGCCAAACACACATCCATGCATGAGAAAAGGTGAAGAGAGCTACTTTGCACACAATCATATACTTTTTCTCTTGAAATTCCCTCCCTTACTTTGGCCACATACCCACAAACTTGTGAAGATGGTTTCTCTTGGCTTAAATACAACATATGGAAGTCAATTAGGTTTATGAAACAAATTCTAAGGCTACACAACTTACTTAGACACTAGGTTGTTCTATAAACCCCATTATGGTCCATAAATGTACTTAATGAAGCAACACCCCTCAAATAAATTCTAGACTCTATTCTTTCCTTTCAAATATGGTTCTTGACTCCTTTTAGGCCTCTTGGAGTCATTACACAATCAAAATAATGAGCCTAACTATATGTTGCTTCTTTAAGTCATAATATGGAACCTAAAGCACCAACTCACTTTCTATGAGTTCTAAATTTTTTCCAAGGCCTCCCCTCATATTTATTCATCATATATGACACAAAAATAGGTTTAGAAAAATTTAAAACTCTCCTTAGCTACTCCATCCATGCTTGGCCGACACTATTGGGGGTTTTTGGCCTCCTTGGAATTCTCTTTGTTTTCTTGAAGGAGGAAGCATGTGGGAAGCCCTTAGAAGCTCATTTAAACTCTTAATTAGGCCTAGGAATCACCACACAAAATTAGAATTTGGAAGGAACACTTGAAACCCTAGAATTTGCATCTTGAAATCTAATGGTCATTTTGTTGTTTCCTTTGCATATTCTTGTTCTTCTCCCTTAAATACCTAAGATTCATGCTTGGTTTGCCTTAAAAATAAGATCCTCCTATGGCTCCTAGGGTTAAGTGAAATGGAGAAGAAGGGTGGGTGAAGATATCAACCATAGGAAGAGAAATTACTTAGTTTCCTTGCTTTTTCTTGCTTAAATCTTGCTTTCTCCAAGCTCTTCTCTCCAAATCCGAAAATTGCCTTGAGTTTCTCCCTTGAATCAGATTTATAAACTCAATTTTAATCAAAGGAAACAAAGGAGAAGGGAGGAGAGGAGGTGTGGATGAAGAAAATCATGAAAAACTACCATGGAAACATACCTTTAAGCCTGATTTTCTCCTCCTTCTCTTCTTCCCTTAGTGTGCCACTCTCCTAGGGTTTTTCTTCTGATTTGGGGCAGAATAATCTGAAGCTAAATGGGGGAGAGTGTGAGGCGCCACCTATTTATAAGGGAGGAAAAAATACTTTTTGAAAAATTCTCATTTTGCCTTTCGTTCTTTGCATGTTCATATCTCCTTCGTTTTAGCTCCTTTTTTAGAACTGTCTTTTTCATTATAAAATTTAAGTTACCAATTTAGTAAAATACCTTTGGAATCACTCAAATTGGAGCTAAAACCTTTCCGAATGAATCCGTCAAAATTTGGGCATACCAACGTTGGAAAATATCCACCGGAAGGGATTTAACTGTCCCAGGGCTTCCCATGGTTTTCAGGGCCTCTAAGAACCCTGGAGTACTCAAAAATTTCATTTAAAAAACCCTCCTATGTAAATTCCAAAATTTTCTCAAAAATATGAAAATGCCATTACATTTCATAAGTTTTTCGTAAGAAATTGTTTCTTCATTCTAGCTCTATTTTTCTTTCCATCTGAGCCTATGATTCTCATTTTTAGGAGTCTAGAATGCTTTTCAATTTTTTTGGGACTTTAACTATCTTATTTCGGGGGACTTTCTTTTGTATTTGGTGAATTTCGTTCGTTTACAGAGAAACCATACATTATGTTTCTCACATTTTCTCTTATTTTCAAAGAATCAAATATTACAAAGATGACAACCCAAGATGGTTTTTTCATATCAGTTAGTCTCAGAGACTAGTATAGTCACAGACAATTTTGTCTCAGAGACTATAGACCTCATGAGTCTAGTAGACTATTGCCACAGAGATACAAAGGCTTTACTCAGATAGTTAGACCACTGATTAGATTTTTTTAGAGATGAACATAGTGTATGGGATGAGGAAAGCAAGAAAGTAGCTTTCTAGAGTGAGAGCTAGATGAACCACTAACCAGCAGATATTAGCCCTAACCAAGGGATAGAGAGATCCTTATATGCTAGACTATATATTCAGAAAGGGGTCAAGTGTAGTTCTAAATGAGGTAAGTGGTACAGTATGTCTCCAATGATCAAAACTGTGAGTATAGCTAGCATCCTACCAGAATTCAACAGTAGTCAGTGGTAGTTACTCTTCGATATTAGTGTGAGGAATATAAGTTAAACCTACCAGTATTAAGGTAAGGGACTACAAAATACCCACTCTTAAGTGAGCAAAAAGAGTAAGGAAAAGTCTCAGCCTAAAGAAACAAATGCATTAGTAAACAGAGAAACTGGGATCATTAAAAATGAAAACTCCTTAAAAGAGCTATAATCCCAGTAAACAATTAAGATATGAGGCCTATAATAGAAAGAAATGTGAATTATGATTATGGGATGAGCTAATAAGAAAGAACATAGAGATAAACAGTGGATAAAAAACTCTAATGGCTCTGATAAATAGAAAGAAATAACGAGACCTTACAGAAAGCCATTAGGAGACGATATAGGAGCTTTAACACAAGTGAATTATCTCCTGAGGTATATAAATGAGTCCACTAAGAAGAACGTTAACCCCTACAAATGAGTTAAGACTAATCAGATATGAGTAGTAAGCTCTCCCAGAATAGGTCTCCCAAGTCAGAAACTTCTTTCCCTTATGAGAAGAATTAGCATGTACTATATAACAATAGAGTCCTCATTAAGGGCTAGTAATAAAAATTCCCTGGCTGAGAGAAATTCAAAAGAGTGAAATCACTGAGAAAGCATATAGAGCTAGGAAGAAGGGAAAGAAAGGAGTAGTTAGCTAGAATATAAAAAAGTAAGAGGAAAGAGTACCCCAAATTTTGAGGACAAAATTTATTTAAAAGGGGAGAAATGTAATATCTGGTTCTTTGAAAATGAAAGAAAACACGAGAAATTTAACGTACAGTTTCTCTATAAACACACAAAATTCATCGAATACAAAAGAAAGTCCTCTAGATAGAGTGATTTAAGGTTCCAAATTTTTTTTCTAAACTCCTAAAAATGAGAATCACAGGTTCAAACGGAAAGAAAAATGGAGCTAGAATGAAAAAAATAAATTTGAATGAAAAGTTGATGAAATGTACAAAACGTAATGACATTTTCATAATTTTAGGCAAATTTTGAAATTCTCACAAGAGGGCTTTTTAAATGAAAGATTTAAGTGCTTCGTGATTCTTAGAGGCCCTAAAAACCATGGGAAGCCCTAGGATAGTTAAAACTCCTCAAGTGGATGTTTTCCAATGTCGATTGACCTGAACCTTGACAAATTTGTTTATGGAGGTTTTAGCTCTGATTTAAGTGATTCCAAAGGTATTTTATCAAATTGGGAACCTAAATTCCATAATAGAAAAGGTAGTTTTCAAAAAAGAGCTAAAAAGAACTAGGAATGAAAATGCCAAAATGTAGGGGAAAAATTAAAATTTTTGAAAAGTGTTTCTTAAAGCCACCTATATATATGAGGCGCCCTATCTCTTCCTTTATTTAGCCACATTTGTTTCTACTCTAAATCAAAGAAAGAGCCTTGAGGGCGAGGCACACAAGAAGGAGGAGAAAAACAAGGAAGAGGTATGAATTTTCTTGACTTTTTCATGCTTTTTCTTTAGCAAACTTCTTCTCCCCCATTTTCCCTTCTTTCCTATGGTTTTATTGAAGTTATTGGATTTGTTTTCAGGGCAGAACAAAGGAAAAAATTCAGATTTGAAGAGACAAGGCCAAAGAAAGTAAGAAACAAGCAAGAAAAGCTAAGAAAATAAGGTAAATCTTCATTTCATGGTAGCTACCTCTTGCTCCCTTCTTCTCCTTGGTTTGTCCCACACATGAAGCTTTAAGAAGGCTTGGATTTTAGGCAAAACCAAGGGTGAATCCTAGGAATTTAAGGGAGGAGAATAAGAATATGCAAAGAGGATTAACAAATAACCATGAAAAATCAAGATAGCAAAGTTAAGGTTTCAAGTGTCTCTTAGAAAATTTGATTTGATACAATGATTCCTAGGCCTAAATAAATATTTAAATGAGCTCCTAAGATCCCTAAAAGGCTCCCTATATGCATCTTCCACTAAGAAAACAAAGTAAGCTCCGTGGGTGCCAAGAACAAGTATAGCTTTGGCCTAGAGTAGTTGAGGCACCTAGGGATAGTTTTAAATTTTTCCAAACCCATTTTTGAGTCACATATGATGAGTGAAGATGAGGGGAAATCTTAGAAAAAATTTAGGAGGTCTAGAGAATGAATTGATGATTTAGGTTCTATATCATAGCTTAAAGAAGTAACACCTAATTAGGCTCTTTGTTTTAATTGTGAGATGACTCTAAGAGACTTAAAAAGAGTTAAGAATCATAAATGAAAGGAAAGAATGGAGCCTAGAACTCAAATGATAGATGTTGCCTTATTAGGTGTATTTTGGAATTATAAAGGGACTATTAGACTAAGTTAGTGTTTAAAGAAGATGTGTAACTTTAGAAATGATTCCAAGAACCTAATTGGCTTGTACATATTGTGTTTAGGCCAAGAGAAACAAATTTGACACCCTTGTATGTGTGAGGCCAAGGAAGGGAGCATAATTCTAAGAAAAAAAGTGTGCTTGTGCGGCAAAGGTAGCTCTCGCCACTTTCTCTCATGCATGAATGCATGCTTACCTTGTTTTTGAATATGTTGTATATGTGTTTTAAGTCATGAAAAGTGTTCTAGCATATGCCTATATTCCATGGTACCGTGATGTTGTAATATGTTCTCAAATGATGCCTGGTATGTGTGCTTGGGCTTGCTTAAGTGTGGTGAAGGCAAGAACCCTTAGCTATGGTGAGGATGAGCCAAGAATCCTTAAAAATGTTTGAGACAATGTAAAAAGTCTCCCAAGAGTGAGGTTGAGTCAAAACCTCCTAGAAAAAATGGATGAGGCAAGTTTAAAATCTATAAGAGAATAAGTAAGGCTAATCCACTTACTTGGCAAGCCTATGTATGCTATATATGACTTGTTCAAATGCCATGGATGTTTTTTGAATGCTCACACATTTAAATATGCCCATGCATGCATTTTTAAAACTTGTGTGACATTATTTATGTGTAACTGAAAGGGGGATGAGCTATTGGAATTCTTTGAATCTCATTCCCTCCTCTCCAATGTCTTAATATGCTAGGTGCAGCAAATGAACAAGGTAATAGAAGCCGTCAAGTTAGGAGATAAGAGATTGATATCAAAGTGTCTAGAATTGCCTAGAATTACTCCTTTTGTAGCCATACACATGGCATGTGATGTAATACTATGATGGAAATATTTTATAATCATTTGAACATGTGTAAATATCCATATATTTGATGTATGTATGAGGTTTGATGCTAAATGAATGATAATGTAGTTTTTGGATATTAAATGGCAAGGGGAAGTGTGTGCATGCTTGTGCATGACTTAGGGTGAGAGAGTGAGTTTTTTATTTCTAGTTTATGTAGCTTTGAAACAAGTTTAGAAGGTCATTTTGGTAGAATTCAGAATGGACCATTTGGACCCCTTATATGACACAAATTGAGCCATTTTGGAACCCAACATCAAGATTTGACCAAATGAATGAATTTGCTCATGAAATTTGGCACACATATAGATCTTATATAAAAATTTTAGAAAGCCAAAGGCTAAATTATTTGAAACTCTGTGGAATTAATTATGAATTTCTGAAGTTGGCATTTTTCTACTAAACTAATGCAGACACTGTTCATATGGTTAGAAACTTGGGCTATATCATTCATAGGCCAAATGGTGTCCAATGCTCATGAAATTTTACAATAATAAACTAGACGTGATAATCTTCTCATGGCCATTGAGATCACCCTAATTGGACATCTGAGTAGGGAGATATGAATTTTTGAAGTTGGAGGATAGTACCAGTAATGATAGTTGACCTTTGGTATTATTCCATCAATTTCTGATAGCTGGCATCCCTTGTTGTGGCTTGGATTTATTTTTAACATAAAGTAGACATTTATAGCTTTCCAAAATAGTAAATTATGCATGATTTCTATTTTTTAGAATTAGTTATGATTTTTCAAAGTTTATGACAATAAGTTGGAAATTCTGCCAAGGCTGCACCTAGTGTTTCTATGTATTCCAGCCATTTGCACGAGTTCTAGGCCACTTCTTGATATGATTGTGAGTTGTATTTGTGCATTTAAATATGAGAATGAGGTGGATATGTTCATATGGCCCACATAATACCGAATGAAAAATTTATCCGTGATGTAACGTAATTTTATTCATTATTTTTTTCTGCCATCTTCTTGCTTCCTTGTAAGATGCATGGCATAAGGCATGGAAATAGCATGAGACAAGCTAGAAATTTATGGTGTTACATAAAGCATAATTAAATTAATCATAAGGGTCAAATTAAATACTGATCTCCCTTTCCACTTAATTAGCTTTATTAATTATCTACATTAATTCCCTAATCATCATAATTAGTCTTAATTAATTTTAGGGTGTTACACTTTCTTCCACTCTTTCTCTTCTTTTTCTCTAGGGTTTTGGTTTCTTAAAAGATGGAGGTTTGGGTTTGAAATTGTAATATCTAGCATTTCGTAAAAACACCGAAATGAGTTAGTTTAAAAAGCAAATCCCCTAGATTGAATGATTTAAGATCAAATAAAATTAGGATAAAATTTTAAATAATAGAAAATGAGGATTTGAGTCTTAAGTTACCCAGAAATTAGAACCAGAGTGGTTCAAAAAATTTGCCAAAAGTACAGTGGCATTTTTGTAAATATAAGTACTTTTTTGGAAAACCCACAGGAGGATTTTGTTAAACAAAAAATTTAAGCTTTTTAGGGTTCTTAGAGGCTCTAAAAATCATAGGAACCTCCAGGACAGTTAAAACCCTTCCGGTGTATGATTTTTTAAATCCAAATTGAGTGATTCTAAAACTATTTTATAAATTTGAGGACCAAAATTTTATGATAGAAAATTGATTTTAAAAAAAGAGCTAAAATGAATCTAGAACAAAAGTGCCATGAATGCGGGACATAAAGGTTAATTAATCAAGAATTTTTATCTCCTTTTTTTATAAGAGGTGTCCTACTCTCTCCTTCTTCTAATCAACTTATTTTTTGCTCAAGGCCAGGGGAGAGCTTAGTTGAGAAGGGTGCACTATAGGAGGAGAAAAGAGAGGGAAGAAATCAAGGAAAAAGGTGAGAAAAACTAAGGGTTTTCTTGGAATTTATTTTACATATCTTGTTCTCCTCTTTTTGCTCTTTTTTTTCCATGGTTTTGATGGATGAATTGGGTCTGTTTTGGCCTTAGTTTAGAGGAGAAGTTTAGAGTTTCAAGAAGGAAGCTAAAGCAAAGAAAGAGACTCTTGAAGAAGCTAAGGAACCAAGGTACATCTTCTTGTTTTGGTGCTTCTTCCTCCCTTATCCATGTGTGTGATGTAACACTATATATTTCTAGCTCATATCACCACATTTACATGTCTCACATTCATAACTTCTATGAAGGAGCAAGAAAAATGAGTTAAAATAATACAATTTCTTGCGTTGCGTCATGTATAAAAATTTCATTCGATGTCAAGTGGACCGTGTGAGCTCATATTATACATTCTCATATTTAATTACATGGATACAACTTATTTGCATTATAAAATGTGGCCCACATCTCAAGAATCATGAAGGGAAGCTCAACATATACATATTAAAATTCGGCTAGAATTGACCCCTTTTCTGACCAAATTTTGAAAAATCATAATTAAATCTAGAAAAATTGGAATCATGCATTCTTAGTTATTTTGGAAAGCTACAGATATCTACTTCACACTAAAAATATGCCCAGACCATAGCATCTATCACATAGGGCGTTTGACATCTGAAAATGTCCAGAGGTCAAATTGCTTCCTGATGTTGTCACATATTTCTATAGCAAATTTTGAAGATGTCCAATTAATTAAAAAAAATATAATCCATGAAAATGATACCCATTTAAAAATATGTGGATGTTAGCTAGAGGGAAAAAATATTTCCAGACTAGCTCAGGCAACCTAGACCTCAGAATTCAATAGAACAATAACTCAGATTGGGTAAAACTCCTAATACTGGACAGGATGTTTAAAAATTTATATCTACCTCTCTAGACATCCAAATGAGGTTCTTCTAGTTGAAAAAAGTCACTATGAATGTCTAGTTTTTTTGTATAAAATTTTATGGCAATTGGACATCATTTGGACCTTGTGTGACGGATTTTATTTTCAAACCAAATGAATAATGTAATAGACCAAAATCAAAAAAATTGCCAACTTTGAAAATTCATAAAATATTCTATAGACCTCCAAAAATTATTTTCTTTAGCTTCCCAAAAATCTCTCAACAATCTCTAAGTTCATGCCAAATCTTAGATCAAGAAGAGCTCATTTGGCAAAAAAGTGATTTAGGGTTCTATTATAGTCATTTTTTACTTCATATGAGGTACCGAAGTAACCAAATGGCTTTCCCTAGGGTTTTGGCACCTTTTGGGCAAGTCTAAAAGCATGATTAATACTTGTGTAAGCTGTCCAAATGGTCCCAAACCTCATGCATCTCATTTCAGCCATTCCATCCACACATGCATATTTCCATAAAGTCATTAATGAGACTATAATGCCATAACATACTCAAATTACATTCCATCATTCACATAACACATTCTTTTATTCCTATATCATATAATATCATAATTACATATATCCCAAGGGTCATAGACCATATATATCATTGGATTACATCATTTAACACAATTATGGCCTTAAGAACTAAAAACTTGGCATTTTGTTGTCAAACTCTTTCCTTCAAGGTGGTTGGCTTTTATTATCTTGTCCGCTTGGTCTACCTAGCATATTATATCATTAGATAGGAGGGAATGAGATTCAAAGAATCCCAATAGCTCATCTCCCATTCAATCATACATAATGGATGCAAACAAGTCTCATAAATGCATGTATGGTCATATTGACATGTGCAAACATTCAAGAAGTATTTTCATCACTTGAGAATATCATACATAGTATACAAAGGCCTGCTAAGCAAGTGGATTGGCCTCACCCAATTTTCTTGTGGATATTAGACTTGCCTCACCTATTCTTTAATGCATTCTTAGACTCAACCATGCTTTTGGAAAACTCTTTGCTTTGTCTCAACTAATCTCAAGGGTTCTTGGCTCATCCTTACCACGGCTAAGGGTTCTTGGCCTCACCACGCTCAAGCAAACCTAAGCATGTAACATCCCAAAAATAATTAAGGTGTTAATCATGGTTTTTAATTAATTAAGAATAATTAATATGAAATAATCGAGTAAGTTAAGTAAATGGAAATTTTGGAAAGATAAATTATTAATATGGGTTTGAGATTTAATTGGGAGAGAAATTTCATTTAGGCCCAAATTAATGTAGGAGAGCATGATAAAAGGCTAATGGAGGCCCAATAGGCTAGGTGCAGGCCCAATCTAATTCCATGTGATAGAGGCCCAAGATCCACCTTGTATAGGCTCTTATAATTGGCCTAATAACCCTTGTGTAGACCTAAAACCTTTGAGCTTTTAAAACTTGTTCTGGCCCAATAGAATTTCAGTAGCCCAATGCATAAGAGCTGGCCTAACAAAGCTAAAATTTGAAGCCCAAATAGAGTTGGACCTTGGAGTAACCTATGACCCACATTTAACCCAACTTAAACCCTAAAAACTAACCTAGCCACCCCCATTCTGCAGAACACACAAAACACAAAAAGAAATTCGGAGCTTAGAAGGGAGGCTAAGGTTTAGGGCAAGAATTCCACTATTTCTCACCTCTAAGCTCAAAATCAGCTAAGGTACTTGTTATATATCTTAATCCTCTTCTCTTCCTCTTCAATTTGGCCCGATTAGTTTTTCATTGGGAGCATTTTCATCATACCTAAATTCTGAAATATGGTTGTTTGGTATTTTCTTAAAGGAAATTCGTAGGTTGAGGTTAGGGCTGACATTAGGTAAGTGTAAACTATCCATTCTAATGTATTTTTTGCTGGTTTAAGATCCCCATAGTTGATGTATAGTATGGGTGTTAATTATGTACGAATTTACTTAGGAATTTGGGTGATAAATTGAAGTTTCTGGCAGAGGACATACTCAATCCGAATTTGAGGATTTATGGTGGTTGGGTAAGTATTCTTTAGGTAGTTATTAGCATTTAAATTCTTTGGGTACTTGTTGCTATTGTAAATGATGAATTAAAGTAGTAATTCTCTGATGCTATGGTTATAAGGAGCTTTTTATACCATTGGTGGCTGTTGCAAATTGTCTACAAGTGAGGTAATGGGTTCATATTAATTCCATGCATATATCTATTTTAATTTCATATTTGCTGTACATGAATGATTTGAAATATTGAATGAATTGGTTAGCTATCTATTGTATGGTATTGGACCTTGTGAGTCCATAGTGGAGTTGTGATGCGGCTGGCACCCATGCATATGCTTCGATCGGGCACCAGGTTATGATCAAACCCCAAATGCACTAAGCCCTGGTTGTGCTCAATGGGGAGTAGGTGCCGTGGACGGGCCTCTCCTAGTGTTAATAGCCTTTAACATGTGGAAATATGATTGCTAGTATGGGATGGTAATTATGATAGCCTAATTGTTTCATTTACTGATATGACCGGTATATTTTCTTATGTTTAAATGAAATCATGCATATATGTTGATTAAACTGGAATATATGATAGAATTTGCTTTAGTTACTAAGATTCGCATCTCACCCCATTTTATGAGATTAATATTTCAGGTGAAAGTTCTTCGGGTAAGGATAAGGGGAAGCAAATGGATGAAAATCCATGAGCTCTGACCATGTAGAGAGAAGGCCACACTTAGGCTGACTTATTTAGTATAGATGCTAAATTTTGTAATCTTTTTTGTATAGCATCATCATGTATTCATATTTCCAAGTGTAGGCATTTATATTTTTCTTAGTTGAAATGTAACCATTAAGGAGTTAAGTCACATTATAGTTAGATATTGATGTATGAACTTATAGTATCTATATATAGCTTTATTAAATTTGTGATATGGTTTACCATTTGGGAATTGTAATCATGTGATGCATTAGATGTTGATATAAACTATTAATGTTGTGAAATCTCTAACGGAATGTATATCGAATGTTAATTGATAATAGCTCATAAGTTCTGGTTGTTATTACTTTATGGATTTGATGATATGGGAGGTAGGAGGAATGGAAATTAACATTCAAGTTTTGAATTGGTAATGGTAGAATAGTTGGATGAATAGGGTAGATAAATACCATTAGAGTCATATAAAATGAGAGAAAGTGGTCCTAGAGTGTTCCTAAGATGGGAATTGGAGTGTAGAGGATGAAATTTGGGACAGGTAGTTACAAGAGGGAGTTACACCGCAGTTAAGAAGGCTTCGCCGTGGCCAAATGAGTGACAAAAGTGAGGGGCTCTGCGGCGCAAGCGAATAAAAATTTTCCTGGAGAGTAACAGTGGCGAGGAACGCCGCGGCTTGAGGAATTTTGCTATGGCGCAGAGTGAAAAAATCGCCCAGGAGGGTAATAGAATGAAACTTTGCCGTAGCGCAACATGTACCGCCTATGGCGCTAGTCGAGGGAACAAAGTAAGGAGTGTATAGTGGCAAATCTCACTGCTGCGCAAGGGTGTTCCGCCGAGGCGAGGATTGTGGGATTTGGAATAGTAGCTCCAGGAGGCATTTCCACCGCGGCAAAATTCGTGAAAATTGCCCAACGATTCCAGTACCTAACTTAGCCGCGGCGCGAATGTTGAGGCCACGGTGTAAGACCCCAAACTCCTACCTTTAGCTTATAAGCCCCAGTTTCTTCAATGGTAATGCTAGGAAATGATATAGGAATACTTGTGGGAGGTTTTTATGTGTTAAAACTAATGAATGGATGAATTATAAATCCCTCATGGTAGTATGACTTCTCTTATGCATTTTTGTTTTGTTTATGGTTGTTTAGTGATGAACCTAACATCAAGGTTCAAATTTTCCTATATTTTCATAACATAATAAACTGTAGCAACTCCAAACCTTGATCATTAATTATTAATTGCATATTTAACTATAATTACCATGTTTAGAAGGTAGGGTTGTCACAAAGCACACTTCAAAAACATCATATAAACATAATATGTCATTATAAAACCATGGCATAGGAAATCATGCTATTATACTTTTCATGGCTTAAAAATACACATATACACATTCTAAGATAAGTTAAACACACATCCATGCATGAGAGAAGGTGGAGAGAGCTACCTTACACACAATCACATACTTTTTCTCTTGAAATTTCCTCCCTTGCTTCAGCCAGACACCCACAAACTTGTAGAAATGGTTTCTCTTGGCCTAGATACAATTTATGGAAGCCAATTAGGTTCATGAAACAAATTCTAAAGCCACACAACTTGCTTAGTGTAACATCCAGTCCCTCTGTAAACGTGAGAAACGCAATGTTCGGTTTCTCCGTAAACGTCAGAAATGGGCCAAATATAAAAGGAAGTCCCTGAAATAGAAGGAATTGAGGCCAACTAAAATTATAATAAAATTTTAAATATTAGAAAATGAGGATTTGAGGTTTGAGATGCCCAAAAGCCAGAGCCAAAAGAGCTCAGAAAATTTGCGGAAGAAAGTAGGGATATTTTTGTAATTTTTGGAAAATTTTGAAAACTCATAGGAGAGCTTTTTAAAGGGAAAATTTGAGTTTTTTGAGGTTTTCAGAGGCCCTGAATACCATGGGAACCCCTAGAACAGTTGAAACCCCTCCAATGAGCAATTTCGGCAAAGGTTGACCAAAACTTTGACCGAACAGTTCGGAATAGTTTCAGATCCTTTTTAAATGATTCCAAAGGCAATTCTTATGATTAAGAGCCTAAGGAATATGATGGAAAAGACGGATTTTAAAAAGGAGTTGATATGAGCCTAAAATGAAAAAGCCAAGAAAAGGGACTAAAATGTAAAAGTAAAAAGTTGCATAAAGTGACTTTTGGCTTCTTCTTATCCACGTTCCAGCAGCTTCTCTAAGTAAAATGCTCTGTTTCTACCCAGAAAATAGAGAGAGAGAGTGGCGCACAAGAGCAAGCTCAAGGGAAGAAGAAAAGCCAAGAGAAAGGTATGAATTCATGGAAACTTTTGCTCTTCCCTTTAGAAAACTTCTTCCCCTCCTGTCCTCCTCTCTTCTTATGGATTTATTGAGGTGTTTGGTTCTATTTTGAGCCCAGAACAGAGGGGTAAATTTTGAAATTCAAGAAGAGAGTTGAAGCAAGGAAGAGAGCTCTTAAGAAAAGCTAGGAAATCAAGGTAACTTGTTGTCTTCCATGCTTCTTCTTCCCTTCTCCTCCTTGTGATAATTTCGTCCCATATAGAGCCCAATCAAAGGGAGATGAATTATGGTCCTAGCAAGGGAGATTCATAGATTTTGGAGTGTGAGAAGTAAGTAGGTGCAAAGAAATCAAAGAAAGAAGCATGAAAACACAAGATAGAAAAGTGAGGGATTCATGGAGACATTGTGAAATCTGTTTTGATCCATGAATTCCCTAGCTTAGATGAGTGTTTGCTTGAGTTCCTAGAGGTCCCCCATGTGGCCTCTTCCTCCATGAAAATGAACAAAACCCCATGGAAAGTCATGAACCTAAAAGTTAGAAAAGTGTAGAGCATTTAAGGGGATTGTAAAATTGATTTAATCTATGAGTTCTCTTGGCTATTTAAGTGTTTCCTTGACCTCCTACAACTCTTAACAACCTCCCTAAATGGTTCTCCCATCAAGGAAAAATCAAGAAGCCATGAAATCCCATTTATGCTCTAAGTTTCGACCAAGTAGGGATGGCATAGTTAGGGAAAGTTTTAAATTGTTTCAAGCCCATTTTTGAGTCATATATGATGAATGAATGTGAGGGGAAACCTTGGAAAAAATTTAGGAAACTTAGAGAATGAGTTAGTGCTTTAGGTTCCATATTGTGACCTAAGGAAGTAACATGATGTTAGGCCCTTTGTTTTAATGATATGATAACTCCAAGAGGTTTAAAAGGAGTCAAGAATCATATTTGAGAATAAAGAATGAGGCCTAGAAATCATTTGAGGGGTGTTGCTTTATTAGGTGCCAATATGGACCATAATGGAGGTTATAGAGTAATCTAGGATTTAAGCAAGTTGCATGGCCCTAGACATTGTTTCATGAACTTAATTGGATCCCATAATTTGTGTCTAGGCCAAGGACACTATTTCCACTAACTTGTGGGTGTGTGGCTAAAAGAGGGAGGCTTGAAAGCTAAGGAAAAAGTGTGTGAAATTATGCAAGGTAGCTCTCTCCACCTTCTCTCATGCATGGATGTGTATTTAGCTTGTTTTAGAATGTGTGTATGTGTATTTTCAAGCTAAGAAAAGTATTCTAGCATGCCTTTATATGCCATGATGCTTGATGCTATGTTATGTTTTCAAATGATTATATGATGTTTGTGTGAGTTTACTTGAGTGTGGAAAGGCCAAGAACTCTTCTCTTTGGTGAGGATGAGCCGAGAACCCTTGAGCTTGGTTGAGACAAAGTAGAGTCTCCCAAAAGCAAAGTGGGCTCCCAAGAGTATGGTTGAGTCCAAAGTGCTTAAAGAATGGGTGAGGCAAGTCTAAAATCCATGAGGAGAAGTGTGAGGCCAATCCAAACACTTAGTGAGCTCTTGAATGTCTTGCATGATTGATTCACATGCCAAAGTTGCTTTAAAATGCCTATGATTTCTACTTTCTCCATGCATGCATATATGAAACTTGCTTGCACATATTATGTGTGATGGAATGGGAGATGAGCTATTGGGATTCTTTGAGTCTCATTCCCCCCCTCTCCAATGATCTAACATGCTAGGTGAGCCAAGTGGATATGCTAATGGGAGCCAACAACATTGAAGAAGAGAGATTGACATTCATATGTCTAGCTTTTACCCTTTTTGAGCCATAATGATATATATGATTATTGTAAATGGCACATGACTCTTGAGACACATGTAAATATGATATTATGTGATGTATACATGTATGGATATGATGTATGAACTTTATAATGAATTTGGGTATGCAATACCAAGTTATGCAAATTGGAAGTTTGATGCAAATGTGTATAAATGTGGGTTGAATGACCAAAATGAGATGCATGAGGTTTGGGGACCATTTGGGCAGCTCACACAAGTCTAAAATATGCTTTTAAACTTGCCCGAAAGGTGCCAAGACCAAGGGGAATCCATTTGGCAATTTTGGCACCCAATATGGAGCCAAAATTGACTATAATGGAACCCTATGCCATTTTTTGGCCAAATGAGTTAGTCTTTCCCTGAAACTTGGCATTCAATTAGGTCTCATTAAGAGATTTTTGGGAAGCTAAAGATCATAATTTTTTGAGACCTATAGAATATTTGATGAATTTTCAAAGTTGGGATTTTTCATGGATTCTGGTATGGGTACTGTTCATACTGGCAGTTTTGAATTCTGTGTCACCCGATGGCCAAATGGTGTCCAATACTTATGAAATTTTACATGCATAAACTATAGGTCATAATATTTTTGTGGCCATCGAGATCACCTCATTTAGAGGTCTGAACAGTGAGTTATGCATGTTTGAAGTTAACTATCAGCATCAGTAGCGCCCCATGAGTCCGGTTACTGTTCTATAGGGTCCAGCTGACTAAACATATTTTTTTCATTCTGGAATTATTTTTAGCATAAATATAAGATTTGTAGCTTTCCAGAATGACCGAATTTGTGTGATTTAGATTTTTATATAATTAGTTATGAATTTTAGAAGTTTGTATCAGTAATCTGAAATAGCAGCCCAGGCAGCAGTGACCTCTGGACCTTTTTGGATGTCAAACGTCCTCTGTGACAAATTTTATGCTCTGTATGTATTTTATGTAAAGTAGAAATCCATAGCTTCCCAAAATGACCAAGATTGCATGATTTCAATTTTTCTAGATTTATTTATGATTTTTCGGAAGCTTGCCCAAAATTGAGGCCAGTGCTGTCCGAGAATGAATACCCATTTCCCATAGCTCCTTTCGATTTCCAAGAGTTGTAGGTGGGTTTTTGTGATACAAATGAGTTGTAATAATGAAATTAAATATGAGGGGGCATAGTATGAGTTTACCCGGTCCACGTGACACCGAATGGGTTTTTGGATATGATGACTTGCAAATAAAAATCTAAATTTTCATGCTTCCTCTATTAGAATTATGTGTATGTTTCATGATAATTATACTATTCAAATGCATGAGATGAGCTAGACTTATGGTGTTACATTTATTAACTTACACACTTACAGAGCCTCCAACGGTATTGTTCCTTAGTGGCAGTGCAAGCACACGCTTCCAAGGTTTTTGTCCTCTCCCGAGTTTCGAGGGCTTGGTTACCCATCCTTCGCTCAAGGGAAAAGCGCACCGTTGGTGGGAAGAGCTTCACCCCAACTTATAAGGCCTTAGCCCAGGACCTTCCTATCCGATGTGGGACTTTACAATCCACCCCCCTTGGGGCCAACCCGTCCTCGGGTTGCACATGCGGCTAGGCCGACTCTGATACCAACACACTTACAGAGCCTTCAACGATATTGTTCCTTGGTCGCAGTGCAAGCACGCGCTCCCAAAGTTTTTGTCCTCTCCCAAGTTTCGAGGGCTTGGTTACCCATCCTTCGCTCAAGGGAAAGTGCGCCGTTGGTGGGGAGAGCTTTGCCCCCACTTATAAGGCCTTAGCCCAGGACCTTCCTATCCGATGTGGGACTTTACACTTAGACCTTAGGTTATTCTATAAACTCCATTATGGTCCATAAATGCACCTAATGAAGCAACACTCCTCAAATGAATTCTAGGCTCTATTCTTTCCTTTCAAATATAATTCTTAACTCCTTTTAAGCCTCTTGGAGTCATCACAAAATTAAAACAAAGGGCCTATCATTATGTTGCTTCTTTAGGTCATAATATGGAACCTAAAGCACCAAATCACTTTCTATAAGTTCTAAATTTTTTCCAAGGCCTCCCCTCATTTTCATTCATCATACATGACTCAAGAATGGTCTTAGAAAAATTTAAAACTCTCCCTAGTTACCTCAATCTTGCTTGCCCGAGACTATGCCCCTTTTTGCCCTCCTTGGAATTCTCTTTGTTTTCTTGAAGGAGGATGCATGTGGGGAGAATCTTAGAGATATTAAGAACTCATTTAAACTCTTAATTAAACCTAGGAATCATCACACAAGGTCAGAATTTGGAAGGAAACCCTAGAATTTGCATATTGAAATCTAATGGTTATTTTGTTGTGTCCTTTGCATATTCTTGTTCTTCTCCCTCAAAGACCTAAGATTCATGCTTGGTTTGGCTTAAAAATAAGATCCTCCTATGGCTCCTAAGGTTAGGCAAAATGGAGAAGAAGGGTGGGTGAAGATATCAACCATAGGAAGAGAAATTACCTAGTTTTCTTGTTTGTTCTTGTTTGAATCTTGCTTTCTCCAAGCTCCTCTCTTCAAATCCGAAAATTTCCTTGAATTTCTCCCTTGAATCAGATTTATAAACTCCATTTTAATCAAAGGAAATAAAGGAGAAGGGAGGAGAGGAGGTGTGGATGAAGAAAAGCATGAAAAACTATCATGGAAACATACCTTTAAGCTTGATTTTCTCCTCCTTCTCTTCTTCCTTTGGTGTGCCACTCTCCTAGTGTTTTTCTTCTGATTTGGGGCAGAATAATCTGAAGCTAAATGGGGGAGAGTGTGAGGTGCCACCTATTTATAAGGGAGGAAGAAGCACTTTTTCAAAAATTCTCATTTTACTCTTCATTCTTTGCATTTTTGTTTCTCCTTTGTTTTAACTCCTTTTTGAGAACTGTCTTTTCCATCATAAAATTTAGGTTCCCAATTTAGTAAAATGCTTTTGGAATAACTCAAATCGAAGCTAAAACCTTCCCGAACAAATCAATCAAAGTTCAGGTCAATCGACGTTAGAAAACGTCCACTGGAGGGGTTTTAACTATCCCAAGGCTTTCCATGGTTTTCAGAGCCTCTGAGAACCATGAAGAACTCAAAAATTTCATTTAAAAAGCCCTCCTGTGTGAATTCCAAAAATTGCTCAAAATTACGAAAATGCCATTACGTTTCGTAAGCTTTTCGTGAGAATTTGTTTCTTCATTCTAGCTCTGTTTTTCTTTTCGTCTGAGCCTAGGATTCTCATTTTTAGGAGTCTAGAATACTTCCCAATTTTTTTGGGACCTTAACTACATCATTTTGGGGGACTTCCTTTTGTATTCAGTGAGTTTTGTTCGTTAACGGAGAAACTATACGTTATGTTTCTCACGTTTTCTTTCATTTTGAAAGAACCAAATGTTACATGTGATGGTTCATCCTTGGAGAGAGCTTAGGAGGGGGAGGAATTTTTGGCCTAAAGCAAGCAAGCATTCTAAGAATTAGGCTATAGGAACCTAGGAAATGCAAAGAGAATTAAAGAAAAACCAAGGAAACTTAAGATAGAAAATTTAGGAATTCGTAGAGGAAGTGTGAAATTTGTTTGATTCAAGAATTTCTTAGCCTATGTGAGTATTTGCTTAAGTTCCTAAGACCTCTAGGAAGCCTCTCAAGTGCCCCTTCCATTAAGAAAAAATTATAAACTTCATGGGTTCAAACTCCTCCTTATGTCTCGGCCAAGCATGGTCGGTAGGACTAGGGAGTGTTTTAATTTGTTTTAAGCTTGGTTTAGGACTTTATGTAATGGAAAAAGATGAGACGAAACCTTGGAAAAAATTTAGAAACCATAGATTGAGAGTCGAAGGTATAGGTTCCATAATATAGTTTTAAGAAGCAACTTGTATCTAGACTCTTGGAAATGAATTTGTGATGACTTCAAGGAGTCTAAATGGAACTAAGAGGCTTAGATATAAGAAGAAAATGAAGCTAAGAGCTTGAATTATGGTAGTTGCTTCATTAGGCTTTTTATGGAACCAATATGTAACTATTGAACCAAGTATGCTTCCTTGGTGTGTATTTAATATTATTGCTTGCTCCAAGAGTATAATTGAATTTTATTTGTCATGTCTAGGCCAAAGAAATCAAGCTCCATCTATTTGTAGGTGTGAGACTAAAAGGGGAAAAGAGTAATCAAGAAGGAAGCTTGTGTTTAATTGTTAAGGTAGCTCTTCACTTCTTCTTGTTTGCATTCTTGAATGTATGATAGTCATTGTATGTTTGTATGTGCATTTATATTATAAGACATGCCATTTGATGTTGCCTTGTTGTCTTGGTACTAATATGTTTCTTGAATATTATTTTGGGTTGTGAAATTTGCTCTTAAGGGTAAAGTTGTGCTAAAAGTCCCTTGAAATGGGTAAGGTAAAGCCAAAAGTCCTTAGGCATAGGTGAGACAAGGCCAAAAGTCTCATAGATGAGTGAGGCCAAATCAAAAGTCCCTAGACCAAGGGTAAGGCTAATCCAAAAGTTCCAAAAATGGGGTGAGGCTAGACTAAGAATCCCTAGAGCTTACTCTTAGCTGTGATATGTTTTCATGGCATGTAAAGTATGGTTTTAATGATTCTTAATGGGGTTGGATGTCTACTTATGTACTTTGACATGTTTATATGCCTTGATTTCTTGCTTAAATGGGTATTTGAGCTATTGAGATTCTTTGAATCTCACTCCTTCCCTCTTCCATTTAACCATTTCTAGGTGGAGCTCAAGGATACCAAAGTGCAAGCCAAGGAGCATGATTAGCTATATTTTGGTACTAGTGTGGTTTTTGATGTAATAGATTATCAACTTTTGTATGTACATATTATTTTTAAGATGTGAGCCCTTGGGCAGATGTAAAAATGTGTAAAGATAGTGTATAAATCAAAGTGGTAGCCAAATGAATGAGATAATGCATTTTGATTACTTCGTGGCATATCCTTGATTGTGTATTCGTATATGTGGCATAGTGAGTTTGAGATGTGTGATGTGTTGGACCACTTGGGAAGCACATACATGCTGTGTTTATGCTTTAAAACTTGCCCAAGAGGTGGTAGAGAAATTAAGAAGCCACTTGGACCAACTTTGACCTTTATATGGTACCAAATTTGCCATATTCGTCAGCTATGTCAAGATCTGACCAAATGAGTTTTTCTTGACCTGAAATTTGGCATGCATATAAATCTCATCTTGAGCTTTTTGGGAAGCTAAAGTACATATTATTTGGAGCTCTAGAGAATTTTTGGTGAATTTTGTAAAGTTAAAAATTTTTGATAGAATTAACAATATTACTGTGCAAATGGTCAGATTCTTTGCCTTAATCATTCATGGGCCAAATGGTGTCCAATGGCTATGAAATATTACAACATATAATAGACATGATAAGCTTTCTGTAGCACTTGAGAGCCCTTTATTTGGATTTATAGAGAGAGAGAAATGAATTTTTGAAATTCTAGATTAGTACAGGGACACAATAGTACCTTGGTTATTGTTCCATCAGTTTTTAGGAGCTAAACATTTCTATTTTCGTTTGGAATTATTTTTAGCCTCTATTTAACATCCATAGCTTTCTAGAATGTATGGTTTGTTAGGTTTTGATTTTTCTAGAATTAGTTATGAATTTTTGAAATTTATATCAGTAACTTGTGATAACAAACTTGGGCAGTCGGACCTTTAGAGTTTTTCTGATGACAATCATAGTCCAGCTAGGGTTTTCATGGCTATAATGATTTTTGACCTATATCTAACATCTAGAGATTTCCAAAAAACTATCATTTGCTTGATTTCAAATTTTCTAGAATTAATTATAATTTTCCAAAGTTGGTGCCAAAAACCTGAATTCTGGACCAGAGAGCAACTTGCAAATTTTTTGGTTTTTGGTTCCAAATCCGTGGTTCATGGACTATTTTATGATGTGTATGAGTTGTGTAGAGGTAATATGGAAAGAAAATGATATTGGTGAATTCATATAGCCCACGAAACCCAAAACAAAGTTTCAGGCCTTACATAACGCAATAAAATACAATATTTTTATTTATTTTCTTTAAAGAACATGTGCAATCAAGCTCTTATAAATGAAGTCAAGCATAAGTATAGGTTTAATGAGCCTAATAAATTATGTTGTTATGGAACTCATGAAGGAAAGACCTCTTAAAGGGGAACTAAACACACTATCATAACCACCTTGAAAAGCCTTTCCAAATGGTATATAGCATAGTATGAAAACTTGCCTCTCCTTGCTCCTCCATGGGCTTCCATTTTCATCCAACAGAGGGAGGCTCTAGTGGATGATTAATTCTTACCTAAGCATGCTAGTTTTAGTGGTTTTGGAGCATGGAGATTTAGATGGAATCAAAGGAAACAAGTAAGAACCTATAGATTGTAAGTTATGAAAATGAGGGTTTTGATTACACCTTGGGATTTATATAACTTTCTAATGATAATTTAACTTATGTAAGAGTATATTTAGGTTTTTAAGAAACCTAGGAAGTTTCATGGATGCCAATTTCCTAAGAGAAATGAATGAGACTCCTTTGGTGCCTTCCTTAAGCATAGTCTTGGCCAAGCCCCATTCCAAGTATGTAGGAGAATTTTCTTTGATTCTAAGGTTATGAATGGTCTAGATATGAATAATAAATACCAAAGAAATAATAGGTTTGAATTTAGGAACCATATTTCAAAAATTCAAAGTTTAGGGTTCTATTAGGCATAAAGAAATAACTTGGTATTTTGCTCCTTGAATTGAGTTTGTGATGAATCTAATGAGTTTAAATGGAGTTATGTGACTTAGATTGAGTGAGAAATTGGAGCCAAGATGATAAATTATGTGAGTTGCTTCATTATACTACAATATGGAACCATATGGATGGTATAAGATAGAATTGGCTTATGTAGAGTTTATGTGAGGATAGAGATGGTTCTATTGATGCATATGTGCTTATTTGATGTGTTTAGGCCAAGCAAAGCAAGCCTCTCCTAGGTGTGAGTGTGAAGCCGAACCAAAGAGCCAATAATTAAGGAAGAGAATTGTGCTTCTTGACTCAAGATAGCTCTTCATTCATTCTTGTATGCATATCTTGGTTGTTTGATTGCCATTGATTGCTTGTATGTATGTTTGAATCATAAAACATGTCTATTGCTATTGGTTTGATGTTTTGATACCATTATGCTTCTTGAATTGCGTTTGAAATGTGAAATGACTCTTGATATGTGAGGTTATGCCAAAAGTCTCTTGAATTGGGTGAGGTGAAGCCAAAAGTCCTTAAATAAGGGTAAGACAAGGCCAAAAGTCTCATGGAATGAGTGAGGCTAACTCAAAAGTCCCTAAAATGGGTGTGGCTAATCTAAAAGTCCTATATAATTAGGTGAGGGTAGACCAAAAGACCGTAGAGCTTACTCTTGACCTAGATAAATCCATATAACTTTTAAAAACTGTGATTATGTTTGATATTTCGAAGCATTTGGTTGCATGCTTGCTTTCTTGACATGGTAACATGCCATATATGTATGCTTGAAAGGGTGAATAAGCTATTAGGATTTTTTGAATCTCACTTTCCACCACTTTATGTCTAACCTTGTTTAGGGAACTCTTATGGAGTAAATAATGGAGGCCAAGAAGCTTGACTTATGTTACTTTGATAATGAAATAGAATTTGATAAAATTTGTTGTCAAAGTATAATTGTATGAGTTATATATGAGATGTAACCCTTCACTCATGTGTAAAAATATGACATTATGATGAATGTATCATGTTTAGAGCCAATTGTATGAGAAAATAGATTTTTGGCATATAAGTGGCTTGTAAAGTGTGTGTTTGAAGCCAAGTGACGGAGTGGTTTTGGGTTCTATGATGTTTTGGATCTGATAGATGCTCCTATATGCTGTATTTAAGGTTTTGGACATACTCAAATGATCACAACACGTGAGAAGCCATTTTGAACCATTTGAAATCATATTTGCATTATTTAGAGTCATAATCTTGCCTTAAACCAAAATTAGACCAAATGGATGAATTTTGGCATGAGATTTGACAAGCATATAGATATCATTTAGAGCTTTTTATAAAGCTAAAGAACATAATTTTTAGAGCTCTGTAGAGTTTCTTATGATATTTCAAAGTTGGCTAACTGCCTGTGCACTAATCATTTGATCAGTTTTGGTTTTTTTGGGTATTTGAGGGACCAAATGAAGTGTAGTGATTATGAAATTGTACAAGCATATAGTTGGCATTATAAGCTTTCCATAGCCATCATAATCACTTGATTCGGAGCTTTGTAGCTCGTGAAATAAATTTTTAAAGTTCCAGCTCTGCACTTAGGCAAAATTTTGAGAATGGTACTATTCTATTAGAATTTCATGGATCAAATGATATTGTTTTGATTTAAAATTTTAACGACATGTAAATTATGTCTTGAGCTTTCCATAGAATCCTAGTTTGCATGATGTGGAATTTTCTAGCTCAAGTTATGAATTTTTGAATTTCTGACATAATTTATGAAACCATGGAAAATGGAAGTGTGATGCTATTCTTGATGTGTATGGCTTGAACTTGAAATTGATACTTCATTTTGTGATGTTTCTATATGAACAAGTGCATTAAGGATGGAAGATGAGTTTGGTAAGTTGAAGTGGTTCATTTAACCAGAAATGAATTAATTTGGCATTTAATAATGGTATAATCCACTGCTAAAAGTATTGAATTGACAAAATTGGATATTATAGGCACTTTGTGATGCAAGTTGAATGCTATCTACCTATGGTATTACATTATACACTAATTGTCATGTCCCCTTGTGTCAACCTTAAAAACTCAACCTCTTTCGCATTCTTCACATTATTTGGGAAGTATTTAGCAAAGAAAGTTATGTAAAACACTTTTTAAGTAATTTGAGTCTCATTGGCTCAAAGGAGTCTCTTGGCACCTCTCTACCAATGTTTAGCCTCACTCTCTAACATGTACACGACTAAGATGACCTTTTGATCAAATTTGTAATCCATAACATTAAATATCCTTTCTAATTTCATTATCTAATTCTCGACTACTACAAGGGCATACACTATGGTAGAATGGAGGATTAGCCTTCTTAAATTAGCTAGGACTTTGTATATTAGGTGTGTCTACACTTTCATCCTGATTTTCCCTTATTATTGCCTCCCATATGTTACACTTTGCTATATATTATTCCCTTAGTACCATTAGAAGTCCATTTGGAGTAAAAGTAAGCACAACAAATCCTTTTGCAATGGAATTTCAATTGCTAAATACACCAAATGAATTCATAATGTCCAAAAATGGATCTTCAAGATTCTATCTCACAAATTCATGATCAAGTACTAAGTCTCATCCAATATAGCTCACCCATATAGCAAGAACCATTTGCTTACTTTACCTATAAATCACATAATAAAGCTTGAACTTAAATACTTCATAATTTGAGCTACACAACCCCGATTTAAGCAAATTAGGTGTCATTTTAAAACTTATGATATGAAATTTTTATTGTAAAAATTTCAAACTAGATTGAAACCATTTGGTCCCTCAAAATGTATGAAAACTAGATCTCATGTAGAGTGAATAGTACTAGCCTATAACAACTTTTTAGGCCAATTTTGGAAATTTGTCAAATATTATACATAGCTCCAAAAATTACAAACTTTCACTCTATAGAAATCTTTGAATGTCCCCTAAATGCTCACCAAATTTTAGCCTTAAATTCGCTCATTAAGGTAGTTAAAGGTAAAGGGATATTTTATTGCTCAAATGGTCAAAATTGTAGTTTCAAAATGCACTAAATGAGCTCTAAAATGAATATCAATTCATTCATACATCAACTATGAATGGTTCATCACATGAAATTTGCCTTGCAACTAAAAATCACTATTTTACTAAAAAATATGCATGTAAACTTAATGAATTTCTATATACTAAATCATGTTCCAATGTCTTATACGTGTATCTATTAGTCATACAATCACAATTCAACACTTTTGCATAAGTTACTATTACATTTCATCAAAATATAAATTTACATGGTCATATATACAATATCAAATTCTAGGCCAAATCTCTTAAAATAATAGACCTTTCTAGGTATTTGTCTTTTCTTTCTCCTTGCTTTGTATATCACTGGCTACAGTGGAGATAGGGAAATATGAAATTCAAAGAATCCCAATAGTTAAACCAATATCCAAATAGACATATGGTTTATTTAGGTACATGGAAGCAAGTATGCATGTTATGTAGTCATAGCCAATCACTACACAAGAGAGTAAATTCATGCTCTAGAGGCTTTGTTGGTTTAAACAAGAGTACATCCTTACCCTCAAGGGACTTTTTGGGCTAAGGTAGAGCAAATTCATTCTCACTTCTTTAGCCTTGCCCAACATTAAAGCCATCCCTTTCACAAATCCTAGTAGGTCTCATGTAATGGCATAGTCCACTTAAATAATCAACAAGCCAAATAATTACAAATAATAGACATAAGCAACCAACAGCTTAAGAAAACCAACCACACATATAAGAATGAAGGAAAAGCCACTTTGTCAAGCAAATTCCCTTGTTTTCCTTCTCTTGATTCCATGACCTTACATACACATTTTGGTATGGCTCTACTTGTTTCGCTTACACACATCAATTAAAGTATAAAATAACTAATTATGACATATTTAATCTCACTCTATCAATATATGTACATACTAGGACTTAAAGTGTGATTTAGGTTATTTTAAGTGTGTAATATCCTATATTTTGTAAATCAAAATAGTCCTTAAATAACATAATAGATGAATTAAAAAAAGGGTCACAAGGCTAAGAAAGGTCAATTAGAATTGAAAGGAATTGATATGGGTCTAACCGATAGAAATTTCAAGAATTTAGGAAACTTGAGAATTAGTTTAAGGAATAAATATTCCTCATCATAATATGATGAAATAAGGTTAGTAGAATAACCAGATAAGGTTGGTTTGATCAAATCATTGATGGTGTGTAGTTTAGGGTATCAATTGACCATAACTTTGGTCATACTTCTTTTGAGTGTTTTAAGTCCTTGTAACCTTAAAGTAGACATTTTAATGAAAAGGGGAGTCCAAATTTTATCATGGAGCAATCTGTTTCTAAAATACTAAGGAATGAGCTTAAATAGTGAAATTAAAATGTAAAGGCAAAATGAAAATTTTTAAAAATTATGAACCTTAGCTTTCTTATATAAATAGGACACTACATTTCTTTTCCTCCTTTTAGTGGACATGAACAACCCCAAAACCAAACCTAAGAGACGTGACAAAGGAGGAAGGAAGGGAGGAGGAAGAAGGCTATATAAGGTAAGTTTATGTGCAAATTTTGCCTATGATACTATTATGAAATCTTTCTCCTCTTTCTTTTTATGGTTATGGTTTCCTAAAAGAGATGAATTTTGTGGTTGAACTTATGGAAGAAGAAGCTCTTTTAAGGAAACCAATTGCATCAAAATATTCTCCATCAATAGTACTTTCAAATGATGTATGATGTAGGTTAGGAAAACTTGTGTAATCTTAGAACCTAGCCACTCTATGTTTCACCCAAGAAAGGGAAGAAAGAGAAGAGACTTGTGTTTGATGAGAACTTGATGAAATTAAAGGTTTTGAATGATGAAGATTAAGAATATGTAATCAGAATTGATAAAAAACCTAAAGAATGACTTTTGCCTTACTTAAGGTTTTGGATTGACCTTTGAGAAATTCAAAACCCTAGAAGAGTTAATTTGTAATAACTAGTCTTTTAGAAATTAAATTGAAATTGATAAATTGAGATAGGATCACCCTAAAGCAAAGCACTTTAAGTTTAATTAAGACTAGAATGATGATTAGAACATTTAAGAATGTAGATGAGAACCTAAAGATAGCTCGAAAATGAAGCCAAAATGGCTGAATAAATTAAGAAATAATGTAGTGGCAAAATCGTAATTTTGGGTGACATTTTTAAAACTTAAAGGAGGGATCTTTAAATAGAAAATTTGTGCTTTTTGGGGTTCTCAGAGACCCTAAAAACCATAGGAACTCTTAGAATGGTTAAAACCCATTTAGTGTATGTTTTAGGTCGTTGGCTGACTAAAACTTTGATTAGATTACTCAGGGTTGTTCTGAATCCAATTAATATGAAAATAGAGACATTTTATGAATTAAAGGATCTACATTTTATGATAGAAAAGACAATTTTCAAAAAGGAGTTGAAATAAGATCAAATAGAGTAACCAAAGTTTAAGAGACATAGTTGGAATTTTTAAATTATTATAATTAATTCTCCTCCTTCTTATATAGCATGCCTCTCTTCTCCTTTCATTTAGACCAACCTATGTTTGTTCCAAAACCATCTTAAAGTGGCGCACAAGAAGGACAAGAAAAGAGGGAGAAAATCAAGTAAAAAGGGTTAATAATTCAAGCTCTTTTTATGCTCTTCCTTTCTCTAATGTTCTTATCCCTTTTCTCCTCTCTCTTCTCATGGTTTTGAAGTTCTGAATGGTGATAATTTATGGCTGGTTCAATAGAGGCAAGAAAGAATTTGGAGGAAACCTTGGAAGCTTAAGAAAGCTCACTTGATAAGCTTAAAGAAAAGGTATGAAACCATGGCCAAAACTTGCTTCTCCTTGGTTTTCTTGTTGTGTGTATGTTTGGCCAGCCTAGAGGGACTATGTAGGGAGTTTGATTTTGGTCCAAACTTGATAGAAAATGGGGTTTTGAAGTATAGAGAATTATATGGAACTAATAAAACTAAAAAAGAAGCATTTAATAGTAAGTTATGGGAATTAGGGTTTTTATTACACTTAGGAAAATACGAGCCTTTAAAATGATATTTTAGACTATGTGAGAGTATAATTGAGTCAAGAAGAGGCTAAGGAACTCATGTAGGTGCCAAATTCCTTAGAAGAATGAATGAAATTCTGTGGGTACCAATTTATACGGGTGTCTCGGCCAAGAGTGAGCCCATGTACCTAGGGAGAGTTTCTTTGATTCTAAAGATAGAAATAGTCTATATATGAATATAAATATCAAATTGGTTTGAATTTATAAACCATATTTTAAAAGTTGAAAGTTTAGGATTCCATTATGCATAAAGAAGCAACTTGGTTTAAGCTCCTTGATTTGAGTTTGTGATGACTCTTATAAGTTTAAATAGAGCCATATAACTTAGATTGAGTGAGAAATTGGAGCTAAGATAATGAATTGTATGAGTTGCTTCATTATGCTAATACATGGAGCCATATGGAAACATAAAACTAGAAGTAGCTTATGCAAAATTATGTGAAGTTAGAGATAGTTACATTGATGCCATTGTATCTTGTTTGACATGTCTAAGCCAAGCAAATCAAGCTTTTCCTAAGTGTGCTTATGAGGCCAAGGTAAGGAAGTAGGAACTGATAAAGGAATTTTGTGCTTCTTTAGAAAGGTAATTTTTCATCCATTCTTGCATGCTTATCTTGGTTGTTTGATTGTCATTGATTGCTTGTATGTATGTTTGGACTTTGAATTATGCTTATTGCCATTGGTTTCATGATATGACATCATTATGTTTCTTAGAATGCATATGGAATGTGAATAGCTCTTAAAGGGTGAATTTATGTCAAAAGTCTCTTGTCTTAAGTGAGGTGAAGCTAAGAGTCCCTAAGTAAGGGTAAGACAAGGCCAAAAGTCTCAAGGAATGAGTGAGGCTAAGTCAAAAGTCCTTAAAATGAGTGAGGCTAACCTAAAAGCCCTAAATAATTGGGTAAGGCTAAACCAAAAGTCCCTAAAGCTTGATTTTGACTTTCATGGATCCATTTGATTTCATAAATATGATTATGCTTGATGGTTGGTTGCCAATGATGCATATTTGCTTTCTTTGACATGATAATATACCATATAAGTGTGTTTGAAGGGTGAATGAGCTATTAGAATTCTTGGAATCTCACTTTTCCCTATATTAGCTTTAATCATGTCTAGGGAACTTTTAAGGAACAAGGAATGGAGACCAACAACCATGAATTATGCCACTTCGATAATAGTTTTAATTTTTATGTAATATATTGTCAATGAGAGGTTGTACATGATATTTTTGTGATAGAAATACTCCAACATATGTAAGAGTATGAGATTATTATGTAAATGTCAATTGTAGTTGTGCAAATGCAAGAACATGTAATTTGGACATGTGTGTGCTATGGAAAGTGTGTGTATATTAGCAAGTGGATTAGTCATTTTAAGTTATATGAGGTTTAGGACTTGATAACATGGTCTTACATGCTGTGTTTCATTTTTAGGACATGCTTAAATGGTTACATTCATTAAGAAAGCTAATATGGAACCATTTGACACCATAAATGGACCATTTTGAGCCATTCTCTACCCCTGAACCAAAATTAGACCAAATGAACGAATTTTGGTATAAAATTTGGCAAGCATTTAAATCTCATTTGGAGTTTTTCATAGAGCTAAATAATATAATTTTTAGAACTCTGTAGAATTTCTTATGATTTTTCAAATTTGGTTTAATTATGAAAATTTGCTTGTGCACTGTTTAATTGATTAGTTTTAGTTTTTTGGATATTTGAGGGGCCAATGAACTCCAATGCTCATGAAATTTTACAAGCATATATTTGGCATTATAATATTTTCATAGCCACTGAGATTACTCAATTTGGAGTTATATAACTCAAGATATGCATGTTCAAAATTTTAGGTTTGCATATACACAAAATTCTAATAGTGTTACTGTTCCATTAGATTTTTATGGACCAAACAAATTTTTTTTTATCTAAAAGTTTTACAACATATAGATCATGTTATGAGCTTTTTAGAAAGTCCTAATTTGCATGATTTGGAGTTCTCTAACTCAAGACATGAATTTTGAAGTTAGCGGCTACATTATGTATCAATGTGAATTTATGGAAAAGTGGTAAACTGATGCACATGGCTTGGAACCTGAATTCCTTGCTTATTTTTGTGATATTTCTAGTTGAGTAGCTATGTTAAGGATGAATTTTGAGATTAGAATACTAAAGTGATGCATTTATGCAAAAATTTAGAAATTTGACTTTTAATGTCAATTATTTTTGCTACTAAAAGTGTTGAATATAAAGAAATGGATGTTATGAGTACATTGAAATGTAAATTATGTGCTATTATGACATGGTATGACATAATTAACCCTTCTAATACCATAATTGAGTGAGAAATGAAGCATGAATATCCTAAAGCTTTGAAATTTCCTAAATTACAAGCAAAATTCCATGGAAGTTATCTTTAGAGCATGTCTCAGCCACGACATAGTCTGGGTGCCTAGGGAGTTGTTTCATTGATTCTAAAATTATAAGTGGTCTAGATATGAAATATAAACACCAATAGAGACATAGGAATAAATTTAAGAGTCTTATTTTGAAAGGTAAAAATTTAGGGTTTAAATATACTTAAAGAAGCAATTGAGTATTATGCTTGTTTAACCATGCATGTGATGGTAGTAATGAGTCTCATTAAAGTCATATGACTCATAGCAGGTTAGATTTTGGAGCCAAGAAGTTAAATTATAAGAGATACTTCTTAAGGCATTCAAATAGGTTATAAGTACACCTAAAACCCTAATTTGCGTCTGGGTACCTAGGGAGTTATTTCATTGATTCTAAAATTATAAGTGGTCTAGATATAAAATATAAATACCAATGGAGCCATTGGAATAAATTTAGGAGTTTTATTTTGAAAGGTAAAAATTTAGGGTTTAAATAGGCTTAAAGAAGCAATTTAGTATTATGCTTGTTTAACCATGCATGTGATGGTAGTAATGAGTCTCATTAAAGTCAAATAACTCATAGCAGGTTAGATTTTGGAGCCAAGAAGTTAAATTATAAGAGATACTTCTTAAGGCATTCAAATAGGTCATAAGTACACCTAAAACCCTAATTTTCATATATAAGGTTAGCGTAAATATAAATATGGTTTCATTGATTGTTTTATGCTTTATTTAATGTGTATAGGCTACATAAGTGAATTCTCATCCAACTGTGTGTGCAAGGCTGTGGAAAAAGAGAAGGGAACCAAGGGGAACTAGTAGGAATTTTGTGTCAAGGTAGCTTTTCCTTTATTCTCATATATGTGTGATTGGTTTGTTTGAGTTTTTTAGTTACTTGTATATATTGTTTGCCATGTATATGGCTTGTTAATTGTTTGAGCATATTATGTAATCGTATGGCATTCAATTGCAAATAAGATTAGATTGGCTCTTAATAGGGGAGGCTATACCAAAAGTCCTGATTACGGGTGAGGCTAGGTCAAAAGTCCTTAAAAGTAGGTGAGACTAAATCAAAAGTCCTTAGATGTTGGGTGAGATTAGGCCAAAAAGTCTTTAAAGCATGGTCTTGCTCTTGATAGAGCCATCAAATCCTTGGGGCATGAATTATGGTTTGGCTACAATTATATGACTTGCATAATTACTTCTATGTGCTTGAGTGAATCATATATGTGTCTGAATATTGGATTAACTGTTGGAATTCTTTGAATCTCATTCTCCCCTATTTCAACTAACCATAGCCAGGTAATACTCAAGGAAGAGAGACTGAAGAGCATAAGGCCTAGGATGATCATTTTTTACAATAGAATTTAGCTTAACAGATGTTGTTGTATATATGAATATGTATTCTTATATTTTGATGTATGAAAATGCATACATATTTAAAAGCATTAGACTATGATGTAGAGACCATTGAATGATAGAATGTGAATTGGCATATTCAGTTCCTTGAGGTTCATGTGCATTCTTGTATGTGGGATGGTGATTTTCAATTAAAAGCTACTTTTATATGAAGGATAAGTCCTAAATGATGCAATGATGGATTGAAATTTGCTAAAAATAAAAAATAGCATTTTAGAGCTCATTTGGTATCATTTAGAGTCAAAATTTGATCTATTTGAGCTATAAAATGTCCCTTTACCTTTAATAACACAAATGATCTAGTTTGGGCTAAAATTTGGCAAACATTTAGAGGACCTATAGTGCTTTCCAACAAGTTAAAGTTTGTATGTTTCATAACTCTATAGAATATTTGGTGAATTTTTGAATTTGGTCCAAAAAGCTTGAATTAGCAATTAGTGTTCATTTTGCACTAGTTTTAGGTTTTGTACATTTTGAGGGACCAAATGGATTCATTTTGATCTAAAATTTTTATGGTAGATAGTTCATGTCATAATCTTTCAAAAGATACCTATTTTTCATTAATTAGAGTTATATAACTCAAGTTATAAATTTTCAAAGTTTGGGCATTATTAGGTGTTCTATGGTCATTTTGCTCAAATGGCTAATTCTATTGATTTGGTTCTTATTTATATGTTAGCTTGATTGTAACAAACTATTTTTTGTATTTGTTTGAGTGTTGGAATGGAGAAAATCCATGTATGAGGATTATGGAATCATATGATATTTCTAGTGACCATAATTTCCACTGCTAAAGCTTTGGTCATCATAATTTGCCATCAAAGAATATATGTAATATGGAATAGATAGATAATATGAATTGAATGACAAAGTGTCTCAAATGACTCATCCCATTTGCTACACTTTATGTAATAATTCCATCATTCACTTATGTCATCTTACTCGCTTTTCATGGCTAAAACAAGTTAAAAAACTTAGCATATTACTTACTAAATTCATAAGGCATATAAGGATTTTTATGGAACCATAATTTTGATATAATCAAATTTCATTCTTTTTCTCAAACCTAAGGTAGCTTTCTTCCCCTTCCTTTTCTTCTTCTTTAGTCACACCACACCAAAGCTCCAATGGCTACCTTAAGTCAGTTCTCAAAGTAAGGAAAGAGGTGGCATCTCCCATACATATATATAGGGTTTATAATGTTTTAAAAAAATTTCAATTTTGCCCTTATGTTTCAATTTCACTGTTTGAGTTCATTTCTTCATATTTTTGGAAACCAACAGCTCCATAATAAAATTTAGACTCTACTCTTCATTAAAAGCATATATCTTAAGGTTACAAGGACTTAAAACACTTAAAAGAGGCCTAGTCAAAGTTATGGTTAATTGAAAGCCTACTATAACATCTAAATTTTCGTAGAAATGAGAACTCAAGATTTCAAAATTTTTCTAAGTCTTCTAGCTATAGTGAGGATGCTTGTTAGCTATTGCAAGGGTGTTTGTTAGCTATAACGAGAGTGCCTGTTCACTATAGCGAGGAGGCCTATTCGCCATAGTGAGAATGCCAGTTCGCTATAGTGAGTTTGGGCTCATACAAAATCCAAGGAGTTTCTCACAATAACACCAGCCGTAGTGAGAATAGGGGGACTCGGAACTAATAAGTGCTCACCGTAGCCAGGAGTGTTTCCCGCTATAGTGAGATTTAGTCCCAAAAAAATGTGAAAAAGTGGCTTTTGGCTTTTGGAAAACGTCCAGCTTCTTCTCCCTCATTTTAATTGACTTTAGCTGGCTGAAAATAGATTCTCAAAGCTCTGGTAGTGGCACACTAAGGAGGAGAAAGAGGAGGAGGAACAAACTAAGTAAAGGTATAGAATTCTAAGGCTTCTCATGGCTTTCCTTTTAGGAAACTTTGTTCTCCTCTCTTTACTCTCTCTTTCCATGGTCTTGATGATTGAGATGGGTTTATTTTGGTCTTGATTCAAAAGGAGAAGAGTAGTCTTTGAAAGAGGAGGCTAAGGCAAAGAAAGAAGCTCTTGAAGAAGCTAGGCAAGCAAGGTAACTATCTATGTATCTTTGCTCCTTCTTCTTTGCTCCTTATGTGTGTTAGTTCGACTAAAGGGGAGAGCTTATAGGGGGGATGAAATTTGGATTAAAAGCAAGTGAGAAACCTAAGGTTTAGGCTATGGGAAACAAGATGGTGCAAAGAAATCTAAGATAGGACCCTGGAATTTCAAGATATAATTTTTAGGGATTTTGTTGCACCATAGTTTGTGTGAAGCTTCCTAGTGGTATTTCCAATTGTCTAAGAGTTAGTATGAGTTCATATGACATTAAGGAAGCCTCCCACATACATCTCCCATCAAAGAAACAAAATAAAGTCCTTAGGTGCTTTATAGAACCATAATTGAAACAAATAAGAATACAAGCCTTTTTAGAGTGTATGTGGTGTTAGAGTTTGTTTCAAGAGTATAATTGGATCCTAATTGATATGTTTAGGCTAAAGAAATCCTACTCCACTCACTTGCAAGGGTGTAGCCAAAGGAAGGGAAGAGAAATCAAGTAAAAGTGTGTGTAATTACACTTAAGGTAGCTCTCTAACATTTCTCTCATGTATGTATGTGGATGTCTTTCTTGCTTTGGATGCTTGTGGATGTGTTTGAACTATGAAAAGTATGCTTAGCTAGTAAAGACATGTGTGGTGCCACTTATGTGTCTTAAATTGCTTTTATGTATGCATAAGACCTGAATGGACTTGGTAATGCCAAAAGCCCCTTAATAAGGGTGTAGATGAGCCAAAAGTGCCCTAGTATGGTGAGATAAGTCAAAAGTCCAAAAGTAAGTGAGTGAGGCAAATCCAAAAGTTCTGAGAGAGGTAGGTGAGGCTAACTGAGGTCTTGAGAGTCTACCTTAATGTGTTTGAAACTTTGTGAAATGAAAATTTATGTTCTTGATATGCATATGTAGTTCATAAACCATGCATGACATTCCTTTGCATGAAATTACATCCATCATGTATGATTGAAAGTGTATAGGGCTATTGAGATTCTTTAAATCTTACTCCCTCCTCATTACCTAACAAATCTAGGTGAACCAAGTGAACTAAAAGATGGAAGCCACCATATTTAAAGATAGAAGAATGATAAAAGAGTTGTGCTATCTAGCTAATTGTAACCATTTGGTGTGCAAATGATGTAATCTCATGTTGAAAATAATGTATAGCCACTTGAACACATGTAAATACTTGAACATATGATATATATATATATATATGAGAAATGGAAGCAAATGAATAGAATGACATACTTTTGACATTGAATGGCTAGGATTACCTATGTATGTTTGTGTATACCTTGGAGTGAGAGAGAGAGTTTGTGAGATCTGGGTTTGTGGAGCTTTGAGACATATTTATTAACTTATTTTGAAGCTTTTCCACATGCCCAAGTGGTCTTGGTTTTAGAGGAAGACTATTTGGCACTTGTATGAACCATTTGAGGATAAAAAACGACCAAATTTGTGAGCTGAATCCCAACTTGACCAAATGAATGATTTTAAGATTGAAATTTTACATCATATAGAGCTTTTTTCTGGTCCAATAATTGCATTATTTGGAAGTCTATAGAATTTCTTATAATTTTTCAAAGTTCATATCAAAATTGGTGTTGGTATAGGCACTATTCACTTAAATAGTTCACATTTTTGTGTCATTCAAGGGCCAAATGAGGTCCAATGGTTTTGAACTTTTACATGAAAAAAATAGACATTCCTAGTAAGCTATAGTAACTAGAAGCACCTCATTTTGAGGTCTAAAGAGAGAGAAATAAAATTTTGAAATTAGAACTTATTGTTAGTAATGTAGCAAGACCTCAAACATTGTTCCATTGATTTTTGTTAGCTTAATGTCATTTTATGGATCTAGAGCTATTTTTCCCTTAAAGTAGACATCTGTAACTTTTCAAATTGTATGGTTTTTTGGGCTTTGAGTTTTATGGAATTAGTTATGAATTTTTGAATTTCATATTAGTAATCTATAAAAGTAAACCAGGGCAGCTAGATCTTTCATGCTTTTTTATTATCAAAAGTAGTCCAGCTAGATTTTTAATGCCTAGAATTATTTTTCCCCTATATTAGACATTCAAAGCTTTCTAGAAAGCTATCATTTGTCTCATTTTGATTTTTTTAGAATTAATTATAATTTTCCAAAGTTGGCGGCAGAAACTTGAATTTTGGACCTGAGGCAAACACTTCATTTTTCTGATGTGGGGCTCCAAATCTGAATTGTATAAGGTGTTTCATGATATTTATGACTTGTTTATATGTAATATGAGTAGGAGATGAGGTTGGGGAGTCCATGGGGTTTATAGGAAAAAATTGAATAGTTAAAATGCTACACACACTATTATGAGCCATGATTTTAATCCATTTTCTTCTTGAAACCTATGTATGAAGCATATATGGAATATGATATTTGGGAAAGTGAGGCTAGAATGATATAGTGTTACACCTAAACTATACATAGTCAAGGATTTGATCAAACCAACCTCATTTAGTTATCTTACTAACCTTATTTCATGATATTATGATAAGGAATATTCATTTTTCAAGTTAATTCTCATGTTTTTTTAAATTCATGAATTTTCATCAGTTAGGCCCATATTGATTCCTTCTAACTCTGACTGGCCTTTCCTGGCTCTATGACCACTTTTCAATTAACCTATTCTATTATTTAGGTACTATTTTTGTTCATAAAATATAGGATATTACACCATGTTATTGACACTTGTTCCTTGATGTAAGGCAATATAAGGTACTATCCATACAAATGGCTATCCAAACAAACTAAATCCAATCACTAAATATTGTTTAAAATACTAAGAAAATACTCTGAATTCATCCTCAAAGTGGATTTTCCTGAACCTTTATTTTGATACCAAAAATGTGAAAACTAGGTCATATAACTAGCTAACCATAAAAAAATTTTACATGATGATATTAACTAAAAAGGAGGTACCTGGTAACTATTGGTTATGATAACCTAGTTGTACATACCTTTTTTTTAAACACTATTAGTTTACAATGAATTGTATCTAGATTAAGTTAACTAAATCTTATTTAGAGTCCCTATTGTTGTTATATTGAGTTTCAATTAACTAAGTCTTGTTTCAGTCCACCAAATCTTGATCTTCATTTGCTCAACTTAACTTATAGGTTATCGTTAACTAATAGTAGTTCTAAACTAAATCCTAAATTCCAAGATCTAGTTGACTTACACTAGATCTAGTTAACCAAATACTCGTACTCACTTTACTAAAACTAAAGATCAAATGGGTCGAATCTTGATCCAATTAATTTAATCTTCAAACTTTTAGAGCAATACTTATAACTCACTCAATTATTTAGGATAGTCCCTATTTAAGGCTATAATGAGGAATATACATCATACTACAACATTTACAAGGTACCTAAATAAGATTTAGTACTTAAATTATTTACAAACAAAATAACCAAAGTGCCTACTAATCACTTGCATACACAAGATCCTCATACATACACGATTTAGTCATATTCACATCCAAAATAATACAAGACTACTCCTATCTACTCTGCTGCCCACTTCTCCTTAGCCTTCTCTGAACCTTCACTTGGAAAAATTGTTAATCAATGATATGATGATATAATAATCTTAGTAGCAATTACAATATTCCAGTCATTTAAGCAATTGATTTAAATCTACACAAAACATGTATTAACTTCACAAGCTATATAAATATCGCTCTATGGATACAAAATTGGTTACAGCTCTACTACACAAAATTGGTTTAAAGCTCTACTACAATCCCATACTTATAGTTGTATAACTCAGTTGATGGTTAACAATTACAATACTTTATGACTCAACTCTCCTATTTGACAATCCTAAGTATTCTTTGGCTTTAAGGTCATGTATAATATGATATATAAGTAACTAAATTCATACACATAGCAAAGGAATTCATCGATTCTATTAATTTAATTCAAAGATATCATAAGAATAGGAAAACTAGTTTTCTTTTGTCTAAAGCTTGTAGTGCATTAAGACAACACCAATTTCTTCAGTTATGATGACAAACCTAGTTTATCAATTCAAATAGACACAACCGAATACATATCAATATTATAGCACATATGAATTACCCAGTTAGATTAAATAGAATTCCTAGACCTAAATGTACAATACACTTAGTTTTAATCAATGTACCAACCTCCTTTCTTGGGTCACTTCACAATATCCTTACTTTTGATCCCAATCCTTATCCAAAATTATAAACATCCATTTTCTCATTTATACACATATAATCACAATTCAAATCCCTAATCTACCAATAACAATTTCTTCCACTTTAATATGACCAAACTAGCAAAATGGGTCAAAGTAGGATTTTACCTATTTTCTCCTCCTTATTCTCAAGCCAATTTGCATTTTAATTCCTTGATTGCTCAACACTCTTAATTCAGCCAAAAAATAAAAATAAAAATGCATAAATTTTTGTAAAATGAAAATAGTCTTAATTCATGTTCCAAAGTGAGGAAATTACTTCATGATCTTCCTCTTTTAAGGTTCTTCTTTCCTTTGAACAAAATGGCAGTAAAAGAGAATGGAAGAAGGTAGCAACTTTAGTTAAAGTTTCCAATTCTTTTGAGATAGAGAGAGGAAAAGAGCAATTTGAAAATGAGGAAGAAAAAGATTGTTATAGACACTTTGATGCAAGTCAAATTTTTACAAGGGTAATTTTGGGTTTTCAAATTTAAAAGCTCACTTGGTATATTGCATAAGATAATATATTGTATAAAACAATACTTTCCTATGTTTGGTGATACGTTGTATCACACCTAATAAGATTAAAATTAACTATTTTGATAAAACTTCCCTTTACCTAAAAATATACCATATTTATCCAAATTTATTATATTACATTAATTTTTATATAGAGAGAAAACATGGATGAGTAGGGTTACATATGGTGCTAGGTGGATTGGGTCACAATCTTGCATAGTCACATCATGTCAAGTTAGGTTGGGCTAAACAAAATTGAGGCAAATCGGGCTAGGTTACATGACTAAGTTGGGCTAAGTAGGGTATTAGGCTATCCATGTTGGCTAGTTTGGCTTTGGGCAGGCCTATTCTTATGATTTTTTTAAAAAAATATTTTATAAGAACTTATATAAAAATTTTATTTTTTTAAGGGTAAAATGTAATTTTATAAAGACTTATACATATCTTTTTAAAGTCATTTTATAATATTTACCAAAAATTTTGAAAAAAGAAAGTGGTTGGTTAGCTTAAGAAACCAATATGGTCTAGCCCAAAACTAGACCAATTGGGTCAAGCTTGAGCACCAAGCTTAACAAAATGGTAGCATAGTGTAAATTAGGCTAAGCACTAAGGTATATGGATGATCATGGTGTTCAGTGACCTAACACATAGGGTTGGGTTAAGTCATCTAAAAAAGAAAAAAAAGCATATACTTGGCTAGGCTGCATGATTAGACCAAGCTGGCCATGTTAGATAGTTTGGCCTATCTAGACTTAGTTTTATTAATTTCCAAAGAAAAAATTATAAGGACTTACACATCAATAATACTCTTATTTTATAATGCAATAAGGATAATAGGTTTCTAATGTATAGGACAAAATCTAAACTCTAACATAATTTTCTATTCTTATGTTTAAGTTACTATCCAAATAATAGATGTTTGGTTTCAAGGTTATGCAATATGTCAGTATACTAGGTTGTGTAATACCTTAACCTTTTAGTTCTTCCAATACATCACATGGCCTAACCTCATACACTTACAAGGTAAACAACATATTTAATAACATTAAATTGCGTTACATCAGGCCCAAGTAAAAAACATCACATTTCATCTCAACATTCAAGGGTTTGGAACCATACACATCATATCATAATTTTTAGCCTCGAGTTGCTATTATAGATTTCTGATATAAATTTTGAACATTCATAACTAATTATAGAAAAATAAAAAACATGCATATGATAGCTTTCTAGAAAGCTCTAGATATTAAATACTGACTAAAAATAGTTCTAGATCAAGAAAATGGCATTTAGTCTATAGAAATTGATGGAACAATACTAAAGGTTGATATACATTATTAGTACTGTCATGCAACTTTAAAATTTTGACTCTCCCTCTACAAAGCTCTAAATGAGGTTCTTTCAGTGGCTATGGAAAGCTTATGATGTCTTATTTATACTTGTAAAGTTTCATAAGTATTGGACTTCATTTGACCCATGTGTGACACAAAGAAGCAAACTAACCAAATGAATAGTAACTATACCAATTTTGTATAATTTGGCTAATTTTGAAAAATTATAATAAATTCTATAGAGTTCCAAATTGGGTGTTCTTGAGATCTATGAAAAGCTCTAGATGAGACCTACTTACTGGCTAAATTTCATGCAAAACTGCATCCATTTGGTCAGACTTTGGTTCAGCTCAAGAATTGGTCAATTTTGAAGTTCAAAATGGTTTCATAAGACACCAAATGACCTTCTTATGATTCCATGGCCACTTGAGCACACTTGTAACACCATAACTTCTAGCTCATCTTCTCATATATATACATGCCTCATATCAATATATTCATGAAGGTGTAAGGAAAAAGGGGGAAAATAATGAATTTCTTTGTGTTACGTTGTACTTAAAAATTGCAATCAGTGTCACGTGGACTATGTGAGCTCATACTATATATTCTCATATTTAATTACATCAATAAAACTCATTTGCATCATAAAATCATACCCACAACTCATGGGAACCGAAATGAAGCATGAAATGGGCTTGTTTAATTTCGACCAAATTTGCTCCAGTTTCTAACCAAACTTTGGAAAATTATAACTAAATCTAGAAAAATCAAAATCATGCAATATTGGTCATTTTAGGACACTATGGATGTCTAATTTACATTAAAAATATGTACTGACCACAAAATTCATCACAGAGGGTGTTTGACATCCAAATTGTATAAAGTTCAGACTGCCTCCTGGAACTGATACAAAATTTTGCAGAAAAATTTGAAAATGTCCAATTAATTCCAAAAAAATTTGAATCATGCAAATGATACCAATCTGGAAAGCTGTGGATGTTTAATAGAGGAGAAAAATATCTTTAGACTAGTTCATCAAGCCCAAACCTCAGAATTCAATGGAACAATACCTCTGGTCAGGCAAAATTCCTAATACTGGATAGAATGTTCAAAAATTCATATCTCCCTCTCTAGACCTCCAAATGAGGTGCTTCTAGTTGACACAAGTCATTGTGATTGTCTAGTTTCTCTGTATAAAATTTTGTAATAATTAGACATCATTTAAGCCATGGGTGATAGAATTCAAATTCGGACCAAATGAATAGTGCAACAGACCAAAACCATAAAAATTGCCAACTTTGGAAAATCATCAAATATTTTGTAGACCTCCGAAAATTATGATCTTTAGCTTCCCAAAAATCTCTCAATGAGACCTAATTGTATGCCAAATCTCGAATCAAGACTAACTCATTTGGCCAAAAAGTGATGTAGGGTTCCATTATGGTCAATTTTGGCTCCATATAGGGTACCAAAGTTGCCAAATAGATTTTCCTCAGTCTCGGTACCTTTTGGGCAAGTCTAAAAGTACATTTAAAACTTATATGTACTGCTCAAATGGTCTCAAACCTCATACATCTCATTTTGTCATTTTAACCCACACTTATGCACATTTACATCAAACCTCCAAATTGCATACTTTGGCATTACACACTTAAATTCTATTCTAGAGTTCATACATCATATCCATATATTTATACATCACAGAATGATATATTTACACATGTCTCAAGGGTCGTGAACCATTTACAACATCATATACATCATGAAGCATCATTTTGGTTCCAAAAAGAGAAAAACTAAGCATATGGTTATCAATCTTCCTTCTTCATTGTTGTTGGCTCCCATTGCCATAGCTACTTGGTCCACCTAGCATGTTAGAGCATTGAAGAGGAGGGAGTGAGATTCAAAGAATTCCAATAGCTCATCTCCCATTCAATCATACATAATATATACAAAGCAAGCTTTACAAATACATGCATGGAGAAAATGGAAGTCATGAATATTTAAAAAAGCAAGCTTGGCATATGAACAAATTATACAAGACATTCAAGAGCTCACTAAGTGTTTAGATTGGCCTCACACTTCTCCTCATGGATTTTGGACTTGCCTCACCCATTTTTTGAGAGTTTTGGACTCAACCATACTCTTGGGAGCCCACTTTGCTTTTGGAAGACTCTTTACTTTGTCTCAACCAAGCTCAAGGGTTCTTGGCTCATGCTCACCATGGTGAAGAGTTCTTGGCCTCTCCACACTCAAGCAAACTCAAACAAATATCATGTATTCATTTGGAAACATAACATGGCATCAAGAATCATGGCATATAAAGGCATGCTAACATACTTTTCATAGCTTGAAAATACATATACACACATTCTAAAACAAGCTAAACACACATTCATGTATGAGAGAAGGTGGAGAGAGCTTCCTTGTGTACACTCACACACTTTTTTCTTAGATTTCAAGCCTCCTCTTTCGGCCACACACCCATAAATTGGTGGATATAGTTTCTCTTGGCCTAGATACAATTTATGAGAGCCAATTAGGTTCATGAAACATATTCTAAGGCTACATAACTTGCTTAATACTAGATTGCTCTATAAGTTCCATTATGGTCCATAAAGGCACCTAATGAAGCAACACCCCTCAAATAATTTTTAGGCCTCATTCTTTCCTTCCAAATATGATTCTTGACTCATTTTAAGCCTCTTGGATTCATCACACCATTAAAACAAAGGGCCTAACACCATGTTGCTTCTTTAGGACATAATATGGAACTTAAGGCACCAAATCAATTTCTATGAGTTTTAAATTTTTTCCAAGGCCTCCCTCATTTTCATTCATCAAATATAACTCAAGAATAGACTTAGAAAAATTTTAAACTCTCCCTTGCTACACAAACATGCCTAGCCCGAGACATAGGGGGCTTTTGGGCTTCTTGGAGATGTCTTTGTTTTCTTGAAGGAAGAAGCTTGTGTAGAGCATCTTAGGTGTCTCAAGAACTCATTTAAACTCTTAATTAACCCTAGGAACTATCATACACATTCATATTTTGGAAGGTTTACATAAAACCCTAAGTTTTGCATCTTGATTTCTAATGGCTATTTCATGGTTTTCTTTGCATATTCTTATTCTCCTCCATCAAATACCTAAGATTCACCCTTGGTATGGTTGAAAATTTAACTCCCTAGGGCAAACCATATGTAGGTCGAAGTGGAGGAGAAAGGGAGTTCAATATAGCTACCATAGGATGCATTTTTACCTTGTTTCCTTGCTTAGTTTGGCTTGAATCTTGCTTTCTCGAAGCTCCTCTCTTCAAATCCGAAATTTCCCTTGAATGTCTCCCTTGAATAAAATTTATAAACCTCATTTTAATCCAAGGAAATAAAGGAGAAGGGAGGATAGGAGGTGTGGATGAAGAAAAGCAAGGAAAATTACCATGAAAACATACCTTAAACTTGGATTTCTTCCTCCTTCTTCTTCCTCTCTTGGGCACCTCTCCCTTAGGGTTTTGCTTCTGATTTGGGGCTGGAAAATCTGAAGTGAAATGAGGGCAAGTGTGAGGCGCTACCTATATATAGGTAGGGAAAAGTGACTTTTTCAAAAATTCTAATTTTGCCCTTCATACTTTGCATTTTCGTTTCTCCTTCGTTTTAGTTCCTTTTTGAGAATCATCTTTTCCATTATAAAATTTAGGTTCCCAATTAAGAAAAATGCCTTTGGAGTCACTCAAATAGGAGCCAAAACCTTCCCGAAAGGATCCTTCAAAGTTCGGACACACCGACGTTAGAAAACATCCACTGGAGGGGATTTAACTGTCCCAGGGCTTCCTATGGTTTTCAAGGTCTCTGAGAACCCCGGAGAACTCAAAACTTTCATTTAAAAAGCCCTCTTGTGTGAATTTCAAAAATTTCCTAAAATTACAAAAATGCCATTGCGTTTCGTAAGATTTTCGTTAAAATTTGTTTCTTCATTCTAGCTCCGTTTTTCCTCCGTATGAGGCTACAATTCTCATTTTTAAGAGGCTAGAATATTACTCAAATTTTTTGGAGTCTTAACTAATTCATTTAAGGGGACTTGCTTTGAAAACGTGTCCATTTCTATCGTTTAACGAAATTAGACATTACAACACCTCAAAGTACAATTATAGCCTAGGGAATCATGCAAAATGCTTCAAATTATCATAGAGTTCAATCTCACCATGTTACTCACATTTATACACATGCATACCATGGTGCTAGGATGTCAATCTTACATGTATACATTCATTTGGCTTCAAGATTGATATACACATCATAAATACATACCTTTAAACTTGTCCAAGTGGTTACATCTCATATACATCATATGGATACAATTCTTGATATCAATATGCTATTAAAATGTCTATTTCTCTACTCCTTTGTCAAAGTGCCATGCTTTAAGACCTTTGGCCTCCATTCTTTAGTCCATTTGGCTCACCTAGACATAATTAGGCATATGGAGGGGAAGAGTGAGATTCAAAGAATCTCAATAGCTCTTTACCCTTTCAAACATACATAATGGATGTATATACATGTCAAAAATGTATGCATGGCATTTTAGCTATTAGTGAACATTCATAAAACATTTTCCTTGTCATAGAAACTCATACATATTAAATATAAGCTCTCAAGGGTATTGGTCTAGCCTTACCCATCTTCCTTGGGACTTTTGGATTTGTCTTGTAACACCATACTTCTAAGACTCAATTCATGCAATTCCCATGCCTTATCTCATATTTGTTCTATGAAAACAATATAGTGGCATAGGGAGTCAAGGATTAACATGCATTTCTCTACAGGTAAAATTTTTCTTTCAGAGTCCCATAAGCCATATGGATTCATATATTACATTCTCATATTTATTTACATAGATACAACTCATTTCCATCACTAAAATTGGCCTAGAGGTCGTGCATGGCAAAGGGGAGCATGAAACATATATTTGCAATTTCGGCCAAAAATTTTCCCTTTTTGTCACCAATTTTAGAAAATCATAACTAATTCTAGAAAAATCAAAACCATGCATTATTTGACATTATAGAAAGCTACACATGTCTAATTTATGTTAAAAATATAACTAGGCCATGAATCATCACACAAAAAATGTTTTACATTTGAAAAGGGGTAGAGGTTTGGCTAGCTACTAGTACTGTCACAGGTTTCTGCTACAAATTTCAAAAATGTCCAATTAATTCCAAAAAACTCCGATCCATACAAATGATACCAATCAAGAAAGCTAGAAATTTTAAAAAAATAACTCTAGACCAGTTTAGGCACATCCAAATCTTGAAACCTAATCAAACAGCACCTGAGGTTAATTTGGAGGCCTAATACTAGACAAAAATTTCAAAAATTTATATCTCTCTTTCTAGACATCCAAATTAGGTGCTTCTAGTTTACAAAAGTCACTGGAAGTGTCTAGTTTCTTCTCATAAAATTTCATGGCAATTGAACATCATTTGCGCCTTGAGTGATAGAATTCATTTTCGGACCTGAGTGACCAGTGTACTAGATCAAATTAAAAAAAATTTCCAACTTTGAAAATTCATCAAATATTCCATAGATCTCTAAAAATTCTAAAATTTAGCTTCACAAAAATCTCTCAATAAGCTCTAAATGTATGCCAAATATTAGATCAAGAAGAACTCATTTAGATAAAAAGTGGTATAGGGTTCTAAAGTGGTTAAATTTTGCCTCATATGAGGTATCAAGATGTCCAAATGGTCTCCTTTGATGTTTAGCATCTCTTAGGCAAGTTTAAGAGCATGAATATGACTTATATGAATTACCCAAGTGATCCTAAACCTCATAAATCTCAATTTGGCCATTCTACTTCCATTCATACATATATTTCCATCATGCTAGTTTACCATTACATGTCAAAATTACACATTCTCATGCATATGACCTTAGCTCTCATTTATACATAACATATCAACATAATTTCACATGCTCATATAGTTACATAAAAATTTAATCAAGGTATTACATCATATGCCATGTGTGTGGCTAAAAAGGAAGCAAAACTAGGCATATTTATATACTTTCATGCCAATCTTCTTCTTCTAGGCTTTGTGGCCTCAATTACCTTGCTCAATTATTCCACCTAGCATGTTAAGATATTGGAGAGGAGGGAATAAGATTCAAAGAATCCCAATAGCTCATCTCCCATTCAATCACACATAAAGCATGCAATACAAGTCTTACAAATGCATACATGGGCATATTAACATGTGTAATCATTTAAGAAGCATTCTTGGCATTTGAAAAAGTTACACATAGCATACATAGGCTTGCCAAGTATGTGGATTAGTCTCACCCATTCACTTATGGATTTTGAACTTGTCTCACCCATTCTTTAAGAGGTTCTTGGACTCAACCTTGCTCTTGGGAGTCAACCTCATTTTTGGGAGACTCTTTACTTTGTCTCAACTAATCTTAAGGGTTTTTGGCTTATCCTCACTATGGCTAAGGGTTCTTGGCCTCACCACACTCAAGCAAACCAAAACAAATATCATGAACATCATTTAAAAACATAATGCATCATCATAGTACCATGAAGTAAGAGCTCATGTTAGAACATTTTTCATAGCTTAAATTACACATACACACATTTAAAGACAAGTAAAGTAAACAATCATGTATGAGAGAAGGAGGAGTGAGCTACCTTGCTTGTATTTACATACTTTTTCCTTGAGTCTTGAATCCTCTCCCTTGACCTCATACACCTAAAAAGGTGGAGATCATTTCTCTTAGCCTACACACATCGTATGGAAGCTAATTATACTCTTGAACCAAAGTCTAAGGTCACACAATTACTAGAAAGCTAGGTGACTCATAAGGCTCTTTTATGGTTCTATAATGCATTTAATGAAGCAAACTTAAGAAAACATCATCTTGGCTCCATTCTATCTATTCATTCATGATTCTTGACTTCATTTAAACCTTTTGGAGTCATCACACAATCAATTCTAGGAGCCTACCTTGGTGTTGCTTCTTTAAGCCATATTATGAAACATATAAGGCTATCTTACTTTCTATGACTTCTAAACTTTTTCCAAGGCTTCCTCTCATACTCTCCCATCATACATGATACAAAATTAAGTTTGGAAGGAATTAAAACACTCATTAGGCGTATAGTCTCTCCTTGGCCGAAGCTATGCTTCCACAAGGCACTAATAGAGTTTCCTTACTTCCTTTGATGGGAGAATCATGTAGGAAGCTCTCTTGATGTCTTAGGAACTCATATGAACACTTAAACATTATAAAATATGGCTAAGGTTCATGATAGAGTTCAAAGTGCAATCAAAACCCTAACTTTTCAATCTTGCAAATTCATGATTTTTACTTAGATTTCTTTGCATATTCTTACTCTCCTCCCTTAAATTCATAGAAATCACCCTTGGTTCTCCTCAAAATTGCAGCCCTCCTATGGCTTCTTGAGTGGGGTGAAACATGGAGAAAGGAGGAACAAGGAGTAACAACTATGGAAGGGAAAATTACCTTATTTTCATGACTTTTCTCACTTGAATCTTGTCTTCTTTGGGCTCTTCTCTTCAAATCCAAAATTTTTTCTTAATTTCTCCCTTAAAACAGATTCATATGCTTCAATATAATCACAATAAAGAAAGGGGAATGGAGAAGGAAAGGTTTAGAAAGGAGAAAGTATGAAAAGCCCATGAAAATCCATACCTTTCTACCTTGTTTTCTTCCTTCCTTCATCCTCCTTTTGGTGTACCTTATCTTAGGGTTTCTTTCTTTGATTTAGGGTAGAAACATATGAAGCTACATGAGGGTAAGAGTGGGGCGCCACTTATATATAGAAAGGAGGAAGAAGAACCTTTCAAAAATTTCTATTTTACCCTTCATTCTTGGCATTTTTGTTTCTAACCAATTTTAGCTTCTTTTTTAGAACCGTATTTTTTCATTATGAAATTTAGGTTCCCAATTTAGTAAAATGCCTTTGGAATCACTTAATTTGGAGCTAAAACTTTCTCAAATGAATCAGTCAAAATTCGGGTCAACTCACGTTGAAAAACGTCCACTGGATGGGCTTTAGTTGTCATGGGGCTTCCCATAGTCTTCAGTGCCCCTGAGAATCCTAGAAAACTAAAAACTTTCATTTAAAAAGCCCTCTTGTGAAGATTCCAAAATTTGCTTAAAAAGACAAAAATGCCCTTACGTTTCATCAATTTTTTGTCATAGTTCGTTTATTCATTCTAACTCCATTTTTCTTTCCGTCTGAGCCTAGGATTCTCATTTTTAGGAGTCTAGAATACTTTCTAAATTTTTTGGGACCTTAACTAAGTCATTTTAGAGGACTTCCTTTTGTATCCGGTGAATTTCGTTCGTTTACAAAGAAATCGTACGTTACATTTCTCATGTTTTCTCTCATTTTCAGAAAACCAGATATTACATATCTTACCCACTTTCAAGGGACTTTTGACTTAGCCTCACTCTTCTTGAGACTTTTGGCTTTGTCTTACCCATTCCTAGGGACTCACCCATGCTAAGGGACTTTTGGCATCATAAAATCCATTCAAGCCATATTACATGTATAAACACATTTTAAGAAATATAATGGTACTATAACATGTAAGCAATAGCTAGGAACATTTCTCATAGTTTAAACATACATACAAGTACTCAAAGATAAATAAACATCCAAGCAATGCATGAAAGAAAGGTTAAAGAGCTATTTTGAAGTCAATGTCACCTACTTTTCCCTTGATCTTGTCTTCCCCTTTTCAGCCAAGCTCATGGAATTAGGTGGCACTTGATTCTCTTAGGCCAGACACATCAAATGAGATGTATTTCAATCATTGGAACAAGCTCTAACTTCTCACAAGCTCTATGCTATGCTACTTTCTCATATACTTCATTATGGTTCCATATAAGACACAATGAAGCAACCCTTAGGATTTAGGATCTGGGCTCCCATTTCTCATTCAATCTAGGTCTCTTGCCTGCATTTAAACTCTTTGGAGTCATCACAAATTTATTTTAAGGAGCCTAGCTATAAGTTGCTTCTTTATGTCTCATTATGGATTCTACACCTCTATCTCACAAGATATGGTTTCTACACTTATTCTAAGGCTTCCTTTGGTGTTCTTCTATCATGTTTAGTCCCTTTCTAGCCTTAAAAAATTTTAAAACACTCCATAGGTGCCTCATCATGGTTTGGCCGAGACATGCTCTTAGTTTAGAGCCTATGGACTTTTGTAATTTTTCTTGAAGGGAATGGCACTTGGGAGGCTTCCTAGATGTCTTGAGAACTCATATATACCCTTAGACAACTTAAATTACTACTAGGAAGCTTCATCTTGGCCTAGGTGCAATTAAACCCCTAGTTTGCTAACTTACAATCTAATGCTTCTTATTCAATTTCAATGGCATCTTCTTAATCTTCACCCTCCATAATCCTTCTTCCTATCCTAGTTTGGATAGAAATCACTCCTTTTTGGCTGGGCTCAAGTTGGTCGAACATGATGTGGAGGAAGAGCAAGAAAAAGAAGCATGAAAGGCTAAGAAATTTACCTTGTTACAAGACTTTTTCAAGGGTTCTTTCAATTGCTTTAGGCTTCTCCTTCAAATTCTATTCCTCACCTCTGGACCAATCACAAACTAGCACCATATGAGTCATAAAAGCCATAAGAAGGAAGATGAGAAGGAGAAGAATAAGTTTAGTGAAGGAAGGTATATGAAAAACCAAGAATTTCCTTAACTTTTTGGCTAGTCTTTCCTCCTTTCTTGGCTCCTCTCTTGTGCGTCCTCCATAGCTAGTCTCACTTTTATTTTTAGGCAAAACTAAAGTTGGTTATATGGAGAGGAGGAGGAGGATGTGATATATCAGGGAGGCTTCTTAGACATCCTTTTTGAAAATTCCATATATGTCCTCTTTTCTTGGTTTTTTTTTAATTTTAAGCTCATTTTAGCTCCTTTTTTAGAACTATCTTTTCCATCATAAAATTGAAGTTCTTTAACTTATAAAATGCCTTTGGTTTCACTCAATTTGAATCTAAAACCTTCCCGAACTAACTGGTCAAAGTTTGGGTCAACTAACATTTTAAAATGTAAGTCGGAGGGGTTTTAACTATTCTAAGGATTCCTATAGTTTTTAGCTCTCTGAGAACCCCGAAAAACTCATTCTTTCCATTTAAAAATTTTTCCTTTGAGTTTTCTAAAAAGTACCTAAAAATACGAAAATGCCACTGCATTGTCATTAAATTTTATCTGGTTATTCTGGCTCCGTTCTCAGGACATCTCTGCCCTTGGATCCTCATTATTTAAAATCTAGATTATTGTTCTAATTTTATTTGACCTCAAATCACTCTATTTGAGAAACTGTCTTTTATATCTGATGAGTTTCATGCGTTTACAGAGAAATCGAATGTTACAAGTTGCATGTTATAATACAATGGAAGTAACCTTCACTTACATATAAACCTTGCAATATTACTATGAAAATTCTTAAGTACTAAATAACTTATGCAATAGTTTGAACTATTTAATTTGTAAATAATATAAGCCTTCATATTAATCCTTACTAGCAACACATATTGCCCATATCATTTCCCACATAAAATTATTCAACTGATGGTAATATATGGTAATTTAAATCAAGTTAAATCACTTGTTCTTGCTACCACCAAGATTCAGTCCTTTATAATTGCCATATTTAATTCCCTGAACTATAAATGGGCCATTTAAATGTGTTTTCATCATGTCTTGGACTGCCCTAACTAGTTTTCATCATGTCTTGGCGCTTAGACTAAGTTGATAAGAACCCAACCACACTAGTAAGTCTAAGCTCTAAAACATCCACAAAAGTTCACATGAACTGAAATATAAGCACCACTTTCCTACTAGGAAGACTAGATCACACCACTTGTCAATTATATGTATTTATTTGCATGTTAAGTATTCGAGGCTATATTGCAAGTGTTGATATAGTCTACATTTCCCAAGAACACATATTACAATGTCAATCAAATTTAACTTCCTATGAAGGTTCACCAAGTATCAAACTTAGAATCCTAATTGAAGTAAAATTAGATTGATATAAGAGATCTCATAATTAAACCTATATTTTAAAAGAAAATGATGTTTAGACAAAGAGGTTGAGATTGTTTAGCATTACAAAACACTAAATATATATCTACCCCAACTTAACACCTCTCTCCTGGGTACAAATGTATTTTACTATAAGGTAAGAATCACTAGTAGTTAATTAGCTTTCTCTAAGGTGATAAATCAATATAAGACCATGTATGGCTCTTTAATAATGCTTGGTATTCTTCTTTTAAAGTTGCATGCTAATGAAGTGTGGATAAGGCTTCTTTTATAGTAGTATACACTTTTGGATTATTACCTTATATTAGTATGACTTGACATAGTATTCATGTAAATTTCCTTAACTACTTTCATTCTTGTCATACCTACATTGATTCTAGTCTTAAAAGGTTGGCTTAATTGATTCAACCATTAAAGGGGCACAACTACATATATCATCAATCTTTCTTTTTTCTTCACCTTTAACTCCTTTGAAGAGAAAACAATTTACTAACCTTATACGATTAGCAAAAACATGACTTTTAGAATCCTATAGCAAATTTATTCCTTTTATGGAATTTACCAATAACTTTAAAAGGAGGAATTTACCATAACTTAATCTTAATTAATCTTGTATTAATCAATAGTCTATCTTCTAGTAATATTATATATCTTAGAAGTCCTTACCTAAACAATTAGTATAAGGAAAATGGCATATTAATATAGATTTAACTACCAAAGGTCACATTGGTATCGAATCTTGCTACTAGAGCTAAAATATAGTATGATCATCATTTAATGACTACAAGTGAATTTCTAAGAAATATTATTATTGGTTGATTAGTCAACTAAGAAACTAGAATCAAACCATTTTTTAGAAGAAAAGATGGAATAAGTAAATCACTCACCAGACATTTGCATCCCAACTCCTAGGAGCTATGACATTTAATGGTGTTAGGGGTAAAACTAGCCTATCTATTATTACAAGTGCAGGAACCATTTAAGCATTTGATTCCATTACAACCTTTACAATGTGTGATTTCCCACTTTAGCAACATAATCATATTTCAAATCTTAGAATCTATAAAAACTACATCAAGATGCATTATAATAATGACCTATTAAATCCTTAAAATACTTCAAAAGAAAGGGAATCCTACCAAAAACAAATAAACTAACACAATTCTAGGTTGAATGGAATAGCCATCATTTGGTCCCTTCATGCCTTATTTAGCACACATCATAATCATTACTACCTTCAAGTAAAGCAAACAATTATGCTTTATACACAAGTAGAATGAGAAATTGACGCTTAAAAGTCAACTTAAAACATTAAAAAGAATGACTCTTAAATAGTTAAATTACAAGTGCATAAAATTCAATTCTAAGCATATAAGCTACTTTACAAAAAGGTGCCTAATTCTATATGTATATGCCTACCTGGCCTTTCAACTAAAAAGACTTAACGAAAATCAATAGTGCTTTTTCAAGGTTATGTAAACTTCCTTCAAATGTCAATAAGCAAATACAAAAATTCACCACCATGTAAGGTAACTCAAATGTATAAATGTTGATCACTAAAGGTTTAAATGCCAATGTTATACACTATAAACCATATGCAATTTTAGTAATGTGTGATTTTAAGTCTTATAGAATAAATAGTTATGAAGAATCCATAATTCTTTGTAGAAGTTTACAATTGAGAATTGTAACACCCCGAAATTTATTAATAATAATTATGGTGAATTAAGGAATTAATGTAAGGATTTGGGAAAAATAAGAAAAATAAGGCTTTTAAAGAAATGGGTTTATTTTAGACATTTCGAGCTAATAATCATGTTTAGTTATTGTTGGGTGAAGATATAATAATTATGGTTATAGGTTTAATTAGGGAATTAACTAAAGGGAGATGGACATTTAATTTGGGCCTTATGATTAATTTATTTATGCCATGAGCCAAATAAGAAAGCCTACTTCTAGTTTGTAAGAAGTTCTAATCTCATTTCTTAAGAGCCTAGCTCTCATTTCATCAACCAAAGCCTTCAACTTTTAGCCCAATAAACACATATCTAAACCTAAGTGGATTTTTAGGCTTTAGGGTTGGCCTAAACCCATCTAAAACCCTAACTTATATAACCCCTCATCCTCTATTCTATAGACAACTCAATCTTAGACAAGGGAGAACTCCATTTTCGTATAGGAAGAGAGGAGGCTAAGGTTTTCTTCTTTATTCCACCATTTCTCACTTCTAGCAGAAGATTGGGCCAAGATAATTTATATAAAACATGTCCCTCTCATTCTTCTCTTCATTTTGGTCTAATTAGTTTCTAATTTTGTGAATTTTCATCTCCTTCTCAAAATTTAAAATTTGGTGTTTAGGTGATTTCTTGTAAGATTTTTGGATTTTGGAGTCAGTGGAATCATAGGGTAAGTTTTTACCTTTATTTTGTAGTGTAACCTTGCTCAATTTCATGTTATAGGCTGACTTTGGTATATGGTTGATTGTATATGCAAAAATCCATGTTGTAGGATGGCACATGGTGTGTTCTTGATAACTAAGGTTCAAATAAGTCCATTTAACCTCTTAGATGTATGGGTAGATTTTCCATCATTTGGATTGACATTTGGTGCATGGCTTTTACATGTGCAAAAATGGAGATGTTGAGAGTGACCCATTGTGAGTTCTTATCGTTGTGACATTAAATTAGTGCAATTAACTCTTTAGGAACTTGGGTAACTAATTTCTAATGGATTCTTGATGAAATAGATCAATGAATAAGAAACTCTTTTGTTAATAATGGTTAAATGATAATAATTATACTTGTCATAGGCTTGATGGGCCTTTGGATTATGTTGGTAGCTAGAGGAAGAGTAATTGGGCTTCATTAAGGTCATCGAGGTTAATTTCCTAATTCCATGTATATGCTTATTTTAATTTGATACTTGTTATACATGTATGATTTTGAATGCTAAATGAATAGTTAACTATTTGTTATGTTATGATTGGACCTTGTGAGTTCATGGTGGAGCTGTGTTGCAGCTACCACCCATGCATCATGCTTTGATCGGGTATCTGGTTGTGATCAAACCCTTGAATGCCCTGAGCCCAAGTTGTACTCATTAGGGGACTTGGTGTCATGAACAGGCCTCTCCCAGTGTTATTAGCCATTAACATGTTGTATATGATTACTGGTATAGGATAGTAGTCACTAGTAGCTCAACTAGTTCATTTGCTAATTAAATTAATAATTCTAGTATTTGATGAGATGAAAATACATTATGTTGATTAATTTGTACATATATATGGAATTTGCCTCTTATTATTGAGATTGTAAATCTCACCTCGATTGTGGGCTAACATTTTTAGGGATCGGACCTCTTAGTAGCAAGAAGAAGTTAATGGAAGCCTATTAGGCTGGTTTAGTAATGTATAGGTTTAGGTTCCTTGTTTAAATAGGTTTGTATAGTATGTATTCTAGAATTATTATTTGTGTTGTATGATTGTCATTTTGCATCATGTATTGCCAAGTATAGAAACTGATTTTATAATATGAGACATTATGGAATTGGTACTTGTGATTGTATTTGGATGATTATTAATGAGCACCTTGATATTCTATGACCTCTACACAATTAGTATTGTAAAATTGACATTTGAGCTATTGGTATAAAGGATTTGAAGGTTTAAGCTAGTTTAAATGTGTTCTCTACACCTACTTAAGGTGTTTGGAAGCCATCCTTTTGGTTTTGAGTTGTCACTTGAAAGCTTTAGAAGCAACTCTTTCTTTTTGCTATCATTATAGTCATTGTGTTGCCATGAGAAGTCATTGGGTGATTTTGTAGATGTTGCATGGGTTTTAGGGATAGGAACATATTTATTTAGTTCATTGAAACTTGTTCAAAGTGGTCTAAGGTCAATTGGTAGGAAAAATACATTTTCAAAGTTGTCACTTGTGGCTTCATGTACCTTCGCTATTAAAATTGAAGTTAGAATGATTGGATTAGCTTTTAATCCTTGAGTTAGGTAAGACAATTGAATGGAGATTTTAGGAATGTAAACTCTTTAATAACCTTGCCTTTTAGCCATTAAAAGACCCCAAAATTGATCTTGAAGTGGTATCAAGTTGTTAGTTCATTCCTTTCAATGCTTTAGTGCAATAGGTTTCCAAGTCACGGCCAAGTTTTCTTAACTCGCGGCCAAAATGAGTTGATTGTGTTCTAGTAGCAATTTTGGCCACAACGCAAAATATTTTGGCCATGGCACAAAATCATCCATTGGCTAATTTGGCCATGACACAAGTATTTCGACCGCGATGCATGTAACACCATATTTTCTAAGCTCATCTTACCTCATTTCTAAGTTCTCTTCCTTGGATCATACAAGTTTGCCAAGGAAAGATTATTAAAAATATTAATTAAATTGCGTTATGTTATGGATAAATTTTTCTCTTAGTGTTCTATGGGCCATATGGACTCATCCATTCCATTCTCACATTTAAATACACAATTACAGCTCATAACAAACTCAAGACGTGGCCTAGAATTCGTGCAAGTGGATGGAATACATAAAAACACTAGGTGTAGCCTCGACCAAAATGTCTAACTTACTGTCATAAACTTTGAAAAATCATAACTAATTCTAAAAATACTAAAATCATGCATACTTTACCATTTTGGAAAGCTACTGATGTCTACTTTATGCTAAGAATAATTCTATGCCACAAAAGGGCTACTAGCCACAAAAAATTGATAAAACAGTACCAGAAGTTGACAATCATTATTGGTACTGTGCTCCAACTTCAAAAATTCATATCTCCCTGCTTAGAGGTCCAATTGGGGTGATCTAGGTGTCCATGAAAAGATTATCATGTTTGATTTATGCCTATAAAATTTCATGAGTGTTGGATGTGACGTCCATTTTTTCATAAAACATCGAAATGAGTTAGTTTTCAAAGCAAGTCACCTGAGGTGAGTTATTGAAGACCAAGAAAAATTAGAATAAAATTATAAATAATGAAAAATGAGGATTTAAGCTTTAAGTTGCTCAAAAACTAAGGTTGCAGTGATTCAAAAAATTTGTCGAAAGGCTAGTGGCATTTTTGTAAATAAGTGCAATTTTGGAAAAACACATAGGAGGGCTTTTTAAATGAAATTTTTGAGTTTTCTTGGGTTCTCAAAGGCCCTGAAAACCATGGGAAGCCCCAGGACAGTTAACACCCCTCCGGTGTAGGTTTTCTAATGCCGGTTGACCTGAACTTTGACTGATTCATTTAGAAAGATTTTAGCTCCGATTTAAGTGATTCCAAAGGTATTTTACTAGATTGAGAACCTAAATTTTATAATAAAAAAGATGGCTCTCAAAAAGGAGCTAAAACGAAGCCAAATATGAAATGCCATTGCGAAGGGGCAAAATGGAAATTTTGTAATTGTTCTTTCTTGAAACTTCTTTAAGAAGCACGTTTCACTTCTCCTCCACTTTTAGACTGATTTGTTCTGCCCAAAAACCAGAGGAAATTCAAGAGGCTTAGGCACACAAGATAAAGGAGGAAGAAGGAGAAAACCAAGGCAAGGAAGGTAAGATTTCTTAAGGATTTCCATATCCCTCCTTCTTGAAACTTGTTCCTCTCCTCTCAAGCTTCCTTTCTATGGTTTTAATAGGAAGTTTGGTGCTATTTTGAGGGCAAAATAGAGAGGGGAATTTTGAAATTGGAGAGAGCAAGCCAAAGGAAGAGGCTTCTTAGAAGAACTTGATTCAAGGTACTTTTCTTGCAAGATATTGCTTCTTTTTCCTTAGTTTCTTCTCCTATAATTTCGGCCAAAATAGACCCAAGGAGAGGGAAGGGTTTTTGTTCAAGAACCATCAAGAATTAGTGAGATTAAGTTAGAGGAAGATGGAAGATAACAAGAAATTCTAAGGAAATCCATGAAACTAGAAGTTGGAAAAGTATAGAGCATTTAAGGGAATTTTAAAAACTGATTTAATCCATGAGTTACCTTAGCTATTTAAGTGTTTCCTTGAACTTCTACAACTCTTAACAACCTCCCTAAGTGGTTCCCTCATTAAGGAAAAATCAAGAAGCCATTAAACCCCATTAAGGCTCCATATTTTGGCCAAGCAAGGATAACATAGCTAGGGAGAGTTTTAAATTTTTCTAAGCCCATTTTTGAGTCATATATGATGAATGAAAGTGAAAGGAACCCTTGGAAAAAATTTAGGAAGCTTGGAGCATGAGTTGGTGCTTTAAGTTCCATAATGTGACCTAAGGAAGAAACTTGTACTTGGGCTCTTGGTTTTAATTCAATGATGACTCCAACAGGCTTAAAGGGAGTCAAGAATCATGTATAAAAGGAACGAATGGGGCCTAGACTTCAAAGAGTGGGTGTTGCTTCATTAGGGCCATTAGGAACCATAAGTGAATCGTAAAACAAAGTTAGAGTTCCAACTAGATAGGTAGTTTTGAGAATAGTTCCAAGAGTCTAATTGGTTCTTATTTTGTGTAATTAGGCCAATGAAAACAAAGCCCCACCTAGTTATAAGTGTGTAGCTATGGGAGGAGATCCAATTTCAAGAGAAAAAGTGTGCTTGTGTGGCAAAGGTAGCTCTCTCTCTTTTCTCCCATGTATAAATGAATGTCTACATTATCTTTGAATGTGTGTATGTATATTTTAAGCTATGAATTATGTTTTAGTATGATGCCTATATTCCATGAAACTATAGTGTTGCATTATGTATTCAAATGATGCCTAAAATGTTTGCATTGGTTTGCTTGAATGTGGAGAGGCTAAGAACTTTCTATCTTTAGTGAGGATAAGCCAAGAGCCCTTAGAAGTGGTTGAGACTAAGAGAAAGTCTCCCAAAAGCAAGGCTTAGTTCAAGGCCTTTGAGAAAAAGGGTGAGGCAAGTCCAAGAACCTTAAAGAAAGTGGGTGAGGCTAATATATTCATTTGGCAAGCCTAAGTGTGTTATGGGTGCTTTGTGTAAATGCCAAGAATGTATCTTGTACCATTTTCTATATTAATATGCCATGCATGCATCCTTAAAACTTGTATTACATTCTTTATGCATGATTGAATGGGAGATGACCTATTGGGATTCTTTGAATCTCACTCCCTCCTCTCCAATATCCTAATATGCTAGGTGGACCAAGTGAACAAAAAAATAGGAGCCACCAAGCTTGAACATAGGGAAATTGGCAAAGGATTTGTGAAATAGTCATTTTGTCACCACTTTGTTGTTAAGAAATGTAATCTAATGATGTGCATGGTGTATGCACTTATGAATACTTGTAAATGGATGAACATATTGTATATGTATGAGAATTAGAACTATATTGAATGATGTAGCAAGTTTTTAGTATGAATAGTAAGATTTTGGCATTATGTACATGGTGTCTATTTTGGTGTGGGAGAGTGATTTTTGTAAATCTGGGTCGTTAGATATTTGAACCATGTTTGATAGCCTATGTTGATGCTTTCCCACGTGCTCATAGAGCCTTAGGAGTAGGAGAAACAAATTTGAACCCTTGGAACCCTCTTTTAATACAAAAAAAATGTCACTTTGCCCCCTTATATCAAAGTCTAACCAAATGACCTCTTCTTGACTTGAAATTTGGCATTCAATTAGATCTTTCCTAGAGATGTTTGGAAAGCTAAAGATTAGGTCATTTAGAGCTCTTTGGAATTTTCTATGATTTTTCAAAGTTGGTATTAGAATTTCATATTTGCACCAGTACTGTTCATTTGGTCAGTTGTGTAATTGTGTCATCCGAGGGGAAAACGTCGTCCAATGGCTACAAAATTTTATAGGGAGAAATTAGACATTCACAGTGACTTGTAACAACTAGAAGAACTTCATTTGGAGGTCTGAGCTAAGAGATATGAATTTTTGAATTCTGGAACAGCAACAGTAGCGCAACACGACCTGAGTCATTGTTCCATTGAATTTCAGTAGTTGAACATGCTTGCTCTGGTCTGAGTCTATTTTTAGCATAACTTTAACATTCATATATTTCCAAATTGGTATCATTTTCATGGATTGGATTTTTTTGGAATTAATTGAATATTTTCAAAGTTTATAGCAGACACTTGCATTAGTACCTGTAACTGTCTGAACCTTTGCCCCTTTTCATGTGTCAAACGCTTCTGTGTTATTTTTCATGGCCTAGACATATTTTTGGCATAAATTAGACATGGTATCTTTCTATAATGGCCAAGAATACATGATTTCAATTTTCTAGAATTAGTTATGAATTTGGAAAGTTCATATCAGTAATCTGACCCTGTAGTCCAAACAGCAGCAACCTCAGTGGCTTTTCAGATGTCAAATGTTCTCCCCTTAATGATTCATGAGCTGAAATTATTTTTACCATGGGTTAGACATCCAGATATTTCTGGAATGGTAAAGTTTGTTAGATTTCAATTTTTGTGGATTTAATTATGAATTTCTGAAATTGTGACAGAAAAACTGAAAATCTAGCCGAAAATATGTATAAGTATTTTATACTCCCCCTTAGTTTCCATGAGAGGTAGGCCACTTTTGATGATGCAAATGAGTTGTATTCATGTAATTAAATATGTGAATGTGACGTATGAGCTCACATGGTCCACATGACACCGAATGAAATTTTTATACACAACGCAAGGTAAAAAAATGTATCATTTTTAATCTCTTTCCTTACTCCTTCATGTAATTGATGATTTAAAGCATGAGAATGTTATGAAATAAGCTAGGATATATGGTGTTACACGTTGGACATCATTTGTCCCTCGAATGACACAATCTAAGTTTCTAAGCATATGAACAGTGTCTGCATCAGTTCTGCAGAAAAATGCCAACTTTGGAAATTCATAATAAATTACACAAAGCTCCAAATAATCTGGTCTTTGGCTTTCCAAAGAGCTCTAGATAAGATCTATATGTGTGCCAAATTTCATGAGAAAATTCGTTCATTTGGTCAGATCTTGATATTGGGTTGCAAAATGGTTCATTTTGTGTCATTTAAAGGGTCTAAATGGTCCATTTTGAGTTCTAAGGAAACCATGACCACTTGAGCACATGAGAATATACCAAAATAGCTTTGCTAAACTTGTCTCAAAGGTGCATAAACCCAGAAATTAAAACCTCACTCTCTCATCCCATGTCATACACAAGAATGTACATGCTATTGCTTGCCATTCCATGCCCAATTCATGCTATTTCATACATTTGGCATTAATTCTCATTCATACATCATACATTTACATATTTACATGTGTTCATGAAGTCATATAACATATATGACAATGGATTACATCATGTACCACTCATATGGCTACAATTAGGCATTTTCATATATTTGGTTGTCAATCTTTTTCTTCCAAGCTTGGTGGCTTTGATTACCTTGCTCATTTGGTCCACCTAGCATGTTAAGACATTGGAGAGGAGGGAATGAGATTCAAGGAATCCCAATAGCTTATCTCCCTTTCAATCACATATAAAGAATGTAATACAAGTCCTAAAAATACATGCAGGGGCATATTGAAATGTGTGAGGATTCAAGAAACTCCTCCTGACAAATGGAGAGATAAGTTACATGAATTCTCAGCATGGATTGATCTTCAGATGACTCATCTAGATGCCAATCTTGAAGCAACCCTCACCGAGTTTTCCACTAGGTTCACTAGCACTTTCTAAGAATGGTTTTAAAGCCTAGGAGAGTATAGACAATGATTTTATATCACAGCTGGCAGTGCTAATGACCTTCTTGGCTTTATCCACAAAGAATTCTGAGAGATTTTTATCTTGTTGATAAGCAGAAAAGGAACAAATATTTTCAGATGAAATGTTACTCTTTGAAGAAAAAAGATCTTGATTTCTATTACAAAAAAATGGCAGAACGGTACTACCTTCTTAATGGTTTTAATGATGTCAATCTTAGATACACCTTCATTGCCTCCTTACCAAAAGAGTTATAGCCAGAACTATTGAGAGCCATTCAATCCCTCATAAGAGATATGACTGACATCTCTCTTGGGGAGATCTATTATTTAACCATAGCTACTCTTGAAAAGCTATGTGAGCAACACAAAATGTTTGATTCTATGATGGATGGAAAACTTGCTTTGCAAAAGATTTGCAAAAAGCCTTATCTCCAAATCAAATGCAAAGACAAAACCAAATGCTCTTTCCCAATAAAGAAAAAATCCCATTATAAGCATGCTTATAACAAGCCTTCCAAAACTTACAGACATTACAAGAAAAGGCGACCTAAAAAACTAATCTGGTTTTTCAGATGACGGCTCACACAACATGGCAAAAGAGACTGTTGTTACATCTGTGGAAAAAAAGGATATTTTGCTAAACAATTTCCTAACAAAACAAAGAAAGATATAAAACTCCTTGAACAAGTTCAGGCCAGTATTCCTCTTATTGCTGATAATGACATTGAAGAATATTTTTCAGGATAAGAAGATGCTGATGTTCATACTGTGTTTGCTCTTCCTGGACTTCGACTCTTAGATTCAGAATTCTCTTATTCAAACTTGTCAGATTATTCTGACCATTATATCCATCCTAGTTACTCTGTCCAACCCTACAATTTAGCTGAACAAACAAAACCTCCAATGCCTTTATGTTTAAATGTAGATTTTATAAAGCAAGTATCATAAATTAATCTCTATCATAGCTTATATGGATACTGGTGCTTCAAAAAGCTTTATGAATCCTATAGTTCTTCCTCCATAGGCATGGACAACTCATTCAGAATACTTTAGTGCAATTGATGGAAGAATTTTCAAAGTTAATCTTATTACCAAGAAAAGAATTGGTATTAAGATCTTTCCTAACTGTATTGTTCGGACTAAAGTACTTGGTAGCAGTCTCCCAGACAAAGATATCTTTATTAAAATGGACATTTACTATCAGGCCAAGAAACTCCAAATCCTTCCTCAAAAGATTCAGTTCAAATAATAGTTTAAGCCTTACATTATCATCTCAAAAGTGTTTGAGTTTTCAAATGTTCCTACTGTAATAACCCAGAAAAAGAAAAGAGAAAAAGAAGTGAGAAAAAGGAAGGAAAAGAGAAGCTGGAAAATTTTCGAAGAGCTGAGAATTTTCTAAGTCTTCTCGCCATAGCGAGATATGGAATCGCCATAGCGAGAATGCCTCTTCGCCGTAGCGAGTATGTTTCTAGCTATAGCGAGTGCGGCATTCCATATAGAAACTAGTGAGTTGCTCGCCATAGCGAAATTGTTCCTAGCTATAGCGAGTGTGGCATTCCATATAGAGACCAGGGAGTTGCTCGCTGTAGCGACGCCATAGCGAAGGCAGAGGTCGAGAATAGACACGATCTCGCCATAGCGACGCCATAGCGAAGGTCGAGAATAGACACGATCTCGCCGTAGCGAAGCCATAGCGAAGGCAGAAGTCTGGAACAGACACGAGCTCGCCGTAGCGAGGTCACTAACTCGCTGTAGCGAGAGCGGTCCAGAAAAGCGAGGAAAAGAGAATTTGACTTTTTAAAAGCTTCCAAATCTCTTCTTTCTTCTTCTAACCGACTCTAACTCGTCTTAGGAGAGAGAAAAGGGCGGAGGAGAGAGAGAGAAGCTGAAGAGAAGAGGAAAGCACAAGAAAGGTATGAATTTCATAGCTCCCTCTTAGTAAGTTGCCTTCTCCCCTTTTTCCCTCCTTTTCACGGTTCAAATGGTAGAAAATAGTTAGGGTTAAGTCTGGTTCAGAGGAGATAGAGTGGGAAACCATTCTTGAGAGAGATTAGAAGTAGATAGTCTTCTCTTTCTTGCTTTTCCCCTTTCTTATGAGTTGAGAAAGAGAGGGATAGTTCATGGACCCTAGAGTGAGGAAGAAACCTAGAGTGAGAAGCTCAGTAGAGCTGCTTAGAAGTGATCCCTAGCTTAAGAATTGAGTAGTAAAGTATTAATTCCATGCTTTTGTGTGGTTAGGCTCAAGAGGAACTCTCCCATCTAGAAGTTGTTGTGAAAACCAACAAGGGAGGAGTCAAGTGTCAGAGCAAATTGAGAATAGCTAGCAAAGGCAGTTCTCTCCGCTTTCTCTCATGCATAATTGTGTGTTTACATTGTCTTGCTTGTGTGTATGAATGATATGAGCTATGAGAAGTGTGTTAGCATGATTATGTGATATGATTGAGATGATGTTTTAAATGATTGTTTGGTTTGCTTGAGGAAATGGAAAAGCCAATAACCCTATAACCAAGGTGAGGATGAGCCGAAGCCCTAAGTTGGTTGAGCCATGTCTCCCAAAAGTGAGGTTGACTCCCAAAGAGTAAGGGTGAGTCTAAGTACCTCTACAAGTATGGGAAGGCAAATCCAAAAGCCATAAGGGAAGGGGTGAGGCCGATCCTAGTACTCAGCGAACTCATGAATGTTATCCATGGCCATTTCACATGTTTAAACGTTTTCTATCATGTTTTACATGCTAACATGCCATACATGCATAATGAGACTTGTTGCATGCAATATATGTATGTTTGAATGAGAGTTGAACTACTGAGATTCTCCGAATCTCACCCTCCTCTCCACCATCCAACCATGTCAGGTGGCCCAAGTGAGATAAGAGATGGGAGCAACCACCAACAAGCATGAGGCTAGGGATAGAGATGAAGAAAAGTGTATAGTTTTGTACTACATTGTATATGTAACTTGTACATGAGATGTAAATGATGTATATGATGTAGCATGTACAAATATGGTAAGACAATGTATGTATTAATGACGAATGTATGAGAATGAGCTTTATGATGAATGAAATAGCATGGTTAAATGTGAAAGAGCCAATGGTAGCTTAGTAGATAAGGGTGCATAAGTGGGCATGGGGTAGTGAGTTTCCCCAATCTAAGTTATTAGACACTTGAGGCATGATTGATAGCTCCTATAGATGCTTTCTCATGTGCTCAAAGGGTCATAGAAGTAGAAAACTTAAGATTGGACCCCATTAGCCACACTTTTGGCCAAAAAAAGGCCATTTTGCACATGATGTCATAGAATAGCCATATGACCTCTTCTAGCCATGAGATTTGACATGGAACTAGAGTATGTTTAGAGCTTTCTGGGAAGCTAGAGTTCATGTCATTTAGAGGTCTATAGCATTTTCTATGAGCATTCAAAGTTGACATCAGAAATTCGGATTTAGAAAAATCACTGTTCATTTGGTCAGATTTGAAATCATGTCATCCGAGGGGCAACCGTAGTCCAATGGCTATGAAATTTTATACACAGAAACTAGATGGTCACAGTGACTTGTAGGAACTGGAAGCACCTCATTTAGAGGTCCAGAGAGGAAGTTATGCAATTTCGAAGTTCCTGCCCAGAATCAGACCCCCAACCAGACCCGAAGTACTGTTTCATCGGTTTCCGGGAAATTGGCTAGGTGGACTGATCTGGAGATATTTTTATCCTCTAGCTAACATCCACATCTTTCCATAGAGATAGAGTTTATGAGCATTGGATTTTTGTGGAATTAGTTAGACATTTTCAAAATCCATATCAGTAAACTGTGACAGCAAAGAAGCCCCCTCTGACCAGTGAACTATTTCGATGTCAAACGCAGAGTATGTGAGAGATTGAGACTTCTACTTATTTTTAGCATGAAGTAGACGTCTCAACCTTTCTAGAATGACCCAGATCAGGCAGATGCGAATTTTCTGCATTTAGTTATGTATTTTCAAAGTTAGCCCAGAAATGAAGTAAAATCTGCCATAGCGAAAATGCATGTCTCCAATCCCTTTTTGCTTTCCATGAGTGATAAGCATATAGTAGGGATTGAAATAAGTCTTAAAAGAGTAATTGAGCAAGAGGAATCAGAGAGAGAGCTCAACCGGTCCATATTACTTCTAAGTGGAGCTCTACCCACACATAGTGCCATGGAGAGAGTAAGCATAAGGTAGAGGAAAGAGTCTCCCTTATGAGTTCCGCACCGCCCATATGGGCTAGAGGGCACGTTGGGTATGAGCTAGAGGTTAAGGTGTCACATTTGGGGATGATTGAGTGTATGAAACACCTACAGAGCCACCAGAGGTATTGTCCCCGTCCTTCCCGGTTCGTGGGCTTGGTTACCCTGCCTTCCCGGTTCGTAGGGGTTTTGTCCCCTTGGGATTTTATTCCCAAAAGGTGCCTCTGGTGGGGGAAGGCTTCGCCCCCACTTATAAGCCTTAGCCCCAGACCATTCCTAGCCGATGTGGGGCTTCACAATCCACCCCCCTTTTGGGGCCAACCCGTCCTCGGGTTGCACATGGACTAGGCCCGCTCTGATACCAACACCTACAGAGCCACCAGAGGTATTGTCCCCGTCCTTCCCGGTTCGTGGGCTTGGTTACCCTGCCTTCCCGGTTCGTAGGGGTTTTGTCCCCTTGGGATTTTATTCCCAAAAGGCGCCTCTGGTGGGGGAAGGCTTCGCCCCCACTTATAAGCCTTAGCCCCAGACCATTCCTAGCCGATGTGGGACTTCACACCTACTAGTTATGAAGATCTCTGTGATCAATTTATGTCTTACTGTCCAGAGTCACATGACCAATTTCTCATCCCTGCTTTCATTTAAAAGAAATGAGGATATCAATCTTACAAAGGTAACTCATCCTAACATGAATCCAGATGACTTGAAACTTACTAGAGAAGAGTGTACAACCCTTCTTCAACAAGGTCTTATTAAGCCAACCAGATCTGATTGGGCATGCCAAGCTTTCTATATGAAAAAATGAGCTGAACAAATACATAGAAAAAAGAGACTAGTCATTGACTACAAGCCTCTTAACATGTTTTTACAAGACGATAAATTCTCATTACCAAAGATCAGTTCTCAACTTAGTTTGCTCAAAGAAGCTAAAATTTTCTCTAAGTTTGATCTTAAAACAGGCTTTTGGAAACTTGGAATTGATCTCGTAGAGAGCTATAAGATAGCTTTTTGCATACCCAATGCCCAATACCAATAAACTATTATGCCATTTGGGTTGAAGGTTGCCCCGTCTCTATTTCAAAAGGCCATGACAAAAATCTTCGAGCCCATCCTCTACAGTGTCTTAATCTACATAGATGACATCCTATTTTACTCCAAAAATGAAGTAAACCATAAGCAACTTCTCTAACAATTTTTGGGTTTTGTGCAAAAGCATACAATAATTCTCTCCTCCAAAAAGAGTTAATTGGGCCAAGCTCAGATTGAATTCCTTGGCATGCATATCTTTGATGGACATTATCAGCCTGGTTCACACATAGCCTAAGAATTACTTACTTGTCCAGATAAAGATCTTTCTATTAAAAAAATTCAACAATTTCTCAATGTCATCAACTTTATCAGAGACTTTATTCCAAAAGTGTCTAATCATACGAGCTAACTATCCAAGTTCCTCAGAAAGGACCCCTCTCCTTGGGGACCTGCCCAGACTGCAGCTGTTCCACACCTTAAAAGCATCTCTCAAGTGCCTTTACCTTTAAAGATTCTTGATAAGGGTAAAAGAATCCTTTAAACAGACACTAGTAAGGATTTTTGGGGCGCTGTCCTACTTAAAGAGATTGATGGAAAGAAATACTACTGTGGCCATGCTAGCGGACAATTCAAAGACTTTGAAAAACATTATCATGCAATCTACAAAGAGATCCTTGCTGTCAAAAGAGAGATTGAGAAGTTCAATTTTCACCTCTGCTCATATGATTTCACTGTACAAAGAGATAACTCTTCCTTCCCTAAGATTTTAGAGTCTAACAAAAAAGTTCTTCTGGATAAGCAACTGATGCGCTGGAAAGACTGGTTTTCTCGCTATAAATTCCATGTTGAACATATCAAAGGATGCCATAACATCTTAGCTAATTTTCTTTCCAGACCTCCAAAACCTCTTAACCTCATCACTCTAGCCAAACTTGTTCCCTTCATCCATATGGCTCATTCGATTCTTGGTTGTACCATCCATTACTCTACTCCACAGCTCAAAAAAGATTTTCCTCCTAGAGAACAAAGACTAACTACTCCTGCAAAAGTCCAAAACCTTGCTAAAAAATTCCTGTTCTACTACCTTCATAGATACCTTAAGGATGCTCCACACAACACCATACCCTCAGCCTTCAACCTTATCCAAACTCCTTTTCTGATTCTGTTCAGAACCATAAATCAAGTAACAAATGATGCCCTTTGGTATCTCTGAGCACTTACTGCCCTTTATTCTGGTGCCATAGCATTTCCACCCCTGATGATTTTTCAGCACCTCACCACTTTTGAAAGTAAGGATTCTAATCTGTGGATCCTACTTGAACGGTTCTCTCTACTACCATGGTGATGCTCTGAACTTGACCGTCTTATCCAATGACACAATCTTTGGAAAATACCCACTACAAACCAACAGGTGTCATGTATCTTCATTCTCTACCATCCTTATTGGGTCAACAGACAAAATATACTTCTTACTCGAAATCATGGCTATGAATGGAATACATTTTTAATCTGGCTAAAACAATCATCTGGTGCCCTAAAGGCTTTAAAATTATTTTCATGTGAAATTAATTATCAGCCTAATCAGTTTATATTCTATGTCTCATTGGGACCCTATCTTAGTGAATTCATTCCTGGAAAACCTTGATTTCCAGAACTAGATATACCTAACACATAATTATGTACTCCAGAACAGATGATTAAGTTCCTCACAGAAACCAGTTTACAAGACCCAGGAGCCTCTTTTTCTTTAACTCAACCACCTTCTGACATCCCTATGCAAGACTCACAGGACCCCTACAAACCTATTGGTCTTAAAAAATTTGAAGAATGGTTCGCCACCTATTTCAAAAAGTTACCAAAGGACCCTAATTCCACTGACTCTGATGAGGACCCTAACTTGTCTCCATTCCATAAGCCTATCAAGAAAGGATAAGCTTTATCCTGAAGCTTATCCTACCAGCTCATACTTTATTGTATAATTATGAATGTTTACTATTCCACATGTGACCACTTTACTTTCTAGTCTATAAAGCTGCTTTAGTAAAAAGTTTGTCGACTAGTATGTCTTTACTTTTGTGAAAGTTTGAAAAGCTAGTTTGTCTTGTATTCCCTGACCTTCTTTATAAGAAGGGACACGAACTCTTAATAAGGCAGAACTCCTCTAAGCCTGACTCATCCTTGTAAACAAAAGTTTGAATAAACTTTAGTTTTCTTATGTCTTCATTCTAGGTTCCTTTATCTTCTGAAATCTTTTATCAATAAATCCCTTATGATTATCTTGTCTAAACATTAGTATGCTCTACACTTGTCTTGTTTGAGGATCTTATATATCAGAAAGTGTTAAGACATTACTATCTGGCAAAAGATAATCACCTTGTCTATGAGTTCTTTGTTAAAATGAGTTTCTAAGAACATCAAAAGAATCCTTGATCCTAAAAGGCTAGTGCGCAAAAGCCCAGAAGAGAAAGAGTGGTTGTTAGTACAAGTATACCTGGAAAAGGATTTTGATGATTCTAATTGGAACACTTGAATTAAATATTTTTCATTAAGACAACAAGGCATTACAACTATCCCAGAAAGATTAAGGGATAAGTGTGTTCATCACACTTCTGATTATTTTTGTCCAGAATGTATTTGTTGGATAACTCCTGAGGAAAGGAAGGCATTAAACTAAGTTTGTCCTCCTCTCACTCTAAAGTATTTTCAAGAGTACCAGGATTTCCTGAGGATTCCTGAAATATGCCTCTGAGAAGAAGATCTCTAAAAATGGAATGATTTCAAAGAAGAGAGATAGAAACAAATGCGGTCTGATCTTATGTCGGGACCAGGAATGGCATTTGAACAAGTCATATATAGCATACATAGACTTGCCAAGTAAGTGGATTAGCCTTACCCATTCTCTTATAGATTTTGGACTTGCTTCACCCATTTTCTCTAAGAGGTTTTGACTCAACCTCACTTATGGGAGACTCTTTATTTTGTCTCAACCATTTCTAAGAGTTCTTGGCTCATCCTCACCATGGTAAAGGGTTCTTGGCTTCACCACATTTAAGCAAGCCCAAGCACACATACTAGGCATCATTTGAGAACATATTACAACATCATGGTACCATGGAACAAGGCATATACTAGAATACTTTTTATGACTTAAAACACATACACACACATTCAAAGACAAGGTAAGCACACATTCATGCATGAGAGAAAGTGGAGAAAGCTACTTTTACCATAGAAGAACACTTTTTCTCTTGAAATTGTGCTCCCTTCCTCGATCTCACATATACAAGGGTGTGGAATTTTTTTCTATTAGCTTAAACACAATATGTGGAAGCCAATTAGGTTCTTGGAATCATTTCTAAAACTACACATCCTCCTTAAATACTAACTTGGCCTAATAGTCTTTTATAGTTCCAAAATGCACCTAAGGAAGCAACATCCATAATTTGAGTTCTAGGCTCTATTCTTTCCTTTCATTTATGATTCTTGATTCCTTTTAAGTCTCTTGGAGTCATCACACAATTAAAACAAAGAGCCTAACTAGGTATTCCTTCTTTAGGCCATAATATGGAATGCATAACACTAATTCATTCTCTAGGCCTCCTAAATTTTTTCTAAGGTTTCCCCTCATCTTCACTCATCATATATGACTCAAAAATGGGTTTGGAAGAACTTAAAACTATCCCTAGGTGCCTCAACTACTCTAGGCCGAAGCTATGCTTGTTCTTGGCACCTATAGAGCTTGTTTTGTTTTCTTGGTGGAAGATGAATATGGGGGGTCTTCTAGGGATCTTAGGAGCTCATTTAAACATTTATTTAGGCCTAGGAATCATTGTATCAAATCAGATTTTTCAAGGGATACTTGAAACCCTAACCTTACTATCTTGATTTTCCATGGTCATTTGTTAATTCTCTTTACATATTCTTATTCTCCTCCTTTAAATTCCTAGGATTCACCCTTGGTTCTGCCTAAAATCCAAGCCTTCTTAAAGCTTCATGTGTGGGATGAACCAAGGAGAAGAAGGGAGCAAGAGGTAGCTACCATGGAATGAAGATTTACCTTATTTTCTTAGCTTTTCTTACTTGTTTCTCACTTTCCTTGGCCTTCTCTCTTCAAATCCGAATTTCCCCCTCTGTTCTACCCTTAAAACCGATCCAAGAACTTCAATAAAACCATAGGAAAGAAGGGGAAATGGAGGAAGAGAAGTTTGCTAAAGAAAAAGCATGAAGAAAGCCAAGAAAATCCCTACATCTTCCTTATTTTTCTCCTTCCTTTCTCCTCCTTCTTGTGTGCCTCACCCTTAGGGTTCTTTCTCTAATTTAGGGCAGAAACAAATGTGTCTAAATGAAGGAGGAAATGGGGTGCCTTGTATATAAATGTGGGTTTAAGAAACACTTTTCAAAAATTCCAATTTTGCCCCTTCCCCTTGGCATTTTCGTTTTTGGTTTATTTAGCTTCTTTTTTAAAACTGTCTTTTCCAATATGAAATTTAAGTTTCCAATTTAATAAAATGCCTTTGGATTTACTCAAATTGGAATTAAAATCTTTCCAAACAACTCCGTCAAAGTTTGGGTCAATCGACATTAGAAAATGTTCACCGGAGGGATTTTAACTATCTTGGGGCTTCCTATAGTTTTCAGGGCCTCTGAGAACCTTGAAGAACTCACAAATTTCATTTAAAAAGCCCTCTCATAAAAATTCCAATTTTTTTTCAAAATTATGAAAATGCCATTACGTTTCATCAACCTTTTGTTCAAATTCGTTTCTTTATTCTTGCTCTGTTTTTCTTTCTATCTAAGCTTGGGATTCTTATGTTTAGGAGTCTAAAATGCTACACAAATTTTTTGAGACCTCAAATCACTTTATCTAGGGGACTTCCTGTAACATCCGATCCCTCCGTAAACGTGAGAAACGCAATGTTCAGTCTCTCCGTAAACGTCAGAAATAGGCCAAATATAAAAGGAAGTCCCCAAAATAGAAGGAATTGGGGCCAAATAAAATTATGATAAAATTCTAAATAATGAAAAATGAGGATTTGAGCCTTGAGTTGTCTAGAAATCAAGGCCAGAGTGATTCGATAAAATTGCCGAAAGGCCAGTGGCATTTTCGTAAATATGGGCACTTTTTGAAAAACTCATAGGAGGGCTTTTTAAATGAAAATTTTGAGTTCTCCAGGGTTCTCAGAGGTCCCAAAAACCATGGGAAGCCCCGGGACCAGTGAAGCCCCTCCGGTGTACTCTTTCCTACGTCGGTTGACCCAAACTTTGACCGATTCGTTCGGAAAGGTTTTAGCTCCGATTTGAGTGATTCCAAAGGCATTTTATTAAATTGGGAATCTAAATTTTATGATGAAAAAGACGGTTCTCAAAAAGGAGCTAAAACGAAGCCAAATCGGAAATGCCATTACGAAGGGCGAAATTGGAAACCATTTTAAAAAGGAAGCTTCTTTCTTCTTCTTTATATGCCACGTTCTTTCTCTCCTCTCTAAGACCGCCTTAATTCTGCCAAAAACCAGAGGAGAAGCTGCCCTTCTTAGGCGCACAAGAGGAGGAAGATTTTGGAGGAAGAAATTCAAGAAAAAGGTAAGAAACTTTAAGAAATTCCATATCCTTCCTTCTTGAACCTTGCTCCTCTCCTCTCAAGCTTTCTTTCTATGGTTTTAATGGAGAGTTTGGTGCTGTTTTGGGGGCAGAACAGAGAGGAAAAATTCGTGTTTGGAGTGAGGCAACCAAGGAAAGTGAAAAGCAACCAAGAAAGAGCAAGAAAACAAGGTAAAACTTCCATTCTTTGGTAGCTTCTCCCTCCCCCTTCCTCTTGCACGAATTTGGGCACCATGAGCCCAATTCTTAGGGGCTGTTTTCTGCCCAATTTTTGGAGGGATTAGAGGTTTTAGATGGTAAGGATTAAGAAGAAACCAATAGAATCAAGAAAGGAGCATTAGGAGACAAGATAGAACCATTAGGGATCCAAATGCTCCCTTGCAAATCTGATTTTATATGAATGTTCTTAGACTTAGTTGAATGTTTAAACATGCTCCTAAGACCCCTAGAGAGCTTCCCACATGCACCTCCCATCCAAGAAAGCAAAGAAATTGCAAGAAAAATCAATGAACTCTAAGCTAGAAAAGTGTAGAGCTCTTGAACACTTTGCAAAAACTGATTTGATATATGAGTTTCCTTGCATGTGTGAGTATTTGATTGAGCTCCTAAGACCTCTAGGAAGCTTCCCAAGTGTGTCTCCCATCAAGGAAAAATCAAGAAGGCCATGAACTCTTCTTCCCCCCATAGTCTTGGCCTATGCAAGTTCCTATAGCTAGGGAGAGTTTTAAATTTTTCTAAGGCTATTCTTGAGTCATATGTGATGAGTGAAGATGAGTAGAGGCCTTAGAAAAAATTTAGAACTCAAAGAAAGTGAATTGGTGCCATAGGTTCCATATTAGGACCTAAAGAAGCAACATGATGCTAGGCCCTTTGTTTTAATGATGTGATGACTCCAAGAGGTTTAAAAGGAGTCAAGAATCATAATTGAAAAGAAAGAATGAGGTCTAGAAGTCATTTGATAGGTGTTGCTTCATTAGGTGCCTTTATGGACCATAATGGAGCCTATAGAGCAATCTAGTGTTTTAGTAAGTGATGTAGCCTTAGAATATGCTTCATAGACCTAATTGGCTCCCATAAATTGTATCTAGGCCAAGAGAAACTATCTCCACCAAATTGTGGATGTGTGGCCAAAAGATGAGGCTTGAAAGCTAAGGAAAAAGTGTCTGAAATTATGCAAGGTAGCTCTCTCCACCTTCTCTCATGCATGGATGTGTGTTTCGCTTGTTTTAGAATGTGTGTATGTGTATTTTCAAGCTAAGAAAAGTATGCTAGCATGCCTTTATATGCCATTATGCTTGATGCTATGTTATATTTTCAAATGATTACATGATGTTTGTGTGAGTTTGCTTGAGTGTGGAAAGGCCAAGAACTCTTCCTTTTGGTGAGGATGAGCCAAGAACCCTTGAGCTTGGTTGAGACAAAGTAAAGAGTCTCCCAAAAGCAAAGTGGGCTCCCAAGAGTATGGTTGAGTCCAAAGTGCTTAAAGAATGAGTGAGGCAAGTCCAAAATCCATGAGGAGAAGTGTAAGGCCAATCCAAACACTTAGTGAGCTCTTGAATGTCTTGCATGATTGATTCACATGCCAAAGTTGCTTTAAAATGCCTATGATTTCTACTTTCTCCATGCATGCATATATGAACTTGCTTGCACATATTATGTGTGATTGAATGGGAGATGAGCTATTGGGATTCTTTGAATCTCATCCCCTCCTCTCCAATGATCTAACATGCTAGGTGAACCAAGTGGATATGCTAATGGGAGCCAACAACATTGAAGAAGAGAGATTGACATTCATATGTCTAGCTTTTACCCTTTTTGAGCCATAATGATGTATATGATTATTGTAAATAGCACATGACCCTTGAGACACATGTAAATATGATATTATGTGATGTATACATATATGGATATGATGTATGAACTTTAGAAATGAATTTGGGTATGTAATGCCAAGTTATGCAAATTGGAAGTTTGATGCAAATGTGTATAAATGTGGGTTGAATGGCCAAAATGAGATGCATGAGATTTGGAACCCTTTGGTCAGCTCACACAAGTCTAAAATATGCTTTTAAACTTGCCCAAAAGGTGCCAAGACCAAGGGGAATCCATTTGGCAATTTTGGTACCCAATATGGAGCCAAAATTGACCATAATGGAATCCTATGCCATTTTTTAGTCAAATGAGTTAGTCTTGCCTTGAAACTTGGCATGAAATTAGGTCTCATTAAGAGATTTTTGGGAAGCTAAAGATTATAATTTTCGGAGACCTAGAGAATATTTGATGAATTTTTAAAGTTGGGATTTTTCATGGATTCTGGTATGGGTACTGTTCATACTGGCAGTTTTGAATTCTGTGTCACCCGATGGTCAAATGGTATCCAATGCTTATGAAATTTTACATGCATAAACTAGAGGTCATAAAATTTCTGTGGCCACCGAGATCACCTCATTTGGAGGTCTAGAGAGGAAGATATGCATTTTCGAAGGTTCTGCCCAGTATCAGACATCTTGCCAGACCCAAGGTACTGTTCCATCGATTTTCTGGAGTTTGGCTTGATGAACGGATCTGAAGATATTTTTCCTCCCTATTTAACATCCACATATTTCCATAGTGATATCATTAGCAAGCATTGGATTTTTTTGGAATTAGTTAGACATTTTTGAAGTCTATATCAGTAAACTGTGACAGTATCAGGAACCCCTCCGACCAGTAGATGATTTCGCGTGTCAAACACATTATATATGAGATTTTAAGACTTCTACATATTTTTATCATGAAGTAGACGTCTTAAGCTTTCCAGAATGACTGAGATTACATGTTTTCGATTTTTCTGGATTTAGTTGTGAATTTCCAAACTTTGCCTAGAAATGAGGCCAAGTCTGCCGAAAATGAATCTACATGTCTCATATCCCTTTTTGGTTTCCATCGGTTTAAAGCTAGTTTTTGTGATTGAAATGAGTTCTAATCATGCAAATAAATATGAGGATGCATAGAATGAGCTCACACAGTCCACGTGACACCGAATGGGTTTTTGGATATGATGACTTGCAAATAGAAGTCCAAATCTTCATGCCTCCTTTATGAGAATTATGTGTATGTTTCATGATAATTATGCTATTCAAAGGCATGAGATGAGCTAGAATTATGGTGTTACACTTCCTTTTGTATTCAGTGAATTTCATGCATTTACAGAGAAACTGTATATTACCTTTCTCGCATTTTCTTTCATTTTCAGAGATCCAAATATTACAGCAAAAGTAGTTGGCTATGGCGTAAATATTTTTGGCCATGGCGCAAATTGTGTCTATGTCCAAATTTGATCCAAACCCAAGTTTAGCTGAGGCGTAAGTTCTTCAAGTCATGACACAAGTATAGAATTTGGCTTTTAGAGGTTTTAAAGGCTGAGTTGGCCACGACACAACTATTCTAAGCCATAGCTTAAGTGTTGAAACCCCCAATTTAATTATAAATCTATAATTTTCACTATGGTAATGATGAATAATGACTTTTAGTGCAACATACATAAGTTTTTAGGCTTTTTAGAGGTATTTTGGTAGAGACAAAATTGTTAATAAGAGTTTTGAATAACTAGAAGCAGTAATCCCATTGTACAATTTGATGGTGAATATTGATTATTTAAAGGTTCAAATTTTCCCATATTTCCATCCACGGCTAACTCATTAACCAAATTAGACCTTAAGTGCACTCAATTAAGAACATAATTATACTTAATTAACTTTATTAGCAGTTAGGGATGTTATAAGAATGATTTACCAATATTCAAGAGAATTGTTAGAAAATGAATCACATTCAATCTATGCTATTTCAACAATTAACATAAGTGAACATAACTTTAAAAGAGAGGGTAAGATATGCCTTAAGCTAATGGCAATCAATAGACCTTTATAGTCATCACTACTTAACAATAAAAGGGATTTCCAAGAGCTAATCATTGCAACTAAGAGGTATTGGTAGCATACAAATGTGTATCAGTGTTCATGCATAAGTGCAATAGAAAATCATGTGACTACACAAAATTAATAATACCTTAATCAATGTCTATTACGGAAACATGCTAAAGGAAAAAGGGAGAATTAACATCCTATAAGGTCTGTAAGGATGCCTTAATTATAATTATGCCTAGGTTCAAAATGATAACTAAGGCACTATTAGAGAACACTTGCTTTACAAACCATAAGGAAACCTAAACTCTGATGCCAACTTTGTCACATCCCAAATATAAAGATGTGACCTACACTAATATGAGATGAATCTTGCATTTGTAAGCTTAGTGAAAAATTTTAAAAGAATGCTTGTCTACTATATCAAATTATTACAATAAGAAGATTTAATTCCTTAAGTTAAAAATCTTTCTTTTTAGGATTTATTTGGTTTTATTGCCTTGTAGAAATTTTGATATTGTCCTTTAAAAATAGGACATTTCAAAATTTCTACAATAGCTTAAACATAATAATCAAGTAAAGGAGAGCTCTACTTTTAATCACTATTAACTCTACCATCTACACTGGGGTAAAGGATCCAGCTTATGGGTGTTATGGAGTTGAATCTAGATTATACAATATGTTCATATATAAAAAATAAAATAAGGAATGTAACAACTGACTTTTTAACTGAATAGGGACTGATATGTTAATAAAAAAGGACCCTAAAGCAAATGGAATTAAGGCCAAATAAGGGGAAAATATTGTTTAACATATCAAGAAATGGGGTTAGGAAAGCGTACAAGGAAAGAAAACAAAACTAAAATAGTGAAACGGAGAAAAATGATTTATCAGTGGTAAAATTATAATTTTGAGCAAATTTTTAAAAACTCAAGAAAAAGAGTTTCTAAGCCTAAAATTAAGTTCACTAGAGTTTTCAGAGGTCCTGAAAACCATAAGGACAGTCAGAATTAGTTAAGACTCTTCCAGTGTGCTGCAGTGTCAAACAAGGCTGAAACTTTAAGTGGAGCTATTTTTTATCATTTTAAGCCATCTAAACCCCAAAATAATGTTTTTATGTGAAAGGGCATCCAAAAATTTGTAGGGAGTAGTTAGATTCTAAAATGCTTGAAAAACGAGTTCAAACAGAATGTATGTGTAAGTAAGGGCAAAATGGTCATTTAGAAAGATTATAAAATGAGGCTTCTTATGTAAGATAAACCTCACCATCTTCTCCAACCTTCCAATTTCAATTTTTGAGCTCTTCTATAGTGTCATACATGAGGGAGGAGAGAGAAAGAATAAGCCTTCATTTAGGTAAGTAAAGGGCTTTATTTCATCTCGCGCCAGTTAGGAAGTTGTTTCTCTCTCTAAGAGCTTTCTAATAGTGATTTTCTTTTCTTAAAAACTTGAAGATTTGGATCTGACCCAAGCTAAAAAGAAGCTCTTTCAAGAAACCAATCGGTGGAAATTAACCTATGCGGAGAGTACTTCGTATTGAGGTAAGATTTCACTTGAAACAATTGCAAATCCTTGAGTTTCTAAACTATGATAGCTTCAACCAAGAGAGAGAAAGTGAGGAGGAGAGTTTTTATTCATGAATTTTTTATGGAACCAAAGGTTTTAGCATGCAAGGATTCCATATCAACATTAGTTTTCCTTGAATAATGAAAGAAGCATTTTAGACCATGTTATGTAATGGTTCGTCCTAGGCTACTTCAATGGCTAACCATGTTATTTTACATTCCTAATTAGTATATTTAGATGTCTTATGATGCAAGGAACAAGAATCTAAGCCTAGAATTGTTTGAAAACTTGAAATTCTTAAGTTAGGGTTTTATGGAACCTAATTTGGCTAAGGATGAGTTCAAGGGGTTAAGAAGTTTTCCAATCGATTCTTGGGCAATAGATAGTCTTAAAATGATCTAGATGGAAGCATTAGATTGAATTTAGAAGATAGATTTTGAAGGTTGAAAATTTAGAAGTAAAAAAGAACAAAATGGTACTAATTGATGTTAAGTTTGTGTGAACAAAGTTGTGATACTTCTAGTCAATCCTAATGTGGCTATATAGAATATATATGACAAGACTTTGAATCCTAGAAGTTGAATTTTTGAAGTTACCCCTTGAAGCTTAAGGTTCCATAATGAGTTTCATTATGTAGAAAAGTGAAAATACTAAATGAATAGTGTCAATGACCAAATGAATAATAAATGCAAAATTTGTGATTTAAATTATAAATTCTAGAAGTATAAGTTGGCTTAGAAATTAAGCTTAGTGAAATTCTTAACCTAACACCTAAGTGATGAACCAATTATGGGAAGCTAAAATCCAAAAGGGATTTCATACATTTAGGCCCTTGAATATGGTAAAATTTGAGCACTTTAGATGGTTAAATTGCCACCTAATAAGCTTGCATTTTTGAAAGTGTATAAAAAGGGGATTTTAAGTGTGCTTAAGCTGCCTAAAGTATAGATAAAAATCATAGAGACTTAAGAGAAGTAGTTTTAAGTTCTAGATGTTAATGATATGTTTATGTAATATTTTAGGATAAGCTAGTGAGGCTTCATCTCATTGTAAGTGTAAAACCAAGAAAGAAAAGGAAATGAAGCCAAGAATAGAAAGGAAATTTAGAGACTTATTTAGCTTCTATCACCTATACAAGGTAGCTTACTCTTCCCTATCTAGTTATGTGTGAACTTGTTTGAGCTTGATATGCATTATATTATAATGGTTGATTTGCACAGCATATGCTATAGTGCATTGCGTTAGTTATATGTCATGTTTTGCATGTTATGTTTAATGAGTTGAGGTTATAAGATAAAAAGTGGCAATGGGAATGAATATAGTAGTTCTCTTAAATCCAAGAGAAAAGCCTAAGCTAAACTGAGATTCATGGCTATGATAGAGTATGCAATAAACATGTAAAGCATTTATGTCAATTTTATGTGATCATGCATTCTTGCATTATTCTTGCTTTACTGTCTCATGCTTATTTTGGGTAATTTGAGTATAGCTACTAAGATTCTCTTGAATCTCACCCCTATCTCTATTTTCCTACTAACAAGTGCCAAGTGGAAGTTCCAGTGCCAGCAATGGAAAAGAGAAAGAATGATGTTTGGATTTGCAAAATTATATGAACATTTTGTATTGAAATTTTGTTGTAATATACAAAGAATGTATATGGATTATGTTTAACTCCATCATGATGTATTATGTATATTAGTACACTAAAAATAGTGATATATAACTTTAGCTTGAGTTATTTAGTTTCAGTTGATGCTTTATGCCCATGTTGCGGTATATGACATTGTTATTATATGTAGTTTTCTATGTCTATGAGTTTGAACTATAATGTGACCAATTTGGTTTGGATAGTCAATTTTATAAGGGGTAAGTTTGCTAGATTTTCCATAGAATGTTATGCACATTTTATTTCTATGGTTTAAACTAGATGGACATGGAAATTTTGAAAAAGGTAAGTTCTTGTATATTGGAAATTTTGGATTTAGTTTTTTCCTCTATCAATAAATGGACTTGCTATTAAACCATAATAAGTCAAGAAAAGCTAGATAGCTAAGGTGTTATAAGGAATAGCTATGTGGAGTAAATGTAGGGTTCCTCAAGAGAGCTAGTTTCTTTTACACCACTGCTAAGGATTTTGGTTCAATGCTATCATTTGAAACACCAAATATTAACTAAGTAAATAACATCACACAAATAAATAATTAATTAATTAAAAGAGTGAATATGTAAATAAATGATTAGCTGAAACATCATAAATGAATACCTTATGATGACTTTTAAATCGGTAATCTATGTTTCTCAATAAATGAACAAATTCTAAATATCCAAACATGAACACATGTATTGAGTATGTATTGTTACAATAACCATGATCCAGTAAGAAAATGATGATAATAAGAAAAATATGCAACTTCAAAAAAAAAAAAAGCTTTACAAAATTTCCAAACCATACTTTCTCAAAAAAAAATTTGTTAGAAAGACTTTCCTTATAATGGTATAACCATTGTGGATGCATAGCCTATGTGGATAAGTAACTAAGTCTATCATGAGCACATAGTTCACGTATATTAATAACTGATCCATTGTGGGTACAAAGCTCACATATGTAAAAAAGAAACTAGTCCATCATGAGTCCTTAGCCCATGCAATCTCATCCCTCTGTTTCATGTGTGATAGCTATCACACAAGGCTAGTATCTTCTGTATCCCTACTAGTTAGGGTATTAACCATAGTTTTCTAAAGGCTAATAGAAATACTATTAGCAACTAGTGTTCTATAATGAGTACATCTATAAAATGTTATCGTCATATATGGGATCATATTAACTCAATTTGCACATAAACATTCCTTACAAGAATCGACATAGAAATTTGTGAAGAAAAACTTGTAGGATTATTCCTATTAATTGCATAAATTATATAGATGGCTTTTAACTTAAAAAAAAATTGTAATATAATTCTTTGCGTGAAAATTTGGAATGATTAGTTGAACAGATCACCTAACTTTGCATTTATGATTCCTATGTTTAGGTGATAGGATAAAGAAGGGATTTTATACCTTAGCTTTAGGTTCTAAGGTTGCTAAATGAAGCATTTAGTTCAAAGATATAACTACTAGTTAAATGCTATGACTAGGAACAGTAGTAAATGAAATGGTTAAAGCTTATAAGAAAGATAAAGCGATGTTGGAAAATAAATACATAAATATAAGGGAATGTGAAAAATAAATGATAAAGATTTATGTTTGATTGATTAGATGTGTGATGTTTACAAATTTTTGCATTATGCTTTTATAAGCTAAGCTTAACACTAGCCATTAACCCCACCAAGCATATCTATCACTCCTATTAATTTTTCTCTTTCTGCTTTCATACATGTAGAGTCATAGCTAATATCCTTAGGATCATGTTATGCCATGCCATCTTTCTTTGAGGATAAGATAAATATATTGCTTACTGACTAAATGCCTTGTCAGCTAACCAAGTCAAACTCATCTTTAGAATTTAAGGAGAGTTTCTTCAGTGTTTTTTATGCTCTTCTTGATGTGGCTTGCTCCATAATTTTTCCTAATTTTGTAGCTAATCATAGGTAACTGCTTCACCATAATTTTAGGATTCTATCCTTAAAGTATAAGGATGCAGCTAATTAGCTTGGAAACTACCAAAGGCTAACTGAATTTCCCTCATTTGTAGCTGTAAGTTGTTAGGCCAATTCTCATTAATATTCTATTAAAAATCTAAAAGCCTACTTTGTGATTCCTAGCCTAATATAACATTTAAAGCCCAGTTTAGCTCCTACAAAATAGCTTTGAAAATCCAAAATCTGTTAGTCTAGAAAGCAAGCCTACTTTTTCAACCTAATTAGTATTTTTATGATGCTAGAAATAATATGATTAAAATAATTTTTGATTAAGCATAGAAGAAATTAGAAATTGGCAAGGTTAACAAACCATGATATTTCATGGAATATAAGTATACAATATGGGAAAACATAAAATGAGAAAGCATGTAGTATGATGTTATTTACTCATGGTACTTCCAACATAAAAAGGTTACTTCCCATCACTCTTCATCACATACCTAATGCATGGATATTCCTAGAATTCCTTATACTCAACCTATAAGCTTTGTTACTTATACTTCTAGCTTTGATCATTTTAGTCCGCAATTATTTACAAATGAAGGGATTAAAGGCATAAGTAGTTCTTAAACATAACTAACTTAAGTAACAACATTAATAGGCTTAACACATTTTTTCCTATTGGCTAAGAAAACTTGCTCGATGCAAACTTGCATAACTCTCATAAAGAATTGACTTTAAATGTCCAATATAGGAGATCCAACAACATTTTTATATAATCAAGGACAATAACATAAAGAAGTTTTACAATGCCTAATATGATTTTAAATTATCAATTCATACATAATGAGTGAGATAGTAATGTTGTGAAACTAATAGCTAGTAACTACAATTTTTTCTTGATCAAATTAGACTTGAAAAGACATATACTTCTAGTCTCTTTACTCTTTTAGGAAATAATAAAAAGAAATTAAAAAAATTGTTCACTTCTAAAACTATTACTGGAGACCTATTTTACTAAACCACAAGATGAGAAAATTGATGCACAAGTGATACTAAACATCTTCATCATACTTACAAGGAATTGAAACACACAACATTCAATAGGGGATAAAATCACCAACCCAATTACATTTATTTATTCTTTATTTTATAATAATAATAATAATAATAATAATAATTTTTATTTTGAATATATATATATGTATATATACATGGTAGTAATTCTGATACATATAATTGAATGAATTACAACTTATTCTACAATGATGTGCTCATTGAGTGAGATTATCATTCTTAGTCTTTATAAATTATTCTTATAATATAAAGACATTAAAAGACACCTAAATACTTTAAGTATACCATGCAACTTGCATTCATACAATCAATCCCCTACTCAGTCCCATTCCAACTTAGAAGGTCATTTCTAAAATTTTTTCTTTCCACTTTTCCATTTAGTCAAAATATGAACATAATACCAAACTGAGTCTACTACTAATTTAGCAAATTACTCATCATATGAATTAACCCTTGTCAAAATTGATCTGCTCAACTCATGAGATATCTATATGTTTATATATATATATATATATATAGAGAGAGAGAGAGAGAGAGAGAGAGGAGAAACTTGGCTCTTTTATCAACTTTCCTATTGATGGAAAAAATGAAATTTTTTTTAGTGTGAGATATAATACTATGGAGAATTTGTTTTTCCAATCAATAGGAAAATTGATAAAAGAGCCAAGTTTACTCTCTATATATATGGCTCCATGCCATGAGTTGAAGAAATCCATAGATAAAAAATGGATATAGGGAAGTACAATTAATATTAGTCTTGAATCTTCAATTTATTTATTAGTAAAAGATGACCAAATTTCTTATAAGGACCAAGACACAGAACACAAAAAGCAACGCATAAGAAACTACAACTTCCTAATCTAAGTCCACATTTAACAATTGGAAGGTGGAGGATGAAGTTTTCTTGAAGCCAAAAATGAAGAGTCAGTTAAGGAGGAAGATTGATTTCTTTGCCTAGGTAATGAGTGTAACATTCAGTCCCTTAAATTGAACTAGAATTCTATAAGATAATGAAGGAGGACCTTAAAGCAAAATGAATTAAGGCCAAGTAATAATAGAATATTAACTAGAGCATCCAAAAATGAAGATATGAAATTAGTAGTAGTTTGGAATTGGAGCCAAAACGACTAAATGACTTAAAACGTATATGCATTGGCAAAATTGTAATTTTAGATAAAACTTCAAAAACTTAAAAAAAGAAGTTTTAAATGGTAAAATTAAGCTTACTATGGTCTTTTAAGACATTGAAAATTATAGGAACTGTCAAAATGGTCAAAACCTCTCCAATGTATTATTTAAGGCGTCAGTTGACTAAAACTTTGACCGAGTCATTTTGAATTATTCTGAATCCAAAAAATTTCAAACTAAATGCTTTTAATAAACTATAGGGCCTCAATTTTATTATAGAAAAGACGGTTCTAAAAAAAGACTTAAAATGAGTTCAAAATGAGGAAGTAAATTTTCATGATGTAACAGGAATTATGGATTTGTTTTAAAAATTTTCTTTTCTTCTTATATGAGTCACGCTAGCCCTCCCTCTAGTTATCTCTAACTTAGAACACATCAAAAGTAGAACTAAAAAGGCATCCAAGAGAAGGGAAAAAGGGGAGGATGAAAAGGCCACAAAGGTAAGAATTCTTGCACTTTTTCATGATATACCAGTTACAAAACTTCTTCTCCTCTCTAAGCTCTCTTCATTGATGGTTTTAGTTTCTTAAAAGGACTATTTTGGTGGCTTAACTCTTGGAGGAAGAAAAGAATTTGAAGCAATCAATTGTGGCATAAAAATCTCCATTGAGTAAGGATTAAAACAAGCTATAATACCATATCATAAACTTGTTTTTCCTTAACCTTCCATGCCTCTCTTGGTTCAGCCAACATGTGAGGATTCTAAAGGGAGTGTGATTTTGGCCAAAGCATGATAGAAATAGAGGTTTAGGAGTGTGGAGAGTTAGATAATGCAAAGAAAATCAAGTAAGAAGCAATAGAATGCAAAATGTAGCATCTAGGGTTTTGATTGCACTTTAGAAAGTTTGGAATCTTAGAAAGGTATTTCAAGCCACATAAGATCATACCTAAGCTAGAAAAGAGCTACGGAGCCTCTGCATGTGTCAATTTCTTAAGAGAAATAACAAAAAAACTCCATTAGACTTCCATATAGCATAGGTTTAGCCATGAGCTAGAAAGAGTACCTAGGAAGAGTTTTCTTTAATTCAAAGGTTATTAGTAGTCTAGATATGAATTATAAAGACTAATGGAATCATCAGATTGGATTTAGAAACCTTATTTTAAAAGGTAAATTTTTAGGGCATATAAAGGGGGCTAAAGGAGTAAGCTGGCCTTAAGCTTGTGTAATCTTACAAATAATGATTCAAATGAGTTCTATTAAAGTAATATGACTCATAACAAGGGAGACTTTGGAGCCTAAAAAGTACAATTCAAGAGTTGCCTCTTAAGGAACTAAAAATAACTTAAAATGGTATGTTGAGTCCTAATGGAATTAGATAAGATGCAAGATTACATAAAATTAGCCTTAAAAAGCTTGTGTAATCTTGCAATTGCTATATGTAGACCAAGTTAGCCTAAGCCTACTTATTTGTGGATGTCAAGCCAAAGAAAGCCAAGAAAAAGAAAGGGATCAAGTGGATTAGTGTCAGTTTAAAGTCTCCAAATCCATAATGTAGCATTATCTCCATATCTTGCATGCATTTAAATGTTGAAATGAGTTAAGATGCTCGTATGTGTAGTTGCTTGATGTATTCATGAGCTATGCTTTGATATACTTTCTATTATGAGTTTTTAGCATGAGTTTGATATATTTTTTAACTCCTAGCTCCCTATGGTAGAGAATTGAGCATAATAGCTCTTCCTTACCTCATAAATGAGTTTAGTTGAGCCCAGACAATATATTTAGATACCATGGCTTGATGAGAAATGAGTTTTCATGCTAAAAGTTGCCTTTAAGTATCATGATGTATATGAATGATATGCTCACACCACATGCATTGCATTTTCTCATGGCATTTGTATATGCATTAACTTGGTCAAGATTTGCTACTGAGATTCCCCTTAAAATTTCACCCATATATTCCCACTAACCATTTTAGGTTACTTAAGTAAAGGAAAGGAAATTAAGAAGAGTTAGGCATTAGGAAATGATATAACTAGAGCTTTGTAATCTATACTTAATTGATATATATGATAGATTTAAATGGATGGTAGGCATATGTATGTATGATGAACTTGATGTAAATGACAAGGTTTTGTAATAGAAACATATGTATAAGTTTGAGAACATGAATATGAGCCATTTTGATGTATGAATGGTGTAACAACCCTAACTTCTAATTTAGTAATTAAGCTTGATCACATGATTAATGATTATGAATCAAGGTCTAAAGTCATTACAAGTAGCTAAATTAGGGAAAAGTGAAGGAAGTTTGAACCTTAATATCATTAGGAATTATTAATCAGAGAACCAAGCAAATTAAAGCTACAAATGATTTAGGTTATCAAATAGAACCTTTAATTTCTTCTTATTACTGATCCTATACTCCCAAAATCCTCTTGCAATTATTCCCAAGCCATTACACAATATTATCATGATGAAATCCAAAGTTTCTAAGTGAAAAAAACAAGGGTTTAGAGACTTATATTGTGACTTGGACCTTTCCTGCCATGGCTAAGTTTGTTACTTGAGCTAATTCTAAGGTTATGCGACTCTCACCATGACTTAAAGTTATCATGCTATAGTAAAACACACCCCTGGGCACTCACTATTCATTTTTACACAATTCTCACTGTGATAAGCTATCCTTGAGCCTTGATGAGATGCGCCACTATCTTGAGTCTCACTATGGCTAACCTACGTAGCATTGTGACAAGAGACCCTCTTAGAGCTCACCATTTAATTTACTTGAATTTTGCCACGATGAAGTTTGGTTCTATCACCCTCCCTAAGCAAATTTATAAGCTTGTGCTGCAACGAGACACCTTACGTCGTGGCTCTCCTAGCCTCTGGATGAGCTTTGGCCATGACTTAGGTAGTTTTGGTCGTGGCTTAACACCCTTCTACACCTAAACTCTTTATACTTCAGCCCACACATTCCAGCTCTCCCTCTAGTAATATTCTAGGGTCATTATACTTTAATTTGTAAGGTTTAAATGGCATTCAACTACCTAAATTACTCAACATATTATCAAACTAATTGGTGACTCAACTGTTAATCCCAATCCATCTAACTACCATACATCAGCAAATTCATGAATTATTAACAACAACAAGATTCATAAGTCACCAATATTATCATTCATGGTGATATAAAAACATACTTTCAAGTGACAAGTCATATATCCATACTAATAAAGCTCCATATCAGATTGTAAGTGAATGCATACATCATATTGCAACTAATGTAAGGTTTATTCTCCTATTAATTACACTTTAGTTACAAAACACAAAATTTTCTATACTTAGCAACATGATTACATGATGATGCTATACAAAAAATAACAAAATCAGCATCTACCCTAAGTTAGATTAACTTAAGTATAGCATTCCCCACATATGGGCTCAGCATAAGAATCCTCATCCGCTTGCTTCCCTTTATCCTTACTCGAAGAACCTTCACCTGAAAGAGTGATCCCATGAAATGGGATAAGATGCAAATCTTAGTAACCAAGAGGTAAATTCTATTCATATATACCAATTTAATTAACTTATGTGCATTTAATCAAACAAGCATAAGAAATATTACTATATCAATAAATGAAATAATTAGGCTATCAGTGACTACTCTCCCATACTAGCAATCATGTTCCACATGTTAGAGGTTAATAACACTAGAAAAGGCCCGTCCATAGTGCCAATTTCCTATTGAGTACAACTTGGACTCAATGCATACAAGAGTCTGATCACAATCTAGTGCCCGATCAAAGCATAATGCATGAGTGGCAACCACACCACAGCTCTACCATAGACTCACACAAGTTCCAAACACAACAATCAGATAACCAACCATTCATTTAACATTCAAAACCATACATGTATAGCAGATATAAAATTAAATTAAACATATGTAAGGGATTAGAATTAACATTAGTTACCTCACTCTGTGGACAATCTTTGAAGGCTACCAACAGTGTCAAATCATTCAATCATCCAACATCAGCCAATTACTACTTTGAATTGTTATTTATAGTAGCAAACCAAATACCCATAGAATTAAACTACTAATGATTTCCTAGAGGACATTTATCTAGCTACTATAAGACCCTAAATTTAGGTTTGGTTGTCCCCATACTAGAAACTTCAAAATACCACTCCAAATTCTAGCCAAATTCGTATGAAAAAAAGGCTCATATTATAAGGCAGCTATAGAGGCCTCAAGCTAGTAGAAAAATGCATCAAAATGAGAAGGAAACACTTATCCAATGACCTTCCTAGCCTCAACCTCCAAATTTCATGCAAAAACAACCTAAAATAATTAGTTTTAGACTTAGGTAGAAGGTGAAAATGCTCTAAACGAAAAACCAATCAGGTCAAATTGAAAAGGAAGAAAAGAGAGTTAAGTTTTTTATAGATTACCTTAGCTGATTTTGGCTCTAGAAGGGAGAAATTGTGAAAATATGTAGAAAGTCCTAACCTCCACCTTAGACCTTTGAAAATGCTCCTTGCTCAATAGACCTTTAGAGTTTTTTTTTTCCTGATGTCAAGTGAGTGGCAAAAAGGTTTCTCTTAGGGTTTTAATGAGAAATGGGCTGACCTATAAGCCCAAAGTCCAATTAGGCTCCTTCTGTAATACCATAAATTCTAACTCATTTCATAATATTCATGAGCTTCACATCATTAATTTCATGAGGATGTAAAGAAAAGTAGACTAAAATAATGAGTATTTTCGCATTGCGTCATGCTTAAAATTTTCATTCGGTGTCACGTGGATCGTGTGAGATCGTACTATATATTCTCATATTTAATTACATCAATATAACTTATTTGCATCATAAAATCATGCCCACAACTCATGAAAACAGAAAAGAAGCATAGAATATGGAGGTTTAATTTCGGCCAGATTTGCCCCTTTTTCTGACCAAACTTTGGAAAATCATAACTAATTCTAAAAAAATATAAATCACACATTCTTGACCATTCTACAAAGCTACAAATGTCTAATTCACACTAAAAATACTCCCAGATCATAACATCCATCACAGAGGGCATTTGACATCCGAAAAGTTCCAAAGGTCAAGCTACCTCCTGATGCTGTCATAGATTCTGCAACAAATTTTGAAAATGTCCAATTAATTCCAAAAGACTCCAATCCATGAAAATGATACCAATATGGAAAGTTTTAGATGTTAGCTAGAGGGGAAAAATACTTCCAGACCAGCTCAGGCAACCCAAACTTTGAAATTCAATAGAATAGTAACTTAGGTCGGGTAAAGGTCTTGATACTCGACAGAATGTTCAAAAATTCATATCTCCCTCTCTAGACCTCCAAATGATGTGCTTCTAGTTGTCATAAGTCAATGTGAATATCTAGTTTCTCTGTATAAAATTTCATGGTAATTGGACATCATTTGGGCCCTGTGTGACAGAATTCAATTTTAGACCAAATGAATAGTGCAATAGACCAAAATCAGAAAAATTGCCAACTTTAAAAAATTATCAAATATTCTGTAGACCTCCAAAAATTATGGTCTTTATCTTTCCAAAAATATCTTAACAAGCTCTAATGGCATGCCAAATCTCAGATCAAGAAGAGCTAATTTGGCTAAAAAGTGACATAGGGTTCCATTATGGTCATTTTTTGCTTCATATGGGATACCAAAATTGCCAAATGGCTTTCCTTTGGTTTTGGCACCTTTTGGGCAAGTCTAAAAGCACATTTAGGACTTGTGTGAGCTGCCCAAATGGTCCCAAACCCCATGCATCTCATTTTGGCCTTTTCATCCACACATATGCACATTACATCAAAATTTCCAAAATGCATACTTTGGCATTACATATCTAATTTCTATTCTAGGGTTCATACGTCATATTCATATATTTATACATCACATTGTAATACCATAAATTCTAGCTCATTTCATGTCATTCTTAAGCATTCTATCATGATTCATATAGGCTTTCCATAGAAAAAGCAAGGAGAATGGGATTAATTTCGCTTTGCGTCATATCTAAAAATTTTAATCCGTGTCACGTGAATCGTGTGAGCTCATACTATACTTCCTCATACTTAATTACATCATTGCAACTCATTTTCATCCTAAAAACATGCCTACAACTCATGGAAACCAAAATGGGGCATGAAAAATAGAAGTTCATTCTCGGCCAGAATTGGCCTCTTTTCTGGGCAAACTTTGGAAAATCATAACTAAATCCAAAAAAATTAAAAACATAAAATCTTGGTCATTCTAACAATCTTGGGATGTCTAATTTATGACAAAAATATGCACAAGTCATAAAATCCCACACACAAAGTGTTTGACACTCAAAATTGTCCAAAGGTCGAACTGAGTCCTGATGCTGTCACAGTTTACTGATATGAACTTCAAAAATGTCCAATTAATTCCAAAAAATCCAATCCATGTAAATGTACCAATATGGAAAGCTATGGATGTCAACTAGAGATAAAAAATATCTTCAGATCAGTTCATCAAGCCCAGATCTCAGAATTCGATGGAACAGTACTTCTGGTCGGGCAAGGCTACTGATACTGGACAGAAACTTCAAAAATTCATATCTTCCTCTCTAGACCTCCAAATGAGGTGCTTTTAGTTGTCACAAGTCACTATGATTTCCTAGTTTCTCTGTATAAAATTTCATAGCAATTGGACATCATTTAGATCTTAAATGACAAAAAATAATTTCAGACCAATTGAATAGTGCAGCAGACCAAATCCATAAAATTTTCCAATTTCAAAAAATCATCAAATATTCTGTAGACCTCCGAAAATTATCATCTTTAGCTTCCTAGAAAGCTCTCAATGAGACCTAATTGCATGCCCAATCTCAGATCAAGAATAACTCATTTGGACAAAAAGTGACCTAGGGTTCCATAATGGTCAATTTTGGCTCCATATAGGGTACCAAAGTTGCCAAATGGATTTCCCTTGGTCTTGGCACCTTTTGGGCAAGTCTAAAAGTACATTTAAGACTTTTGTGAGCTGCCCAAATGGTCCCAAACCTCATACATCTCATTTTGGCCTTCTCACCCACACTTATGCATATTTACATCAAACTTCCAAATTACATAATTTGGCATTACATAATCAAATTGTATTCTAGAGCTCATACATCATATCCATGGTTATAAACATCACATAATTGCATATTTATACATGTCTCAAAGTTCATAACACATTTACAACCTCATATACATGATGAACCATCATTATGGTTCCAAACTCAATCAAACAAGGCACAAGGTTGTCAATCTCTCTTCCTCATCATTGTTGGCTTCCTTCACTGTAATTGCTTGGTCCACCTAACATGTTAGGTCATTGGAGAGAAGGGGATGAGATTCAAGGAATCCCAATAGCTCATCTCCCATTCAATCACACATAATATGTACAAAGCCAGATTTTCAAATGCACGTATGGAAAAATGGAAGTCATGGACATTTTCAAAGCAACCTTGGCATGTGAATCAATCATACAAGACATTCAAGAGTTCCCCAAGTGTTTGGATTGGCCTCACACTTCTCCTCATGGATTTTAGACTTGCCTCACACATTCTTTAAGAGCTTTGGACTCAACCATACTCTTAGGAGCCCACTTTACTTTTGGAAGACTCTTTGCTATGTCTCAACCAAGCTCAAGGGTTCTTGGCTTATCCTCACCAAAGGGAAGAGTTCTTAGCCTCTCTTCACTCAAGCAAACTCATACAAACATCATAGATTCATTTAAAACATAACATGGCATCAAGGATCATGGAATATAAAGGCATACTAGCATACTTTTCTTAGCTTGAAAATACACATATACACATTCTAAAATAAGCTAAACACACATCCATGCATGAGAGAAGGTGGAGAGAGCTACCTTGCACAATTTCACACACTTTTTCCTTAGCTTTCAAGCCTTCTCTTTCTGCCACACACCCACAATTTGGTAGAGATAGTTCCTCTTGGCCTAGATACAATTTATGGGAGAAAATTAGGTCCATGAAACATATTCTAAGGCTACATCACTTGATAAAACACTAGATTGCTCGATAAGCTCCATTATGGTCCATAATCACACCTAATGAAGCAACACCCATCAAATAACTTCTAGGCCTCATTCTTTCTTTTCAATTATGATTCTTGACTCCTTTTAAACCTCTTAGAGTCATCACATCATTAAAACAAAGGGCCTAGCATCATGTTGCTTCTTTAGGACCTAATATGGAACCTATGGCACCAATTCACTTCCTTTGAGTTCTAAATTTTTTCCAAGGCCTCTACTCATCTTCACTCATCACATATGATTCAAGAATGGCCTTAGAAAAATTTAAATCTCTCCCTAGCTATAGGAACTTGCCTTGGCCGAGACTATGGGGGGAAGAAGAGTTCATGGCCTTCTTAATTTTTTCTTGATGGGAGACACACTTGGGAGGCTTCTTAAAGGTCTTAGAAGCTTAATTAAACACTTATATAGCCTAGGAAATTCATGAATCAAAATAGATTTTACAAACTCTTCAAATGTACTACACTTTTTCTACTTAGAGTTCATTAGTTTTTCTTGCAATTGCTTTGCTTTCTTGGATGGGAGGTGCATGTGGGAAGCTCTCTAGGGGTTAGGAGCATGTTTAAACATTCAATTAAGTCTAAAAACATTCATATAAAATCATATTTGCAAGGGAGCATTTAGATTCCTAATAGTTCTATCTTGTCTCTTAATGCTCCTTTCTTAATTCTATTGCTTCCTTCTTAATCCTTGCTATCTAAAACCTCTAATCCCTCCATGAATTGGATAGAAAATAGCCCCTAGGAATTGGGCTCATGGTGCCCAAATTCGTGCAAGAGGAAAGGGAAGGAAGAAGCTATCAAAGAATAGAAATTTTACCTTGTTTTCTTACTATTTCTTGGTTGCTTTTCACTTTCCTTAGTTGCCTCACTCCAAACACGAATTTTTCCTCTCTGTTCTACCCCCAAAACAGCACCAAACTCTCCATTAAAACCATAGAAAGAAAGCTTGAGAGGAGAGGAGCAAGTTTCAAGAAGGAAGGATATGGAATTTCTTAAAGATTTTTACCTTTTTCTTGAATTTCTTCCTCCAAAATCTTCCTCCTCTTGTGCACCTAAGAAGGGCAGCTTCTCCTCTAGTTTTTGGCAGAATTAAGTTGGTCTTAGAGAGGAGAGAAAGAACGTGGCATATAAAGAAGAAGAAAGAAGCTTCCTTTTTAAAATGGTTTCCAATTTTGCCCTTCGTAATGGTATTTTCGGTTTGGCTTCATTTTAGCTCCTTTTTTAGAACTGTCTTTTTCATCATAAAATTTAGATTCCCGATTTAATAAAATGCCTTTGAAATCACTCAAATCAGAGCTAAAACCTTCCCGAATGAATCGGTCAAAGTTTAGGTCAACTGACGTCGGAAAGAGTACACCGGAGGGGCTTCACTGGTCCTGGGGTTTCCCATGGTTTTTGGGGCCTCTGAGAACCCCAAAGAACTCAAAACTTTCATTTAAAAAGCCCTCCTATGAGTTTTTCAAAAAGTACCCGTATTTATGAAAATGCCACTGGCTTTTGGCAAATTTATCGAATCACTTTGGCCTTGATTTCTGGGCAACTCAAGGCTCAAATCCTCATTTTCCGTTATTTAGAATTTTATCATAATTTTATTTGACCCTAATTCCTTCTATTTTATGGACTTCCTTTTGTATCTGGCCCATTACTGACGTTTACGGAAAAACCAAACATTGTGTTTCTCACGTTTATGGAGGGACCAGATGTTACACACATAATATCATAATTACATATGTCTAAGGGGTCATAGACCATATACATAAAAAGATTACATCATATGACACAATTATGGTCTTAAAGTGACAAAACTTAAGCATTTGGTTGTCAATCTCCTTTCTTCAATGTTGTTGGCTCCCATTACCATATCCCCTTGGTCCACCTAGGATATTAGATCATTGGAGAGGAAGGGATGAGATTCAAAGAATCCCAATAGCTCATCTCTCATTCAATTATACATAATATATGCAAAGCAAGCCTTAAAAATGCATGCATGAATATCATGGAAGTCATGAGCATTCAAGAAGCAAACTTAGGATGTGAACAAGTCATACAATTCATTCAAGAGCTTACCAAGTGTTTGGATTGGCCTGACACTTTTTCACATGGATTTTGGACTTGCCTCACCCATTCTTTAAGAACCTTGGACTCAACCATACTCTTGGGAGCCTACTTTGCTTTTGGGAGACTCTTTACTTTGTCTCAACCAATCTCATGGGTTCTTGGCTCATCCTCACCATGGTTAAGAGTTCTTGGCCTCTCCACACTTAAGTAAACTCAAACAAACATCATACATTCATTTGAAAACATAATATGGCATCATGAATCATGGCATATAAAGTCATGCTAGCATACCTTTCATGACTTGAAAATACACATACACACATTCTAAGATAAGCTAAACACACATCCATGCACGAGAAAAGGTGGAGAGAGCTACCTTATATACAATCACACACTTTTCCCTTGGATTTCAAGCCTCATCTTTCGGCCACCCACCCATAAACTTGTGGAGATGGTTTCTCTTGGCCTAAATACAATTTATGGAAGCCAATTAGGTTCATGAAACAATCTCTAAGACCATACAACTTGTTAAATACTAGATTGCTCTATAAGTTCCATTATGGTCCATAAATGCACCTAATGAAGCAACATCCCTCAAATAATATCTAAGCTTCATTCATTCCTTTCAAATATAATTCTTGACTCCTTTTAAGCCTCTTGGAGTCATCACACAATAAAAACAAAAGGGCATATCATCATATTGCTTCTTTAGGTCATAATATGGAACCAAAGGCATCAAATCACTTTCTATGAGTTCTAAATTTTTTTCAAGGCCTCCCTTCATTTTCATTCATCAAATATGACTCAAGAATGGCCTTAGAAAAATTTAAAACTCTCCCTAGCTATCCCATCCATGCTGGGCTGAGACTATGGAGGAATAATGGCTTCATGGACTTTACTTTGTTTTCTTGAAGGAGGAAGCATGTGGGGAGCATCTTAGGGATCTTAGGAGCTCATTAAACTCTTAATTAGGCCTAAGAATTATCATATGAAATCAGATTTTGGAAGGTGCACACAAAACCCTAGAATTTGCATCTTGAAATCTAATAGTATTTTGATAATTCCCTTTGCACATTCTTAATCTTCACACCCTTTTTCCTTAGATTCATGCTTGGTTCTACCTAAAAATCATCTCCTTCTAGGTTTTTCTCAAGTGGGGCGAAATGGTGGAGAAGGGAACCAAAGATGACAACCATAGGAAGAGAAATTACCTTGTTTTCTTACTTTTTCTCACTTGAATCTTGTGTTTTTTGAGCTCCTCTCTTCAAATCCTAATTTTCCCTTGAATTTCTCCCTTGAATCAGATTTATAAACTTCATTTTAATCAAAGGAAACAAAGGAGAAGGGAGGAGAGGAGGTGTGGATGAAGTAAAGCATGAAAAATAAGCAAATTTCCATACCATAAGCTTGGATTTTCTCCTTCTTCTTCTTCCTCTCTTGTGCGCCCAAACCCTAGCTCCCTTCTCTGAAATTATGTAGAAAACTCTGATTCCAAATGAGGGAGAAAGTGGGGCACCACCTATATATAGGTGTAGGAAAGTGACTTTTTCAAAAATTTCAATTTTTCCCTTCATACTTTGCATTTTCGTTTCTCCTTTGTTTTAGCTCTTTTTTATAACCATATTTTCCATTGTAGAATTTAGGTTCCCAATTAAATAAAATGCTTTTGGAATCACTCAAATTGAAGCTGAAACCTTCTTGAATGAACCCGTCAAAGTTCGGGTGCACCGACTTTAGAAAACGTCCACCAGAGGGGATTTAACTGTCTCGGGGCTTCCCATGGTTTTCAGGGCCTTTGAGAACCCCGAAGAACTCAAAACTTCCATTTAAAAGCCCTCCTGTGTTAATTCCAAAATTTTCTCAAAATTACAAAAATGCCATTATGTTTCGTAAGCTTTTCGTAAGAAATTATTTCTTCATTCTGGCCCCATTTTTCTTTCCTTCTGAGTTTGGGATTCTCATTTTTGGGAGTCTAGAATGCTTCCCAAATTTTTTAGGACTTTAACTATCTCATTTCAGGGGACTTCCTTTTGTATCCGGTGAGTTTCGTTCGTTAACTAAAAAATTGTACGTTACGTTTCTCACGTTTTCTTTCGTTTTCAGAGAATCGGATGTTACACCTTCCTAGTTGTTAGGCCATGGTTTGATGAATTGGATTGCAAAACACTTAGAGTTAAGAGTGAAATATGCTTACCCAAAGGCCCAAAAATCTACTTGGGCTCAGACTTTTAATTAGTTGGGCCAAGCTATGAGAGTCCTTTTAAATTGGGTCTGCACAAAATAAATATTAGGCTCCTAAAAAATAGAATTGGATTAATCATATGGCCTAAATTAAATATTTATCTCCTTTTCCACTTAATTTATCTAATTACCTATATTAATTCTTTAATTCATCACCATTGTTCTTAATAAATTTCTGGGTTTTAACATTCTTCCTTCATTTTAGGAATTTTGTCCTCAAAATTAGATATACCTTACTCAAATAGTGTTGGGTAATCCTTCCTCATAGCTTCTTCTATCTCCCAAGTTGCTTCATCTAGAGTAAGTCCTTTCCATACCACCTTTACCAGGAGGATGTTCTTATCACGCAGTTGTTTGACTTTTGAGTCCACTATCCTTTTCAGCTTAACCACATAAGACAAATCATCTTGTAGATGCATATTCTCATGCTTAATGACATGCGAAGGGTCTAGGTTATACTTCTTCATTTGGGATACATGAAATACATCATGCAATTAGGACAGATTTGGGGGTAAACCAACTCTATAGGCCATATGTCCTATTCGCTCAAGGATTTGAAAAAGGACCAAGGTAATGAGGACTAAGCTTTTTGGACTTGATAGATCATCCTACTTGCCACTAGAGCAACCTTAAGGAGCACATGGTCTCCTGTCCCAAATTCTAAGGGTCTCCTTCTCTTGTCAACATAGCTCTTCTGACTCTCTGGCAGCTAACAACTTCTTGATGAGTTTAATCTAACAGGTAATTGGGTCCGCTATATCCAGACCTAAGAGACTCCTCTCACCAAGCTCTACCCAACACAAGAGTGATATGCACTTCCTCCCATAAAGTGCCTCAAATAGTGCTATCTAGATATTAGAATGGTAATTATTATTGTAAGCGAACTTGGCTAAAGGCAAGTACACATCCCAATTCCCCTTTAATTCTAGTACACTTACTATAAGCATATCCTCAAGAGTTTGGATGGTTCTCTCAGTTTATCCATCTGGCTGAGGGTAATAGGTAATGTTAAAATTGAGACTAGTGCCTAAATCTTCTTGTAGAGATTGTCAAAATTTTGATCTGAATCTAGGGTCTCTATCTAATACAATACTATTAAGGACACCATGTAACCTCACAATCTCACGGATGTACAATTGAGCTAGTCTATCTAAAGGATAAGCGGCTTTAAAAAGCAGAAAGTAGGTAGACTTTGTTAATTTATCCATAATTACCCAAATAGTGTCATAACCTGAGGATGTCCTAGGCAAATCTATCATAAAATTCATGGATATATTATCCCATTTCTATTTTGGAATCTTCTAAAAGGTGTAATAAATCTGTGAGTTTTTGGTGTTCAATCTTAACCCTCTGACAAACTAGACAATTAGCAACAAACTTAGCTATGTCTGACTTCATCCTAGGCCACCAAAAACTCTTCTTAAGATCTCTATATATCTTAGTGGTACTTATAACACCATATTCATTTAGACTACCTCATATTATTTCTAGTCTTCTTTCCATGAATAACACAAGATTTCTAAGAAATGACATTAAAATATTAGATTATTTTGCGTTGCGTAGCAGATAAATTTTTCATTTTGTGTTTTGTGGATTGTATGAACTCATTCATCTCATTCTCATATTTAAATACATAAACACAACTCAGAACCATCTTAAGAAGTGACCAAGAACTCTAGCTAATGGAGTATATACATAAAAATAATACATGCAGCCTCAGGTTGATATTTCAATTTCTATCATGAACTTTGAAAAATTATAACTAATTATAAAAAAATCAAAATCAAGCACACTATACCATTCTAGAAAGATATTGATATCTAATTTATGATAAAAATAAGTCCAGACTACAATATGGACGTCTAGCTATAAGAAATTGTTGGAATAGTAACCAAGGTCGCCTATCGCTACTAATACTATCACTTAACTTCAAAAATTCATATCTCCCTACTCAGACATGCAATTGGGGTGATCTTAGTGTCCATTTAAAGCTTATCATGTCTAGTTTATTTATGTAAAATTTCATAAGCATTAGACACTATTTGGCCCTCTAATGATATAGTACAAGAAATTGACCATATAAACAGTGTTTATACTAGAACAACAAAAAATTTCAACTTTGAAAAATCATAATTAATTCCATAGAGCTCTAAATAATATGGTATTTATCTGTTCAAAAAGCTCTGAATGCAATCTATATTTATGCCAATTTTCATGGGTAAATTCGTTTATTTGGTCAGATCTTGACATTGGGTTGCAAAATGGCACTTTATGTGACTTCAATGGGTTTCAAATGGTCCAAATTTGCTTCTAAGACATCCATGGCCACTTGAGTACATGGGAAAGCACCAAAATGGTCTACTAAACATGTCTCAAAGGTGCACAAACCCAGATTTCACAAACTCACATTCTCATCCCAAAGTATACACAAGAACAGATAAGCCATCTCTTGCCATTCAATGCCCAAAAATGGCTACATCAGACATTTGACTTGAAATCTCATACATACATAATATATTCACATATTTACATGTGTTCATGAGGTCATACATCATATACAACAAAGGATTACATCATGTGCCATTCATATGGCTACAAAATAGACATTTCCACACACTTGTTTTCAATCTCCTTCCTTTAGGCTTGGTGGCTTCCATTCCTTAGCTTAATTGGACCACCTAGTCATGTTAAGCAAATAAGGAGTAAGGGATGAGATTCTAGGAATCCCAATAGCTCTTCTCCCTTTCAATCATATATAAAGAATGCAAATCCATGTCTAGAAATGCATGCACGGCTATCATGAAACATGTAATCATTCATGAAACATTTCTAGCGTTCAAGAAGTCATACAAAACATACATAGGCTTCCCAAGCAAGTGGTTTAGCCTCATCTAATCTCTTTAGGGGATTTTTGACTTGCCTCACCCATTTTCTTAAAGGCTTTTAACTAAGCCTTACTCTTGGGAAACTTCTAGTTTTGTCTCAACCATTCTTAAGGGTTCTTGGCTCATCCTCACTATGGTAGGGGACTTTTGGCTTCACCACACTCAAGCAAACCAAAGCAAGTTTACAAGACATCATTTTAATGCATAACATATCATCATGATAACATGGCTTCTACATACTTGCTAAAACAATTTTCATGGCTCAAAACATACATACCCATATTCAAAGACAAGATAAACATCCACTCATGGATGAGAGAAAGGAGAGAAAGCTACCTTTGTTACAAATGCACACTTTTCTTCTTGAACTTGGTTCGTCTTCCTCAGCCACACACACACAAGAAGGTGGAATTTGGTTTCTTTGGCCTAGACACATAATATAGAAACTAATTACATTCTTAGAACAATCTATAAAGCCATACACTCATTAGAAAAGCTAGCTTGCTTCTAAGGTTCATTTATGGTTCCATAATGCACCTAATGAAGCAATCATAGGAAAACATTATCTTCGCTCCATTCTTTCCATCCATTTATGATTCTTGACTCCTTTCAAGTCTCTTAGAGTCATCATACAATTAATTCAATGAGCTTAACTAGGTGTTGCTTCTTTAAGCCATAATATGGAACCAGTGATACCATCTCACTATCCATGGCTTTTAAAATTTTCCAAGGCTTTCTCTTAGCCTCTTGTATCAAAAGAGAATTTCAAGGGAACACATGAAACCCTAACTTTTCTATCTTGAAATCTAATGGTTATTTTGTTGTTTCCTTTGTATATTCTTGTTCTTCTCCCTCATTTTCCTAAGATTCATCCTTGGTTTAGCTAGAAATTTAACTCCTTAGTGCTGGTCTCATATAGGGTGAAATATGCAAGAGGAAGAACAAAAAACATCAAGCTTGAAGTATGGCAAAATACCTTGATTTCTTAGTTTCTTGGTTTCCTTGGCTTGATCTTCACCTTTCTTAGCTTCTCCTCTTGATTTTTGAAAATTCTCCACTTAGGTTTAACATCAAAATAGACTTAAAAGAGTCAATAAAACCATAGGAAAGAAGGGAAGATGAAGGAGAAGGAATTTACTAAAGAGAAACCAAGAAAATCCATGAAAAGCCATACATTTTCCTTGCTTTTCTCTTCCTTTTTTTCTCTCCCTTGTGTGCCTCACTCTCTTGCTTCTTCCACTGGTTTAGGGCAGAAATAAAATGAGCTAAGTGAAGGGAAGAGTGGGGTGTGGGGCTATATATAGCTAGGTTTAAAAAGTTGTTTCCAAAAATCTCAATTTTGTCCCTTAGACTTGGCATTTTCGTTTTTAATTCATTTTAACTCCTTTTTTAGAACTGTATTTTTCATCAAAAAATTTAGATTCTCAATCTTATAAAATGCTTTTGGAATCACTCAAATTGGAGCTAAAAGCTTCCTGAATGAAAGGGTTAAAGTTCAGGTCACCAACATTAAAAAATATACACCGGAGGGGTTTTAACTATCCCGGGGCTTCCCATAATTTTTAGGGCCTCTGAGAATCCTAGAGAACTCATAATTTTCATTTAAAAAGCCCTCCTAGGAGAATTCTAAAATTGTTCCAAAATTACAAAAATGCCATTATATTATGTAGCTATTTTGTTAATTTCCATCTGATTATTTTAGTCTTTGTTTCAGGGTATCTCTGGCCTTCTAAAATCATTACTTAATGTATAGATCATTATTTTAATTTTTTTGGACAATTCATTTCAGAGGACTTACTTTGAAAACATATCCATTTCCATTGTTTTTATGAAAACCAAACATTACATTTCTCCCCCCTTAAATAAATTTTGTCCTTAAAATTTAGATAACATACCTCATGGGAAGAGCTTTGGATACTTCTTCCTCATCTCTTCTTCTAACTCCCAGGTAGCTTCTTTGGGAGATAACCCTTTCCAAACCACTTTTACTTACAGTATCGTCTTATTCCATAACTACTTGAGTCTAACTTCTACGATCCAATCTGGTAATACTATGTATGATAGATTATCTTGTAACTGCATATTTTCATACTCTATGACATGTAAGGAGACAAGATGGTACTTTTTAAGCTGAGAGACATGAAATACATTGTGAACATATCTCAAGTTCAGAGGAAGGGCAAGTCTATAGGCTATATGTCCTACTTTATCAAGAATCTAGAATGGACCTATGTATTTTGAACTGAGCATTTTACTCTTAATGGGCTGACATGTCCTTGTGACTGGAGACACTCTAACAAAGACATGGTGTAATGTCCCACATCGGGTAGGAGACCCTGGGGCTAAGGCCTTATAAAAGGGAGCGAAACTCTCCCCACCAGCAACGCATTTTCCTTTGGATTGGGGAGGAACAAAACCCCACCACGTGGGAAATGAGAGTACCACGGGATGCCATAACGGGTACAATATTGCTGGAGGCTCTGCGGGGAATTGGTATCAGAGCCACCCTAGCCATATGTGCAATTCGAAGATGGGTTAGCCCCAAAGAGGGTGGAATGTAATGTCCTACATCGGGTAGGAGACCCTGTGGCTAAGGCCTTATAAGAGGGAACGAAGCTCTCCCCACCAGCGATGCATTTTCCCTTAGATTGGAAAGGAACAAAACCCCACCACGTGGGAAATGAAAGTACCACGGGGTGCCGTAATGGGGACAATATTGCTGGAGGCTCTATGGGAAATTGGTATCAGAGCCGATCTAGTCGCATATGCAACCCGAGGACAGGTTGGCCCTAAGGAAGGTGGAATGTAATGTCCCATATCGGGTATGAGACCCTGGGGCTAAGGCCTTATAAGAGGGAACGAAGCTCTCCCCACTAGCGACGCGTTTTCCCTTGGATTGGGGAGGAACAAAACCCCACCACGTGAGAAATGAGAATACCATGGGGTGCCGTAACGAGGACAATATTGCTGGAGGCTCTGTGGTACTCTCATTTCCCACGTGGTGAGGTTTTGTGTCTCCCCAATCCAAAGGAAAACATGTCACTGGTGGGGAGAGCTTCGCTCCCTCTTATAAGGCCTTAGCCCCAGGGTCTCCTACCCGATGTAGGACATTACATTCCATCCTCCTTGGGGCCAACTCGTCCTCGGATTGCATATGCGGCTAGGTCGACTCTGATACTAATTTCCCACAGAGCCTCCAGCAATATTGTCCCCGTTACGACACCCCGTGGTACTCTCATTTCCCACGTGGTGGAGTTTTGTTCCTCCCCAATCTAAAGGAAAACGCGTCATTGGTGGGGAGAGTTTTGCTCCCTCTTATAAGGCCTTAGCCCTAGGGTCTCTTACCCGATGTGGGACATTACATTCCACCCTCCTTGGGGCCAACCCATCCTCGGGTTGCACATGCGGCTAGATCGGCTCTGATACCAATTCCCCACAGAGCCTCCAGCAATATTGTCTCCGTTACGGCACCCTGTGGTACTCTCATTTCCCATGTGGTGGGGTTTTGTTCCTCCCCAATCTAAAGGAAAACACATCGCTGGTGGGGAGAGCTTCGTTCCCTCTTATAAGGCCTTAGCCCCACGGTCTCCTACTCGATGTGGGACATTACATTCCACCCTCCTTGGGGCCAACCCGTCCTCAGGTTGCACATGCGGCTAGGTCGGCTCTGATACCAATTCCCCACAGAGCCTCCAGCAATATTCTCCCCGTTACGGCACCCCATGGTACTTTCATTTCCCACGTGGTAGGGTTTTGTTCCTCCCCAATCTAAAGGAAAACGCGTCATTGGTAGGGAGAGTTTTGCTCCCTCTTATAAGGCCTTAGCCCTAGGGTCTCCTACCCGATGTGGGACATTACATTCCACCCTCCTTGGGGCCAACCTGTCCTCGGGTTGCACATGCGGCTAGGTCGGCTCTGATACCAATTCCCCACAGAGCCTCCAGCAATATTGTCCCCGTTATGGCACCCCGTGGTACTCTCATTTCCCACGTGGTGGGGTTTTGTTCCTCCCCAATTCAAGGGAAAACGCATCGCTGGTGAGGAAAGTTTCACTCTCTCTTATAAGGCCTTAGCCGCAGGGTCTCTTACCCGATGTGGGACATTACATTCCACCCTCCCTTGGGCCAACCCGTCCTCGGGTTGTACATGCGGCTAGGTCGGCTCTGATACTAATTTTCCACAGAGCCTCCAGCAATATTGTCCCCGTTATGGCACCCCGTGGTACTCTCATTTCCCACGTGGTGGGGTTTTGTTCCTCCCCAATCTAAGGGAAAACGCGTCGCTGGTAGGGAGAGCTTCGCTCCCTCTTATAAGGACTTAGCCCCAGGGTCTCCTACCCGATGTGGGACATTACACCCCACATGTCCTCTTTCAAGAAAACAAAGAGAACTCTATGGAAGGCCAATGCACCCATAGTCTCGACCTAAGCAAGTTCACCTAGCTAGGGAGAGTTTCAAATTTTTCTAAGGCCATTTTCAAGTCATATATGGTGAATGAATATAAGAGGAGGCCTTGGAAAAAATTTAGAACTCAAGGAAAGTGAATTGGGGTCATAGGTTCCATATTATGATCTAATGAAGCAACATGGTACTAGGCCCTTTGTTTTAATAGTGTGGTAGCTCCAAGAGGCTTAAAAAGAGTCAAGAATCATAATTGAGAGGAAAGAATGAGACCTAGAAATTATTTAAGGAGTGTTGCTTCTTTAGGCACCATTATGGACCATAATGAAGCCTATAGAGTAATCTAGGGCTTAAGCAAATTGTATAGCTTTAGAATATGTTTCATGAACCTAATTAGCTCCCTTAAATCATGTCTAGGCCAAGAGAAACCATCTCCACCAAATTGTGGGTGTATAGCCGAGGCAAAGGAGGGAAATCCAAGGAGAAAAGTGTGTAGATTTGCACAAGGTAACTCTCTCCACCTTTTTTCATATATGGATGTGTGTTTAGCTTGTTTTAGAATGTTTGTATGCGTATTTTCAAGTTATGGAAAGTATGCTAGCATGCCTTTATATGCTATGATCCTTGATACCATGTTATATTTTCTAATGAGTGCATGATGTTTGTATGAGTTTACTTGAGTGTAGAGAGGCCAAGAACTCTTTCCTTTGGTGAGGATGAGCCAAGAACCCTTGAGCTTGGTTGAGACAAAGCAAAGAGTCTCCCAAAAGCAAAGTGGACTCCCAAGAGTATGGTTGAGTCCAAAGTGCTCAAGAAATGGGTGAGGCAAGTCCAAAACCCATGAGGAGAAGTGAAAAGCCAATCCAAACACTTGGTGAGCTCTTGAATGATTTGTATGAGTTTCTCACATGCCAAGTTTGCTTTTAAAAGGTCTATGGCTTTTATTTTCTCCATGCATGCTTTTGTAAAGCTTGCTTACACATATTATGTATGATTGATAAACACATATTTCTATCTATTTTATTCTCCTAAACATAGGCATTTTAATAATGAAATATGGCTTTAAGACTTTAATTAGATAAAATTTTGTTTTAGAAGCCATTTTTATATTTTAGGAATTAATTTGCAAAATTGTGAAATTTTAATGCATAAATCTTTTTAAATGAATTTTGTGAATATTTCTATTTCATCCTTTCCATTCTTTTTGTGCAGATTTTCAATGAAAATTGGAGCTTGAATGGAAATTGAATTGAAGAAGAAATGAAGGCTTCATGTGTACAATTTGATGAGGAAAATTTACAAGAGAAGCTATGGGTTGTCTCATGCAGAACTGCATGTGGAGAAGGAGCAAAACAAAACCATCCACGTAGCATACAGCTCGAGTTGATGGTTCCACGGGTTTATGGGAGGAAAAGATGGAGAATGGGAAGAAACATGCGAAGAAGTGTGAGCTGAAAATGACGTGAAAAAGAACACAAGATGGAAGCACATGGAACGTAAGATAAAGTGGGAGTAGTCACATGGAAGGAACAAGTAGCATGAACGTGGTCTAACAAAGGCTCAGGTTTTACATGGAAAAGCTACAGAATTAAAGAAGAGAAATATGAGACAAAAGCCACGGGTTTAAAGAGCTATACGACTGCACGAGTTTCACGAATGAGCACGCTATAAATTACAGCTACAATGGAAGAATTTCAGTCAAGAAGCTGAGCTCACAAGGAAGAGATGAACCTACATTCTGGATTCGAGAAAAAGCTACACTTTAGTGAGGAGAAAAGCCAGTTGAATGAGAGAAGAGGAAAGCATGTGGGCAGAGGATAAATAAAACACTACGGGTTCCCTTCCCTCTCTTGAAGCAAACAAAGAAGTCACGTAGAATCAAGTGAAGATAAGAAGAAGCACTACGTCATGCAGGAGCAGCTCGCGTGTTGAGAACGTGGATCAGAACAGAGTGTTGAAAGGATGGAATGCAAGACTTTCAACGTGAACTTATACACACACAGCAACTAATGTGGAAACACGAGGCATGTAGCTCGAGTCCAGGCAAAAGTTACATGGAGAAAAAGCACATCAGAAGCTTGAATTTCTCATGGTTGGAATAAAAGTGTGGAGGCTACGAATGAATGAAGCATGTAAGCAAAATGGAAATAAATGAAGCCACAATCTAACACGTATAGTGAGCTGCATGAGAAAACAAATACTCAGCAGAATGCATGATTGAGCTTCCCATGTGAATAGTGTATAGAGCTTAAGCTAAAGAGAAACAAGGCTGGAGCTGAGGGCTGGACGAGAGACAGAGTTACGGGTTCATTTATATTAATGAAAACAAATGAAGAACCCCGAGCTGGAGAATAACGCGAGCTGAGGTCTAAATAGCATAAGCAAAGCAAATGGAAGGCACGTGAGGAAGGGCTGAACATGGATAGAGGCTAAATCACATCCTTACGCACACTTGGAATAAGAAAATGCAACACGTGAATCATTAACGAAAAGAAGAGGCTGGGCACGTGATTTTTAATGAGGAGATGGAGGCTTCATTCCGTTACGCTTCCTTCATTCATTGGACGCCCTTCATTCATACCCAGATTCCATTCCATTCACGCAACTTCATTCACGGTATTCGCCTATTTATTCATTCATTCACAATTCCAGGAGGATACTCCACCCCATCATTCATTTCGCGGCATCCATTCACCCCTTCATCCATCACGCCATCACCTCCATTCCATCTTCCATCCATCCACCATTTAATGAAGCTCTAATCCATCTTGAGGCTAGCAAGGAAGAAGACCTTGGTGCAAGCTTGAATCCATGAAGAAAAATTCAGAATTTTTGGCTAAGACTTCTCTATTTTCCTACACTTTTCTCTTTCATATATTATCTTAGTTAAGTTGTATTTGATAGGGAATTTGTGTAATTGTAATTAGTGGCTGGTTAGACACTAATTAGGGAACCTTTTGTTGATTAATTAATTGTATTAGATATTAATTTTTCATTATTCTCTAATTTTTCATGTGTGCCTCGAAGGTGTTCGATGAAATACATGAATGAAATTATGTGCTTGAATGTTTAATTTGAGGATTCCTTAATGTTTAGTTGGTTAATTAAACATTTTAGGATGATGATTCAGAGGCTAATTAATCAGTTAATCAATCAAATTGGGTGTTCATTGATCTTAAAGACAAGATTTAACAATTTAATGCGGGATTGAGGTTTCAATTTAACATTAGATTGTTAATCTCTTGAATCTTGAGTGGTAACCCAAGATAATTTGTTATGAACACAATTAGGAACTCTTAGGCCAGAATCAATTACAATTAGATTAGGATAAGGACAGTGGATACCAAGAGATGATTCCAAAGCTAGTCACAAGACCATATTTCAACCATAATTCATATAATTAGATAGCAATTAGGAATTTTAATTCAATTTAGTTTTAGGTTAGTTTAATTCAACCAAAACCCCCCTTAGTTTAGAAATTTTAGAGTCTTTTGACATTTAGAAATCTAATCGAATATCAAACTCCAATTCCAAGGGAGATGACCTAGGTTGTGCTACTAGCTACATATTTTATCAACCTAGTTTTATTTTGAGGGTTGCGCGACAGATCACTCAATGATTGAATGGGAGATGAGCTATTGGGATTCTTTAAATCTCATCCCCTCCTCTCCAATGATCTAACATGCTAGGTGGACTAAGTAATTATGGTGAAGGGAGCCAACAACCATGAAAAGCAAGGATTGATAAGCTTATGTATTATTTTGCCCATTTTGGAACCATAATAATGGTTCATAATGTATATGATATTGTATATGTACCATAAACCTTGAGACATGTGTAAATATACTATCATGTGATATTTAGATGTATGAAAATGATATATGACCCATAGTACTTATTTTGAGTATGTAATGCTAAAGTGTGCAATATGGAATTTTGATGAAAGTATACATAGTGTGGATTGAATCGCCAAAATGAAATTCATGAGGGTTGGGACCATTTGGTCAGCTCACTTAAGTCTCAAATTTGCTTTTAGACTTGCCCAAAAGATGTCAAGACCAAGGAAAATCTATTTGGCAACTTTGGTACCCTATATAGAGCTAAAATTGACCATTATGAAATCTTATATCACTTTTTAGCCAAATGAGTTAGTCTTGATCAAAGATTTGGCATACAATTAGGTCTCATTGAGAGCTTTCTAGGAAGCTAAAGATCATAATTTTCAAAGGCCTACAGAATATTTGATGATTTTTCAAACTTAAAAAAATTATGGAAATGGTTTGATGCACTGTTACTATGGTCCAAAATTGTTTTCTGTCACATGAAACTCAAATGATGTCCAATTGCCATGAAATTTTATACAGAGAAATTAGGTAATCACAGTGACTCTTGACAACTAGAAGCATCTCATTTGGATTCTAGAGAGGAAGATATGAATTTTTGAAGTTTGTGTCTAGTATCAGTAACCTTGCCCTACCAGAAGTACTGTTCCATCGAATTCTGAGGTCTGAGCTTAATGAACTGATTTGGAGATATTTTTTCTCTCTAGTTGACATCCACAGATTTCTATATTAGTATCATTTGTATGGATTGGATTTTTGTGGAATTAATTGGACATTTTTGAAGTTCATATCAGTAAACTGTGACAACATCAGGACCCAGTCCAACCTCCAGACTATTTTGGGTGTCAAACGCTCTAGGTGTGGGATGTTATGACTTGTACATATTTTTTGCATAAAGTAGACATCCCAAAATTTCTAGAATGACCAAGATTACATGATTTTGATTTTTTTAGATTTAGTTATGATTTTCCAAAGTTTTCCCAGAAAAGAGGTCAATTTTGACCGAGAATGAAACCCCATGTTCCACCTTCCAATTCGGTTTCCATGAGTTGTACACATGTTGTTGTGATGAAAATGAGTTGTAATGATGTAATTAAATATGAAGATATATAGCATGAGCTCACACGGTCCACATGACACCAAAATAAATTTTTAATCATGACGCAACGCTAGAAAGTGTGCTATTTTAATGGAATTTCTCACTTCCTTCTTACTATATATCACATGAACATGTAAAGGATGATGGATATGAGTTAGAAATTATGGTGTTACACTAGAGGTCATGATGGTGGAAGGGATAATAACCCTTAAAATGAACTAGGAAAAATGAAGTTTGGTCGAGCCCCAAATGCTAGTGTTGTCAACATATGGAAGGGAAGAAAATGATGAACAATTAAGGTAATGAGGAGGAAAGCCTGTTAGGAATGTGCACTTTTCAAACTTGGACAAAAACCTCACTGAAAATGGGTCATGGAGCTTTTAAGCCTAACTACTCCATGAGTTGATTAAAGGAGCTAGAGTTTGAGCAAGAAATTTGGAGGAGGACAAACAACAAAATAATGAAGGGAAGAGAGGATGCTAAAGCTAGGTTTAAAGAGAGAGCTTTTGAAGTTGCTTTCAAAAAACATGCATAAAGCACAAAAGAGAACGATGGAAAAGAAACTTTAGGTACAAGGGATAAGAGCAAAGCAAAAATGTGTTCGAGAAGGGATGGAGTTGGGGCCTTATGGTTGGGAGAAAGACACATGTACATGCTGAGAAATATCTAAGGGATCAATTGGTAATTTAGAAAAGATGTAAGGTTGAGAAAGATATTTAAAATTGCAATATAGTCCTTAGCAATGCTTACTAGATAGAATTGAAAAAAAAAATTATGGAGAAAGGAAGAAAAAGAATATTAAGAATGGTCTCTCTTATGTTTAAACCTAGGTCAAGTGATATAGCGTAAGGTGACAGCCATTAAAGCTATGTCAAACTTAAGATTTATTCCTGCTTTTTAATTATTTATCCTAGACTTTAATTAATTATTTCTCAAATTAATTAATTATTTTTTTATTATTATTTAAAATTCTTAAGTTTACTAACATTACAACTTAATTACCAATCCTAATGAATTTGCTTATTATCTCAATTTATTGGGTAATTACAATTCATAACGCTTTGGAGATTTGAAGGATGAGGACCTTCACCTCTACACTCAAATCATCTGAATAGACCTAATTTTGTGAGATAATATTAACTAGCTCATCATGGGTAATCCACGTCAATTCAATTTTGTGAGATACCCAATTTTAAAGTGTAGACATCTATATAGTTCAAATATCAATAGGGAATGATTAAAACCCATTGGCCCAAGATGATATATTTGGGCTTTGGGATGGAACTCTCTCCAACAAGAATTACAAACAACCCTATCTACCTACTCCTTCGTATTTGCATTTCCCATACAGTTGTTAAACCAAGTAAGAATTGGGCCTTAAATTCAAAATGAATCATTTCACATTCAAACATGAATTTCTAAAAATTATTATAAAGGAAATCATTTAGATCTCCAATACAAAACCATGGTACAACAGGACCAAGATAAAGGTTATTAAGGCTCCTCCAAAAGGCACTCCTCTCTTGGTCTATGAAAGGAGCATAATTAAGGTATAAAAAGCCAACATTATTGCCTAGCCCCTCATTGATAAAAACATGGATTAAGTTTTTTATCAATAGCAACATCGCAACCTTGATAACTAAGCTCCACCAAAGAGCTAAGCCACTAGATAAAACCACTGGGTCAACATTAATAACATTATAAAAATTTCTAAAACATTTGTGAAAATTTTTAATCTTTTGAAAATTCACTCTAGTCTCCATATGAAAAACCAAAGAGGGTTTAAATTTTTGACAAATTTCATTAAGAGATTTACCTATCAAGGTAGCCCCAAGCTTTGACAATACCATAATAGAAGGCTCACAACACCTTGGTGACTCTTTTAGGACTAGCACTAGTCCTATCAACTTCAAGAATATCAACCCAAAATATAAACAAAGCATTACTAGCTTCAAACAACCTCATTAAATTCCACTTGTATCTTACAATTAGAAATTACCCAATTCAATAGGTATATCAACCCACTCAGATTTTTTCTTTCACTTTCCCAATGGTGATTTATACTTCATCCCCCCTTTAGATGCTTTCGACTTGAAAAGGAGACATCAGCACATCGAGCACCCAAAGCCTTTAATAATTGAATTAGACCCTCCTCTTCATTTGAAGTTCCAAATAATTTGATCTTCTTCCCTACTATGAAATCTAACTCCAATTCAGCTGAATGCTCCAAACTAATATTCTTTAATCCGCTCGATAGAATGAGGTCATTGGAAGGCTCTTGTTGAAGAGCAGTAGCACTAGAATATTCATAAGTATCATCATCTCGAGGAAGTTCAACTATATATGAAGATAGCTAGGGATGTTGAAGATTGACACTAGGAGTAGATAAATTAAGTGAAGATTCTGATCCACTTTATCATTATTCGACCCAACCGTCGTTGACCCTCTTTAAAAATATGGAACAGATGCTGGTATCCCCCCTTTGGAAATCACATCCAAATCCTCTGCATCTCCCGTCTGAGATGCCCGCTGTGCATCTTTATAAAATGCACCGTTTTACTAAGCAAAATCGTGCATTTTGACTCAATTTTTAAAGATAAAAAATGAAATCAAGCCAAATGCCCCTTCCATTAGACACTGCCAAGTCACTCATCTTCTAGCTTCTTTCCCTCATCTCTCTCCCTTTCTCCAACTCCATCAGTTCTCTCACTCTCTTCTCCAATTCATCCCCATTCATGAACCTATCTCCCTCTTTGTGCACCAACTCAATCGCCATCTTCATGTCCCTCACGAGCGAATTCTTGTTCAACTACTGCTCCGCGTACAGCGGGCACGCAATCGTCGGCACTCCATTTGATTTACGAAGATGGGAACAGAAATATAACATGTCCCAATAAGTTGGATCGTCTCTGTCAAGCAACAGTTCTACCATGTGGAAGGCCTTAAGTGGGGGGTTAGCTAGAAAGTGAAGATTAATGGAAAGATCCTTGAAGCTCTTGCTGGTTTGTTCGTGAATCTTGGGGAAGTGGAAGAAAGCAGAAAGAACAGTAGCTCTAGAGGTGAAGAAGTAGTAAATAGGGATCCCAAGAGAAGAACCTATGCTAAGTGCTGACATGCGGAATAGATCGATGACCAAAGCTCTAACATTGGAGGTTTGTGAGATGTCCTGGAGCGCAGAAGCTAAGCTGGTCATGTTAAGCCAAATGAATTCGAAGAATATAGTGGCATGGCTGTAAGGTGAGTGGGGGTGGACCGCGAGGAAAGGGAAGCAACAGAAGGAGATGGAAGGATAGGATTGGGAGATGCAATGGATGTAAGAATGGAGAGACGGACTGTCATGGAAGCTGGTGGTGAGGAGGATGGTGATGGAGGAAGTATGGGAGTGGTAGAGAAGAAGGAGTTTGTCGAGCTCAAAAATGAAGACTGTGGCTTAAGCTTAGAGCCGGATAGAGGAGTATCTCGCGTTGATTGTTCTTGATGGAGCAAGTGAAGGAGATCGTGGAAGTAAGAAAAATTTTTTAAAAATAAATGCATAATTTGATAATTGTTTACTCGTGGAAGTAAGAAAATGAAATTAAAGGAAGGGAGTGCGAGAGTGAGATGGCAGTGAAGTGGGTAAGCACAGAGTTGCCTTCTCTATTGAAAATTGAATGGCTAAATTCTTTTTTTTGTCAAAATTGAGTTAAAACACACCGTTTTACTAATTAAAACGATGCGTTTTATAGATACACAATGTGCATCTCGGACGGGAGATGCAGAGGATTCAGATGCTTCCTGCCTCTTGAAAGGGAAAAGATCCTAGGCCATATGTCCCACATGTAGAAAATGGAGGCCCAAAATTAAATAAACCGTTTGAAGCATCAACCATCTGCTCACGTGGTTTCTCCCCTTTTTTAAGGAAAAAAACCGTCAGAATGAAGAAAAATATCACCAGGGCTATTCCTCTCACATGAAACAAAAGGAGGCCCAATGGTGATTAATCTATTAGATTTAACACCCAAATGTTCACATGGCTTCACAGCTTCCAGGCCCAAGTCAGTTCGTTCCAAATGCAAGTTTCTTCCCACACTAGATTCAGTTAACTCCGTTGGCATTGACTGCATCGTTTTAAAAAAATGGTAGGTTGAAATTATTAATCGTTTTGCGTCTTCCATACGTTGTATTTAATTCAGAAACCAGCATGTCTTTACGCACCTCAACATCTCGAGAACCACGCGCCTTCCTCCCACAGTCGCGACGATCCTGAATGTACAATTCAAATTTTATATTTTTATTTTTATTTTCTATTTAAATCATATTTTTATAAAAATATATCATTAAAAAATTATTTTTATTTTATATTTTATATTTTTTAAAATCAAAAATCAAAATTTTGTGAAAAATAATAAGATGCGGAGATGATCCGGTTCCGTTCAGAATCTTCCATTTCGTTAGTTCTTTTCCTTTGATCGGTGACGGAGTACTAATTCAGGCTGTGCCAAGTTTGTTTTGCTTTGATGGATTTGGATTCGGAGAAAGAAGGAGTAGGTGTAAGGAGCGGACAGAATTCAAGTGGAGTTTTTTTGTCTGTCGATTGAGAATATCAAGAAGTAGGAGGTATTGAAAGCAAGACTTGGTTAGGGAGGTTGATTGCTGATAAACCTCTGAACAAGAATACTGTGCTTTCGATGATACAGAAGGGAAGGGGGTTACATGAGGGATTAGATATCTTGGAGCGGATAATAATGTATTCATTTTCAAGTTTGACAGGGAACAAGAATGTAAGAGAATTCTTAGGGGAAGGCCTTGGTCGATACTGGGTTTTCTTTTGAACATCCACAGTCGGTAAGATTATAAGGTGATTCAGGAGTATGATTTTAATTCTTGTCCTTTCTGGGAACAATCCCATAATATCCCTCCGAAGGTTATGTCGAAGAGTAATGTGATTTAGATGGGGGGGGGGGGGGGGGGGGGGGAGTCGTTAGGTGATGTGGCTATGGTTGAAATGCCCGTTTCTGAATGGTAGAATCCTGAGGAGTTTTATGAGGGCCAGGTTTATTATTCATTTGAAGAAACCATTGTTATCTAGCTTTTGGGTACCTCGGCTTGGATTGTCTTCTGTTTGGGTGTCTGTACGGTATGAAAGGTTGTAGAATTTTTGCTATAAATGTGGCATATACTGAGACATGATGCCAGACTTTGTAGGAAGCAAAAGAAGATGTCTCTTTAGAAGCCTGATGATCCAATGTATAGCCAGCGGATCTGTACTACGCCAGTAAGGACTTGGGAGGATCCTCTTGTAATCTGTAAACATGGCTGGTGTGAGGAGTTCAACTCTAACTTCTCCGAAGGATCAAATTTAACTTGTTTGTCTCTCTCCCACGTATAATTAAATTAAATAAAATACAAATTATAATATAAAAAAGAAATTAAAATTCATATGAAAGAGTGAGAAATTAGATAATATGGTACTACTTTATAATTATTTTTAAAATATTAAAAATAATTATAATTAAATTTATATTAAAAATTATTTAAAAATAGATTAAAAAAAATTTTATGCGTGTGCGACTGACCAGCCTTGGGAAACAAAATATACCTGACAATACGAAAATAATAAAAAAAATTCTTTGAAAACAAGTATTGATATTATGATCATCAAATAAAATTTTAGTCAATAATGAAATTTGAAGACTTGGGGGAGTTTAGTAAACTCAAAATTGGTTTTAGTAATTTCTTTTTTAAAAACAAAATGGATGTAACTATTATTTAATAAATTTGTATACCCTAATTTTCTGGAATTTTAAATACTTAAAAAATGTGTAGACAATGAGAAGATTTTAATAGATAAAAAACTGTTAAATTAAAACAAAGTTTATACACAATTTATTGATTTAATTTTAAATTATAAATGATTCAATAAGTAAATTATAAGAATTTAAGAGATTATTAAACACTGAAAATTTTAAATAATTTGATTGATTTTAACTATGTGATCTTTGAATCCAGATCCCCGTAATGCTAGGTAAGTGACCAAAATTCCAGCGTTTTTATTTTTTTTCCCACCTTTTAGGATTTAAAATTTAGTATAGGAGATAAAAATTATAATTATGAAAATAAAAAATTTAATTATAAAAAAATTATATTTTAAAATTTTTAATTGTGTTATACAGTTAAAATTTTTAAAATATATTTTTTTATATAGTTAAATTTTTCATCTTCACAGTTGTAATTTTTATTTTTTATATTAAACTTTAAACATTAAAAAGTAAAACAAAAAATTTAAAATGCTAAAACTTTCATTACTGCAAGGGCTGATCCTACTGCGATTATTTGAGCAGTTTTGGGGTGAGGAGCAATCTAGTACCTCATGATACTACGCTGCATTCTCAGGACATTCAGCATGCTCCATTGTGCAACGAGATTGACCCAACTCACAAAATTAGGCTCAAGTTCAAAATGTCCCTTATACATAAAAACACGATAAAGTAACTGCTTCGAATTTTGTGAATAATAAGCTACAATGTCATGCTTGAGTATATGGAAACCTCAAGAAGCCTTACTTTCCTTTGTGAGGGCAGAACTCTCTCGGCTAGAGCTCATCTTCAAATTGAGTTTCTTATTGGTTCAGTCTTTCTCGTGACAAATACTATCGCTATTTATCTCTATCAGTGATTTCTTATCACTTCATGATTGTTTTTCTTTCTTCATTGTCAATGGTCTGGTGAAATGGAGATTGATGAGGAGTTTGGGGTAGGAGAAACTGAGAATGATTCTGTCATTTTAGATTGGGAGGATAAGGAAGGGTTAGGTGATAGTAATCTCATGTTGATAGGGAAATCATATGCGATTAAGAATATTAATAGAGCTGTGGCTAAATCTCTCACTCTGAGAAGCTGGAATGTTGAGAACAATGTGAAGATCAATCATGCAGGAGATAATCTATTTATCTTCAATTCAAAAGGTCATGTGGACCTTGAGATAATCATAAGGGATGGACCATGGACGGTCCTGGGGTTCTTATTGATACTCAATCAGTGGTCTCCTTTGCTGACTCTTCAGGAAGTAGATTTGGGATGTTGCCAATTCTGGATCCACGGAATTCGCAAAGAAGGGATGTCGAGAAGAAACATTTTGAAGCTGGGTGGTAAGATTGGGAAGGTCATAGCTTTCGAAGAACCTCGTGTAGACGGGGAATCAGCAGAGGCTCTGTGAGAATTAGGATAGATGTTGATCTTAATACTGCATTAGTTCCGGGCCTTTAGGTCCCTAGACCAGGTTTGCCCAAAATATGGATTTCTATTAAATACGAGTAGCTACAAACACTAATGTTTCATCAGCGGACGTATTCAGCATGATTTGAAGTTATGCAATCAAGAAAAAGCTTGGTCGCTTCTGAATCCGAAGTTGCCTCGTTTCAGTGCGGGATTAGGAGTTTCTCCTATGAGGCCCTAGGTAAGATTGTTTGTTTGCAGCTGGAGTATCTGTGGAAGAACGATGAGGAACAGGGAACGGCGCGCGTGCGGTTTCATTAAAAATGGAGAGCGTGGATGACAACAAGTCGAAGGCGGAATCTAAGCGAGAGGAGTATTAATAATGAAGCCGGTATTTGCGATGGGGAAGTACACGTGGATGGGAAAGAGGGTTCTTCAGACGACATGAATTCGGTCAAAGAAGAGGGAAAAAATGCAATGGAGGGAAAGCTCTGTTCCCGAGGTTAGGCCTGAGGTATACTCGAATAAAGCCCAATTCAGTTTTGGATGCAATGTGGCTAGTAAGGTGAAGGTTCAGTTTCTCAGTCACGAGCCAGGCCCAACCCGTGGCGGGGAAGAAATCTCGAGCTTGAAAGGAAGCCACTCCTACTTTGCTACTACTTTGAACTCTCAATGGATGATGAAGGGCACAGGTCGAGCAGACCTTTGGTGGTGAACTCCAATATGAATAATGAATAATGATGTAATACTTAATTTTATTTTATATTTAATCATCAAGTCAATATTCAATTGCAGAAGTTTTTTAATTGAAATGAATATCAAATTCTCTTTTAAATAACCTAGTTAAATAATCAATATCATATTACTTAATCAATATTTAATCAATAATTATTACTATTAATATTCTAATTCACACTATTACAACTTCATTAAATATGTAATCATTTAATTCCAACTAAGGTGTTTGCAGATAAACCGTATATTTAGTCCAAAATAAAATAATACTATTATGCAACACTTATAAATAATTCAAACAAAAATAAAGTCACTGTGTAACAACTAAAATAATCCATTAAAAATAATATGTCTCATAAATCACTCTTTACCATTTTTAATAACACAATCTTGCTTTCACATAAACTAAACATTACATAAATGAACTAAAATGCTCATTATAATACTTTTTTTTAATTAGAATCCATTTTTCTACTTGAAAATGTCAATTAAAGGAAAGTATAGATGAGATAAAAATATCAATAACTAATAGAGTTCTTAACTGATGTTTCCAACTATACACATAAAGTTTTTCATAAACAAATTAATTCCATAAAACATATACTTTTTTAATTTCTTTTTGCTATGTGAACCATCAAGTTTCAAAAACTATTTTCATCAAAAATCGTTTTAAAAAAAAGAAAATATTTTTATTTTATAAATTCATTTTGAACACCCAATGTTGCTTGTAGAATCCACCATAAGCCATGGTTTGAAAACCATATGCTCTACATTTGGTATTGTAGGTGGGACATCTCAATATCCTAGCTCAATTTTGTCCCACACGGATTGACCAATCATAACATATTATTAATACTCATCATGAGTAATCACACAAGCAGTGGCCACTCTTAAGATGCAGGTATGCACACCTCACCAATCATATCACAATTCTCAACCTTAGAAATCATCCATCCAAGGGGAACAACATCATCATTTCTCATTATAATCATTTCTATTCCTTCCCTTGGGCAACAAATCATAGGCAACATCTCATAACATCATTACAAGTATACGTTTGAAAACATCACATAGCAATTTAAAAATCCTTTTACTTCAAGAATACAACATCATTTCATAAATCCATCAATATGTTACATGTAGATCAACATTTCCAATAAATCACTTCCATCAAATCAATTTCCAACAAATCAATTTCCAAAATCTCATAAAGTGTAATAAACAATTTCATAAATCCATTTCACAAAATATCAGAAGGCATTTAGAATTATGTTATATGGAACTAGCTAGATGGTAATGAAGTTAACACAAGCCAAGCAACCTCCATTTGGTTTCTTGCTATCAAGCTACAATAGTGAAATAAAATATATTAATATATTTAATTCCAAATATTACATAATTCACTATTTAAATTAATATAAAATTCATCCACTTACCACTAGCCCAAAACTTCTAGGCTACTCTTCCACCAAAGTTATACTAATCAACACTTGATTCTCACATTATGATCATCCAATCATGCTAGACTAACACAATCGCATCTAAGTACTTAATATAATACATCAGTTGAATGAAATAAAATTTATGGCATATTAATTATACACCAACTCACCTCTTAGCATATCTCTACACCTTAATCACACCATGCTCAACATGTCCATGCATCAAGAAACTTCTAATTACTCAATTCACCATTTGACATATTAAATAAAAACTCTAATATATTTATCTTACCTTATTTTTGTCTATCAAAGTTCATTTTGTCTCTTGCGACTTTTATCAAACACCTTGCACTCATTCTAAATTAACTCAAATATATTAAATATTTAATTGACCATTTAGTCTATAAAAACTAATAAATGGAGTATAAATTATACCTCTAGTGATCTAGAAAACCTCAAATAATTCAAAAATCATAATCCCCTTCACCTTGAAAATCCAACATTAAACAAATCAAATTCCAATTGGTTTAAAAAAAAGATTAAAAAGAGTAGATTGAACTTTTCTTCACTCACCTTGGTTAATTCCACCAAGAAGCTACTTACATTAAAGCCTAAATATTTTCATCTGTGGAAGCTCTCAATTTCTAGAGCTATTTTCTCTCTCTTTATGCTAATGAAAGTTATCCCTCTTTCCTCTAATTCACTAGGCATCCTTTTCATATTAATTAAAGGGAATAAAAGCTAAAATAAAATAAAAGATGACTTAGGTAGTTAGTTTGTGTCATAGATCTTAGGTCAAGTTCATTTAAAGTCAATTATTGGTTTTTAGTAACTTTAAATAAACTATTAGACTCTTTTAAATTATGTATTACACTAAACCATTAGGCTATTGTGCATTTCATATCATTATCTAAACCCAATTAAAATAAAATGCAATAGTCTATCTATCTTGTCTCCTAAGTACACTAAATTATAAATTAAACCTCCATAAGTCCTTGGTCACTAAATAATAAAGTACCCAATAAATAATCCTCATAATTAATACCTCTTAATCCCATACTAAATAAGTAATATAAAATCTCTAATAAATTTGTAATTATTTATCTTAATTAATTTAATAATGTAGGACATTACATATAAGGTGAACTTAGTCAAAAAATTAAGAAAAATTATCTTGAAGGGACAAGCTATGTCTGAGTGGCAAAACCCCTTGCGAAGATATAGAAATTGAAGAAAGGGTTGAATTCTAATGTTCAAGATAAGGAAGCTATAGGTACCCTCGAATATGAAATTTTTGTTATTTCATCAAATTTCTCTATGGTTGTCATTGTGAAATCTTCATTTGGTTTTGAAAAGAAAAGAAAAAGGGAAGCTTGATTATTTTAATGGGGAAGTGTTGGTAGATATTCCAATTAGAATGGCAATAGTTAATAAAGAGGAATAAGGATCGATCAAGTAGGATGGTGAAGTGGTCTTTAATTCCTCAGGTTTTGAATCTGTTGCTGGAAGGTTTAGTGACTTGCATCTTAAAGCCATCCAAGGGCCACAAGTGTGCTATCCTAGAGCTATCAAGGTCTGGGATGACCTTGACAAGTAAGATTTTAAGATTCTTGTGTAGAAAACATAAACCCCCTTTAATGTTCCTTATGGAAACCAAAATGAAGAAAAAGAAAATAGAAACACTATAAAGAAAGTTTGGTTTTTAGTTGGTTGTTTATATAGATCTTGTTGGTTTTGCAAGGGGTCTTGAATTATGGTGGAAACACAAAATTAACTTAAAGGTGTTGCATGTGTCTAAAAATGTTATCCATGTGTGGTAAATGGCCTAGATAATGTCTGGGTGGTCATTTCTTACATGTATGGTCCCTCAATAGATCAAGATAAGCATTCTTAGTGGAGGGAAATGGCCTCTCTAAATCTAAGGTCTAATTTCCCTTAGCTTTGTACAGTGGATTTTAATGAACTTATGTATAATTCTGAAAAACAAGGTGGTAAAATAAGATATAATCAAAGTTTTTCATAATTTCATAACTTTATGCTAAATAGAGAGTTGTTGGATTTGAAATTTAAAGGCCCCAAATTTACTTGGTATAATAGGCACTAGGGAAATGCTTATATAAAAGAAATACTTGATAAGGCAATTTGTAATGTGTTGTGGAGAAATTTATGTCAAAAAGTTTAGGTTTTTATATTAAAACCCATGGGTTTAAACCACTTCTCAATCTTGGTTGTATTTAATTACTGTGATATTCATACTCTAAGGTCCTTTAAATTTGAATCGATATGGTTAGACTATCCTAAACTCATTTTGGTGATTGAACAAAATTGTAAGAATAGGGAAGTAATGGGTGTTGATATTGTACAAAATTTTATTGAAAATTTGAACAGAGTTAGAGTATGCCTTGAAAATTAGAGCAAGAAGGAGTTTCTAAACAACAGATTTTTAATTAGTAATCTTATGATTCACTTTCAATTTTGTTTAAAAGGTGAATAAGCTGAAGAGAAAGCAAGCAAGTAGCTAAAATCACAAGGAAATTTGAGGAGTTATGAGAAAAGGAAGAGAAGTATTTAGCCCAAATATCAAGGCTATAATGCTCAAAGTGTGGAGACAAGAATTCAAATATTTTTCATATGTCAATAGTGAATAGAAGGCAAAGAAATAGAATTCTTAAGTGGAAAGATGAAAATGGAATGTTGACAAAGGATTAGGGGATGATAGCTCACAATTTTATACCTTTCTATAAAAGCCTATTCTCTTTAGTTGGTTGTAGGAATACAGATAATGTTCTAGACTATGCTAATCAAGTTATTCAAAATGATAATAATTATGATCTCACGAAACCTATTTCAACGGATAAAGTGAAGAAGCCGATATTTGAATTGGTTAGGTTTAAAGCTCCTAGCCACAATAGTTTTCTAAGCTTGTTTTATCACCATGCTTAGGAGATTATAGGTGATCAAATCTGTGATTTGGTAAAGAATTTTGTTTTATGCAAGGCTTTTTCTATTTCTAGTATTAATTCTATAAATCTAGTATTGATCCCTAAAATTGAAGTTGCCTAATAAATAAGCAACTTTCACCTTATAAGCCTTTATAACTTCTAATACAAGATTTTTTTCTAAATTGTTAGCAAATAGGTGAAAGGTGTTGGTAGCAAGGGTTATCTTTGAAAATCAACATGCATTTATGCCAAGATGCCTTGTTCAAGACAACATTTTGATAGTTCACAAGGCTTTTCGGGACTTGAAAGATAAACAAAAAGAATAATCACAAGTTGGCATTGAAGTTAAATATGAACAAGACATACAATAAGGTGGAGTAGATAGTCTTGTTAAAAATGGGCTTTTGTAATAAAAGGTGGAGAAGATTATGTTATGCATCTATTTTGTTAAAGTTTATATTCTTTTTTCAAGAAGAAAAATTATGAATTTTGTGCCTCAAATAGGTCTTAGGCAAGGAGATCCTTTATCTCTTTATGTATTCATTATTGTGGCAAATGTTTTATCAAGAATGATCAATAAAAAGGCTACCCAAGGTGGTTTAAAGGGAATAAAGTTGGCAAGGAGCTACACTATGCTAACACATTGCCTATTTGCAAATTATTCAGTTTTCGTCCTTAAAGCAAATAAGGACAACTACTTGCATATGAAAAAAAAAATCCTTAATGAGTATTGTTTAGCCTCAAGACAACTTGTTAATTTGGAAAAGTCCTATGCTTTTTCCTCAAAGACACCTTAGATAATCTCAAAGTCTCTTTTTGGGGTATTTTTGGTGTTATGATAGTAGACTCTCCTGGTAGATGCCTTGGTTTGCCAGTTCTATTAGAAAGGTCCAAAATTATAGCTTAGTCTTTGTTAGAGATAGAATCAGATTAAAATCCAAGGTTAGAAGTAGAATTTACTATCACATGTAAGAAGAGAAATTCTAATTAAAGTAATTGTTAATGAAATCCCAACTTTCCTAATGACATGTTTTCTTTTTCCTTAGAAGTCATGTGTAACAACCCAGAAAAAGAAAATAGAGAAGAAATGAGAAAAGGAAAGGGAAAGAGAAGCTGGAAAATTTTCGAACAGCTGAGAATTTTCTAAGTCTTCTCGCCATAGCGAGATATGGAATCGCCATAGCGAGAATGCCTCTTCGCCGTAGCGAGTATGTTTCTAGCTATAGCGAGTGCGGCATTCCATATAGAAACCAGTGAGTTGCTCGCCGTAGCGAAATTGTTCCTAGCTGTAGCGAGTGTGGCATTCCATATAGAGACCAGGGAGTTGCTTGCTGTAGCGACGCCATAGCGAAGGCAGAGGTCTGGAACAGACACGATCTCGCCATAGCGACGCCATAGCGAAGGTCGAGAATAGACACGATCTCGCCGTAGCGAAGCCATAGCGAAGGCAGAAGTCTGGAACAGACACGAGCTCGCCGTAGCGAGAGCACTAACTCGCTGTAGCGAGAGCAGTCCTGAAAAGCGAGAAAAAGAGAATTTGACTTTTTAAAAGCTTCCAAATCTCTTCTTTCTTCTTCTAACCGACTCTAACTCGTCTTAGGAGAGAGAAAAGGGCGGAGGAGAGAGAGAGAAGCTGAAGAGAAGAGGAAAGCACAAGAAAGGTATGAATTTCATGGCTCCCTCTTAGTAAGTTGCCTTCTCCCCTTTTTCCCTCCTTTTCACGGTTTAAATAGTAGAAAATGGTTAGGGTTGAGTCTGGTTCAGAGGGGATAGAATGGGAAACCATTCTTGAGAGAGATTAGAAGTAGATAGTCTTCTCTTTCTTGCTTTTCCCCTTTCTTATGAGTTGAGAAAGAGAGGGATAGTTCATGGACCCTAGAGTGAGGAAGAAACCTAGAGTGAGAAGCTCAGTAGAGCTGCTTAGAAGTGATCCCTAACTTAAGAATTGAGTAGTAAGGTATTAATTCCATGCTTTTGTGTGGTTAGGCTCAAGAGGAAACTCTCCCATCTAGAAGTTGTTGTGAAACCAACAAGGGAGGAGACCATTGACAGAGCAAGTAGTAAATAGCCAGCAAAGGTAGTTCTCTCCACTTTCTCTCATGCATAATTGTGTGTTTACATTGTCTTGCTTGTGTGTATGAATGATATGAGCTATGAAAAGTATGTTGGCATGATTATGTGATATGATTGAGATGATGTTTTCAATGATTGCTTGGTTTGCTTGAGGAAATGGAAAAGCCAATAACCCTATAGCCCTGGGTGAGGATGAGCCGAAGCCCTAAGTTGGTTGAGCCATGTCTCCCAAAAGTGAGGTTGACTCCCAAAGAGTAAGGGTGAGTCTAAGGACCTCTAAAAGTATGGGAAGGCAAATCCAAAAGCCATAAGGGAAGGGGTGAGGCCGATCCAAGTACTCAGCGAGCTCATGAATGTTATCCATGGCCATTTCACATGTTTTAAATGTTTTCATCATGTTTTATATGCTAACATGCCATACATACATAATGAGACTTGTTGCATGCAATATATGTATGTTTGAATGAGAGTTGAACTACTGAGATTCTCCGAATCTCACCCTCCCTCTCCACCATCCAACCATGCCAGGTGGCCCAAGTGAGATTAGGGATGGGAGCAACCACCAACAAGCATGAAGCTAGGGATAGAAGCTAATGAAGAGTGTAAAGAATTCTTGTATATGGATCTTGTACATGAGATGTAAATGATGTATATGATGTAGTTCCTCCTAGTTTTGTAAAACCATGTATATATTAATGATGAATGTATGAGAATGAGATTTATGATGAATGAAAAGCTATACTTGAATGAGAAATGAGCAATAGTAGCCTAGTATATATGGGTGCATAAGTGGGCATGGGGTAGTGAGTTTCCCCAATCTAAGTTATTAGATACTTGAGGCATGATTGATAGCTCCTAAAGAAGCTTTCTCATGTGCTCAAAGAGTCATAGAAGTAGAAAACTTAAGATTGGACCCCATTAGCCACACTTTTGGCCAAGAAAGGGCCTTTTTGCACATGATGTCATAGAATAGCCATATGACCTCTTCTTGCTATGAGATTTGACATGTAGCTAGATTATGTTTAGAGCTTTCTGGGAAGCTATAGTTCATGTCATTTAGAGGTCTATAGCATTTTCTATGAGCATTCAAAGTTGACATCAGAAATTCGGATTTCAGAAAATCACTGTTCATTTGGTCAGTTTTGAAATCATGTCATCCGAGGGGCAAACGTAGTCCAATGGCTACGAAATTTTATACACAGAAACTAGATGGTCACAGTGACTTGTAGGAACTGGAAGCACCTCATTTAGAGGTCCAGAGAGGAAGTTATGAAATTTCGAAGTTCCTGCCCAGAATCAGACACCCAACCAGACCCGAGGTACTGTTTCATCGGTTTCCGGGAAATTGGCTAGGTGAACTGATCTGAAGATATTTTTCTCCTCTAGCTAACATCTACATCTTTCCATAGAGATAGATTTTATGAGCAGGGGATTTTTGTGGAATTAGTTAGACATTTTCAAAGTCCATATCAGTAAACTGTGACAGTAAAGAAGCCCCCTCTGACCAGTGAACTATTTCGATGTCAAACGCAGAATGAGTGAGAGATTGAGACTTCTAAGTATTTTTAACATGAAATAGACGTCTCAAGATTTCTAGAATGACCCAGATCATGCAGATACGATTTTTCTGCATTTAGTTATGAATTTCCAAAGTTAGCCCAGAAATGAAGCAAAATCTGCCCATAGCGAAAATGCATGTCTCCAATCCCTTTTTGCTTTCCATGAGTGCTAAGCATATAGTAGGGATTGAAATAAGTCTCAAAAGAGTAATTGAGCAAGAGGAACCAGAGAGAGAGCTCAACCGGTCCATATTACTTCAAAGTGGAGCTCTACCCACACATAGTGCCATAACAAGAGTAAGCATAAGGTAGAGAAAGTGTCTCCCTTATGAGTTCCGCATTGCCATATGGGCTAGAGGGCACCTTGGGTATGAGCTAGAGGTTAAGGTGTCACATCATGCCAAGACTTAGATAGCATTATTGCTAACATTTGGTAGGGTTAGAAAAAGGAGGAAGGGAAAATTCACTGAATGGCTTAGAAGAAGCTTGCAGTCCCTAACGTAGATGTGGGTCTTTGTTTCAAGGAATTTGTGTACTTTAACTTGGCTTTGCTTGCTAAACAATGTTAAAAGATGCTAAAATCTCTAAATTAGTCGTGGGTAAAAATACTCAAGGGGATCTACTTCACTAATTCAAATTTCATGATAGTGAAAAAAGGTTCAATAGCTTCTTAGGCTTAGGCAAGTATCTTGAAAGGAAGGAAGCTGATTGTTGATTAGATTTATTGGAAAGTGGGCAATGGTTTAAGCATTAAGGTGTGGAAGGACCTATGGACCCCTCGTCTACCTAATAATAAAATTACCTCTAAAGTTCCTTTTAAGATATTTGAAAATTTTCATGTTGTTGAATTGATTACTAATGGTAATTAGGATATTTCTTTAATTGAAAATTGGTTGTCTTTTGTTGAGATTAAAGCTATAAAAATCATTCCTTTTGTTGGTTGTAATAAGGATGATTGTTCAATTTAGATAGATAGAAAGGGTGAGAATTATTCTATCAAGGAAGGTTATAGAGTGGTAAAATCCCTCTCTATGCATATTAAATGTCATGGCTTGGGTTCTTCAACCCCAACCCTGACATCTCTTTGGAAATCACTTTGGAAGCTAAAAGTCCCACCAAAGTAAAGCATTTCTTATAAAGGCTTAGTATTGTTGTTGTGGTTATTAGAAAATTATATTTGTAGGCTTACATTAATTATACTAATTTTGTTTTCTAAAATACAAGTTGACTAATGGTTCATTGAGATAGTATAGGCCTAAGTTTTATTAAGTAATCACATAGTTATTAGGATAAACACACATTTTAATTTAAGTCTAGTTAACGATTTAAAAGTGTCAACTATTAGGTTTTATTGAAACATGTAATGGGACGGCCTAGTGAGACACTATTTAAGACGTGGCAAGATCTCCTCTCTAATCTTAATTTTAGTGAGCTTCCTATCAAAGCTACTATAATGTTTGGGGTCATAGAGAGGAAGATCTAGTTGGATCTGACCTTGCACTTATGGAGAAATCAAACGTGTTCTTTTAACAATTTATATTTAGAGTTCTAAATATTGTGCAATAGATCTATACTATAATTATACTAATTAAATTAGAATTTTAGTATGATTAAAATTACACATGGTATCAAAGCTAGGTTGTGCATGATTTTAAAACCTTAATTCCTATATATTGTACTTGTATTGATTTGATTGTGCAAAATAACTTTAGGGGTTTTGATCCTGTTATTTCAAGCTTTGTATTGGTAAATGTTTTGCTTCTTGTATGGATATATGTGAAGAGAATTTTGGCTCTCTATAATGTTATATAGCGTGTCTTATTATGTTAAAAATACTTGAAACTGTGGAAAGAATGGAAAAATGCTTTCAAATTTTTGTCACTTGAAACCTACTTTATAGATCTAAAATTTCTCTTGTTTTCTTTCTTTCTTGTTCAAATAATGCTTTAATACAAACCTAAACATCTAAGTGTTTTAAGATTTTTGTTTTGTGGCATGAAAGATACCCCTAAACACTACTTTTTTGCTTCGAGTTGAAAATAAGTCCAAAAAACTTATCTAAACTTGTGCCCAACTCAATTGGAGGTTATCCTAATCAAGGCCCACTCATGGCCTCTTGCCACCCCTAACTTTGTTTAGGGTGGTTCTTCCTCCATTTTGTTTCTTATATTTTGTAAGATGTATTTGTAATTTTATTTTAATTTTATTAGATTTAGAAATTTTATTTATAAATTATATACCTTTTTCTATAGTAAAATAGACTATTTTATTTTTTTTAAGGCACTAATTGATATCAGAAAATTACCTAAAAAAAATTAAGAGGATACTTTCATGTATGTTGAACATGAAATTAAGTTGTACTCTCCTTAAATATGTATATGGTTTATATATTCTTAAGCCTAAGTTAATAGAATAAAATATTACAGTATTTGTTAATTATTTCATAACTAGTTTTTGTTTACTCATGAAACCAATTGATAATTGGAAAATTGTGACCTACTATGATATATTTGGTAAAGTATGTGACTTGCTATAATATATATTGTATGTGTAAGTTTAATTTTTCTTTGTTTTTTTCTCTTTTCTTAGAGTAGTTTACAATAGATATAATTCCTCTTGTGCCTTTGATCCATTTAACTAAATATGACCTCCATTTAGGAGTAAAAATTAATTCAAATGACATATAAATCACGTCTTATTTTGCTCATTATTTTGGCCAATTTAGTACATTTTTGGGAGTGTTTGACATTCACTAAGGCAATTTGGAAGAATTATAAATAATTTTCCTAAAAATCATGTCATTATTAGGAATTAAGTTATTATTTATCGAGTGTTTTTTATTGATGTGCCTTGCACATAACATTTAACTACCTCTTTCATGTTGTACTTGCTAAAGTGATTTAGAGCTTGCATCATTTTAAATGAGTTGAGGCTTTCAAAAAATTTGAATTTGTGTACATATGAAATTTGTAGGCATTGGTTAAATTTGCCATTGAGCCTTGTATTGTAACATTAGGCATATAGTTTATATCTTTTTAATTCTATAATTTTGAAAGACTTTATGCTTGTAATATTTAAAATTTAATGAGTAGCAATACATTGTTATTCATATTTTAATTGCAATAATGAATCATAAATGATTTTTAGACATACATTTGGTGAAGTATCTTACTTATTTGATCATATATAAATTTTTTTAGTTTGAGAATTTTATTTCGTAAAATTGTTATGAATGTTTTATCTTGTACAATTAGATATCCATTTGGAGTAAAAGTAAGCATAACAACCCTTTGCAGCAAAATTTAAATTACTAATCACATGAATGGACTCATATTGTTCTAAAATGTATTCTCATAATTTTATCCTACAAATTCATGCTCAAATATCTAGTTCCATCCAAATTAGTAAGTATATAGAGTTTAAACATATAAAAGGAGTCATTTACTTATTTAAGCCATAGAACACATAATAAAGTATAAACTTTAAAAATTTATAACTTGAGCACAACTCTAATTAAGGCAAATTAGCTATCATTTTAAAACTTATAATATAAACTTTCTACTATAAAAGTTTTAAGTCAAAATGAATCTATTTGATCTCTCAAAAACCATGAAAACCAAATTTGGTACATAGTTAATAATATCATACCATAATAACTTTTTAGAGCTAACTTTAAAAATTTGTCAAATATTTTATAAAATTGCAAATTTTAGCTTTATAGAAAACTCTAAATATCCTCTAAATACTCACCAAATTTTAACTCCAAATTCAATCATTAAAGAAACTAGGGGCAAAGAAACATTTTATTGTATAAATGGCCAAAATTTTGATTTCAAAATGCACCAAATAAGCTCTAAAATACTACTTCTTACCATGAGAGAATTTCAATTCATATATGCATCAACTATAAATGGTTCAACACATGAAATTTACCTTGCATTTAAAAATCACTATTCCACATCAAAATATGTGTGTAAGCTAAGTGGATTTCCATATATCAGATCATGTTCTAATGTCTCATACATGCATCTATTGATCATATATTTATAGTCTAACACTTTTGCACATGTTGCCATTACATTACGTCAATAATATAAATTTACATAGTCATGTTTGTAATACATTATATTATAACTTATCAATTCCCTTGTTCTCCTTATCTTAATTGTTACATCATCACATACTATATGTTATAACTTATTAGGTCAGAAAACCTTGTACTTACTATCAAGAAATCTTGTTAATAAGATTTTCGATTTCACATAGCAAAATAAAAATCTTGTCAACAAAACCCTCAACCTTGATAACAAGATATTATCTTAACTCTTGTATTGACAAGGTTTGATGCCTCTTATCCTTTACAACTTATCTAACTGACTCATGTATATCAATTATGGAGTTTCAAGCAAAAATTCACATCCATTCATAGCTTTCAACACTTAAATCAGGCCACTTATGGGCCAATTTGAGCTATAAGGATCCAACCTTCATTCTTTATTTTTCTTAATTTATTTTCATCATAAACAAGTTTATTCATACTCATTTTAACATGTTTAACTCTTAGAACTCACAAAATCTTCATAGGACCTAAAATGATAGCACAAGCCCAAAATTTACATTAATTTTGAAACTTCAAATCTTGAGCTACATAATTCCAAATCATGAAAATTAGGTTTCTATAGAAACTTTAAGATGTGAACTACATGCTATAAAAATTTTAAGCAAAATTGAGTTCATTTTCCCTATCCAAAATAATGGAACAGTAACCTATTGCAGAAAGGAGGACATATAATAGACCCAATCTTTAAAATTCCATATCCTCGGCTACACAACTCCATTTTAAGTGATCTTAGTGGCCATGGAAAGCTTGAGATGAGATCTATGTATTGTAAAAATTTAAAGAGCATTTGAGCTCATTTGGTTACAAAAAAGCTTGCATATCAATGGCTGCTATAATATTCAGACATAATCAAACTCTTAACTTCAAAAATTCATAACTTCCTTTATACAACTCCTTTTTATGCAAACTTAGTAGCGCTAGAAAGCTTATAATGTCCATTATATGTCTATAAATTTCATGACTATTGGAGTTCATTAGGCCCTTCAAATCTACTAAAAATTAGAACTACCAGATGAACAATACTAGGGACTATTCTGCACAAATTCTGAAACTTTGAAAATTCGTGAAATATTTTATAGATCTCCAAAAATTATGATTTTTCACCTAATAGAAAACTCTCTTAAACATCTATATGCATGCCAAATCTCAAACTCTAACTAAGTCATTTGGGCCATTTTGGGTATAGGAGTTTCTTAAGGTCATTTTATGCGTAACCTTGGTATCCTTTTAGGCCATTTGGCATCAAAATGGAATTTTTCCACTTGGAGCAAGTTTTAATCATCCTAAATAGCATTTCTAACTATGTCATATCATACCAAAGGACTTGGATGAAAATTTGACCCTTTGGCACCTATCTAACACATGCTTTCTAATAACATTTCATACATCATCTTAGCCATTTATTGCCAAATCATACATTCACATAACTAACATATATGTTCTCATACTCATACATAAGTTCTTATTCAAAAACATGATATTATACATTATGTGGCATCAAAGTTATCAATTACACAACAAATACATTATTCATGCCATTTTTTATACATAAATTACATTTTAGCATATATAGTGCTTCTAACACATAAGTCCCAATATCCCATCTTCTCATCTTTCTTGCTTTGGCTTGATAACCCTAAGATTGTTATGGGAGCATGGGGGTGAGATTTGAGGAGAATCTTAGTAGTATAAACTCATCCAATTTAATGCACACAAGAATGCTATGAGTGAATGCAATGTATGTAATGCAAAAATGCTATACACATGCTTCTTGGGTTCACATACACAAAATAATGGAGTTGCTTTAGCTTGGCCTAAACACATTCATTCAAATGCAAGGTGTAACATCTAAGTTTTCGTGGACATGAAAACTTAAGGTTGCTGAATTTTTCTAAGTCTGCTGGCTATAGTGAGCGTACATGTTAGCTATAGCGAGTGTACCTATTCGCTATAGCGAGAAGTCAGTTAGCTATAGTAAATTCAGGGGCTGATACAAAATCCAGAGAGTTTTTCACAATAGCGCCAGCTGTGGCGAGCACGAAGGCACCTAGGACTAATAAATGCTCGCCGTAGCGAGGGTGGTTTCCCGCTATAGTGAGATTTAGTCCAAAAAAGTGTGGAAAAAGGGAAATTGCTTCTTAAAACATCTTAAACTCTCCCCCACCTCTGAATTGACTTTTATCTGGCTGAAAGGAGAGAGAGAGAGGCCAGAGAGAAGGGCGCATAGGAGGAAAAGCTAAGAGAGGAAGAAGAAGTCTTGAAAAGGTGAGAAACTTTACTCCTTTCCTTGCTTCTTCTCATCCAAGTCCCTTTTCCACCTCCTCTTCTCTTTTTCCTTGAATCTAAAGGTTGATATGGTTCTATTTTGAGGTCAGCCCAAGTAAAAAAAGGAAGTCTCAGAAGGAGAGGCTTATTGCAAGTGGAAGCCTCTTGGAAAAGCTCACAAACAAGGTAAGCTTCTTGAGTCTTAAAGGTTTTTTCTTGGATGTTTCTCTTTAGTAAAATTTGGGTCAAACCTAGCCATTTAGAGGAAGATGAATTCTGACCTTAGCAAAAAAGAAACAAGTGCTTGAAAGTGTGGAAATTAAGAATAGTTCCTCAGAATCATATAGGAAGCAATGAAGTCCAAGATTAGGAATCTGAGGGTTTTAAGACAAATGCTTAAGTTTAATTTTTTCTAGAGCTATTCTAGCTTATCTAAGAGCTTGTATGAGTTCTTGAGACCCCTAAAGAGCTCCCCATATGCACTTCCTACCGAGGAGAGCAAGACAACTTCCATGGGTATCTAAAGAGGCATTATCTAGGCCTAAACTAAAAGTCACACTTCGAGAGTAATTTAGATTGCTCTAAGGTTAGAAAGGGGCTAATTATAAGTAAGAAACATTAAAGGAAGCCTTGGAATAAAATTAGGCGGCTTATAAGGGAAGATGGACTTGTAGGGTCCATACTAGAGTACAAAGAGGCATTGTGAATGAAGTAGCCTACTCTTGAGTTGTAAGGAGCTAAGTTTTGTTTTAATGACTTAGTTATGTTCCATTGATGTTTATAGGCTATGAGAAACGAGTCCCACCTCCTTACAAGAGTGTGACCTAGAAGGGGAAGAAAATTTGAGAGAATAGCATTGTGATTCATTACAAAGTAGCCTTCTAACCTTTCTCTCATGTATGTGTGTGGATGTTTTCTTGCTTGGGATGCTTGTGTGTATATTTGAATTATGAAGTATGTCTAGCTAGTAAGAATATATGCAGTGCCACTTATGTGTATTAAATTGACTTTATGTGTGCATAAGACTTGAATAGACTTGGTGATACCAAAAGTCCCTTAGCATGAGTGAGATAAGCCAAAAGTCTCAAAAGTAGTAAGGCTTAGTCAAAAGTCCTAAGAGAAATAGGTGAGGCCAACCGAGGTCTTGAGAGTCTCCTTTGATGTAATTGAGACTTTATGAAATGGAAATTATACTATTTATATGCACATGTAGCTCATAGACCATGCATAGCATCCATTGTCTGATAATGCATCCATCATGTATGATTGAAAGTGTATAGGGCTATTGAGATTCTTTGAATCTCACTCCTTCCCTATTACCTAACATGTCTAGGTGGAGCAAAATAGCAAAGAAATTGAGAACCACCCCACTTGAAGACATGGAGGTTGGCAAAGAGGTTGTAAAATGCTTATATTATAGCCATATAAATGTTAAGTGATGTAATGCAATGATGTAAATGATGTATAACCCCTTAGACATATGTAGATACATGTATATGTGATGTATATATGGAAACTAAGGGTATATGAATGAGAATGAATGTTTTTGATATTGTATGGCAAGAATGCATATGTGTGCTCTTATGTATATCAACAAGTGGGGTAGTAAATTTATGAGATCTGGGTTTTTGGACCCTTTAGGCATGTTTAGAGGTCTATTTTGATACTTTCCTCACATGCTCAAGAAGTCATGGTTAGGGTAGGAAAGCATTTGGACACATTTTGACCTATTTTAGTGCTTATAAAGCTCATTTTGGCACCCTATGTCACAAAGTGACCAAATGAATGGTTTTGAGACTAAGATTTTACACACATGTATATCTCATATAGAGATTTTTTTTGGTCTAAGAACAAAAATATTTGGCTGTCTATAGAATTTATTATGATTTTTTGAAGTTTAGCAAATTTGGCATTTTGGTATCAAATACTGTTCACTTGGTTTGAAATGTTTTTATATCATCCGAGGATCAAATGAGGTTCAATGGTTTTAAAATTTTATATAGAGAAACTAGATATGTATAGTGAGCTATAGCAACTGGAAGCACCTCATTTTGAGGTCTAGAGAGAGAGAAATGAATTTTTAAAATTGGAATTTACTATTAGTAGCACAGCAAGACCTTGAGCATTGTTCCATCAATTTTAATTAGTTTACTATCATTTCTTGGGTCGGGAGCTATTTATTCCTTAAATTAGACATCTGTATCTTTCTAGATTGGTATAGTTTACTCAACTTAGATTTTTGTGGAATTAGTTATAGTGGAACTCTAGGGCAGCCAGACCTTTCATATTTTTTGGTTATCAAACATAGTCCAGCTGGGTTTTTCATACGTATAATTATTTTTAAATTATAGTAGGCATCTAGAGCTTTCTGTAAAACTATCATTTGCCTTGTTTAATTTTTTTGGAATTAATTATGATTTTTCAAAATCTACCCCAAAAAATTAAATTTTGAACCCAAGGCAAAAACTTCATTTTCTGATGTGAGGGCTCCAAACCCAAATAGCATGAGGTATTTTATGATGTTTATGACTTTTGTAGATGGTTTATGAGTAGAGGATAATGTTTGAGAATTCACGAGGTCCATGGAGCAAAATTTGGACAGTTAAAGTGCTACGTAATGCCATAATATTCTATGTTTTAAATCCACTTTCCTTGAAACTCATGTATGAAGCATGCATAGAGTATAACGCAAGGGAAAGTGTGGCTAAAGTGTTATGATGTTACACAAGGCAACCCATTAGAACCCATTCTAATTTATTTCCTTGCTACATAAGCCTATGGATACTTAACATGCAAATTTAAGCTACTTTAAGTCCCTTAAGAGGGAACTCTCATAATTCAACCTTTAGGCCTTGAGATCTCTTTTAATATGAGCCATAAGACTCTAATGAAACTTATTAGAGCCATTACATGCAAACCAAAACATTGCTAACACTAGGTTGCTTCATTAGGCCCTTTATGAACCCTACACTTTCGCTTTTCAAAATAGGGCTCTTAAATTCATTCCAATGATTTCATTAGTGTTTATTGCTCATATTTAGACCACTTAAAATCTTATAATTCATGAAAGTACTCCCTAGGTACTTCATCTAGCTTTAGGCCGAAACAAGCACTCCTTTGGCTTCCATTCAACTTTTGCCATTTTCTTGGGCCTTCTTGATTTTAACTTCATTTCCATAATATAATTAACTTATAATAATCATATAAAACTTGTTTGGGTAGCCCCAACAACACAATTCTATGATGGCATCTCAAATTATCAACCTAAGCTACACATATGGCTAAAATTCAAGAATGCATATCCATGGAAAATATCATCATTCTAATTCAACTTCCATCTTAAAAAATACTCCAATAAGCCCTTAATAGCCTCAATTCTAGCAACAATTCTTCTTTCCTATATTATTTCCCTTTGACCAACCTATGCACATACAAGATCACCCAATGCACAAATCTAACCATTTCAATTGAACCCATAAGAAATAATGTTTAAAACACCCATTCATACTCTTAAATCATTCAAACAACCAAGAGAAATGTCATATGTTTTCAATAGCACCATAGACGAAACTTAGAGTTCTAGGGTTTAACATAAAACCAAAAATCTTGCAACAAGATGTACATAGGTGTAAAGAGTGCTTTACCTTAAAGCTTTTTCTTCAAAGGCGCATCCCTAAAATCTGAACTTTAGCCTCAAGTTAGCCATGAAAATAGGGAATCTTGGGATGAAATTTACATCAAAATGAAGCTCTTAGTGAAAGGAATAATTTTGCTAACTAGAAAGAAGTGAAAAGAGGCAAAAATCCTAACCAAAATGCAAGCTTTTTGTTTCTCTCTCTTCCATCTCTCTTAGATACCATTTTTGGTATGATAGAGAGCTAAAGTGTCGATTTGGAAGGGTGGAGAAGCTAACTTGACTTTATTAAAAGGTGGGGGAAGATTTTTATAACAATTTTCAAAATACTGATTACGTCCCTCCACTCGGATTCTTTCGTTTGAGCTCGTTTTAATCCCATTTTTAGAATTGTCTTTTTCATATGAAATTTTAGGTCATCTAGTTTTTTATAAATATTTTCTTTCAATTTTATGAAATTTGGAACCATCCTGAATCATCTAGTTAACATTTTAGTCAACTATTTGTCAAAATCACATGAAAGGGTTTTAACCATTCTAATAGTTCCTATAGTTCAAGGCCTCTAATAACCTTAGTAAGTTCAATCTTATCATTTAAAAATCCTTCCTTTAAATTTTTTAGAAGTTGCATGAAATTATGATTTCTGCCACTGATTCCATATTAAGCCGGTTAGCTATTTCAGTTCCAATTTCGAGCCACCTTTAGACCTTTATCGTCCTTTCTAGATACTTTGTTTATTAATCTAGCCTTATTTTACCTTATTTCATTTTATTTTGGGGATCCTCTTTTGTAATCTCATCATTTTTAGTCCAATTCTAGAGAAACTAGATATTATACTGATCCCACAACCTCACACACACATTTTGGCATGGTTCCACTTACTTGGTATAGGCACATTGATTAATATATGGAACAACCAATTAGACATATTCAATCTCACTCTAGCAATATATGTGCATATTAAGACTTAAAGTATGATTTAAATTACTTTAAGTGTTTCAAAATGACTCATTCCATTTGTCACATTTTATGTAGCAATTCCCTCATTCATCTGTTTCATCTTTACTTACTTCTCATGGCTAAAACAAGTTTGAAACTTAAACATATCACTCATTCCATTCATAGGGCATAATTAGGGTTTTTATGTAACCATAATCTCAACATCATCAAATCTCATTCTTTTTCTCAAACTAATGGTTCATTTAATCTTTATATCACTCATTTAAGCTCCTTAATTCATTAGACTAAATTGAATACTTCCGTAAGTACTATTTTCCTGGCTTGGTCAAGTCCCCCCTTTAAGTCCACATCTTGAATTTTATTTATTTGAGAAAGACTTTGAGGTTATTAAGATATTCATAATTTATTTTTAGTTCAATTATGATATTAAAGGGATTAACTAACTCTCCTAGGGTTTTGAAGTACTCAAGGCCAAACCAAATCCTAATAGGACCCAAAATGTAATTTCTTAGTTTTTAGGTTAATCTTTTAGCTTATTCTTATTTCTCATTCTTCTAAACCCTTGATTAAACTAAGTTTTCATCAAATGCATATTTACTTCCCTCACTTTCTCTCTTGACTAAAATTACAAGATGCTAGGGTTCCAAGAATATAATTTTTCTTATCTTGAATCATACCTTGTTTTGATGAGCTTTTGATGAAAATTCTCTTAGTGTAATTAGAGTCTTCAAATGAGTTCTTTCACTTAAGGTGACATCTACAAATTTCACCATTTTGAGAAACCAAACCCACCATAAGAGAGAACATGAAAAGTAGAGAAAGTTTCATAACTAAATCCCTTTCTTGGCTTTAAATTTCCTTCTCTCTCTTCCCTCTTCACGCCACCATGGAAGCTTGAAATTGCTAGACAAAGTCGGTTCAAGTAAGGGAGAAGAAGAGGGCATGCTATATATATAATAATATAAGGCTTTATAACTTTTTCAAAAATTACCATTTTGTCCTTAAATTTTAATTCCTTTGTTTGAACTCACTTTTTTGTCTTTTCAAAAATCAGCAGCTCTATTTCAAATTTTAAACTATTTTCTTCATTAAAAATACCTATTTAGAAGTTATAAGAGTTTAAAATAATTTGAAAAAGTTCGATCTAAAATATTGCCTTGCACACCATCAAAAATTTAACCAAACTAACCTTATCTAATTAATTTACTAACCTTATTTTATAATATTATGATGAGGGATGTATATTTCTCAAGTCAATTATCCTATTTTCTAAATCTATGATTTTTCTCCTAATTAGGCCCAAATCAGCTCATTTAATCCTGAATGGTCTCTTTTTTTTCCTATGAACCCCTTTTTAAACTATTTCTTTTCATTCTTTAGAGACTATATTACTTTATAAAATATAGAATATTACATGATGCACCTAGTGCTTCTTAAGACGACTTATTCAATTTTCAAGCTATTTTAAAATTGCCTATTTTACTAATCATGCTATAATTTTATAAATTAGTATCTTTAGCCATAAACAACAATATAGGTCTTGATAGATTCCAATTATTAGACATGGAAGCGAGATATAAAGTTTATTAGTTATTTATGTACTCATATTTTGTGTATACATGAGGGAATTACTGCTACAACTCATTCCTCGATGAAACATGATAAGAAATAAATAAAATTAATTTTATCCTTATTTAAGAATTATTTGATGTTTTAGTTTTAATATACAACAAGAATGCCAAATTAGTTATTTGTAAGTTTTATTAGTGGTGGATGAAATGAAATTAAGAACAAGAATAAAATTATTTGTAAAATTTTGAATTATACAATAAGTTATCTTGGTTATATTTCACAAGTTATAGAATTTTTTAAACATGTGAAAAAATAGTATAACTTAATTGGTTAGAATGTTTGTGTGCATTTTTTTGGAATATCTTATAGATATATGTGAAAGTGACAATTATGTAAATTTCCACCTAAATTGTGATAAGTGTTTCATAATATTTTTGTTTATAAAGAAATTGTGAAATTTGGTGAGAGGCACATAAGCTATCTTCAATGAACACATTTTTTTTTTTTTGGATTATATCTTATTCAATGGGCTATATAAATTGTGTTCAATTCTAATAAATATTTATCTTTTAATATTGAGAATTATATGGCATTTAAATGTATGACTAAGGAGAAATTTTATTATATCATAGACGTTTAACTCATATTTAAGCAAAAGACTTCATTATATCTGTTTCATAATTTTAGGACATAGGATCATGTACTAACTTTCTAAGGGAAAGTTAGCTAAAATTAAGAATAAAAATATAACTCAAAGTAAAATAAGTAAATAGATAAATAAAACTTTTGAAAATAATAAATATATAGATATTAGTGGGTCTTATTTATCTACATTATTGGCAAAATATATTTTATCAATTTCATTCATATTTTATACTTTTATTTATTAACTGAAAAAAATTCATAATATATTTATGAAATTAAAGTTGAGAAATAATTAGAAAATTTTCTCATATTATTAAGTTGTTTATAATTTTGAACACTTTAGTGACATCATTGGACTAAATGTACATTTTTGAATTATTATTTGCTATTTGATATAAAAAAAATTTGATTTCATGAAAATCCTCTTTTAAGTAGGAATAAATTCATCATAATACCTTATATTTTTGGGTCATGTTATGGTGTTATGACCATCAATTAGCTTCCTCCATAAAACTTAATAAGAGAGGATCTCCTAGTGCTTTTAGGCTCCTTAGACTCCTTAATTAAGGGGACTTTTTTTCAAGGTGACATGACTCACACTTGAGAGGAAGATTATTGGGATTTAAGTGTAAATGGAGGAAGTCCCAAATAGAAAGTAGATACGAACACATTAAATATGATGACTTAAGTGTTGCTTTTTCATGATCACATATTGCTTAATTTTCTACATAATGACAAGAAAATTACTAATCAATGGAGATCCTTTGTCATAAATTCACAATGAATTTAATTTATTGGCATGTCATATGACATTTTAACGTTACATATCGAAATTCTGGATAATAATATTAAGAAATTCTAAAAATAATATTTGGTCACAACTTACTACCCAATTTAAGAAAAGTTTGTTGCACATAAAAGTGTAATTTATATTAATTGAATGCAACTATAATTTTGGTTTAGCATTCTAAATAATATTTTATTCAAGAAATATGAAGTGTGAGATTATTTGATGGATTAAATGACTTTTTATTACCATAGTAACTCCTTTATAAAGATTCATAAAAATTTTCTTTAAACTAATAACTATAAATTCCTGAGAAAATTATTTATGTGTATTGAGTAAATCAATGTTAGTTCCTCAATTTTCTTATTTTGTCATCAATATCTTTGGCCTAATAGTAAGAAATATATATAGGTTGAGTTTTTAAATGAATATCTTGTTTGATGACATCCTTAAAACTGTTGATTGAAATATGTTAAAGGCTTTTCAGAATAAGAAAAATAAAGTTTTATTGAAATCTTGTGTACTAGTGAACCTTATTTAGGAGTTATTAAGGTCTTCTAGTATGATAAAATGAAATTATCTTACTACCTTAATATATATAGTTTAACAAATATTATTGAATATTTGTTACCTAAATGAGTAGGAGTACAATTCGTTTGTATGAATAAGGACATAAAAATATATTGCAACTAAACTTGACATGTTTTGGCTTGTTTCACATATGTAAGGTAATAAAACCTAACATGTTCAAGGTTCTCACTTATTATTAAAATGGGCCATATTGTTTTAGTAGCCTTGTTTTGTGATCAAGTAGGTATACACATGTTGGCATTTTTCCCATATTGTCAACAAGTTTGAATACTTAAACGATTCTAGAATGAGTTGTTAAAATTTATAGAGAAATTCTTATGATACTTGTAAATTACTAGGAACATTAAACTCAGTAAAGATTTTGTTTGTTCTAACTACAAAACATTTCATTTATGGACATTAATGTATAATGGTTAGAGTTGTCAAATTGACACTCATAATTAGTTCTCACATAAAATGTGATTTTGATCTTAGTATAGCTAATTTGTGGTTAAAATTCGAAAATTTTAGTATGATATAATACTATACTCTTACATGTATATTTCCATCATGAATATTTATGAAGAAATAAAGTTGTTGAATTCTAGGATCATATTGTATTATTTTCATAGCACAAATGTTTGTAACTCTACTAACTAAATATTTCTATTATTGAAGCATTTCTAGCTTGTTTATGGGATGGGTATGCTTCATAATTTGTTGGGTTGGTGTGAGCTTTGGAATAAATTTTGTAACTTCACCAACTAGAGGTTGATTCCCTAATTAAAAGTGTGAGACTAAGACATGTTAAATGTATAGATATTTTAGAGTCTTTTGATCTCTTGAATTAGTGGGAGCTATGTATATATTTGATTCGTTTATTGATGATCATCATTATGTTAATACTTGGCTTATACAAAAATTGAATACAACATGTATTTTAAAGCATACTATCTATCTTAAGTATGATCATTGTATTTGTTATGATATGCCTCAATTGGCACTATATAGTATTTTAGAGATAAAGTTATTTGAGAGATACAAGCTTATTTTAAGCCAAGTGATTTCTCCTGCCAATGGAGCATAAAGGATATTGAGAAGTTATATGAAAGACCAATAAAAAAAATGCAGTATCGATCACTCTTAAGAGTTATTTATTGCCACACTTCCAAACTTATAATTCATACTAACATGATTGTTGATGTATGTGACTATGGATTAAGAGTATGTCAATAAAGGATATATAATCATCATTATCTCATATTGATAGTCATATTGGATTGAATTGTGGTTGATGTATTATCTTACGACCATTTTTTTAAGTGCACACATAAAGTTTCATTTTACAATATAAAATAAATTTCTTTTAAACATAAATTAATGTGGTCCAAATGGGAGAATGTTAGAAAATTTTATTTATAGGATTACATTAATTGCATTAATTTTTTTTTCTAAAATATGGATTGACTAATAGTTTATTGAAATATTATAGACTCAAGTTTTATTAAGTGATCATGTGGCTATTGAGCTAAATGCATATTTTAAGTCTAATTAGTAGCTTGAAAATGTGAATTATTAGATTTTATTGAAACCTGTAATAGGAAGACTTAGTAAAACATTATTTAAGATAGGGTTAGGTCACCTCTCTTATCCTAATTTTGGTGAACCTTCCCATCAAAGCCATTATAAGGTCTAGGTTCATAAAGAGAAAGATCTAGTTAGATTTGATCTTGCAACTATAGAAAAATCAAGTACTTTTTCTTATGATTTATATTTAATGTTATAAATATTATATACTAGATCTATATTATAATTATACTGATTAAATTAGAATTTTTATATGATTAAAACTATAGTGGCTACAAAGGAAAGTCTTTGGGAGATGAAGTGCAATGTTCACCCTTACAGTTCGCTAGAGGTGGGAACTATTGAACATTTAGTATTACTTTGCCCGTGGGTAAAAAAAGTTTGGTTTGGTTGTTATTTAACTTTAAAAATTGATGACATTAAAATCTCTAGAATCCACCTATGGTTAAATTGGTTGTTTTTTGATGTTGTGTTGGATGATTACGCAAAGGCGTTGGTTGCTATGTTTTGTTGGATGATTTGGATGTCATTCTAGATCCATTCTTGACTATTTTTAAGGATGAGGATAGTAGTGATGTTTTTGCTATTGTTAATCATCCTACTGAGGTGACAGGTTGGAAACCTCCAGGTTTTAACCAAATCAAAGGCAATATAAATGGGATATTTGTTGAAAAATCAACTAAAGCTGGTTTGGGTGTTATTTTCAAAGACTTCAATGGTGCCATTACTGAATTATGTAGTGCCCCTTGTTTTGCAACGTCGGCCTTCATGGGTGAGGCTCTGGCTATAAAGGAAGGTGTTCTAATGGCCATTGATCTTGGCTTTAAAGATTTGATTCTAGAGTTTGATGGCCTACCACTTATTTATTCTATTCAGAACTTGCACTCTTGCCCACAGAGCAGAAATCCTCTTATTATTGAAGATATTAAAATTTTTTCCTCTGTTTAGATCTGGTAACTTAGTAGCTAACTGACTTAAGGTATCCGACAGGGAGATGAGCCCTTTTGATTAGGATTTATATCTCCTATTCCTCTTATTGTCCATTGTTTCTATAGATGCTTAGGGTTACAGAAAAGGTGTTGGTTGATTGGGTCACTGATTGCTGGGGGAGTTTTCTGAGCCTCTTCTTTGTTTTATTTGAATGAAAATTGTGAATAATAATATTGAAACAATTTTATTATAATAGAAAAATGATATAGGTACTGACCTAAGTTGATGGCCTAATGATTACGTCAAAGAATGCGAAAAAGAGTGATAGGGATTTCTCGTTAAAAGCTTTTGCGCAACCGAAAGATAAAAAACTAAAAACGGATTCGGCCCACCCAAAAGAGAAATAAAACAAAACGGATTCACGGACATACTATTCTTATTTAAAATAACATAGGCTCAGTAAATGTTAAGTTAGTACACTTCATACATAAAGAAGATTTCACTCTTGTTTCTTTCCTTATTCCATTTGATAGTGTTTTCCAATGTAGATCTAACCCTCCGCTGTATAATTAAAAAAGAGCTAAAATTGTAAACCCTATACAAGTGACACTTGAAAATGGATTTTTTTTATTTTTATTTGAAATTGACAGTGACACTTTTGGAAAAATAAATATAGAGTGTGTAAAATTTATCACTTAAAAAAATTTATCGTTGAAATGAGCCTCTTATACTTTTTATTTATCTCTCTAAAATTGATATTATTAATTTAAAAAAAAATAAGAAGATCCAAACTAATAAAACTCATTGTTTATAATTCTAATTGTACATCGTATTATGAGAATATCCAAACTATGTATTCTTTTTCTTCTATATCTAAAGTCCTTATTCTATTGTATGTGAAAACTTCTTATATATGAGAGAAAATAATATAATGAGCATAGGACTTATATAAATAGATCTCACTCATGATATTATTTTCTTTTTCACATGAGAATCTCTTAAGGGAATCTCTACACTAAATACGTATTTGGTATCTCGTTGTAAAATTACGTTTATACAAAAAACTTTTAATTTTTGTTTCTTCTAAAACGTGATTTAGAAGATTACAAACAAAAATCCAAACACGTTATAATATCTACCTACTGATTGGTGCAATCAGTGGGCTTAAAGGACACAGTCTTTGTGTCAAGATCAAAGCCAATCAAAAGATTGGACTGAGCAAAACTTCCAAATATAATTAGTCCATCACTACTACCAGCCATGGCAAAGCAGAAAACCCCATCTTTTGGAGGAATGAAGGTTTGGACAGGCATCAACGGCACATCTGCGTCGTTATCAAAATAAGCGGTGAGGATTGGGCCTTCAAGGTTTGTGTCAGACCTATAACAGAGCTGTGACCCCAAATCTGGGTCATCCTCAATGGGTATCATGGTACTCTGCCCCTTCAATTCCTCTACCAATTGGTCATAAAAATCTTGAGGCAAGTATGTTGTTGGTGTGCCTGAATCGATCATTATGTTCCCTTGTGATGGCGTTTCTGAAGGGCTGAAGGGCACAAAAGTGTCCCCTACACTAATGCCTTTTAGCGTCACTAAATATGAAGTCTCACTATCTCCAGACACCAATGGGGTTGTCAGCACTCCTTCACCTGTAACCTCACTGCCTTCTCCAAAATTTAGTGTCCCTGCAAATTAGGGATACATATATTTAATATTCAAATTCTATTCGAATTCAAATTTAGACTAAACTTGAAGTACCCAAAAAATTTTATAGATAGGAAGTATTGGGTATGGAATAAACGATATCTGAACCACTTCATATTCATTTTTACCTTTCAAAATGCAGTTTAAAAAATATCTTTGAAGTCATTGTTGTTACTATAAACAATTGACTAATCTAGCATAAAAAGGTTAAGTAGTAAATAAAATTTTTGGTATATAATACGAATTTTCATAAAAAAATTATATATATTTAATCTAATTATTATATATAAATATACAAATATTGACTATTAGGTACCTTATAAAGACAGAGGGAGCAATGTATTTTCGGAGGCCAAAACATTTCAACCAGGGAAAAACATACATGAGGGTACCAAAAAGCAATATACACAACTTTTTTATATTTTAAAATTACATAGATATTTTTTTATTTTTAAAATATACACAAACCTCCCTTCAAACAAAAAAATTATCTTATATTTTAATTTAATTTTAAATTTTTAACCAAAATACCTTTCATTTAAATTTTTTAGTTAAAATAATGTGTATTTAGATTAATAGATTATATTTTAGTTAAAAATTTTAAAATTAAACTAAAAGGTATGATAGTTTTTATTTCGAAATAATTTTTACATATTTAAAAGAAAAGAGAAAAATATGCATAATTTTAATAAAAAATTAAAAAAATATATATAATTTACTTTAATATTTAATGCATGGATTTATCGAAAAGTGGGGTAGATCAAAAGGAGGGACAAGGCCCCCACCGATCACCCTTTGGCTCCGTCTTGATACTTTTATTGGTCCATTGATAGATATGAGACGGATAGGGAGTGTTCTAAAGCAAAATCTAAAAAGGCACCTGCAATATTGGGGTCGGTGTGGAAGGGCACCAAGCACTGAGAGAAGCGTCTAACCCCATAAAGGGTACCAATTTGTGAGACAAGGGACAGAGGCCCTCCTCCCAACCCAATGACTCCCATATCATTCTCATTGAAGTTTCCTGTGTTGCTGTGGCCACACCCAAACACAATGTCACCTGCAACAATAGGATCACCACCACCGCCACTGGAAGAAGAAGAAGAAGCAAAAGTGAATGTCTCTTGTGCTAGAACCCCTTTACTCACTGAAGAATCTGCATAGCCATAGGTGTAATCACAGAGATTCTGAGCGGAGCAAGAGGCACTATACACCAAGTTACACTGCTCTGAATCACATGGAATATCCCTATAGGTTTGGGACATTTTGGGGTCAAACATTGGAGTTTTCTGCTTATAGCAGCCATCGCAGGGGATGCACTGTGCCCAAATAAGGTCACTTCCTGTGTCTGCTAAGCCATAAAGGTCCATTGGTGGGGTTCCAAGTGTGAGCTTCATGAGATAGTCACCATTGTTGGATGTCACTTTTGTGGAGGGACTGTTTGTGGCAACTTTGTAAAATGAGTGGACTAAAGGGCGAAAAGTTGAATTTCTGTGGATTAATTGGATACTGAACCCACGATTAATCTTGGCTTCAAATGTTGGTGTTATTTGGAATAAGATAAGCATACACAGAACAGAGAAGCAAAACAAATGGAAGCAGAGAATGTTAGCCATGGAGTTTCAGCAAGGGAAGCCTGTGAAAAGTAGATGAATGTGTCCCATTTATACGCCAACAAGTGCAGCATGTGACAACCCAAGACGGTACCTCTCTTTCTTAATTTGGATTTTATTCTATTTGAAAGAAATATAGATTGCACTTTCAAAATAGTAATTGAAAATTAAGATTTGTTGTCATTCATATTTTAATAAATAAATTTAAACACTAATATAATCATAATTTGAAATTAGATTAGATGAAAATATATAAATAACAGTAATAACGATTGTTCAATATTATAAAAGTATGGAAATTAATTTTTCTTAAAGGAAAAATTTTATAAATAAATTACTAAAGGTATCAAATTAATGTGAGGGAATGAAGAGGTAAAGTTGTTTGAGGTATTAAGTACGTGAATTTGTAATTTGCATCTTCCCCATTTTTTTAAAAAAATTGACATGGTCAATTTAAAAAAAGAAAAGATAAATACAGAAAGTAATGGGTTACACTCTTTGTGCGGTATATTTAATAAAAGCAGTTTGAGAAAATCGATTTTGGTTTTTTTGTCTCATTATACAACAAATTGCAGCATGTGAGAGAGAAGGTTGGCAGAGTTTGGTCACAAGGCATAATCAGGGGAGATTGATTCCCTTTTTTAATTGCCAATTCTAAAATGACATGATAACAGTTGAAATATATTTTTTGAACGCCGAACTGAACCTCCGTGTAATTGCTATGAAAAATAAGTTTCAAAAGGTGTTGAAGTTATGAATCTCCATATATTATAGTGATATATTAGTCAATGAAAGGGAATTAATTGGGAATTTGTGTACCTAAAGACTTTTGATTCTGCAAAATAAACTTCCAAAGACTTCAAGACCTGTCAAAGAAGAAAAACCTGAATAATGTTAAAACATATTGACAGAAGAGTAAATTGCGTCTTTGAATTTCTATACTTTGGTTGCGCTTCCAAATCAAATTTCTATACTGTGGTAGCATTTTTTTAAATTCTGGATTATCTCGTACTCAATGCAAGTATAATACAATTATTAGAAAGGAAAAAAAGTGAAAGTAAGTGAAAAAAAAAAAGAATAAATGAGTTTAATATATATCCTTATATTCTTTTGTATCACTTATTCTCTCCAAAAGAAGATTATTATTATTATTATTAGACCATGGTAACTACAATGCAATCAAAATTCTACTCTCTTTTTTTAATTATCAAAAGAATACTTTTAAAATTTGTTCGAGCAAACCTTTTTATCACCAGAAATTCAAACCTTTTTATCATTTTTTATTTTTGGGTGAACAAACCCTTTATCATTAGTTTGCTTGCCTTTTCTCTTCTTTGAGTCTTACTAGGACATGTTGCATCACATAAAAAACTCAAATAACATAGTATCAATGAAATATATAACGTAGGACTAAAACTCCATTACGATCTCTTATTTGTAGAGAATATTTTTTAATTTAATCTGTTATAAAATTATCTTTTTAACTTAATTCCTCATAAATAAAATATTTTTAAATTTTTAATTTTTATAAAATTATTTTCTCAATTTAAATATTTATATATTGGTATTCTTTGATTTGGTGTCATGCAATAAAATAGATAATATAGTTAAGATGTATTGTGGCATACTCTCTTGTCCTTTTAGTTTTTTTTTTTAATATTTAGGTATGCTTAATTATATATCTCTTAATTAATAAAATTCCTTATTCATGTTCATAAAAAGAAGTCCTTAATCATGCTTAAGGTAACTTATTATAAAGATATATTTATGTTTCAATGAATGCTACCTTTGGTAACGCTTTCTCTCTTTTCGATTGTCATTAAAATAAAAAGATATAGACTAATTAAAATAAAAAGCTATGAATGAATTTCCCAAATTATACAATTCATTAAGTATAAGTTGGATTCAAAAATAATAATAAATTCTGAATGTTTCAAATGCAAGTAAAGAATGTTGGCATGTGAATGAATTTGTCTGATACACAACAACTGCGGCATGTGAGTGGGAAAGTTGGAGTAGTTGTTAGTCACAAGGATTATTCAAGAGGAGGCTGATTGGTTTCAAATTGCAATAATTCTAAAAGGTATATGATCCTTTTATGACATCATTAGAGTAAAGAAATACATCAGTGCATTAGACTTAAAGAACAATTATACTGCCTGTGAAGTATGAAAAATAAGATAGGTTTAATCTAATATATTTGGTTTCAAGGTTTGGGCAGTGCTACGTGGCCTAAGATTTGCTACGAATGAGGTATAAGAATAGTCATTATAAAAAGTAATAACTTATGTAAAGTTTTTAGATAAATTATTTTTCTTTTTAAAAAATGCTCAACTAATTTTTCTTTTTCTTATAAAATATACATAAATTTTCTTTAAATTAGATTTGACCAAAATATCTTTAAGAATAATATTGATTCTTTTATTAAAAATATAATTAGACTTTGATTTTAATATTATTCATTTTATGTTAAAAATCATAAATTTAATTTATTTTAAATATAAAACAATTAGTTATCCATATACTGGTCAAAAACATATTTAATACTTATTATATTATATAAATAATAATTATAAAGATATTTTGACCAAAATATATGTAATTATAGTTTATCTTTTGTAGCAAAATTCATTTTCATATCTTATTAAACATGATTTTTTTATTACAAAAATCAATCTTATTTCTATTTCAATTCTCATTTTCTTCTCTTAAAAATCATTAACCCTATCTATCAAGAGTGACTTTACATAACCATTTTTCCCTTTTGGCAGCCAGACTTTTAGCAACGGATGACGTTGGTGCATGAATTTGAGGAGATGTTCGGTAGAAGTTGCAGCAGACTACAGGAAGTGCGCACGTGGAGGGAAGGGAACAGAGAAGCGGATTTCAGGGCAAACAAATCTCAAGATTTTCCGATTGGTCTCCAGGTTCTACAGGAACTACCAAGAAGGCTGCAATCTATTATGTTTATGCGGTGACATAGGATCTATTATGTTAGATGAAGTTAGGGGCGTTGCTTTGCCAGACACGGATGCTCCGTGCTCGCCACAGGGATTGCACGGCGGAGCAGTTAAGCAATTTGTTTGTTTTATTTTAAAGAAATTAAAATTTTTAATTATGAAAAAAAATTTTAACTATAAAAAATTTATACTCTAAAATTTTTTTGTCTATTAACTTTTAAGATCCTTCATAAGAAATATTTTTAACTTACAGATATGAAGTATAATTTTTTTAAAAAAAATTAATTGTGATGAGTTATTTTTTGAATAATAATAAAAAATGAGAGAAAAAATTGGATAAATAGTAAAAATATTTATAAATTTTTTAATATAAATTATAATTTTTTCACAATTAAAATTTTTATTTTTACAGTTAAAATTTTTATCTTTCTAAAAACAAAAGAAATGCTTCATTGCACTCCCTTGCTCGCGTAGTGACCACAAAGGATCCGTGTGCTGCTTTGCCATGTCTTGGGTAGTAATTGAAGTAGACTTTTATTCGTTAAAAAGATAATATAAATATATATTATAGGTTTGTTTAATTTTTTAATAAATTATTTTTGAATATTTTTAATTGAATTTTTATATTTTTTATTTAAATTTTTTTAAAATTTTAATTTTGTTGTAATTAGATCCCATGTGTTAGTGTTCCATCACTACATCTTTTCTTAAGCCTTGATATTGGAACGGATTGCGCACTTGTATATTCAATTGCCCCATATAGGTTTTTTTACTCCAATAATTCAAACAAAAAATAAAATAAATTTCTCGCCTGCCAAAAGTATTTCATCTTCATATTCCGTCGTGGTCTCAAGTTTAAAGTCAGTTTGCTAAGGGTTTGTTAAGAGCATTTGGTCCCAATATATATATATATATATATATAGATATATCAATCAGAATGCTGGATGAATACAAGCAGAATGTTTTTTAGGTGATGATTTTTTTTTATACTATTGTTTGGCGTCACATTTTTTTGGACAATATTGTGAATATTTTGGTTTCATACTTTTTTTTTTTTTGGCAAATATTGATGTTGAAGGTTTGAGATTTTACAGTCTTAAAAAATTATGTTTAGTGTTACGTAATATTGACACAAGATTTTTATTTTTATTTTTATTTATTTATTTATTATTATTATTATTATTATTATTATTTGCCATTCTAGTTGAAGTTTTATGTTAAATAGTTTTGTTTGACCTTACATTAATTTTTATTATTATTATTATTATTATTTGCCATTCTAGTTGAAGTTTTATGTTAAATAGTTTTGTTTGACCTTACATTAATTTTTTTTTGTCAAGTAATTTTATATTAAAATTAGTTGATGTTGTTAGGTATTAAAAAGTGTTTAAAATAATTCAAATAATTATATTCTTAATGAGTGGTGTAATGTTAGAGGTATCTTACGAACTCAATATTCCCATAAGCCCTTAAATCCATAGTTCAAATACTAGTTTTTCTTATGTTGGAAGAAAACATTGGGCTATTAAATTCTTTTTGGTGACATGTTTATCTTTGGCAACAAAGATTGAAGATCAAAATGGGCTGCCGCTATCCAAATTTCTAGCAAAAGACTATCGCTTTGAGAATAGAGTTCTTAAGAAAATGGGGCCACTGATTTTGGTAAGTTGGTGAGCCAAAGTAGGAGGCCGAGTCTGAGTCACAGGCGTTAATGGAGGAAAACAACATTGGAAAATAGGAAGAGATAGAGGAAGAGGAATTTTCTATTGTTGACACGCAAATAGTTAACTTTCTGTCATATGAGATCCAGTATGCAAGGTAGATTTCAATCTCTATTAAACTATTGGGACATTTAAGAGGGAGATAAAGAGAAAAAAGTAAAGTTTATCTGAATGAGTTTTCCTGGACTTCCCTCTTCATCCCTTTCTCACTCCGAGGCTTGTTTGGTCTGATAATAGAAAAAAAAAAAAAAAGAGAATAAAAAAAATTTAAGTAATATTTATTATATTATTGTAATAATTGCTCAACAATAATTTTTTTTTTTTTTTTAAAAATAAAGATACAAAAATTTTTTTTCACAAAAGTATATTTTATTTCATTTTTAACTTTTTATATATCAAATGAGCCGGATCTTGCGAGATGTAATGGAAAAAAATGAATGTAATTAATGGAAAGGAAAGATTCGAAACAACAATTATACTTCTAGTACAAAAACGGACAAAGAAAAAAATGAAGGATAAGAATGAAAACCTTCAGCAAACTTAAAGAACAAAAAAGGTTACATTTTGCTTTTCTAATCATTTTTGTCTCAACATAAGTGCGATTTTTTTTATGGTTTAATTTTTTGAGAATATTTTGGATATAATAACAAAATATGAATTTACAATAGATTAATTGATAAGATCGAGTTGCATCAATACAATAAGTCTTAAAATTGATTTTTGTCGAAGATATCTTATTGGTAGATATCGGCTAATCAAGATGTACCTAGCCTGAAATAAAATAACTTATCTAACTCCTAAGTTTTTTTGGCCTAGAAAAAAAATATGAATTGCCATTAACGAAATCACGATTAAGAGAGAATACTTCTGAAACAATGGTCTATAATATATATATATATATATATATATATATATATATATATATATATACTGATTTCAAAACTAGACCACACAACTAACTACCAAATATAAATGAATGGTTGAGATGACGAAGATGAAGAACCAAAAAATGATGGGTCAATTAAACTTTAACATTTTTTGGTTTAGCTTGTTTGTACGGTTTGAAAGTTTATATTTTGACATCTTGTTATTTAAATTGTTAGCACATTAATTTCTTGTGTTATTTTTTTGTAAGCACTTCGCTCCATGTGACCCAATTTTGCCTTAATTTCTTAATTTTCAAACTAAGGTAGAGATTTTGATTGGTCAAAGGAGAGATTTTAGTATTAACTATATGCAAAATTAGATTGCCCATAGGAAAATTGAGAATTTGGCCAAATTAGGGGAAAATAAAGGAATTTCATCTAGGGAAAAAATATGAAGAATCTTATTTGTTCTGTGTGTCAAATTTCAATTTCCATCTTCCTTGCATAGGAAATATGAAATTACCTAAGAAAATTAGGAGTTAGAATAAAATTAGAGATTCCATTTAAGGACAAAATTTGAAGAAATATTGTGTTTTGTGCATGTGTCAAATTTTATATTTCAATTGACCAAAAGAAAAATTCTAGTCTTTAATATATAAAAAATTAGAAATTTAGAATAAAATTAAAAATCTCATTTAAAGACAAAATTTAAAAGATATTGTATTGTATATGTGAAATTAAGAATTTTAATTGGTTAAAAGAGAAATTTTAATATATACATATTTAAAGATTTCGTAAATTAATTAAGAATTTAAAACAAATTTTATTGAAAAGATTAAAAAAATGAAATTGCAAAGTATTATAAATTATAAGTATTGGATTATTAGAGTGCACATGGTGGGACCCAAATTCATGAGTAAAAGCCCATATTTAAGTTTAATTAATTAAATATTTATCTATTTAATAATTAATTGATTTAACTAATTAATTAATTTAAATTTCAAATTTTAAGTTTTTGAATTTAATTAATCAATCAATTATTTTGGAAAAACTAACCTATGATATAAGTTGTGCAAAATATTGAAAAAAAAAAAGTAAATGTAAAGTTTGTAACTAGACTCTTTAAAGAACATAAATAGAGAGATTTCCTGATTTGATTACTATCTTTTCTCTTCCTTAAAATTTCATGTATCTGCTACGATTTCTACAATCTAAGTCTGAATCGTGACTGTGATCCACCATATGGGACAATAGTATGAAAAATTTCTTCGCTGCAAGTGTTTTGATTGAATTCATTAAAAATTTCATCATTGTTAGATTTATATTATTGTTTGCTCATGGTAGAAACATGTTGATTATACTATTCTTTATGGGTTTGTTGTGAAATTAACATGAAATCTACAAGTTTGAAATTCAAACATAGGAGGCCATTAATGGCAAAATTCTTTAGAAACCATTATAGGCCGCCATATTAATACCTTAGAAAGTCCATAGATAGAGGAACTTATGATAGAAGTTTGAGGAAAAAAATCAAAACTTTATTAGGGAGAAATTAAATTATTGAAGTTCAAATTTATTATGCTAAAAAAACCTTCTCTCGAGGGTTGTTATTCTTAGCATAGTGCACCATAGGATGCAAATCTTATATGAGTAGGAAGCTTACAAAAAAAACTTTCTAAAGACACCTAATTTGTTTAAATCAAACTAGAAATGGGTGAGTTATAAGGTTTTAAAAGTGGCCTTGTTAAAACAAATTCTAGAAAATTCTTACAAACATGAATGTACAGTGGTTGAAAATGAAGTTCTTTGACTAGTCATGGGGGTGGCATGTATAGGCCACCCTTACCATCATTTGGCCCAAATTTTATACCAACAAAAAGAGAAAGGCAAGAGAAAGAGACTAGTGGGATCACCATGGTCTGAAAAAGCCTCTATAGTAGCGCTTGGCTTGAATGTGCCACCTTAAGCATATTTGAGGTCTTCCCTTCTTCTTTTTTTTTGAATTAGAAAGCTTGTGGCAATGTGTGGGGGCACATGCCAGAGTTGTTGGGACTTTTTAGCTTTAAACATTCCTAAATTCATGAGTTTCATTTTGGTATATGATTGGCCTATGTTTAGACTACTACTAGTTATTTTTCAATATATTTTTGGCTTTTTAAATGGTGATTTTATGTATTAAAAATTCATAAAAAGTTGAAATTATTAATTAATTATTTTTGTTTGCCCTTCGTAGGTTCTCATGAACTTAGAAATTTATATGAACTACAAAATGGACCTAAACAATAACATCCAACATCATATCTATATCATGAAAGATCATTGGTTTGATGGAAGAAGATATTACATCTTAAATTATGAAAGAATTCCTTATACCAATTTGATCCTAGGATTCATTGACTCACGCCCAAATGATGACTTTTGGAATCTAGTCAAAGACGAACTGATAAGAAAGTATAAGCCTAATAAAGAGATAGGTTGGAAAGGTTTGAATTTTTATCAATGTGCTTTTGAGATAGAATTCGCAGAAGAATGTTACCTTGTTGCAAATATTAGGCTATTAGTTTTGCTCTCACAATTTTTAAATGTGAGAAGTGCATGGAAATTTGGGTATAGTGAATTCATTTAAATGGGTGATTAAACACATAAAGTCGTTATTCTAATTTCCAAATATTCTTATTAACAATTATAAGATAGCATTAATTATAAGATGGACAAAATACCTTTTAATAAGATGAAGCACCTTTAGAGCCATAATTTACTTAAATTATTGTAGTGATATAACTATTGGTACTAATGTAACAAATACTACATGCTTATTGTTAAATTAAATGCAATTTATGATTATGCTTTATTTAATTACATTTTTTATTATAAATGTTGTAATTGAAAAATTCTTGATTGAGTAGGAGTTTTTAGATTAGTAAACTTGGGGTCATCCAAGAACTATATTTAAAAGAAAATTTGCAGATAAATTCAATAGAAAAATGATGATATCTTTAGGGTACATATGTGATGAAAATAAGAAAAACGTAGACTTCTAATTATAAATCTAATAATATCATATTTTGTTTAGTCAAAATTTATTACAAACATATGACATTACGTATGCAGTTTTTACTTTTGTGTTATGTCTATGTAGATATGCAAATTAGTGAATATGGCCATTAAAAATATTATAGTTGAGCTTAACATGGGTGAAAAACTAAATTATGACAATTGGGAAATATGGCACCGTAAAGTTTCTTATATCCTTGAGAAGCAAGTTGCAAAAGAGCCATTGAGTAATGTTATGCTAGAGCTTGAACATGGAAATACACCTTGCGTTACAATGTTATGTTGCATGGATAATGATCTAATATGTGAGTATGAATTTTATTCAACCACACAAGCCATGTGGATTGCCCTAAAAGATAAGTTTGATAGTACTTATGTGACCAAACTTAGAAGGCTAACTATCAAGTTTGATACGTATAACCTATGAACCATTCTATAAAGTAGTATTTAAGAGAGATGTCAAACATGACAAGGGAGTTAAAGTTAGCTGGCGATGCCTTTATTGATGAGTAGCAAGTCCAAGCTATTATAACATATTTCTTTTCTAGTTTGGAGTATATGAAAATAAACTTGAGCCATAGTGAGAACATAATCACTTTTGATGATGTTGCTCGTCATTTGAAGCTTGAAAATAAGTTCCTTAAGGCTACTAGATCCTTTAATCATGGTTACATGACAAAGAATTTTGGTACTTCAAGACTAAAGGCAAGAAGGGGGAGCATTTTTATAAGAAGAAAGATTTGGCTAGCATTTCAAGAAAGCCAAGAAAGAGTTTAAGAAAAAAGTAAGTGTGATTAAAGAAAACCTGACATGGCCAAAGTCAAGCATTATACCTATTAAAAGATGGGTGATTTTGCTTATGATTGCACAGAGCAAAATAAGGTAATACCATACAGTAGATTTTCACATTTTATTTAAATTTTAAGTACTATTTTGACGGCTGAATCTCATCTTTTGTGGATTATAGACTCAAAAGCTACAAATCATATATCCAAGGATCATGGACCTTTTGTGGGATACCGTCAGCTACCTTACATATGGTTATATGTAGGAAATAATGCAATGGTAGAAGCTAAGGGAATTGGAATGTGTAGATTAGTCTTGCATGGTGGAAAAACCTAATCCTACATAATGTTCTATTTAAACCAAAAATCTAACAAAATTTATTTTTCATAATTTCTCTTCTTAAATTCGGGTTTAATGTTAATTTTCATAATGGCTCACTTAACATCTGTAATGGGATGACTTTTTATTGTTTTGGTTATCTTTTGGATGGTTTCATTATATTAGATACAATTATTTTTATAATATGTATGAACATAATTGTTTTACTGCATCTTTTACTTCAAGTTTAATTCCAAACATGGATTTTAGCATGCTAAGTTAGGCCATATAGGCCCAAACAAATTAGTAGATGAGTAAAATGAAGGATTGACAAGATTAATTTCTAATTTAGAAATGACTCTATGTAAACATTGCCTAGCAAGTAAAATAACAAGAAAACCATTCGAAAAAAAAACTAAGGCAGAATATCTATTATAACTTATCCATTCTTATATATGTGGTCCAATGAGTGTGAGGGCTAGACATAAAGCATAGTATTTTATTACATTCATTGACTATTACTAGCATCATGGTCAAGTTTATCTAATCTCCCATAGGTCAAAAGCATTTGAGTGCTTTTGACATTATATGAATATGATTGAGAACTAATTAAATAAAAAAAATAAAGCTTTAAGAATTGACCAAGGATGTGAATATCTATTTGAACAATTTAAAGAGCTATGTGAAGAATAAGGTATACTAATATAATTAATGATTCCTAGTACTTTACAACAAAATGTAGTTGCTGAAAGAAGATATAAAACATTACTTAATATGGTTAGTCAATAATGATGCAAGCAAATATACCTATTTCATATAGGGGGTGATGCATTGCTAATTGCTGCCTTCATACTTAACCAAATGCCTTCTAAGTTAGTCACTTCTACACTTTGCAAAATGTGGACAAGTTGCAAACCAAATTTAAGCATTTTGAGACCATGGAATTTATCTGCATATATACATGACACTTCTCATAAGTGTGGGAAATTAGACCCAAAAAGTAATAAATATGTCTTTATTAGATACTCAGAACAATCAAAGAGATATGTTTTTGTGAACACCATATTTTGTCCGGGTATATTTCAAAATAATAATAAAATTAGACTAACAAAAAAAATCAAAAAAGAAGTAAAAAAAATAAAAAAAAATCAAGAGAATCCAAAATAAAATCATGAAATAATAAAAAATTATATTTTTCAAAAAATGAGAAAATAAAAAAAAAAGAAAGAATCTAAAGTATATTTTTCAAAAAAAAAATATCAAAGAATCAAAACCCAAAAATTTTCCAAAAAAAAAGAAGAAGAAAAGAAAAGAAAAAGAAAGTTAAGAGAAAAGGAAGAAAAATAAAAAAAAAAATCAAGTGGATCCTTTTGTCCAGGTAAGCTCCAAAAATAATAATAAAATCAAATTAGCAAAAAAAATGAAAAAAATCAAAAAAAAAGAAGAAAAGAAAAGAAAATAGAAAATTAAGAAAAAGGGAGAAAAATGAAAACGAGAAAAAGCCTAAAGCCTTAAAGAAAGAAATATCAAGTGGGTCCTTTAGCCCAATAAGCTGAAAAAAAAAAAGGATCTACTAAAGAGGGAGTAACAAAAATCCAAAAACAAAAAGAAATGAAAGGCAAAATAAAAAAGGGACTAAAAAAATCAAAAATCAAAATCAAAAAAAGAAGAAGAAGAGGAGGAAGAGGAAAAAAAAGGATAAAAGGCCCTTCCAATATTCATTCCTTTGGCCTTTGCAAATCCAACCAACAAAAAACTTTAGAGATTTGAAAAAAAAAACTAACTAAACAAAAAGAAAACAAAAAAAAAGAATGTGAATACCGTATTTGGTCTAGGCAGACTTCAAAAATAATAACAAAATCAAATTAGCAAAAAAATGTGAAAATAAACAAAATAAGGAAAGGTTACTCAAAAAGCATTAGATTTTTTCTTTCTTTTTCTCAAATTCCTAAATCCCAAATTCAAAAAAAAAAAAGGAAAAAGAAAACCAAAAATTGAAAGTGAAATTAAAAAAAAAAGAAGAAGAAGAAAAAAACTAAAACTAAAGCTCAATTGCTTTGTTTCTCCATCCATCTATCCTATAAAAAAAAACAAACAAACAAACTTTCAAATCAATAAAAATCAAAAGAGAAGTAGCCTAAATTCAAAAAGAAGCCTGCAACCCAACCCTCTTAAATTCAGCCCATCAACTCCAAGACCAAAAGAAAAAAAAACAAAGCAAGAACAATTAAAAACAAAAAATAAATAAATAATATTAAAAAAAAGAAAAAAATGCATCCCAAATACTAAAAAAAAAAGGGAGGGTTCCCAACTCTCTTAAGCCCATCAGCCCAACAAGTAATGCCCAAAAGTAAAAAAAAAAAAGGGACAGGAAAAGGGTTAAAACACAGGGTTTTTGGCGTTCTGAATCCCACTTCCCCTGTCCCTCCTTGTTGACCCCGTTAGCTGCAAAAGGAAAAGGCAAACGAGGCATTGATTAGCCCTAGGCCTTAGATGAACACGAGAATAAAAGGAGCAGGTAGCGTTTCAGAAAACCAGCAGAGAGAGGAGTAGAGGATCAGGGGTGCACTCAAGGAGTTGACCTCCCCTCATGTCTCTTTCACCATGGAAGGCCGAGAAGGGGGAGAGGCAAAAACGGAAAGGGAGAAAGGGACACATAAGGAAGAAGGGTTTTTTTTTGAGACGGAGAGAGGATGCGAGGTTCGAAAGACTGAGATCAAAAGGAGAAAAGGAGGAGGGGGATCAAAAATAAGAGGAAGGGATTTTGGATTAAGGGGGAAAGGCTTTGATTGGCTTTGAGAGTGAGAGGGAGCTATGCGAGAGACAGAGACTGGGAGATGAGGAAATTCGGAAAGAGAGAAATTGATGGAGAAAACGGGAGAGGGTTTGGAGATTGAAAAAAAAAAAGGGCTAAGACTCGAGGGAAGCAAGGAGACGGAGAGATCGAAAGAAAAAGAGAGATGGAGAGAAGAGGCTAGGGAAATTTTTGGATGGAGGAGAAGTAAGTCTCGCGAGCGAACGAGAGGCGAGATCGGGGGAGAGATTGAGAACAAGAAGAGCAGGGGAGATTCAGTAAAGGGAGAAGCCGAGATTAAGAAGAACAGAATGCCAATGAATCTTAAAGCGGTAAACCTTTGTCTGTGTTACTTGAATGGCTGTAATGTGAGCTCACGAAGGAAGATTTGAATGAAGCTTTGTTTACGTTTCATATTGTTGTTATTTCTGGGCAAACTCTCACTATTATTCTATTGATCATTAACTTGTCTTGATTTGTAATCTCTCTTAACTTTAAGCATGAATTTTGAAAAGTTCTACTATTGCTCGTACTGATGAGTTAGTTTGAGTCTAAAGTTTGAATCCAAATCCTGTTCAAGGCGTGTCTACGGCATGGGTGGTGCTAGTTTGACTTCAATTTGGTTTCAAACTTGTGGTTTGGGATTTGATTCTGTCAAGTGATTTTGGTTGTCCTAATAATGTCTAAACATGGTAAGCATGATTTTTAGCTTGAAATCGAGCCTAAAATTCACCTAAAACACTGGACACTTTCCTATCTAGTTTTAGCATAGACTTTAGGTTATATTAAGCATGGAATCTGCCTAAAACACCAGTTGCTCATCATGGTAAATGAAGTTCGGAGGTCAGGATGCCATGTAATTTTTGATAAAGAGTTTGAGTTGTTGTCTTCAATTTCTTTCGAATGGGTTTGGATTGTTGGTGGCTCTCTGTAATTTTTGACCCGAAAGGGATTTTTGAGTACAATCCAACTCATTTTGTTTCTACTCCAATGTTTGGTTCATGAAAGCTGACCTATCCTGCCTTGTTTTTGGTTTGCTTGTTTTTGATGCACATGTGGCCCGTGATTTGGAGGTCCATGGTTTGATGAAAGCAACTTGGCAAGAGGCTGTTCAAGGAGACAATTGGAAGAGATATCCTATGGGTCATATGAGTTGATTGGAGGGATGCTTTAGGGCCTTTCAGTAGAAATGGTTGGGGGCAAGGAAGATGATGGAGGCTGTACCAGTTTCTTCTAATTTTTTATGTAATGTACTATACTTTGAGTGAATATCATATTTGGTTGTTCACAAGTGCACACACACTCACAAATTATTGTTCTTTTTAATCTTATTTTGTATTTCGCTATATATTTAAAGTAGTCATGTGGGATTTTATATCCCTTTAGGCATGTAGGAATCATTCGAGGCTGTGTGTGACAATAAGTCTCCTCAGTTACGTGGTCGAGTCATAAAATGTCTTTTAATAAATCTTTGGCTCTAACAACTCTCATTAAATTGGCTTTTGTCTTTTTCTCAAAAAAAGAAAATTTTAAAAAGAAAAAAAATAAAAAAATAAAAATAAATAAGTAAGAAATTAACTTTGCTTTTCTCAAGTTTTCTTATAGCAAAGTTAAAAATTAAAAATATGCTGTAAAAATAAAAAGAGAGATCCTAATTGGAACAAAAAGTTTTAGAATGTAAAGTGTATAACAAAAAAACTTAAAAAATAATGTTTAATCTTGAGAATGTCAAATAAACTTTGTCTTAAAAAAAAAAAGAGAAAAGAAAGAAGAAAAAGAAGAAGAAAGAATCTAAGAAAAAAAAGAAAACAAAAAAAACAAGAATAAGAATAAAGGTAAGAAAAGAGCTTTTTGAAAGTCAAATGGGTTTCTTTCAAAGTAAAAAAATGTGTTTACAAAGTTCAGAGTTAAATTTTAAATATATAAGAAAAAAGAGAAAAAAAGAGAAAAAAAAAGAAAGAAAAAAGTTAACGTATAAAAAATCAGTCTATTTTTGAATTAAGTTCTAAATCTTTTACAATAATAATAATAATAATAAAACAAAAAAAAAGAAAGGGTCTTTCTAAATAAATAAAAAATAAAAAAATTCACCTTTTTTTAAGAGTTTGCCAAAACCAAAAGAAAATTAATTAAAAATCAAGAAATCAAAATATAATAAAAAATTAAAAAAATCAAAAATGAAAGAAAAGATTAAGAAGTGGGAGTAATTTCGGTTTTGCAAATTAAAACATATAAACCAACATTGCAATAGTTTGAATGATTTTTACTTCCTTTTCCTTAATAAAAAAAAGAGAAAAAAGAAAAACTAAAACTGTAAGAAAAGTAAAATTAAATTTACCTTTAGCAGATCGAAACACATCTTTTCACCAAAAAACAACAACACAAAAACCAAACAAAAATAGACAAAACAAAAATAAAAATAAAAACAACAAAAACAAAAACGAAACACCCGTCATCCAAGTACAATTTTTAAAGTTCAAATTACGTGGACTTTGATCCCTCCTAGAGGATATGTAGACTCTAGGCTCTCATCTTGGGTTAAGTCTACCCTTGCAAATAACCATTTTCTTTTAGCTTTATTTCTTTAATTTCTTTCCTCTCATTCTAAATTTTATTTCTTTAATTTTTTTTTCTTTTTTACTCTTAATTTCATTTCATTTAATTTCTTTACTTCTTATTTTGCATGTGATTTGTTAAGGAGAATTAAAATAGATTAAAGGCTATGGTAATTTTGTACAACTAACTTAGGGTAACCGTTCTTAAGAACGGGTATAGTGGAGTGCCTAACACCTTCTCTACTCACAATCGACTCCTGGATCTATTTTCTAGTTCGTAGATCATTTTCCAAACTAAAAAGGTCTTTTCCAAAATTTTGCCTTTTCAAAAATAAAAATTTGATGGCGACTCTACTACTTGTAATTTTGATTTCGGTTAGGCGTCACGCAGTCACATTTTCGGATGTGACAAAGAATCATTGACGATTGTGTCACGCAATCTCAAATAAAACTAGGAAGCAAAATAAATTTTGTGGTTAATGGTGCAACCTAGATCATCTCCCTTGGAGTTTATGCCTCAATTTATTTATGAAAGGGGTATTCTAAGTATTGCTAATTGAAACTTGTTTTGGGGATTTGAAGTACTAGAATTTAATTGAACTAAATTTAATTGACAAAAATAAAAAAAACTTAAAGCTAAATGAGGTGAACAATTAAGAAAATATGGTAGCTAGCCTTACATTGGACTCCATAGAATTCAATTATCCTTGCCCTTTTTAGTTTACCAAATTTGGGTTTAATTCCTTGCTCTTTAGTGTATTCTCTATAAAAATTCTTGAATAACCATCCAAGGTTCAATTCATTAATTATTCAAGGAATTTGCAACCACAAGAAACCTTGAATAACTAGTTAATTGAATTAAGAGTAAGAACACACTTTAACCAACTTTAATTGATTAATAGAATCTACTGCACAATTCACTTAAGATACTAATTAACCAATTAGATTAATTAATTCCTCAAACAATTAATTGCACAAAAATTTCAGCTAATTAATCCAACAACCATTGCATCAATTAACCAAAGATCAAGAGGAATTTAAAAGTGATTTGCACAGCACTAATTCTGGAATTTTTACAAACATGTGATGATCACAATTAAAATTCCAAAATCAAATTATATTCAATTCATTAAACAAACCAATCCAATAATTTTCAGTAATTAAGTTCCTAAATCAATCAACTAGACCTAGTCAAATTAATAAAAGATTTAATGCTGGAATTAAAAGATATAGCAAGGAGTATTTATCCAATTTGGTGAGAAAATATGGGGCTCAAATCTGCATCTGGGAGTTTCTAAACTTCAGCCAACCACCATGGATAATTCAAACTGCCATGGAGATTTTAATCGGAGGAGAATTGATGAATTTAGCAGCAGCCATGGATGGATCGACGAAAGAATGCTCCCAGGAGTCTCACGTTCTGCACGTCCCAGGCGGCCTCTTCCTTCAACCCTATTCTGTTCTACGTCTCCTCCTTCTTTTCCGGAAATCGTAGCTCCTCTTTTTAAAATTAATGAATCATGTGCCCCTCAGCTCTATTTCATGCTTCAGCATTTTTATTATTCTGCTCACATGTTTAATTTTATCAGTTCACATATGCTGCTCCATTCATAGCTTTCTCACGTGACTTCCATCATCCATGCTTATTCTTCGTCTGCCCAAGCTCTTTTCTGACCTTGTTTTCTTCATGTTGGCTCCCAGCTTCAGCGTCTTCCAGCACGTTTTCTTCTTCTGCATCTTTCCTGAAGCCTCCCAGTATTTCTCTTGTGCGTTGATTCACTCTAGACCTCCCAGGAAAGTTTTCAGTGTCATTCCAGCTCTGCTTCAGCTCTTACTTCAAACGAGCTTTTTCACAGCTTAAGCATCCACAAACCAGTAGCTCGACTTGCTTGCTTCGTGTCTCTACGTGATATGGAGCTGTGAGCCTTGTTTTGTTGCTACGATGCGTTGCTTCTATTCATGCTCTGTTTTCAGCTCATGCATCGTGCAACCGTAGATTCATAATGCTTTTGGCTTGCTTCGTTGTTCAGCTCCTTCGACTCTTTTGTGTGTGTCCGAATAGGATGAATCCAATAGCCAGTCACCTCCAACAACTTTTCTCTTTTTTTTTTTCGGACAATCCAGCGTCTCTCTGCACTCACTGCATTTCCAGGTCTGGTTTCTTCTTCTTCAGCGTGAAGTCCATATCAAGAAGAATGCAGCAGCTCCTCTGTGTCTCTTTTCAGCGCCTCCTGTGTGTTTTATCCGAGAGAGATGATGAAGAAGCAACCTCTAGGATTTCTTTTCTCCATGCACGTTCTGCCCAGCTCTTCTTTGTTCCTTCAAACCCGAGCTCGAAGCTTCTTCCACGTTTTGCTCTAAAGCTCCAGCCCAAAGCTTCTATCCAGTCTAACGCTCTCCCCGTCAGCTCTTTATCTCACTATACTCCACTTCTTCACTTCCTCGAGCCTGTGTTTACGTATGAGCTTCTTCCTTCCATGTTTGCTTTCCTTGCCATGAGATTTCTTCCACGTTATTTCTTTTGAATCATGCAGCTCTTCGTGTTTTTTTTCTTCTTTGTTCCAGCCACGTCTCTTCCTTATCTTTACAAGCTCCCAAGCTGCTTCATATTTTTCTAGTTAATCTCCTCTAGCTTCTGCATGTTCTTCCTTTTACCCACTCAAGGACCAGAATGTGGCTTTTTCTCCAATCCAGACGCAGCATATATCTTCCTCTGATCAAGCTATCACGCCAGGCCTTCCTTCTCCTCTCAAACCTTCTTCTTGCTTCGTGAACTTTCTTCTTGAATCAACAAATCCTCAAGACCTGTGGCTTCTTCCTTCATGCATGTGTGTTGATGTTGAGTGAAAGGCTACTCAAGTATGCTTCTTTAATCATTCCTTTCTCTTCTTTAACCCAAATTCTCATTCAAGCTATTTACCCATCAAAAATTCTACACAAAAGAATGGAAAATATTCAATAGAATTATGCACAAAATTATTTAAAAAATTTCATACATTAAAACTCAATAATTTTGCCAATTAATTCACAAAGTGCATAAGTAGCTGATGAGATCAAATTGTATCTAATTAAACCCTTAAGACCATATTCCATCATCAAAAGGCCTAAGTTAAGAGGATTAAAGTGTATAAAAATCATACTTATCAATCATTCAAAGAAAGTTCGAGAGAAATTGAGAAGGTCTAAATATATTCAATAATAATAATATCAAAATTCAAATAAGCATTAAAATATGAAAATTTTGAGAAAGAATAGAAAATTGATATTTTCCAACAAAAAAAAATAAAAAGAAGAGAAAATATGAAAAGAAAACCAAACAAAAAATAATAATAATAAATTTATATTTTCTTCCAAAAAAAAACCAAAACAAAAAGAAGAATAAGAAGAAGAAAAAAAAAGAGACAATGATATGAGCCTAAATTCTGAAGCCTAGGTCCCAATTTGCTTTACCCAAAAGTTGCCCAAACTTTGAAGCCCAAAATAGAAAATTAAAAAAAAACACAACACAAAAACAAAAAGAAAGAGATCTAAATAGAGTGAAAAACCCAACACAAGCTGTCTGTGTCCCATTGGCCCTTAATTGATCAACCTAACCCAGAATCATTTTGCAACTCATATATCCCAATAGCCCAACATGAAAAAAAAACCAATACCAAAAGGAAGAGAAGAAAAGGCCCAAAAACACAAAAGAGCCTTAGAATTATTAAGATGGAATGACCTAACCTGGATCCAATGAAAAACCCTACCCATGTTGGTCCCCCATTTTCTCTAACTCCCTTTCTCTCGAGTCTTCCAGGAACATGCACGATGTGGCTGTACAGAGTAAAGGGGAGGAACAAAAAATCATACTGGCTCTGGCAAAGGGACCACACTCACTTACGCACACACAAAAGAGAGAGGACGAGGGAGGAGCACCACTCGAGCACGGAAAAGGGGAGATAGTGGAGCAAAGATGCGTAGAAGAAGGACCACATAGGAACGCTTATAAAAGCGAGAAGGATTTGAGAGAAAGATGGGGTTTTTTGGCTTCGGAAGAAGGGAGCATCATTGGGAAGACGGAGAGGAGAGAGGGGAATCAGCGAGGGAGAAAGGGGGAGAAAAATAGTTTCATTAGAGCAATCATTTTGAGGATTTAATCATTCCTAAGAGCAGATTCATCCCTTTCAACGCGGTCATTTGATTTCGTAATAATAATAAAGATAATAACAAATAGAAAAAAATGAATGGCCTGATCATGTATCAACGGTCAATCTTCGGTAGAAGAGAAGGTTCCATTGGAACAATTATTTATTTCTATTTCAGGATACCCGATCTCTTTCATTTTTGGATTTTGTTTTGCTAAAGGTGTTTTGACAGATACATCTTGACAAAACTACTTAAGCCATAACATAAAAATGCATTGTGCAAGAATCCTTAGTTTCATTCCTTTTTTCCTTTTAGATACTTTACCGGAAAAAAAGAAAGAGTAATAAGAAATTACATTCTTATGTTTGATCTTATTTCAATAACAAGTATTTCTTTTTTCAGATCAAGTAAATCATTTTTATCCAAGATTCATGGGAACAAAAAAGGCCCGGCTAGGTACTGACCTGGCTGGGCTGAAAAACAAGTTATTTTTTTAATTCTAAATTTATATTCGAATATTATTTTATTTTATTTATTAAATATAAAATTTATTAAATATAAATTAAATAAATAATTAGAATATATTCTATATTAATTAATATAATTAGATTATATTAGATTTTTTATATTATATATTATATATTATATTTATATTAGATTAATATATAAATATATATAATATATTAGAATAGAAAATATTCTAATATAAAATAGTAAAAGTCAAAGAGAGATAAGATATAAATATAAAATAAAAATTATCTTTTGGAGAGATGGCTGAGTGGACTAAAGCGTCGGATTGCTAATCCGTTGTACGAATTTTTCGTACCGAGGGTTCAAATTCCTCTCTTTCTATTTTGAATTCAAATTCTTATTCTCTAGTATATTTAACAAAATTTATATAAAATTAATTATAATAATTTAATTAATATTATAATTAAATTATATTAATAAATAAAAAATAGAAAAAATATTCTAAATAATTAGAAAATAATAATTTATTATTAAATTCTATTTCAATTAATAATATATAATAATTAATCGAATTTATAATTTTATAATTTAAATAATTTAATAATTAGATTAGAGTAATTATATTACAATATTATTATATACATTAAGATTTAGTATGTATTTAATATGTATAATGTATAGATTTAAATCATCAAATTAATTAGACTATGATTTAAATTAAATACTTTTTTTCTTATTCTTTCCCAAAAAAAGAATCACTCGTATTTGCAACCTCATAACTCAAGTTGGATAACTCTCAAATAACAAGGAAAGAAAAGGGGCTGGGAAATTCAAAAGGGGGAGCGAAAAAAATTGGGGAATTTTCAGATTCAGCGAGAGAGGGAGACCGAGGTCGAAAGCGAAGGAGAGAGGAGAGCCAACGGTGGGATTGGAGATTATGGTTAAGGGATTCGGTCGGGGCAAGAAACTGAGAGAGTGGAATAACGGAGGAAAAGGAGAGGGAGACCAGGAGAGCTAGAGGGATTCAATGAGCAAATCTGACATGGGGGGTTAAGAGCATTTACAATCCAGAGAGGTATACTTCTATTGTCGCTTTTATTCATATCTCCTACTTGAAAATGCCAAAAACTATGAATACATTCTATCCTTTGGTAGATTAACTCAATCGATTATCGCTTCCGTTCATGGTGCTTCTCTCGTTTGTTTTAGGGGTTGATTCATTACTGCCCTTTTGTATGAATGGCTGAGTGGTTGGTTCATCTGGATTTATCTTCGAGATAGACTTCTTGATAGGCATTTGGATATAATGATTGTATATTTCTGATTGGAAATATTGAGTGTTTTGATTCTTGTTATTTTGTTCATATGGAGAAATAATAAAATTGTTGTCATTTCAATAAAAGCTCAATCTCACTGGGTGTCGTTGAATTAGGACTGACCTCTTGCTGTCATAGTGCACTGCCTCATTGATTGGTAGTCTACGAAGTTTTTTTTTTTCAGTGTCTCTTATTCCGATATCTTATGGTAAAGGGAGTCTCTCAATTTGTTTAAGCTTTATGATAAATGGTGCTGTTATCTCTTTTCCCTACTCAACTCGAGTTCAAAGCCTTCACTCTAATATTGTTCCTTTGCTGTTAACATCTTGTGGAATTGTAAATTACTTCTTCTATGATTACTCTATTGAGATATGTGTTTTTGAAGGGCATGAGAATTATGGAATATTAAGATTAAGGTTTATGAAAAATGTTGAATGTTTTTCCATTTTATTTGGGAGGTATGTCTTTTATATGTGACCAAATATCTGTGATAGGGCCTAATTATGTGTGATGAATGCTGAAAACCATGTGCTTGATTATGTTCCTAGGAATGATGCACCAATTTTTGTCCCCAACAGTTGATGTATATGGTGAATAAAAAATACCTTGACATAGACGCATCGTATGATTGGAAAATCACTAAGTGAATTAGAGAGTCAGTATGCATCCTAAATTATTGGATAGAAATGATGTCATTAGAGCATTATGCTGGAGTACGCTGTAATGTGTATTTTGATCTTTATGATAAGGCTTAATTAGAATTTGGGAAAAACATTTGAACTATTGTTGGAATTTGTTGAAACTGGATTGGTTGAAATTGGAAAAAGGATTCCAAATTTTATGTGCATTTTGGACAATGTCTTGTTGATTCCTTTGTTTTCTTATGATTGGATTGGTTTTGCCTCTTACTGATTTTTGTTGCATTTGTGCCATGGGCCACGTAAACTGGTGGAGAGGACATCTGGAACATTCTCGAATGAAGAATAAAAGAAGGAAAGAGTTCACTCGTTCTTTGCTTACTTGTTTTCTTTGTAATGAAACATATGTTTGGAATAATATGAATTTTGAATGAATTTAAAGTCACACACTAGCGCAAAATGTTTATGCTTATCGCAATATTTATTTTTATTCTATTTTTGTTTCGTGCATATTTACAGTAGCCGTGTGAGATCTAGTGTCTCCCCATGTGCATAAGATGTCGTTAGGACCACATGTGACAAAAAAGTCTTCGTAGGTGCCAAAGACATGCAATTAATAGAGCTTTGATTTTGATAGAATTAGGTCTATTCTTCTTTTAAAAAAAAAACTTCAAGGAAAAAGGAAAATATGTTTAAAAAGATTAAAATATGATTCAAAGCAAAATTCAAAAAATTTCATAAAACTAAATAAAGTTCCTTAAAAATATATATAGTTTTTTTATAGAAAAAATAAAGTAAGTTTTTAAAATAAAAAAGGAGAGAAGCCAAAAATCTTTTTCCCTGAAAGTGATGATTTTTTTCCTTTTTTCAAAAAAATATAACGATAAAACAAAAAACAAATAAAAATAATAAAAGTACCAAAAATAAAAATAAAAACTAAAACTAAAACTAAAAATACAAAATACAAAATAAAAATATAATAAAAAAGAAAAGAGAGTAAAGAAATATAATTATTTTAGTTTTCACAAATTAAAACATACAGATTAATTTTAAAGTTGTTTTGTTTGTAAAAAGTCTAAAATGATTTTTACTTTCTTTTTCTCTTCTCAAAAAACAAAAAATAAACACAAAATAAAACAAAAGCAAAAGGAAAAATAATAATAAACAAAAATAAACACGAAATAAAAACAAACAAAACAAAACAGAATAAAACAAAATAAAAATAAACAAAAACAAATATAAAGAAACCAAAAAGAAAAAGAAGGAAAAAGAGAAAAAGATAAAAATAAAAAATAAAATAAACCAAAAAAAAGAAAACAAGAAACAAAAAAATATTAAAAATAAAAATAAAATAGACAAAAAAAAACAAAAAACAAAGAAAAAAAGAAAAAAACAAAAACAAAACAAAACAAAACAAAAACAAGAAAAAAGAAACAAAAAAAAACAAAAGTAAAAAAAAAAAAGAGAAAAGATGAAAACAAAAAAATGATTTTTAAAAAAAATTGAAGATACAAGAAAGATAAAAAAATAAAATTAACTTTACCTTTAACAAATCAAAACACATCAATTAATTTTAAATTCGTTTTATTTGTTAAAAGAAAAAGTAATTTTTATTTTCTTTGTCTTTTCACCAAAAATAAAAAAAATAAAACGAAAAACCAAAAAAATAAACAAAAAACAAAAACAAACGCAAAATACCGCCCAACAAATACAGTTCTTGGTTCAAACTATGTCAACTTTGATCCTTACTGAAGGGTACGTAAGCCCTAGGCTTTCATCCTAGGTCAAGTCCGCCCTTTGTAAATAAATATTTTTTTAATTTAATTTTCTTAATGTCTTTCCTTTTTATTTTGCTTTTAATTTTATTTCCTTAAATTCTTTTTTTCTTATTTTGCATATGATTTGTTAGGGAGAATTAAAATAGAATAGAAGTCATATTAATTTTGTACAACTAACTTAGGGTAACTGTTCAAGGAACGGGTGTAGTAGGGTGCTTAACACCTTCCCCACTCACAATCACTCCTGAATCCATTGTCTGGTTCGTAGATCATTTTCTCATTTTTCTTATAAAAGATTTTTCTAAAATTTTGCCTTTTAAAAATAAAATTTTGGTAGCGACTCCTATAACCTTTTTAATTTTAATTTTGGTTTTCACTTTCTTTGATTATCAAAATTCCTTTTGAAATTCTTTTTTTTTTAAGACGTCACGCAGTTGCATTTTCGGGTGTGACAGTCTTCATTGGTGAGAATAAAGATGAAACTATAACTAAGATTAAGTCTAGAGACACCACATTCCTAGAAAATGAGTTTTCTAGTAAGGGTAAGATTGATAGCAGTATACCTCTCTACGAGGCATTTGACTAAAGAAGTGAGGAACAAACAACTGTACCTTAATCTATCATTCTAAGTGGAAGCTTTATGCAACAATATGAAAATATAAAGCAAAGTGAAAATGTTATTCTAGCTACCTTATTGCATAAAAGTAACAAAGAAAGTGTGTTTAAATGTCAAAATGAAATTGAAGTGGCAACACTTATAGTTACTCCACAAGATAAAGAAGAGCTGAACATAGTTCAAGAGACTCTATCATGCCTTGTTAAGAAAAAATGAAAAAGAGCAATAGAAGAAGAAATGGATTTTATGAGAAAAAAAAATGGGAGTTAATTGATTTATCATTTGGCCAAAAGCCAATCAAGAACTAGAGGATTCTTAAGATAAAAAGGAAAGTAGATTGGTCTATTGAGAAATATAAGGCTTGATTAGTTGCTAAAGGGTATACATAATAGGAAGGTATGAATTATAAAGATACTTTTTCACCTTTTGTGTATTTTAATACAACAAGATTACTCCTAGCTATTGTTGCTAGCTTAGACTTGTAGCTATATTAAATGGATGTAGAAACCATATTTTTAAATGGAAAACTAGATAAAGAAACATATATGAAACAACTTTTAGATTTTATTGAAAAAGGAATGGAACAAAATATTTGTAAGCTCCAAAGGTTCATTTACTAAATGAAACAATTATCTAGATAATGTTATTTGAAATTTCATTGAGTTGTGACGTCACAAGAATTTATGTTAAGAGTTTAAAGGTAATGTTGTAATATTATCCTTTTATATAGATGATATTCTATTGTTTGGGAATAGTTTGGAGTTAATATTACCTATTAAAGAATGACTATCTTTAAAATTTAAGATAAAGGATATGGGTGAAACAAAGTATATTCTTGATGTTAAAATTCAAAGAAATTAATTTCTCTTTTACAAAAGAAATATATCAAAAAAATTCTTGAGTAATTCAACATGAAAAACTATAAACCTAAGGATACCCCTATAGTAAGAGGTGAGAATCTAAGTCATGAAATGTGTCCTCATACTAAATCAGGAAAGAAAGTTATGAAGGGAGTCCTTTACTCAAGTTGTTTTGGCAGCTTAATGTACACAATGATGTATACTAGATTGAATATTTGTTATGCAGTTGGCCTTATAAGGTAGTACAATTAAATTTAAGTCAAAAGCATTGGAAATCAATTAAGAGAATCCTAAAATACTTGAAGGATATTGCTAACTATGCATTATATTATCAAGGAAGTGATTTATGCTTGTTAGGATACTTCAATGCAAACTAGAGCAAAAATCTAGATGAGCGAAAACCAACTTCCATATATACATTTTTGCTGAACAATGGAACCATATCATGAAGCAACAACAAGCAGATATGTATCACATTAGCTAATATGAAAGTAGAGTTCATATCATGTTTTGCAGCAATACAAGAGGCTATATGGTTGAAAAGATTGAGGGAACATATAGGGACCTTGGTGGGATATTAAGTCTAATATTAGTAAATTGTGATAGTCAAGCACCCATAGCCTATATGAAAGATCCCAAGTATCATAATAGGGCAAAACACATAGATACAAATTATAACTTTGCTAGAAAAGTAATAGCATAGAAGAATGTTACCATACAATATATATCAATGCAGAAGATGTTAACAGTTCCTCTTGCTAAGCCTATACCTAAAGATATGTATATAGAGCACATAAAGTTTCTTGGCATGCATAGAATATGAAGGAAATACCTTTATATAAGAATTGATTGTTAAATGAATTCAATGTGTTTGTTTCATTCTTAAATATAGTGCTATAATAGTAGATAACATATACACAATGCCATAGTATGTTATATAGATTGATAAAGTTGACTTTCTCGCATAAGCAACCATCTTTGGTGCTCATGAGGAGTGAGCAAAGGTGAGATATTTATGCTCACTATGTTAGGCAATGGAAGCACTAATATTACAAAGAAAGAACACAAAACAAAAATATATTGCCTCAACAAAAAGTATAAAAAAAAAGAGTAGGTTGAGATGAAATCTAAAAAATATAATAATATAGATTGAATTATGGAACCTTATCATCCATAATACCTCCAGCCAAATATGAATTTTCTTTATGAATATCTTAGGAGGCAAGTGGAATGGTAGAATTCGAGTTAGATACTGCGTATCTCTAGACTAAGATTTGTATAATGTTAATAAATAAATAAAATCAACACATGCTCTTACATGATAAGAGAAATACTGTGATATGCAATTCATATTATATATGCTTAACAATAGCAATTGAGAAGCAAGTAAATAGATCCTTACTTTTATTGTTATGTGAGTCCTAAAATGGAACAAATTCTTTCATTAGTGTTTTTATGTCTTTGACAATATCATAAAGAGACAAGCAAGTACTTATTGTTTTAGCATATATTCTATTGTTAAAATATATAAGATCTAAAAGATTAATACTAAGAGAATAATTGATTTAGATCTAAGTAATATATAGGCAAAACAAAGGTCACTTAAAATGTGCATAATTATGATAGTATCTGAGACATGTTCGTTATAAAGTTATTTTGCAAGTGTTTAAGCATAGATATTATATATATGAAAAAAGCAATATGAATGATACTAAAACTTAAAAGGGATTAGACTTGCCATCTGTAAAATGTATATTGGTTAATCTAATGCATCAAAGACACACAATTAATTGTATAACATATATTCAAAAGCTCCTGAATGCTATGTTCAAGTGATTATCGTAGAGCACATAGTATGAAAGAACAAGAGGAGTAGAAAACTTTATATTATCCATCTCATTATGTGCTAATAAAAAAAATTAGATTATTGGGTTGCTCATAATGAGTTGGCCCAAATCCATAAGTAAAGTCCAAATTTATGTTTTATTAAATAAATAAATAATTTAAATTTCAAAATTGTTGAATTTAAATTAATGGATCACTTATTTTGAAAAAATTGACCCATGATAGTAATTGTCCAAAATATAAAAGAACTGAACATAGAGTCTATAAACTGACTCCTTGAAAAACATATATAGAGAGATTTTCTCATTTCATTATTATTATTTTCTCTAAAATTTGGTGTATTTGCTACAATTTTTGAGATCCAAATTTGAATCATAGTTGTGATCCATCATGTGAGACAATAATCTAAAAAAAATTTCGTTGCAAGTAAGTGTTTTGACCAAATTTATTTGAAATTCTGTTTATAAAGTCAATCCACAAATTTTTAAATCACAAGTAAAACTGGCCAAATTAGGTGAAATTTATCAAAATATAAAAAGATTAATACATGCTTGCATGTTTGCCTGTGACAATTCAGTTCCCCAACGCATGAGATGACATTTTGACCTTTAGTATTTTTGTTTTTTATTGGGGCCCGGGGGGGCCGTTGGATGTATAGCCTTTTATGTATTCAAGCTTAAGACGTATCGTAAAATTCAAGCCTGGTGAAGACCCGTGACTTAATTTCCTCATAGGCGTCTTCCTCAATCTCCTCATAAGCCCAATAGTAAGGTGGTGTAAACATTTTTGTGATAAGGCATGTTCGATATAGACTTGATTACGGGTTCAGAAATTTGCCCGGTTTAATAGATTTGATTTAACAAAATAGATATAAATTTGAAAAAGGAGTTAAAAAAAAGGGTTCATTTTTTTAAATTCTAAATATAAAATGGTCATGTTAGAATTTTTTTTTATAAAAATCTTACCTGAGTAAATTTTTTATTATTTTATTCTAATATTTTTATATTTTATCTAGATCTCTTTTTACTTTTTTTTCCTTTCATTTTATCCTTTTTTTTAACAAATAAAATTTAAGAGTCAATTATTAATGCAATTTGAAGAAAGAATATAATTTTCAGTATTTATATTGCTATAATTAAAACTTAGATACAAAATTATGTATATTAGATGTAAAAATAATAGTCTTATAATTAAAATAAGAAAAATCAAATAAAAATTAATGTATTCTTATATGATAGATAATTATTATATTCTTTTCTCCAAAAGATAATTATATTCTTGAATGTAATGCTGTTGAGTAATTATATATATATATATATATTTGGCCAGCAAACAATTATATTCGAATTCTAAGAGTTGAAACAGTTTTATAATGTTAAGAATTTGAACGTACTAAAAATATACTTATAGAGAGAGATAATTATGAGTTTCGAATAAAATTAATGCTCTATTCTTAGGGAGCTACTTGTAAGAAGCAGAATTTTTTTTGGGTAATGAATAGAACAGAAAAAAACAACTTGATTTTTATGGAAGAAAAAATATTTCAATTTAATATACTTACTAGATCCGATAAAAGTCAAAGTTTTTTAATAAATAAATATTTATCTAACATGGTAATCATAAATAAATTAAAATAAGCACCTTTATATTAAACCAAATTAATCTGTTAAAACTTTCAAGTAAATTAATTGATAAAAATATCCGCTAAAATAGGCCAAATTGGCACCAAAAATTGAACAGGGATCTACACACAACTTGGCATTGTACTTTATGGGATAGATAAGCTTTTGAAAAAATTACATACTTTAATTTAAAGATATTTATATTAAAATATTTTAAGATTTAAAATTATTTTAAAATATTATAGGATTAAAAATTTTAATTTAAAGTCTTGAACTATTTTTTTTTTGTATAGTTAAAATTTTTAGTCATAAGATCTTTTAGTATAAATATTTTTAATTTGGAGTTTTACACTATAATTTTTTATAAACTTTTCTTTTTGAGAACATTATACTTTTGTATTTGGAGCTTTATTCAAATTTTAATTTAGTTTCTATAATTTAAAAATGTATAATTAAATTCTTACACTTTACACATTTTTTTACTTTAGTTTCTATGGTTAAAATTTTGTCAGTACTTTGTTAAATTTTATTAATATAACTAATTATGTATTATTTTAATAATCCAAATATGTATAATTTATATCAATAAAAGAAGTAAAATTATAGATAATAAAGTAAGATTAACTCACATAAAAGCTAAAACATTAGCAAAAATATGAAGATAAAGACTAAATTAAAAATTATTTAAATTATAAGGACTAGATTATAAAATTTTAAATTATAAAAATTAAATAAAAATAAGATAAAGCTATAAAAATTTAAAATATAATTTTTACTTTCTTATTTTCCGCTGTAAGATAAATGAGCTGCTAGAGCTGAAGAGCCATCAACAAATCAAAACAAACACTCCCCACACGGTTGTCTCTTCGGGCCTTAGGGTGCTCAAAAACGTATTTGTTTGGGTTTAGAGTCAACCCTAACCCAACCCAATAACTTGTTTACAAGGTTTAACCCAAGCCAATCTAAACCATAAGACTTGAACACTATTGAACCCAATCCATTGGCCATGTTTGGTTCATGGATTTAATATTGATGAAATGCAAAGATTTTTTTTAAAATTTAAAAAATACTTATTATATTTTTTATAATTATTATTTAATAGTATCTATTTATTATTATTATTTTCAAAATAGGCATATTAATATTATTTCTCTTCTCTTCTACTTGCTTTTTTCTCCCTTTTCTATTCAATTCTGTTCCATTTTTGTATCAAAAGTAAATTTCAAGTGCATCATAGAACTATAAGTTCCCTCAGAAGAACATTTTTTATTGAGGAAAAAATGTTTTAAAATTAAAATTTGAAGTTTTATATTTAGAAAACCATATTGAAAAGAAAATGATATTTTAAAAACTAGATTAAAATATTTTATCTTGGAAAAAATTAAGAAAAAAATATTTTAAAGACTAAATCATTAATTTGTTGAAAAATTGATAATCTTAAACTCAACCATCCCTATCCAAAATTTGTCTAAAATTCCAAACTAGATCAATCCCAAAGCCTAAATCAAGGCATTAGTTTGGATTGGTTTTGGGCTTGAAAGAATTATGTTTTAAGATTTTAAGTTGAAGATATTTATACTAAAATATTTTAAAATTTAAAATTATTTTAAAGAATTATAAAACAAAAAATTTTAACTCTAAGAAATTATTTCTTGATCAATAATAAACCAAAATGAAAAAAATGAATAAATAATAAAAAAGAACTCATAAGTTTTATATTATACAGTATAATTTTTTTTACAATTATAATTTTTTATTTTTATAATTAAAATTTTATATCTTAACATTCTTTTAAAATAATTTTAAAATTTAAAGTTCTTTATTATAAATTCTTTCAACTTAAATTCCTGATTTATAATTTTCCTTTTAGCAGGCTTCTTTTGAGAGCAGTTTGGGATTTGAACAGCCCTGCTTTATTAGCCGACAAGGGATTAAAAATGGATTTAATTAACGGTGGACTTCCATGGACTTAACGACCGTTAGTAGGACCAATGTCGTACGTGTTAGGTACGAACAAATATAAAAGGCCATTCCTTCCAAGAACCCCTATCCCACACTTTTTTTCTTCCCTTCCACACCACTCTCCACTTCTCTCTTCATCTGCTCTCTCTCACTATCTCTCTTGTTTAGCCTTCTTTGTATGGCCGCCAATTCCAATAGCCGAGGAATCGCTAGCTTGGGGAAGCGACTCGTGAACCAGATCTGGGTCGCCAACACAACTAGGTGCAATACTGTTATTAAATTCTCACAACCTTTCGTTCTAATTTTACTGATATGTAATTTTTAGTTGATATGTGCCTTCCTGAATCTTATCTTTACACAATTTGCTCTCTGATTATCTTTGATTTGTTGCTTGGTAGTGCTTGAAACATATACATTTATTTATTTATTTACTAGAGACTAACAAATAGCAAAGTTCTAAATTTTCAGCGACCAAATCCATTTGTAAAATTCAGGATCAAATAGCAGAGGCATGTATCTGTTATGGACTAAAAATACATTTCCTTTTAATTGTTTGATTCCCGGGAAATTTTTTTTTTGAGATATATATATTTTTTTCACATTTCGTGGTCAGCGTGTTTTGTGCTATGTTTTTCTTTGGCTTATATTTTGGAGATGTTGTAGAGCTGATGAATTTAGTTTTGGGGTTGTTTTATTTTTTATGCTTCTCTGAAATTTCTAGTGCGCTTCTCTTTGGGTTTTCAATCGTTTGCTCTATGTTTTGAGATGCTCTGTGGCAGATCGCTTTCTGGGTAGTTTCTTTCTTGTTGCTTTGATTTTCTTAATATCTTGGGAATCTTTCTGAGATATTGTGGTTTAATTTAATTTATACTTTGAACTGGCTCCTTGTGACCCATCAAATTTTAACTGTTCGTGTGTACCTGAAGAAAATTGTATATGGTCTGAGTTACCTATGATAATCATATTATTGTTTATGCTTCATGTTTGGAAGGCTATTTAATTATCATGTCTCACTTTGTCCTTTCCTAATAATATAAAGACTTTATTTCCTTGCTTGGTTCGTGGGAAATAAAAAAGAAACCTCTAGATTTTGTCCTTTCGTTTTTCCAGGAAAATTAGGCCGTTCCTTGAACTGTAAATACAACAGCCTATTAGAAAGTTGTTTTATATTTTAATTCCCATCGTTTGATTTTTCTTTTATTCCTCTCTTTTTACCTTCTGCGGTTCTTCTGCCATGTGATCTTTCCCCACCCTTATCTAGTTCCCTCTTGCCCTTGTTGGTTGTACATCGTCATCAACATGGATGTTTGGCCTCTATTTCTTTTTTTCTGTCAATAGTTCAATATAAAATTGCTAAATTAATCAAAGGCATCTTATCTGAACCTTTTTTTTTTGGTAGTGTGGTGATACTGGGGTATGGAAAGTAATGCTATCCAGTCCTGGGTTAGGAGACTAAGAGAAGTTCTTTGTGCATGTGAACGGTTCAGATTTGGTCTTTACATGAGACCCACATATAGATATCGAATCTAGACTGTCATATATATATATATATATATATATATATTGTTGGGCAACATGTTGGCCTCTTCAACAATTTATGTCCCTTTCAATCGGTTCCCTGATTTATACCCTGACTACTTTTTAATTCTACACTATCCTTTTGTGGGTGTAGGATATTTTCCCCTTTCCCCACTGATAAGATTGTGTCAACATCCACCCTCTACCCTCTTGCTTGTATTCAAAAGTTATGCTATCTCAATTTCATAACCTGACCCTGTTTAACTCCTAGAGACTTGTCCTGGTTTGTACTCGATGCATTGTGTTTTTGTTCTACTTTGTCTTTAAGAGTTAAGGGAGTAGCTTTACGTTACATAGGTTACGGAGGTTTCCGAGTGAAACGGTGGATTATGTAAATTAGGAAAAGATAGGTAAACATGTCAAACAAAATTTTTATTAAAAATTATGCTTGACATGTTTGTCTTCCTATTTATAATTAGTTAGATCAATCTATTTTTTTTATAGGTTAAATCTACTTTAAAATTTTCTGTGAATAAGATTTAGTAATTAGGAAATTGAGTATTTTGCATGCCTTTTTAAATTCAACCCTTTCAGGTACTTAGATAAATAATAATAATAATTATTATATTTTTGGTCCTATAATTTAACTTAATTTAAAATTTGGTTCTTATATTTTAAAATTTTATAGTTAGGCCTTTGTAGTTTAATTAATTTTTAATTTAGTATCTGTGATTATATTTGTGCTAATATTTTGTCATAAATGTGATTAATTTTATTTCATTGTTTATTTTTATTATTTGTTAGTATAAATCATATACTTCCTTCGATCTAAAATATAAGTCACTTTTAATAGATTTACGTTTCTTAAGAAAAATTAGTTAGTTACATTCTTAAACTTTTTAAATATTACCATGTCTTTTCAACCTTACCCCTATTGCCAACATAGTTGTTGTCATTAAATGTAGGGCATTATGGGAAAAAAGTAATAATCATTACTAGGTGACTTATATTTTGAATCAAAATTTTTCTTTTTAGCTGATTTATATTTTGGATTAGAGGGAGTATATTCAAAGTTTAAAGATAAAATATAATTAGTTATATTAACAAAAATTAATAAAATATGAACCATAATGAGTGAATTAAAAAATTGTAAATTATAAATATTTAAACAATAAAAATTAAATTAAAAATTAAGATAAAAATTAAATCAAACTCTGAGGAGGAGTGTAATTTTCCTGAAAGGAAATCAATTAGTTGACATATCCCTACTCGGGTGTCAATGAATGGACCTCACTTAACATTCCATGAAGGTCATGGAAAATGATCGACGCGTAATGGATGAATAAATGGGGACGAAGAAAATCACCTGTTCAGTGTTTTGATTCAACTTGTATTGATGAGCCTTGTCAACGTGGGAAATATATAAAAGTAATATTGGATATCTAGGGTGGTCCCAGTTAGTGCTTATCTGGTGAATTCTCTTTCGTCTCAGGCACCCTCTATCTTTACACAACTTGATAATATTCTTTAGCATCCTTTAAAAAAACATCTTGGACCATTTCTGGTGCCATGACGGATTTGGATCCCGGATGCTCATGTTCCCTCGTGTCTTTCTAATGAGGGGATCCATTCTCTCCAAAAGAAAAAAATAAAAAATAAAAAAAAAATAAGTTTGTGGGAGATATGAACAACATGAGAATTCTTAGAAGATCCATTTCCTGCCATGACCGCCTTCTTTGCTTTACCCTGTGCTGGGAGTTTCGGCCCCAGTTGTCTTCCTTTTGTCTTTCGTTTCTTTGGTTTTGACTGAGTAAAATTATCTAATCTTACGAATGATTTTAGTATTCCTTCCTTATTTGTTTTTCTTTTTTTTCAATCTTGATTCCATCTTAGATCCAAACTGTGTCCCTGGCCTTAAACTTATTGGCACTGTAACTGTATTCCTTTTTGTTTTTTATTTTTTTGTTTTTTTTTTAATTCTTGACTAAAATTTAAACTCAGTTTCATAAGCTATAAAGAGCGGAAACTCACTCCCTATTTGTTTGGTTCTATATTTATGTGATTATTTTCCTTTCTTTCGTTTTTTCAAAGATGGTCTTGTGTAGGGCTGTGTAGGTTTAGGTATAATTTAAGTAAATTCATTGGTCAGTGACGTACATGATAAAACTTCTATTATAAAAATAATTTTTCATCACTAACTCCGTTTTCTCATGTATAAAATTTTAAAATCATATGATAGCAATTTTTTTTTTCTTTTGAAAGCGGATAAGATCGTCACTAGTATATGTACGGTCTGTTTGGCCGCTATCACGTTGTCGGCATAGTATTTTATTATAATTGCCAAAAGTGGTTGTCCTTATCTCCCAAGGTTATATGTCATCACGTGACCACCATTCTCAATAACATAAATATCTTTATGCATTTAGTGACGCAAAAACCTAAACTTCTGTTTTTTGCCACATGGATGTTAACCCATCATGTATTTACTAGTATTTTGTGATGCGTTCCATAGCACAATCAACAGATATACACCTACATAAACTTCAATTTTTGTTTCTTATTCTTTCATATATAATATTAACGAACTGATCGTAAGTCGAGTTTTGTACTAGTCTATGACTTATAATATTAATGAATTTTTTTGTGAACCAAACCTTGAAGTCTGACATGTGATCAATTTATTATTCGCGTGTAAGAAAAAAGAGAATGTTTGGATTTTGCTTTCTCAATTTTTTTTAGTTAGATGGCATTACATGTCAGCATCGTTATAATATTAGTTGTGAAATTTGTTTAAAAATGATATATTATTTATTGTTTAAAGCTGTTTGTCTTATTATTAAAAAGAAAAAAGAAGAAAAAAGAGGAAATGCTTCATTATATAATATAATTCGTTAATTTTTTTAATGTATATTGTGGATGGATACAGGAGAGCTACATACAGCTCGTTGTATGAGAAGAATCTGGACGATCAGGTTCAACCTAGTGTGGTCCCTGACGATGTGATCCAGGCAGCCCAATCTGACAAATACTGGGCCCCACACCCACAGACCGGGGTATTTGGGCCTGCCGCCGAACAAGCTGGTCCTCCCACCACCAACGGCGCGGAGCCAAGCTTCCACGCAGCCGCCGATGCTGGTGCGGACTCGGTGCTGGAGGAGAAGGCCTGGTTCCGCCCCGTGAGTCTTGAGGACTCGGAGAAGCCCAACCACTAGCCCTAGGTTATATCTTTGATAAATATGCACACTAGAGTTCAGAATATATACATGCGTATATGAATATATCACTGGTGTATGCTTACTAGAGTTAATGCCGGTTGAGAAGTGTGGTGAACGGCTTGAATGAATATATAGCTAGTTATGGTTGTATGGTTCTTTCTTTACGTTAAGTGGAACTTTATGGTAATGTTTATAATATATTGTGGATTTCTATTTTGTAGTAGTTTAACCAATAATTTTTATAGAAATATTTTGACATTTCCTAGATTTAGTGATCTCTGTCGTTTTCCTGAACACTTGTATTCAGTATATATTTTAAAAATATACTTGCAAGTATTAAATTTTGCCTCTTTGCTAGTAGGCGGCCTATAGCCTCCTCATGGACTCATCAACTTACCTAAGTAGTTTACACATGTACAATCTTCACATATATACATTGTCTTCATTACCTCCTAAATCAATATGAAATTGATCATAGGACTAATATAGGCTAGCTTCTCTCAAAATATTTATCTAACAATTTATACTATGGCTAATTTCAATTAGGTGTGATGTTTTATGTGCATCAAATTGCTTTATTGGATTAGTCTAGTTTTAGAGTATTTTATCTAACTTTTCTAGATTATATTTATAAGTTAGCTTATTTTTAGAGTATTTTTATAAATATACTTTTTGGCTTTTTTATTGAACATTTAACGTTTTGGTTAACAATAACTAAAGTTTATATGTAATTGATAATTTGATCTAATCTATTCAGTTTCAATAAATTATCAATTTAATGAATCACTTTAATTAGTTCATTTCATCTAAATAATCATCCTTGCTACTCAATTCAAAGGAATAGGAATCAACATCATAAAAATTAAACGATTAAAATGCAAGTAAAGTTCAATACAATCATTAACTACTCTAAACATTTATAAACAACAGTGAATCATTAAAAATTAAGAAGAAATAATTTATAAACTAAGATAGATTTGAAGTTAAAAGAAGAAAATTGTTAGGTACAAAAAAAAAACTTAGAGAAGAAGGAAAAGTATGAGATCTATCACAAATATGAATTACAAACTATAAGAGATTCATACTAACCTTAAAGATGAAGAGATATCTCTAAAACTCTAAGGAAAAATCCCTTTCTCTTCAAATCCTATCACCCTTCTCTCTATAAGAACTTTAAAATTGCTAGAAGACTCCAAAAGATTCTTTGAAATTGTGCTTAGGAAGCTATTTATAAAAATCTTAGTAGATGGCGTGTTTGAGAAGTTTGATGTTGGTTGTGACCAACAATTTAATTCATCGTGACAGCCAATGAGAGTGTATTGGAGAATCTTCTAGTCATTGCAACAAGCATGAGGCCTCATTGTGACCAATTGCAACAACATCCACATTCTTGAGTATTCGCAATCTAGTCTTAGGACTTTAGTCTTTTCACTCTCATGGCTTGATTTCTTTATTTATTTACATGTAAGTCCTACAAAATAAAATAGAAACACTAAATGAGAATTTAATTAAACAAAGTACAATTAAAATACAAGTAATAAAATCTTAATTATAAAATACCACTATGGTGTCCTAAATCCACCATTTGGCCACAAACTTAAGGGATTATCAAGTAAAATCCTAGTTGTACAAAGTATTGCAATTTGGTCCCAAAATTTGAAGAAATAGGAATATTAAGCTTCAATCACATTCAATTACCAAGAAATCTAAAATTAAGTAAATTTAGATGTAATTAGGCTTAAAGACAATGAAAAACCATGATAAGTCATGTGAAAAATCTCTTGAAAAATGAATCATAATAAGACTTATCACATATCTAAACTTAGCTTTTTACTTGTTCTTAAGTAAAGAACATTAAAAGCATAAATTATTCAACAAGCATTCATAATTTCTTTTGGAAATATTAGATTCATGACTCAATATAATTGCATCAATTAATATGTAAAATAAGAAAACATAAGGAATGAACATGAGTTAATAGTTAAAAGATTAATAAATGATTCTCTAGCTCATGAATGTATGTGTGTGTTACCATGTTGTGGTCTAAATTCAAGTCTTAAAGAAGAATGAACTCATTAGTCCATGTAATCATCCCTTCCTTAAGAGACACATATGCTTCTTTTTTCATTTTCCTTTCCACCAGTGCAACTTTACTACTCAAAGATCAATAGGTCTTTTAAACTTATAATGGGGCCACTGGGAATTGGGTTTCACAAATAAATGATGTAGCAATTAATGGGCAAGATTAAAAGGCTACATATTAAGTACAAAGAAAGAAATGCTCTTTCACTCACTTATCTTTTCCTCTCTTTTTCCACTCTTCACCCTTAATGTATTCTTTTCTTCTTACTTAAAAAAAGACATAAAAAAAATTAAATTTCATTTTGTAATTCCAAACAAAGTATTTCTTTTTCTTTTTGTACACCCCCAAATTTAGATCTTTGATCTAACTCTTTTGTTGAAGTTAAGTGCTTTGCGCTTTTGTTTTTTCTTCTTTCTTTTTTTCTTTTCCCTTATCCTCTTGCTTTTGGAAACTTGAGGATACAAGATAGCATTTTGCTATTTTCTTCAACAACTATGCAATACAAAACATGAAAACAACAAAAGCTCTCTTAACTCATCACTCATATCCACATTCAACTCTTTAATACTCTTATGTTCACCTTATACACCCTCATATATTCTTTCAGAAGCAAGAAACAAAATACACTCAAGAACATCTTTTGAAAAGGGTTTAAAACTTGGATTTTTAGGCTTGGTAAACATATGTTGGTATCAAGGAAAAAATATCATATATACGTAGCAAGTGCACATATTCAAATCAATCACAAAGTGGTATTAGTGATACACTTTGAACAAAATAGGCTTAAATGGCCCGACATAACTAAACAAAAAAAATGCCAAAATCATATCTATGAGCATTACTTGACCTAGGATTTTGCCTCAAAGAAGACTCAAACAAGTTCTGGTGTCTTGGGTCAAGAATCTCACTACAACTAACTTGCATACTCTCGATTAAAACTAGACCTTATCCTATACATGGCAATAGTGCAATGATTTGAATCAAAGTTAGAAATTCCATTCATTAATAGTCTAGCTAAAAACAAATGACATTGTCATATATTTCCTATCTACATATGTTAATCAGCAAGCAAATATCATCAAAATAATCCAATATAAACCATAAGAAAAGTAATTACTTAACTAAGCAATTATCATGAAAACCAAAATAAGAGGGATTTGAAAAAAATTTCTTTTGAAAAAAATTTCAATAAAGTCACAAAAATTTTCAATAAAATGCATCAAAATTTTAAATTTTTTTCCAAAATTTAAACATTTAAAAACTAAACTTTTACCCTTAAAATTGAACATTCTCTCAAATGTTCCAAATTGTAACATCTAGTACTTTCTAATTGGGCCTAGACCTTCAAATATGTTGAGGGACATGAGAAAGAGCATAGAAAACCAATTAATGAGAGGACATAGAGAAAAAAAGTAGAAAAATAATGAGTTTTAGAGGCATTCGAACGGGAGAATGGAGAAAAAGTGAGAAATATAGAGATTTTAATAAAAAGCTAATTAAAACATGTTATTTCCCACTCTATATAATTCATATGAGCTATGAAGGATATTTAGAAAGTATAAAATAGGTCAAAATATTAATAGCATGAAAAATGAGAAAGTTAGTACTACAGTACAGTTTTGAGCTATTTTTTACTATTTTAAGCCCTTATAGCCTAGGAAAGTTGCCTTAGGGTTTTAAGACCTTCTAAGTAAGAATATGGAGTCCAAATCTATAGAAAAAATGAGTTAGAATCCAAAAATTTAAGGTGCAAAAAAAAAAAAAAAAATTGGGACATAGATGGAATTCTTACAAAAGTTCGTTAATTGACTTGTTGACTTATTGTTCATTTTATTAGCTCCCTTCAGCCAACTCCATTTCCATCACCATTCAAATTATATTTAGCTAGTTCAAGCTTCATTTATGACAACCTTATCTTCTAATCATTGTAATTGTTGCTAAATACACGATTAATAATTAATGATCAAGGTTTGGAGTTGTTACAATTTGTTACATTATGAAAATATAAGAAAATTTGAACCTTGATATTAGGGTCATCATTAAACAATCACAAACGGGAGAATGCATAAAAGAGATTATACTATCATGAGAGGTTTATGATTCGTACATCTATCAATTTCAACATACAAAACCTCTCATAAGTGTTCCTATATCATTTCTTAGCATTACCATTGAAGGAACTAGGATTTCAAGGAAGTTTGGGGACTTGCGCCGCGGCCCATACCATTCTTGCCACGGCTAAGTTGCTCTCTAGAATTACTGGGCAAATTTCTATCGCCGCAGCCAGCCTACGCGGTGCCGCGACGGAAATGCCTCATGGAGCTACTGTTCCACGTCCCACGATCCTTTCCTCGGCGGAACACTCTTGCGTCGCTGCGAGATTCGCTACCGGACACCCCTTAGATTGTTCCCTTGACTAGCGCCGTGGTGGTACGTGATGCGCCGCGGTGAGGTTTCATTCTGTTACCCTTCTGGGCAATTTTTTTCACTTTGAACCGTGGCAAGTTTCCTCACGCCGCAGAGTTCTTCGACACTATTACTCTACAATAAATTTTTATTCGCTTGCACCTTGGTGATATTACTCATGCTGCGGTACCCCTCGCCTCTGTCACTCATTTAGCCACGACGGAGCCTTCTTAGTCGCGGCGTGACTCCCTCCTGTAACTACATCTCTCAAATTTCATCCCCTACACTCTAATTCTCATCCTAGGACTACCCTAGGACCACTCCCACTCATTTTATATGACTCTAATGGTATTTATCTACCCTATACACCCAGCTATTTTACTATTACCAATTCAAAACTTAAATGTAAATTTTCACTCCTCCAACTATCCTATACCAGTAAGTCCATAGAGTAACAGTAACAAGAATTCATGCACTATTAAAAATTAAAATTCAATATATATTCCGTCAGAGGTTTCATACATCAATGGTTCATATTACATCTAATACATCACATAATTATATTTCTAACAGTATATCAAACCATAAATTCAGCAAAATTCATACGTCAAGTGTTATGGGTTCATACATTTGATATTAAGCTAAAATGAGGTCTAATTCCTCAATGAATACATCCTGGAGAATCAAAATATAAGAGCCTATACTTAGCAACATGAATACATGATGATGCTATACAATAAGGAATACAAAATTTAGCATCTATACTAAATAAGTCAGCCTATGTGCAGCCTTTTCCTCACATGTTGGAGCACACGGATTTTCATCCACTTGCTTCCCCTTATCTTTACCCGAAGAACTTTCACCTGAAATATTAATCCCATAAAACGGGGTGAGATGCGAATCTTAGTAACCAAGGCAATTCCATTATATAATCCAGTTTAATTAGCATTCATGCATAATTTCACATAAGCATCAGAAGAACGTCAGTCATATCAGTAAATGAAACAATTAGGCTATCATGATCATTATCCCATACTAGCAATCATATTTTCACATGTTAAAGGCCATTAACACCGGGAGAAGCCCGTCCACAGCACCTACTCCCCTTTGAGCACAACCAGGGCTTAATGCATCTGGGGTTTGATCATAATCTGGTGCTCGATCGAAGCACATGCACGGGTGGCAGTCGCACCACAACTCCACCATGGACTCACAAGGTCCAACATAATACAATAGATAGCCAACCAATTCATTTAACATTTCAAATATTCATATACAACAAATATGAAATTAAAATAGATATATGCACGGAATTAATATGAACCTAGTTACTCCACTTGTAAACAATTATAATAGCCCCCAATGGTACAAAAATCTCCCTAAAACCATAGTATCAGAAAATTACTACTTTAATTCATCATTAACAGTTGCAACAAGTGTCCAAAGAATTTAAAATACTAATGACTACCTACCTAGGGTGTGACAACCCTACCTTCTAATCATTGTAATTATGGTTAAATACAAGATTATTAGTTAATGATCAAGGTTTGAGGTCATTATATTTTACCGTATTACGAAAATGTGAGGGAATTTGAACCTTGATGTTAGGGTCATCACCATGCCACCTTAGCAAAATAAAATGTGCATAAAAGAAATCTTACTACCATAAGAGGCTCATGATTTAATCATCCATTAATTTCAACACTCAATAACCTCCCGACTTGTACTCTTAAATCATATCGCCGCGGCGAGTTGGACCTTCGCCGCGGCCAACCTATGTGGCGCCGCGGCGGAAATGCTTCCTGGAACCTCTACTCGACTCCCAGAATTCTCGCCTCGGCGCAATATATTCGCGCCGCGGCGAGTTTTGCTTCTGTCCAACACCAATTTTAATTTTTCGACTCGCGCCGCGGTGGGAAACACTGAGCCGCGGCGGGTTTTGGTTCTGTTACCCCCCTGGGTGAATTTTTCGCTTTACGCCGCGGCGAGGTTCGTTGCGCCGCGGCGCCTTTTGGCTCTGTCTCTACTTTGGCCGCAGCGAAGCCTTCTTGGCCGCGGCGGAATTCCCTTCTGTGACCATTTTACCCGAATTTCACCCTCTACACTCCAATTCTCACCTTAGCAACACTCTAGGTCCACCTACCCTTGTTTTAAGTGATCCTAATGGTGTTTATCTACCCTATTTACCCATCAATCCATCCATTACCATTGTGAAACTCAAATGTCACTTCCTACTTGTTCCACTAACTCATACCAGCAAATTCATAAATAAGTGGCAGCAAGATCACATACGTTATCAGCAATTTATATCCCATGCAACTTTCATAAAGATTCCATTCAACAATAGCTTACCTCTAAGGCATCATATAACTACAATCCTCATATGGTAATCCATATCATAATTCCAGCAAAACCACATACATATATATAATGCTATAAGTTCATACATTAATATTTTACTATGATGTGCTCCAAATCCTTAACGGTTACATTTCAATCAAGCAAAATATAAACGCCTACACTTGGCAATATGATTACATGATGATGCTAGGTAATAATAACAAAAATTGCATCTATCCTATTCTAGTCAGACCAAGTGTAGCTCCCCACACCCGGCCTCAGCTCATGGATGTTCATCCACTTGCTTACCCTTATCCTTACCCGAGGAACTTTCACCTGAAACGTTAATCCCATAAAACGGGGTGAGATATAAATCTCAGTAACCAAGGTAATTCCATTATATATCCAGTTTAATTACCATATATGCATAAATCAAAGTCAACCTCAGAATCATATCCATTATAACAGCAAATGAAACAATTAGGCTATCATGATTACTATCCCATACTAGCAATCATATTATCACATGTTAAAGGCCATTAACACCGGAGAGGCCCGTCCACGGCACCTACTCCTCATTGAGCACAACCGGGGCTCAGTGCATCTGGGGTTTGATCATAACCCGGTGCTTGATCATAGCACATGCACGGGTGGCAGCCGCACCACGGCTCCACCATGGACTCACAAGGTCCAATACAATATAACAGATAGCCAATCAATTCATTCAACATTTTCAATCAATCATATACCGCATCATATGAAACTAAATCAAATATATACATGGAATTGATATAAACCCGGTTACCTCACTTGTAGGCACTTGTAACAATCACCAATGGTGCAGAATTCCTCCTATAACCATAACATCACATAATTACTACTCTAATTCATCATTAATAATCATAATCAGTACCCAAGGAATTTAAAATACCAATGACTACCCAAGAATCATTTACCCAGCCACAACAAGTCCCAATTTCGGATTTAAGTTTCCTCCACCAGAAAATTCAATATTCCACCCAAAATCCTAAGCAAATTCGTATATAATTAATACCCATTTTATAAATTTGCTATGGGGGTCTCAAATTAACCATTAAAGCATCAAAATGGAGGGTCTAAACTCACCCAAAGTCAGCCTTAATCCCAACCTACGAATTTCATCAAGAAAACCCCCAAACACTTACATTTCAGATTTTGGGTAGGATGAAAATGCTCTAAATGAAAAACTAATCGGACCAAATTAAAGAGAAAGATGAGGGGATTAAGTTGTATAACTATTACCTTGGCTGAATCTTGCTCTAAGTATGAGAAAATACAGAATTTTGGTCCCAAACCCTAGCCTCCTTCTCCACCTCCGATTTTGCCTCTTGAATCTTATGTTTCAGCAAGTGAGTAAGTGGGTGGGGTATTAGGGTTTAAGTTGGGTCAAGTATGGGTCAAGTATGGGTCATGGGCTGCTCCAAGATCCATCTCCACTTGGGCTTCAGATTTTAGCTTATTGGGCCAGTTTTTGGAGTGTTGGGTAGCAGAATTTTGTTGGGCCAGTTTTATGCATTTGGGTTGCTGAAGTTTAATTGAGTTTGGGCCAAGTTTGAGAAGCTTAAGAATTTTTGGTCTGTACAAGGATTATTGGGCCATTTAGAAGAGTCTATACAAGATAAATCTTGGGCCTCCATCCCACTAAATTATGTTAGGTCTGCACATAATCCATTGGGCCTCTATTAACCTCTTCTCATGATCTATTAATTTAGGCCTAGATAGAATTTCTATCCCAATTAAATCTCAAACCCATATTAATAATTTATCTCTCTAAAGTCTCCATTCACTTAACTTGCCCAATGAGCCCATATTAATTACTCTTAATTAATTCTAATCCATGATTAATACCTTAATTAATTATGGGGTGTTACATAGGGAACACTTACCCAGCCACCACAAATCCCAAATTCGGATTGAAGTGTCCTCTACCAGGAACCTCAATATTTCACCTAAGATCCTAAGTAAATTCGTACAAAATTAATACCTATATTATAAATCAGCTATGAGGGTCTCAAACTAGCAAAGAAAGTATCAAAATGAAGAATTTATACTTATCTAATGTCAGCCCTAACCTTAACCTACGAATTTCACCAAGAAAATCCCAAACAACCACATTTCAGATTTTGGGTATGGTGAAAATACTCTAAATGAAAAACTAATCAGACCAAAATGAAGATAAAGAAGAGAGGATTAAGTTATATAACTATTACATTGGCTGAATCTTCCTCTAGAAGTGGAAAAATATGAAAATATGCTAAGAACCCTAGAGCCTCCTTTAGACCTTCGAATTTTGAGATGTGTGTTTGTGTTTCAGCAAATAGGGAAGTGGCTGAAGCATTAGGGTTTTAGTTGGGTCAAATATGGGTCATGGGTTGCTCCAAGGTCTAACTCCATTTAGGTTTTAGATTTTAGCTTTGTTGGGCCAGTTCTTATGCATTGGGCTGCTGAAATTCTATTGGGCCAGATTTAGTTTTAAGAACTCTATTATTTGGGTCTGCACAAGGTTTATTGGGCCATTCTTAAAAGCTTGTGCAAGTTGGGCCTTGGGTCTCTAACCCATTAAATCAAATTGGGCTTGCATCTATTTATTGGGCCTCCATTAGCCTCTTATCATGATCTCCTACATTAATTTGGGCCTAGATGAAATTTCTATCCCAATTAAATCTCAAACTTATATTAATAAATTTTATCTTTCTAAAATCTCCTTTCACCTAACTTGCCCAATTATCCCATATTAATTATTCCTAATTAACCTAATCCATGATTAACACCTTAATTAATTTTTGGGATATTGCATCATTCATGGCGTCAAGGTAGAGAGAGGGTGAGAGACAGAAAAAGGCTTAAGTTTTGAGGTACTTTTACTTACTTTTTGACTTTCTCATGGTTAGGAAAATTCATCCCCTCACTCTAAGCTTTAAGTCTATGGTATTAGATTTTCAAAAGGATAATTTTGAAGATTTCAAGAAGGGAAGAGAGTTCTCTTTTCAAGAAACCAATTAGGAAAAAATGTAGAGCACTAAAAGAGCTTCGATTCAAGGTATAATTTGCTACCATTCAAGTTGATTTTCAATGAGCTTTAAACCTCCTATATTTCTACTAAAGAGAGGAAGTCTCTCTCTCTCTCTAAATTTTCTTCCATGCAGTTGATAATTTGGAACATGTAGAATTCATCTAGGTTATGGAAATAAGGAGAAAATAGTAAAGAAAGCAAGAAGAACTCCCTTGGGTCCCTTGATAATAGTGTTGGCTATCCCCTCCAAAAGTGGGATAACTGAGCTTGTTTTTTAGTTTCAAGAAATTTAGAGGCCTTCTAGAGAATCATAGAGACTAGGAGAAGTATCAGATTGAATTATGGAAGTCATATGTGGAAGTCAAAATTTCCATGCACCTTAGAAACCCTAGCTTAAGTAATTGAGCATCCATGTGTATAATATTGAATTTGATGCCTCTAAAGAGCTAGATTTGAGTCTAATAAGCTATCTAAGAAGTTAGAATGAGGTTTGGAAGCATAGAATAGAGTTTAGAAAAAATGGCTTAAAGTTACCGAATATGTCAAGTTGAGAAATGACCAAAGGAATAGTGTAATGACCAAATGAATATTAGAATGCTAGTTTTGGGCTCAAAATAAAAATTTAATGAGCTTGAGTTGCTTAAGAAAACTTGCCTATGAAAAACCCTAAATTAGAGCCTAGATAAAGGGCTAGTAGAGTGTTACAGCCTACATTACTTAGTCATTTTCATATCATTTATGGTTAAATACAATCAAAACAATCGCAATAATAACTTTTAGCAGTGGTTTAACCATTCAATGCCGTAAATGAATATGTGAGGGCTAAAAATAGAATTTCTTTTCATTTACATCTATAATTTTCCTACACATATTTTTTTTTACCCACTTGATCACAATATAAGACCCATTTGCATAAAAAAATGATATAACCTATTTTGACCTCTTTGACATAATAAAATCCTAATTTCAAAAATTCATAACTTTAGTTACACAATTCTGATTTATGCAAATTAAGGTCTACAAAAAGCTTATGATTTAAACTTTAAGTTGAAATGAATCCATTTGACCCCTCAAAAGTCACAAAATCCGAGAGCTGGATGGTATGAACAGTAATTGATATTTGACAACCTTTTAGGGCCAATTTTAGAAATTCACCAAATATTTTATAGAGTTTAGAAAAATGCAAACTTTATCTTGTTAGAAAGCTCTATATGCCTCTTAAGTGCTTACCAAATTTTAGCCCAAGGTTAGATTATTTGGGCTATCAAGGGTAAGGTTACATTTTATGAGTAATTTGGACCAAATTTTAGTTTCAAAATGGTCCAATTGAATTCTAAAGTGCAATCTCTTCCTTTGAGCAAAATTGAATCCTTTCATACTTCATTTCTATAGCGGCTAATAAAAGAAATATGGTTATCTTCTAGAAATAACTATCCCACTTGCAACAAGACACATAGAATCAAACACTTGTCATATACCAAAACTTGTTCTATTTACATGAATCTATATCAAAATAACATATATCTAAGGTTTCAAAATTGTACATAAAGAGTTGTTACATCTCATCATAATATATATCATAGTTGGTTACTATTTTGTCTCATAATGTACATCAACCATACATATACACTATAAATATTCCATTTACATTCCCTAGGGCTCTAACTCTTTTCTAGTTCCTTTTCTTTGCTAATTGTACCTGTCATGGTTAGGGGGAGATGAAGAGAGTGAGATTGTTAGGAGAATCTTAGTAGCCTCACTCATTCCAAATCAATGCACACAATGGATAACTAAAAGGAAATGCAAACATATATGGCAAATGCACAAAAGTAACTCAAACATAAAGTTAGCATGAAACTCTTGTACTCGTCTAGTCATGGCATATAATCATATTAGCTTGGCTCATCTCTAGGTTAGGTAAGAATTATTGCACTCAGTTTCTCACCATCTTATATTAAGAGCCAAAGTTTAACTAACCTGTGCATGAAGTGTCATGCTAAGGCCAATTCAAAACATAACTTGCACAATCATCAAACAATGAATACATATAAGCATTTTAACTTATAGGCATCTAAATGCATGCAAGAGAGGAAAAAGTCAACTACCTTGTAAAGGTAGGAGCTTTGATCCACTACTAACCACTTGTTTCTTTCCTTTTCTCTTGGGTCTTCTCGGGTTGGCACAGACATACACAATGATGGAATTGCATTAACTTGGCCTAATTATATCAATTTAGATACAAGACAACTCATTAGAATTGATTCTAACTTATTCCATTACTATTTGGGTCTATTAGATCTTAAAATACGAACTTAAAATATTTTAGACACCTTAAAAGGCAACTTCCATAATTCTAGGCTTCAAAATCTCACTTTGCATGAGCTATATAACAGCTATCAAATGTAAGCTTAAACATGTCTAATATCAAGTTGCTTCATTAAACCCTTTTTGAACCCTAAATTTTCACTCATAAAAATAGAGCTCTTAAATTCATTCCAATGGTTCTATTAGAACTTATAACTCATATCTAGACCATCTAAAATCTTAGAATCCATGAAATCATTCCTTAGGTGCTTCTTCTTCTCCTTGGCCAAGATTCTCACACACTTTCCACCCATGGAGCTTTTTCCATTTTCATGAGAAATTAAAAGATATAGAATATCTATAACTCATTTCTAGTTCAAGTATGGTCTTAGAAAATTTAAAACATCTTCTTAGGGTTTTATATCTTTCATAATTTATTTGGAACCCTAGGTGCCCTAACTTGATCTTTATGGCTTCCTATATAATTCTTTTTGCATAATCTTACTACTCTCCTCCCTTCTAAACCCTTGTTTTTATTAAGTTTTCATCAAACTCAAGCTTTCGCTATTCTCTATCTCTCTAGGCCAAAGCACGAAGAGGATAAGAGTCTAAGGAATAGCAAGTTTCTTTGCTCATGGCATACCTTGTTTGGAAGCCCTCTGAATGGTGATTCTTGTACTATATGTAATAACCAATTTTTTAGAAACTGAATTGAATCCGATAAAATGAGATAGGAACACAAAAAAAAAAACCAAATTAAGGCTAATTCATATTAAAATATTAATTAGAACATCTAAGAATGTGGATGAGAACCTAAGGATAGTTCAGAAATAGAGCCAAAATGGATGAATGAATTAAGAAACAATGTAATGGCAAAATCATAATTTCAGGTAACTTTTTGAAAACTCAACGAAGAGAGTTTTAAATAGAAAAATTTAGTTTTTTTAAAATTTTAGAGGCTCTAAAAATCATAGGAATCCTCAGAATAGTCAAAACCCAATCGGTGTATGTTTTAGGTTGTTGGTTGACCGAAACTTTGATTAGATCATTTGGAATTGTTCTAAATCTAATTAAATTGAAACCAAAGGCATTTAATGAATTAAAGGACCTATATTTTATGATGGAAAAGAAGGTTTTAAAAAAGGAGTTGAGATGAACTTAAACAGAAAATCCAAAATTTAAGGGACAAATATGAAATTTCCAAATTATTATAACTAGCCTCCCCCTTCTTATTCAGCACATCCCACCTCTCCCTCCTATCTAATTTGACTTTCATCTGGCCTAAAATAGAACCAAGAACAAGTTTGAGTGGTGCACCAAAGAAGGAGCAAAGGAGAGAAAACAAGGCTTGAAAAGGTAAGCTTTTGCTTCTTTTTGGTACTTTTCTCTTCACTAAGGTTTTTCTCCTCTTTCTACTCTCTTTCTCTATGGTTTTGAAGTTCTAAATGGTGATGTTTTGTGGTTGGTTTAGTAGAAAGAAGAAAGATTTTAGAAAAAATCTTAGAAGCCTAAGAAAGTTTATCTTGCAAGGAAGTAAACAAGGTAAGATTTCTCTTGAGTAACTTGCTTTCTTGATTCTTCCCTCCCATCACCATTTCAGCTAGACCTAGGGTTCTATTTAGAAAGTTTGATTTTGATCCAAATTTGATAGAGATTAGGGTTTTGAAGCATGAGGAATCATATGGAATAAATAAGAAGCTATAGATAACAAGTTATGGAAATTAAGGTTTTGATTGCATTTAGAGATTTATGAAACTTTCTAATGATAATTTAATTTATGTAAGAGCATATTTGAATTCATAAGAGACCTAGGGAGCTTCATGGATGCCAAATTTCGAAGAGAAATGAATGAAACTCTATGAGTGCTCCATTATGTGTGTAATGCCATATTTTTCTAGCTCATTTCACAACATTCCCATGCTTAACATTCATAGATTCCATGAAAAGGGCAAAAGAAAAAGGGGGATTAAAAATTGCATTTCTTTGCATTACGTAGCATACGAAAATTTCATTCAATGTCACGTGGACCATATGAACTCATGTATCATATTCTCCTATTTAACTACACTACTACAACTCAAAACCATTCAAGAAAGTGGCTTGGAACTCATTCAAGTGGGTGAAACACATTAATTCCCACAGATTTGCCATAGTCAGAATTTCAATTTTTCTGTCACAATTTCAAAAATTCATAACTAAATCCACAAAAATCAAAATCCAACAAACTTTACCATTCCAGAAAGCTCTGGATGTCTACCCTATGGTAAAAATAATTTTAGTTCATGAATCATTAAGGGGAAGATGTTTGACATTCGAAAAGACACTGAGGTTGCTACTACCTAGGTTTCTATTTCAGATTACTGATACAAACTTCTAAAATTCATAACTACTTCTATAAAAATCGAAATTACACACATTCGGTCATTCTGGAAAGCTACAAATGTTAACTTATTTCGAGGGGCTTGCTTTGAAAATGTATCCATTTTCATTGTTTAACGAAAACTGGACATTACAATGTGGGTGTCTAGATCAAGCTCCATTCCAAGTACATAGGGAGAGTTTTCTTTGATTCTAAGGATAGAAATGGTCTAGATATGAATTATAAATATTAAATGAATCATTGGTTTGAATTTAGGATCCATATTTTGAAAGTTGAAAGTTTAAAGTTCCATTATGCATAAAGAAGCAACTTGGTATTAGGCTCCTTGATTTGAGTTTGTGATAACTCTAATAAGTTAAAATGGAGTCATGTGACTTAGATTAAGTGAGAAATTGGAACCAAGATGATGAATTTTATGAGTTACTTCATTATGCTACAATATAGAGCCATATGGATGCCTAGAACTAAAAGTAGCTTATATAAGACTTGTGTGGGGCTAGAGATAGTTCCATTGATGTGTTTGTGTTTTGTTTGATATGTCTAGCCCAAGAAAATCAAGTCTCTCCCAAGTGTGTGTGTGAGGCCGAAAGGAAGGATTAAGAAATCAAGGAAAAACTTTGTGCATTCTTGAGAAAGGTAGCTTTTTATCCATTCTTGTATGCTTATCTTGGTTGTTTGATTGTCATTGATTGCTTGTATATATGTTTGAATCATGAACCATGCCTATTGCTATTGATTTGATGATATGATATCATTATATTTCATAAAATACATTTGAAATATAATTAGTTCTTGATGGGTGAGGTTATACTAAAAGTCTTTGAGTAAGGGTGAGACAAGGTCAAAAGTCTCATGGAATGAATGAGGCTAAGTCAAAAGTCCCAAATAATTGGGTGAGGATAGATCAAAGGTCCCTAGAACTTGATTTTAACTTCCATGGATCCATTTGATTTTATAAATGTATTTATGTTTGATGTTTGGCTACCAATGATGTATGCTTGTTCTCTTTGACATGATAATGTAATACCTGATTTTCATAAAAATGATAGAAATAAGCTAATTATAAAAGAGAGTCCTCTAAGACAAATGAGTTAAAGACAAATAAAATTAGAATAGAATTCTAAATAATAGAAAATGAGGATACAAGGCTTAAATGCCCAGAAACTGGAGGCTGAGTGGCTAAATAAAATTAGACGAAAAGTAGTGGCATTTTCATAATTTTGGACACTTTTTAAAAAACTCAAAGAATGGATTTTTAAATGAAAAAATTGAGTTTTCTGGGATTTTCAGAGGCCCTTAAAACTATAGAAACCCTTAGAATGGTTCAAACCTCTTCGGTTTATGTTTTAGAATGTCGGTTGATCCAAATTTTGACCTTTTTGTTCAAAAAGGTTTTAGATCCAATTTAAGTGATTCCAAAGGTGTTTTATAGGTTAGAGAAACCTAAATTTCATGATGGAACAGACAGTTCTTGAAAAGGAGTTGAAATGAGCCTTAAAGAAAGAACCCAAGGATAAAAGATAAAATTGGCATTTTGAAAAAGCTTGAATGAACCCCTTGCTATATATACCTCATATCCTCCCTTCTCCCTCATTTTAACCAACCTAATTTTTGCCTAAAACTAGGGGAGAGTCCAGCAAGAAAGGGCGCACAAGAAGGAGCCAAAAAGGAAAAGAAAAGCTTAGGAAAAGGTAAGAAAAACCATGGAATTTCTTGCTTCTTCCTTCATTAAACTTGTTTTTCTCTTTCTTCTCTTTCTTCATAACACCATATATTTCTAGCTCATTTTATACTACCTCCATGTCTCATGCCATAATTTCCATGAAGAGACAAGCAAATGATATTAAAATAATACATTTCTTAGCGTTATGTCACGTATAAATTTTTCATTTGGTGTCCCGTAGAGCATATGAGCTCATGTATCATATTCTCATATTTAATTATATAGACACAACTCATTTCTATCACAAAAAATGGCCTACAACTCGTGGAAAGCCAAGGAAAGCATAAAATTCATATATGCATTTTTGGCAAGAATTTCCCTTTCTCTGTCACAAAATTTGAAAAATCATAACTAATTCTAGAAAAATTGAAATCATGCATTCTTAGCTATTCTGGAAAGCTACATATGTCTATTTTATACTAAAAATATATCCAGACTATGAAACATAACACAAAAGACGTTTGACATTCAAAAAAATCCAGAGGTCTGGCTGGCTATTGGTATTGTCACAGCTTTCTGCTACAAATTTAAAAAATATCCAATTAATTTCACAAAAATCCAATCCATGCAAATGATACCAATCTAGAAAGCTACAGATGTTAGCTAGAGGGAAAAAATAACTCTAGACTAGTTTAGGTATGACCAGACCTTGAAACTCAATCAAACAGTACCTGAGATTAGTTTGAGCACCTGATACTGGACAGTATTTTCAAAAATTCATATCTCCTTCTCTAGACATCCAAATGAGGTGCGTCTAGTTAGTGCAAGTCACTAGGAATGTCTAGTATCTTACAAAATTTTGTGGCAATTGGACATCATTTGACCCCTAAGTGATAGAATTTAATTTCGGACCAATATGAACAGTAACCTGACTAATTTTAGAATTTTTTTCAACTTTAAAAATTCATCAAATATTCCTTGGACCTCTGAAAATTCTGCACTTTAGCTTCCCAAAAAGCTCTCAACAAGCTCTAATTACTTGCCAAATCTCAGATCAAGAAGAGCTCATTTGGGCAAAAAGTGGTATAAATTTTCAATATGGTCAATTTTTACTTCATATAGGATACCAACGTGTCCAAATGATTTCCTTTGTTTGGCACCTCTTGGGCAAGTTTAAAAGTATGAATATACCTTGTATGAACTACCCAAGTAGTCCCAAATCTCATGCATCTCAATTTGGCCATTCCACTTCCACTTATACACTAATGCATCAAGTCTTTAGGAAACTAAAATTGCATTACATACTTAAATTATATTTTAGCATTCACATAACATATTCTCTCATTTATACATGACATATTATCATAATTACACATTTTCATATCATCATAGGACATATACAACTATGGATTACATCATTTGCCATCTATGTAGTTTTAAAGAACAAAATCCATGTACTTTGATGCCATATTTCTATCTCCCATGTGGTTGGCTCCCATCTCCTTGCTCTCTTGGTCCACCTAGCATGTTAGAACATTGGAGAGGAGGGAATGAGATTCAAAGAATTCTAATAACTCATCTTTCATTCAATCATATATAAAAGATGCAAAACAAGTCTTATAAATGCATGCATGGTCATATTGACATATGCAATCATTTAAGAAGAATTCTTGGCATTTGAAAAAGTCACACATAGCATACATAGGCTTGCCAAGTATATATATTAGCCTCACCCATTCACTTATGGATTTTGGACTTGCCTCACCCATTCTTTAAGAGGTTCTTAGACTCAACTTTGCTCTTGGGAGTCAACCTCACTTTTGGGAGACTTTTTATTTTGTCTTAACTAATCTTAGGGGTTCTTGGCTCATTCTCATCATGGCTAAAGGTTCTTGGCCTCACCACACTCAAGCAAACCAAAGCAAATATCATAAACATCATTTGGAAATATAATGCATCATTATGGCACCATGGAGTAAGAGCTCATGCTAGAACATTTTTCATAGCTTAAAATACACACACACACACACTCAAAGGCAAGTAAAGGAAACAATCATGCATGAGAGAAGGAGGAGTGAGCTACCTTAGATGCAACCACATACTTTTTCTCTTAGATTTCCTCTCCCTTTCTCAGTCTCACACACACAAAGGTGTGGAAATGATTTCTCTTGGCCTAAACATAATTTATGGAAGCTAATTAGGTTCATGAAATTAATTCTAAGGCCACACAACTTGCTTAGACTTTAGCTTAATCTATAAACCTCTTTATGATTCTAAAAATGCACCTAATGAAGCAACACTCATCAAATAAATTCTAGGCTCCATTCTTTCCTTTCATATATGATTCTTGACTCCTTTTAAGCCTCTTGGAGTCATCACACAATTAAAATAAAGAGCCTAACTACATGTTGCTTCTTTAGGTCATATTATGGAACATATAAGGCCAATTCACTTTCTATGGTTTCTAAATTTTTTCCAAGGCCTCCACTCATCTTTACTCATCATATATGATTCAAAAATGGATTTGGAACAAATTAAAACTATCCCTAGGCACTCAAACACCCTTAGGCCGAGATTAGGAAGCTTTATGGTCTTCTTGAACTTTGCTTTGTTTTCTTAATGGAGGAAGCACATGGGGAGACTTCTAGGGATCTTAGGAGCTCATTTAAACTCTCATTTAGGCATAGACATTAAGGTAACAAATCAGATTTTGCAAGGAACATATGAAACCTTAGAATTTGTATCCTGAATTTCTATAGTTATTTGTTAATTCTTTTTGCATATTCTTAATCTCTACACCCTTTTTTCTAAGAATCACCCTTGGTTCTACCTAAAACCCAAGCCCTCCTATGACTTCTTGAGAGGGACGAACCATAGGGAGAAGGGAAGCAAAGGATAGCAACCATGGAAGAAGAAATTACCTTATTTTTCCTTGTTTTCTCACTTGAATCTTGTCTTCTTTGGCCTCCTCTCTTCTAATCCGAATTTTTTCCTTAAAACAGATTTATAAACTTAATTATAATCATAGGAAATAAAGGAGAATAGAGGAGAAGAGGTTTAGAAAAAGAAAGCATGAAAAGCTACCAAAATTTCATACCTTCAAGCCTTGATTTCTCCTCCTCTTCCTCTTCCTCTTGTGCGCCACTCTCTTAGGGTTTCTTCTCTGGTTTGGGGCAGAAAATATGAAGCTATGTGAGTGGGAGAGTGGGGCGCCATTTATTTATAGGTGGGAGGAAGAAACACTTTTCAAAAATTCCTGTTTTACCCTTCATTTTTGACATTTTCTTTTCTAATTCGTTTTAGCTTTTTTTTTGGGAACCTTCTTTTCCATTATAAAATTTAGATTCCCAATTTAGCAAAATTCCTTTGGAATCACTTAAATTGGAGCTAAAATCTTCTCAAATGAATCCATTAAAGTTTAGGTACACTGACATTGGAAAACATTCACTAGAGAGGTTTTAACTGTCCTAGAGCTTGCCATAGTTTTCAGGGTCTCTGAAAACCCCAGAGAATTCAAAACTTTTATTTAAAAATCTCTCTTGTGTGAATTCCAAAATTTGCTCAAAATTACGAAAATGCCATTACGTTTCGTACTTTTTTGTAAGAAATTGTTTCTTCATTTTAGCTCTGTTTTTCTTTCTGTTTGAGCCTAAAATTCTCATTTTTAGGAGTTTAGAATATTACTCAAATTTTTTAGGACCTTAAGTAATTCATTTAGAGGGACTTGTTTTGAAAATGCGCTCATTTTTGTTGTTTAACAAAAAATGGACATTACATTCTTCCTATGGTTTTGGTGTGTGATTTAGGATTGTTTTGAGACTTTTTTAGAGGGGAACGTTAGAATTCGAAGGAGAAGCTTGTACCAAGTGAAAGAGCTCTTGAAAATGCTAAAAAACAAGGTAAGCATCATGGCTTTTCTTTCTTCCTTTTCCTTATTCCTTCATGGATGATTTTTGGCCACATAGAGAACACCTAAGAGGGAGTGAATTCTGACCAAGACCAAGCATGAAACTTAGGTTTTAAAGCATGAGAAACAAGTATATGCAAAGAAATTCCAATAAGAAGCATTAGAGAACAAGTTACTAAAACTTAGGGATTTTGTTACACCTCAATATGTATGAAGCTTCCTACTGGTAATTTTAGTTGTCTAAGAGTGTGTATGGGTTCTTAAGACACCTGGAATCCTTACATGCGCCAAGTGGACCTCTTCCTTGTGCATAGTTTCAGCCAAGACCACCATGAGTACTTAGGAAAAGTTTTAAATTTTTCTAAGGCTAGAAAGGAATTAAATGTGATGGAAGAACATCAAAGAAAGCCTTGAAATAAATTTAGAAACCTTAATTTGTGAGATGAAGGTATAGGTTCCAATTTAAGACTTAAAGAAGTAGCTTATATCTAGACTCTTGGGAATAAAATTGTGATGACTCCAAGGAGTTTAAATGGAGTTAAGAGACCTAGGTAGAAGGAGAAAATGGAGCCAAGATCATGAATTCTATTAGTTGCTTCATTAGGTCTTGTATGGAACCATAAAAAAGCCAGAGGAGAAAGTAGCCTTACATAGAGTGTGTGTGATGCTAGAGCTTGCTTCAATGATGTAATTATGTCCTATTTAATGTATTTTGGCTAAAAGAATCAACCTCCACCTAGTTGCAAGTGTGTAGCTGAGAGAGGGAAAGAATAACTAAAGAGAAAAGTGTGTGAATTTTGCTTCAAGGTAGTTCTCCAACCTTTCTCACATGCATGGCTTGGATGTTTACTTGTCTTTGAGTTCTTGTCTGAATGTTTGAACTATGAAATGTATTTCTAGCCATTACTTACATGTATGGTACCATTATGTATCTTGAAAGAGGTTTATGTATGCAATATGGTTTGAATGGGTTTGGTTATGCCAAAAGTCTCTTAGCATAGGTAAGGATGAGCCAAAAGTCTTTAGGAATGGGTGAGACAAAGCTAAAAGTCTCAAAAAGAGTGAGACTAAGTCAAAAGTCTCTTGAAAGTGGGTGAGGCAAATCTAAAAGTCCTAAGGAAGTTGGGTAAGGCTAAACCAATGCCCTTGAGAGCTTATGTTTGCTATGTATAAGTTTATGTGCCAAGAAAAATTTTTATGTATGCTCACTAGTAACTTCAATGTCATACATGCATTTTTTTGACATCTATATGCATCCATTATGTATGTTTGAAAAGGTTAAGTATTGGGATTCTTTAAATCTCACTCTTCCCCCACATATGTCTAACCATGTCTAGATGAGTCAAGTGGACTAAGAAATAGGGGCCAACAACCTTGAAGACCATGACTTTGACAAAGGAATAGAAAAATAGGCTTTATAATAGCATCTTGATGTCAAGAATTGTTACCATATGTTGTATATATATGATGTAGACCTTTGAGCAAGTCTAAGTGTATGTATATATGATGTTTGTAACCATTTTGGAACTAAATAAATGAATGCATGAGTTTTTGCCACCTATATGCTATGATGTACATGTGTATAAATGCAAGTGGCAAGGTGAGAATTAGCTCCATGGTAATTTGGATCATTTGGCATACTTTTATATGTTGTAATTATACTTTTAGACTTGCTCAAGTGGTTGTGGAAAGGTAAGAAGAGCATTTGGTGTCTAATGATACCATTTTGGACTTCAAAATTGACCAAATGGTGAGTTGAACCAAAGTCTAACTAAATGGATGATATTTTGCATAAAATTTGGCCAAAACATAGGTCTCATCTAGAGCTTTTCATAGAGTTAAAGAGCAGTCAATTTGGAGCTCTAGAGAATTTATTATAATTTTTCAAAATTGGCCAAATTATGTAGAAATAGAATGTGCACTGTTCATATGGTCAGTTTGTTTCTTTATGTCACACATGGGCCAAATGAAGTTTAATACTCATAAAATTTTGCAAGCATAAACTAGACATCATAAGCTTTCTATAGCCACTGAGATCACCTCATGTGGAGCTTTGTATAACAATTTTTAAAATTGCATGATAGTACTAGTAATTTAGCTTGACCTTTGGTAGTATTCCATCAATTTTTGTGAGCTAAATGTTATTTTCTTGATTTGGAATTATTTTTAATCATGAGTTAATATGTAGATCATTCTAGAAAGCTATCATATACATGATTTTTATTTTTTTAGAATTAGTTATGAATTTTTAAAGTTATCTAAAATCTGGACATGCCAACCTGAGAGCAACTTCCATTTTTCTGGTGCATGGTTCCAAATATGTGATACATAAGATAAATGATGATGCTTATAACTTGAATGGATATGTTATGGATAGGAAATGATGTGGATGAGTTCACATGGTCCCTAAAGCCATGAATCATGAATATGGTCTCCCACTCATGAAATTATCCATGCTTAAAGTATATGTCTCCTTACAAATGTGCTTCAATATGTATAAGATATATTGAGATAGCCTATGTGACCATTGTGTAAGGGCTAAAAGGTTAAGGTATTACATATAACATGTCAAATAAGTGTATTTGAAGGATGATTAAGCTATTAGGATTCTTTGAATCACACTTTCCTCTATATTATCTCTAACCATGTCTAGGGAAATCTCAGGAGACCAAGGATTGAGACCATCAAGCTTGAATGATGTTACTTTGACAATAATTTAGAATTATATGTTATCTAATGTCAAAGTATAGATGTATATATTATTTGTGTAATCTAAACCTTCTCATATATGTAAATGTATGAGATTATGATATATGTATCATATTCGAACCTATATGTGCAAGAATATGAATTTTTGGTATGTATGTGGCATGGAAAGTGCGTGAATAAAGCTAAGTGAGGGAGTGATTTTAAGTTCCATGATGTTTAGGACTTGATAAAATGGCCATATATTCTATAATTTATGTGTTGGATGTGCTCAAATGATCACTTGCACTATATAATCTCATCTTGGACCATTTAGTGCCACTCTGATGTCATTTTGAACCATAATCTACCCCTAAACCACAACTAGACCAAATGAACGAATTTTGGTATGAAATTTGACATACATTTAGATCTCATTAGATTTTTTCACAAAACCAAAGAATATAATTTTTGGAGCTATGTGGAATTTATTATAATTTTTCAAAGTTGGCTGAATTATGAAGATTTGTCTGTGCATTGTTCATTTGGTCAGTTCTGGTTTTCTATATATTTGAGGGGCCAAATGAACTCTAATGTACATGAAATTTTATAAGCTATAGTTGGCATTATAAGTTTTCCATAACCATTGAGATCACTCAATTTGGAGTTGTGTAACTTAAGATATGTATTTCTAAAGTTTTAGGTATGCATATGCACAAAAATCTAACAGTGATACTACTCTATTGGATTTTTATTGCCTAAACGAATTTATTTTGATCTAAAATTTTTACAGAATGTTGTTTGTGTCATGAGCTTTCCAGAAAGTTTTCATTTGCATGATTTGGAGTTCTTTAACTCAAAGTGTGAATTTTTGAAATTAGTGACAACAATATGCTTCAATGCAAAATCATGGAAATGTGATGAATTGTTGTCCATGACCTAGAACACAAATTCTTGCTTCTTTTTATGAAGTTTTTGATTGAGCAAATATATTATGGATGGATTTTGAGATTGCAACACTAAAATGATGCATTTATGCAAGATTTAAGAAATTGGGCCCATAATGTCAAAAATTTTCGTTACTAAAAGTGCTAAATATGAGTAAATTAGATGTATATGCATATTTAAGTGTAAATTATGAGCTATTACATTATGGTATAACACTATAATTGATTGGTTCAAATATCCTCTTTTTCTCAAGAATTTGGCCATGAAGACTTCCTTTTAAGAAACTAAAACTACCATTAGAAAGAGCATGAACATGAGAAAAAAGTTTTTAACTAGCATGTAACAAAAATTTGCATGTTTACATATCTATTTGGCTTCTTTTTCCCTTCTCTCTTTTCCTTCTTCTCACGCCTCCATGGATTTGCCTTGAAGTTGAAATAAGTTGGTTATAAAGGATGGAAGAGGTGGTGTGGTCATATAAGAAGAAAAGGGGAGATATTTTAACAAATTTAAAATTATTGATTATGTCCTTTTTCTTAATTTCCTCTATTTGAGCTCATTTTTCATCCTTTTTGAAAACTATTTGTTCCATACTAAAATTTAGGCTCTCTAGTTTATTAAAAATATTTGCTTAGAGGATTCACGAGTTTAAAATAGTCTAAAAAAGTTCAGTCTAAAATATTAATACTTAGAAGAATAATTTATACACTATCAGAGATTTAACCATTTTGACCTTATTTGGTTAATTTACTAATCTTATTTTATCATATTATGAGTACCTTATGTTAAATCTTATGATATTTAAATCCCTAATTTTTTTTCATTTTTTAGTTAGATTGGCCCCTTTTCCTTCTATTTTACATCTTTTGCTCTTTAGCCTTTTCTTTTCATTTCTTTTGAGCCTTTAGTCCTTCATTATTATGTCAATTAACTTCTTTATTAATGTTTAAAAATTTAGAAAATATTAAGTATGGTACAGAAAGGGTTGGCTAGGCAAGCTAATAAGAGAAGCATCAAGCTCCATATTAAGCTAAATGTTGAGTTAGTTTAGCCCTAGGAATATGGTTAATAAGTTAAGAAAAAAAAAGTTATAGAAAGAGAGTCCTAAAAGGCCTCCAAAGAGCTAGTAATGCATAAAGCATGGCATAACATTGCATATAGCCATATGAAATGGCCTTAGCATTGATTTGAGTGTTGGTTTGATATTATAGGCCACTTAATGTAGCAAAGGGCCATAATGTTAATGCGCTGACCGAGAAAGAGAAAGATCAGAAGAAAGGGAAGACTAGTACCTCTAGCAGTGGGTGTAAACTTTTATTAGGTAGCATTTTCCTCCTCTTTGTCATGCTTTTAACTACTTAAGTGCCTAGTTATTTGTATGTCGTGTTTGCTTGATATTTGAATGAGTTATACGAGTTTTTCTATAAGTTACTGGCCTAGCAAGTGAAACTTTATATGATGATGGCTAAGAGAAAATGGCCAAGGAATTAAGTATAGTAGTTCTTCCTTGTGCTAAGTATCAAAGCCACTCAGAAAAGAGTTTAGTAAGCTTGGTTAAATTATAACTTCATACATACATATTTTCACATGTTTAGAAAGCACCACCTTGGGTTGTTATTACATGTTAGAGTAGCAATTTTGTTATTAAGATTATTACCAAAATCTCATCCTATGATTCCATTAACCTCATGCTAAGTAATAGCAGTAGAAGAGGCAAAGGAAAATTCATAGTGGCTTAAAGAAGGTGGTGCTTGATTTAGTGTTGCTTTAAATGCCATGTGAATGTATTTAGAGACAGTATGTATTTGATGATGATGTAACCTTAATTATAACAATTATTTGATGGACTAGTGAATGTATGAATATTCTTAGTAATGTAGTTACTTATTTATGAATTTATGAGCATACTGATATCCTATAGACTAATGAGACAAGGTTTAAGGGCTTGTTGATAATTGTAATACCTTAACCTCTTAGCTATTATACCATGATCTCATTGTCCATCTCTATGCATCTTATATGTATTGGAGCATAAGGATAAGAAACTATGCATGTCACATGAGAAAATAATGAATATTTAATTGTATATATTTGTGTTACGTAAGATTTCATTTTCTCATCTTATGCTCCGTGGACCATGTGAACTTATCCACATCATTTTCTAGTCATAATACATTCATACAAGTCATACACATCACATTTGGTCTCATTCATTTTGGGTTTAGGACTACACTTCACAAATTCCATGGTTTGCTCTCAGGTTTAGTTTCTAGCTTTCTAATACAAAATTTGGAAATTCATAACTAATTCTAAAAAATCAAAATCTAGAAAACCATATCATTGTGGAAAGCTGTGGATGTCTACTTTTGAATAAAAATAATTCCAAATCAATGTAGTAGCCTTAAGCGACCAAAAATCGATGGAACAATAACTTAGGTCAAGTTGCATGTAACACCATATATTTCTAGCTTATTTCATGATATTCACATGCTTTACATCATCAATTCTATGGAAGAGTAAGGAACAGGAATTAAAAATAATATATTTCTTTGCATTGCATCATATTTAAAAATTTCATTCGGTGTCCTGTGGACCATATGAGCTCATGTATCATATTCTCATATTTGATTACATGGATACAACTCATTTGCATGATCAAAAGTGGCCCACAACTCGTGAAACCCAAAGGGAAGCATAAAACTCATACTTGTATTTTCGGCCAGAATGTTACCATTTCTGTCATAAAATTTGAAAAATCATAACTAATTTTAGAAAAATCAAAATCATGGATTCTTGGCCATTTTGGAAAGCCACATATGTCTACTTCATGTTAAAAATATTTCTAGATCATAACATCTAACACAGAAGACATTTGACATTTGAAAAGGTCTAGAAGCCAGGTTGTCCACTGGTGCTGTCACAGAATTCTGCGGCAAATTTAAAAAATGTTCAATTAATTCTAAAAAAATCCAATCTATGTAAATAATACCAATCTAGAAAGGTGTGGATGTTAGCTAGAGGATAAAAATAACTCCAGACCAATTCAAGGACGCCCATATCTCAAAAATTAATTAGACAATACTTGAGCTCAGCTTGAGGGTTTGATACTGGACAATATTTTCAAAAATTCATATCTCTCTCTCTAGACATCCAAATGAGGTGATTTTAGTTGGCACGAGTCATTGTGAATTTCTAGGTTTTCTGTATAAAATTTCATGGCAATTGGACATCATTTGAGCCCTGTGTGACAGATTTCATTTTCAGACCAGATGAATAGTGCATCAGACCAAAACCAGAAAATTTGCCAACTTTGGAAATTCATCAAATATTTTGTAGACCTCCGAAAATTATGTTCTTTAACTTTCCAAAAGTATCTCAACAAGCTCTAATTGCATGCCAAATATTAGATCAAGAATAACTCATTTGGCTAAAAAGTGACATAGGGTTCCATTATGGTCAATTTTGGCTCCATATAGGGTACCAAATTGTCCTAATGGTTTCCTTTTAGTTTTAGCACCCTTTGGGTAAGTTTAAAAGCATAATTAAGACTTGTATAAGTTGTCCAAATGGTCCCAAATCTCATGCATCTCATTTTGGCCATTTTATCCACATATATACATAATTCCATCATACCACTCATGAAGCTAATTTGCCATCATATACTCAAGTTACATTCTAATGACTACAAAACATATTCTCTTGTTCATACATGGCATAATATCATAATTACACATGGTTAAGAGGTCATAGACCATATACATCATTGGTTTACATCATTTGACACAATTATGGCTTTAAAGAACTAAAAACTATGCATTAGGTTATTAATCTCTCTTCTTCAAGGTAGTTGGCTTCCATTACCTTGTCCACTTAGTCCACCTAGCATGTTAGAACATTGGAGAGGAGGGGATGAGATTCAAAGAATCTCAATAGCTCATCTTCCATTCAATTATACATAATGGATGCAAACAAGTCTCATAAATGCATATATGGTTATGTGGACATGTGCAAGCATTCAAGAAACATTTTCATCCTTTGAGAAAATCATACATAGCATACAAAGGCTTGCCAAGCAAGTAGATTAGCCTCACCTAATTTCTTGTAAATATTGGACTTGCCTCATCCATTCTTTAAGACATTCTTGTACTTAACTATGCTCTTGGGAGCCCATCATACTTTTGGGAGACTCTTTACTTTGTTTCAACGAATCTTAAGGGTTCTTGGCTCATTCTCACCTTGTCTAAGAGTTCTTGGCCTCACCACACTCAAGCAAACCTAAGCACACATCAAAAACATCATATAAGAGCATATTGTAACATCATGGCACCATGGAATTAAAGCCATGCTAGAACACTTTTCATGGCTTAAAAATACACATACATACATTCAAGACAAGCTAAGCACACATCTATGCATGAGAAAGGGTGGAAAAAGCTACCTTACACAATCACACACTTTCATTCTTGAATCAAGGCTTCCTCTTTCGGCCACACACACACAAACTTGTGGAGATGGTTTCTCTTGGCCTAGACACAATTTATAGATGTCAATTAGGTTCATGAACTTAATTCTAAGACCATACAATTTGCTAAGACACTAGGTTGGCCTATAACTTCATTATGGTCCATAATTGCACCTAATGAAGCAAAACCTCTCAAATAAATTCTAAGCTCCATTCTTTCCTTTCAAATATGATTCTTGACTCCTTTTAAGCCTATTGGAGTCATCACACAATTAAAACAAAGAACCTAATAACATGTTGCTTCTTTAGGTCATAATATGGAACCTAAAGCACCAAATCACTTCCTATGAGTTCTAAATTTTTTTCCAAAGCCTCCCTTCATATTCATTCATCATATATGACTTAAGAATGTCCTTAGAAAAATTTAAAACTCTCCCTAGCTACCCTTTCCTTGCTTGGCCAAGACTATGGAGCTTTCTTTGTTTTCTCAAGGGAAGAAGCATATGGGGAGTCTCTTAGGGATCTTGGGAGCTCATTTAAACTCTTATTTAAGCCTAGTAATTATTATCAAAATCAGATTTTACAAGGTACACACAAAACCCTAGAATTTGTATCTTAAAATTTAATGATTTTTTGTTAATTCCCTTTGCATATTCTTAATCTCCACATCCTTTTTCCTTAGATTTATGCTTGGTTCTGCCAAAAAATCAGATCCTCCTATGGTTCCTAGGGTTAGGAGAAATGGATAAGGAGGAAGGATTAAGATAGCAACCATAAGAATATAAATTACTTAGTTTTCTTACTTATTCTTGCTTGAATCTTGCTTTCTCCAAGCTTCTCTCTTCAAATCCAAAAATTCCCTTGAGTTTCTCTCTTGAATCAAATTTATAGACTCTATTTTAATCAAAGGAAACAAGGAAGAGGGAAGGAGAGGAGGTGTGGATGAAGAAAAAGATGAAAATCACCATGGAAACATACCTTTAAGCTTGAATTCTTCCTTCTTCTTCTTCCTCTCTTGTGTGCCCAAAACCCTAGCTCCCTTCTCTAAAATTAGGCAGAAAATTCTGAGTCTAAATGAGAGAGAAAGTGGGGCGCCACCTATATATAGGGGTAGGAAAGTGACTTTTTCAAAAATTTCTATTTTGCTCTTCGTTCTTTGCATTTTCGTTTCTCCTTTGTTTTAGCTCCTTTTTGAGAACCGTCTTTTCCATTATAAAATTTAGGTTCTCAATTTAGTAAAATGCCTTTGGAATCACTCAAATCGGAGCTAAAACCTTCTTGAACGCATCTGTCAAAGTTCGGGTGCACTGACGTTAGAAAACGTTCACTGGAGGGGATTTAACTGTCCCGGAGCTTCCTATGGCTTTCAAGGCCTCTGAGAACCCCGAAGAAATCAAAACTTTTATTTAAAAAGCCCTCCTATGTGAATTCCAAAATTTACTCAAAATTACGAAAATACCATTACGTTTCGTAGGTTTTTTGTAAGAAATTGTTTCTTTATTCTAGCTCCATTTTTCTTTCCGTCTGAGTCTGGGATTCTCATTTTTAGGAGTCTAGAATGCTTCCCAAATTTTTTGGAACCTTAGCTACATAATCTTGGGAAGCATATAAGGGAGGTTATTTGCTCTACCTTATGCTTAATTTCTATGGCATTATGTATGGGTAGATTTCCACTGAAGGTCACATGGACCGGGTGAGCTCTTTCTCTACATCCTCATGCTTAATTATATTACTAAGACTCATTTCAATCCCAACAACATGCTTTAAACTCATGGAAAGCAAGAAGGGATTTGAGACATGCATTTTCGTTCTTGGCAGATTTTGCTTCATTTCTGGGCTAAGTTTGGAAATTCATAACTAAATTCAGAAAAATCGTATCTGCATGATCTCAGTCATCCTAGAAAGCTTAAGATGTCTGATTCATGCTAAAAATAAGTAGAAGTCTCAATATCTCACATATCCTGACTTTGACATCAAAATCGTTCACTGGTCAGAGGGGGCTCCTTTGCTGTCACAGTTTACTGATATGGACTTTGAAACTGTCTAACTAATTCCACAAAAATCCAATGCTTGCAAACGATATCTCTATGGAAACATGTGGACGTTAGCTAGAGGATAAAAATATCTTCAGATCAGTTCATCAAGCCAAACTCCCGGATACCGATGAAACAGTACTTCGGGTCTGGTTGGGTGTCTGATTCTGGGCAGGAACTTCGAAATTGCATAACTTCCTCTCTAGACCTCTAAATGAGGTGCTTCTAGTTCCTACAAGTCACTGTGACCATCTAGTTTCTGTGTATAAAATTTCGTAGCCATTGGACTACGTTTGGCCCTCGGATGACACAATTACTAAACTGACCAAATGAACAGTGTTTTCTTAAATCCGAATTTCTGATGTCAACTTTGAAAATCATAGAAAATGCTATAGACCTCCAAATGACATGAACTATAGCTTCTCAAAAAGCTCTACACATGATCTAGTTACATGTCAAATTTCATAGCAAGAAGAGGTCATATGGTTACCTCTTGACATCATATGCAAAAAGCCACTTTCTTGGCTAAAAATAGGGCTCATGGGATCCAATCTTGGTTCTTCTACCTCTATGACTCCTTAAGCACATGAGAAAGCATCTATAAGGGTCATCAATCATGGCTCAAGTGTCTAACAACTTAGATTGGATAAACTCACTACCCCATGCCCACTTATGCACCCATATAGCCTATACTAACATTGAGCATTTCATATGCAAAGCTTGCTTCTTTAACCAAAATAGGCCTCATTCTCATACATTCATCATACATACATTAACTTACAACCATTCATAAAGGCTACATCATATACATTGTAAATTTACAACTCTTGTCTCATATACAACATATTTACAAGAAACTCTTTACAAGTCTTCATTAGTCTCCCTAGCTTCATGCTTAGTGATGGTTCCCATCTCTAGCCTCACTTGGTCCACTTGGCATGGTTGGATGGTGGAGAGGGAGGGTGAGATTCGGAGAATCTCAGTAGTTCAACTCTCATGCAATCACACATATATAGCATGCAACAAGTCTCACCATGCATGTATGGCATGTTAGCATATAAAATCATGATGAAAGCATTTAAAACATGTGAATTGGCCATGCATAAAGGAAAAACATTCTCAACATGTGAGTAGGCCATACATAACATTTAGAAGCTTGCTAAGTACTTGGATTAGCCTCACCCACTCACTTGTGGCTTTTGGACTTGCCTCACCCATTCTTAAGAGGTTCTTAGACTCAATCCTTACTCTTTAGGAGTCAACCTCACTTTTGGGAGACCCTTTACTCTTGTCTCAACCAACTGGGGGGTTTGGCTCATCCTCACGTTGGCTATAGGGTTATTGGCTTTTCCATTCCTCAAGCAAACCAAAACAAATCACATAAATCATTATTTCACTTCATAACATATCATCATGCTAACACACTTCTCATAACTCATATCTTACATACATACAAGTAAGAAATGTAAACACACAATTATGCATGAAGGAAGGTAGAGAGAACTACCTTATTAGCTAGTCACACTTTCTCTTGCAACTTGTCTCCTCCCTTGTGGATTTCACAACCACTTCTAGATGGGAGAGCTCCTCTTGAGCCTAACCACACAAGAAGCATAGAATTAATTCCTTAATACTTAATTCTTAAGCTAGGGATCTCTTCTTAATCAGCCCTATTGAGCTTCTTAAACTAGGTTTCATTCTCTCACTAGAATCCATTAACTAACCTCTCTCTTTTCTCAAACTTCTCAAGCTTTTAAGAAGGGAAAGCAAGAAAGAGAGAACTACATGACTTCTAACCTTCCTCAAGAGTGATTTCCCACTCTCCCTCTTCTGAACCAATCTCAAGACCTAACTATTCTAACAATCAAAACTGTGGAAAGAGAGGGTAAGGGGAGAAGAGTAACATACTAAGAGAAAAGCCATGAAAATCCTTACCTTTCTTGTTCTTCCTTCCTCTTCTAGGCTTCTCTCTCTCTCCTCCGCCCTTTTCTCTCAGAGTGAGCTTAAGTCGGTTACAGAGTGAAAGAAGGAGTTGGGACGCTTTAAGAAGTTAAATTCTCTATTTTCACGCTTTTTCGGACTAACCCTCGCTATAGCGAGCCATAACCCTCGCTACGGCGAGCTCGAATAAGTCCTAGACCTCTGCCTTCGCTACAGCGTGCGCTACGGCGAGTAACTCCTTGGTTTTTGTATGGGGTGCCCGAACTCGCTATAGCTAGAAGCATTCTCGCTATAGCTAGAAGGCAGTCTCGCTATAGCTAGACCATTTCTCGCTATAGCGAACAGGTACATTCGCTATAGCTAGGCTGTAGCTAGCAGACTTAGAAAATTTTCAGCTTCCAAAAATTTTCAGCTTTTCTTTTCCTTCCTTTTTCTTTTCCTTTTTCTTTTCTCTTTCTTTCTTTTTCCTGGTTGTTACATAGAATGCTTCCCAAATTTTTTGGAACCTTAGCTACATCATCTTGGGGACTTCCATTTGTATCTGGTGAATTTCGTTTGTTGACGCAGAAACCATATGTTACGTTTATCACATTTTCTCTGGTTTTCAAAGAACTAGATGTTACACTGCATTACTGGTACTGTCATGCATCTTCAAAAATTCATATCTCCCTCTATAGAGCTTTAAATGAGGTGATTTTAATGGTTATGGAAAGCTTTTGATGTCTAGTTTATGCTTGTAAATTTCATAAGCGTTGGAATTTATTTGATCCATGTGTGACATAGAGAAGCAAACTAATTAAATGAATAGTTACTATACCATTTTTGCATAATTTGGCCAATTTTTAAAAAGTATAATAAATTCTCTAGAGCTCCAAATTAAGTGTTCTTTGACTCTGTAGAAAGCTTTAGATGAGACTTACTTGCTAGCAAAATTTCATGAAAAAAATTACTTATTTGGTCAGACTTTGGTTCAACACACCAAATGGTCAAAATTGAAGCAACAAATAAGACTTTAAGACAGCAAAAGTTCTTCTTGAATTTTCCCAACCACTTGGGCAAGTCTAAAAACATAAATACCATATATAAAAGCATTACAAATGATCCAAATCCTCATGGAACTCAACTTCACCTTGCTACATGCATACATACACAAGTGCATCATATCACATAAGAGAAAATGAGTGGCAAAATCTCACATTCTCATTCATTTAGCTTTCACATTTATACATACATTAGAACATGCTCAAAGGTTTACATTATCTATACATCTTATGGTTACATAGTTTGACATCAATATGCTATTAAAATGCCTATTTTTCATAACTATTTGTCAAAGTCTTGATCTTTAAAGTTGTTGGCCTCCATTTCTTTGTTCACTTAGCTCATCTAGACATGGTTAGGCATATGTGGGGAAAGAGTGAGATTCAAAGAATCCCAATAGCTCTTAATCCTTTCAAATATACATAATGGATGCTAAAACATGTCAAAGAATGCATGCATGATATTCAAGCGACTAGTGAACATGTATAAGGCATTTTCCTTGTCACATAAACTTATACATAATAAGTATAAGCTTTCATAGGCATTGACTTAGCCTCACTTATCTCTCTTGGGACTTTTTGGATTTGCCTCACCCACACTTTCAAGGAGCTTTTGACTTAGCCTTACTCTTCTTGAGACTTTTGGCTTTATCTCACCTATTTCTAAGGACTTTTGACTTATTCTCATCCTTGTTATAGGACTTTTAGCATAAACAAACCCATTCAAGCCAAAACACTTTCATAAAACACATTTCAAGAGCAACATGGTACCATGGCAGGTGGGCAATAGTTAGAAATATTTCTCATGGCATAAACATACATAAAAGCACTCAAAGACAAGTAAACATCCAAGTCATGTATGAGAGAAAGGCTAGAGAGCTACTTTGAAGCAATAACTCAACACTTTTTCTTTAACTATTCCTCTCCCTTTTTTACCACACACTTGCAATTAGATAGAGCTTGATTCCTTTGGCCTAAACACATTAAATAGGACACAATTATATCATGGAAGCTAGCTCTAACATCACACACTCTCTGTGGAAGGTCACTTTATTCTATGGTAACATAATTGTTTCATATAAGACCTAATAAGTGCTAGAATTCAAGATCTGGACTCTATTTTCTCCTTCCATCTAGGTCTTTTGACTCCATTTCATCCTCTTGGAGTCATCACAACTCATTCCCAAGAGCCTAGACATAAGTTGCTTCTTTAAGTCTTATTATGGAGCCTACACTTCCATCACACAAACTAAGGCTTCTAAATTTTTTCCAAGCCTTCCTTTAATGTTCTTCTATCATATTTAGTCCCTTTCTACTCTTAGAAAAATTTAAAACTCTCCTTAGGTGCTTCTTCTTGTCTAGGCTGAGACATGTACCCATTTTTAGACCCATGGAGCTAGCTTTGTTTTCTTGAAGGGAAGGGCACACATGAAGCTTTTTAGGTGTCTCAAGAACCCATATACACTCTTAGACAATTATAAATGCCACTAGGAAGCTTCATACATACCAAGGTGCAATGAAAATCCTAGTTTTGGAAACCTAATTTCTAATGTTTCTTTTTGGAATCTCTTTGCATATACTTGTTTTTCACCCTTCAAAACCTAGATTTCATGCTTGGTTTAGGTCAAGTTTTGGTCCCTCTTGGTTCTTCTATATAAGGTCAAAACTACCTCTTAAGGAACAAGAAGAAGAAAGCATGGAAAGTTAGGATTTCTACCTTGATTCAAGCCTTTACCAAGAGTCTTCTCCTTTGCTTTAGCTCCTCCTTGAATTTTTGAACTTCTCCCCTCTGAACATGGCTCAAAATAGATCCAAATCACACACCAAAACCATGGAAAGAAAGAGGAGAAGGAGGAAAACAAGCTTGCTGAAGGAAGGAGCTTGAAATTTTAAGGATTTCTTACCTTTTTCCTAGTCCTTTTCTTTTCCCTTTTCCCCTCCACTTGTGTGCCCTTTCTTGCTAAGTTCTCCTCTATTTTGGATAGAAATTAGGTTGGCTAAAATGAAGAGAAAAGTAGGGCACCACCTATATATAGGAAGGGTTCCATAAGAAGCTTTTCAAAATGATAATTTTTCCCTTCATTCTTGGCTTTTTCGTTTTAGGCCCATTTCAACTCATTTTTGAAAATTGTCTTTTCCATCACAAAATTTAGATTCTCTAACCTAAAAATAGCCTTTGAAATCACTCAAATAAGATCTAAAACCTTTCTGAACAAAAGAGTCAAGGTTCAGGTTCACCGACATTTTAAAACATAAACCAAAGGGGTTTTAACTATTTTAAAGGTTCCTAGAGTTTAAGAGCCTATGAGAATCCCTAAAAACTCAATTTTTCCATTTATAGATCCCTCCTTTGAGTTTTCTAAAAGTTGCCCAAAATTACGAAAATACCACTACATTTCGTCAAATTTTCTTTAGCTACTATGGCTCCAGTTTCTGAGCATCCTAAGCCTTGATTCCTTGTTTTCTAATATTTAAAAATTTATCCTATTTTTTATTTGGCCTTAGCTGATTCATTTTAGAGGACTTTCTTTTATATCTGACTCGTTTCCGTCATTTTTACGAAAATCAAGTGTTACAATAATTAAGCCTTGTAACCACTAAAATTGAGTACTATAGACTTGAGTCTTATATAGGCAATTGGTTTTTTTAAAAAGAAAGGGCTATAGTGCCTGTCCGCATTTGATTCCTAGCCATTATGTTGCTAAATTTTTAAAAAATCTAGATTGCTTAACCATAGAATTCAAGTACATAAATGGACATTAAATGTGATATTTCATTATTCAATGGTTAGATAATGTTTTAGAAATCCAGAAGTAGTTCTAGAGTATTAAGACTTGCCTTAAGCATTGACTCCAGTCTAGTGTACTGTTTGAGTTTACATTAAGAGAGAGTAAGGCTTAAGTTTTATGATTCATCACTTGAATTGGCTACTGTGATAATATTATTTACTTAAACATAATCTAGGCAAGTATTTAAAGCACTAAAGACCACTAACTATGGCAATAAGCATAATAAGAAAGGTCTGACACAAATAAAATCAAAATCAAGGTAACAAAGCTCCTTTAACTTTTGTGGCAATTAATAAAAATTATAGCCATTGTATATTTTGTGAACTAAAGAAAACAACTTAGCCTAGCTTAAACTATTCCTAAAAACAAAGAAAATCACACAACTCATTCCATAATAATCCAAGTCATGAGGGTATAGAAATCTTGGAGGTAGTTATTGTTTTACTTCCATTTCTTACTTGAAATAGATGGAATAAAATAAAACAAAAACTAACCTCTAACTAGAAAAAACTAAGCTAAACTAACAATGTTGCTGAAAAAGCAACACATGTACTTTCTTTAAAGTCTGCAAGCTAGACTATAGTTTTGGTTTAAGTAAAATGACATTTGAAGTGCAATAACTTATAAGGTCTCTCATCATGTGCCTAGATAAACTCTAAGACATAGGACCTTTTAAGATTAGATATATATTTTCTTTACATCACTTTAGCTATACTTGTTAGTACACCTTGTAATCAATCTTTAGTGGTGCCTTAGTACACCTTTGACATAATGATAGTGTATTAGTACACTATCCACAATTTCCTATTTTTGGTATTTTTAAATTTTATTTAAATTTTTATTTTCTTGAAAAGAAAAAAAAATCAAGTTTAACTTTCCTAAAAATTAAGGCTACTCTCTCAAACTTAAAATGAAAAACACACCAAAAACAAAAAAAAAAATTAAACAAACAAATAAAAGAGAATAAAAGTAGTAAGAGTTGGGAAAACCCTTCATTGATGTGCAAGCTTGATCAAATTTATCCATCTTTCAAATGCATGTGAAATATCCCTTGTGCTTATCATTTGTTGTCCTATAATAAGGAAATAGAAGGCTAAGTGTGACGACAAAATGATAATATCATAACAACATATCCACACTAAGAAAAGTGGCAGCATTTCGATGAAATTCACCTAGCAAATGCTCTAGAAATGTGTTAGAAGAAGGATTTGCTACCTTAAATGTGATATGTTGTTTTCACTAAATCATACTTGACTCTAATGCCCTACATTACTTAAAAAAAGTTTCAAAAGTAATGCACAAATTTAGCAAAGATAGGATGTTTTAGTATGACAACATATATTAATCATTGAATTACAAATTCATAAATGATGAAATAATGTGGAATCAATACTCCTAAAAATTGGGCATACTAGAAAAATAGAGTATTGATTTTCACACAAAAATTCAATTAACTTAACTTCTACAACAAATAGTAGCATATGAATTATTATAGAAAAACTAATTGGTGCTAGCATGAAAATCAAACTAGATAAATCATGCTATTCACTAAAGCAAAAATCTAGGATAAATTGCACAAGAAAAATTATTTTAGAAGAAAATATATGCTAAAAATTGATAAAGGACATGAAGGAAAAGAAAGAGTAAAAAGGAGTTAGAGAGAACTCCCTTTTGATTCCTTTTTTAAAGTTCTTTATGAATGATCCAAGCCTTTTTATAGAATTGGGTTCCAACTTCTTTTTGCCTATAAAATAAAACTAACACATCGATCAAAAGATACCATATATATATATGTAAACCTTATTAGTACTAAATGACATTTATCTAAAACTTAAACACATTTTGACCATTGTTCAATTCAACAAGTAAAAGTGACCCTAAAAAATAAGAGTAAATTTTATAAACTTTTCTTTTATTTTCAATATATATATATACTTTCCTTGAAATAAAAAGTTACCTTATATTTTGGTTTAGTTTTAAATTTTTTAACCAAATGCCCGCCATTTAATTTTTTTAGTTAAACAATATGTATTTAAGTTAATAAATGGTATTATTGTCAAAAAATTTAAAATTGAACTAAAGTATAGGGTAACTTTTTGTTTTAAGGGATGCCTAAGTATATTTTGACAATAAAATGAAAGCCTATATAATTTTAAAAAAATTCAAGAGAGGTTTGTTTAATTTACTCAAAAAATAAATAGAAATAAAATTGCTCTACTCTTATCTAGAGCTAGACATTGAGTTTCTTCTTTACTGATTTAGATCAACAGCCGCATTAGCCTTTGTTTGCTCTATTAGGTTTGTCTTTACATTATTTGGCAGTGTTCCTTTAGTTTAGCTTGATAGCAAATTTGCCAATTGGCTAAGTTGGTTCTCAAATATTTCATGGTTGCTTTGTGGTTGTCAGTTCTAGTCTCCATATTTGTCAAGAATTTGGTGATCATCTCTTTTGATCCTAGTTGTCCCTCTTGGGCAAGTGGCTGGGTTTGATGGGCAATTCCTTCTGGCCTTTGTCCTTGCAATTGTTGCCTTGGCTAGTTCCTCTATAAGAAGTTAAGATGGTTTCTCCAGCTAAGATTATATACGTTGCAAAATGGATTACCTTATGGCTTGCCAAAATTAGATATATAATTAACATTCTCATTAATAAAATCAAAATTATAATTCTCAACATCAGAAGTAGGGATCAAAGAGTGTGGAGGGCTAAAAGGTTATGGTCCTTTCATCTCATCTAGCTTCTTACTAAGTTTTTCCAATTGCACTATTAATGCTATCATTTGGTCAATGTCATACACTTTGGAAGCCTTATGAGCTGATCATTTTGGTATCAGGTATGCATTTGTCACTATGTTCTAATACAATTTCCATATTTCTTTAGGCATTTTCACCATTGTTGATCCTCTTATTGCTACGTCTACCATTACTCACATATCAATTGTCATTACATCATAGAAATTTTATACTTGTAGCCGGAGGGGTAGATCATGGTGTGGGCATTTCCTTATAAGATCCTTAAATTGGTCTTATGCCTTGTAAAGTGGCTCACCATCAACTTGACTAAAGCATGTGATCTCACTTTGAAGTTTGGCTATTTTAGCAAGTGGAAAGAACTTGGCTAGAAACTTTTAGTAAACTCATTTCATGTCTGGATACTCTTAAAAGGTAAAGAATGAAGTCATGCCTTGTCTTTATCTCGTAGATAGCATGGGAAAAATCTCAGATGGATAATGTCATTAGATATCCTATTAGTCTTGAAGTTCACATAAATCTCTGGAAAATTCTTTATATGGAGGTTTGGATCCTCGCTTGGCAAACCCTTGAACTGAACTGACGCTTGCTACATTGTGATGATAGTAGGTTTAATCTCAAAGCTATTTGTTGCGATAAGTGGCCTATGAATACTTAACTCTACTCCATTCACTAATGAAATTGTATAGTCTCTGAGTTGTTAATGTATGGTAGGTTATGGCTATTGGACTTCTTCTAGGTTCTCCATCTTTTGAATAGCTTTACCTTTTATGTTAGACATAGTGATCTCTTTACCTCAAGATTAAATGATACAATGTTATTCTTTTGCTTCTTCTTATCTCTCGCGTAGGTCTTGTATTCCAAAAAAGGACACATTGCCATCCTTATAGATGCATTAATTATGAAAATAATATTTTTCAAATAATTTAGGATTAATGAAGATATATTCACATTACTAATTATAGGGATATTGTAACTACTTACTAGAGTAATCACCCTCAAGACTTGAATTAAAATTCCATCTTGTCATGTTATCTCATGATAGGAAAATCACATAACAAGATTGACTAATTGGGAAAATGTATTGGTAATATTTAAAAGAGTCAAATATGTTAAGAAGGTTAAGAAAAATCAGGTTTGTCTAGTTTTGACCTAATGCTTTTCAATATAATTGTTTTCATTAAAGCACATAACTATTATTATCAAAACAACAAGCCACTTTTCTAACCAAGATAACATATTAAAGATATTATATAACCAAATTTAGAGCTTAACTCCTTACCAATTAGAGCAGAAAATTCCTTAAAGAAGCTACTAAAGGAAAAGCAAAAAAACAAAATAGTGAATCAAGACACTCAACAAAAGAAATGAACAAAATCTAATAAGAAAACTCTAAAAATTTTGAAGAAAAATTTGCTAGACTCCTAACATACCTAAAAACATCCTATAAAAATTGCAAAAGCTAACTCTAATTGGAAAGTGCAAAAAATTTAACAAAAATTGATTTTGATCAAAATTGATAGCAAACATGACAAATTGAGCCATCCTAAAAAAATTAGATTAACTAACTAATGAGCTTTAAAAATAATTTTTTTTGATATTGATAAATGCTATTTTTATATATTTTATTCCTCTTAATTTGGATCTTTTTAATGATGAATTATAGTTTAATGGATTTAATTGGATAATATTTGATTTTATTAGCCATTTTTACACTTTAGGAATTAAATTGCAAACTTCTTAGTTCCTAATGCATAACTTCTTTTAAATAATTTTATAAAGTTCCTACTTAATATTTTCTATTATTTGTGTAAATTTTTTATGGGCAAATGGAAATTAGATGGTGGAGATAAATTTGAAGGAGAAATGAAATTAGATTTAAGCCATGAACAACATCAAAGTGGTGACAACTAGTAGTTTGGCTAATAGATCTATTATATGCAAACTTAGCATGTGACAAGAGTAAATTCTACCCTCTAATGTTTTTCTCTACTAAACTTTTCAAAAGATCTCTCAAGGTTCTATTGACAACCTTAGCTTGACCATTGGTTAATGGATGGCAAGTAGTATTGAATTACAATCTAGTACCTATTTTCTAATCAAAATAAAGCACAAACTCTTTGAGCAGTGAGTTATGATTTCGATAATCAAGAGCTTGAATAATGGGTATAGAAGTCCTTGTCACAAGTAGAGTATTTCCTTTTGGCATCATTTAGCTTTTCACTAAAGAATGCAATTAGTCTACCTTCTTGACTAGGAATAGTCCACTAATGCCTATATTTGATGCATCACATTTAACCTTAAACATCTCAAAATTTGGAAGGACAAGGATTAGAACATCTGTAAATTCTTTTAAGAGAGGTTGAACTAAGGGATTTAACTCACTTGCTTCATCATTCAATTTTCCCACAAGAATTAGTGCATATGCTCTGATTTATCATTATCTCTTTCTCAATTAAGCTCCCAAATAGCAAGAGGATGATCTCCTTATTAGAAGACTTAGAAACACCTTCTAGTCTTAAGGGAGTTAAAGTGATAATTCTAACACTATCTTTCATGAAAGAATAAATATTTTTGAAGCCTTTAGTAACTACCTTTCTATGATACATGTAACACCATATTACTTTAGCCTCACTTTCCCATACATTATACCTAATGCATACTTCATACATGCCTCATACATGAGTTTGAAGGAAAATGGATTGAAATCATGGGATATTATAATGTTGCGTAGCACTTAAACTATTCAAATTTTGCTCTGTGGACCTTGTGGACTCCCCAACATCATCTCCTACTCATTTTTCATCTAAACAAGTCATAACCAATGTAAAACATTCTGTACATTTTGAGTTATGAGCCACACATCAAAAAAATGGAGTTTTTGCCTAGGGTCCAGAATTCAAGTTTCTGCCACTAACTTTGGAAAATCATAATTAATTTTATAAAAATCCAAACTAAGAAAATGATAGCTTTCCAAAAATCTCTGAATATCAACTATAGGGTGAAAATAATTCTAGGCCACAAAAACCTAGCTGGACCATGTTTGACAATAGAAAATTACTAAAGGTCTAGCGGCCCTAGTTTGCTATCATAGGTTACTGATATGAATTTCAAAAATTCATAACTAATTAAAAAATAAAATAAAACCTAGAAAACCATACCATTTTGGAAAGCTATAGATATTTATGGGAAAAATAGCTTTAGACCATGTTAAGCTCGTTTAAGAACTGAATTATAATGAAACAGTACCCAAGGTTGGCTGGCATCACTGGTTCTGATGAGAACTTCAAAAATTCATTTCTCTCTCTATACACCTCCAAATGAGGTTTTTCTAATTTCTATAGCTCACTGTGAATGTCTAGTTACTCCATGTAAATCTTTGGAATCATTGAACCTCGTTTGGCCCTCAGATGACATGAAAATGAAATCTGCTCATGTGAACAGTACCAGACTAAAACCAATTTCTGATATAAAATTTGAAAAATCATAAGAAATTCTATAGACCTCCAAATAATACAGTTCTTCAATTGAAAGAAAGCTTTATATGAGATCTATATGTGTACAAATTTTTAGTTTTCAAATCACTCATTTGTTTAGGTTGGGGTTTAACTCATAAAATGGGTCATTTTTGGTCCCCAAATGGTCTATTTAAGTGTCAAATGGTTTTTCCTTAGAACCAAGACCATTTGGACATGTGGGAAAGCTTCAAAATAGGTTATTAAACTTGTCTAAGGAATCCAAATATCCATACATCACAAAACCACTACCCTACTTGTTCATATGCACAAGTTCTTAAAGGCACAACCATGCATTTCAATATAAAAAACTTCTAATCTCATTCATATACTTTTAATTCTCATACATACATCACATATCCATATATTTACATATGTTCATGTGTCTATACAACATATACATCATGAGATTACATCATTTGATAACCAAATGGTTACAAAATGGCTAGACACATAATTCTTTTGTCAATCTCTTCTTTTCAAGCTTAGTGGCCTCCATCTATTTGCTCATTTGGTCCACCTAGACATGTTAGGTAATAGGGAGGGAGTGAGATTCAAAGAATCTCAATAACCCTTTACACTTTCAATCATACATAATGGGTGTATTTTCATGCAAAGGGATGCTATGCATGATCCATGAACTACATATGATATCAAGAACATAATTTCCATTTCACAAAGTCTCAAACACATCGAAGTAGACTCTCAAGACCTTGGTTAGCCTCAACCACCTCTCTTGGGACTTTTGGACTTGCCTTGTAACATTCAAAATTAATTAAGGATAATTATGACAAATTAAAGAGTTAATATAGGGATTTGAGAAAAATAAGGAAAATAAGGTTTCTAAATAAATAGGTTTATTTTAAGCATTTCGAGCTAATAATCATGTTTGGTTATTGTTGGGTGAAGATATATTAATTATAGTTATGGGTTTAATTAGGGAATTAACTAAAGGGAGATGGACATTTAATTTGGGCCTTATGATTAACTTATTTATGCCATAAACTAAGTATAGAAGCCCACTTTTGGTCATAAGAAAGTCTAATTATATTTCTTAAAGGCCTAATTATAATTATGTGCAAACCCAATTCAAATAAATTCATATACTCTAGCCCAACAAATTAAATTCTGAACCTACTTGGATTTTGGGCTTTTGGGTCAGCCCAAACCCATCAAAAACCCTAACATATCCACCTCCCACCTCTTTAGTCTGCATACCCATTCATTTTTCAACCAAGGAGGACTCCATTTTCGCACTTGAGAAGAGGGGCTAGGGTTTTTCTGCATTCTTCCATTATTTCTCACTTCTAAGAGAAGATTTGGCTAAGGTCATCTATATAAAACATGTCCCTCTCATTCTCATCTTCATTTTGGTTTGAGTAGTTTCTGGTTTTAGGCATTTTCACCTCCTTCTCAAATCTAAAATTTGGTGTTTGGGTATTTCCTTGCAAGATTTTAGGAGTTAGGAGTTAGAAGTTAGAGGGGTGATTGGGTAAGCATTTTCCGCTCATTTTATGTATTATTTTGCTAGAAAATGTCCCTAAGGATTGATTTTCATAATGGGTTCTGCTATTATGCGAAATATCAAGGAGATGAAGGTGAAACAATGAAATTTCTGGGCTTGATGACTTAAATTCAAATTTTAGAATGACCTATAGTGTGTTTTTGGTAGTTGAGGCTCAACCTAGTCCATTTGACCTCTTGGGTGTATGTGTAAGTGTTCCCCTTTCTCTTGTGTGGTATATATACTAAATTTTCATCATTTGGAATAACTTTTAGTGCATGGCTTTTACATATGTAAAAATGGAAATGTTAGGAGTGACCCATTGTGAGTTTTTGTTGTTGTGACCCTAAATTAGTGTAATAGATCATTAGAAAGCTTGGGCTTAGTATGCTTTGGATCATGGTGGTAGCTAGAGGAAGAGTAATTGGTTTCATTGAGGTAACCGGGGTTAATTTCCTAATTCTATGTATATGTTCATGTTAATATGTTATTGTTTGCATATATATGATTTTGAAATGCTAAATAATTGGTTGAATACTTGAATTGTTATTGTGATTGGACCTTGTGAGTCCATGGTGGAGTTGTGGTGCGGCTACCACCTATGCATGTACTTCGATTGGGCACCGGGTTGTGATCAGACCCTAGATGCACTGAGCCCTAGTTGTGCTCATTATAGAGTAGGTGCCGTGGATAGACCTCTCCCAGTGTTATTGGCCATTAACATGTTGTGTGTGATTGCTGGTATGGGATAGTAGTCATTAGTAGCTCTACTAGTACATTTGTAAATTGAATTGATGATTTTGGTATTAATGATATGAAATTACATTGTATTAATTAATTTGCACATATATATGGAATTTGCCTCTTATTACTGAGATTGTATATCTTACCTCAGTTATGGACTAACATTTTTAGGGACTGGACCTCTTAATGGCAAGGAGAAACTAATGGAAGCTTATTATATGATTTGATAGCACATAGGTTTGTAAACCTGGTCAGATTGTATTATGTAATTAGATTACTAATTTTATGTAATTGATGCATTGCATTATGTATTGCTAAGCATAGGGTGTAACACTATAATTATATAGCTCATCTCATTCCTTATCTAAGCTCATTTCCAAGAGTTTTACAAGTTTCCAAGGAAAGAGCAATAAAAATAATGAATAAATTTGCGCCACGTAGGAGATGAATTTTCATTCGGTGTCTCATGGACCATATAAACTCATTCAATACATTCTTCTATTTAATTACACTAATACAACTCAAAACCATCTCAGGAAGTGGCCTAGAACTCGTGTAAGTGAAAGAAACACATAAAATTCCATAGAGTACCCTTAGCCAGAATTGCATGCTTTCTGTCATAAACTTTAAAAAATTATAATTAATTCTAGAAAAATCAAAATCATACATTCTTTACCATTTTGGAAATCTACAGATGTCTACTTTATACTACAAATAGTTTTAGATCATGAGACATCAAGTAGAAGACGTTTGACATTTGAAAGGCACCCAAGGTCTTAGCTGTCTGGGCTATTATCATAGGTTACTGTCATAAACTTTGAAAATTTATAACTAATTCTAGGAAAATCCAAATCATACAAACTTGGTTAATATGAGAATATAAAGATTTTAAATCTAAGGAAAAATATCTCCAGACCACGCCAAGTCCATCTAGGAACTGAATTATGATGGAATACTATTGGAGGTTAAGTGGCGCTACTAGAACTAATATCGAACCTTAAAAATTCATAACTCTCTGTTCAGACCTCCAAATGAAGTGATCTTGGTGGCCATAGAAAGCTTATAACCTCTAGTTTATGCTATAAAATTTTACAAGTATTGGACACCATTTGACCATCGGATGACATGGAACACAAAACTGACCATATGAACAGTACATACACCAGAAAAGCAGAAAAATCCCAACTTTAAAAATTCATAATTAATTCTGTAGAGCTTAGATTTTTCTACACTTCAGCTTCCCAAAAAGTCTCAATGAGCTCTACATGTCTATCAAATTTCATGGGAAGATTCATCCATTTGGTCAGTTTGTGCTATAGGGTTCCGGTTTAGTCATTTTTATGGTTTCAACTAGCATCAAAGTGTCCAATTTTGCTTCCCAAGCTTGTGTGACCACTTGAGCACATGGGAATGCACCAAAATGACTCTTTAAACTTGTTTCAAAGGTGCATAAACCCAGATTTCTTAAACTCACTCATCCATCCCATAATATATGTAACATTTGATTTTTTGAAAACGAGCGAAAACGTGAGAAATGTAATGTACGATTTTTTTGTAAACAAACGAAACTCACTGGATACAAAAAGAAGTCCCCTGAAATGAATTAGTTAAGGTCCCAAAAAATTTGAGAAGTATTCTAGACTCCTAAAAATAAGAATCCCAGGCTTAGACGAAAAGAAAAACAGAGCTCGAATGAAGAAACAATTTCTTATGGAAAACTTACGAAATGTAATGGCATTTTTGTAATTTTGAATAATTTTTGGAATTCACACAGGAGGGCTCTTTAAATAAAAATTTTGAGTTCTTTGGGGTTCTCAAAGGCCCTAAAAATCATGGAAAGCCCCAGGATAGTTAAAACTCCTTCGGTAGACGTTTTCTAACGTCAGTTGACCCGAAATTTGACTGATTTGTTTGAGAAGGTTTTAGCTTTGATTTGAGTGTTGCAAAGGCATTTTACTAAATTAGGAACCTGAATTTCATAATGGAAAAGACGGTTCTAAAAAAGAAACTAAAATGAGTTAGAAACGAAAATGTCAAAAATAAAGGGCAGAATTAGAATTTTTGAGAAAGTGGAAGCTTCTTGAACACACTTTAAGTTTCTTATTTCTTCTCCCTTTTATTTGCACGACCCATTCTGCCCAAAAACTAGAGAAAACACTAGCTCCCTTAGGTGCACCATGGAAGAGAAGAAAGGAGGAGAAAAAGCAAAGAAAAGGTAAGAAATTTCATGGATTTTCATGCTCCTTCTTCCAAACTTGTTCCTCTCCTCTTGAGCTTTCTTCTTTTCATTAAAATGAAGTTTACAAATTTGTTTTAGGGAGAAACTTAGGAGAAATTTCGGATTTGAAGAGAGGAGCTTGGAGAAAGCAAGATTCAAGTGAGAAAAAGCAAGAAAAGAAGGTAATTTCTCCTCCCATGATTGCTACCTTTGGTTCCCCTCCTTCTCCATTTCACCTAACCTAAGAAACCCTAGGAGGACTTGGTTTTTAGGAAGAACCAAGGGTGAATCTAAGGAAAAAGAGTGTGAAGATTAAGAATATGCAAAGGGAATGTGAACACCGTATTTTGTCCAGACATATTAAAAAAATATAATAACAAAGTCAAATTAACAAAAATACGAAAAAAGAGAGAAAAGAAAAATTAAGAGAAAATGAAAAAAATGAAAAAAAAATTTAAATTAAAAGCTTTAGAAAACAAAGTTTGAAAACATAATATAAAAAAAAACATAAATAAAAAAAATAAAGACAAAGCGATAAAAAAAATCAAAAGGAAAAAATCAAAGAAAAAAAAAGAAAACCAAAAATAGAAAAGCAAGAAAAAGAAGAGAAAACATAAATTAAAAAAAAAATATATAAATAAAAATAAAGTTTCAAAAAATGAAAAAAGAGTAAAAAAAAAAACCTTTTCAATTCAAACAATAAAAAAAAATAGGCCAAGGAAATTCCACCTCTTTTTCTTTAAAATCACTGGGTCCAAAACAAAAATCAGCCCAATTTAACCAAAAAAGGAAAAGGAAAAAAGAGTGGCCCAATTTGAAGCCTAATCTCTTTTCTCTGATGGGCGCTATCCTGTTAAGTCCTCAGCCTTTAACAGAAGCCCAATTTGTTAAGCCCAAAACCTGCCTCTGATATGAAGCCCACGTCCAAAACAACACAGAGAGAACGGGGCAGAGGGGAGAGACGAGGGAGGTCACGGGCAGAAGAGATGACAAAGGGTTGAAAGGGACATATCAGAGGACTGAGACGGACGAGCACAGCCCATGAAAGAGAGACAGAAAAAGAAACACACGCAGAGGGAGAGGGGAAGAAGCAGGCACCTCTCAGGTGAAAGAGGGGAATTTGAACAGAGATCATCAGCGAGAGGTAGAAGGGGGCCGGTGGATTTGGGGGGACTTGAGATCGAGGAAGATAAAGAGACGGAAGGGATCGAAGCAAAGTGGGAGGATTGGAGAGGGAGTCCAAAAATCGAGGGAGCCTTCCGAGAGAAAAAATTCGGAGAGAGAGACTGAGGGCGAGACTTAAGAGGGGATCGGCAGCAGAGCAAGGGGATGAAAAATAAAAGGGGGCGACTGGAGGGGTGAAAAGGGAGAGGAGAGGCAGAGAGAAGAGATGGAGATGGGGGGCTGATTGGCTTCAATGATCAAAAAATTGGAGAGGGAACCTGATGAAGAGAGGAAGGGTTTTCTGGACAAAGGGGAAGAACAGAGATCGAAATTCGAGCGCAAGAGGAGAGGATTTTCTGATTCGAGTCTAAGGAGATCGAGAGAAGTTGAAAACTGAAGTAGATCAATTGATTTGGCGAGAAAGAAAATCGAGAGGCTTCCGATTAGAGAACGAGGATTCGGCCGAACTGCAGCAGAAGGAGGAGAAGAGGCCATCACAATCCACGTACCAAAAAGAGGCACTTAACTAGGCAGGTAAGTTGATTGGCTGGAAGTCATTTTGGGTTGTTGTGATTCTCGATTTCTTCGGAAGTTGGAGAACAGAATGAGGATAATTGCTTCGTGTTTGTTTAGGCTATATGGCTAGGATTGTATATGAGATTCTAAATCTTTGTATGTTGTAAATCAAATGCGAGTCTTGTTTGGGCATAGCTTGTGCTGAATCACTGATTGATAAGGTAGGAGTTCTTGAATCTGCGGCATGTATATACTTAGGTCTGTAGCTCTATTGGTCTTTGAGTTGCTGTGTAACTAAAACCTGACTATGGAAAGGGGATATGATGATCTTCGTTACCCTTAAACGTCATGAACAAATTGATTCTGTTCAATATGCACTGGTGATAAATGTTGGAATGCTGATTCAAGGATTATTTTTTTTATGCGGTGTGATTCAATTTTTAGTAAATAATGGGTAGTAATTCTTAGCCTCCCATGCTTTGAGTTTGGTCCTGAAAAATTTGTAGCTGGTTGTTAGTTTGCAATTGGAGCACATGCTTAAAGGTCCAATGGGCTTGACCACGATTAGATTTAGTAAGCCCTTAGGTAATTTAATCATTATCATTAAGAAAGTTTTGAGTTGCTGTTGTGGTTGGATTTAAATCACTTAAGGCAACTAAAGACGCAAGTCTTAATAAGTTTTGGTGAGTTCGAACTCTGGATCAATCTTTAACTTTGATTTGACTCTTTTCCTTGTCGTTTCTCTGCCTTCTCGTGGCAATCGGGCCAATAGCCCTATGACCCTAAAATGTATATTCCAGGGACCCTGAATTAAGAACAAGATAAAAACACGACCAATTTCACGTGTCTGTTTCTGCTTGTGGTCCTTTTTGCTTTCTCTGGTACCCTTGAAGTGAGATGTGGATTCAATAGTAATGGGAGTTTTGGATTGGCCACAATAGCACACTTAAATACAAACACACACATAAATCATTCGTTCTTTTTAGTCCCATTTCGCTGTATACTTAATTTTTTGAGCCATGTGGGATTTTTATGTCCCCTTAGGCATATAGGGATTATCTAATGCCATGTGTGATAATAAGTCTCCTTGGTATTCTTTGGTTTTATTTATTCATTTGCAAGTTGGGGGTTCCAATGGCCCTATTCAATTAATTTTTGCCCTAAAAAAAGAGCCAAATGAAAATTTAATTCTCCCTAGAAGAAAAAAAAAGACAAAAAAGACAAAAAACAAAACAAAAAAAAACCTTTTTCAACAATCGGTCATTAACTTAAAAAAAAGGGTGTAAAGTTTCTTCTCAAAAATAATGAATTAGGTCTTCAAGAATAATTGTCCTTTTTTTGGAGTATGGGTTTTGAAAAAAAACAAGATAAAAGATAAAATATACATGAAATATAATGGGAAAGGACAAACAACTAACAAAAATAGAGATAAGAAAAAAGAAAAAAGAGAGATAAGCAAATTCTTCATATTTATGTAGATTTCCATTTATAGGAATATATATATATAATCACTAAAAATCAAATAAATTGTACAAAATTTAATAAAAAAAGGGATTAAGAAGAAAAATGATAATAAGAAAAATTGAAAGTACAATAAAAATTGAGAAGGACAAAAATTTAATTAAAAAAAATCAAAAGATATATAATAAAGTCAAAAGATCAAAAGGGAAGAAAGAGTTGAGGGGTAGGAGTAATTTAGACTTTGCAAATTGAAACACGTAAACCAACTTAAAAAATCGTTTTCATTGTAAGGGTCTAAATGATTCTTATTTTCTTTTCCTTTCAACTAAAAACATAAAAATAAACAAAAATAGAAGCAAAAAAATTTAAAAAGTCAGAGCAAAACAAAAACAAACAAAAAATAAAGACAAAATTAAACAAAACAAAGGAAAAAGACAAAAAAACAAACAAACAAAGAGGTAAAGACAAAAACAAAATTAAACAAAAAGAAGGGAAAAAGGGAGAAGGAAAAGTGGGGAAAGAAAAAGTGAAAATGCAAGAAGATTAAAGTTAAATTTAATTTTAACAAATCAAAGCACATCCACCAATTTCAAAATTACTTTGTTTGTTAAAAGTAAAAATAATTTCATCTTCTTTGTCTTTTCAAAAAAAAAAATAAATAAATAAAAACTAAAGGTAAAAACTAGAAAAAAAATAAAATCAATCAAAAATTAAAAATCAAACGAAAGCTAAAAACAAAGAAAAAAAAAAAAAGCAAAACACCAAACAAATCTACTATCGTCGAACTATGTGGACTTTGATCCCCTTTAGAGGGTACGTAGGCCCTAGGCTTTTATCCTAGGTCAAGTTCGCCCTTGTAAATAAAATTTTCTGTTCAATTTTTATTTTCTTAATTTCTTCTATTTTATTTTGTTTTCTAATTTCGTTTCTTTAATTTCATTCTTCTTTTTAATTTTATTTCTTTTATTTCTATTTCTTATTTTGCATGTGATTTGTTAAGGGGAATTAAAATAGGATAGAGGCCATGTTGATCTTGTACAAATAACTTAGGGTAACCGTTCTTAGTAACAGGTGTTGTGGGGTGCCTAATACTTTCCCCACTCACAATCGACTCCTGAATCCGAATTTGGTTCGCAGACCACAAATCCGAATCTGGTTCGCAGATCACATTTTTTCGATATTCCAAATTAAAAGGTTTTTTCCAAAATTTTGCCTTTTCAAAAAATGAAAATTTGGTGGCGACTCTACTTTTTCTACTTTACATTTTAATTTTCGATTTCAATTTGGCGCCGCGCGGTCGCATTTTCAGGTGTGATAGTATGGCGACTCCACTGGGGATCTTTTGAGAGTCAAGCCCGATTTAAGTTAGTTGCGCAATACACTATGGCCTTTTTTTTTGTTTTGGTTCTCCTTTTTGTTTATTGTTTACCTCACATGTTTAGGGTAGATGACTTGCCTTTCACACGTTTGCTTCATTTGTTCTATTTCATTTGATTGTATATATCACATGTTAAGATAGCCAACATGTGGAATAAAACCTTAGGGTAGACGACCATATCTGTGCTTATTTCACTTATATCTGTATATATGCTTCTCTGCCTTCTATTATGTCAATCTGCCTAAGCAGATGAGGGTATTCCATAAGATGAGAAGGTAAATGCTCTCCTCACACACCTCATCGAGACACAGTCACCTCACACACATTATGGGCCCTATACTTGGGTCTGAGTGCTCCCTAGGTTAGTAGAGGTTTATACTGATTTCCCTGTGAAGCCTTGTGCTTCCTGAGACTATCATGAAGACCTTACCTAAATTGTACCTTGTTATATGGGTTGGACCTGCGTAGGATCTCTTTCCTCTCATGGTCAAATCTATATAATGAGATCCTCACCTTATGGTGGGGGCAATTTAAGAACCAATGCTTAGGAATCATAGATCTACCTAGTAAATTTGCATTGATAGTCACGCCATAGCTGCCTCCCACATAGTTGAGAGTCAGATTCCAATGATCACAACTTAGGGTCTACCCACATCAGGACAAAGGAGAGCATTTTTTTTTAATCATTTGCTCATCACATCGATACATCTGACGATATCTAGAAGGAAAGTGACACACTGTCACTGTTTACTAGAATAAATGATGGACCATTATGGCACAACCAGACATGCATTAACTAAGATGAAGGTCTGCATGAATTAAGCCAACCTTTGCCTAATGGATTTCCAACCTTAGAGAGGCCATAATCATATTACTTGCAACCTTCCAAAAGGGGAACCTTTCGGCATACATTCATCTGCTTCATACATTCATTTAAAAGGGGGTAAAGTAAAAAATAGGAATAATGAACAACGCGTAATTTATTTTTATCAAAGAAATTTTTGAGGATTATAAAATCTAAAAATTTATGTTGATGAATACGTGTGATGCCTCGGCTAGAGATTGGAATATGTTTTAGGACATTAATCGTGCAGAAAGGCATATTTCTCTCTATTTAATTGTCGACTCTTCTCTTCCATAGAGTAATAGACTCCTCAAGAAAGAGTACAAAGTTTTCCTTATAATAATTTCTCGCGCCGAGACATTGTGCCCAACGTCATAGTGTGAATGTTAGTGGATCGTTATACTAGCTCGCTGAGCAATATCGGTGTCAATTATGTAGGGAGTCATTCCTTCTTAAATTGATTCCCACATCCTCATTCTCTGTGAAATAATAAATTTCTTGAGAATTTGGCAAAATGGTTAAGCTAGTAATGATGATACACTAACCAATAAACTTTGATATGTTGAAACAGAAAATGGCTATACGTATTAATTGGCATAATGGAGGTAATGGAACCCTTGGGCAATGAGCGATATCTAAGCTCAAGACAAACTGGCTTAATTGCGACTGGAATGAAACTTAAAATCAAGGCAGAAGCAGAATCAGTTGAGAGCCTAATTACACTGGGTGAGAAATTAAGTGGAAGGCATATTCGAGAGTTTCGAAGGGATTATGGGGACATTCTAGACTTGCTGCGGATACCGGTTGTGACACCTTAACCTCTAGCTCATACCCAACGTGCCCTTTAGCCCATATGGGCGGTGCGGAACTCATAAGGGAGACACTTTCTCTACCTTATGCTTACTCTTTGTATGGCACTATGTGTGGGTAGAGATCCACTTAGAAGTAATATGGACCGGTTGAGCTCTCTCTATGCTTCCTCATGCTCAATTGCACTATTGAGACTTATTTCAATCCCAACTATATGCTTCAAACTTGTGGAAAGCAAAAAGGGATTGGAGACATGCATTTTCGCTATAGACAGATTTTGCTCCTTTTCTGGGCTAACTTTGGAAATTCATAACTAAATGCAGAAAAATCGTATCTGCACGATCTGGGTCATTCTAGAAATGTTGAGACGTCTATTTCATGCTAAAAATACTTAGAAGTCTCAATCTCTCACTCATTCTGCGTTTGACATCGAAATAGTTCACTGGTCAGAGAGGGCTTCTTTGCTGTCACAGTTTACTGATATGGACTTTGAAAATGTCTAACTAATTCCACAAAAATCCAATGCTCATAAACTCTATCTCTATGGAAATATGTGGATGTTAGCTAGAGGAGAAAAATATCTCCAGATCAGTCCACCAAGCCAATTCCCCGAAAACCGATGAAACAGTACCTCGGGTCTGGTTGGGGGTCTGATTCTGGGCAGGAACTTCGCTACGGCCAGCAACTCACTGGGCTCTATATGGAATGCCGCACTCTAGCTTCCCAAAAAGCTCTACACATACTCTAGTTCCATGTCAAATCTCATGGCTAGAAGAGGTCATATGGCTATTCTATGACATCATGTGCAAAATGGCCCTTTCTTGGCCAAAAGTGTGGCTAATGGGGTCCAATCTTAAGTTTTCTACTTCTATGACTCTTTGAGCACATGAGAAAGCATCTTTAGGAGCTATCAATCATGCCTCAAGTGTCTCATAACTTAGATTGGGGAAACTCACTACTCCATGCCCACTTATGCACCCATATAAGCTATACTACTTTGAGCATTTCATATCAAAAGTTACTTTCTCATTCTTCATAAACCTCATTCTAAGACATTCATCATTCATATATACATTATCTTGCAAAAACTATAAATGTACATAAGCTACATCATTGCTTTACATTTCTCATGTACAATTCTCATAATACAACATATGGCAAAAAGCCTTTACACTCTTCTTCATTAACTTCTATCTCTAGCTTCATGCTTGGTGGTGGTTGCTCCCATCCCTAATCTCACTTGGGCCACCTGGCATGGTTGGATGGTGGAGAGGGAGGGTGAGATTCGGAGAATCTCAGTAGTTCAACTCTCATTCAAACATACATACATTGCGTGCAACAAGTCTCATTATGCATGTATGGCATGTTAGCATATAAAACATGATGAAAAACATTTGAAACATGTAAAATGGCCATGGATAACATTCAAGAGCTCGCTAAGTACTTGGATCGGCCTCACCCCTTCCCTTATGGCTTTTGGATTTGCCTTCCCATACTTTTAGAGGTATTTAGACTCACCCTTACTCTTTGGGAGTCAACCTCACTTTTGGGAGACATGGCTCAACCAACTTAGGGCTTCGGCTCATCCTCACCTTGGCTTCAGGGTTATTGGCTTTTCCATTTTCTCAAGCAAACCAATCAAGCATTTAAAACATCATCTCAATCATATCACATAATCATGCTAACACACTTCTCATAGCTCATCTCATTCATACGCACAAGCAAGACAATGTAAACACACAATTATGCATGAGAGAAAGTGGAGAGAACTACCTTTGCTAGCTATTCTCAATTTGCTCTGACACTTGACTCCTCCCTTGTTGGTTTTCGCAACAACTTCTAGATGGGAGAGTTTCCTCTTGAGCCTAACCACACAAAAGCATGGCATTAATACCTTATACTCAATTCTTAAGCTAGGGATCTCTTCTAATTGGCTCTACTGAGCTTCTCACTCTAGGTCTTTCCTCACTCTAAGGCCCATGAGCTATCCCTCTCTTTTCTCAACTCTTAAGAAAGGGGAAAAGCAAGAAAGAGAAGACTATCTACTTCTAATCTCTCTCAAGAATGGTTTCCCACTCTCTCTCCTCTGAACCAGACTCAACCCTAACCATTTTCTACCATTTAAACCGTGGAAAGGAGGAAAAAGGGGAGAAGGCAACTTACTAAGAGGAAGCTATGAAAATTCATACCTTTCTTGTGCTTTCCTCTTCTCTTCAGCTTCTCACTCTCTCCTCCGCCCTTTTCTCTCTCCTAAGACGAGTTAGAGTCGGTTAGAAGAAGAAAGAAGAGATTTGGAAGCTTTTAAAAAGTCGAATTCTCTTTTTCTCGCTTTTCTGGACCGCTCTCGCTATAGCGAGTTAGTGACCTCGCTACGGCGAGCTCGTGTCTGTTCCAGACCTCTGCCTTCGCTATGGCGTCGCTACGGCGAGATCGTGTTTGTTCCAGACCTCTGCCTTCGCTATAGCGCCGCTATGGCGAGCAACTCCCTGGTCTCTATATGGAATGCCATACTCGCTATAGCTAGGAACAATTTCGCTACGACCAGCAACTCACTGGGTTCTATATGAAATATTACACCGGTACAGACAGAAGCACTTTCAGCGTTGGCCCAACATTGGGATAGTTCATTAAGGTGTTTTGCATTCTCTACATTCCAGATCACACCCACCTTGGAAGAATATGGGAGCTTTATGAATATACCTTTGGGGAAAGACGCCTCAGTCTATTACTATCTGGGACATCTACCATCAAAACGTACAGTGGCTCAGGTTTTAGGGGAAGACCCTAATAGAATCCATCTACAGCAGAGGGGACAGACTGAAGGCCTTTCAAGGAAATACGTGGAGGAGCATTTAATGATTCTAGCTGGAAAGGAAGATTGGGCGACTTTTAAGAGAGTTCTTGCCTTAGCCATATACAGATTAGTGTTATTTCCCTCGGCGGTAGGAATAATTGATTTGGCAGTCGTGAGTGTCTTATGGATGGTGGAAAATCATCGTGTAAATCCTGTGACAGCAGTCTTAGCAGAAACATTCTTGACTTTAAGTTTCTGTCAACAAGAAAAGGGAGGAAAGTTAAAGTGTTGTCTACAACTCCTCACCATTTGGATGTTCAACCATATTTATGGGAGACAATATCAGTTGGGTCGACGACATGACACCATACACCACCTGGTTAGAGACTTCCTTGATCATGAAGGTACTATCCTGTCATCCTCCAAAATGACCCGGGATGATTGGGCACAATCTCTGGGTCAATTAGACGACAATACAGTCTGGTGGAAGCTAGCTTGGTGGGAAAGTGAAGAAATTATATACTGTTGTGGAGGATTCTTGAACGTACCCCTAATAAGCCCCCGGGGTTGCATCAATTACAATCCGTCAATTGTTCACCAACTGTTCGCATATAGGCAAGATATCCCATCCAGGGAGGCGATACGATTAATTCACTTTTACCATAATGACCCAGAAGCTAAGATGCTTTGTTAGAAAATGAGAGGCGCATGGAGCCGAGTAATATGCAAGGGAAGATGCGAACTGGGCAAACGAATCGTGGTCACGATCGAGGCATACCGAAAGTGGTTAAAGGCAAGGACAAAGGGGGCTGACCCTTCTTTCGGATCACTTAACCCCCTACTCGGCAACAACATGCAAGTAATTGATGAACAATTAGCCAGGCAAGTAGAAGAAAAGAAGGAAGGGTTGAAAGTTTTAGAAGAGAAAAGACAAGAACGCTTAAGGAATTTGAGCCAAATACGAAATGAATGTGCAGTCCTGCGAGTGGAAGCAAATAGGGCAAAGAGATACAAGGGAAATAGGGGAGGCGTCGAGATGGAAAAATTGAAGGAAGAGAATGCAAAATTAGGATACCATAGAGGAAGCTCGACAGCGAGTAACCGAAAATGAAAAGAAGATGTTGGTTAGTAGAGCCCAATTAATGAAAGTCCTCAAAGAAAAAGATATACTAGAAAGACAAATGCAGAAGCTTGAATCTAGTGGGGATCGACATGAAATTGACGTATTGGCAAGGGAATTGGAAAGGAAAGCAAATGAACTATCCATCATCAGGAGTGATAATGCCGCAATAATACAGAACCTGGTGGAACAACTTAATCAACAAGCTGAGACGATCGAGACATGGAAGACACTCCATACTGAGCAAGCCGTAGAAAAGGAAAGGTTTACATCTTGGTTCAAGAAGTTGATTTTCATGGCCAACGAGATCCTTCCTAGCTTCAAGAATTCGCTCAAAGCAGCTGAGGGTCTAGCCAATCCATTGGGCACACTAAAGGAAATGACAGAATTTTTTATGATGTGTAATGATGTTGTAGACGAGTTGAAATACTTCAATAGTTATTAACACTGATATGATATGTCACTTAGAATTTCGTTATGAAAGAATTCCATCCCCTTTGTGTTTGCCATCTAAAAGGAAAGTACCCCAGATGAACGTAAAGACCTGATCATGTAGGGGCTTAATCCCCTCTTGCGTCAAGGGTCAACTTTGATGTTTGTTATGTGGATTAATAAAATCCTCTAAGAATCAGAGGGCCCGATGTTCCTCTGCCATTATGTCAACGTAATTAATCCAAGATAATATGTAAAAAGAAAACGACCATGATAGTAAAAATGATAATGGTAATGATAATCACGATAATAACAGCCATAAGAATAAAAATAAGAAGAATTTCTTTTAACGTCATTAAATTTACCTTATATTTATAGAGGAAGGAATATAAAGAGTGAAATAAAAGGAAGACAACATTGTGCCCTCGAAACGCATTCCATTTAGCTAGACCCGCCCTACTAAGGTATACAGCACGCGTTCAAGAGCCAGGCTCATGGAAGAACATCAAGTGGAGGGTAACCAGAGAGTTGAGAAAGACGCAACTGCAATGAACAATCGAATGACAAATATGGAGAATCAGCTCGCTCAGATGAGTGAAACAATGAAAATCCTCATCGAGACACTAAAGGGGAAGGCTGTTGATTCCTTGCTTAGGGTATCCAGTCATCCACATGCCACCGTAAATATCCCAGAGGTAGGAACCAGCTTACCAGGGGTGGTCATACCGGAGGCACACTTTAACCAAATAGCCGAGGCTGCGCAAAGGCAGAAGAATGTCCAGAACCCCATAACAAAAGCATCCGACAAACATGGTCCCTATGATAGGGATACCCAAGAATTTCCCGGCGATGACTCTACCTATACATTTCAGATCCTGACTACGGAGACGAAAGGGAAAATTAACTACGACAAGGAAGATTGAGATAAGGAGTTAGGGGAGGTTAAGGACCAATTATGAAATTTACGGGGACCCAACACTTGGGGGTCACTGGATGTGGAGGAATTATGTTTGGTTCCCAAAGTTTCAATTTCGAAGAAATTCAAAGTTCTTGATTTTGATAAATACGATGGCATCGACAATCCGATATATCATCTGAGATCATACTGAACAAAAATGACCGTCTGGTCAAGAGATGAGAAGTTTCTGATAAACTTCTTCTCAGAGAGTCTGATGGGATCGGCCTTGTTATGGTATATGCAGCTAGACCATTCAAAAATTCAAAGGTGGAGGGACCTCATAGAAGCTTTCATGAAGCAATATAAATTCAATCTCGACACTTCCCCGACTAAGGAACAGCTAAAAAGGATGGGTAAGAAATAGATAGAGTCGTTTAAAGAATATGCCCAGAGATGAAGACTGATGGCTTCCTAAGTCCAACCTCCAATGATTGCATCAGAATTTTGCTCCTATTTCATTCGAACCCTCTCAGACCCATTCTATAAAATCATGTTGGGAACCCATGTCACAGACTTTACTGACCTCATTGAAATTGGGGAAAGGATAGATGCAGATATCAGAAATGGGAAACTTTCATCTCCTCAGGTGGAAAATAGCTTCAAAAGGAACCAAGGGTTGAAGAAGAAAGAAGGAGATATAAATTACGTCCAGCCTACGAGACGGTATCCACAACAACCCATTCCTTATCAAGTAAATAGAGGAAATCAAGGTCAAACCCCATTCGTACCAATCATGAATAGACAAGGGCAACATAAGAAAATGACTTATGGTCAGCCAAAAGATAACCGCCCTTGGCCCAACTTTAATTCTACAAATGCTGAATTGTATAAGAAGCTATTGGATGCGAAGCTTTTAGGGCCTCGGCGTGCAAACCCAATGCAGCCATCATATCCAGCATGGTACAATCCTAATGCCTCTTGTGAATACCATATGGGTGTTTCGAGGCATTCAATTGAGAATTGTGTTAGCTTTAAGAGAAATGTACTAGATCTGATTGAATCCAACCACATCCAACTTAAACCGAGAGAAGATTCAATAATTACTACTAACCCTTTACCCAATTATGGGGGACAAATGAACGCTGTTGAAGAAGAACTAGGTTTTTCCAAGAACCCTAATGTTCTTAAGTTGTCAATGAAAACTCTATTAGTTAATTTGCAGTTGGCCGGGTACGTGTTAGAATTACCAAAAAAAAAGGGTCAGTGGGGCTATTGGTAAGCTGTCGATATAATTTTGTGACTTTCACCAGCAAAATACGGACCATGGCGTCGAAAATTGCATGCAGTTTCAGGAAACTTTGAAAAAGTTAATGGCACTAGGGGTTGTGGTCATGAAGAAGTCAGGAAAAGAAGTCGGAACAATAGAGGAGAAGTATGTCGACATCATTATCCTAACTAGATGGCTAGAGGCAGTTACCCTAACTGTGGGAAATCCTCTTTCAACGTTGGGTTCATCTTGTTCTCTCTCCTCGAGACAACCGTCAGTGGTTATCAATATGCCAGCTCCATTCCCATATCAAAGCAATCATGCCATACCGTGGAGGTATGAGGAAACCTGGGATCACCCCTTTGGTCAGATGGCGGTTATCGAATCAGCAGGAGAACCTATTACAAATATAGCTGAAGCAGGAGGGATGACTCGAAGCGGCAGGACTTACCTCCCAGCAAATGTTGACAAGCGAGGAAAGGGGAAAAGAATTGACGGCAATGATCGAAAGGATGAGAAAGAAGGGAAGGAAAATGACACAGAGGAAGAGTTCCTACAGATCATGAAACAAAGTGAATATGATGTGGTAGAGCAATTAAAGAAAACTCCGGCCCGGATTTCCATATGGTCCTTGGTCATGAGCTCTGAAGTACATCGTCGAGCTTTGCAAAGGGTCTTAGAGGAGGCATACGTGCAGCCTGATGTCACCCCTAAAAAGGTAGCTAATGTGATGAACATCGTCAAATCCACTTCTGCCATCTTGTTTTTTGAAGAGGAAATCATAGGGACATCGGCTAATCAACCTAAAGCCTTACATATTACTCTGAAATACAACGGGTTTATAATCACAAAAGTTTTAATTGACGGGGGCTCAGCACTAAATGTGCTACCGTTAATAACACTTGAGCAATTGGCAGTGGAAAAATCACATATTGTGAAAAGTAATATGGTGGTTAGAGCATTTGATGGTTCTAAAAGGGCTGTGGTCGGTACTATATGTCTATCCTTAGAGATTGGGCCAAAACTGTTTGTAGTAGACTTTCAGGTAATGGACATTGATCCCTCCTATACAATGTTGTTAGGAAGGCCATGGATCCACTCTGCTGGCGCTATCCCCTTCACGCTACACCAAAGGGTCAAATTCATCGATAATGGGAGAATCATCGCTGTCAAGTGAGAAGAGGAGATAATGTTAAATAAACCCAGTTCCTTACCATACATTGAAGCTACAGAACGAGACAAGGAAATGCTATTTCAAAGTCTAGAAATGGATGAACCCAAGCCTGCTGTTGGAAGTATCGATCAGGTTGTAATGAAAATACTAGAAAGGAATGGATTCGAAGCTGGAAAAGGATTGGGGATATAGCTACAGGGAATTAAACGACCTATTGCTCTCCCAGAGAACCCTAATCATCAGGGGTTAGGATATGGATCCTTATTATCAAACCCAGAAGAGGAGCGACCAAAAGCAAAAGGAAGTAGGAAGCAGGAGAGACTGTAAATCCCCCACATTAGATAAATTTTCCCAGCTCCCTCGGAGATTATGAACCAGTCCGGTATTTCCACAATTGATGAAGAAGTTGCGCAAGGAGTCAAGACTTGGATTTCGATTGATGATTCTGGGAAAAGATTGGATAATTGGAAATGGAAGATGTTCCCGATGTCGTAGCACTAGAGTAATTATTTTGATCATGTTCTTTTTTCCTTTCTTTCTTTCTTTTTCTTTTCTTTCCTTTTCTTTTCTTATGTTTCTTCCTTTCTCTTGTTGTGTCTTAACTCTAAACGATTATTTATGAATAAAAATGGTATTTTCTAAATGAAATGAGAATTGCTTGGATATTCTACTCTCTTTTTGCTTCCGTTTTCTCTCTTTTAGGTCATTCTACTTCGTTCCTCCCTCCAGGAAATTATTTTCCTCAGAACTCTTGCCCAACGTGGAGGTTCCCGAGCCCTCCTGGGATGATCTGCACACTACCTTAGATATGCCCGATTTCGAACCTGACAATGAAGAGTTGATCTAGACTTTCGAAAAGTTGCTCGAGTCTGTAGATAAAGGCATTCGCCCTCATGAGGAAGCAATTGAAAGCGTCAATTTAGGGACGGAAGAACATAAAAAGGAGGTCAAAATAGTGGAGAATCCAAAAAAGGCAGAAATGATTCAACTCTTCAAAGAGTATATAGATGTCTTTGCATGGTCTTATCAAGACATGCCTGGACTTGACCCGGTGATTGCTTCTCACAAGATTCCCTTACTCCCAAACATTGAACATAAGAAGCAAAAATTAAGGCGAATACACCCTGACATGTCTTTAAAAATAAAAGAGGAGGTTATGAAGCAACTAGAAGCGGGTTTCCTTCAAGTGTCCATATATCCACAGTGGGTAGCAAACATCGTACCTGTCCCTAAAAAGGATAGGAGAGTCTGCATGTGTGTTGATTACAGGGACCTGAACAAAGCAAGCCCAAAGGATGATTTTCCTTTGCCTCACATAGACGTTTTGGTTGACAATACAGCATGAGCCTATCGTTATTCCTTCTTGGACGGCTATTCGGGGTATAACCAAATCCCTATGCATGAAGATCATAAGGAAAAACTACCTTTATCACGCCATGGGGAACGTACTGTTATAGAGTAATGCCATTTGGGTTGAAGAATGTTGGGGCAACTTACCAAAGAGCTATGATGGTGCTTTTTCATGATATTATGCACAAGGAGATCGAGGTATACGTTGATGATATGGTGGCCAAATCCGCAAAAGGAGAAAGTCATGTGGTGGTACTAAGGAAACTGTTTAAAAGATTGCGCGAATACAAACTACGGTTAAACCCCAACAAATGCATCTTTGGGGCCTTAACTGGAAAATTATTAGGTTTTATGGTAAGTCAAAAGGGAATAGAAGTAGATCCTGATAAGATACAAGCCATTCAAGAAATGCCATCCCCCCAAATGACAAAAGAAGTACGAAGCTTTTTGGGCCGGCTTAATTATATAGCAAGATTCATTACCAATCTAACTGCTACTTGCGAGCCAATCTTCAAATTATTGAAGAAGAACCACACCGAAAAATGGGATGATAATTGTTAAAAGGCATTTGATAAGATTAAAGAGTATCTGTCGAGTCCCCCAATCCTGGTTCTGCCAGCACCAGGATGACCTTTAATTCTCTATCTGACAATCTTGCCAAGGTCAATGGGGACTGTATTGGGGCAACATGATGCCTTGGGGAAGAAAGAGCAGGCAGTTTATTACTTGAGCAAAAGGTTCAATGAATGTGAAGCGCGTTACCCATTAATTGAAAAGACCTGTTGTGGATTGGTATTTACCACTAAACAGTTACGACAGTATATGCTCTATTATACCACATGGCTAATTTCCAGAATGGATCCCATCAAGTATATCTTCGAAAGTCCACACGTCTCAGGAAGAGTCTCTAAATGGCAAGTGATTCTGTCTGAGTACGATGTCAAGTATGTGACTCGAAAGTCTATAAAAGGAAGCATCATAGCTGATCATTTAGCCGAGAATCCTCTGGATAAATACCAACCATTGGATTTCCATTTCCCTGATGAAGACATACTCACTATAGAGGACAATGAAGACGACAAGGATGGTGGTAATGGGAGATTGAAGATGTATTTTGATGGGGCTGCAAATATGCATGGGTATGGCATTAGGGCCGTGGTTGTATCACCAGAAGGGAAGCAGTACCCCGTTGCTATCAAATTAGAATTTGAATGTACCAATAATGTGGCAGAATATGAAGCTTGCATCAGTGGGTTGAATACCGCCATAACCCTTGGTATAAGAGGCCTGGAAGTTTTTGGGGACTCTGCCCTCATAATTCATCAAGTGACTGGAGAATGGCAAACTAAGGATTCGAAACTGATTCCATATCAGAAATTTTTGGTTTAGCTAATCAGCCAATTTGAAGCCATCATGTGACTCGAGATAAAAATCAATTTGCCGATGCATTGGCTACCTTAGCGGTAATGATTCGACTCGACTATGGAGTCCAAGTCCAGCCCCTCCGAGTAGAATCTAGGGATTTGCCAGCCTATTGTCTAAATATAGAAGAGGAATATGATGGGCAACCTTGGTATCATGACATCAAGGTTTATATGACGAGTAGGGAATACCCCGCTGAGGCCACTGAAAGTGATAAGAAGACTATTCGGCGTTTAGCCATGACTTTCTTCATTAGCAATGGTATTTTATACAAAAAAAGTCATGATGGTACACTATTGCGGTGTGTAGATGCGAATGAGGCTCAGAAAATGGTAGCAGAGGTTCATGAAGGAATATGCGGTACGCATGCGAATGGTCACACTTTGACCAAACAAATCCAAAGGTGTGGGTATTTTTGGCTGACCATGGAAAAAGATTGCACTGAATATGTTCGGAAATGTCATAAATGTCAAATTTACTCAGACAAAATCAATACACCACCGGTCCCACTACACAATTTGGTAGCGCCATGGCCATTTTTAATGTGGGGCATTGATGTGATCGGACCAATCAACCCTAAAGCTTTAAACGGGCATCGTTTATCTTGGTGGCCATAGATTATTTCACGAAATGGATCGAAGCTAGTTCCTTTACTAGCATCACTCAGAAGGCTTTTTGCAAATTCCTTAAGGTGAATATCCTTTGTCGCTATGGGCTGCAGGAGAAAATCATCACTGATAATGCCCCAAACCTAAATGGGGCAGAAATTTCCAAGCTTTGTGAGCAGTTCAAGATCAAGCACCATAATTCGGCACCCTTTCAGCCACAGATGAATGGAGCCGTAGAAGTCGCAAATAAGAATATAAAAAAAATCATTGCAAAGATGACAGTCACTTATAAGGATTGGCACGAAATGCTCCCATATGCATTGCATGGGTATTGCACCACCGTATATACGTCGACTAGGGCAACTCCTTACTCTTTGGTTTATGGAATAGAGGTAGTCATACCAATTGAGGTCGAAATCCCATCATTACGGGTATTAATCGACTCCAATTTAGATGAAAGCGACTGGATAAGAACTCGGTATGAGCAGCTGAATATGATCGAGGGACGAAGACTTACTGCAATATGTTATGGACAATTGTATCAAAGGAGAATGGCAAGAGCCTTCAATAAAAACCTTTGCCCTCGAGAGTTCAAAGTTGGGGATCTAGTCCTCAAGAGAATCTTGCTAAACCAAGATGATGCTCGGGGTAAATGGGCCCCCACTTACGAAGGCCCTTATGTTGTTAAGCACGCTTTTTTAGGAGGAGCATTGGTCTTAATGGACATGGAGGGTCGTGAATTAACAAAGCCTCTTAATTTTGGTACAGTTAAGAAGTACTTTGCGTGACAGGAAGAGCTCGCTAGGTTGAAAACCCAAAAGGGCAGCCTAGGCAAAAGTTAGAGCAGAAAAAAAAGGGAAGAAAAAGAAAAAAAAAGGAAAAGAAAGAAAAAGGAAAGAGCAAGGACAAGAAGAGAGAAGGAGAAGAAGAAGAACAATAGGGCAAGGCAAGAATGTACCTGAGCAAAAATGGAGTAAAGTTTGAAAGTCCATTTTGGCAGAAGCTACCAAGCAACAAGCAGAATAGAACCCCAAGCAGTCGAAAGTCATAGATTAGGTCGGATGAGATGTATATTTCGGGTTGCACGACAGATCGCTTCATTGGGGCATATGGAACCAATTGTAAAGGGCACTCTTCAAAAGAATTTCTTATGTCAAATTCTATCAGTTTTATTATCTATGGTCTCATTTCTTTGATCAAATGCTATATTGTTCGAACTCCTAGATGTTTCTTTTGGCAAGCATTAATAAAATCATTTGCCATAAGTCTAAGTTGCATGTCATGATCTCTGTCTGTGTGCTTCATAAATAATAACCCAAAAATGGCCTTCATCGAAGCTTTTACTTGGCATGGCATAGTTGGCATCTTCTTTGGATCAGTTATCATTTATAAACCCTTATTGTTACTCGAAAAGTAGACTCCTAAAAAGAGACAGTTGTAGTTGCAAAGATTGCACACAAGCTTCTTTGATGATAAGGAATTGAGAGTTACAAATGGCGCGCAGCCTAAAGTACTAGAAGTTTGGCTAGATGGGCGTTACATTTCGAAAGGGCAGCATACCATCCCCATTATGGTCGATTAGTTAAACAAAAAAAAATAATAATAGTAATAATTAGTCTCATTAATGCAAAAAAATAATAATGTAATAAAATAAAAGAGGATCATATTTTTCTCATCAATTCATTTTTCAAAATGGAGCCGGAAATGCAAAAACAATGCTCATTCCTTTCGTTCGAGATGATTCTGTTAACGACAAAAACTGGGTCCAAAACTCAAAAATCAAACTTTCAAACTGGAAAATTCAAAAAAAAAAAAATAGAAGAACAAACAAACAAAAAACAACAACAAAACTTGCATCTTGTATGTATTACCTATTACCAAGTTCATACTGGGGCACATAGGGGCAAGTTGCATTTTAGGAAATAAGGAATCATAAGTTCCATGCGCCCCATACTCGCACACTTCACATAGACTCTGGTTTGCACTGGGGACAAGGCAAAAGCCAACATTCGCATTTTATGAAGCAAAATACCACGCTTGCTTTTTCCATTTCATACATGCATACATGCAAACCCTAAGCTCACATTAGGGCAATCAAAATAAGCATTTTGCATTTTATAAAACATCTCATGTACTTTGTGTATTTTACATGTGCATTCATCATGTAGACTCCGATTTTCTACTGGGGCAAAATAAAAAAAGGTGGGTTTGAACTATAGCATCTCACATGCTTCATGTTTCGTGCTTCTTATGGCTGTACATATAAATCTTGATTTATATCAAGGAAAAAGTGTATTACTAAGCTCAAAAGCCAAGCATTCTGCATGCATCACACATTTCATATAGGTGAATTACCTTGCATAAAACATAGATAAATGAAGTAAAATCTTTAAATTGAAGAAAAATTCATTAAAAAATAGCACTCCCTCAAAGTCCTGCAAGCCAGGCACCCTCAAAGCCCTACAAGCAAGGCACTTTCCAAGCCCTGTAAGCCAGACACTCTTAAAGCCCTGCAAGTCAGGCACTTTCAAAGTCCTGCAAGCCAGGCACTTTCAAAGCCCAACAAGCTAGGCACTTTCAAAGCCCTGCAAGCCAAGAACCTTCCAAGCCCTGCAAGCCAGGCACTATTCAAGCCCTGCAAGCCAGACACTATTCAAGCCCTGCAAGCCAGGCACCCAAGCCCTACATACGCTAGGTACTCCTTTAAGCCCTGCAAGCCAGGCACCTTTACAAAGCCCTGCATAGGCCAGGCACCTTTCAAGCCCTACATACGCTAGGCATCTTCTAAAGCCCTGCAAGCCAGGCACCTTCAAGCCTTACATACGCTAGGCACTTTCAAAGCCTTACAAGTCAGGCACCTTCAAGCCCTACATACGCTAGGCACCCCTCAAAGCCCTGCAAGCCAGGCACCCTCAAAGCCCTGTAAGCTAGGCACTTTTTAAGCCCTGCAAGCCAGGCACCCAAGCCCTACATACACTAGGCACTCCTTTAAGCCCTGCAAGCCAGGCACTTTCACAAAGCCTTGCATAGGCCATGCACCTTTCAAGCCCTACATACGCTAGGCATCTTTTAAAGCCCTATAAGCCAGACACCTCTTTTTAAGCCCTACATACGCTAGGCACTTTCAAAGCCCTGCAAGCCAGGCACTTTCAAAGCCCAGCAAGCCAGGCACTTTCAAAGCCCTGCAAGCTAAGAACCTTCCAAGCCCTGCAAGCCAGGCACTATTCAAGCCCTGCAAGTCAGGCACCTTCAAGCCCTACATATGCTAGGCACCCCTCAAAGCCCTGCAAGCCAGGCACCCTCAAAGCCCTGCAAGCCAAGCACTCATTCGAAGCCCTGCAAGCCAAGCACCCCTTTACAAAGCCCTGCAAGCCAAGCACCCAAGCCCTACATACGCTGGGCACTCCTTCAAGCCCTGCAAGCCAAGCACCTTCACAAAGCCTTGCATAGGCCAGGCACCTTTCAAGCCCTACATACGCTAGGCATCTTCTAAAGCCCTGCAAGCCAGGCACCTCTTTTTAAGCACTACATACGCTAGGCACTTTCAAAGCCCTGCAAGCCAGGCACCTTCAAGCCCTACATATGCTAGGTACCCCTCAAAGCCCTACAAGCCAGGCACCCTCAAAGTCCTGCAAACCAGGCACCTTCAAGCCCTACTTGCGCTAGGCACCCCTCAAAGCCCTGCAAGCCAAGCACCCTCAAAGTCCTGCAATCCAGGCACCTTCAAGCTCTACATACACTAGGCACCCCTCAAAGCCCTGCAAGCCAGGCACTTTTTAAGCCCTGCAAGCCAGGCACTCGTTCGAAGCACTGCAAGCCAGGCACCCTCAAAGCCCTGCAAGCCAGGCACTTTTTAAGCCCTGCAAGCCAGGCACTCGTTCGAAGCCCTGCAAGCCAGACACCCCTTTACAAAGCCTTGCAAGCCAGGCACCCAAGCCCTACATACGCTAGGCACTCCTTTAAGCCCTGCAAGCTAGGCACCCTCACAAAGCCCTGCAAGTCAGGCACCCTCACAAAGCCCTACATAGGCCAGGCATCTTTTAAGCCCTACATACGCTAGGCATCTTCTAAAGCCCTACAAGTCAGGCACCTCTTTTTAAGCCCTACATATGCTAGGTACTTTCAAAGCCCTGCAAGCCAGGCACCTTCAAGCCCTACATATGCTAGGCACTTTCAAAGCCCTGTAAGCCAGTCACCTTCAAGCCCTACATACGCTAGGCACCACTCAAAGCCCTACAAGCCAGGCACCCTCAAAGTCCTGCAAGCCAGGCACCTTCAAGCCCTACATACGCTAGGCACCCTTCAAAACCTTGCAAGCTAGGCACCTCAAAGCCCTACATACATTAGGCACCCTCAAAGCCCTGCAAGCCAGGCACTTTCCAAACCCTGCAAGCCAAGCACCCCCAGAGCCCTACAAGCCAGGCACCCAAAGTCCTGCACAGAACAGGCATCCAAGCCCTGCACAGAACAGGCACACCTTTAAACCTTGCACAGAATAGGTACCTAAAGTCCTGCACAGAACATACATCTAAAGTCCTGCACTGAACAGGCACCATGAAGTCTTGCTCCAGAACAGGCACCTTTTTGAAGTCCTCCTCCAGAACAGGCACCCACTCAAAGTTCTGCACCAGAATAGGCATCTTTCGAAGTCCTACACAGAATAGACACTCGAAACCTGGCACCGAGATGGGCACCAATAAAAGTCCTATATTAGAACAAGCATCCTTTTCAGAATTACATTACTTCCTTTCTCTTTAATCAGTTTAAGTACCTTTAGGTAAGTTAATTCTCCTTGATTTATTAGCTCTCCAAACAAAATACATGTTTCTATCTTTACTTATTCTTAAGCTAAGGAAATCAAAAATTACATTTTCGCTCTCCTTGCTTAAAGAATAAGTAAAGAGGGGCAACCTGCAAACACCGTATTTTGTTTGAGTCGCTTTTACTCTTATTCTATTGTCAAAAGGCAATTAAATCATCCTAGACAAAATATGTGTTCTTATCTTTACTTGTTCCTTATGTAAAAATATTAAAAATTAAATTTTCAATCTCATTACCTAAGAAACAAGTAAAGAGGGGCAATTGTGAACACTGTATTTTGTCCATAAAAATTAAAAAAATATAATAACAAAGTCAAATTAACAAAAATACGAAAAAAGAGAGAAAAGAAAAATTAAGAGAAAATGAAAAAAATGTAAAAAAAATTTAAATTAAAAGCTTTAGAAAACAAAAAAAAGTTTGAAAAAATAATATAAAAAAAACATAAATAAAAAAAGAAAAAGACAAAGTGATAAAAAAAATCAAAAGGAAAAAATCAAAGAAAAAAAAAAAGAAAACCAAAAAAAAGAAAAGCAAGAAAAAGAAGAGAAAACATAAATTAAAAAAATATATAAATAAAAATAAAGTTTCAAAAAATGAAAAAAGAGTAAAAAAAAATTTCAATTTAAACAATAAAAAAAAATAGGCCAAGGAAATTCCACCTCTTTTTCTTTAAAATCACTAGGTCTAAAACAAAAATCAGCCCAATTTAACCAAAAAAAGAAAAGAAAAAAAGAGTGGCCCAATCTGAAGCCCAATCTCTTTTCTCTGATAGGCCCTATCCTGCTAAGTCCTCAGCCTTTAATAGAAGCCCAGTTTGTTAAGCCCAAAACCTGCCTCTGATCTGAAGCCCACGTCCAAAACAACACAGAGAGAACGGGGCAGAGGGGAGAGACGAGGGAGGTCACGGGCAGAAGAGATGACAAAGGGTTGAAAGGGACATATCAGAGGACTGAGATGGACAAGCACAACCCACGAGAGAGAGACAGAAAAAGAAACACACGCAGATGGAGAGGGGAAGAAGCAGGCACCTCTCAGGCGAAAGAGGGGAATTCAAACAGAGATCATCAGCGAGAGGCAGAAGGGGGCCGGCGGATATAGGGGGACTTGAGATCGAGGAAGATAAAGAGACGGAAGGGATCAAAGCAGAGGGGGAGGATTGGAGAAGGAGTCTAAAAATTGAGGGAGCCTTCTGAGAGAAAAAATTCAGAGAGAGAGACTAAGGGCGAGACTTAAGAGGGGATCAACAGCAGAGCAAGGGGATGAAAAATAGAAGGGGGCGACTGGAGGGGTGAAAAGGGAGAGGAGAGGCAGAGAGAAGAGATGGAGACGGGGGGCTGATTGGCTTCGAGGATCGAAAAATTAGAGAGGGAACCTGATGAAGAGAGGAAGGGTTTTCTGGAAAAAAGGGGAAGAACAGAGACTGAAAATCGAGCGCAAGAGGGAGAGGATTTTCTGATTCGAGTCTAAAGAGATCGAGAGAAGTTGAAAACTGAAGTAGATCTACTGATTCGACGAGAAAGAAAATCGAGAGGCTTCCGATTGGAGAACGAGGATTCGGCCGAACTACAGCAAAAGGAGGAGAAGAGGCCATCGCAATCCACGTACCAAAAAGAGGCACTCAACTAGGCAGGTAAGTTGATTGGTTGGAAGTCATTTTGGGTTGCTGTGATTCTCGGTTTCTTTGGAAGCTGGTGAACAGAATGAGGATAATTGCTTCGTGTTTGTTTAGGCTATATGGCTAGGATTGTATACGAGATTCTAAATCTTTATATGTTGTAAATCAAATGCGAGTCTTGTTTGGGCATAGCTTGTGCTGAATCACTGATTGATAAGGTAGGAGTTCTTGAATCTGCGACATGTATATACTTAGGTCTGTAGCTCTACTAGTCTTTGAGTTGCTGTGTAACTAAAACCTGACTATGGAAAGGGGATATGATGATCTCCGTTACCCCTAAACATCATGAACAAATTGATTCTGTTCAATATGCACTGGTGACAAATGCTAGAATGCTGATTTAAGGATTATATTTTTTTTATGCGGTGTGATTCAATTTTTAGTAAATAATGGGTAGTAATTCTTAGCCTCCCATGCTTCGAGTTTGGTCCTGAAAAATTTGTAGCTAGTTGTTAGTTTGCAATTGGAGCACATGCTTAAAGGTCCAATAGGCTTGACCACGATTAGATTTAGTAAGCCCTTAGGTAATTTAATCATTATCATTAAGAAAGTTTTGAGTTGCTGTTGTGGTTGGATTTAAATCACTTAAGGAAACTAAAGACGCAAGTCTTAATAAGTTTTGGTGAGTTCGAACTCTGGATCAATCTTTAACTTTGATTTGACTCTTTTCCTTGTCGTTTCTCTGCCTTCTCGTGGCAATCGGGTCACTAGCCCTATGACCCTAAAATGTATATTCCAGGGACCCCGAATTAAGAACAAGATAAAAACACGACCAATTTCACGTGTCCGTTTCTACTTGTGGCCCTTTTTGCTTTCTCTGGTACCCTTGAAGTGAGATGTGGATTCAATAGTAATGGGAGTTTTGGATTGGCCACAATAGCATACTTAAACACAAATACACACACAAATAATTCGTTCTTTTTAGTCCCATTTTGCTGTATACTTAATTTTTTGAGTAGCCATGTGGGATTTTTATGTCCCCTTAGGCATATAGGGATTATCTGATGCCATGTGTGACAATAAGTCTCCTTGGTATTCTTTGGTTTTATTTATTTATTTATTTGCAAGTTGGGGGTTCCAATGGCCCTATTCAATTAATTTTTGCCCTAAAAAAAGAGCCAAATGAAAATTTAATTCTCCCTAGAAGAAAAAAAAAGACAAAAAAGACAAAAAAAAGACAAAAAAAAAAACCTTTTTCAACAATCGGTCATTAACTTAAAAAAAAAGGGTGTAAAGTTTCTTCTCAAAAATAATGAATTAGGTCTTCAAGAATAATTGTCCTTTTTTTGGAGTATGGGTTTTGAAAAAAAACAAGATAAAAGATAAAATATACATGAAATATAATGGGAAAGGACAAACAACTAACAAAAATAGAGATAAGAAAAAAGAAAAAAGAGAGATAAGCAAATTCTTCATATTTATGTAGATTTCCATTTATAGGAATATATATATATAATCACTAAAAATCAAATAAATTGTACAAAATTTAATAAAAAAAGGATTAAGAAGAAAAATGATAATAAGAAAAATTGAAAGTACAATAAAAATTGAGAAGGACAAAAATTTAATTAAAAAAAATAAAAAGATATATAATAAAGTCAAAAGATCAAAAGGGAAGAAAGAGTTGAGGGGTGGGAGTAATTTAGACTTTGCAAATTGAAACATGTAAACCAACTTCAAAAATCGTTTTCATTGTAAAGGTCTAAATGATTCTTACTTTCTTTTCCTTTCAACCAAAAACATAAAAATAAACAAAAATAAAAGCAAAAAAATTTAAAAAGTCAGAACAAAACAAAAACAAACAAAAAATAAAGACAAAATTAAACAAAACAAAGGAAAAAGACAAAAAACAAACAAACAAAGAGGTAAAGACAAAAACAAAATTAAACAAAAAGAAGGGAAAAAGGGAGAAGGAAAAGTGGGGAAAGAAAAAGTGAAAATGCAAGAAGATTAAAGTTAAATTTAATTTTAACAAATCAAAGCACATCCACCAATTTCAAAATTGCTTTGTTTGCTAAAAGTAAAAATAATTTCATCTTCTTTGTCTTTTCAAAATAAATAAATAAATAAATAAAAACTAAAGGTAAAAACTAGAAAAAAAATAAAATCAATCAAAAATTAAAAATCAAACGAAAGCTAAAAACAAAGAAAAACAAAAACAAAAAACAAAAAAAAAGAAAAACACCAAACAAATCTACTCTCATCGAACTACGTGGACTTTAATCCCCTTTAGAGGGTACGTAGGCTTTAGGCTTTTATCCTAGGTCAAGTCCGCCCCTGTAAATAAAATTTTCTATTCAATTTTTATTTCCTTAATTTCTTCTATTTTATTTTGTTTTCTAATTTCGTTTTTTTAATTTCATTTCTTTTATTTCTATTTCTTATTTTGCATGTGATTTGCTAAGGGGAATTAAAATAGGATAGAGGCCATGTTGATCTTGCACAACTAACTTAGGGTAATCGTTCTTAGTACCGGGTGTTGTGGGGTGCCTAATACCTTCCCCACTCACAATCGACTCCCAAATCCGAATTTGGTTCGCAGACCACAAATCCGAATCTGGTTCGCAGATCACATTTTTTCGATATTCCAAATTAAAAGGTTTTTCCCAAAATTTTTCCTTTTCGAAAAGTAAAAATTTGGTGGCGACTTTACTTTTTCTACTTTACATTTTAATTTTCGATTTTGATTTGGCGCCGCGCGGTCGCATTTTCGGGTGTGATAGGGAATTAAGAAAAAGCCATTAGTTTTCAAGATGCAATTTCTAGGGCTTCAATTGCACCTTGTAAAATATGATTTTGTATGATAATTCCTAGGCCTAAATAAGAGTTTAAATGAGTTCCTAAGATCCCTAGAAGTCTCCCCGTGTGCTTCCTCCTTCAAAAAAACTAACCAAAGTCCATGAAGGCCATTAAGGTTCATGGTCTCGGTCTAAGGAGGTTAGGGTAGCTAGGGAGAGTTTTAAATTTTTCCAAACTCATTTTTGAGTCATATATGATGAATAAATATGAGAGGAAGCCTTGGTAAAAATTAAGGAAGCTTAGAGAATGAGATGGTGCTTTATGTTCCATAATATGACTTATAGAAGTAACATATAGCTAGGCTCTTGGTTTTGATTGTGTGATGACTCCAAGAGGCTTAAAAGGAGTCAAGAATCATATTTGAAAGGAAAGAATAGAGCCTAAAATTTAATTAAGGGGTGTTGCTTCATCAGGTGCCATTTTGGAACCATAATGAGGCTTATAGATTAAGTTAGAGTTCAAGCAAGTTGCGTAGCCTTAGAATTAATTCCATGAATCTAATTGGCTTCCATAAATTGTATTTAGGCTAAGAGAAATCATTTCCACACTTTTGTGTAAGTGTGACCGAAGCAAGGAAGGGAATTTCAAGAGAAAAAGTGTGTAATTGTATCCAAGGTAGCTCACTCCTCCTTCTCTCATGCATGATTGTTTGCTTTACTTGTCTTTGAATGTGTGTATGTGTATTTTTAAGCCATGAAAAGTGTTCTAGCATGACTTTGATTCCATGGTGCCATGATGTTACAATATGTTTTTATATGATGTTATTGATGTGTGCTTGGGTTTGCTTAAGTGTGGTGAGGCCAAGAACCCTTAACCATGGTGAGGATGAGCTAAGAACCCTTAAGATTGGTTGAGACAAAGTAAAGAGTTTCCCAAAAGTGAGATGGACTCCCAATAGCATGGTTGAGTCTAAGAATCTCTTAAAGAATGAGTGAGGCAAGTCCAACATCCACAAGAAATTGGGTGAGACCAATCTACTTGCTTGGCAAGCCTTTGTACGCTATGTATGACTTTCTCAAGTGATGAAAATTTTTGTTGAATGTTTACACATGTCAACATGACTATACATGTATTTATAAGACTTGTTTGTGTTAACGTGAGAAACGCAATATTTGGTTTCTCCGTAAACGTCATAATTGGGCCAAATATAAAAGGAAGTTCTCGAAATAGAAGGAATTGGGGCCAAATAAAATTATGATAAAATTATAAATAATAGAAAATAAGGATTTGCGCATTGAGTTGCACAGAAATTAAGGTCAGAGTAATTCGATAAATTTACCGAAAGGTCAGTGGCATTTCGTAAATATGGGCACTTTTTGAAAAACTCATAGGAGGGCTTTTTAAATGAAAGTTTTGAGTTCTCCGGGGTTCTCAGAGGCCCCAAAAACCATGGGAAGCCCAGGGACCAGTGAAGCCCCTCTGGTGTACTCTTTCCGACGTCGGTTGACCTAAACTTTAACTGATTCGTTCGGGAAGGTTTTAGCTCTGATTTGAGTGATTCTAAAGGCATTTTATTAAATTGGGAATCTAAATTTTATAATGAAAAAGACGGTTCTAAAAAAGGAGCTAAAACGAAGCCAAACTGGAAATGCCATTACGAAGGGCGAAATTGGAAACCATTTTAAAAAGGAAGCTTCTTTCTTCTTCTTTATATGCCACATTCTTTCTCTCCTCTCTAAGACTGCCTTAATTCTGCCAAAAACTAGAGGAGAATCTGCCCTTCTTAGGCGCACAAGAGGAGGAAGATTTTGGAGGAAGAAATTCAAGAAAAAGGTAAAAATCTTTAAGAAATTCCATATCCTTCCTTCTTGAAACTTGCTCCTCTCCTCTTAAGCTTTCTTTCTATGGTTTTAATGGAGAGTTTGGTGCTATTTTGGGGGCAGAACAGAGAGAAAAAATTCGTGTTTGGAGTGAGGCGACCAAGGAAAGTGAAAAGCAACCAAGAAAGAGCAAGAAAATAAGGCAAAACTTCCATTCTTTGGTAGCTTCTTCCTCCCCCTTCCTCTTGCACGAATTTGGGCATCATGGGCCCAATTCTTAGGGGCTGTTTTCTGTCCAATTCATGGAGGGATTAGAGGTTTTAGATGGCAAGGATTAAGAAGGAAGCAATAGAATCAAGAAAGGAGCATTAGGAGATAAGATAGAACTATTAGGGATCTAAATGCTTTCTTACAAATTTGATTTTATATGAATGTTCTTAGGCTTAATTGAATGTTTAAACAAGCTCCTAAGACCCCTAGAGAGCTTCCCACATGCACCTCCCATCCAAGAAAGCAAAGCAATTGCAAGAAAAACTAATGAACTCTAAGTAGAAAAAGTGTAGTGCATTTGAAGAGTTTGTAAAATCTGTTTTGATTCATGAATTTCCTGGGCTATGTAAGTGTTTAATTGAGCTTCTAAGACCTCTAAGAAGCCTCCCAATTGTGTCTCCCATCAAGGAAAAATCAAGAAGGCCATGAACTCTTCTTCCCCCCATAGTCTCGGCCTAGGCAAGTTCCTATAGCTAGGGAGAGTTTTAAATTTTTCTAAAGCTATTCTTGAGTCATATGTGATGAGTGAAGATGAGTAGAGGCTTTGAAAAAAAATTTAGAACTCAAAGAAAGTGAATTGGTGCCATAGGTTCCATATTAGAACCTAAAGAAGCAACATGATGCTAGGCCCTTTGTTTTAATGATATGATGACTCCAAGAGGCTTAAAAAGAGTCAAGAAGCATATTTGAAAGGAAAGGATGAGGCCTATAAGTCATTTGATGGATGTTGCTTCATTAGATGTGATTATAGACCATAATGGAGCCTATAGAGCAATCTAGTGTTTATCACGTGATGTAGCCTTAGAATATGTTTCATGGACCTAATTGGCTCCCATAAATTATATCTAGGCCAAGAGAAACTATCTCCACTAAATTGTGGGTGTGTGGCCGAAAGAGGACGCTTGAAAGCTAAGGAAAAAGTGTGTGAAATTATGCAAGGTAGCTCTCTCCACCTTCTCTCATGCATGGATGTGTGTTTAGCTTGTTTTACAATGTGTGTATGTGTATTTTCAAGCTAAGAAAAGTATGCTAGTATGCCTTTATATTCCATGGTCCTTGATGCCATGTTATGTTTTAAATGAATCTATGATATTTGTATGAGTTTGCTTGAGTGAGGAGAGGCTAAGAACTCTTCCCTTTGGTGAGGATGAGCCAAGAACCCTTAAGCTTGGTTGAGACATAGCAAAGAGTCTCCCAAAAGTAAAGTGGGCTCCCAAGAGTATGGTTGGGTCCAAAGCTCTTAAAGAATAGGTGAGACAAGTCCAAAATCCATGAAGAGAAGTGTGATGCCAATCCAAACACTTGGAGAACTCTTGAATGTCTTGTATGATTGATTCACATGCCAAGGTTGCTTTGAAAATGTCCAAGACTTCCATTTTTCCATACATGCATTTGAAAAGCTTGCTTTGTACATATTATGTGTGATTGAATGGGAGATGAGCTATTGGGATTCTTTGAATCTCATCCCCTCCTCTCCAATGATCTAACATGCTAGGTGGGCTAAGTAATTATGGTGAAAGGAGCCAACAACAATGAATAAGAGAGATTGACAAGTTTATGCCTTGTTTTGTCCATTTTGGAACCATAATGATGGTTCATCATGTATATGAGGTTGTATATATACTATGAACATTGAGACATGTGTAAATACACTATTATGTGATGTTTAGATGTATGATTATGATATATGACTACTAGCCCATGTTTTGAGTATGTAAGGCTATAGAATGAGAATTTAAAATTTGATGAATATGTGTATAAGTGAGGGTGGAATGGCCAAAATGAGATGCATGAGATTTGGGACCATTTGGGCAGCTCACACAAGTCTTAAATATGCTTTTAGACTTGCACAAAAGGTGCCAACACCAAGGGAAGACCATTTGGCAAGTTTGGTACCTTATATGGATCTAAATTTGACCATTATGGAACCCTATGTCACTTTTTGGCCAAATGAGTTAGTCTTGATGTGAAATTTGACATGCAATTAGGTCTCATTGAGATATTTTTGGAAAGCTAAAGGTGATAATTTTCAGAGGTCTACAGAATATTTGATGATTTTTCAAAGTTGGCCAAATATATGGAAATGGTCTGATGTACTATTACAATGGTCCGAAAATATTTTCTGTCACTTGAGCCTCAAATGATGTACAATTGTCATGAAATTTCATACAGAGAAACTAGGAAATTATAGTGACTTGTGCCAATTGGAAGCACCTCATTTGGAGGTCTAGGGAGAGAGATACGAATTTTTGAAGTTTCTGTCCAGTATCAGTCATCTTGCCTGACCAGAAGTACTGTTCCATCGATTTCTGAAAGCTGGGCTTTATGAACTGATCTGGAGATATTTTTTCTCTCTAGTTAACATCCACATATTTATATATTGATATCATTTTCATGGATTGGATTTTTTGGAATTAATTAGATATTTTTGAAGTTCATATCAGTAAACTGTGACAACATCAGAATCCAGTCTAACCTCCAGACCATTTCGCATGTTAAATGCCCTTTGTGTGGGGTGTTATGACTTGTAAATATTTTTGCCATTAATTAGACATCCCAAGCTTTCCATAATGACTAATATTGCATCATTTCTATTTTTCTAAATTTAGTTATGATTTTCCAAACTTTACCCAGAAAAGAAGCCAATTCTGGCTGAGAATGAACTTCCATTTTCCATGCCCCATTTCGGTTTCCATGAGTTGTAGGCATGTTTTTAGGATGAAAATGAGTTGTAATGATGTAATTAAGTATGAGGAAGTATAGTATGAGCTCAGACGGTCCACGTAACATGGATTAAAATTTTTAGATATGACACAAAGCGAAATTAATCCCATTCTCTTTGCTTTTTCTATGGAAAGCCTATATGAAGCATGATAGAATGCTTAAGAATGACATGAAATGAGTTAGAATTTATGGTGTTACATTTATCACACACTTACAGAGCCACCAAACGTATTGTCCCCTGGTTCGTGGGTCTTTGACTTGGCCTTCCCAAGGGTTTTGTCACCTTCCGAGTTTCGAGGGCTTGGTTACCCAACCTTCGCTCAAGGAAAACACGCGTCTGGTGGGGGGAGCTTTGCCCCCACTTATAATGCCTTAGCCCAGGACCTTCCTATCTGATGTGGGACTTTACAATCCACCCCCCTTGGGGCTAACCCGTCCTCGAGTTACACATGCGGGTAGGCCGGCTCTGATACTAACACACTTACAGAGCTACCAGACGTATTGTCCCTTAGTTTGTGGGTCTTTGACTCGGCCTTCCCAAGGGTTTTGTCGTCTTTCGAGTTTTGAGGGCTTGGTTACCCAACCTTCACTCAAGGAAAACGCGGGTTTGGTGGGGGGAGTTTCACCCCCACTTATAAGGCCTTAGCCTAGGACCTTCCTATTTGATGTGGGACTTTACAGTTTGCATCCATTATGTATGATTGAATGGGAGATGAGCTATTGAAATTCTTTGAATTTCATTCCCTCCTCTCTAATGCTCTAACATGCTAGATGGACCAAGTAGACAAGGTAATGGAAACCAATCACCTTGAAGAGAAGAGCTTGACACCAATATGCATAGTTTTTGCTTTTAAAGCCATAATGATGTCTAATAATGTAAATTATTGTTGGATATGGTCTATGACCTTTGGAACATGTGTAATTATGATAATATATCATGTTTAAATGGGGGAACGTATTATGTGACCACTAGAATGCAAATTGAGTATGTATGGGCAATGTAGTTTCTTGAATGATGTTATAGAACGGTGTATAAGTGTGAATGAGATGACCAAAATGAGATGCAAGAGGGTTGGGACCATTTGGGTAGCTCACATGTAATACCATATATTTCTATCTTGCTTCCTATCATTTCTAAGTCTCATATGATGAATTGCACAAAAAAGAATGGAAAATGACATTAAAATAATGCTTTATTTTGCGTTATGTCGCGTATGAAAATTATATTCAGTGTCACGTGGACCATATGAGCTCATACATTACATTCTCATATTTAATTACATAAATAAAACTCATTTGCATCACCAAAATTGGCCCACAACTCGTGGAATTCAAAGGAGAGCATCAAACTCACACTATTATTTTCGGCCAGAATTTCAGTCTTTCTGTCACAATTTCGAAAATTCATAACTAAATCCAAACAAATTGAAACCCAACAAAATTTACTATTCTAGAAATCTCTGGATGTCTAACCCATGCTAAAAATAATTTCAGCTCATGAATTATTAAGTGAAGAACATTTGACATCCGAAAAGCCACTGAGGTCACTATTGTGTTGGCCATTGGTTCAGTTTACTAATATGAAGTTTCAAAATTCATAACTAATTCTAGAAAAATTGAAATCATGGATTCTTGGCCATTATGGAAAGATACACATGTCTAATTTATTTCAAAAATATGTCCATGCCATGAAACATAACAGAAAGAGTTTGACACATGAAAATGGGCAAAGGTTTGGATAGCTACTGGTACTGATGCAAGTGTCTGCTATAAACTTCGAAAATGTCCAATTAATTCCAAAAAAATCCAATCCATACAAGTGATACTAATTTATAAATCCATTAATGTTTATGGTAAAAATAGACTCAGAGCAGAGAAAGCACGTTTAGCTACTAAAATTCAATGGAACAATGACTCAGGTCGTGCTGCACTACTATTGTTGTTCTAGAAATTCAAAAATTCATATCTCTTAGCTTAGACCTCTAAATGAGGTGCTTCTAGTTTCTACAATTCATTGTGAATGCCTAGTTTCTACCTATAAAATTTTGTAGCCATTGGACCACGTTTGCCCCTTGGATGACACAATTTCACAACTAACCAAATGAACAGTACTTGTGCAATTCCAAAATTCTGATACCAACTTTGAAAAATCATGGAAAATTACACAGACCTCCAAATGATCTGATATTTCACTTCCCAAAAAGCTCTAGGCAAGATCTACTTGCATGAAAATTTTTAAGTCAAGAAGAGGTCATTTGGTCAGACTTTGCCATAGCTCAAGATTATGGCAATTTTGGTCCCAACAAGAGGCAAATTTGGTTCAAATGAGTCATCAATTGTTCCACACACATTTGAGAAACTTAGAAAGCATAAATATAGCATAAATAAGTCCCTCATAAGGTCTGAATCCTCATGCAACTCAAATTCACCATGCCACTTCCATAAACATACATGCACAAGTGGGCTCCCAAGTGGTCAAAATACATAATTCTATTCATTAAACTCTATTCTTGATACATACACTAACTTTACATAGTTTTACACTTGTTCAAAGTGTCATGGCTAAAAAATAACATATACATATATTCTTTGATATTCTAGTACATCAAAACTAGTAAAATTTGCCAAGAGATAGAGATTTAAGCTCCTTGGCCTCTATCCTTTAGATCTTGGACTTCACCTAGGTCATATGAGATGAGAGAAAGGAGGGGGTGAGATTCATTAAATCTCAATAGCTCATACACCTATTCAAGTACATTTTCAAGGCATACAATATGTCAAAAGTATAAGTATGCAACTACTCAATCGATGAAGCATTCAATTTCCACATTTTTATGTCACAAACACATGTCAAGAATAAGAATGAGCTCTAGGGACTTTTGGTTTGGTCTCACCCCATTTCTAGGACTTTTGGATTGCCTCACTCTTGGTTCTTAGGACTTTTGACTTAACATTACCCATTCAAGGGACTTTTGGCCTTATCTCACCCATGCCATGAGACTTTTGGCATCTTCTCACCCACATTAATGGACTTTTGGCACTACCTCACCCTTGTGAGCCATTTCCACAATTACAAAGACATTCAAGAAAGCATATTGGTACTAAAATAGCATTGTAGCATCAAGTGGCATGTCTCAAACATATACATAGACACACAAGCACACAATGACATATATGCAACAAGAAAATGCAACAAGAAAAGGTGGAGAGCTACCTTGGTGCAAATTTAAGCTTTACTTTACTCTTTCCTTCTCCTTTTCAGTTTCACAAACACAAGGAGGTGGGGTTGGATTTCCTTGGCCTATTCACAATAAACAACACTTAATTATACTCTTAGAACAAGTTATGACATCCAACTCACTCTTAAGACTACACTTTATTCTATTTGTCACAATATGGTTCCATTAAGGACCTAATGAAGCAACTACTATAATTAAAATTTTTGGTTCTATTCTCTTGCCATATTTAGACCTCTTGACCTCATTTAAAGTCCTTAAAGCCATTACACACTCACTTTCACAAACCTAGGTCCATGTTGCTTCAAAAGGCTACATTATGGAAGCCATTGCCTCATCTCCCCACCTAAGGCTTATAAATTTTTCCCAAGGGTTTTTCCTATCTTCTTTTATCATATAAAGTCCCAAATCAAGCTTGGAACCATTTAAAACATCCCCTAGCTATCTCTAAGGGTCTTGACCGATTTATGCTTCCATTAAAGACCCATGGAGTTTGGGATTTTTTCTTAACGAATGGGGCACTTGGGAGGCTCCCTAGGACTCTTATAAACTCAAACAAACACTTACATATGATGGGAAAGTCTTGAATTAACCCAGATTTTAAACTATGTTCAAGCACCCTACACTTTTCCAACTTGAGTTTTACTAGTTTTTCATGCATTTCTTTGGTATAATCCATCTTCCCATGGCTTAGTTTGATGGATTCTTTTGGATTATAAAATAAAAGCTTTTCCCTCTTCATGGTTCTGTTTGAGGCATCTCACCATGGAAGAGGAGAAGGAGAAAAAGAAGCAACAAGGGAAGAGAAACTACCTTACAATTAAGCTTCCTTCAAGAGCCCTTCCTCTTCCCTCTTCCTTCTCCTTAAATTTTGAATTTCTCTCCTCTGATCTGGACCCAAATTAGCACCAAAAATTGCATTAAAACCATGGAAAGATGAAGCAAGAAGGGGAGGATGGAGTTTCAAGAGGAAAAGTAGCAAAATCCTACACTTTCTCACATTTCCTTGGCTTTTCTTCCTTCAAAATTCCATCTCTTTTGTGCACCTAAGGAGCTAAGAATTTTCTCTGAAAATGAGCAGAAGAAAGTCGATTTAGGGAGGGTGAGGAAGAACGTGACTTAAAAAGAGAGTTTGGAAGCTTCCTTTTTGCAAATTGTTTCCATTTTTGCCCTTCTATAATGGCATGTTCTGTTTGGCTTCGTTTTAGCTCCTTTTTTAGAACCGTCTCTTCCATCATAAAATTTAGATTCTCAATTTAATAAAATGCTATTGAAATCACTCAAATTGGAGTTAAAACCTTCCCGAACGAACCGGTCAAAGTACATCGGAGGGGCTTTACCGGTCCCGGGGCTTCCCATGGTTTTTGGGGCCTATGAGAACCATGGGCAACTCAAAATTTGCATTTAAAAAGCCCTCCTAGGTGTTTTTTCAAAATTGTATTTATTTACAAAAATGCCACTGGCCTTTCGGCAATTTTTTTGAATCACTTCGACCCCGGTTTCTAAGCAACTCAAGACTCAAATCCTCATTTTCTATTATTTAAAATTTTATCCAAATTTTATTTGGCCTTGAATCACTCATCTCAGGGGACTTGCTTTTTAAACCAGCTCGTTTCAGTATTTTTACAATGTACTGGGCGTTACATCACATAAGTCCTAATTATACTTTTAGACTTACTCAAGAGGTGCCAAACCCTAAGGAAAGCCATTTGGACATTTTGGTATCCTACATGGAGCCAAAATTGACCATAATGGAATTCTATGTAACTTTTTATCCAAATGAGTTATTCTTGATCTGAGACTTGACATAAAATTAGAACTTGTTGAGAGCTTTTTGGGAAGCTAAAGAACATAATTTTTGGAGGTCTACATAATATTTGATGAATTTTCAAAGTTGGTAAATTTTTTGGTTTTGGTCATATCACTGTTCACTCAGGTCCAAAAGTGAAATCTGTCACACAGGGCTCAAATGATGTCTAATTACCACAAAATTTTATACAGATAAACTAGACATTCCCAGTGACTTGTAACAACTAGAAGCAGCTCATTTGAATGTCTAGAGAGGGAGATATAAATTTTCAAAGAATCTATCTAGTATTAGGAACTCAACCTGACCTTAGTTAATGTTTGATTGAGTTTTGAGGTCTGAGCATGCTGAAATGGTCTGAAGTTATTTTTGCCCTCTAGTTAACATCCACAGATTTCCAAATTGGTATCATTTGCATAGATTGGATTTTTGTGGAATTAATTAGACATTTTTGAAGTTTACTACAGAATTCTGTGACAGCATGAGTGGATAGTCTGACCTTTGGACCATTATAGTCTGGACATATTTTTATCATAAAGTAGACATGTGTAGCTTTCCAGAATGGCCAAGAATGCATGCTTTCTATTTTTCTAAAATTATTTATAATTTTTCAAAGTTGTGACAAAATTGAGAACAAATCTGGCCGAAAATGAATGTGTATTTTGAGCTTCCCATTGAGTTCCATGAGATGTAGGCCACTATTGATGATTCAAATGAGTTGTATTCATGTAATTAAATATGGGAATGCATTGTATAAGTTCACACGGTCCACGTGACACCGAATGAAATTTGTATACACGACGCAATCCCAAATAATGTATTATTTTAATGGATTTTCCTTACTCTTTCATGGAATTTATAAGGTAAAGCATGGAAATGTTATGAAATAAGCTAGAAATATATAGTGTTACAATATACACAAGATTACACATGCTAGCTCTTGCCATTCAATACCCAAAACATGCTATCTCATACATTTGGCATCAAATTTCATTCATACATCATACATGTGGGTAATTACACATGTTCATATGATTACATAACAATTTCATCATGGGATTACATCATATGCCATGTGTATGGCTACAAGAGAGACATAATTAGGCCATTTCATACATTTTGATGTCAATCTCCTTCTCCTTGGCTTGGTGGCTTCCATTACCTTACTCAATTGATTTACCTAGCATGTTAAGACATTGGAGAGGAGGGGATGAGATTCAAAGAATCCCAATAGCTCATCTCCCTTTCAATCACACATAAAGTATGCAATACAAGCCTTGAAAATGCATGCATAGACATATTGAAATGTATGAGCATTCAAGAAACATCCTTGGCATTTGAACAAGTCATACATAGCATACATAGATTTGCCAAGTGAGTGGATTAGCCTCACCCATCCTCTTATAGATTTTGGACTTACCTCATCCATTTTCTCTAAGAGGTTTTGACTCAACCTTACTCTTGGGAGTCAACCTCACTTGTGGAAGACTCTTTACTTTGTCTCAACCAAGTTTAAGGATTCTTGGCTCATCCTCATCATGGCTAAAGAGTTATTGGCTTCTCCACACTTAAGCAAACTAAGGCAAGCATATAAAACATCCTTTAAATGCATAAAATATCATCATGGTACCATGGAATAAAAGCTCATGCTAAAATACTTTTCATAGCTTAAAACATATATACACACATTCAAAGACAATGTAAGTACACATTCATACATGAGAGAAGGTGGAGAGAGCTACCTTGCTTGCATTCATACACTTTTTTCTTGAACCTTGAGTCCTCTCCCTTGATCTTACACACCCAAAAAGGTGGAGATCATTTCTCTTGGCCTAGACACATTATGTGAAAGCTAATTACACTCTTGAATTACATTTTAAGGCCAAACATTCACTAGAAAAGCTATGTGACTTATAAGGCTCTTTTATGGTTCCATAAGGCACTTAATGAAGCAATCTTAAGAAAACATCATCTTGGCTCCATTCTCTCCATTCATTTATGATTATTGACTCCATTGAAATCTCTTGGAGTCATCACACAATCAAATCAAGGAGCCTAGCTAGGTGTTGCTTCTTTAAGTTATAATATGGAACTTATAATACCATCTCACTATCCATAGCTTCTAAAATTTTTCCCAAGGTTTCCTCTCATCCTCTTCCATCATACATGACTCAAAACTATGTTTGAAACAAGTTAAAACTACCCCTTGGTGCTTCATCTAGCCTAGGCCAAAACTATGCATTATATGAACACCAAGTGAGTTTGCTTCATTTTTCTGATGGAAGATGCATATGAGGAGCCTTCTAGGCATCTCAAGATCTCATCCAAACATTCATTTAAGCCTAGGAATAATTGCATCAAATCAGATTTTCAAAGGAGTTCATGAAACCCTAGGTTTGCTATCTTAAAAATCAATGATTTTTACTTGGGACTTATTTGCATATTCTTACTCTCCTCCTTTAAATTCATAGAATTCACCATTGGTTCTGCCCAAAATTCAAGCCCTCTTATAGCTACATATATAGGGCAAAATAGGGAGAAGAAGGGGGGAGTAGCTACCATAGGATAAAAATTTTACCTTGTTTTTTCTTGTTTTCTTGCTTGAATCTTCCTTTCTTTGGCCTCCTCTCTTTAATTTAGAATTTTCTCCTATTTTCTTCCCTCAAAACAGATCCATATACTTCAATGAAACCATAGGAAAGAAAGGGAAATGGAGGAGAAGAGGTTTGCTAAAGAGAAAACATGAAAAAATCAAGAAATTCTATACCTTTCTTGCCTTTTTCTTTCTCCTTTTCTTCCTCTCTTGGTAAGCCTTAAGGAGCTGTTATTTTTACGTAATTTGGGCAGAGGAAGTCGTGCTTAAGAAGGTGAGAGAAAAAGGGAGAAGTATGTGGGAGCTTCTAGAAGTATATTTTTTTAAAAAATTCTAATTTTGTCCTTTCGTAATGGCAATTTCGTTTCGGCTTCGTTTTAGCTCCTTTTTTAGAACTATCTTTTCCATTATGAAATTTAGGTTCCCAATTTAATAAAATACTTTTGGAATCACTCAATTTGGAGCAAAAATCTTATCGAATGAATTTGTCAAAGTTTGGGCTCATCGACGTTGGAAAACATACACCGGAGGGGTTTTACCAGTCCCAAGGCATCCCATGATTTTTGGGACTTATGAGAACCTTGGGCTACTCAAATTTTTCATTTAAAAAGCCTTCATATATGTTTTTCCAAAAGTTACATTTATTTATAAAAATGGCATTACGTTTTGTCAGTTTTTGTCACAAATTGTTTCACAGTCCTAGCTTTGTTTTTCTTTTCGTTTAAGCCTGGGATTCTCATTTTTAGGAGTCTAGAATGCTTTCCAAATTTTTTAGGACCTTAACTAAGTCATTTCGGGGGACTTGCTTTTGAATTTGGTGAATTTCGTTTATTACGTTCGTCACATTTTCTCTCATTTTTAGAAAATTGAATATTGCATAGGGATTATAATCATGTGATACATTATATGCTAACTTGAATTAGTGATGTATGGAACTTCTACTGGGATTTATGTTTGAATGGAAATGTGAGTAGTTTATGAACTCTTTGCTGTCATTGATATTTGAACTCGCTGGTTTATGGTAGCTAGAGGATTAAGGATCTACATTTGAGTTTTGAATGGGTAATGATAGATGTGTTGGGTAGATTAGGTAAAGGAATGACACTAAATCTTCATAAATTAAGTTAAAGTAGCCTAGAGTGTTACTAGAGGGAGAATTAGAGAGCATAAGATGAAACCTTGGGAGTTATAGGAATAGAAGGTAATTGTCTGCGGCCAAAAGCGACGAAGTTACCCTGGGAGAGTAATAGAAAGTAATTGGCCATGGCCAAAATTTAATTGGTCTTGGCCAAAAGCAATGAAGTTGCCAGGGAGAGTAACAGAGAGTAATTAGTTGCAGCAACATGGATAGTTGGTCGCGGCCAATATTGAGGAACAAATTAAGAAGCTCCAGGAGGTCCTCTAGCCGCGGCATGAAAGCATTTAGCCATGACGAAGGTTCTCAAACCCTTATATTAACCTAGAAACCTTAGTTTTCCTATGGCAACATTAAGAGATGACTTTGAAACACTTGTAAGGAGTTCTTGAGTGTTGAAAATTAATGGGTAATAAATTTAAAGGCTTTTAATTGGGGATTTGTTTTGCTTATGTACATGAATGGTTGTAAATATTGGGTTAATGACTCTAATAACATTAAGGTTCAAATTTTTTCACTATTTCTTAAACTGATTAATTTAAATGGTTATAGACCTTGATTTATGATTATTAACCGCATGTTTAAGCTTCACCCATTACCATGATTATTATCATGATTAAAAGTTAGGGTCGTTACATGCCTCACCCATTTTACTTTAGGACTTTTGACTAAACCTCACTCCTCTTGAGACTTTTGGCTTTTCTCACCCATGCTAATGGGCTTTTAACTCTTCCTCACCCTTATCAAGGGACTTTTGGCATCACCAAATTTATTTAAGTCTTATGTACATATAAAAGCAATTTAAGACATATAAGTAGCTCCACACATGTCCCTACTAGCTAAGCATACTTTTTATAGTTCAAACACACACATAAACATCCAAAGCAAGAAAACATGCACACATATATATGAGAGAAAGGTTGGAGGGCTACCTTGAGTGTAATTACACACACTTTTTCTTGATCTTTCTTCCCTTCCTTGGCTACACACTTGGAAATGGGTGGAGTAGGATTTCCTTGGGCCTAACCACAACAAATGGAATTCAATTATCTTCTTGAACCAAGTCCTAAGCCTAGGCATACATTATTTCATTAGGCCTTTATGGATTTTAAAGGTGCTTGGGACCCTATGGAATTTTCTATTTTTTGTTGAAAGGGGAAACACTTGGGAGGCTTCTTAAGGGTCTTAGAAACTCAATTGAACTCTCATATAAGCTTAGGGACTCTTGAGAACAATCAGATTTTAAGATATGTTCAAAGGTCTTTATCTTTGCTATCTTAGGCTTTTACAAATTTTCCTTCAAGTTCCTTTACCTTTTCTAGTTCCCTATAAACTACAACCTAGATTTCTTGCTTGCTTTTAGTTAGAAATTACTCCCCTCTTTCAACCTTCTTCTTGGTCGAACATACACACTAAGAGAAGGAAAGAAGAGAGAGCAACAAGGCAAGAAGGTTACCTTGGCTTTCTAGTTTTTCCTTGGATGCTCTTCCAAATGGTTAACTCTTCTTCTTAGAACTCCATTCTTCCCCCTCTAAACCAGACCCAAAATAGTACCAAACACAACATTAAAACCATAGAAAGAGAGATGGGAAGGAGGAGAATCAACTTACTAAAGGAAAAACCATGAAATTCCTTACCTTTTCTTAGTTTCTTCCTTCTTCTCTTTCTCTTCCTTAGTGTGCCACTTCTAGAGCTTTGAGGGATTTTCAGCTAGCTAAAGTCAATTAGATTGATGGAGAAAGAGCTAGACATTTTTTGAAAGCTTAAAAGCCACTTTTGCAACTTTTCATTTCTTACATTTTAGTCCCTATTCCTTGGTTTTGTCCAATTGACTCATTTCAACTCTTTTTCTAAAATCATCTTTTTCATCATAAAATTTAGGTTCTCTAACATATAAATTGGCTTTGGACCTACTTAATTTGGATTTAAAACCCTCCTAAACTATTTGGTCAAAGTTTAGGTCAACTCTTTGCCGAAATTGCTCACCAGAGGGGTTTTAACTATTTTAGGGGTTCCCATGGTTTTTAGAGCCTCTGAGAACCCTAAAAAGCTCAAATCGTCCATTTAAAAAGTCTTCTTGTAAGTTTTTCCAAAAGGGTTTCACTATAACGGAAAATGTCCCTTGCTACAGCAAGAGCTCATAGTTCTAGACCCAACAGTCTCGTCACAACGTACGTTATTACAAGGAATCCCCTGGATTTTGTATGGGATATGCACTCGCCATAGGGAATTAGTATTCTTTCTATAGCGAACTGGTATCCTGGCTATAGTGAACTAGTATTCTGGCTATAGCGAGGAGACTTAGACAATTCTGGAACCTTGAGTCATTGTTTCAACAAAAGCTAGATGTTACAATACAATCACAATCTACCCAACAATAAATCACTACAAGAAAAACTGCATTTTTAAGAGTCACAATCATTAAAAAAAGGTGGCTCTAACTATTGATATATTTTTTTTAATGGTCATTTAACCATTGATAAGTGTTAACAAAAGTATTGTTGAAGAAAGTGTTATTGACAGTTATTATTTGTCAATAAAAGTTGTAAAGTATTTTTTATGGTTATAATTGTAAAAAAAAAATCTTGTTAAATTTTTAAACAATTTTTCATAGCCATTAAAAGCAACAGTCATGGACTATTTTTAACAATTATAAATGTCAAAAATACTTTCACAAGAAATACATTTTCAAAAATTTTGACAATAAGAAAGCATGATTAATAATTTTTGTTCCAAATTTCTTGTAGATTGTTCTTTTGTGTAGGTAAGTAACTTTTTAGTTAATAATATTATTTAAAAAAATATTTATATTAAAATAAGCTACGCAAATATTTGTCTAAACTCGCATATATATCATTAACTAAAAGTTTTTGCATTCAGATATTACAAATTATTGGCTAATGTATTAATTGCCAAAGTATTCAAAATATAAAACCTTGTCATGTCAATTCAGATATTCATAAAATAAATCCAAAATAGCAAAATTATTATCTAATTTCTGGTGAATCCTCCATGCTTGATTATTTTGAATAAGTAAGTGATGTAATTTTCCTTATCTACAAGGTATTACTATGTTGGTGTAGCAAGTGTACTAGTCGTTCAAGAAGTATAAAATGGATGTTGAGTCCAACTATCAGATCTCGCAAGGAGTTGGGGAATGAAGTGAAGTCATAATGGTCTATAGGAAAGAAAAGTGAATAAAGTAAAGACTATTTATACTAACCTAAGCTACAATCAATATCCTAGTTGCTTAGTTACTAGAATTTGAAAATTGTATAAATAAGCTAAGAAATGAAAAGAAAAGAAAAGAAAAGAAAATGCCTCAAGACCCTAACAAATAAAAGACTCCAAAGGTTGGACCTAGCTGTTGTGATGGGTAAAAAAATTATGCCCTTGGTTATTACTGGTGTCTACTTACTACATGCTAGTAAAGTTCTTAAAGTGGTTGAATGCACCCTCTAAATATCATTGTATCTTACTTAACAAATATCCCTTAGGACGTGCCTCACAATTACCTAAGTTCAATTTATTAGTAAGTTTCATTAAGATTAATGAACTTATGGAGTAATTAAGAGCTTAACGTGCCTTACAATTACCTTGCACCTAGTTTCCATTGCTACACTATATCAAAGACCCTATAGGCATTCTTCTAAGAATGATATAATTGACATCCTAGAACATGTAAATGTAATAAAGTGGCTCACAATTATATTATGCTTAAACTTAATCTTATTGTTGCTGTCTTATCCAAATTATATCTATAACCTAGCTATTTGCCTTGTAATTAAGCTAAATTACAAATAATAACTAAATTCAATAATGCAAATAAGAAGGCATGAAGAACATCAATTATATGACATTGTAGTTACACAAAAATCAATAAATCTGTAACAACCTTAATTCTTAATTACAATGATTATGTTTAATTGCATGATTAATGATTGTAAATCAAAGTATAAAGTCATTATAATTTATTAAACTAAGAAAAAGTGAGAGAATTTGAACCGTGATAGTATTAGGGTGATTAGTTAAACAATCAAAACCATTTGAGTTCACAAGTGATTCCAACTATTAATTAAAAGACTTTAATTCATTTAACCATTGATTCCATCTTGTAAAATCCTTTTATAAGTGTTTCTAAGTCATCACATAACATTATCATAAGTGAAATCAAGGATTTTAACTTAAAATAAGAGTTTTGGAATCTTTGCCGTGACTTGGACCTTTCCTGCCGCAGCTAAGTTGGTCATTAGAATCTAGAAACCAAGTTTAAAGACTCACACCGTGACTTGGTACATCAATGTTATGGCGTAAGAGGCTACTAGATCTCAAAATAAAAAATACAAACCTTATGCTGTGACTTAGGCTTTTTGTACGATGGCGAAGGTGCTCTCGGGAACCTACCATTCACACTTTCGCAAGTTGTGGTAGGCCTATGTAGTACTGAGGCAAGAGAGTCTCCTGGAACTCTCCAAGCATGCCTCCCGATGCTCGTTGTAGTGAGCTTCCCTTGTGACATGGCAAGTTTGCTCTCTATTACTCTCCCTGTGCGAATTTCTCGTGTTACTCCCTAGCGAGGCATCTTGTGCCATAGTGCTCCTAACTTCAAGATCTCCCTTGGCCGTGGCTGACCCCGTACTACACCTAAACTCTCCAAATTTCATCCCACACATTTTAAACCTCCCTTTAGCAACCAATTCTAATCATTTTACCTTAATCTATAGGGTTTTAATGGCATCTTACTATCTAAATTACTTAGCATACCAATTATAATCAATTTAAAACTTAGGTTTTTATCTCTACCCATCTATCTATCATATATCAATAAATCATGGACTTTGGCACAAGAAATACTAAAAGCCACTACTATTATCATTCAAATGTAAATTCCAATAGAGGTTTTATACAATACTAGTCTAAGTCAACATTTAAGATAATACATGATTACATTCTCAAATGATAAATCATATCTCAAAGTCAGCAAGGTTCCATATCAGATGTAAATGAGTGCATACATTAAATTCCAAATTTGTATAAGTCCTAACTTCCTATTAGATACAGTATAGATCACCAGAATACAAAACTCTTATACTTGGCAATATGATTACATAATGATGCTATATAAAAGAATAATAAAAATTAGCATCTATCCTAAGTTAGATCAACTTAAGTGCAACATTCCCCATACAGGGTCACAGCTCATGGATGTTTATCCACTTGCTTCCTTTTATCCTTATCCAAAGAGCCTTCACTTGAAATAGTTAGCTTATGAAATGAGGTGAGATGCAAATCATAATAACTAGAGGTAAATTCCATTCATATGCTTTAAATTATCAACACATATGCATTAAATCGGATAAGTATTAGAAACAATTTAATATCAGCAAAATGCAATAGTTGAGCTACTAGTGATCACTATCACATACTAGCAATCACACACAATATGTTAAAGGCCAATAATACCGGGAAAGGCCTATCCACAGTGCCACTTCCCTATTGAGCACAACCAAGGCTCAATGTATTTAGAGGTTTGATCACAAACCAGTACCTGATCGAAGCACGATGCACAAGTGTCAGTCCCATTATAGCTCCACCAAGGACATACTTATAGTCTACAATAACAATAATTCAAGTAGTCAACCAATCATTTAGCATTTCAAAATCATACAGGTGTAACAAATATCATACTAAAATGAGCATATATATAGAATTAGGAAATTAACCCTGGTTACCTCACTTTATAGACAATTTGGAGACTACGAGCAGTACTAAAATCACACTATAATCACAACATTAGATAATTACTACTCTAATAATCATTTATAGTAGCAAAACGAATACCCAAAGTATTAAACTACCAATGACTACCTAGAGGACACTCACTTAGCCATCAAGGAGTCTCAAATTTGGACTTGAGCTTTACCCACCCAAAAACTCCAAGATGTTACTCAATTTTTTAGGTAAATTTGCACAAAATCAATGCCCATATTATAAGTCAACTATAGGGGTGTCAAACTAGCAGTGAATGCATTGAAATAGGAAGGAAACACTTACCTAACAACACCTTTAGCCTCAACCTCCAAAAATCTACTATGGAAATACTAAGTAACACATTTCAAATTTGAGTGTGGGTGAAAATGCTCCAAATGAAAAACTAATCAGGTCAAATTAAAGAGGAAGAAGAGAGGATTAAGTTTCATAGAGGTTACCTTAGCTAAATCTTAGGAAATGTGCTACTAACCCTAGCCTCTCCTTTGGACCTTCGAATTTCCCTTATGCCTTTTATGTTTTCTGTAGAATGGAGTAAGGGAGAAGGGCTTTTAGGGTTAAAGTTGGGCTTGGGCTAGCCCAAAGGCCCAAATCCAAGTAGGTGTAGATTTTGATTTGTCGGGCTAACTATAAGAGTCCATAAACATTGAGTCTGCATATAATTAAGGTTGGCCTTCTAAGAAATGGACTTGGATCTCCCTAAGGCTAAGATTGGGCTTCTACATTTAACTCAAAGCATAATTAAATTATTTATAAGGGCCAAATTAATTATCCACCTTTCTTGATTAATTTTTTCTAATTAAACATATATTAACTCCTAATCCATCGTAATTATTTTTAATTAATTTTTCGATGTTACAAAATCATTATAAGACTTTGTTATATAAAGAACAATCCATCTAAACTATTAAGATCCTAAATTAAATCAACAAAACAAAAGATACAAATGGAAAATAAACTAGACATTTGGACAAAGATGTTGCAAGAAGATGAAGTCAAAGAAAAGCCAAAGATATGTAATCCTACACCTTGTCAATAGGTGAAATCCACCTAAATGCCTTCAAATCTGACTTTAGATTGGCTACTGGGTTTTCAAGAGCCCTTTGGTTTCTTCATCTAGCTAAAAGTCCCTTAATGAATTGTTTACATCTGCTTTAAATGGGCAAAATTAGGAAATTCATAAGTTTTAACACACTACTTAGGTGATATGATTGCATCACTTAGGCGATAAATGTCTCTGTGCACTCTTAGTAGTTGCCGCATCACTTAGGCAATACAATTGAATGCCTAAGTGATGCTCCATATAACTTAATGATTTTTAGGCCTTTGATGTCCATTTCAGCCTTGGTTTCTTTTTGAATGCTTGTAATTAAATCTCATATTTATTAGTCGTTATTAATTCACTAAAAATAAAACTTATGAAATCTAATATTTCCTAATATTTATTACCAAAATACAAAATAATATAAAATTAAATAAAAATACCTAAAAATCTTAATAAAAAACTTGTGATAAGCCTATAAATATGCACATAAAAGTAAGTAAATTTTGCACATAAAAGCAAAGTAACTTTAGAGTTACAAACCTCATTCACTTCCATTATACCAAAAAAAAAAAAGAGAGAGATTGAATTAGACCATAAGAAGATCATATCAATGCCATATAATGTTTTAAAAAATAAAAATGGAAAAGGTTGTAAGTGCAGAGAATATAAACCACCACAACAAACTCTAATAAAAAGCAACTATGGAAATATACCTTTCTTTTAACAAAAAGCATTTTATTGTTATCCTTTAAAGGATAAGTAATCATAATTCGAAATGGATTTTCTTCAAAATAAAATGATAAACAAAAATAGAAATAAGGATAAGAATTTGGCAATTATTTCTTAGAGTTTATCATATCAACTTTCTCTTAAAACAACTAGTGACACTAGTATATATAACCTTTAGAGAGTACATAAAAGCACTTATTGGGAGCAAACGTAAGTCTAACACAAATTACAATATAAAACTAAATGAATCTAAAGAAGCTAAAAAAAATTAACTCCTTCATGAACAAAGAATGGAAAACTTATCAAAGAGCTCAAGTGCAGAAAAAAGCTTCAACTTTCTTTTTTGCTCGAACAAAAATGAATCTAAAACATCTCTATATCCCTTAAATTCTTTTTTTTTTCTTGTCACAAACATAATTCATCCAACCAAAGAAAATTTTCCAATTTCATTTACCATTTTAGTCTTTTCTTTTCCAACCTATGCAACATTTAAGCAACAATACTTTGATACACTACTTGACTTCTTCCCCCAAATTTGATAAAATAGCATTCTTCAAGGCATACATGAACAAACAATGAAGAGATAAAAATCTCAATAGCATAATTCATAAGTCTCTAAGTTTAAGAGGCAAAGTAGAGAATGAATCTCCTTATCATAGCTACATAGAGGACAGAAGCTAGCTTTGTCAATGCATAGCTTTAATCATCATACTTTCATATGGTAACAATAAGACAATAAGCTTAACTTTCAAAAGCTACAACCACAATAAATGGATCTAATCCTTATCAAAACTTTGCATGTTAGAAAAATATGTCTCAATTTTATTTCAAAAAATAAGGATCCATTTTCATACACTAATATATTCAAATGCTTGCATGATATTAGCATATAATATAGTCAAGGAAGGGTCTTAAATTGAAAATTGACAAAATAATATAAAAACTCATCAAATTAGTAAGATATAATGTAGGCAACTTCCTTTAAGAAGATGTGTTAATAAATCTTCCATCTTATTCATTTTCTCCTCTTGTAAGGTTACTTCTACATTGGACTCTTTATGATATTTTACATATTCTTAAAGTTGCCTTAGAGCTCTTAAACATGTGATGATTGATGATCTCACAATCCTTGCCTATGGACTCTTTCATGTCACTCAACTCTAAAACTTTTATAAAGATTTCATTCTCATTCATTTCCAAAGACCTAATTCTCTACTCTAGACATGAAGCTTCTAAGGTGCTCTTGCATTTAAACGATTAAATACTAAAATATAAGACATAATAAATTCAATATAATATCCTAATGTCCATACAATTAGATGTCTTTAAATTAGGATCACTTACAAGTTTATCTTGTGATTCTTCATTAATAGTCTTCACATTAGCATTAATGTGTGTAATTTCCTATAGGTAGACATGACCAATTTTTTTTATCTTGCCTTCTCTTTTTTATTGATAATTAAATAATAAAATATTATATGATTAAAATTTGAATAACTATATTACCTTTTCTTTAGCCCTTTGCTAGACACTCTTTGATCTTGTAGTGTGTATAATATTGTTAGGTGCCCAATTAATCTTATTTTGCTTGCTCATTTTCTAAAAAGCAAATCAAATAAGTAAATTGGTAATATTTTTTCTAATATGCAAATAAAATCAAATCTTTAATACCTACCTTTTTGCTATCTAAATTCCTTAACCTCACAAGACACGTCTATTCTTTTTTTGTCATATTAAGTGGTATAAATCTTTAGGGTCTTCAAAAGAATCATAATACTTCTTCCTTAAAGCATGACAAGAGTTCTTGTATGACCTATTGATCTATGCCCATACAAGTTATTGATAACCTTCAACTTTAAAATGGACCTTAAGGTAAAGAAACCATAATATGTAAGTCAAAATGAAGCATGAATATTTTACAAAAATAATTTGAAACATTTGCAATATTAAAATTACAACTAAAATAGGATCAAATAATTTGTTCTTCTTTTCCATAGAAATTTCAACCCATTCATTAACACTTACTGGTGCATTTTGCACCTCCTTAACCTTAGTTGTATATGTTAACTTGAATAACTTTGAATATAGACCAATGTGATGACTGTTTCCTCATTTTATGTTAGGTCTCTTTTTATGTGGCAATTTAGACAATTCAAAATTGTGAGTAGATCTTAGGCCTCTTTTTGTGTAATCAATTGATGTATTCAACAAATGAAAGATTGGCAAAGTTATAGACATCTAAAAATAAAAAGCTTGAAAAATATATATTGCAAGTAGGATGGTAGAAAATGTCATATCTACATTCTTTCTTATACTATTACTATTTCTACTTACCCTATTCCTTTCATAAATTCTACTAGCAAGAACCATTGTAATACTTCTTTATGACAAAAATAATTCTACATAATATAAGAAGAAATAACTAACAATAATAGATTTAATGTGAAATTGTATAAATAAATTCTACTAAGACACTAATGCCAATAGGTAACATGTAAAAGATGTTCAATAATGGAACTTATTTAAATGTATCAAACATTTAATCAACTATGACATTCTTGACCTATATCCTTTATATCCAAATCAAGAGCATTGTTAAGGTCTATCCCACTCCATGATAAAAGAATTTTCATATCATCAAATATGGTGTTTGAAGGCTTATGAACATCTTGAGACATATGGTGTAGGAATGGGTCTAAGATAACCACATCCAATTCATCTTCTTCTTTATCTTCAAGCATAGGTATTTTAAAATAGTCTCAAAGTGCTACCTTCACTACACAATGCTAATTAGAATAGTAATATCTTCCACATAAAGACTTGTTCACATTGACATGCCGTAACAAATGGTTCGTTTGTGTTCAAACTTTGCCCCATGTTTATAGTTGTTATCCCATATTTGTCTACTTTTACTCCTCTACCATAGTTATCTAAATCCCACTATAAACACTAAATACAATAATTTTATTGTTTCTTGTGTAAAAAAATTCAAAAATATCCTTAATAATCTTGAAGTACTCATTGTTAGAATCTCTTTTGCCACAACTTCACTACTTTGTGTTTTCCTATTATGGTTGCATTCTTTTCTGTGAAACACAAAACCATTCACAATGAGTCCCTTATAACATATGGTTTCTTATTTTGGACCATGAGCTAAACCTAGGAATTTTTGTATTACTTGATTACTTCCTTCATTATAAAGTTGTGTAACTCACATAGATATATATCTATATACACAAATGACTTACAAAAAAAGTTATAATAAGAATAAGTGTACTTTAAAAAGCATGCTACTTACATGACTTTCAAACCACATGGCCAATTGTTGATTATGTCATCTTTTAACATTTCTAAGATTTTCTCCTTTAATCTCCAACTTATGCTTCCTATATATATGTGAAGCCAATATGTTTATAGATATGAACATATATTAAGATAATTTATCAGTTAAAAGTAATAGTTAAATATATTTACTCAATAAATGGAAGAACTTCATCACAATTTTTTAAGACATAAAGATGAGCTTGACCCACTTCTTCCATACTTAATTTTCTTGATATTCTACTCATTTTAGTAGGGTGGTGACTAGATTGCACAACTAAATTACCTGGTAAAAAACATTAAAGCTAACAAATAAAATCTATAGCTAGGAAAAGAAAAATAAAAAATAAAGCCTTACCTTTTTGTTTAGTACAAAGTTTTGAAAGCCCTTCAATCTTTAAATCCAAAGAATCAAGTATTTTCTACTGCATATTGAAAGAAAAAATGTGTATACTTTATGATTGAGAAGTGTAACATCTGATTTTCTGAAAACAAAAGAAAATGTGAGAAACGTAATGTACAGTTTCTCCGTCAATGAACAAAATTCACTAGATACAAAAGGAAGTCCCTCAAGATGATGTAGTTAAGGTCCCAAAAAATTTGGGAAGCATTCTAGACTTCAAAAAATGAGAATCCCAGGCTCAGAAGAAAAGAAAAAATGGAGTTAGAATGAAGAAACAATTTCTTACGAAAAGCTTACGAAACATAATGGCATTTTTGTAATTTTGAGAAAATTTTGGAATTCACATAGGAGGGCTTTTTAAATCAAAATTTTGAGTTCTTTGGGGTTCTCAAAGGCCCTGAAAACCATGGGAAGCCCCGAGACAGTTAAATCCCCTCCGATGGACATTTTTCGATGTCAGTGTGCTCGAACTTTGACGGGTCCGTTCAGAAAGGTTTTAGCTCTGATTTGAGTGATTCGAAAGGCATTTTTCTTAATTGGGAACCTAACATTTATAATAGAAAAGACGGTTCTAAAAAAGGAGCTAAAACGAAGGAGAAACAAAAATGAAAAGTACGAAGGGCAAAATTAAAATTTTTGAAAAAGTCACTTTTTCCTCCCTATATATAGGTGGTGCCCCACTTTCCTCCCCATTTGGAATCAGAAAATTTTGCATAATTTCAGAAGGGAGAGCTAGGGTTTTGGACACACCAAGAGAGGAGGAAAAGAAGAAGAAATTCCAAGCTAAAGGTATGTTTTTATGGTTATTTTTCATGCTTTTCTCCATCTCCACCATCTCTTCTTCATCCTTCTTGATTTCCTTTAATTAAAATGAGGTTTATAAATCTGATTCAAGGGAGATATTCAAGGAAAATTTCGAATTTGAAGAGAGGAGCTTGGAGAAAGCAAGATTTAAGCCAAATTAAGCAAGGGACCAAGGTAAAAATGCATCCTATGGTAGCTATGTTGAACTCCCTTTCTTCTCCACTTCGACCTACATATGGTTTGCCCTAGGGAGTTAAATTTTCAACCAAACCAAGGGTGAATCTTAGGTATTTGATGGAGGAGAATAAGAATATACAAAGAAAACCATGAAATAGCCATTAGGAATCATGATGCAAAACTTAGGGTTTTATGTGCACCTTCCAAAATCTGAATGTGTATGATAGTTACTAGGGTTAATTAAGTGTTTAAATGAGTTCTTGAGACACCTAAGATGCTCCCCACAAGCTTCTTCCTTCAAGAAAACAAAGACATCCTTAAGAAGCCCAAAAACCCCCTATGTCTCAGCTTAGGCATGTTTGTGTAGCTAGGGAGAGTTTTAAATTTTTCTAAGGTCATTCTTGAGTTATATTTGATGAATAAAAATGAGGGGAGGCCTTGGAAAAAATTTATAACTCATAGAAATTGATTTGGTGCTTTAGGTTCCATATTATGACTTAAAGAAGCAACATGATGTTAGGCCCTTTCTTTTAATGGTATGATGACTCCGAGAGGCTTAAAAGGAGTCAAGAATCATATTTGGAAGGAAAGAATGAGGCCTAGAAATTATTTAAGGGGTGTTGCTTCATTAGGTACATTTATGGACTATAATGGGGGCTATAGAGCAATCTAGTGTTTAAGTAAGTTATGTAGCCTTAGAATATATTTCATGAACCTAATTGGCTCCTATAAATTGTATCTAGGACAAAAGAAACCATCTTCACTAATTTGTGGGTGTATGGCCAAAAGAGGAGGCTTGAAATTTGTAACAACCGGGAAAAAGAAAAGAAAAAGGAAAAAGAAGCTAAAATTTTTGAAGTTCTGAAACTTTTCTAAGTCTGCTAGCTATAGCAAGAAATGGGCTAACTATAGCGAATATACCTGTTCGCTATAGCGAGAAAGGGTCTAGCTATAGCGAGAATGCCTTTTCGCTATAGCAAAAATGCTTCTAGCTATAGCAAATGCGGGCATCCCATACAAAAACTAGGGAGCTGCTCGCTGTAGCGCACGCCGTAGCTAAAACAGGGGTCTGGGACTGATACGTGCTTGTCGTAGCGAGGGTTATTCTTCGCTATAGCGAGGGTTAGTTCAAAAAAGTATGAAAAAAGAGAATTTGACTTCTTAAAGCATCCAAATTCATTCTTTTCCTTTAAACCAACCTAAGCTTCATCCAAAGCAAAGAAAAGGCTTGAGAGAGAGAGGGAAACTAGGAGAAACTAAGAGAGAAGGAAGGGAAGCTAAGGAAGAAAGATAAAAACCTTAAAGCTCTTCATGCTTCTTCTTGATTCTATTCTTCTCCTTCTAAGGTTTCTTTCCATGGGTTGTTGAGTAAGAAAGCTCTGTTCTAGTCAAGAATGAGCAAGAAACTTATGTATCTTCACTTCTTCTTCTTTGCTTTCTTTCTTGAGAGCTTGAGAGAGGAAGGAGAGTTAGTAGAAGTTTAGAGAGAGAGACCCCTAGTGCCTTATACTTTGTAGGGTTTGCTCTGAAGAAACCCCTAGCTTTGTGAATAATTGTTGATGTGAGAGTAATTCCATGCTCTTTGATGTGCCTAGACTCAAGAGAAGCAACTTTATTTAGTTGTGATTGTGAAACCAAAAAGGAAGAAGAGAAATTGAAAGGGAAGGCTTGTGTTAGTCGATAAGGTAACTCTCCACTCTTTCTTGTTGCATTATTAGATGTATATAGTCATTGTATGCTTGTGTAAGTGCTTGTTGTGTGAGACATGCCATATGTTATTGTCTTGATGCATTGGTACCAATATGCTTGTGTTTTGAGATGTGAAAATTGCTCGGGTGAGGTAGTGTCAAAAGTCCCTTGAGACGGGTGAGGTGGAGCCAAAAGTCCCTAAACCAAGGGCGAGGCTAATCCAAAAGTCCCAAAATTCGAGTGAGGCTAGACCAAAAGTCCTTAGAACTTATTCTTGGCATTGATATGATATTCATGGCATGAAAAGCATGTGTTGTATAATTGTGAATGGTTTACATACTTTGACTTGTTTATATGCCTTGATTGCTTCCTTGAATGAGTATGAGCTATTGAGATTCCTTGAATCTCTCCCCCTTTCGTCTCCCATCTTAACATGTTAGGTGAAGTTCAAGGAGAACCAAGTGCACACCAAGGAGCCAATTAAGCATGCTTAGAGAGTTGTGTAGCTATTTTAGTTCTTTTGTTGTAAAGAGGTGCCAAAATGAATATGCACCTACTATTTTTGAGATGTAAATATTTGAGCAAGTGTAGAAATATGTATAAATGATGTATGGACTATGTAGAAAGCCAAAACAATAGAAATGTAGAATTTGGCCCTTTTGTGGCTTATACGTAATAGTGTATTTTGGCCTGTAGTAGAGTGAATTTGAAATGTATGATAATTTGAATCACTTGGGCATTTCATATATGCTATGTTTATACTTTAAAACTTGTCCAAGAAGTACTAGAACATGTGGGAGGCCATTTGGACCCACTTTGAACCATTTTGGGTGCCAAAACTGCCAAATTTGTGAGCTTCGTCAAAGGATGACTAAAAGAGCTCTTCTTGATATGAAATTTGGCATGCCTCTAAAGCCCATTGAGATCTTCTTGGGAAGATAAATTGGGTAATATTTGGAGGTCTAGGGAATATTTGGTGAATTGTTGAAGTTGGAGAATTTTTTGGTTTTGGTTATTGTACTGTGCAACTAGGTCCAAAAATGAATCTATGTCATTCATGGACCAAACAGTGTCTGATTGTCATGAAATTTTATGGAGATAAACTAGATATCCACAATGACCTATATCAACTAGAAGCACCTCAATCGGAGGTCTGTAGAGGGAGAATGAACGTTCTGAAGTTTTGTGTCAGTATTAGGGAAGCCATCCGACCTTTGTTATTGTTCCATCAGTTTTCGAGGTCCAGAGGCTACTGAAACAATCTGAACTTATTTTTTTCCTCTAGTTAACATTTGTAGCTTTCCAAATTGGTATATTTCTCCTAGATCATATTTTTATGGAATTAGTTATGGATTTTCGAATTCATGACAGCAAGCTGCACCAGTACCAAGGACAGCCAGACCTCTGTCTCTTTTTCGATGTCAAACATGGTCCAAGCGCTGAGATTGTGGTTGGGTGTTATTTTTAGTGTGAAGTTAACATCCAAATATTTCTAGGGAGCTATGTTTTTCTTAATTCTCATTTTTCTAGGATTAGTTATGATTTTCCAAATTTAGAGCCAAAAATCTGACTTTTGGGCTCATTTGAGAAATTGAATTTTCTTGGTTTTTGGCTTCATATCCATGGTTTATGAGTTGTTTGATGCTATGTATGAGTTGTATAAATGGAGTTTGAGTAGAGAATGTGAATGATGGGTTCACGGGACCCACAGGGCAAAATATGACTGGTTAAACCCCGACTTAAAGTAGTGAAATACCACGGTTTTAGTCATTTTCATTGGAAATCATATGGAATCAAGCCTAAAGGGAGATTAGTTGGAGTTAAGTCATTATGGTGTTACATTTTTGGTATCAGAGCAAAGGTTTAGGCACTTTTGCTTAGTGTTGGGCTCGTGAATGATGTGAATTGCTTGTGTTTAGTGTGAATTACCATAGAAGGGCTCAAAGAGCTGAGCCAGAGGTTCTGGTTGGGCCTGAGGATCCTTTGTGGACCATCATGGAGAGGCTTGACCAATATGAAGCCATGATGGGCCAGCACTAGGAGATGCTGGAACAGCAGAGGTACATTGCCCAGTAATAGCATGATATGATCATACATATGCAAGATACCTTGGCTAGGCAAGAAGAAGCCAGGAGAGAAGCCTCTGTACCTTAGCCATCTACATCTGGCATTCCACCTGCACCTCCTCAAGAGCCTGCTGCTGCTCAGACCTAGACGCCTATCTAGAAACTGTTGAAGCAGTTTAGGCAAAATAGTCTACCCTCATTTGACGGGGAGTTGGATACGAATAAGGCAGAGGCTTGGGTTATGGAGCTAGAGAAGACATTCTCAATGATGGATTGTACCACCGAACAGAAAGCTCAGTTAGCCATTTTCATGCAAAAGGAAGATGATAGATGGTGGCGTAGCACGAAACCTCTAATGAAGACTAAAAACATACAGATCACTTAAGAAAGTTTCTTGGTATAGTTTTATGAGAAATATTTCCCTAGTTCGGTGAGGAAGAAGAAAGAGATAGAATTTATGGGCTTGAGACAGACGGATGAGATGACTATGGACCAGTATGTGGCCAAGTTCATTGAGCTGTCTCGATATTCCTCTTACCTCCAAAGGTATGATGATGAACCCTAGAGATGTGAGCAGTTTGAGACTAGGTTGAAGCCCCTGATTAGCGACAGAGTTACCCCATAACGGATCAAAAAGTTTAATACCCTTGTGGAGGTCAGCAGGGTGATTGAGACTAACTTGCGAGCTATTATTCCTGCTGCGGCTATAACTAGTTAGAAAGGGGTTTCGGAATTGAAAAGGTTGAGACCAGAAGAGGGTTCTAGTGTGACACCCAGTGCCAAGAAGAGAGGCAAGGGGCCATAGAACGAAGGCCATGGCGGGGTAAGCCGATGCCATCTCCTCGGAGCCAGTTATCCTTCTAGCAGTCTTTGGTGACATGTTTCAAGTGTGGGAAGCCGGGGCACATTGCTAGACACTATCCTCAGATGGATACAGCGCCTTCTCTTAGGCCGCAGACCGAGGGTCGAGTGTTTGCACTCATTCAGCAGGAAGCTAGTGCGTCCCCCACTTTGATCCGAGGTACGCTGATAGTGAATGGCTTTCCTATAGTTGTTATGTTTGATTCGGGTGCTAGTCACTTGTTTATATCCTATGATTGTGTGAGGCAATTGGGTCTGGCTGTTAGTGTCTTGGCATTTGACTTGTCTATTACTACACCCACTGGAGGCCACGTGGTTACTTCCTATACTTGCTTAATTGTTAGAGAAAGGGTTTATCCGCCCTAGTGTTTCACCTTAGGGAACTCCGATGTTATTTGTGAAAAAGAAAGATGGTAGCTTGCGTTTGTCTATTGAACAGAGAGTTGAATAAAGTTACCATCAAGGATAAATATCCTCTCCCTAGAATTGATGATTTGTTAGATCAGTTGGCTGGGGCATTTGTGTTTTCCAAGATAAATCCTAGATCTGGGTACCACCAGTTGAGAGTGAGAACTGAAGATGTCTCTAAGACGGCCTTCAGAACGAGATATGGGCATTATGAGTTCCTTGTGATGCCATTCGGGTTGACGAATGCGCCTGTTGTGCTCATGGATTACATGAATAGGATATTCAGACCGTATCTAGATCAGTTTGTGGTGGTCTTCATTAATGATATCTTAGTGTATTCCAAATCCTTTGAGGAGCATGAGAGGCATCTGAGATTAGTCCTAGAGACCTTGAGAGAGAAAATGTTGTATGCCAAATTTAGTAAATGTGAGTTTTGGCTGACCGAGGTGAGATTCTTAGGTCATGTGATCTCACGAGACAGGGTTGCGGTTGATCCCCATAAAGTTGAGGTTGTGTTACAGTGGGATAGACCTAGAACGATCATCGAGGTTAGAAGTTTCCTAGGTTTGGCAGGATACTATCGACGATTTATTTAGGGCTTTTCTCAGATGGCCTTACCACTGACGAGGCTAACTAGGAGAGAGACACCTTTCATGTGGGATGATAGATGTGAGAGGAGTTTCCAGGAGTTGAAACTTCGTTTGACCACTGCCCCTGTACTGATTATCCCTGACCCTAGTGAACCATTTGTGGTTTATTGTGATACCTCGGGTAAAGGGTTAGGATGTGTGTTGATGCAATAGGGTAGAGTAGTGGCATATACCTCTAGGCAGTTGAGGCCTCATAAGAATTATCCCATACATGACCTGGAGTTAGCCACCGTAGTGTTTGCTCTTAAAATCTGGAGGCACTATCTGTATAGTGCTACCATAGAGATTCATAGTGATCACAAGAGTCTGAAATACCTGTTTGACTAGAAGGAACTCAATATGAGACAGAGGTGATGGATGAAGTTTTTGAAAGACTATGATTATGTGTTGAAATATCATCCGGGCAAGGCCAATGTGGTGGTAGATGCCCTGAGTAGGAAATCCATCCATGCAGCCTATATGATGATTAAGGAGTAGGAGCTCCTAGAAAAGTTCAGAAACTTGAACCTCTCTTGTCAGGTGGTATCGAGTAAATTGCATCTGAGTGAAACCCGAATTGAGAATGTATTGAGAACTCAGATCTTAGATGCTCAAAGAGAGGATGAGTTCCTAAGACGGATCGAGAATGAGATCTCCCAAGGTAAGACCTCAAATTTCAAGATGTGTACCCAGTAGCATAGTTTTGGATAGAGACCCCAGGTTCACATTGAACTTTTAGAGGTCATTGCAGCATGCCTTAGGGACCAGGTTGCAGTTTAGTGTTGCATATCACCCCCAGATAAATGGTCAGACTGAGAGGACCATCCAAACCTTAGAGGACATGCTGAGGGCGTGTGTATTAGAAATGAGGGGTAACTGGGATGTGTATTTACCATTAGCAAAGTTTGCTTACAATAACAGTTATCATTCCAATATTCAGATGGCCCTTTATGAGGCTTTGTATAGGAGGAAATGCAGATCCCTTCTGTGTTAGGTTGAGCTAGGTGAGAGGAGTATGATAGGACCTGAGATTGTAGACCAAACCACCCGACAGATAGAATTGATCAGAAAGAGACTCCTCACAGCCCAAAGTAGGCTGAAAAGCTATGCCGATAAGAGAAAAAGGCCATTAGAGTTTGAGATTGGAGACCATGTGTTCATTCGAGTGTTTCCAGTGACGGGAGTGGGTTAGTCAATGAGGGTAAGGAAGCTCAGTCCTAGGTATATTGGTCCATTTGAAATCCTTGAGAAAATTGGACTCGTGGCTTACTGGATACCCTTTCCTCCTAACCTAGCCCAAATCTGCGGTGTTTTTCATGTCTCTCAGTTGAAAAAGTATTTACTTGACCCCTCACATGTTATAGAATATGAGCATATGCAATTGTAGGAAGATCTTTCCTATGTAGTGAAACTGGAGAGAATTGTGGATGCTAAGTTGAAACAACTGAAAAGCAAGAACATTCCTCTGGTGAAAGTGATCTGGAGAAGTCTGACATCTGAGGAAGCAACCTGGGAATTAGAAAATGAAATGAGGCAAAGATATCCAGAGTTATTCCCTTAAGGTATGTCTTTAAATTTCGGGAACAAAATTTCTTTTAAGAGGGGTAGAAATGTAACAACCGGGAAAAAGAAAAGAAAAAAGAAAAGGAAGCTAAAAATTTTTGAAGTTTTGAAAATTTTCTAAGTCTGCTAGCTATAGCGAATGTACCTGTTCGCTATAGCAAGAAAGGGTCTAGCTATAGCGAGAGTGCCTTTTCGCTATAGTGAAAATGCTTCTAGCTATAGCAAGTGCGGGCATCCCATACAAAAACTAGGGAGCTGCTCACCGTAACGCACGCCGTAGTGAAAACAGAGGTCTGGGACTAATATGTACTCGCCGTAGTGAGGGTTATTCTTTGCTATAGCGAGGGTTAGTCTAGAAAAGTGTGAAAAAAGAGAATTTAACTTCTTAAAGTATCCAAATTCATTCTTTTCCTTTAAACCGACCTAAGCTTTGTCCAAAGCAAAGAAAAGGCTTAAGAGAGAGAGAGAAACTAGGAGAAACTAAGAGAGAAGGAAGGGAAGCTAAGGAAGAAAGATAAGAACCTTAAAGCTCTTCATGCTTCTTCTTGATTCTATTCTTCTCCTTTTAAGGTTTCTTTCCATGGGTTGTTAAGTAAGAAAGCTCTGTTCTAGTCAATAATGAGCAAGAAACTTATGTATCTTCACTTCTTCTTCTTTGCTTTCTTTCTTGAGGGCTTGAGAGAGGAAGGAGAGTTAGTAGAAGTTTAGAGAGAGAGACCCCTAGTGCCTTATACTTTGTAGGGTTTGCTCTGAAGAAACCCCTAGCTTTGTGAATAATTGTTGATGTGAGAGTAATTCCATGCTCTTTGATGTGCCTAGGCTCAAGAGAAGCAACTTCATCTAGTTGTGATTGTGAAACCAAGAAGGGAGAAGAGAAATTGAAAGGGAAGGCTTGTGTTAGCCAATAAGGTAGCTCGCCACTCTTTCTCATTGCATTCTTGGATGTATATAGTCATTATATACTTGTGTAAGTGCTTGTTGTGTGAGACATGCCATATGTTATTGCCTTGATGCATTGGTACCAATATGCTTGTGTTTTGAGATGTGAAAATTGTTTAGGTGAGGTAATGCCGAAAGTCCCTTGAGACGGGTGAGGTGGAGCTAAAAGTCTAAAAACTCGGGTGAGGTTAGACCAAAAGTCCCTAGAGCTTATTCTTGACATTGATATGATATTCATGGCATGAAAAGCATATGTTGTGTAATTATGAATAGTTTGCATACTTTGACTTGTTTATATGCCTTGATTGCTTCCTTGAATGAGTATGAGCTATTAAGGTTCCCTGAATCTCACCCCCTTCCCTCTCCCATCTTAACATGTTAAGTGAAGTTCAAGGAGAACCAAGTGCACACCAAGGAGCCAATTGAGCATGCTTAGGGAGTTGTGTAGCTATTTTAGTTCTTTTATTGTAAAGAGGTGCTAAAATGAATATGTACCTACTATTTTTTAGATGTAAATATTTGAACAATTGTAGAAATATGTATAAATGATGTATGAACTATGTAGAAAGCCAAAACAATGGAAATGTGGAATTTGGCCTTTTGTGGCTTATACGTAATAGTGTATTTTGGCTCGTAGTATAGTGAATTTGAAATGTATGATGATTTGAATCACTTGGGCATTTCATATATGCTATGTTTATACTTTAAAACTTGCCCAAGAGGTACTAGAACATGTGGGAGGCTATTTGGACCCACTTTGAAACATTTTGGGTGCCAAAACTGCCAAATTTGTGAGCTTCGTCAAAGTATGACTAAAAGAGCTCTTCTTGATATGAAATTTGGCATGCCTCTAAAGCCCATTGAGATCTTCTTGAGAAGCTAAAGTGGGTAATATTTGGAGGTCTAGGGAATATTTGGTGAATTGTTGAAGTTGGAGAATTTTTTAGTTTTGGTTATTGTATTATGCAACTAGGTCCAAAAATGAATCTATGTCATTCATGGACCAAACAGTGTCTGATTGTCATGAAATTTTGTGGAGATAAACTAGATATCCACAATGACTTATAACAACTAGAAGCACCTCAATCGGAGGTCTGTAAAGGGAGAATGAACTTTCTGAAGTTCTGTGTCAGTATTAGGGAAGCCATTCGACCTTTGTTACTATTCCATCAGTTTTTGAGATCCAAGGGCTACTGAAATAATCTGAACTTATTTTTTCCCTCTATTTAACATTTTTATCTTTCTAAATTGGTATAGTTTGCCCAGATTAGATTTTTTTGAAATTAGTTAAGGATTTTCAAAGTTCATGACAGCAAGCTGCACCAGTACCAGGGACAGTCGGACCTCTGTCTCTTTTTTGATGTCAAACATGGTCCAAATGCTGAAATTGGTTGGATGTTATTTTTAGTGTGAAGTTAACATCCAGAGCTTTCTAGAGAGCTATGGTTTTCTTGATTTTCATTTTTCTAGAATTAGTTATGATTTTTAAAATTTAGAGCTAAAAATCTGACTTTTGGGCTCATTTGAGAAATTGAATTTTCTTGGTTTTGGGCTTCATATCCATGGTTTATGAGTTGTTTAATGCTATGTATGAGTTGTATAAATGGAGTTTGAGTAGAGAATGTGAATGATGGGTTCACAGGACCCACAGGGCAAAATATGACTGGTTAAACCCCGACTTAAAGTAGTGAAATACCACGGTTTTAGTCATTTTCATTGGAAATCATATGGAATCAAGCCTAGAGGGAGATTAGTTGGAGTTAAGTCATTATGGTGTTACAAAATCCAAAGAAAAAGTGTGTGAGTGTACACAAGGTAGCTCTTTCCACCTTCTCTCATGCATGGATGTGTGTTTAGCTTGTTTTAGAATGTGTGTATGTGTATTTTCAAGTTATGAAAAGTATGTTAGCATGATCTTATTTGCCATGATTTCATGATGTCATGTTATGTTTTCAAGTGAATGTATGATGTTTCTTGAGTTTGCTTGAGTGTGGAGAGGCCAAGAACTCTTCACCATGGTGAGAATGAGCTAAGAACCCTTGAGCTTGGTTGAGACAAAGTAAAGAGTCTCCCAAAAGCAAAGTAGACTCCCAAGAGTGTAATTGAGTCCAAAGCTCTTAAAGAATGGGTAAGGCAAGTCCAAAATCCACGAGGAGAAATGTAAGGCCAATCCAAACACTTGGTGATCTCTTGAATGTCTTGTATGGTTTGTTTATATGCCAAGCTTGCTTTTTAAATGTCCATGACTTTCATTTTCTTCATACATGCATTTGTAAAACTTGCTTTGCACATATTATATATGATGGAATGGGAGATGAGCTATTGGGATTCTTTGAATCTCATTCCCTCCTCTCCAATGATCTAATATGCTAGGTGGACCAAGTGGCTATGGTAATGGAGGCCAACAATATTGAAGGAAGAAGATTGACATCCATATGTTTAGCATTTTCCTTTTAAAGCCATAATGAACCATAATGATGTATATTAATGTTGTAAATGGTTTATGACCCTTGAGACATATGTAATTATGCTATTATATGAAGTAGAAATGGAAGTATGTGTTATGTGAATGATGGAATGTGAATTGAGTATGTATGGCAAAGATGGCTTCATGAATGAGTTTATGAAAATGTGCATATGTGTGCATGGAAAGGCCAAAATGAGATGCATGGGGTTTGGGACCATTTGTGCAGCTCACACAAGTCCTAAATGTGCTTTTAGACTTGCCTAAAGGGTGCCAAAGCCAAAGAAAAGCCATTTGGTAATTTTGGTATTCCATATGGAGCCAAAATTAACCATAATGGAATCATATATCACTTTTTAGTCAAATGAGTTAGTCTTGATTTGATATTTGGTATGCAATTAGGTCTCATTGAGAGGTTTTTGGAAAGATAAAGATTATAATTTTTGAAGGTCTACATAATATTTGATGATTTTTCAAAGTTGGCCATTTTTATGGTTTTGGTCTGCTGCACTATTCATTTGGTCCGAATTTGCATTCTATCACATGAGGCCCAAATGATGTCCAATTGTCACAAAATTTTATACACAGAAACTAGAAAACCATAGAGACTCATGCCAACTAGAAGCACCTCATTTGGAGGTCTAGAGAGGGAGATATGAATTTTTAAAGTTTCTATCCAGTATCAGTAATCTTGCCCGAGCAGAGGTACTGTTCTACTGAATTACGAGGTTTGGGCTTGATGAACTGGTCTGGAGATATTTTTCCTCTCTATTTGACATCCACATATTTCTAGATTGATATCATTTTTATGAATTGGATTTTTTTGAAATTAATTGGATATTTTCAAAGTTTTCTGCAGAATTCCATATCAGTTCTAGAATGCAATCTGACCTTTGGACCATTTTGGATGTCAAACATCCTTTGTGATGGCTGTTATGGCCTGGGCATATTTTTAGTGTGAAGTAGACATCTATAGCTTCCTAGAATGACTAAAATTCCATGATTTTTATTTTTTAAAAATTAGTTATGATTTTCCAAAGTTTGGACAGAATAGGGGGCAAATCTGGCTGAAATTAAACAAGCCTATTTCATGCTTCATTTCGGTTTCCATGAATTGTGGGCATAATTTTGTGATAGAAATAAGTTTTTTTATGTAATTAAATATGAGAATATATAGTATGAGCTCACACAGTCCACATGACACCGATTGTGATTTTTAAGTATGATGCAACGCAAATAAACCCATTATTTTCGATTCCTTTTTCATGTGCTCTCATGGAAATGATGATGTGGAGCTTATGAATGTTAAAATGAGTGAAAATTTATGGTGTTACAAGAAGAATATAGACAATGCTCTATGCATAAGCCTAATATTCTTAAGCTTGAATAGAAAATGAAATCATTGAATAGTCCTTTATAGTGTAAGATAATTTCAAATTCTATTCAAAAGATGTAATAAAGCCATTAAATTTTGGAAACCACTATCTCTTGGTCCCATCACCAAAGTTGTTATCCTATGCATCCTAAATTTATGAATGCTCTATGCTACATTGTTATGCAAGTTCCCAATGTATTAGGGGGAAAAAAAGCACAAAGGATGCCACAACTAATATATAAGCCTTATGCTCATCCAAACTCCCATATGTTAATATTAAAACATGTATTCAGTATCTAATGCTAAAATATTCAAGGAAATTCTATCACCTTATAAGTAAAAAGAAAAAAAGCAATAAGTATTCTACTTTGATCACAATTAATGTTGAACTTATATTTGTCAAAGCCTTCCTACATATTTGCTTAGTCATTTTTTGTAAATAATCAATTTACAAGTTAATGTAAAAAATTTAGATAACTATTATTTTAGTCAATGGAAGAAAAACCCTTACTATGGGTTGTATTGTACTTAACCTTCATTGAGCCAATAGAATAACACAAGTTTGGGTTATATTTTAATAAATAAATATGGAAGGCATGGTGTGACATTTGACATAAACTAAACTAGAATCTAGTGAGATAATGAAAAAAGGTCCTAGAACAAAATAAATTAAGGTTAAGCAAGGATACAATATTAATTAGATTATCTAGAAATGAGAATAAAAAACTAAGAATAGCCTGAAATTGGAGTTCAAATGGCTAAATGGATTAAAGTGAATATGCAATGGAAAAATTGTAATTTCAGGAAAAATTTTAGAAACTTAAAGAAATATGTTTTAAATGAAAATTTTAATCTCACTGGGGTTTTCAGGACCCTTAAAAATTAAAGGAACCATTAAAATCCTATTAGTGTACAATTTTAAGCATTAGTTGACTAAAACTTGGACCAAATAATTCTTGATTGTTTTGAAGCTCAAAAATTTTAAAGTAAATATTTTTAATAAATTAGAGAGCTTAAATTTTCATATGGAACTAACAATATTTAAAAAGGATACAAAATGAGCTTAAACAAAGGAATTAAAAGTTCTAGGCATAATGGGAATTTTGTGAATTGTTACAAATCAGCCCTTTTCACCTTATATTCAACCACGCCATTCTCTAGTCCCTTTTAACTGACTTACTTCTACCCAAAACTAGCAGCCATACACATCCAAGTAGAGGGAGAAAGAGGAGGGAAAGACAAGGCAAATAAGTATGTAAATGTGCAAAATTTTGCTCTATGATAATTAGAAACCTTTGCCTCCTTATTGAACTCTTTCCATTGATGGTTGTAATTTCTTAAAAAGACCATTTGGGCAGCTAACCCCTTGAGAAAAGGAGAAAGTTTGAAGAAAAAATTGCACCATAAGAAGCATCATTCTAAGAGCAATCAAATAAGGTATGATATCATATGAGAAACTTACTCTTTCTTTGCTTCTTATGATCTCTATGGTTCAACCAACATGTAGAAACCCTAGAAGGAATTTGATTTTATATAAAACATGATAGTATTAGGGGTTTAGGAGCATGGAAAATTAGATGGTGTTAAAGGAATCCATTAAAAAGCTATAGATTGCAATGTAGAGTAACTAGGGTTTGTTTGCACCTTGAAAATTTTGAAACCTTAGGAAGACATTTCAAGCCATATAAGATCACGTATAAACTAGAAAGGAGCCAAGAAACCTCCATATGTGCCAAATTCCTAAAATAAATGAGCAAAACTCCTTTAGCCCCTCACATGGGCCATGTCTCAACCAAGCTATAGATAAGAAACCTAAGAAGTGTTTTGATAGATTCTAATATTTTAAGAGGTCTAAATGTGATGCATAAACACTAATGAAATATTGGATTGAATTTAAGAGCCCTAAATTGAAAGATGAATTTTTAGGATTCATAAAGAGCCTAAAGGAGTAATTTGGTCTTAGACTTGTTTAATCATGTATATGATGGTTCCAATGAGTTCCATTAGAGTTATATGGCTCATAGCAAATGAGAGTTTGGAGCATAGAAAGTAAATTCCAAGAGTTGCCTCTTAAGGAACCTAAAATGACCTAAAGTGGCATATTGGGTCCTAATAGAATTAGGTGATGATAATAAGGGTTAAAGTGAATCCTAGTATCTTATTTTGTCAAGCTAGCCTAAGCTCATCTTTTTATGGTTGTCAAGCTAAGAAAAGTCAAGGAAAAGAGAACCAACAAAAGGATTAGTGATAGTTCCAAGTTTCCAAAGTCATAAGATAGTTTTATCTCCCTATCTTGCATACATTTGAATGTTGAAATAAGTTAAGATGCTTGTATGTGTAGTTTCTTGATGTATTCATGAGTTATACTTTGATATGCTTTTCAGTATGAGTTTTATGCATGAGTATTATGTATTTTGGGCACTTAACTCTCTATGACAGGGACTTGAGCATAGTAGCTCTTCCTTGGCCTAAAAATGAGTTTAGTTGAGCTTAGCAAGTTTGCTTAGATGCCATGGCTTGATGAGAAATAAGTTTTCATATTAAAAGTTATGTTTGAGTTATATCATGCTTATGAATCACATGCTTGCACCACAAGCATTTCATTTTCTCATGGCATTCTTGCATTTATTGATATGGTTGAGATTGACCATTAAGATTCTCTCCAAAATCTCACCCATGTTCCTCCCACTAACCGTTCAGGTTTCTCAAGTAATGAGAAAGAAAATGAGAAGCATTAGGGTTTAGAAACAGTGTAGTAGGAGCTTTTGTTGTAACAATGTAATTGATTATGTAGGAGACACATTAGAAGCAAATTGTTTAGTATATGACAAGGATTTGTCATGGTAACATGTGTACGAGCTTGAGAACATGAATATATGCTATTTGAAAGCATGAGGTGGCCTTTAATACATGATTTTACATATGCTATGCCATATAGTCCATATGAATAATTAGGTGTGAAATGGTCAATTTTTGATGTGAGCTATTTTTCATGTGATGGATTTGTTGGAAAGGAAGCAAGGATGGATTAAGACTTGTTCAAAATGAAAGAATGTAATTTAAAGGCCAAATAGATCAATTTAGAACCAAAATTTTGTCCAAATGACTTAGTTTAGGGCTGAAATTTTGCATGCAATTAGGGAATTTATAGATCTTTTTAGTGAATCAAGAATGAGAATTGTTGGACTTATACATAATATTTTATGAATTTTCAAAATTTGCAAAATTATGCAGAATTGGCTTGTATTGTAAACTACTAGTTCAACTACTATTTTTGTGGGGTTTAAGGGCCAAATGAATTCATTTTTACTTGAAATGTTTACAACATAAAGTTCACATCATAAGCTTTTCGTAGACATCTAATTTGCATAAATCAAAATTACATACTCCAAGTTATAAATTTTTAAAATTTGATACCTAATATGGCAAAAATAATCAATTTGGGCTATATGACTTTTTTAGGCAATGGAAATGCATCTTATGATCAAATGAACTAAAACAAATATGTATATGAATTTCGTTAGATAAAATGACAAGAAAGTCAAAATTTGACCACTATAGTTGCTCCTAAATGGTAGAATGGGCTAAAACCATTGCCAAAAGTATTGCAACAATTGTATATTTAATTGCTTTTGAGAATAAATGGTATGAATGAGATTATATAAAGCTAGTTGTAACACATAGGAGACTATCATTGTAATACCTTGACCTCTTAGCTATTTTACCATGGTCTCATTATCCATCTCAATGCATTTCATATGGATTGGAGCATAATCATATAAAGAAGTCAACATTTCCCATAGAAAAGGCATTAAATTAATAGAATTAATTGTGTTACGTAAGATCCCAATTCCTCATTTTATGCTCCATGAACTATATAAACTCATCAACATCAATTTCTAGTCATAACACATCCATACAAGTCATACACATCATAATTGACCACATTCATTTCGGGTTTGAAGCTACATCACACAAAGCTCAAGGTTTGCTCTCGGGTTCCAATTTCAATTTTTTGATACAAATTTTAAAAATTTATAACTAATTCTAGAAAAATCAAAATCAAGTAAACCATGCCATTCTAGAAAGCTGTGGATGTATACTTTTGACTAAAAATAATTCTAGGCCAATGCAGTAGCCTTAAGCCATTGAAAATTGATAGAATAGTAATACAAGTTAGGCTACATTACTAGTACTATCATACAATTTCAAAAATTCATATCTCCCTTTATAGAACTCCAAATAAAGTGATCTCAATGCTATGGAAAGCTTATGGTGCCTAGTTTATGCTTATAATAGTTCATGTGCATTGGACTTCATTTGTCCCACGTGTGATATAGAGAAGCAAATTAACTAAATGAATAGTAACCATACCATTTCTACATAATTTGGCCAACTTTAAAAAATTATAATAAATTCTCTAGAGTTCCAAATTGAGTGATCTTTTCACTAAGCTCTAGATGAGACCTACTTGTTGGCCAAATTTCATAGAAAAACTCATTCATTTGGTCAATTTTAAAGTCTCAAATGGCATCTCAAGGCACTAAATGACCCTTTTTGCTTTCCACAACCACTTGGGCAAATTTAAAAGCATAAACACTATACATAAAAGCTTGCCAAATGATTCAAATCACGATGACAAAAGAGTGGCAAGATCTCACATTCTCATTCATCTAGCTTCTACATGGATACATACACTATTTGTACATATATTAGAACATGCTCAAGGGTCTACATCATAGATACATCTCATGGTTACACAGTTTGATATCAAAATACAAACAAAAAGCTCATTTCTCTATCCATTTGTCAAGATCTTGCTTCTCATGCTTGTTTGCTTCCATTTCCTTGTCTACTTGGCTCACCTAGACATAGTTAGATATGTGTGAGGGAAAAGTGAGATTTAAGAATCTTAATAGCTGTTAACCCTTTCAAACATACATAATGGATGCTAGAACAAGTCAAAGAATGCAAACGTGATATTCAAACAACTAATGAACATGTATAAGGCATTTTCCTTGTCACATAAACTCATATATAACAAACATAGCTCTCAAGCGCATTGGTCTAGCTTCACACATCTTTCTTGGGACTTTTGGATTTGTCTCACCCACTTTCAAGGGGCTTTTAACTAAGCCTCACTCTTCTTGAGACTTTTGGCTTTATCTCACTTATTTTTAGGGACTTTTGGCTCATCTCACCCTTGCTAAGGGACTTTTGGCACAACCAAACCCATGCAAGTCATTATGCAATCATAATCACATTTCAAGAAACATAATAATACCATAACATGTAAGCATAGGCTAGAAATACTTCTCATGGCTCAAACACACATACAAACACTCAAAGACAAGCAAACATCCAAGTCATGCATGAGAGAAAGGTTTAAAAACTATCTTGAAGCAAGAACACAACGCTTTCTCTTGAAATTCTTCTTCCCCTTTTTCAGCCAAGCCTTGCAATTAGGTGGCCCTTCGTTCTTTTAGCCTAGACACATTAAAAAAGACATAAATCATTCATGGAAACAAGTCTTGGCATCATACACACTCTATATGAAGCTACTTTTTTCTATGGCTCCATTATGCTCCCATACAAGACCTTATGAAGCAACTAGGAGAATTCATGGTCTTGGCTCCCATTTCTTATTCATTCTAGGTCTCTTGACCCCTTGTAGACTCTTTGGAGTCATCACACATTCATTTTAAAGAGCCTAGTTATAAGTTGCTTTATAATGTTACATTATGGAGCCTATACCTCCATCTCACATTCTGAGTGGCTCGTCGCACAACCCTCAAAATAATACTAGGTTGACAAAATATGTAGCGAATGGCACAACCTAGGTCATCTCCCTTGGAATTGGCGTTCAATGTTTAATTGAGTTTTTCAAATGTTAAAAGACTCTAAAATTTCCTAAACAAAGGGGATTTTGATTTACTTAAACTATTTAAAATAAAATTGAATTAAAATTCCTAATTACTATCTAATTGAGTGAATTATAATCTTGTGACTAGCTTTGGATTCGTCCCTTGGTATCCACTATCCTTATCCTAACCCAATTATGATTAATTATGGTCTAAGAGTTCCTAATCGTGTTCATAACAATTTATCTTGGGCAACCACGCAAGATTCAAGAAATTAACGATCTAACGTTGAATTGAAACCTCACATCCAAATTAAATTGTCAATTCTTGTTTTAGGATCAATGAACACCCAACTTGATTGATTAACTAATTAATTAGCCTCTGAATCATCCTAAATATTTAATTAACCAACTAAACATTAAGGAATCTTCAAATTAAATATTTTAAGCACATAATCTCACTCATGTATTTTATCGAACACCTTCGAAGCATACATGGGAAGTCAGATAATATTGAAATTAATCAGATCAATTAATCAACAAAAATACTTTCTAATTAGTGTCTAACCAGCCACTAATTATAATTACACAAATTCCCTATCAAATATAACTTAACCAAGAAAATAAATGAAAGAGAAAAAGTATAGGAAAATAAAGAAATTCTTAGCCAAAATTCTGAATTTCCTCCATGGATTCAAGCTTCTCCAAGAGCTTCCTCCTAGCTAGCCTCAAGATGGATTAGAACTTCATGGGATGTAGATGGAAGATGGAATGAAGATGGAGTGGAGGCGTGGAGTGAATGGAAGAAGAGGGTGTAAGATGGATGGCTCTCTGAATGGATGAAGGGGGCGCTATATATAGGTGAGGATTTGCGAAAATATAGAGACGTAGAGGCATGAATGAATTACAGAGGCGTGAATGAATTATACTCCCTTCCTCATTAAAAATCATGTGCCAAAGCCTCTTCTTTTCGTATGTATTATTCATGATCTGAACTCTTCTCACTATTCACATGGTTCTGAATTTGCTTGTGCATATTGGTGTGGGCCCCGCTGTTTATTTTATTATATTCTACATGTTCTTCTACTGTTTTTGCAGCTTCTTCATATAAATTTTCCACGTGATTCCTTCTGCTTCTCCTTATTAGTTTTTCACGTGGTTTCCTTCGTATAAGCTTATTCTTCTTCTCGTTCAGCTTGCTTTGTTCTCCATCACGTGGTTTCTTCTTCCGTTTCTGCATATATTTTGTGTGACACCTTGACCTCTAGCTCATACCCAACGTGCCCTCTAGCCCATATGGCAATGCGGAACTCATAAGGGAGACACTTTCTCTACCTTATGCTTACTTTCTCTATGGCACTATGTGTGGGTAGAGCTCCACTTAGAAGTAACATGGACCGGTTGAGCCCTCTCTCTGATTCCTCTTGCTCAATTACTCTTTTGAGACTTATTTCAATCCCTACTATATGCTTAGAACTCATAGAAATCAAAAAGGGATTGGAGACATGCATTTTCGCTAGTGGCAGATTTTGCTTCTTTTCTGGGCTAACTTTGGAAATTCATAACTAAATGCAGAAAAATCATATCTACATGATCTGGGTCATTCTAGAAATTTTGAGACATCTACTTCATGCTAAAAATACTTAGAAGTCTCAATATCTCACTCATTCTGCGTTTGACATCGAAATAGTTCACTGGTCAGAGGGGGCTTCTTTACTGTCACAGTTTACTGATATGGACTTTGAAAATGTCTAACTAATTCCACAAAAATCCAATGCTCATAAACTCTATCTCTATGGAAATATGTGGATGTTAGCTAGAGGAGAAAAATATCTCCAGACCAGTTCACCTAGCTAATTTCCCGGAAACCGATGAAACAGTACCTCGGGTCTGGTTGGGTGTCTGATTCTGGGCAGGAACTTCGAAATTGCATAACTTCCTCTCTGGACCTCTAAATGAGGTGCTTCCAGTTCCTACAAGTCACTGTGACCATCTAGTTTCTGTGTATAAAATTTCGTAGCCATTGGACTACGTTTTCCCCTCGGATGACATGATTTCTAAAATGACCAAATGAACAGTGATTTTCTGAAATCTGAATTTCTGATGTCAACTTTGATAAATCATAGAAAATGCTATAGACCTCTAAATGACATGAACTTTGGCTTCCCAGAAAGCTCTAAACATAATCTAGCTACATGTTAAATCTCATAGCTAGAAGAGGTCATATGGCTATTCTATGACATCATGTGCAAAAAGCCCTTTCTTGGCCAAAATTGTGGCTAATGGGGTCCAATCTTAAGTTTTCTACTTCTATGACTCCTTGAGCACATGAGAAAGCATCTTTAAGAGCTATCAATCATGCCTCAAGTGTCTAATAAATTAAATTGGGGAAACTCACTATCCCATGCCCACTTATGCACCCATATATTCTAGGCTATCATGGATTCTTTCTCATTCAACCATGCTCTTTCATTCATCATAAACCTCATTCTCATACATTCATCGTTAATACATACATTAACTTACAAACATACATAGAGGCTACATCATATACATTCTTAATTTACAACACATTACAAGAATTCTTTACACTCTTCTTCATTTCTATCCCTAGCTTCATGCTTGGTGGTGGTTCCCATCTCTAGGCTCACTTGGTCCACCTGGCATGGTTGGATGGTGGAGAGGGAGGGTGAGATTCATGGAATCTCAGTAGTTCAACTCTCATTCAAACATACATATATCGCATGCAACAAGTCTCATTATGTATGTATGGCATGTTAGCATATAAACCATGATAGAAAACATTTAAAACATGTGAAATGGCCGTGGATAACATTCAAAAGCTCGCTGAGTACTTGGATCGGCCTCACCCATTTCCTTGTGGCTTTTGGATTTGCCTTCCCATACTTTAGAGGTACTTAGACTCACCCTTACTCTTTGGGAGTCAACCTCACTTTTGGGAGACATGGCTCAACCAACTTAGGGCTTCGGCTCATCCTCACCTTGGCTATAGGGTTATTGGCTTTTCCATTTCCTCAAGCAAACCAAACAATCATTTAAAACATCATCTCAATCATAACACATAATCATGCTAACACACTTCTCATAGCTCATATCATTCATACACACAAGCAAGACAATGTAAACACACAATTATGCATGAGAGAAAGTGGAGAGAACTACCTTTGTTGGCTATTCTCAACTTGCTCTGTCAATTGTCTCCTCCCTTGTTGGATTTCACAACAACTCCTAGATGGGAGAGTTCCTCTTGAGCCTAACCACACAAAAGCATGGAATTAACACCTTACTACTCAATTCTTAAGCTAGGGATCACTTCTAATCAGCTCTACTGAGCTTCTCACTCTAGGTCTTTTCCTCTCACTAGGGTCCATTATCTATCCTCTATCTTTCTCAACTCATAAGCTCTTAAAAATGGGGAAAAGCAAGAAAGAGAAGACTATCTACTTCTACTCTCTCTCAAGAATAGTTTCCCACTCTCTCTCCTCTGAACCAGACTCAAAACCTAACCATTTCTATCATCTAAACCGTAGGAAAGAGGGGAAAAGGGGAGAAGGGCAACATATGAAGAGGAAGCCATGAGAATTTATACCTTTCTTGTGCTTTCCTCTTCTCTTCAGCTTCTCTCTCTCTCCTCCGCCCTTTGCTCTCTCCTAAGACGAGTTTGAGTCGGTTAGAAGAAGAAAGAAGAGATTTGGAAGCTTTTAAAAGTCAAATTCTCTTTTTCTCGCTTTTCTGGACCGCTCTCGCTATAGCGAGTTAGTGACCTCGCTACGGCGAGCTCGTGTCTGTTCCAGACTTCTGCCTTCGCTCTGACGTCGCTACAGCGAGATCGTGTCTATTCTCGACCTTCGCTATGGCGTCGCTATGGCGAGATCGTGTCTGTTCCAGACCTCTGCCTTCGCTATGGCGTCGCTACAGCGAGCAACTCCCTAGTCTCTATATGGAATGCCACACTCGCTATAGCTAGAAACAATTTCGCTACGGCGAGCAACTCACTGGTTTCTATATGGAATGCCGCACTCACTATAGCTAGGAACATATTCGCTACGGCGAAGAGGCATTCTCGCTATGGCGATTCCATATCTCGCTATGGCGAGAAGACTTAGAAAATTCTCAGCTCTTCAAAAATTTTCCAGCTTCTCTTTTCCTTCTCTTTTCTCTTTTCTTCTCTCATGTCTTTTTCTGGGTTGTTACATTTTGACTCGTGTTTCTTCCTAGCTCTTGCTTCATTAATCCACTAATGAACCACGTTGCTTCTCGATCCAGCTCTCCCTTCCCAGCTCATGCAAGCTTCAGCTCGAGTTTCTGCATGTTCTAGAGCTTCCAAACATTCCAGCGTCTTCTTCATTTGCTTCCCACGTGCTTTTCTCCTTCTCTCATGCATCCAGCCCACATTGCTCCTTCAGTGTCAGCTCGTTGCTTCTACAACCAATAGCTCGAGCTTTCATCACATTCTGCCCGAGTTTAATTCCTCCAGCTCATGCAAGCTTCGACGTTAGCTCTGCTCAGCTGGTTCTCTTCTCATTCAACTCAAAATTCTCCACCCGTGGCACTTCTTCCAGCTTCTGTTCACAGCACATAAACTCGAGCTTCTCACGTGGATTTCTCTATGCAAGGTTGTCGCGCTAACTTACGTGTTAAAGACGTAGCTTCTACATGCGTTCTGCTCCTCTGATGCTTCCTCGTTCTTTTACGTTCAGCTCATTCTTCCTTCACTCATTGTATCTTTAGTAACTCGTAGCCATCTATGTAAATATTCTGCATGTTACAGCTGCTTCTTTACTTTGCTTTTTACGTCCCATGCAGCTGCTTTTCGTATTCTTGAAGCTCACCTAGCCAACTTTCCTCTCTTCCTTGTTGCATGTTCTCCAGCTCTCAAGCTTCATTAATCACGTGTTCTTTAGCTCATTGTTTCAGCTCGTGCAAGCTTCTTCATGCATCATTTGGTTCTGCATGAGTGTGTCTCTTTACTGTACGAAGGCCAGAGGAGAAAAAGAAATGAAGCAGTCCTCCTCTCCTCGTGATATCCAGCCCAAATGAATGAAGAAGCTTCCTTCACTCGTTTTGCCAGCTTCTTCTTCTTGCTTCATGCACCATTGAATACGTGTTGCTTTTCCTCTTTTCTTTCCATGCAAGCTCGAGCTTCCTTCATTTATTTGCATGCTCTGTTTTGCTCGTTGCTTACAAGCTTCTTCTGTAGCTGTTTCTGTTCATTGTTGCTGCTTCTTTTCGTAGGCTCTTCTCCTTTTCCTTCACATGCTTCTTGTGTTCAAGATGGCTACCTCGTGTTGCATTGGTTCTGCCCCCATGGATAGTTCCTTCATGCATATGTGTTGATGTTGAGTGAAGGGCTACTCATACGCTTCTTTAGTCATTCCTTTCTCTTCTTTAACCATTATTCTCATTCAAGCTATTTGCCCATCAAAATTCTGCACAAATGAATGGAAAATATTCAATAGAATTATCACAAAATTATTTAGAAGAATTTCATGCATTAAAACTCAATAAATTTGCCAATTAATTCATAAAGTATAGAAATGACCACTTAAAATAAAATCTTATCTAATTGAAGTCTTAGAGCCATATTTAATCATTAAAATGCCTAAGTTAAGGAGAATAAAGTATATAAAAACCATGGTTATCACATTCTATGATTTTTAAAATTTTTCAATGCTTCCACTAATGTTCTTCTATCATATTTAGTCCTATTCTATGCTTAGAACAAATTAAAACATTCCCTAGGTACATGAAGTGGGTTAGGCCAAGACTATGGAGGCTTGGAGCATTCATGGAGTTTACTTCATTTCATTTAGGGAAATGGCATATGTGAGACTTCCTAGGTGTCTTGATAACTCATTCATACTCTTAGATAACTTAAATTATCATTAGGAAGCTTCATATATTGCCAAGATGCAACCAAATCGCTAAATTATATAACTTGCATTAAAAAACTTCTTTTTCAATTCTAGTTATATATTCTTAATCCTCACACTCCATAACCCTTAGTTTCATCAAGAATACATGAAGAAAAACTCTCCTTCTCACTTTCTCTCTTTAGATCAAAGCTTAAATGGCTTGGAAGCATAACATTTTGTAAGTGTTTCAAGTAAAGTCTTACCTAAAAATAGAGCTTTCTTTGCGTAGATTATTTTTTACTGATTGATTTCTTGAAAAGAGTTCCTTGTTGGCTTAGGTTAGACCTGAATTTTCAAGTTTTCAAGAAAAGAAAACCACCATTAGAGAGCTTTTAGAGAGAGGAATAACTTTCCTAACTGGTGCGGGATGAAATGAGGTTGTTTACATGCCTAAATGGAGGCTTAAACTTATTCTCTCTCTCCCCTCTTAGTGTCATGCCATAGCTCTCTAAAAATCTAAAAATAGAAGCTTGGAGATGATGATGAGGTGTAATTTTACTAAAGAAGCCTCTTTTACAATTTTTCAATATAACCATTTTGCCCTTATGCACCTATTTGCTTTGTTTTGGCTCATTTTAACTCTTTTTTTAGAACTGTCTTTTCCATCATAAAATTTAGGTCTTTTAATTTATAAAATGCCTTTGGCTTCATCCAAATTGGATTTAAAACCTTCCTAAATGAACTGGTCAAAATTTAGGTCAATTGATGCTCTAAAAGTAAACTGGAAGGGTTTAAACCATTCTAGGGGTTCTTATGATTTTTAAGGCCTTTAAGAACCTCAAAAACTCATTTTTTCTATTTAAAAATCCCTCTTTTGAGTTTTCTAAAAAGTACCCAAAATTACAAAAATACCACTGCATCTTCATTAAATATTATCTAATTATTTTGGCTTCGTTTTCAGGGCATCTTTGACCTTGGATCCTTATTATTTAAGGTCTAGATTATTACTCTAATTTTATTGAACCTTAAATCAATCTATTTAGGAGACTTCCTTTTATATCGGGTGTGTTTGGTACATTTACGGAGAAACCGGACATTACGTTTCTCATGTTTATGGAGGAACTAGATGTTACAATCATGGCTGTCAGTAATATTGAAAATTGCAACATCAATTAACACCCCATGAGGCCTGGTAATTTGTATTCCTTTGTTTTCTTTTGATTCTTTGTTTGATATAAGTTTTAAGAAACCCTTTACACTAGACCCATATTCTATTCTTGATCATTTCAATTGAAAAATGCTACGAGGAATGGCTCTAAACATTTGCACAAATTATAAAAGCATGGGCTATGAGCAATATTATGTTTTCCAACAATATAAATGTAACATCCCTAAGTTTCTTAACTTATTAATTAAGGCTAATATAATTGTTGGGAATTATTAATATGAATTTCTTGTAGAATCTTATGAATTTAGGTAAATTATGAGTTACAAGACACTTTAAAATTTTACCTAGACTACTATAAATTTTTAAGAATTTTTTGGGAATTTTTATGTAATATTAGGAATTTATTGGAATTAATTAAGATTAATTTCTAATTATCAAGTAATAAATAATTATGTAATAAATACTTTGGAAATGAATTTTAGAGATTTCATTGGAGCCCTAGAACCCAAAAAATATAAAAATGATATTTGAGAAATAAAAATATTTAGATAAATATTTAGGATTAAAATAGAAATACTAAAATTTATAATTCAAAGTGCAATTTTAATTAATGATTAAAATACAATTTTCATAGGGTCAATAAAGAGGATACTTTTTGATATTGTCACATCCTAATTTTTTTGTAAATGGTAACGTAACCAGGCTAACTGATGAAAAACATCAAGGAAAACATTAAGGAACTAACCAAGGCTCATTAAGAACTAATGGATTTAATTAAGACTAGAAAGGATGCCATATGTTAGGAAGCTTTAATGAGATATTGATATGCATTTTGTTTAAGGTAGAAACATATAGAAATAACTCAAATGCAAGCTTGTAACCATCCTCATCATCTTATTATATTACCTTCACATACATAAATGTATATTGGTAGGTGCATTGAGCCTAGGGGTAGCTCATTCGAATAACTATTGAAATAAGCCTTGTAACCATTAACTTATGGTATGGCTGAGCAAATAGGTGGAGGAAGAAACAAAAACACAAGGGAGGATAAGGACAAAAAAATATGCCACCTTGATATTCCACTAACTCATTATACATATGTATACTCGGGTATGGCCCTTGAACCTTCTTTAGCCGTGCAATGGATAAGAAGCTCCAATGGAAAAAATGGTTGGAAGATAATGAGAAGGCATGATACCTTAGTGGTTGAGTGATGTAAGCTCTATTAAGAGAAAGAAAAGATACACTAGGATTATATATATGTATAACTTGGTGATGCATTAGGACCTTGGAAAACAAGCATTTCACAAAGCCATCTCTCATCAAAACATAGATATACATATTCAGTTATCCAACCAATCTATGTAGTCGTGTGGACTGCTATTTGCCTTATTTAAATTAATAAGATGAAAGTGGGACTTAGCATGAATGGTAGGAGAGCCATGGATTATCTAACGTCATGCTTGGTTGGAAACATGAGAGGGAGACACCTAATAAAGCAATCGAGTAGAGCAAATGACATTCCCAAATAAACAAATCACATATACCTAACCCTTTATGATCCCACCGTACCATATATATACATATATCTACAATTGCATTTGGTTAGTGCTTACATTCTAGTTTGACCATGGGAGTTAAATATTATATCTAATATGTAGCTTAGATGGGAATAATATGCATATATGCTACCACCTAGCATAGCTTCGAGTAAGTAATGAGAAGAAGGATTTTTAAATTGCCTTAATGACATCCACTATTGGTTGGAAGCATAAGGTGTCCAATTACAATCATCCTCCTTCACCTTAGCTTCATTTTGGTTGAGAGATATAGTGGTAGGAAGAGGAGAAGAGCTTGGGCAGCCATGGGAATGAAAGGATGAAAAGATAAGCCAAGGTACAAAAGACTCCATCAAAGGTAAGAATGGGAAATTTAGTATGTTTCTAATTTTTACTTTCATTCCACTTAGTTGAAAGTCTGAATTTAGAACACCTTGCCATGGTTGCATAGCAATAAAATTGTGAGGAAAAGAATACTAAAGAAGTTTAGAAAAAAGCCACGGATATTGAAGGTGAGTTCTTAAACTTTCTCTTTTGAAACTAATAAAACCGAGGAAGTGGGTAGAATGGAAAAGGGATTATGTATCTAATTAGCCATAGAGTTAGCATCTTAAGAATGTCTTAAAAGGAATTATAGAAATAGCACAAAAAGGGGCAGTATGTATATGGGATATTTAGACACTAGATGGAACTATGTAATTGAATGTTATACAAGGTAAGTATATATAATTGCTATAATTCGAAATGGACATACTGAGGTTAGGAAAAATTAGAGACTAAGGAATTAATTTAAATTTAGATCATTAATAGCTCTTATTCACAGTAGTGCATGACTAAAATTTTAAGGAAACCACTAAAACAACAAGGGCTAAAGAATAACTTGATTGAATGGCAGTAACGAAATAGGTAGATAACATTGCATTCTTTCTGTGTATGTACATAATTGCACATGATAATTTCTAAATTTCCTATGCTATGTATGGTTGCATGTATATTACTAAAGTGACTCTTATGAGTATTAGATCACTGTTATTGGCCAATGATTGAAGCACATTAGCCTAATGAAGAAATGTATACTGCTGTATGGAATTACATGCTCCTACATGGAATTGTACATCAAATGTATTTTGAGTATTATTCAGTGCTATTTTATGTGTACACTCCTTGAATACATTGTTATGTACTGAGATTTCATCTCATTATGAAGCTAACTATTTTTCCAAGTATTGATTATAACACAGACGGATGCAAACAAGCAGAAAATAAACAAGCCAACTAGTAGATTACGTACTATTTTGTATTTAGCTTTGAAAATTCTCAAAATAATATTAACTATTAAAGTATGACTCTAGTTGTGAAAACGTACCATGGTTTTGTAATCCTTTATTTTATATCTGTATGATAATGACATGTGAGGAAAATACAATCTAATGTCAATGTCTAATAGAAGTGTGGAATTGTATGTTAAAGTAACCTTAGTTACTATTTTTGCATGAAACTGATTATCATTATCATGAGATTGATGCTAGAGTAAGGGTCCATGCTTAATTGATGTTAAGGAGACCATTTTAAAGTTTATGTATAAATTCCTTGAGTTGGTTGAAAAATGACAAAGTATATTCAGTTGATAAGTCATCATTGTTATGTACTTTCTAGGTGTTTGACGTATGCCACTTGTAAAAATAGTTAGAGGGGGAATTCTAAGCCCAAATTTTTTTCATGAGTCTTGCATCCTTTGAACTTAACATTTGGACAATTACAGAATTTTTGGAACAAGCTAGGTCCTAGGAACGATGTGCGAATTCAACTTAACCTTTGTGTAGGATAGCTTTGAGTAGGATTCGTAATAAATTACGTTATATAGGTAAATGAGTGAATTACTGCATGAATATGGGAAGATAGCTAAGACATATAAACTTAGGATTGGAAAGTTTTGGATTTTTTTGAGTTCATTTAATAGGGTAACAAAGTCAGAAACAAAAGGGATAGTGTGCAGCGAGTCCAAACAGGGTAGTAGCCTAAATGGCATTGGTTAAGGGGTCATCCATGGGAATTTTTGAAAACTATTTTAGTGGCTTATAATTAACATAATAAGGAGTTATTCTACCAATTTTTATGATTTTTGGATGACATTTGATAGTGGAAAGAAATTTCACAAAAATAGGTCCAGAAATTCAAACGAATTGCAACTATGGTAGCTTCCATTTCTTCATAACAGGACAAGAATTTGTATGGTAATTAGAAGAACAAAGCTATAAAACTATGTTTTCTTGTAACCTTATTAGGAATCCCCTATGTATGATAATAAAGATCTCATAGGTTTAAGATCTTGTTGACAAGATCTTGTATTATACATTGTGGAAATCGAAACCTTATCAATAGGGTCTTCTATCAGTAATATAAAGTTCTTCAACATTGTAAGTTGTAACATATGATATGTGTAGGTATGATAGATATGGACATTTGTTGGCACTTATTTAACACATAGAGGATGCTCCATGTCAAATTTGGTGAGGTTTAGAGGTCTACATAAAAAATGGCATGAGTTGGAACACGGTTATTGTACTGAAATGCAAAACATAGCGCATTTTGCTCTACTTGCACTATAGCATCTCTCACTCTATCCAAAAGTTCTAGATAGCCCAAAATTCAATCCAAGCCATGACACCTAAAGGCTAGGCCATGGCACCAATACTTTGTGAGTGTTTTTATGTACTTTTCGTCCATGTTTTGTGTAGTTTTGATAGGATACCTTTGTAGGCAAGATTAGAGACATTTAAGGCCAAGTAAATGGACACAAGATGATGGGTTTTAAACACATATTTTGAACTATAGAGTTTCTAATGTGATGAATGATTCTCACTTAAAAATTTATGATAAAAGAGTAGTCATGAAATAATTCTTGTATAGCTTATTATGTGAATTATTGTGTATGTTTAAGGAGTAATTTAGTTTTAAGGAACCTCTAAGTTAATCAAAAAGACAAGAAATCAAATATACTTTAAGTCAAGGAAAAGATATGTATAGACATATAAGTATATCTGTAACTAACGACACATAATATTTCTGTATAACCATAATTAGGACCTTTATATGACTTGGACCCATTTTGTGGGCATAGATCTTGACTGGACAGGGACCTTGACTTGATATGGAACTATTTACAACTCAAAGGACTAATATGGACATATTTATACCCTAAGACTTAAGGGCATGAACAAGGACCTTAAAAGACACAAAATAAAAAGGTCTCTATAAAAATTCTAGTTCCCCAAAAGTTTACTATTTTTAGTAGCCAGTGAATATGTTCTCATTTGTTTGATTAAATCCTCTCTATATCTGATAATTGTTAAATATTATGATATGTACATATATGTGTGTCTACATTTTGATAAACATGTCCTAGTCCAAATTTGATAACTGTAAAGAAAGAATATCTATGCCCCATGAATATGACTTGGATTGTAATATCCTGCAGCGAATAGGAAGATCCTAGGCTAGGTCCATATAAGTGAGAATGTACTCTCCCTCCAAGCAATGAATTCCTAAAGGGTTTGTAGGATGCCCCAGAGAGACAAAATCGTGAACTTAGAGTGCTGATTGAGGCAAGGTTATTAGAACTGACCTAGTCGTATGTGCAACTCGAGGACAAGTTGGCCTTAAAGGGGGTGGAATATAATGTCCTATATTGAATAGGAGGATCTTGGGTTAGGTCTATATAAATGGGAGTGGTACTCTCCCCCTTGACGATGCACTTTAGGTTGTGACCGATTAAGGTGACCCTTAGAACAAAACCCTACTAGGCTAATGTCTTAAGTGCCATAACAGAGACAATATTACTGAGGGCTCTGTATGGTATTTGGTATCAGAGTCAACCCAGTCATATATGCAACTCGAGGACGAGTTAGCCCTAAAAGGGGATGGAATGTAATGTTCAACATAAGATAGAAGGATCTCGGGCTAGGTCCATATAAGTGGGAGTGGTACTCTCCCTCTTGGCAATGCATTCCTGAGGGATTTGTAGGATGCCCCTAAGGGACAAAAGCCCAAACCTAAAGTGCCAACTTAGGCAAGGTGCCTAATCAAGGACAATATCAGGTGGCCATGCATATGATTGGTATATACTTTGGTATGGGGAAAGTACTCTTCCTTGTTTCTCCACAACACCTTAGGTTCAGCCAACATAAGAGGGAGGTGGAAGGAGTTGGTTTTTCCTTGAAACATGATGGTGATTAAAGTTTTGGAATGTGAAGCGTAACACTTGATTTTTCATAAAAATGACAAAAATAAACTAGATATAAAAGAGAGTCTTTTAAAATGAATCAGTTCAGGCCAAATAATATTAGGATAAAATTCTAAATATTAGAAAACTAGGAATTTTAACACCATAGATTTCTAGCTTTGCCTCATGCTAATTTTAAGTCTCATGCCAAACATTACATAGGGAAGGAAGAAAAATGGCATTAAAATGTTAAGTTTTCTTGCATTACGCTATGCATAAATTTTTCTTTCAGAGTCTCGTTGTAATACCTTATATTTCTAACTCATTTCATACACATTTGCATGCTCATATGATATATTCCATGAAGGAAGTGAGAAAAATCTATTAAAATAATACATTTCTTTGTGTTGCGTCAAACAACAACAACAACAACAACAAAGCCTTTTCCCACTAAGTGGGGTCGGCTACATGTATCAATCGACGCCATAAACATCTATCATAAATCATATTTTTAGATAGACCATTTAAATATAAATCTCTCTTAATAATTTCTCCTATAGTTTTTCTTGGTCTTCCTCTACCTCTAGTTATTGGACTATTCTCCATCTCATCTACTCTCCTAACTGGGGCTTCTATAGGTCTCCTCCCCACATGACCAAACCATCTAAGTCTCGATTCTACCATCTTTTCCACAATAGGAGCGACTTCCACCTTCTCTCTAATGCATTCATTTCTAATTCTATCTCTTCTAGTGTGTCCACTCATCCAACGCAACATTAGCATCTTTGCAACATTTAACTTATTTTCTTGTTGACTTTTTATTACCCAACACTCAGTTCCATACAACATTGCAGGTCTTATAACTGTGCGGTAGAATTTACCCTTAAGTTTGAGTGGTACTTTTCTATCACAAATAACACCCGAAGCACTCCTCCATTTCATCCACCCCGCTTGAATCCTATGCTTTACATCTTCTTCTATTTCTCCGTTATGTTGTATGATAGATCCAAGATACTTAAATCGTGTGACTTGTGGTAGGATATGTTCTCCAATTTTTACTTCTACGCTAGAAATGGTGTGCCTCTTACTAAACTTACACTCCATATACTCCGTTTTACTTCTACTTAAACGAAATCCATAAGCTTTCAAAGCTAGTCTCCACCTCTCTAACTTCTCATTCATTTCCTCTCTCGATTCTCCAACTAGGACAATATCATCTGCAAAAAGCATGCACTGTGGCACCGGCTCTTGGATATGTTCAGTAAGCACATCCAAGACTAAAGTAAAAAGATAAGGGCTCAGAGTTGACCCTTGATGTAAACCAACAGTTATCGAAAAATCTTCCGTAAGTCCACCTTTTGTTACTACGCTAGTTGTAACCTTATCATACATGTCTTGGATTGCTCGAATATAAGCTATACGAACTCCTTTTTTCTCCAAAGCCTTCCATAGAACCTCTCTTGGCACTCTATCATATGCTTTTTCTAAATCGATAAATACCATGTGTAAATCTCTTTGATTCTCTCGATATCTCTCCATTAATCTTCGCAACAAGTATATTGCTTCCATAGTTGACCTTCCTGGCATAAAACCAAATTGATTCTCCATCACTTGAGTCTCTTTCCTTAACCTTCTCTCAATTACTCTTTGTGTTGCGTCGTGTATAAAAATTTCATTCAATGTCGCGTGGACTATGTGAGCTTATACAATATATTCCCACAATTAATCACATGAATACAACTCATTTAAATCATCAAAAGTGGGCTACATCTCAAGAAGCTCGAAGGGAAGCATGAAATATACACATATATTCTCGGCCAAATTTTGCCTCTTTTCTGTCCAAATTTGGAAAATCATAACTAATTTTAGAAAAATCTAAATCATTCATTATTGGTCATTTTCAAAGATACACATGTCTATGTTAGGTTAAAAATATGTCCAGACTATAAAATCTAACACAGAGGTCGTTTGACATGTGAAATGGTCCACAGGTCAAGCTGTCCACTGGTGCTATCACAGAATTCTGCAACAAACTTTCAAAATGTCCAATTAATTACAAAAAAATATAATCTATGCAAATGATACCAATATGGAAAGCTATGGATGTTAGATAGAGGGAAAAAATAACTCCATACTAGGTCAAGCACGCCCAGATCTTGAAATTCAATCAAACAAGAATTGAGGTTGGGTGGAGTTCCTAATACTGAATAGATTCTTTAAAAATTCATATCTCTCTCTCTAGACATCCATATGAGGTGCTTCTAGTTGGCACAAGTCACTAAGAATGTCTAGTTTCTTTGTTTAAAATTTTGAAGTGCTAGGACATCATTTGAGCCCTATGTGATAGATTTCATTGTTGGACTAGTATGAACAGTGACCTGACCAAAACCAAAAAATTTCCTAACTTTGAAAATTTATCAAATATTCTCTAGACTTTCAAAAATTATGTTCTTTAACTTCCCAAAAATCTCTTAACAATCTCTAATTACATGCCAAATCTTAGATTAAGAAGAGCTTATATGGGCAAAAAGTGACGTAGGAATCCATTATGGTTAATTTTGACTCCATATAGGATACCAAAATATCCAAATGATTTTTCTTGGGGTTTGGCACCTTTTGGGCAAATCTAAAAGCATATTTGGGACTTATGTGAGCTCCCAAGTGATTCCAACCCTTATACATCTCATTTTGGCCCTCTTATCCACACTTATACACATTTCCATAATGTCATCCAAGAAGCTCAGTGGCCAAAACATGTTTAAATCACATTCTAATGGTCACATAACATATTCTCTCATTTATACATGACATATTATCATAATTATATATGTTCATGACATCATATTACATATACATTTATTGATTTCATCATATGCCAATTGTATGGCCTTAAAATAGCAAAATTTATGTTCTTGGATGTCATATTCTCATCTTCAAGGTAGTTAGCCTCTATTACCTTGCTCTCTTGGTCCACCTAGCATGTTAGAACATTGGAGAGGAGGGGATGAGATTCAAAGAATCTCAATAGCTCATCTCCCATTCAATCATAAGTAATGGATGCAAACAAGTTTCATAAATGTATGTATGGTCATGTTGACAAGTGCAAACATTCAAGAGACATTTTCATCATTTGAGAAAGTCATACATAGCATACAAAGGCTTGCCAAGCAAGTGGATTAGCCTCACCCAATTTCTTTTGGATATTGGACTTGCCTTACCTATTCTTTAAGACATTCTTGGACTTAACTCCATCTTGCTTTTGGGAGACTCTTTGCTTTGTCTTAACTAATTTTAAGGGTTCTTGGCTCATCCTCTCCATGGCTAAGGGTTCTTAGCCTCACCACACTCAAGCAAACCCAAGCACACATCATAAATATCATATAGAATATAATATGTCATCATAAAACCATGGCATATGAAATCATGCCATCATACTTTTCATGACTTGAAAATACACATACACCCATTCTAAAACAAGCTAAGCACACATCCATGCATGAGAGAAGGTGGAGAGAGCTACCTTAGAAGCAATTACACACTTTTTCCTTTGAATCTCCCTTCTTTGCTTCGACCACACACACACAAAAGTGTGGGGAAGATTTCTCTTGGCCTAGACATAATTTATGGAAGCCAATTAGGTTCATGGACTCAATTCTAAGGCCACAAACTTGCTTAGACACTAGGTTGCTCTATAAATCCCATTATGGTTTCATAATTGCACCTAATGAAGCAACACCCCTCAAATAAATTTTAGGCTCCATTATTTCCTTTCAAATATGATTCTTGATTCCTTTTAAGCCTCTTAGAATCATCACACAATTAAAACCAAGAGCCTAACTATATGTTGCTCTTTAGGTCATAATATGGAACATAAAGCACCAACTCACTTTCTATGGGTTCTAAATTTTCCAAGGCCTTCCCTCATTTTCATTCATCATATATGACTCAAAAATGGGCTTAGGAAAATTTAAAACTCTCCCTAGCTATGCTATCCTTGCTTGGCCAAAACATAAAGCCTTAATGAGTTCCATGGAGCTTTCTTTATTTTCTCAAGGGAAGAAGCATATGGGGAGCATCTTAGGAATCTTAGGAACTCATTTAAACTCTTATTTATGCCTAGAAATCATCATACAAAATCATATTTTACAAAGTACACATGAAACCCTAGCATTTGCATCTTGAAATCTAATGGTTGTTTGTTAATTCCCTTTGCATATTCTTAATCTCCACACCTTTTTTCCTTAGATTCATCCTTGGTTTTGCCTAAAAATCAAGTCCTCCTAGGGTTTCTAATGTTAGGCAAAATGGAGGAGGAGAAGAACCAAAGGTAGCAACCATAGGAAGAGAAATTACCTAATTTTTTTTGCTTTTTCTCACTTGAATCTTGCTTTCTCCAAGCTCCTCTCTTCAAATCCGAAATTTCCCCTAAGTTTCTCCCTTAAATCAGATTTTTAAACTTCATTTTAATTGAAGTAAACAAAGGAGAATGGAGGAGAGGAGATTTGGATGGAAGAAAGCATGAAAAACTACCAAGAAACCATACCTTAAAGCTTGAATTTCTTCTCCCCTTCTTCCTCCCTTGGTGCACCTAAACCCTAGCACTCTTATTTGAAATTGGGCAGAAAACTTTGAGTCTAAATGAAGGAGAGAGTGGAGTGCCACCTATTTATAGAGGGAGGAGGAAGCATTTTTCAAAAATTCCCATTTTGCCCTTTGTTATTGGCATTTTCATTTCTCGTTTGTTTTAGCTCCTTTTTGAGAACCGTCTTTTCCATTATAAAATTTAGGTTCCCAATTTAATAAAATGCCTTTGGAATCACTCAAGTCAGAGTTAAAACCTTCCCAAATGAATCTATTAAAGTTCGGGTACACCGACGTTGAAAAACATCCACCGGAGGGGATTTAACTGTCCCAAGCCTTCCAATGGTTTTTAGGGCCTCTAACAACCTTAAGGAACTCAAAACTTTTATTTAAAAAGCCCTCCTATGTGAATTCCAAAATTTGCTCAAAATTATGAAAATGCCATTACGTTTCGTAAGTTTTTTGTAAGAAATTGTTTCTCCATTCTAACTCCGATTTTCTTTTCGTTTGAGCCTGGAATTCTCATTTTTAGGAGTCTAGAATGCTTACCAAATTTTTTGGGACCTTAACTAATTCATTTCGAGAGACTTCCTTTTGTATCCAGTGAGTTTCGTTCGTTGACAGAGAAATTGTACGTTACGTTTCTCACATTTTCTTTCGTTTTTAGAGAATTGGATGTTACACTCGTGGGCCATATGGACTTATATATCACATTATCATATTTAATTATATAGATACAACTCAAATATATCACCAAAAGTGGCTAGAACTCGTGCAAGTGCAAGAAATACACAAAATTCATAGTTGCAGCCTTGGCCAAAATTTTCTCTTTTCTGTCACAAAATTTGAAAAATCATAACTAATTCTAGAAAAATAGAAATAATGTATTCTTTACTATTATAGAAATCTAAAAATTTCTACATTATTCTAAAAATATGTCCAAGTCATGAAATACCAAATAGAAGACGTTTGACATTTAAAAAGAACCCAAGGTCTCAGCTGCCTAGGCCACTATCACAACTTTTTGTCATAAACTTTGAAAATTCATAACTAATTCTAAAAAATCCAAATCATGAAAATTTGGTCAATATGAGAAGCTACAGATGTAAAATTTAAGGAAAAAATAACTCCAGATCACGTAAAGCCCTTTAGGAACTAAATTATGATGGAACAATACTAGAGGTCTAGTGGCATTACTAGTACTGACATGAAACTTCAAAAATTCATAACTCTCTGTTCAGACCTCCAAATGAGGTGATCTTGGTGGCCACAAAAAGCTTATAATCTCTAGTTTATGGCTGTAAAATTTCACAAGCATTGGACATCATTTGGCCATCGGATGACACAGAACACAAATCTGACCATATAAATAGTACATGCACTAGAACAATAGAAAAATCCCAACTTTGAAAATTCATAATAAATTCTGTAGATCTTTGATTTTTCTGAACTTTAGCTTCCCAAAAATATCTCAATGAGCCCTACATTTTTGCAGAATTTCATGAAAAGATTCATCCATTTGGTCAGTTTGTGCTATAGGGTTTTGGTTTGGTCATTTTCATAGTCTTTACAAGCATCAAAGTGTCCAAATTTGCTTCCCCAGCTTGTGTGGCCACTTGAGCACGTGGTATTGCACCAAAATGACACTTTAAACTTGTCTCAAAGGTGCACAAATCCAGAATTTGCAAACTCACTCTCTCACCCCATGTCATACACACAATTCCATAATGCTAGTCTTGCCATTACGTGCTCAATTTACATTGTAATATTCACATAATCTAATTTCTCATTTATACATAACACATTAACATAATTACACATGCTCATGAGGTCATAGGTCATATAAAATAATAGATTACAATATTTGCTACTCATATGGCCTTAAAAAAGTAAAATCCATGCACTTTGATGTCATACTTTCATCTCCCAAGTTATTGGCTCCCATTACCTTATTCTCTTGGTTCACCTAGCTTATTAAAACATTGGAGAGGAGGGAGTGAGATTTAAAGAATCCCAATAGCTCATTTCCCTTTCAATCAAACATAAAGTACGCAAACTAAGTCTTACAAATGCATACATGAGCATATTGACATGTGCAATCATTCAAGAGACATCTTTAACATTTGAACAAGTCATACATAGCATACATAGGCTTGCCAAGTAAGTGGATTGGCCTCGCCCATTCACTTGTAGATTTTGGACTTGCCTCACCCATTTCTTTAAGAAGTTTTTGACTCAACCTTACTCTTGGGAGACTCTTTACTTTGTCTCAATCAATTTCAGGCTCATCTTCACCATGGCTAGAGGGTTTTTAGCTTCTCCACACTCAAGAAAACCCAAGCACACATATTAGACATCATTTGAAAGCATAATGTAACATCATGGCACCATGGAATAAAAGCTCATGCTAGGATACTTTTCATAGCTTAAAACACATACACACACATTCAAAGATAATGTAAACACACATTCATACGTGAGAGAAGGTGGAGAGAGCTACCTTTGGTTGCAATCACAAAATTTTCTTCTTGAATTTGCTTTTCCTTCCTCGACATCACACACACAAAGATGTGGGATTGGTTTCTCTTGGCCTAAACATAATTTATGGAAGCTAATTAGGTTCATGGAGTTAATTCTAAGGCCACACATCTTCCTTAAATACTAACTTGGTCTATTAACTCCTCTATGGTTCCAAGAATGCACCTAATGAAGCAACACCCATAAAATGAGTTCTAGGCTCTATTCTTTCCTTTCATATATAATTCTTGACTCCTTTAAACTCTTGGAGTCATCACACAATTAAAACAAAGAGCCTAACTACATGTTGCTTCTTTAGGTCATATTTTGGAATCTAAGATACCAATTCATTCTCTAGGCCTCCTAAATTTTTTTCAAGGTTTCCCCTCATTTTCATTCATCATATATGACTCAAAAATGGGCTTGAAAATATTTAAAACTCTCTTTAGGTGTCCTATCCCCTTTAGGCCAAGATTATGCACCATTTAGCCTCCATGGAAGTTTACTTTGTTTTCTACATGGAAGATGCATATGGGGAGACTTTTAGGGATCTAAGGAACTCATTTAAACATTCATTTAGGCCTAAAAATAATTACATCAAATTAAATTTTCAAGGGAACCCATTAAACCCTAGGTTGCCACCTTGAATTTCCATAGTTATTTGTTAATTCCCTTTGCATATTCTTATTCTCCATACTCCTTTTCCTAAGATTTGTAATATTCAGTTTTCTAAAAATGTGAGAAATATAACGTACAGTTTCTTCGTAAACGAACAAAACTCACCAAATACAAAAGGAAGCCCCCTGAAACGATGTAGCTAAGGTCTTGAAAAATTTGGGAAGCATTCTAGACTCTTAAAAATGAGAATTTCAGGCTCGGACGGAAAGAAAAATGGAGCTAGAATGAAGAAATAATTTTTTACAAAAAGCTTATGAAACGTAATGGCATTTTTGTAATTTTGAGCAAATTTTGGAATTCACATAGGAGGGGTTTTTAAATGAAAGTTTTGAGTTTTTCGGGGTTCTCAGAGGCCTTGAAAACCATGGAAACCCCCGGGACAGTTAAAATCCCTTCGGTGGATGTTTTCTAATGTTGGTTGACCCAAACTTTGACTGATTTATTTGGGAAGGTTTTAGCTCCAATTTGAGTGATTCTAAAGGCATTTTACTAAATTGGGAACCTAAATTTCATAATGGAAAAGACGGTTCTAAAAAAGGAGCTAAAATGAAGGAGAAACAAAAATGCCAAGAACAAAGGGCAAAATAAATTTTTTGAAAAGTGTAACTTATTCCCACCTATATATATGATGCACCCTTCTTCTCCCTTCATTATGCACGACCATGTTCTGCCCAAAACCAAAAGAAAATCCTAGGGGATGAGGCACACAAGAGGAGGAAGAAAAGGAGGAGAAATTCAAGGTAGAAACGTATGAATTTTCATGGTTTTTCATGCTCTTTCTCTTCCAAACCTCTTCTTCTTCATTCTCCTTTATTTCCTATGATTATAATGAAGTATATGGATATGTTTTAAAGGAGAAATTGAGGGAAAAATTCGGATTTGAAGAGAGGAGCTCAAAGAACACAAGATTCAAGTGAGAAAAGGCAAGAAAACAAGATAATTTTTCTTCCTATGTTTGTCATCTTTGGTTCCCTCCTCCTCCATTTCGTCCCACTTGAGAAAACCCTAGGAGGAGATGATTTTTAGACAGAACCAAATATGAATCTAAGGAAAAAGGGTGTGGAGATTATCAAAAAACTATTAGATTTCAAGATACAAATTCTAGGGTTTTGTGTACACCTTGTAAAATCTGACCTTATGTGATAATTTCTAGATTTAATTAAGAGTTTAAATGAGTTCCTAAGATCCCTAAGATGCTCCCCACATGATTCTTCCTTCAAGAAAACAAAGAAAACTCCAAGAAGCCCTAAACCATGCATAGGCTCAGCCAAAGGGAGTTCATATAGCTAGAGAGAGTTTTAAATTTTTCTAAGGCCATTTTTTAGTCATATTTGATGAATGAAAGTGAGGGGAAGCCTCGAAAAAAATTTAGAACTCATAGGAAGTGATTTGGTGCCTTAGGTTCCATATTATGACGTAAAGAAGCAACATGATGTTAGGCTCTTTGTTTTAATTGTGTGATGACTCCAAGAGGTTTAAAAGGAGTCAAGAGTCATATTTGAAATGAAAGAATGGAGCCTAGAATTTATTTAAAGAGTGTTGCTTCATTAGGTGCATTTATGGACCATAATGGAGCTTATAGAGCAATCTAGCATCTAAGCAAATTGTATGGCCTTAGAGATTGTTTCATGAACCTAAATGGCTCTCATAAATTGTATCTAGGCCAAGAGAAACCATCTCCACCAATTTGTGGGTGTGTGGCCGAAAGAGGAGGCTTGAATTCCAAGAAAAAAGTATGTAATTGTATACAAGGTAGCTCTTTCCACCTTCTCTCATGCATGGATGTGTATTTAGCTTATTTTAGAATGTGCGTATGTGTATTTTCAAGCCATGAATAGTATGCTAGCATGATCTTATATGCTATGATTTTATGATGTCATGTTATGTTTTCAAATGAAAGCAAAGAGTCTCCCAAAAGCAAAGTGGGCTCCCAAGAGTATGGTTGAGTCCAAAGCTCTTAAAAAATGGGTGAGGCAAGTCCAAAATCCATGAGGAGAAGTGTAAGGCCAATCTAAACACTTGGTGAGCTCTTGAATGTCTTGTATGATTTGTTTATATGCCGAGCTTACTTTTTAAATATCCATGACTTCCATTTTCTCCATGCATGTATTTGTAAGGCTTACTTTGCACATACTATGTATGATTGAATGAGAGATGAGTTATTGGGATTCTTTGAATCTCATCCCCTCTCCAATGCTTTAAAATGCTAGGTGGACTAAGTAGCTATGGCAATGGGAGCCAACAACAATGAAGATGGAAGATTGATAACCATATGCCTAGTTTCATTCTTTTTAGAACCATAATGATACTTCATGATGTATAAATGGTCTATGACCCTTGAGACATGTGTAAATATGATATTATGTGATGTTTAAATATATGGATATGATGTATGACCTCTAGTATATATTTTGAGTAGCAATGCCAAAGTATGCAACTTGAGAATTTGATAGAAATGTGCATAAGTGTGGGTTGAATGGCCAAAATGAGATGCATGAGATTTGAGACCATTTGGACAGCTCACACAAGTCCTAAATGTGCTTTTAGACTTGCCCAAAAGGTGCCACAACTAAGAGAAAGCCATTTGGCAATTTTGGTACCCCATATGGAGCTAAAATTGACCATAATGGAACCCTATGTCACTTTTTAGCCAGATAAGTTAGTCTTGATCTAAGATTTGGGATGCAATTAGGTCTCATTGAGAGATTTTTGGTAAGTTAAATATCATAATTTTTAGAGGTCTACAGAATATTTGATGATTTTTTAAAGTTGGCAATTTTTCTAGTTTTGGTCTATTGTACTATTCATTTGGTCCAAAATTGAATTCTGTCACATGAGGCTCAAATGATGTCCAATTACCATGAAATGTTATAAGGAGAAACTAGACAATCATAGTGACTCATGCCAACTAGAACCACCTCATTTAGAGGCCTAGAGAGGGAGATATGTATTTTTGAACATTCTGTCCAGTATTAGGAAATTTGCCCGACTAGAGGTACTGTTCCATTAAATTCTGAGGTCTGGGCTTGATGAACTGGTCTGGAGATATTTTTTCTCTCTAGCTAACATCAACAGATTTCTAGATTGATATCATTTTCATGGATTAGATTTTTTTGGAATTAATTGGACATTTTCAAAGTTTTCTATAGAATTCTATGATAGTTCCAAAATGCAATCTGACCTCTGGACTAGTTTGGATGTCAAACGTCCTCTATGATGGATGTTATGGTTTGGAAGTATTTTTAGTATGAAGTAGATATCTGTATCTTCCTAGAATAATCAAGATTGCATGATTTTAATTTTTATAGAATTAGTTATGATTTTCCAAAATTTGATTAGAAAGAGAGCCAATTCTGGCCAAAATGAAATAGCCACATTTTATGCTCCATTTCAGTTTTCATAAATTGTGAGCATGATTTTGTGATGCAAAAGGAGTTGTATTGATGTAATTAAATATGAAAAAGTATGGTGTGTGCTCATACGGCCCATGTGACATCGAATGAAATTTTCATATGTAGCGCAACGCAAATTTAATCCATTATTTATATCCCATTTTCTTACAACTCCTAAGCAATGCATGTTATGGATCATGTTAATTGCATGAGAAAGGCTAGAAAGATATGGTATTACAAGATTCACCTTTAGTTCTGTCCAAAATACAAGCCCTCTCATAGCTTCTTGAGTGGGGCAAACCAAGGAAAGAAGAGGAGTAAGGGGTAGCTATCTTGGAAGGAAGAATTACCTTGTTTTTCATTGTTTTCTTGCTTGAATTTTCCTTTCTTTGGCCTCCTCTCTTCAAATCAGAATTTTTCCCTTTGTTATTCCCTTAAAACAGATCCATATACTTCAATATAACCATAGGAAAGAAAGGGAAATGGAAGAGAACAAGTTTACTAAAGAAAGAGCATGAAAAACAACAAAAAATCTATAACTTTGGCCTTTCATTTCTCCTCCTCTCCCTCTTGTGTGCCTCTCTCCTTAGGGTTTTTCTCTAGTTTAGGGTAGAAACATAATGGGCTGAATGAATGAGGAGGTGGGGTGCCACTTATATATATGTGGGAGGAAGAAAGACTTTTCAAAAATTCTAATTTTGTCCTTTTGTCTTGGCATTTTCATTTCTAGTTTGTTTTAGCTCCTTTTTTAGAATCATCTTTTCCATTATAAAATTTAGGTTCCCAATTTAGTAAAATACTTTTAGAATCACTCAAATCAGAACTAAAACCTTCCCGAACGAATCTATTAAAGTTTAGGTTCACCGACATTGGAAAACGTCCACTGGAGGGGTTTTAACTGTCCTAGGGCTTCCCATGGTCTTCAGGGCCTCTAAGAACCCCAAAGAACTCAAAATTTTCATTTTAAAAGTCCTCCTGTGAGAATTCCAAAATTTACTCCAAATGACGAAAATGCCCTTACGTTTCGTCAACCTTTCGTTCAAATTCGTTTCTTCATTCTAGCTCCGTTTTTCTTTCCATTTGAGCCTGAGATTCTCATTTTTAGAAGTCTAGAATGCTTTCCAAATTTTTCTAGACCTTAACTAATTCATTTCAGGGGACTTACTTTTGTATCCAGTAAATTTTATTCGTTTACAGAGAAACTATATGTTACATTTCTCGCTCATTTTCAGAGAACTAAATATTACAGGAATCAAGGCTTATGATGCCTAAAAACTGGAGCCAGAGTGGCTAAAGAAAATATGACGAAATATAGTGGCATTTTTGTAATTTTAGGCAACTTTGAAAAAACTCAAAGAAGGGATCTTTAAATGGAAATTTTAAGTTTTCTAGGGTTCTTAGAAGTCCATAGGAACCCTTAGACTAGTTACCTCTCCAATTTACATTTTAGAACATCAGTAGACTTGAACTTTGACCCTTTCATTTGGAAAGGTTTCTAACCTAATTTGAGTGATTCCAAAGGCAATTTATAAGTTAAAGAACCTAAATTTTATGATGGAAAATATGATTTTCAAAAAGGAGTTGAAATAAGCCTAACACAAGAAAACCAAGAATGAAGGACAAAATTGGCATTTTGAAAAATTTCTTAAGAATCCCTAGCTATATATAGGTGGCACCCCACTTCTTCCTCACTTTTGGCTGACCTAATTTTTCCCTAAAACTAGGAAGAAGCTTTTCTAAGAAGGGCGCACAAGAGGGAGCTTTAAGGGAGGAGAAAAACCTAAGAAAAGGTAAGAAAATCTTTGAAATTTCAAGCTCCTTCCTTTAGCAAACTTGTTCTCCTCCTTCTCCTCTTTTTTTTTTTCTATGGTTTGGTGTGTGATTTGGATTTGTTTTGAGCCATGTTCAGAGGGGAGAAGTTCAAAAATCCAAGAAGGAACTAAAGCAAAGGAAAAGGCTTTTGGTAAAGGCTTGAATTAAGGTAGGAATTATAGCTTTCCATGCTTTTTTCTCCTTGTTCCTTAAGGGGTAGTTTCGGCCTTATATAGAACAACCAAGAGGGACCAATATCTAACCTAATCCAAGCATGAAACCTAGATTTTTAAGGATGAGAAACAAGTATATGCAAAGAAATTCTAAAAAGAAGCAATAGAAAATAGGTTTCCAAGACCTAAGGTTTTTATTTCTCCTTGGTATATATGAAACTTTCTAGTGGTATTTCTAATTATCTAAGAGTGTAAATGGGTTCTTGAGACACCTAGAAACCCTCACATGTGTCATTTCCTTCAAGAAAACAAAGCTAGCTTTATGGGTCAAAAAAGCCTCCATAGTCTTGGCCTAAGTTCCTTCAAGTACCTAGAGAGGGTTTTAAATTTTTCTAAGGGTAAAAAGGGACTAAATATGATACAAGAACATTAAAGGAAGGATTGGAAAAATTTTAGAAGCCTCAGTTTGTGTGATTGAAGTATAGGCTCCATAATAAGACTTAAAGAAGCAACTTGTGTCTAAACCCTTGGGAGTGAGTGAGTGATGCGAGAGCTTGCTTTCATGCTGTAATTGTGTCCTATTTAATGTGTCTAGGCTAAGAGAATCAAACTTCACCTTATTGCAAGTGTGTGGCCAAGAGAGGGGAAGAGTAATCTAAGGAAAAAGTGAGTTCTTGCTTCAAAGTAGCTTCTAACCTTTCTCACATGTATAGCTTAGTTGTTTTCTTGTCATTGAGTGCTCATGTGTATGTTTGAGTCATGAGAAATGTTTATAGCCTATGCTTACATATTATGGTACCATTATATTTTCTTAAAATGTGTTCATGATTGCTTTATGGCTTACTTGGGTTTGGTGATGCCAAAAGTCCTTAGGAATGGGTGAGAAGTCTTAAGAAGAGTGAGGCTAAGTCAAAATTCCCGTGAAAGTAGGTGAGTCAAATCCAAAAAGTCCCAAGAAAGATGGGTGAGGCTAGGCCAATGCCCTTGAAAGTTTATGCTTGCTATGTATAAGTTTATGTGACAAGGAAAATACCTTATATATGTTCACTAGTTGTTTGAATATCATGCAAGCATTCTTTAACTTGTATATACATCCATTATGTATATTTAAAAGGGTTAAGAGCTATTGGGATTCTTTGAATCTGATTCTTCCCCCACACATGTCTAACCATGTCTCGGTGAGCCAAGTGGACAAAGAAATAGAGGTCAACAATCTTGAGAAGCAAGACTTTGACAAAGAGATAAAGAAATGGCCTTTTTGTTTGTATTTTGATGCCAAGAATTATAACCATGAGATGTATATATGATATAAACCCTTGAGCATGTTCTAATGTATATATAAATTGTTTGTGTATTAATGTGGGAGTTAGATGAATGAGAATGTGAGATTTTACCACTTATTTGCCCTCATGTGATATGATGAACTTGTGTATGTATGCATGTGGCAAGGTGAGATTGAACTCCATGCGGATTTGGATTATTTGGCACGCTTTTATATATGATATTTATGCTTTTAGACTTGCTCAAGTGGTTATGGAAATTCAAGAAGAGCTTTTGGTGCCTTAAAATCCCTTTTAAGACTTCAAATTTGACTATTTTGTGTGCTAAATCAAAGTGTAACCAAATGAGTGTGTTTTTGCATGAAATTTGGCTAGCAAGTAGGTTGCATCTAGATCTTTCTACAAAGCTAAAGAGTACTCAATTTGGAGCTCTAGAGAATTTATTATGATTTTTTAAAATTGGCTAAATTATGCAAAAATGGTATGGTTACTGTTCATTTAGAGCTTTGTGGAGAGAGAAATGAATTTTTGAAGTTGCATGACAGTACCAGTAATGTAGCCTAACCTGAGTTACTGGTCTATCAATTTCTGTGGATTTAAGGCCATGGCATTGGTCTGGAATTATTTTTAGTTAAAAGTAGATATCCACATCTTTCTAGAATGGTATGTTTTTTCATGATTTTTATTTTTCTAGAATTAGTTATGATATTTTAACCTTTGTATCAAAAAGCTAGAATCTGAACCCAAGAGTAAACTATTGATTTTGTGACATGTAGCCTAAAACTTGAGGTTCTTGAGATATTTGGTGATGGTTATGACTTGTATGGATATGTTATGAATAGAAAATGATATCGATGAATTCACATGGTCCATGGAACATAAATTAAAGAAATGAGATCTTATGTAACACAATTAATATGATTAAATTTATTACCCTTTTCATGTGAGGTGCATGGTTTCTTACATTTTGGCTCCAATCCATATAAAATGCATTGAGATGGACAATAAGACCATGGTATAATAGCTAAGAGATTAAGGTATTACATGGAGATTAAGAATATGTTATTAGAATCATAAAGGAAGATATTGGTTGCAAGTTATGGAATCTGGGGTTTTATTTGCACCTTAGGAAGTATGAATCTTTGTATTGCTATTTCAAATTATGTAAAAGTATAATTGAGTTAATAAAAAGCTAAAGAAGCTTCATAGGTATGAATTCCTTAAAAGAATAGAACAAAACATCATGGAAGCCCATTTAGGGCGTTGTCTTGGCTAAGCATGTTTTGAGATACCTAGAAATAATGATATAGTGGGAATATACAATGATCACAAAAATCTAAAATACCTATTGATCATGGAGAATTAAATATGAAATAGACAAGATGGATGAAATTCTTGAAAAAAAATCAATAAAAAAATACCATTTAGACATGTTAAGGGCAAGATTTCCTAAGATAAGAGCTCAGAATTTAAAGTGTCTGAGGATGGTATGATAGTATACCAAGATAGAATTTATGTGCCAAGCAAATTTGAATTGAGAGAGAAGATTTTAGAGAAAATAGATAAGAGTAAGTATACTATCCATCCAGGTGCTTTCATACTATCATAAGATGTACATATATTTAGTCTCACACTCCATTAACAACAACAATTTGTCATATTACTACCTTTGACAACTGATTTTTCCATTATTAAAACATCAATTCATCAAATTAATCATAATCAGTTATTCTCAACATAGAAATTTTTAAATTTGTATCACACAAGTTTTCCAAACACAGAATATCACAAAAAGGAGCTAGGAATTTGGATTTCCATATCATTTCTTAATTTGACAGCTTTGCTTCATAATTTGCCTTAACTTTGAAAAATTATAACTTGAACTACAAAACTTTGATTTGTACAAATTAAGTGTCTATAGAAAGCTTAGGACATGGACTACATGCCTTAAAAATTTCAAGCTAAAAAAAGTTCATTTGGGTCATAAAAATCTAATAGAACAGTAACTACTACTATTATTGGACATATATCAAAATGAGAACTTTGATCATGCATATCTTTGGCTGCACAGCTCTATTTTATGTAAATTTAGTGGCTATGGAAAGATTATAATGCCAAATATATGGGTGTAAAATTTCATGAGTATTAGAGTTCATTTGTCCCCTTAAAGACACAAAAATCTAGATCTAACCATATGAATAGTGCCCAGTAAAATTTGCAATTTTCAACCAAGTTTGGAAAATCATAATAAATTCTACAGAGCTTCAAAATTTATGTTCTTTAACTCTGTGGAAAACTCCAAATGAGCTCTAAATTCTTCTCAAATTTTATCTAAAAATTCACTTATTTGGTTTAATTTTGGTCCAAGAGAAAAACAAGACTTAAAGTAGTGTAAATTTAGATCCAAATATTCCAAAATGGACCCCTTCACCTCATGTGACCACTTGAGCACATTTTAAATGCAAAATACAACATATATAATAGATTAATCATGTCCTCATGCAACTTAAACTCACTCATCCACTTGCCATGACATATGTACATAACATAAATCACACATGGTCAAATCTCATAATCTTGCACATTTACATTTAACAATGACATTTACATCATATTCCCATACTTTTACACTTGTAGGAATGTTTACATTATAAAAATATCATATATCACCTCTCATATACAATTATATTACATAAAACCCTAAACTATTATCAAAGTAATGTCATTCATGCTCTTTGGTCTTCATCTTTGGCTCCTTGAGAATTCCTTAGACATGATTAGAAGTAATATAGAAGAAAGTGAAATTCTATGAATCCTAATAGCTCATTCACCTTTCAAGCACACTTATAAGGCATATTTTCATATTAAAGTGCACAAGTGTGTATAATAGGCATTAAAATATCATATGTAATCATATACATGAAATCATATGGATCCATCAAGGCAAAAACAAGTTCTAAGGACTTTTGGTCTAATCTTACCCAATTATTTAAGACTTTTGGTTTGGCCTCACTCACTTTTAGGGACTTTTGACTTAGCCTCACTCATATTTGAGACTTTTGGCTTTGTCTCACCCATATTTAGGGGCTTTTAGCTTCACCTCACTCAAATTAAGGGACTTTTGGCATAACCTCACCCATTAAGAGCCATTCCAAATTTCAAACCCATTCAATGTCATATAATTGCATAAAATCATCAAGCCAATAGCAACAAGCATAATTCATAATCCATACATATACAAGCAATCAATGACACCCAACAACCAATATAAGCATAGAAAAATGGATGAAAAGCTACCTTTGTACAAAAAACTACTTAGTTCTCCTTGGATTTTTGGTTCTTCCTCTTAACCTCACACACATAATTGGGAGAAACTTCACTTACTTGGCCTAGACACAACAAACAAGACACAAATAAATCAATAGAACCATCTTTGGACTCACATAAGCTAACTCTAACTTTAAGTTTTTATATGTCTTTATTTTTAATGGTATAATGAAGCAACCCATATCATTCAATGTCTTGGCTCCAATTTCTTATCTATTATAAGCTATATGACTCTAATTAAACTCATTAGAGTCCTCACAAACTCAATCCATGGAGCATAACACTAAGTTTCTTTTTTATGCATAATAGAATCCTGAATTTTTCACCTTTCAAAATAAGACTTTTGAATTTAAACTAATGGTTCCTTTGGTGTTTATAATTCATATCCAAACCATTTCTAACCTTAGAATCAAAGAAAACTCTCTCTAAGTATGTCGAGACATGCATATATATGGCCTTTCTTGGAGTTTTGTTTTCTTTCATGGGAAATTGGCATTTAAAAATTGGCATTTAAATGAGATCTTTAGCCTCTTCTTACCTCAATTATATACTCTTGTATTGCTTAAAAAATCATTCTAAGACTTCATACTTCTTAAGGTGCAATCAAAACCCTAGGTTTCCATTTATGCATTCCATGGCTTTTTAATTTGTTCGAATGGCAAAATCTTAATCTCCACATTCCAAAACCTTAATCCCTAGTATGTTTAATTCCTAGTATGTTTTAATGAAAACCTAACCTCCTTCACCTCCTCCTATGTTAGCCGAATCTATGGAGTGATGGAGAAACAAGGAAGGGCAATTTTCCCATACCAACACATATATCAATCATAAAGGTTTTCAATGGTGATCATTTTGGTGTATTTTTAGTTCCTTATTAAAAGCTCTTTCCTCCATGAGTTCAGACCCAAAAGTCCATCTTTTAGAATGTCAAAGCCCTAGAGAAAGAAAAGAGAAAGAGTAGAAACTAGGAAAAAAGGATATCACTCATATTTAGTTACATAGATACAACTCAATTCCATCATCAAAAGTGGCCTAGAACTCATGCAAAGGCAAGAGACACATGAAATCTCAGGAAGTAATTTCAGTCAGAATGACAAATTTTGAAAAATTAAAACTAATTCTAGAAACATCAAAATCATACATTCTTTGTCATTCTGGAACAATAAACATGTCTAATTTATGTAAAAATATTTCCAAACCATGAAACAAAACATAGAAGACGTTTGACATTCGAAAAGGTGCAAAGGTCTAACTAGCTACTAGTATTGTCACAACTTTCTACTACAAATTTCAAAAATGTCCAATTAATTTCAAAAAAATCTAATCCATATAAATGATATCAATCTAGAAAGGTACAGATGTTATCTAGAGGAAAAAAATAACTTCATACCATTTTAAGCACTTCTAGATCTCAAAACCTAATCAAACAATACCTGAGGTTAATTTGAGCACCTAATACTAGATAAAGACTTCAAAAATTCATATCTCCCTCTCTAGATATCCAAATGGGGTGCTTCTAGTTGGCACAGGTCACTAGGAATGTCTAGTTTCTCCTTATAAAATTTTGTGACAATTGGACTTCATTGACCCCTGAGTGACAGAATTTAGTTTCAAACCAATTGAACAGTAACCTGACCAATTTTAGAATTTTTACCAATTTTGAAAATTCTTCAAATATTTCCTAGACCTCCAAAAATTATGCACTTTAGCTTTCCAAAAATTTCTCAACAAGATCTAGATGCATGCAAAATCTCATATCAATAAGAACTCATTTGGACAAAAGGTGGTATAGATTTTCAATATGGTCAATTTTTGCTCCATATAAGATACCAAAACGTCCAAATGATTTCTCTTGATGTTTGGCACCTTTTTGACAAGTCTAAAAGTATGAATATGACTTGTATGAGCTACCCAAGTGGTCTTAAACCTCATGCATCTCAATTTGGCCATTCCACTTCCATTTGTACATGATTGCAAAAAGCCATTCAAGAAGCTAGTTTGTCATTACATACTTAATTTACATTATAATGGTCACATAACATAATCTCTCATTTATACATAACATATTAACATAATTACATATGCTCAAGAGGTCATAGATCATATACAATGGTAGATTACAACAATTGCCACTTAAATGGTCTTAAAAAAGCAAATTCCATGCACTTTGATGGCATACTCTCATCTTTTAAGAGGTTGACTTCCATTTCTTTGTTCTCTTTATCCACCTAGCATGTTAGAATATTGGAGAGAAGGAAATGAGATTCAAAGAATCCTAATAGCTCATCTCCTTTTCAATCACACATAAAAGATACAAAACCAATCTTGAAAATGCATGTATGAGTATCATAGAATGTGCAATCATTCAAGAGATATTTTCAACATTTGAGTAAGTCATATATAGCATACAAAGGCTTGTCAAGTAAGTGGATTAGCCTCACCCATTCACTTATGGGTTTTAGACTTGCCTTTCCCTTTCTTTAAGAGGTTCTTGGACTTAACCTTACTCTTGGGAGTCAACCTCACTTTTGGGAGACTCTTTACTTTGTCTCAACTAATCTTAAAGGTTCTTTGTAACAACCCTAACTTCTACTTGTGGTAATTAAGCTTAAGCATACGATTAATAGTTATAAATCAAGGTCTAGAACTATTTAAACTAATCAATTTACGAAAAAGAGAAGAAATTTGAACTTTAATGTTATTAGAATTATTAACCAAGCATTTACAAGTATTCATGTACATAAGTGAAACAAATCTCCAATTAAAAGCCTTTAAATCTATTCTCATTAATTGTCAACTCTCAAGAACCCTTTACAAGTGCTTCTAAGTCATCTCTTGATGTTGCTATAGGAAAAACCAAGGTTTCTAGGTTAATATAAGAGTTTCAGGATGTTCGCCACGACGAATTGTTCTCGGGTTCACTCCTTACATCGTCACTATTGTTGTGGCGAGTTAGAGCTTCGCCACGGCTAGCCTATATGGCGCCGTAATGAAAGGACCTCCTGGAGAACAACTCACTCGCTGTGACTAATTTCTCTTTGGAATATAACCAATCTCACCCCTTGATTTTAGTTGTAGCTAACTCCATTTCGCGTTGCAGCAAATTACTCTCTGGATGACTCTAATGGCTTCCCTTTACCTAATTTACCTAGCTTATCTATTGCTACCCATTCAAGACTTAAGTATTAATTCCTACTCATCCAACTATCATATATCAACAAGTTCATGGATTAATGATAGCAAGAATTTTATAAGCTACCAACAATTATCATTCAAATATATATTCCATTAAAGATTTCATGCATCACTAGTTCAAGTCTACATCCAATATATCACATAACTACATTTCCTAAATGGTAAACCACATCATACATTCCACAAAGTTCATAACAGATGTTATAAGTTTATACATCTAATACTAAGCTAAAATGAGGCCTAACTCCTCAATAGATACATTCCAAGTAGTCAAAATACAAACACCTACACTTGACAACGTGATTACATGATGATGTTATATGAAAAGAATACAAAATTTAGCATCTAGTCTATTTAAATTAGTCTAAGTGTCGCCTTCTCCACACATAGTTAGAGCTCATGGATTTTCATCGACTTACTTCCCTTTATCCTTACTCGAAGAGCCTTCATCTGAAAGTATGATCCCATGAAACGGGGTGAGATGCAAATCTCAGTAACCAAAGGTAAATTCCATTCATATATTCCAATTTAATTAACATATATGCATGATATTATATAAGTATCAGAAAATGTACCAATCATATCAACAAATGAAACAATTAGGCTATCAATGATTACTATCCCATACTAGCAATCACATTTTCATATGTCGAAGGCCAATAACACCAGGAGAGGCCTGTCCATGACACCTACTCCCCAATGAGCACAACCAAGGCTCAATACATCTAGGATTTGATCATAACCCAGTACCCGATTGAAGTACATGCATAGGTGACAGCCGCACCATAGCTCCACCATGGACTCACAGGGTCCAAACACAATACAATAGATAGCTAACCAATTCATTTAACATTTCAAATCATTCATATATAGCAATTATGAAATTAAAGCAGATATATGCATGGAATTATTATAGTCCCTGGTTACCTCACTTGTGGACAATTTTCTAGAGAACCAACAACAATGCTACCTCAGCCAAGCTATTACAAGAGAAAATTCGGATTGAATGTTTCCTTCACCAGAAACTTCAATGTACCACCCTAAATCCTAAGAAAATCCATATAAAATCAGTACTCATACTACAAACCAACTATGGGGGTCTTAAACCCGTAAAAAATACATTAAAATGAAGAGTTTATGCTTACCCAATATCCCTTCTAGCCTCTACCTCCGAAAATCCTATAAGAAAATATCAAACCAACACATTTCAAATTTTGGGCAAGGTGAAAATGCTCCAAATGAGAAGCCAATCAGGTCAAATTGAAGAGAAAGAGAAGAAGATTAAGTTATATAACACTCACCTTAGCTGATTTTGACTCTAGAAGTGAGAAATGAGGCCAAGAAGGTGGGAGAAGACCTAACCTCTAAGGGACCTCCGAAAATGTGTTTGTGTTTCTTATGGTTCTGTAGAATGGGAGGTAGCTAGAATGATTTTTAGGATTTAAGTTAGGTCCTAAATAGGTTATGGGTTGACCTAAAGGCCCAAATCCATATGGGTTCAGATTTTGAGTTAGTTTGGGCTGAGTTTCATAGGTTAGACTGCAGAATCTTAATTGGGTTAGACCAAGTTTTAAGAGCTCAATTGATTTGGGTCTACACAAGGGTGTTAGGCCAATTATAAGAGCTTATGTAAGTTAGGTCTTGGGTCTCTAATTCATTAAACCAAATTGGGCCATTACTAGGTGGTCTCTCTTGGGTCAAGACTCACAATAGGAAGTTAGGTCTGCACCTAAATTCATTGGGCCTCTATTAGTCTCTAACCATAGCCTACTTAATTTAATTTAGGCTTATATAAAGTTTTTAACCTAATTAAATCTCAAACCCATATTATTAATTTATTTATCTCTAAATTTCTATTCACATGGTTTGCCCAATTATTTCTTAATAATTATTCTTAATTATGCCTAATCTATGATTAACACCTTAATTAATTTTAAGGTATTACATTCTTGACTCATCCTCACCATGAATAAGGGTTCTTGGCATCACCACACTCAAGCAACCCCAAGCACACATAATAAACATCATTTGAAACATAATGGATCATCATGGTACTATGGCATATGAAATCATGCTAGAATACTTTTCATGGCTTGAAGCACACATACATACATTCAAAGACAAGTTAAGCATACATTTATGCATGAGAGAAAGAGTGAGCTACCTTGGATGCAACCACATACTTTTTCTCTTGCATTTGCTCTCCCTTCCTTGGCCTCACACACATAAAGGTGTGGGAATGATTTCTCTTGGCCTAAACATAATTTATGGAAGCCAATTAGGTTCATAAAATTAATTCTAAAGCCACACATCTTACTTAGACACTAACTTGATCTATAAACTTTTTTATGTTTTCAAGAATGTACCTAATGAAGCAACACCTATCAAATAAATTATAGGCTTCATTCTTTCCTTTTATCTATGATTCTTGACTCTTTTTAAGCCTCTTGGAGTCATCACACAATTAAAATAAAGAGTCTAACTGCATGTTACTTTTTTAGGTCATATTATGGAATATATAAGGCCAACTCACTTTCTATGGTTTCTAAATTTTTCCCAAGGCCTCTCCTCATCTTCACTCATCATATATGACTCAAAAATGGGCTTAAAAAAATTTATACTCTCCTTAGGAACCCAAACCTATCTAGGCTGAGACTAGAAAGCAAAATAGCCTTTTTGGACTTTGGTTTGTTTTCTTGATAGAGGAAGCACATGGGGAGACTTCTAAGGATCTTAGAAGCTCATTTAAACTCTCATTTAGGCATAGAAATCAAGGTATCAAATCAGATTTTACAAGGAACACATGAAACCCTAGAATTTGCATCTTGAATTTCCATGGTTATTTATTAATTTTCTTTGCATATTCTTAATCTCTACATCCTTTTTCCTAAGAATCACCCTTGGTTCTACCTAAAAAACAAACCCTTCTATGACTTCTTGAGTAAGAGAAGAGGAGATGGGGTAGTAACCATGGAAGAAGAAATTACCTTATTTTTCTTTATTTTCTCACTTGAATCTTGTCTTCTTTGGCCTCCTCTCTTCAAATCCGAATTTTCCCCTTAATTTCTCCCTTAAAACAGATTTATAAACTTCATTATAATCATAGGAAATAAAGGAGAATGGAGAAGGAGAGGTTTGGAAAGGAAAAAGCATGAAAAACTACTAAATTTCCATACCTTCAAGCCTTGATTTCTCCTCCTCTTCTTCTTCCTCTTGTGCACCACTCTCCTAGGGTTTCTTCTCTAGTTTAGGATAGAAAAGGATGAAGCTATGTGAGTGGGAGAGTGGGGTGCCCTATATATATAGGTGTAGGAAGAATGACTTTCCAAAAATTTCTATTTTGCTCTTCATTTTTGGCATTTTCGTTTCTAATTCGTTTTAGCTTCTTTTTTAGAACCATCTTTTCTATTATAAAATTTAGGTTCCCAATTTAGTAAAATGCCTTTGGAATAACTCAAATTGGAGCTAAAACTTTCCTGAATGAATCCATCAAAGTTCGAGTACACTGACATTAGAAAACGTCCACTGGAGGGGTTTAACTACCCTGGGGCTTCACATGATTTTTAGAGCCTTTGAGAACCCCAGAGAACTCAAAACTTTCATTTAAAAAGCTCTCTTGTCGGAATTCCAAAATTTGCTCAAAATTACGAAAATGCCATTACGTTTTGTAAGTTTTTCATTAAATTTTGTTTCTTCATTCTAGCTCTGTTTTTCTTTCCATCTGAGCCTAGAATTCTCATTTTTAAGAGTCTAGAATATTACTCAAATTTTTTGGGACCTTAACTAATTCATTTCAGGGGACTTGCTTTGAAAACGCACCTATTTCTGCCGTTTAACAAAAACTGGATATTATAATAAATTTCCAATTTTACCCTCATTCTTTAACTTCACAGTTTAAGCTCATTTCAACTCCTTTTTTAGAACCATCTTTTCTACCATGAAATTTAGGTCCTTTAATTTATTAAAAGCCTTTGGTTTTAATTTAATTGAATTTAAAATATTATCTACTATGCAGTTAAAATTTTGGTTAACTGCTGACCTAAATTATACACCAAAGGAGTTTTAATCATTCTGACGACTTTTATGGTTTTCTAAGTCTCTAAAAACCCTAGTGAGCTCAATTTTATCATTTAAAGCCCCTCTTTTAAGTTTTCAAAAAAATTCAAAAAATTACGATTTTGCCACTGGACTCTAATTCACTCGTTTGGTCATTTTGACTCTGATTTCGAGCTATCCCTAGTTTCTTAACCAGTTCTTTAGATGTCCTAATTAATATCTTATTCTTAATTAACCTCAATTTGCTTTGCTTTAAGGTCCTCTTGTATCATTGTATTAATTTCAGTTTAGTTTCTAAAAAACTAGTTAGTACAAGTGCTACCAAGATGTATCAAGATTTGAAAAGACTATTTTGGTAGACTGGCATAAAAATAGATATAGCCAATTATGTGGCTAAGTGTTTGGTATGTCAAATGGTCAAAATAGAACATTAAAAACCAACTATGTTATTGCAACTCCTAGACATCATTGAGTGAAAATGGGATAGTATAGCTATGGATTTTATTATGGGGTTACCTAGGACATCCTCTGGACATGATGCTATTTGGATGATAGTAGATAGGTTGACAAAGTCTGCACACTTCTTACCTATTAGGGCTACACATACATTAGATAAATTAGCCCAATTATACATAAAAGAGATAGTGAGACTTCATGGAATACCTAATATCATTGTATTTAATAAAGACCCCAAGTTTACATCAAACTTATGGAGGTTATTACAAGTAGCTTTAGGGACCAAAATGAGGTTTAGTGCAACATATCATCCCCAGATAGATGGTTAAACTGAAAGGACCATCTAGACCCTAGAAAACATGTTGAGGGCATATGTCTTAGAAATGAAAGGAAACTAGGATTCTTACCTATCGTTATCTAAGTTTGCTTATAATAATAGTTACTATTTCAGTATACTGATGGCCCTATATGAGGCATTAAATGGGAGAAAATGTGAATCACCTTGTGTTGGGTTGAGCTAGATGAAAGGAGGTTGATAAGCTCTGAGAAGGATAGACCAAATCACCAGAGAGATAAAAGTCGATTACAGAGAAATTCTTTATGGCCTCGTATAGACAAAGAGTTATGCAAATAAAAGTATAGGGCCATTAGAGTATGATCTGAGATTGGAAATTTTATGTATTCAATTACTGAAATGGGTCTGTCTATCAAATTAGAAAGGACTCAATCCTCATTATATGATCCATTTGAAATTCTTGAAAAAATTAGATTAGTTGTTTATTGTATTACCCTATCTTCTCTCCTGGCCTACCCAGAATGATGTTATATTCTGAGTCTCCCATATTTAATTGTCAATTCCCTTACTTGTCATAGAATATGAGCATATTCAATTGCAGGATAACTTTTCCTTCATGCTAACACCAGAGAAGATCATTGATACCAAAATTAAATAGTAAAGAAACAAGAGCATTCTTCTGATGAAAGTGATTTGAAAGGGCCTATCTTTTGATGAGGCAACCTGGGAACTGGAAGAAGTCATGAGAAAACAACATCCACAGCAATTTAGCTAAGGTATGTTTCTAAATTTTGAGGACAAAATTTATTTTTAAGGGAGGTGAAATGTAATATACAATTTTTCAAAAAGTAAATGAAATTGATATTGTGGTATGGTAAGACCCTAAAGCAAAATAAATTAAGACTAATTGTGAATAGAATATTAATCAAAATATCTAAAAATGCAGTTAGGAGCCAAAGGATGGTCCAAATTTAAAGCCAAAATAGCTAAACAGTATGAACTAAAGGCTAGTGACAAAACTATAATTTTAGGTAACATTTTGAAAACTTAAAGAAGGGAGTTTTAACTGATAAAATTGACCTTGTTAGGGTTTTTAGAGGCTCAGAAACTATAGGAATCATCAGAATGGTTAAAACTCTTCTGATGTACAAATTAGATCATTAGTTGACATAAACTTTGACTAGATCATTTGAAGTTGTTTTAAATGCCAGAAAATTGAACCAAAATGTTTTTAACATACTAGAGGACCAAAATTTCATGATGAAAAAAATGATTCTAAAAAAATAGTTGAAATGAACTCAAAAGAAGAAAGAGAACTTCAAGGGCAAAATGGGAATATGGAAAATTCATAAACCATAACTTACCTATAATACCACGAAATTAATTAAGGATAATTATGATTAATTAGGAATTAATATAGGTAATTAGTAAAATTAATTAAGTGCACAGGGAGATGGACATTAAACTTAGGCCATGTGATTAACCAAATTCTATTTCTTAGGAGCCCAAACTTAGTTATCTGCAAACCCATTGTTAATGGACTCTTATAGTTGGCCGCCTTTAAGTTAACTCAAGACCTAACTTAAACCCTAAAAGCCCTTCTCCCTTACTTTATTCTATAGAAAACACAAAAGGCATAAGAAAATTTTAAAGGTCCCTTGGAGGCTAGATTTTCCCTCATCTTCTTAGCCCTATTTCCCACTTCTAGAGTCAAAATCAGCTAAGATAATTGTTATATAACTTGACCCTCTCCTCTTCCTCTTCAATTTGATTGAATTGATTTTTCATTTGGAGTATTTTCACCCACACCTCAAATTTGATATGGTTATTTGATGTTTTCTTAGAAGATTTGCAAAAGTTGAGGCTAGGAGAGATATTAGGTAAGTATAAACTTCTCGTTTTGATGCATTTTCTACTGGTTTAGGACTCCCTATAGCTGATTTATGATAAGAGTGGTGATTTTGTGCAAATTTGCCCAGAATTTAGAGTGTTGTTATGAGGTTATTGGTGTAGACGTAACCAAATCAAAATTTAGTTCTTGTAGTGGCTGGGTAAGTGTTTTTTAGGTAGTCCTTTGTGGTTTAATTCTTTGAGTAATAGGTTTGCTACTATAAATGATGATTAGGAATAGTAATGGTCTGATTTTGTGTCTATAGGTTGAAGTAGCACTCTGGTTAGCTCTCAAAGAATTATCTACAAGTGAAGTAACCGGGTTGATGTTGAATTCCATGCATATGTCTACTTTAATTTTATATTTGCTATACAATTATAATTTTGAATGCATAATGAATGGTTAGCTATCTAATATGCTATGACTGGACCTTATGAGTCTATGGTGGAGCTATGGTGTGACTACCACCCATACATCGTGCTTCGATCGGGCACCAAGTTGTGATCAGACCGTTGTATGCACTAAGCCCAAGTTGTGTTTATTGGGGAGTTGTTGCTGTGAATGGATCTCTCTTAGTGTTAATGGCCTTTAACATGTGAAATGTAATTGCTAGTATGGGATAGTAGTCACTAATACCCCAATTGTTTCAATTTCTGATATGATTATTATTTTTTATGCTTATCTGATTAATTGTATATATATTAATTAAATTAAAATATATGAATGAAATTTTCTTTTGATTACTAAGATTTGCATCTCACCCCATTTCATGGGCTAACTATTTCAGGCAAAAGTCCTTCGAGTAAGGATAAGGGGAAGTAAGTGGATGAAAATCCATGAGCTAAGACCATGTGTGAAAAATTTTGCACTTGAATGGATCTAATCTAGGATAGATGCTAATTTTTGTTATTCTTTTGTATAGCATCATCATCATGTAATCATGTCGCCAAGTGTAGGTATTTTGTGTTTTGGTAAACAATGATATAACTAATAGGGAGTTAGACTCTTTACAATTTGAAATTTGACATATGCATTTATATATCTGATATAGAACCTTGTTGATCCTAAGATATGGTCTATTATCTGAGAATATAATCATGTTATACTTTAATTATTGACTTAGGCTAGTAATGCATGGAGCCTATATTGGAATTTATATTTGGATGATAATATTAGTAGTTATGAATCCTTCTTGCTATCAATGATATATAAATTACTGATGTATGATAGTAGATGAGTAGGAATCAACACCTAGGATTTGATTTGGCAATGAGAGACATGTTGAGCATATTAAGTAGATAAATGCCATTAGAACCCTACAAATTAAGGCAGAATAGCCCTAGAGTGTTGCTAGAGGGAGAGGTGGAATGTATGGGATGAATTTGGGATCTATAGGTGCAGAAAAGGGTCATGCCAAGACCAAAAATAGCTAAGTCGTGGTTAAGAGTCAGTAAAAATCGAGGACCACCACGGTGCAAGGCAAGAAATTCACCCAAGGAAAGTGACAAAGAGCAACCTCATCACGGCGCAAGATGTTTTATAGTGGCACAAGTTGAGGAAGCCAAGTAAGGAGTGCTCCAAAGAGTAGATTTGCCATGGCAAGAGAAGATCAAGTTATGGCAAGAATTGAGGGAGGAAAATTCTGGGTTCTAGTTGTAATGTCCAATTTTTGTCAAACAACAAAAATGGGTGTGTTTTCAAAGCAAGTGCCCCGAAATGAATTAGTTAAGGCCCCAAAAAATTTAAGTAGCATTCTAGACTCCTAAAATTGAGAATCACAGGCTCAGACGGAAAGGAAAATGGAGGTAGAATGAAGAAACGAATTTGGACGAAAAGTTGACGAAACATAATGGCACTTTCGTAATTTTGAGAAAATTTTGGAATTCTCAAGAAAGGGCTTTTTAAACAAAATTTTTAAGTTCTTCGGGGTTCTCAGAGGACCTAAAAATCATAGGAAACCCTGGTACAGTTAAAACCCTTCTGGTGGATGTTTTCCAATGCTAGTTGACCTGAACTTTGACCATTTCTTCGAGAAAGTTTTAAGTCCAATTTGGATGAAACCAAAGGCATTTTATGAATTAGAAGACCTAAATTTTATGATGGAAAAGATAGTTCTCAAAAAGGAGTTAAAATGATCCTAAACAGAGCAAACAGGCTCATAGGGACAAAATGGTCATTTTGAAAAATTGTAAAAAAGGTTTCTTAAGTAAGATTACACCTCATCACCTTCTCCAAGCTTCTATTTGCAGAAAGTTGAGCAGCCATGGCATAACATTAAGAGGGGAGAGAGAGAAAATTTTTAAGCTTCTATTTAGGTAAGTAAACGACCTTATTTCATCTTGCGCCAGTTAGGAAAGTTGTTTCTCTCTCTAAAAGCTCTCTAATGGTGGTTTTCTTTTCTTGAAAACTTGAAGATTCAGGTCTAACCCAAGCCAAAAAGGAACTTTTTTTAAGAAATCAATCGATGAAAAATAATCTATGTGAAGAGAGCTCTATGTTGAGGGTGGTGAAGCCAAGAACCCTTAGCCATAGTGAGGATGAGCCAAGAGCCCTTAAAGTTAGTTGAGACAAAGTCAAAAGTCTCCTAATAGTGAAGTTGACTCCCAAAAGTGTGGTTGAGTCAAAAACCTCTAGAGAAAATGGGTGAGGCAAGTCTAAAATCCATAAGAGAATGGGTGAGGCTAATCAACTTACTTGGCAAGCCTATGTATGCATTGTGTGACTTGTTCAAGTGCCAAGAAATGCTTCTTAAATGATCATGCACTTCATGATGCTCATGCATGCATTTTTAAGACTTGTGTTGCATCTTTTATGTGTGATTGAAAGGGAAATGAGCTATTGGGATTCTTTGAATCACATTCCCTCCTCTCCATTGTTCTAACATGCTAAGTGGACTAAATGAGCAAGGTAATGGAAGCCATTAACTTGGAAGATAAAAGTATGACACCAAAGTGCATAGATTTTGCTTCTTTATGGCCATATAAGTGGAAAATGTTATAATCCATTATTGTATATGTCCTATGACCTTATGAACATATGTAATTATGCAAATGTATCATGTACAAATGAGATTTAATGTTATATGTATGATATAGTGCATTTTGGACATTAAGGAGCAAGACTAGCCTTGTATGTTCTTGTGTATGGCATGGGGTAAGAGAGTGAATTTTCAAATTCTGGGTTTATACACCTTTGAGACAAGTTTAGAAGGTCATTTTGGTACATTCCCATGTGCTCAAGTGGCCATGGTTGCTTTAGAACTCAAAATGGACCATTTGGACCCCTTTGCTGACATAAAATGAGCCATTTTGCAACCTAATGTCAAGATTTGACCAAATGAACGATTTTTCCCATGAAATTTGGTAAACATATAGATCTTATCTAGATATTTTTGGGAATCTAAAGACCAGATTATTTAGAGCTCTGTGAAATTAATTATAAATTTCCAAAGTTGGCATTTTTCTGCTAAACTGATGCAAACATTGTTTATATGGTCAAAAAATTAAGCTGCGTTATTAGTGGGCCAAACGATGTCCAATGCTCATGCAATTTTACAAGAATAAACTATACATGATAAGATTTCCATGACCATTGAGATCACCCCAATTAGACCTCTGATCAAGGAGATATGAATTTTTGAAGATGGAAGATAGTACTAGTAACACCAGTCGACTTATGGTATTGTTCTATCAATTTCTGGTGGCCAACAGCCCTTTTGTGGTCTAGATATATTGTTGGCATAAAGTAGACATCTATAGCTTTCTAGAATGGTAAAGAATTCATTATTTTAATTTTTTTAGAATTAGTTATAATTTTTCAAAGTTCAGGTACAGAATCTAGACTGGGTACCCGAGGCTGCACACTATGTTTTTTAGTATACCATCCATTTGCATGAGTTTTAGGCCATTTCTTGAGTATATTATAAGTTGTATTTGTATATTTAAATGTGAGAATGAAATGGATGAGTCCACATGGCCCATAGAATACTGAATGAAAAATTTACTTGTGACGTAATGCAATTCAATTGTATTTTCTATGACCTTTTTCTTGAGGAATTCATGTGTTTCATGGAAATAAGCCTACATATGATATGAGATGAGTCATAGAATCATGGTATTATATTTATTGGTATCAGAATAAAGTTCCAAGCTTTCTAGGGTTAGATTTAGCTTGAGGATGTGGCAATAAGGCTATGTAAAGGCTTGTATGGTTATAACATCTTAGGTGTGTGAAGGCAGTTCATGGCTATATTTATGATATGTAAGTTGTAGAATGGTCTTAAAGTAGATAGTGAACATTGGGAAAGGTTGGCCTCTAGAATAGCTTGAACAAAGCTAAGCAATTCAATGGTTAGAGCTGTATGAAATATGATAACTAGTCGAGATCAATAGCAAGCCCTAGGTATGGACAATGAGAAATGATCTTATTGATATGAAAAGGCTTGCCAGAGAGAGCATGTGAGGCCTAATTCTCCTGGTGGTCATACTCAAACCATTCCGAGATGTCTTGCTTAATGCAAAGACGAGTAATGATGCAGTGTAGTATGAGATGAGACTGCAGCTGCATGGGACCAGGTTAGAGAGGAACTGAGAAAAAGAGTTACCCCCTAACTATAGCATCCAAATGTCTAGGTGAATTTTAGAACCTGAAAGGTTATTTCCTCAAGCTAGAAGTTGAGTTACAAACTACACTCTATAGAGTCCCAATAGCCCATAAGTGATAGCTAGTTATACATGAATGAAGCAAGAGGTAAAACCCTCTGGCTTTGAGGATGGGCTGCGTACAAAGGCAGTAGGGCTTGGGTTTCATGGCTAAAGATGAAACTCTCAGTTATAGTGAAGTGTATTGTAGTATGAATGGCCTTGTTGGTCACATTTAGGCCAACATGAAGAATGAGCTACTATGGGGTTAATCGACACATAGAGAGCGGGAACCCCTAGTATGAGTTAAGAAAAAGAGTAGTAAATGGTCACAAAAGATCAGTAAGTAACATGTGATTAGTGGGCCTAGCAGTTGAGACTAAGAAAGAACTCAACATTAGATAATGTCAGACACAGGAATAATAAGGTTGTTGAGATCCACCTTTAAAGCGTTAACTCCAACCTAGAATGCTACCCTGTGAAATGTAATGACGGGCTAATATGATGAGTTTAAGACCATGTGGACACTATTAGAAAAACCTTGTTGACAGCGTTTTGAATTTAGCATAGCCATATATGAGATCTTGTTGAAAAGATCTTGGATCCTATTGACAGGATGTTAATGTAGCTTTGAAATTAACTTAAGATAAGGCTATTAGTAGTAAGGAATTTAGTGAGTGCTCCAGAAAGGTGTACCTCATAGGTAACACCAAAAGATAAGTATGATGAGCCCAGTAACAAAGATTCAGAAGAGAATAAGAATAGTTTAAAAAGTAATAAGTTATTGTAAGCTTATATGAGATAATGTGGCTTATGGTAAGCTACAGGTCCAATGAGATAGGTAGCCCAGGCTAAGTATAAGCTAAAGCTTAAGGAAAGTGACTAGTAGCATTGTCCAAATGAGATGTGTAAAAGAAAACACAGTGTAAAGGAGAAATTAATTTAATTGAAAGCTCAGTGAAAGTTCTCCCTGGGTTGAAAAAGAGGAAGATAAGACATCCTGAGTCGGGGAAGTCACTCAGTAGTGGTTAGCAAATCCCCCTATATAGACCCCCTGAATTGTAGAGTAGAGTAATAAGGGAAAGTGAGGAAGAATTGAGAAGCTAGGCCGTAGAAGAGATACCCTCGCTTTAGTAATGACTAAATGAGTAGACTGAGCCTAGAAAAGTAAACAGACAGGGGTCCAGTAGTTAGTTAGATGAGCTCCCTAATATAAGAATAATATAGGGTTAAAGTACGTGAGTAATTAGAGCACCCAGTGGAGCATAAGTCTTCAGTAAGGTAGAATTCAGACATTAAGAGTACATGTCCTGGATTGGATTAGTAAAACCCTAAAATCAGTATATTATGCTCCTAAGGGTGAGAGTAAGAGATTAAACAGAGAGAAAGCCTATCTCTGATTTGAACATAGAAATGAGCTGGGACAAACATTTCATGCCTTAATACCCTCACGGAAGCTTGAGGGAGCTAGAGACTGCCTAATAAGATGAGCCTTTGCATTATGCAGAGAAAGTGTGTAAGCCAAGAGCACCACAAAATGTAATTCCTAGGATTATATAAAATAACTTTTTTCTTACAAAGGGATAGCCTAATTAAGAGTAAAGTAAGAGTATAAGAGAAAGTAGATCCTCTTGATGTTATAAAGAGTGAACAAGAAGAATAACCCAAGAAAAATGTAGGTGCTCTTAAGCGTAAGGAAACCCGAACTAGCAACAGGGACAACCAATAATAAAGTATCCTTTACCTAAGTAAAAGGATAGTAGAGGTAAAACAGAGAGAATATATAACAGTGTTCAAGCTAAGGACATAATAGATTAAGATAAGACATCAAGCGAATATGATTAAGTGCTTGAGAAAGTACGATTGTCCTTGGCATAGATGTCCTTTTAGCATGATAATACCCGAAATAGAGCCAGTTGGGTGACATAAAGTGAGTTCAGGAAGAAGCAAAAAATTTCGTAAGAAAATAGAAAACGAGTTCTCTTTTCCCCGAGTATCCTACAGAAATAAAAAATATACAGAAAAGTATGAGAGTGATACTTTAGATTATTGGAAAACTTGTAATATACTAACAATAGTGGCTTTAAGCTCAGTCATGAGGCATTTGTGTATTAGTGTTTGATGTTATGGTTTGCTTGCAACAATGGTTACATGATATTGGATATGACCAACCCAGTAGTAATGTGACTTGAGTGTGTAGCAAACGATGGCATTAATCACCAAAGTGTCCTGATAATCAAAAGGTATTCAAATTAGTTAAATAACGAGATGAGTCAAAAAAGAAAGGTAGAGGGATTCTAAGAATATTAGAATAGTAAGAAAAACATGCAAAAAGGAATCCTCGGTAAAGAATAATAATATAGAAAAAAACGTGCTAATAGTAAAGAATGTTTAGATTCAAATAGCACGAGTTCAATATGTATAAATATGAGTCCCTTATAATATAATTAAATAAAATGAAAAAAGACCCATGTATAGCCTCTCTCCTGCCAGAGATGTTAGGCATACTCAGTGTGTAAGATGCCCTGGTGCTAAGGCACTCAAAAACAAAATGTAGGCATAGTTAGAAATTGCAGGATATGAAAGGAAAGATAGCACAAGTACAAATAAAGCAAGGTAAGTCAGTAAGAGTAAGGGATGAAGCCCAAGTAAAAAGAGGCTGAAGTGGGAATTTGAGGATCCCATAAGGAGTAGTAAAAGAAAGTTAAAATACTCTTAAGTAATAGTATGATGGGATCATAAAGAATCAGATGACACAGAACCTACTTCGCTTGAAGAGGATGAGAAATATCTGAGTTGAGCCTTAGAGATTATGAGTGACAATTATCGGACTTAGTGAGCATATATTTTACTGTCAGATTTAGTGATCTTAGGCTTTGACGTCTCCCAGAGATGGATTGCAGTAGATCCTAGCATAGCATAGTGGGTCATAGTAGACCCTAGTAGGGTTCTGAGAGGTTGCAGTAGATCCCATAAAGTTATAGAGAGCCCCCAATTACAGTATGATAGTTCTCTGGTGAGATGATAGCCTGAGATAGTTTTTATAGAACAATTAGTCTCAGAGACGAATACAGTTTTAGTTAGCTTTTATCTCAGAGACTAGAGATCTCCTAAGTTTGGTATACTATTGTCATCACAGACAGTGAGTCTATACTCAGATAGTTAGAGCACTGACTATACCCTCGCTAGATGAACGTAGCATGTGGGATGAAGAAAGCAAGAAAGTAGCTTTCTAGAGCTAAAGCCAAATGAACCACTACCCAGCAGATATTAGCCTTGACCAAGGGATAGAGAGATCTCTATATGCTAGACTATGTATTTAGAAAAGGGTCAGGTGCAGTTTTTAAATGAGGTAAGTGGTACAGTATATCTCCAGTAATTGAGACTGTAAGTATAGTTAGCATCCCACCAGAATTCAACATTAGTCAGTGATAGTTGCTCTTCAATGCTAGTATGAGAAATATAAATTAGGCCTACCAGTTTTGAGATGAAGGACTACAAGATGCCCACTCTTCAATAAGCAAAAGGAGTAAGGAAAAGTCCTGGCCTAAAGAGACAAATGCATTAGTAAATTGAGAAACTGGGATCATTAAAAGTGAAAATTTCCTAAAGGAGCTATAATCCCAGTAAGCAATTGAGATATGAGGCCTATGATAGAAAGAAATGTGAATTGTGATTATGGGATAAGCTAGTAAGAATGAACGTAGAGATAAACAGTGGACAATATATTTAAATAAGTAAGTAAATAGATAGAAATCTCCAATGGCTGTAATGATCAGAGATAGATAATGAGACCTTATGAGAAGCCATTGGGAGATGATACAGGATATTTAATTCTAAATAAATTACCTCTCAAGATATGTAAATGAATCCACTGAGAAAAATGTTAACCCCTACAGATAGGTTGAGACTAATTTGATATAATTAGTAAGCTCTCCTAGGATAAGCCTCTAGAGTCAGAAACTTCTTTCACTTATGAGAAGAACTAGCATGTACTCTATAACAATATAGCCCTCATTAAGAGCCAGTAATGAAAATTCCCTAGCTGAGAGAAACTCAAAAAGAGTAAAATCGATGAGAGAAGCATATAGAGCCAAGAAGAAGGGGAAGAAAGGAGCAGTTAGCCATAATATAAAAAAGTAAGAGGAAAGAGTACCTTAAAATTTGAAGATGGAATTTATTTAAAGGGGGAAGAGTTGTAATATCTGGTTTTCGTTAAACAATGAAAACGGGTGTATTTTCAAAGCAAGTCCCATGAAATGAATTAGTTAAAGTCCCAAAAAATTTAAGTAATATTCTAGACTCCTAAAAATGAGAATCTTAGGCTTAGAAGGAAAGGAAAATTAAGCTAGAATAAAGAAACAAATTTGGACGAAAGGTTGACGAAACGCAATGGCATTTTTGTAATTTTGAGCAAATTTTAGAATTCTCAAAGGAGGGCTTTTTAAATAAAAGTTTTGATTTCTCTGTGGTTTTCAAAGGCTCTAAAAACCATGGGAAGCCTTAAGACAGTTAAAACCCCTCCGGTGGATGTTTTCTAACGTCGGTCGACCTAAACTTTGACCAATTTGAGAGGGAGGACTTTAAATCCAATTTGGATGAAACTAAAAGCATTTTATAAATTAGAGGACTTCGATTTTATGATGGAAAAGATAGTTCTAAAAAAGGAGTTAAAATGAGCCTAAACAGAGCAAACATGCACGTAGGGACAAAATGGTCATTTTGAAAAATTGTAAAAGAGGCTTCTTAAGTAAGGTTACACCACATCACCTTCTTCAAGCTTCCATTTGTAGAAAATTGAGCAGCCATGGCATGACATTAAGAGGGGAGAGAGAGAAGAAGTTTAAGCGTTCGTTTAGGTAAGTAAACGACCCTGTTTCATCTTGCACCAATTAGGAAAGTTATTTCTCTCTCTAAGAGCTATTTAATGGTGGTTTTCTTTTCTTGAAAACTTGAAGATTCAAGTCTAACCCAAGCTAAAAAGGAACTCTTTTCAAGAAATCAGTCGACGAAAAATAATCTACGCAAAGATAGCTTCGTTTTAAGGTAAGACTTCATTTGAAACACTTACAAAATCTTATGTTTTTAAGCTATTTAAGCTTCAGTCTAGAAAGAGAAAGTGAGGAGAAAAGTTTTTCTTTATGTGTTCTTGATGGATCCAAAGGTTATGGAGTGTGAGGATTAAGAATATACAACTAGAATTGAAAAGGGAGCTTCAGAATGCAAGTTATGTAATTTAGGGATTTGGTTGCACCTAGGCTAAAATGAAGCTTCCTAGTAGTAATTTAAGTTGTCTAAGAGTATATATGAGTTCCTAAGACACCAAAAGAGCCTCCCACATGCTTCTCCCATCGAAGAAATTAAAATAACTCTATTGATGCCATATGGAAGCATAGCCTTGACCAAGGAGGGTTCATGCACCTAAGGAGTGTTTTAATTCCTTCCAAGCTTAGTTTTGCATCATGAATGATAGGAGAGTATAAGAAGCCTTGAAAAAATTTTAGAAGCCATGGATAGTGATATGGTATCATAGGTTCCATATTATGGCTTAAAGAAGCAACACCTAGCTAGGCTCCTTGATTTGATTGTGTGATGACTCCAAGAGATTTAAATGGAGTTAAAAATCATAAATGAAGGGAGAGAATGGAGCCAAGATGATGTTTTCTTAAGGTTGCTTCATTTAGTGCATTATGGAACCATAAAAGAGTCATATGAGTTACCTAGCTTTTCTAGTGAAAGTATAGCTTTAGAATTTAATTCAATAGTGTAATTGGCTTCCATACGATATGTTTAGACCATGAGAAACAAACATCACATCATTGTTGTAATATCTAGTTATCTCAAAATGAGAGAAAATGAAAGAAATGTAACATATGTTTTCTTTGTAAACGAATGAAATTCACCGGATGCAAAAGCAAGTCCCTCAAAATGGCTTAGTTAAGGTTCCAAAAATTTTTGAAAGCATTCTAGACTCCTAAAAATTAGAATCCCAGGCTCAGACGGAAAGAAAAATGAAGCTAGAATGAAGAAACGAAAGGTTGACGAAACGTAAGCGTATTTTTGTCATTTTGAGTAAATTTTAGAATTCACATAAGAGGGCTTTTAAAATGAAAGTTTTGAGTTCTCTAGGTTCTCAGAGGCCCTGAAAACCATGGAAAGCACCGAGACAGCTAAAGCCCTTTCGGTGGACGCTTTCCAACATTAGTTAACCCAAACTTTAACTAGTTCATTCAGGAAAATTTTAAATCCAATTGGGATGAAACCAAAGGCATTTTATGAATTAAAGGATCTAAATTTTATGATGGAATAGACAATTTTCAAAAAAGAAGTTAAAATGAGCCTAAATGGAGCAAACAGGTGTATAGGGGCAAAATGATCATTTTAAAAAATTGTAAAAGAGGCTTCTTAAGTAAGATTACATCTCATCACCTTCTCTAAGCTTCCATTTGTAGAAAAATGGGCAGCAATGGTGTGACATTAAGAGGGGAAAGAGAGAAGAAGTTTAAGCTTCCGTTTAGGTAAGTAAACAGCCCCGTTTCATCTCGCGCCAGTTAGGAAAGTTGTTCCTCTCTCTAAGAGCTCTCTAATGGTGGTTTTATTTTTTTGAAAACTTGAAGATTCAAGTCTAACCCAAGCCAAAAGGGAAATCTTTTCAAGAAATCAATTAGTGGAAAATAATCTATGCGAAGATAGCTCCGTTTTAAAGTAAGACTTCACTTGAAATACTTGCAAAATCTTGTATTTTCAAGCTATTTAAACTTCAGTCTAGAGAGAGAAAGTGAGGACGAGAGTTTTTCTTTATGTGTTATTGATGGAACCTAAGGTTATGGAGTGTGAGGATTAAGAATATACAACTAGAATTGAAAAGGGAGCTTTAGAACGCAAGTTATGGAATTTAGGGTTTTGATTGTAGCTTGAACTCTACCATGAACCCTAGCTATATTTTATGATGTTTAAGTGTTCATATGAGTTCCTAAGACACTAAGAGAGCTTCCTACATTATTCTCCCATCAAAGGAAGCAAAGAAACTCCAAGGATGCCAAGAAGAGTATATGCTTTGGCCTAGAGTAGAAATGGCACTTAGGGGTAGTTTTAATTTGTTCTAAGCTTATTTTTTAGTCATGTATGATGGGAGAGTATGAGAGGAAGATTTAAAAAAAATTTAAGAAACCATAGAAAGTGAGATGGCCCTGTATGTCCATATTATGGCTTAAAGAAGTAACACCTAGTTAGGCTTTTTGATTTAATTGTGTGATGATTTCAAGAGGTTTAAATGGAGTCAGGAATCATAAATAGATAAAAATAATGGAGCCAAGATGATGTTTTCCAAAGGTTGCTTTATTAAATGCATTATGGAACCATAAAGAGCCTTATGAGTCACCTAGCTTTTCTAGTGATTGTGTGACCTTAGAATTTGATTCAAGAATATAATTAGCTTCCATATAATGTTTCTAGGCCAAGAGAAATGATCTCCACCTTCTTGGGTGTGTGAGGTCAAGGGAGAGGACTCAAGGCTTAAGGAAAAAGTGTCCAAATGCAAGCAAGGTAGCTCTCTCTACCTTCTTTCATGCATGAATGTGTGCTTACATTATCTTTGAATGTGTGTAAGTATGTTTTAAGCTATGAAAAGTATTTTAGCATGAGCTCTTATTCCATGGTACGATGATGATGTTTTATGCATGTAAATGATGTTTTATGTGCTTGTCTTAGTTTGCTTAAGTGTGGAGAAGCCAAGAACCCTCTAACCATGGTAAGGATGAGCCAAGAACCCTAGAACTTGGTTGAGACAAAGTAGAGAGTCTCCCAAGAGTGAGGTAGACTCCCAAGATTAAGGTTGAGTCAAAACCTCTTAGAGAAAATGGGTGAGGCAAGTCCAAAATCCATAAGTGAATAGGTGAGGCTAATCCACTCACTTAGCAAGCTTATGTATGCTAAATATGATATGTTCAAATGCCAAGAATGTTTTATGAATGCTCACATATGTCAATATGCCCATGCATGCATTTTTAAGACTTGTATTGCATACTTTACATGTGATTAAATGGGAGATGAGCTATTGGGATTCTTTGAATCTCATCCCCTCCTCTCCAATGTCTTAACAAGCTAGGTAGAGCAATTGAGCAAGGTAATGGAAGCCACCAAGCCTAGAAGAAGGAGATTGACATCAATGTGTATGAAAATGCCTAGTTTTGTCTCTCTTGTAGCCATACACATGGCATATGATATAATCTCATGATAAAATTGTTATGTAATCATATGAGCATATGTAATTACCCAAATGTATGATGTATGAATGAGATTTGATGTCAAATGTATGATATAGCATGGTTTGGGTATGGAATGGCAAGACTAGACATATGCATTTTTGTGTATATCATGGGGTGAATGAGTGAGTTTGAGAAATCTGGGTTTAAGTACCTTTGAGACAATTTTAGAGAGTCATTTTGGTGCATTACCACGTGCTCAAGTGGTCATGGTTGCCTTGGAGCTCAATTTGGACTATTTGGACCCTTTGTAAAGCTTAAAAGTGACCATTTCACAACCCAATGTCCAAATCTGACCAAATGAATGAATTTGTTCATGAAATTTGGCCCACATGTAGACCTTATTTAGAGATTTTTGGAAAGCTAAAGATCAGATTATTTGGAGCTTCATAGAATTAATTATGAATTTTCAAAGTTGTTATTTTTCTGCTAAACTGATATTAGTACTATTCATATGGTTAGAAAATTGGGATGTGTCATTTGCAGGTCAGATGATGTTCAATACTTATGAAATCTTACAATAGTAAATTAGACATGATAAGCTTTCCACGACCACTGAGATCACCCCAATTGGACCTCTGAGCAGGGAGATATGAATTTTTGAAGTTGGAAATCAATACCAAGGATGACATCTGACCTATGGTACTGTTCCATTAGTTCTCAATACCTAGAAGCCTCTTTTGTGTTCTGGATTTATTTTTAGCATAAAGTAGACATCTATAGGTTTCCAAAATAGTATAGTATGCCTGATTTTGGTATTTTTAGAATTAGTTATGAGTTTTCAAAGTTCAGGCACAGAATCTGAAAAACTAATCTAAGGCTGCACTAGTGTATTTTGTGTATTTGCTCCCTTTGCTCGAGGTATGGACCATTTCTTAAGCTTGTTATAAGTGGTATTTAGGTATTTAAATGTGAGAATAAGATGGATGAATCCATATGACCCACGAGATATTGAGAGAAAATTTTTACCATGGCGAAATGTATCTTGATTCTTGATTTCCTATGCCATTATATTGCTTCCCATAGAATTAGCTTGATGATGAGGCATGGAAATTGCATGAGTTGAGTCTTAGAATTATAGTGTTACAATTGTGAGTGTGTGGCCGAGAGAGGGAGCATAATTCCAAGAGAAAAAATGTGCTTGTGTGGCAAAGGTAGCTCTCTCCACTTTCTCTCATGCATGAATGTGTGCTTACCTTGTCTTTAAATGTGTGTATATGTGTTTTAAGCCATGAAAAGTGTTCTAGTATGTGCATATGTATCACGATACCAGGATGTTGTAACATATTTTCAAATGATGCCTAGTATGTGTGCTTGGATTTGCTTGAGTGTAGTGAAGCCAAAAACCCTTAGCCATGATGAGGATGAGCCAAGAACCCTTAAAGTTAGTTGAAATAAAGCCAAGAGTTTCCCAAGAGTGAGGTTAACTCCCAAGAGTGTGGTTGAGTCAAAAACCTATAAAAAAATAGGTGAGGTAAGTCCAAAATTCATAAGAGAATGGGTAAGGTAAATCCACTTACTTGGCAAGCCTATATGTGCCTTGTGTGACTTGTTCAAGTGCCAAGAATGCTTCTTGAATGATCATGTGCTTCATGATACTCATGCATGCCTTTTTAAGACTTGTTTTGTATCCTTTATGTGTGATTGAAAGGGAGATGAGCTATTGGGATTCTTTGAATCTCATTCCCTCCTCTCTAATGTTCTAACATGCTAGGTGAACCAAGTGAGAAAGATAATGGAAGCCATCAACTTGGAAGATGAAAGTATGATACCAAAGTGCATAGATTTTGCTTCTTTATGGCTATATAAGTGGAAAATGTTGTAATCCATTATTGTATATGTCCTATGACCTTATGAACATATATAATTATGCAAATGTATCCTGTACAAATGAGATTTAATGTTATGTATATGATATAGTGTGTTTTGGACATTGAAGAGCAAGACTAGCCTTGGATGTTCTTGTGTATGGCATGGGGTGAGAGAGTGAGTCTTCAAATTCTTGGTTTATGCACCTTTAAGACAAGTTTGGAAGGTCATTTTGGTGCATTCCCAAGTACTCAAGTGGTCATGGTTGCTTTAGAACTCAAAATGGATCATTTGGACCCCTTTGGTGACATAAAATGAGCCATTTTGCAACCTAATGTCAAGATTTGACCAAATGAATGAATTTCTAACGTCTGATTTTTTGTAAAATATCGAAATGAGTCAGTTTTCAAAGTAAGTCCCCTAAGATGAGAGATTCAAGGCTAAATAAAATTTGGATAAAATTTTAAATAATAGAAAATAAGGATTTGAGCCTTGAGTTACCAAGAAACCGGGGTTAAAGTGATTCAAAAAAATTTGCTGAAAGGCTAGTGGCATTTTCATAAATAAGTGCAATTTTAAAAAAGCACCTAAGAGGGCTTTTTGAATGAAAATTTTGAGTTGCCCAGGGTTCTCAGAGGCCCCAAAAACCATGGGAAGCCCCGGGACCGGTAAAGCCCCTCCGGTGTACTCTTTGTGACGTCGATTGACCTAAACTTTGACCAGTTCGTTTGGAAAGGTTTTAGCTTCGATTTGAGTGATTCCAAAGGCATTTTATTAAATTGGGAATCTAAATGTTATAATGGAAAAGATGATTCTTAAAAAGGAGCTAAAACAAAGGAGAAACAAAAATGCTACGAAGAAAGGGCAAAAGTGGAAATAAATGGCAAAGTGAAGCTTCCACACCCTTTTTTAAAGGCACGTCCCTACTCTCCTCCCTTTAACCGACTCTCTTCTGCCTGATTTGAGAGAAATTGTCTAGCCCTCTTAGGCACACCAATAGCAAGGGAAAAGAAGAAGAAAAAGCCAAGATTTTGACCAGGGAGAAAATTTTCGTGTTTGTAGAGGAATATCCAACCAAGTGGAAGAGTAAGCAAAGAAAAGCAAGAAAACAAGGTAAAACTTCCATTCTTTGGTAGTTTCTTCCTCCCCCTTCCTCTTGCACGAATTTGGCCACCATGAGCCCAATTCTTAGGGGTTGTTTTCTGTCCAATTCATGGAGGGATTAGGGGTTTTAGGTGGTAAGGATTAAGAATGAACTAATAGAATCAAAAAAGGGGCATTAGGAAACAAGATGGAACCATTAGGGATCCAAATGCTCCTTTGCAAATCTGATTTAACATGAATGTTCTTAGGCTTAAATAAATGTTTAAATGTGCTCCTAAGATCCCTAAGAGGTCCCCCATATGCCTCTTCCTCCATGAAAACAAACAAAACCCCATTGAAAGTCATGAACCTAGAAGTTGGAAAAGTGTAGAGCACTTAAAGGGATTGTAAAAACTGCTTTAATTCATAAGTTCTCTTAGCTATTTAAGTATTTCTTTGATCCCCTACAACTCTTAACAACCTCCCTAAATAGTTTCCCCATTAAAGAAAAATCAAGAAGCCATTAAATCCCATTTATGCTCTAGGTTTCGGCCAAGTAGGGATGGCATAGTTAGGGAGAGTTTTAATTTTTTTTAAAGCCCATTTTTGAGTCATATATGATGCATGAATGTGAGAGGAAGCTTTGGAAAAAATTTAGGAAGCTTAAAGAATGAGTTAGTGCGTTAGGTTCCATATTGTCACCTAAAGAAGCAACATGATGTTAGGCCTTTTGTTTTAATGATGTGATAACTCCAAGAGGCTTAAAAGGAGTCAAGAATCATATTTGAAAGGAAAGGATGAAGCCTAGAAGTCATTTGAGGGGTGTTGCTTTATTAGGTGCTTTTATGGACCATAATGAGGTTTATAAGATAACCTAGTGTCTAAGCAAGTGGTGTGACCTTAGAAATTGTTTCGTAAACCTAATTAGCTTCCTTAAATCATGTCTAGGCCAAGAGGAACCTTCCCCACACTTTTGTGGGTGTGAAGCCGAAAAAAGGAGCTTAAATTCAAAGGGAAAAGTGTGTAAATTTGTGCAAGGTAGCTCTCTCCACCTTTTCTCATGCATGGATGTGTATTTAGCTTGTTTTATGATGTGTGTATATATATTTTTAGCTATGAAAAGTATGCTAGCATGTTCTTATATACCATGACTCTTGATGCCACATTATGCTTTCAAATGAATATATGATATGTGATTGAGCTTGCTTGAGTATGGGAGGCCAAAAACTCTTCCCCATGGTAAGGATGAGCCAAAAACTCTTGAGCTTGGTTGAAACAAAGTAAAGAGTCTCCCAAAAGCAAAGTGGACTCCCAAAGAGTATGGTTGAGTCCAAAGATTTTAAAGAATGGGTGAGGCAAGTCCAAATACCATGGAGAGAAGTGTGAAGCCAATCCAAATACTTGGTGAGCTCTTGAATGCCTTGTATGATGTGTTTCTATGCCAAGCTTGATTTTAAATGTTCATGACTTCTATTTTTCCCATATATGCATTCATAGAACTTGCTTACACATATTATGTGTGATGGAATGGGAGATGAGCTATTGAGATTCTTGAATCTCAGTCCCTCCTCTTAAATGTCCTAATATACTAGGTGGACCAAGTGGACATGGCAATGGGAGCCAATCACATTGAAGGAAGAAGATTGCCACCCTTATGCTTGATTTTTGTGTTTGACTCATAATGAGACTTCATTATGTATATTATGATTGCAAATACTCTATGACCCCTTGGACAAATGTAAAAATGATATTATGTGATAGATAAATGAATGAGTATGGTGTATGTATTCTAGATCATAAAATGAGTGCTTATGCCAATGTATGCAATCAAGAAAAGCTTGGTGTAATGTGTATGAGTGAGGGTGAGAAGGCCAAAATGAGATGCAAATGGTTTGAAACCCTTTGGGCAGCTCCCACAAGTCTTAAATATGCTTTTAGACTTGTCCAAAAGGTGCCAAGACCCAAGAGAAGCCAAATAGCAATTTTGGTACCCTATATGGAGGCAAAAGTGACCAAAATGGAACCCTATTTCACTTTTTAGCTAAATGATTTATTCTTGATTTGAGATTTGGCATGCTATTAGAATATGTTGAGAGCTTTTTGGAAAGCTAAAGTGCAGAATTTTTGGAGGTCTAGAGAATATTTGATAAATTTTCAAAGTTGGCCAAAATACTTGAAAAGGTCTGTTGTACTGTTCCATTGGGTCCGAATTGTTTTTCCTGTCACTCAGGGGCCAAATGATGTCCAATTGTCATGAAATTTTATAGGCAGAAACTAGAGGTCATAAGTGAATTTTGAAAACTATAATCACCCCATTTGGATGTCTAGAGAGGGAGATATGATTTTTCAAAGATTCAGTCCAGTGTCAGGTGTCTAACCAAACCTTAGTCACTGTTTGATCAAAATTCAGGGTTTGGGCGAGCTTGAACTGGTTTGGAGTGATTTTTCCCTTCTAGATAATATCCTTAGATTTCTATATTTTTATCATTCACTTAAATTGGAATTTTTTAAAATTAATTAGACATTTTTGAAATTTATATCAATAAACTATGATAGCATCAGGACCCAGTCCGACCTCCAGATGATTTCGCATGTCAAACGCTCTGTGTGTGGGATGTTATGACTTTTATATATTTTTAGCATAAACTAGACATCCCAATATTTCTAGACTGACCAAGATTACATGATTTTGGTTTTTCTAGATTTAGTTATGATTTTTCAAAATTTTGGACAAAATGGAGGCAAATCTGGCCGAAATTCAATAATTTCAATTTATGCTCCATTTCGGTTTTCTTGAGTCATGAGCAAGATTTTGTGATGCAAGTGAGTATTAATGATGTATTTAAATATAAGAATGCATGGTATGAACCCACACGGTCCACGTGACACGAATTATGAATTTTTAAGCATGACGTAACGCGATTAAACCCATTATTGTTGGTTCCTTTTCTATGTGCTCTTATAAACATGATGATATGGAGATTATGAATGCCAAGAATGGGGTTATATATATATGGTATTACAAAATTTGCCCCTGAAATTTGGCACACATATAGTCTTAACTAGAACTTTTTAGGAAGCCAAAGACTAGATTATTTGGAGCTTTGTGGAATTAATTATAAATTTCCAAAATTGGCATTTTTCTGCTAAACTGATACAGACACTATTTATATGGTTAGAAATTTAAACTATGTTATTTGTGGGTCAAATGATATCCAATACTTATGAAAATTTTACAAGCAAAAAGTAGACATGATAAGCTTTCCATGGCTACTAAGATCACCCCAATTGGACTTTTGAGCAAGGAGATATGAATTTTTGAAGATGGAGGACAATACCAATAACACTAGTCGACCTTTAGTACTTTTCCATCAATTTCTAGTCATTATTAGCCTCTGTTGTGGTCTAGATATATTTTTAGCATAAATTAGACATCTGTAGCTTTCCAAAATAGTAAAGAATGCATGATTTTAATATTACTAGAATTAATTATGATTTTTCAAAGTTCAAGCATAGAATCTGGACTGGGTACCCAAGGTTGCACACTATGTTTTTTAGTATACCTTCCATTTGCATGAGTTCTAGGCCACTTCTTGAGTTTGTTATAAGTTGTATTTGTGTATTTAAATGTGAGAATGAAATGGATGAGTCCATATGGCCTATGGAATACCAAATGAAAAATTTACTCGTGACGTAATGCAATTCAATTGTATTTTCTATGACCTTTTTCTTAAGGAATTCATGTATTTCATGGAAATAAGCCTACATATGATATGAGATGAGTCATAGAATCATGTTGTTACACCAGTAGCTAGTTTCACCATAACTCAGGTATGGCATGCTGTAACACGAATCATGAAATTTTCTACAGTAGGTTCCAAGATGCTCTCCTACAGTACCACCACATAAACTCGCCACGACAAGGCTCGAGATTCGCAAAAGTGTGAATAGTAGTTCTTGAGAGCACTTATGCCATGGCGTAGATATACCAAGTCATGGTAGGAGTCCCTAAACTTGGTTTCTAGGCTCCAGTAACCAATTTAGCCACCGTAGGAAAGATCCAAGTCGTTGTGAAGGTTCCCAAGCTCCTATTTTTTATCTAGAATCCTTGAGATTTATTATGACAATATTATGTAATGACTTTGGAATATTTATAAGAGGTTTTGTGAGTTAAAGTCAATAGTATGATGAATCAAAGGTTTTAATTGATAATTATGATCAATTATGGATTCAATTAGTTGTGGTTGCTTAACTAATAACCCTAATGATATTAAGTTTCAAATTTTCTCACTTTCTCTTAATTTAATTAATTATAATAACTTTACATCTTCATTTATGATTCTTAACCACTCAATTAAGCCTAATCATTGTAATTAGGAATTAGGGTTGTTACATTACCACTATATAAATCACACCCCACTCCTTTCCCCTCACTTTTGGTCAAAAATTTTCAGCTCTAAACCAAACTAAGAGGCGTCCCAAGAAGTAACAAGAAGCAAAGGATAAGGAAGCTACCAAAGGTAAGAAATTATGAGGAATTTGTGGCTAAAAACTTGGAGGAAGAAGCTTTTCCGAGGAAACCAAATATGCTTTATTGATATTCAATTAAAGCCTTTATGATTGGCATATGCTTTGGTATAGGGAAATTGCTCTTCCTTGTTTCTCCATAACTCCATAGGTTTGGTCAACATAAGAGAAAGATGGAGGGAGTTGGTTTTTCCTTGAAACATGACAGGGATTAGAGTTTTGGAACGTGGAGATTAAGAATATGTTATTAGAATCATATAAGGAGCTATTGGTTTCAAGTTATGGAACTTGAGGTTTTACTTGCACCTTAGGAAGTATGAAGCTTTGGATTGCTATTTCAAATTACACAAGAGTATAATTGAGCTAAGAAAAAGCTAAGGAAGCTTCATAGGTGCCAATTCCCTAAAAGAAGAGAACAAAACAATATAGAAGCCCATTTAGGCCATTGTCTCGACTAAGCATGGTTTGAGATACCTAGGGAGAGTGATATAGTGGGAATATACAATGACCATAAAAGTATAAAATATAAATACCAAAGAAACTATTAATTTGAATTTAAAAACCTTATTTTGAAAAATGAAAATTTAAGGTTCCATTATGCATAAAAAAGCAACTAGGTGTTAGGCTTTTTGAATTAAGTTTGTGATTACTCTAATGAATTTAAATAGAGTCATATGGTTTATATTGGATGAGATTTTGGAGCCAAAACATTGATTGATATGGGTTACTACATTATGTTACTAAATGGAGCTATATGGAAACCTAAAGCTAAAGCTAGCTTATGTAAGGCTTGCTTGAGTCTAAATATGGTTCTATTGATATAATTATACTTTGTTTGATGTGTCTAGGCCAAACGAGTAAAACTCCCCTCAAGTGCCTGTGTGACACCAAGAAGAACAATTAAGAGCAAAGGAGGAATTAAATTTGATTTTTGTATGAGGTAGCTCTTTATCTAGTCTTGCATATATATGTTGGTTGTTTGTTTAGTCTTGAGTTGCTTCTATGTTTTAATTGCTCTTTGTGTATGCTATTGTTTACTTGATGATAATACACATTTGTTTGATAATGATTACATTTGGAATAAATTTGCCTCTTGAATAGGCGAGGTTGAGCCAAAAATCCCTTGAATTGGGTGAGACGAAACTAAAAGTTCTTTAAATGTAGGTGAGATAAGGCCTAATTTTTCAAATGTAAGTGAGGCTAAGTCAAAAGTCCCTAAATGAGAATGAGGCTAAACCAAAAGTCTTAAATTGTAGGGTGAGCCTAGACTAAAAGTCCCTAAAATTTGTTTTACTCTTAATAGAGCCATATGATCTTTTATGCATGAATATGATTGATTTTGAATGGCATAATATGTATACTTGCTCTTCTTAACCTTAAGTATGCCATATATGTATGCTTGAATGATGAATAAGCTATTAGAATTTCTTAAATCTCATGCTTCTCTATATTATTCCTAACCATGTCTAGGGAATCATCAAGAAAGCAAGAATGCTAAGCAAAAAGCCTAAGAAGAACAATTTTGACATTAGTTTAAGTTTTAGTGCATTTTGTTGTTAATATGATGATGTAGATGTGTATCTTGAGATGTAACCATTCCTACACACTCAAAAGTGTGAGGTTGTGATGTACAAACTATATTTGGATGTAAATACATGATATTGCATTATTTGACCTTTTAAGTTCCATGTTATGCATGTGCATAATGGTAAGTAGGAATGTAATTTTGAGATATATGGATTTTGAGACATGTTGGATCAGTTATACATGTTGTGTTTAACCTTTAAATCATGCTCAAATGGAGCCTTGGCAAAAAATAACTCAAAAGGAACCATTTAAACCAAAAACAGGCCAAATGAATGAATTTTTGAATGAAATTTGGTAGATATTTAGGCTCATTTAGAGCTTTCCAAGAGCCAAGGAATACAATTTTTTAGAACTTTGTAGAATTTAATATAAATTTTCAAAGTTGGCTGAAAAATGAAGAAAATCATGTGCACTATTCATTTAGTTTAGATCTGGTTTTCTGTGACTTTGAGGGGCCCAATAGACTCTAATGCTCATGAAATTTTTGAGACATATAGTTGGCATTATAAATGTTCCGTGGCCATCAAGTTTACGTAAATTAGAGTTGTGTGGCCCCAAATATGCCATTTTGAAGTTTAGGGTCTATTATATAAATACCATCTTTATAGTAAGTACTGTTCCATTGAATTTCATGGATCAAATAAACTCAATTTCTTTGGAAATTTTTACAACATGTATTTCACATCCTAAGATTTCTATAGGCACCTAATTTGTTTGAATGCAAGTTTTGTAGCATAGGTTATGATTTTTCAAAGTTTAATGCATATTATGGATCAAAGTTGTATTTGTGAGCTATTGAAATGAAATCCGAATGTTGAGCTTCTTGTGATGATATTATAAGCTTAATGAATTTGTGTGTGACACCATATCTATATAGCACTTAACTTGTACCACAAATGGTCTAGAGTGCCCATTTGCATTAAATTAGTACCTTTAGTTGCGGAAAACGGTGTCATTATAAAACAAATTAATTCATCTTTGCTTAAATAGACCATTTAGGCTTACCAAACTCGTTTTCTATCCATAACATACTTATTCAAATAAAAACATTACAATTTGGGGCATGCATTTCTGGTTTGAAGTATACAACACAAATTCAACATTATACTTGCATTTTCCTTAAGTTCTATAATATGTTCCAAACTTTGAAAATTCATAACTAATTTTAGAAAATTCCAAATCATGCAAATTAGGACTTTCTAGAAAGCTCAAGATGTTATCTAACTATTGTAAAAATTTTAGATTAAAAAAATATCATTTGGTCCAGAAAAATGTTAATGAAATAGTAACTAGGTTTGATTCTCATCCTCCGACAGAGTTGGAATTTCAAAAATTCATATATCCCTTTATACAAATCCAAATTGAGTGCTCTCGGTGGCTATAGAAAGTTTATGATGCCAAGTATATGCTTGTAAATTTTATGAGTATTGGACATTATTTGACCCTTCAAAAACACTAAAAACCAAATTGACCAAAATAAATAGTACCATTGATAGTTTTTACATAATTTAGCCCAATTTGAAAAATCATAATAAATTCTATAGAGTCCAAAAATTCTGTTCTTTGGCTCTATGAAAAGCTCTAGATGAGATCTATATACCAGCCAAATTTTATGCTAGGACTTATCCATTTGGTTTAATTTTGGTTCAGGTCAAGATTATGGTCTAAAAAAAGGCACAATTGGTTCCAAATGAACCAAAATGGCTTTTTTCGTATAATAGGACCACTTGGGTGTGACAACCCTATCTTTTAATCATTGTAATTGTTGCTAAATACACGATTAATAATTAATTATCAAGGTTTGGAGTCGTTACAATTTGTTACATTATGAAAATATAGAAAAATTTAAACCTTGATATTAGGGTCATCATTAAACAATCACAAATGGGAGAATGCATAAAAGAGATTATACTGTCATGAGGGGTTTATGATTCGTCCATCTATCAATTTCAACACACAAAACCTCTCATAAGTGTTTCTATATCATTTTCTAGCATTACCATTGAAGGAACTAGGATTTCAAGGCAGTTTGGGGACTTACATCGCGGCCCATACCATTTCTGCCGCGGCTAAGTTGCTCTTTGGAATTACTGGGCAAATTTTTCAAATTTCGCCACTGCGAGTTGGACTGTCGCCATGGCGGAAATGCCAACTGGAGCTACTATTCCATGTCCCATGATCCTCACCTCAGTAGAATACTCTTGCGCCCTGGCGAGATTCACTACTGGACGCCCCTTAGATTGTTCCTTGGACTAACGCCACAGTAGTACGTGATGCGCCGCGACGAGGTTTCATTCTGTTACCCTCCTGGGCGATTTTTTTCACTCTGAGCTGCGGTGAGTTTCCTCATGTCGTAGCATTCCTCGACACTGTTACTCTCTAAAAAAATTTTATTCGCTTGTGCTACGACGATAGTGCTCATGCCGCGGCACCCTTCGCCTCTGTCACTCATTTGGCCGCGGCGAAGCCTTCTTAGCCATCGCGTGACTCCCTCTTGTAACTACATCACTCAAATTTCATCCCCTACACTCCAATTCTCATCTTGGGACTGCCTTAGGACCACTCCTACTCATTTTATATGACTCTAATGGTATTTATCTACCCTATACACCTAACTATTCTACCATTACCAATTCAAAATTTAAATGTAAATTTTCACTCCTCCAACTATCCTATACTGGCAAGTCCATAGAATAATAGTAACAAGAATTCATGCACTATTGAAAATTAAAATTCGATATACATTTCGTCAGAGGTTTCATACATCAATGGTTCATATTACATCAAATACATCACATAATTATATTTCCAACAATATACCATACCATAAATTTAGCAAAATTCATACGTCAAGTGTTATGGGTTCATACATCCGATATCAAGCTAAAATAAGGTCTAACTCCTCAATGAATACATCCTAGGTAATCAAAATATAAGAGCCTATACTTGTCAACATGAATACATGATGATGCTATATAATAAGGAACACAAAATTTAACATATATACTAAACAAGTCAGCTTAAGTGCAGCCTTCTCCCCATATGTTAGAGCTCATAGATTTTCATCCACTTGCTTCCCCTTATCCTTACCCGAAGAACCTTCACCTGAAATATTAATCCCATAAAATGGGGTGAGATGCGAATCTCAATAACCAAGGCAATTCTATCATATAATCCAATTTAATTAGCATACATGCATAATTTCACATAAGCATCAGAAGAACACTAATCATAACAGTAAATGAAACAATTAGGCTATCATGATCACTATCCCATACTAGCAATCATATTTTCACATGTTAAAGGCCATTAACACCGAGAGAGGCCTGTCCATGGCACCTACTCCCCATTGAGTACAACCAGGGCTTAGTGCATCTAGGGTTTGATCATAACCCAGTGCTTGATCGAAGCATATGCACGGGTGGCAGTTGCACCATAGCTCCACCATGGACTCACAAGGTCCAACACAATACAATAGATAGGCAACCAATTCATTCAACATTTTAAATCATTCATGTACAGCAAATATGAAATTAAAATAGATATATGCATGGAATTAATATGAACCCAATTACCTCACTTGTAGATAATTGCAACAGCCACCAATGGTACAAAAATCTCCCTAGAACCATAGCATCAGAAAATTACTACTTTAATTCATTATTAACAGTTGCAACAAGTATCCAAAGAATTTAAAATGCTAATGACTACCTAGGGAACACTTACCCAGCCATCACAAATCCCAAATTCGGATTAAAGTGTCCTCTACCAGAAACCTCAATATTTCACCTAAAATCCTAAGCAAATTCGTACAAAATTAATACCCATATTATAAATTAGCTATGGGGGCTCAAACTAACAAAGAAAGCATCAAAATGAAGGATTTATACTTACCTAATGTCAGCCCTAGCCTCAACCTACGAATTTCACCAAGAAAATCCCAAACAACCATATTTCAGATTTTGGGTATGGTGAAAATACTCCAAATGAAAAACTAATTAGACCAAATGAAGAGAAAGATGATAGGATTAAGTTATATAGCTATTACCTTGGCTGAATCTTACTCTAGAAGTAGGAAAATGTGGAAATATGCCAAGAACCCCTAAAGCCTCCTTTAGACCTCTGAATTTTGAGATAGGTGTTTGTGTTTTAGCAAATGGGGAAAAGGCTGAAGCATTAGGGTTTTAGTTGGATTTTAGTTGGGTCAAATATGGGTCATGGGTTGCTCTAAGGTCCAACTCCATTTGGGTTTCAGATTTTAGCTTTGTTAGGCCAGCTCTTATGCAATGGGCTACTGAAATTCCATTGGGCCAGACTTAGTTTTAAGAACTCCATTATTTAGGTTTGCACAAGGTTCATTGGGCCATTCCTAAGAGCTTGTACAAGTTGGGCCTTGGGTCTCTAACCCATTAAATCAAATTGGGCCTGCACTTACTTATTGGGCCTCCATTAGCCTCTTATCATGATCTCCTACATTAATTTGGGCCTAGATGAAATTTCTATCCTAATTAAATCTCAAACCCATATTAATAAATTTTATCTTTCTAAAATCTCCTTTTACCTAACTTGCCCAATTATCCTATATTAATTATTCCTAATTAACTTAATCCATAATTAATACCTTAATTAATTTTTGAAGTATTACATTCTCCCCTCCTTTTAGAAATTTTGTCCTCAAAATTAGACATACCTTACTCAAATAATGTAGGATAATCCTTCCTCATTGCTTCTTCTGTTTCCTAAGTTGCTTCATCCAGAGTAAGTCCCTTCCATACTACCTTTACCAGGAGGATGTCCTTATTATGCAACTGTTTGACCTTTGAGTCCACAATCCTTTTCGGTTCAACCACATAAGACAAATCATCTTGTAGATGCACATTCTCATACTCAATGACATGCAAAGGGTCCGGGTGGTACTTTTTCAGTTAGGACATGTGGAACACATCATGCAATCTGGCCAGGTTGGGAGGTAAAGCAACTCTATAGGCCACGGGTCCTATCCTTTCAAAGATTTGGAAAGGACCAAGATAACAAGGACTGAGCTTTCTTGACCTGATAGACCTTCCTACACCCATCACTAGAGTAGCCTTAAGGAACACATCGTCTCCTATCTTAAATTCTAAGGGTCTCCTTCTCCTATCTACATAACTCTTTTGCCTACTCTAGGCAGCCAATGACTTTTTTTTTATGAGTTCTAATTGGTAGGTGGTCTGGTCCACTATATCCGAACCTAAAAGACTTCTCTCACCAAGTTCTACCCAACACAAGGGTGACTGACACTTCCTCCCATAGAGTGCCTCAAATGGTGCCATCTGGATACTAGAATGGTAACTATTATTATAAGCAAACTCAGCTAAAGGCAAGTACACATCCTAACTCCCTTTTAACTCTAGCACACTAGCCCTAAGCATGTCCTTAAGGGTTTGGATGATTCTCTCAGTCTGTCCATCAGACTGAGGATGATAGGTAGTGCTAAAGTTAAGACTAGTACCCAAAGCTTCTTGTAGAGACCTCCAAAATTTTGAAGTGAACCTTGGGTCTCTATCTGACACAATGCTATTAGGGACACCATGCAATCTTACAATCTTACGAACATACAGTTGAGCTAGTCTATCTAAGGGATAAGTGGCTCTAATAGGTAGAAAGTGGGCAGACTTCGTCAATCTATCCACGATCACCCAAATAGAATCATAACCCAAGGATGTTCTAAGCAAACCCATCATGAAATCCATGGATATACTATCCCATTTCCATTCTGGAATTTCTAAAGGGTGTAACAAACCTGTAGGTCTTTGGTGCTCAATCTTAACCCTCTAACAAATTAAACATCGAGCAATAAATTCTGCTATGTCCGACTTCATCCTAGGCCACCAAAAGCTCTTCTTTAGATCCCTATACATCTTAGTGATACCCGGATGAATGGTGTATCGACTCTTATGAGCATCTGATAACACTATGTTCCTTAATTCTTCATCCTTGGGTATGCACACTCTACCTTGGTATCTCACCAAATCATCTTTTGATAGGTCAAAATCTTTGACCTCACCATTCCCTAGTTGCTCTCTAATTCCTCGTCAGTAGGCATCTAGCTCTTGAGCCTTTTTAATCCTCCTCCTAAGGTCATTTTCTATCCTCAATTCTCCCAAAAGAATGCTACTAGGGTTCATTGAAATTAATAAATTCAAATCCCTCATCTCTTCAATCAACATTTGCTCTCTAAGCATCATCATTGCCATGTGAATAGATTTCCTACTCAAGGCATCGGCGACCACATTCGCCTTCCCTAGATGATACTTTAAGGAGAAATCATAGTCCTTAAGGAACTCCATCCACCTCCTTTGCCTCATGTTCAACTCCTTTTAGTTGAACAAGTACTTCAAACTTTTGTGATCACTATACACCTCAAATTAGGCACTATAAAAATAGTGCCTCCAAATCTTAAGGGCAAAAACTACAGTAGCTAGCTCTAAGTCATGGGTGGGGTAATTCTCCTCATAGGGTCTAAGTTGTCTAGAGGCATAGGCTATCACCCTACCTTGTTGCATTAAGACACACCCTAATCCTTTCTTAGAAGCGTCACTATAGCTGTGAATGTCTCTTTAGGGTCAGGTATCACTAACACAGGTGCGGTGGTAAGCCTATCCTTAAGCTCCTGAAAGGCATTCTCACACTTAGCATCCCACACAAATGGTTGGTCCTTCCTAGTCAATTTTGTCAAAGGCATGACTAACTAAAAAAATCCCTTAATGAATCTTCTATAATAGCCAGTCAGACCTAAGAAGGTACGAATTTCGATCACTATTTTGGGTCTCTCCCAATTCAGTACCGCCTCTACCTTGTTAGGGTCTACTGCTGCCCCTTGTTCCGATATCACATGACCTAGGAATTTGACCTCCCACAACCAAAACTCACACTTGTTCAACTTAGTATACAACTGATGCTCTCTCAAGGTTTAAAGAACTATCTTAAGATGCTCTTCATATTCTTCACTACTTTTAAAGTAGATGAGAATGTTATCGATGAACACTACCACAAACCGGTTAAGATAAGGCCTAAAAGTCCTATTCATGTAATCCATGAAGATGGCAAGGGCATTGGTTAACTCAAAAGGCATGACTAGGAACTCATAGTGGCCATATCGTGTCCTAAAAGCAGTTTTAGGTACATCCTCAGCCTTGACTCTAAGTTGGTGATACCCCGATCTAAGGTCAATCTTTGAAAAGACTGACGCTCTAGCTAATTGGCCAATTAAGTCATCAATTCTAGGCAGAGGTATTTATTTTTTACGGTTGCTTAGTTCAATTGCCTATAGTCAATGTAAAGTCTAAGACTACTATCTTTTTTCTTGACAAACAACACTGGTGCTCCCCACGGAGACACACTTGGCTTAATAAACCCTTTTTCAAGTAACTCTTCTAATTGACTCTTCAACTTAACCAACTCAACAGACGCCATTCTATATAGGGCCTTAGAGATCAGACCTGTAGTGGGTACTAAATTAACAGAAAATTTTATCTCTCTCTCCGGAGGTAGTCTACTAAACTCCTTAGGAAAAACCTCAAGGAACTCCCTAATCACTGATATATCCTCCAACCTATCATCAACCTCAACATGCAATGAAAAGAATATTAGAAACCCTTGGCAACCACGCCTAAGGCACCTCCCAACTTGGGCGGTAGACACACAAGTAAGCTCAGTCACAGGACAAGTTTTAGGTATATTTGTAGGTAAGGAAATAAGCTTACAGTTACAGTCAAGTATCACATTATTAGCCGACAGCCAATCCATACCAATGATTACATCAAAATCACATAACGGGATGCAATTCAAGTCAATGGTAGTACAACGGCTATCTAATTGTACAGTACAATTTAAGCATCCATCATATGTAATCATAGAATATCCAGTAGGGGTAGACATAAATAATTCGAATGGCAACAAGCTAATTTTAAGACCCAAATGCTTAACACAGTCATATGAGATGAATGAGTGGGTCACACCTGAGTCAAACAATACATCTATGACATGATTATGGATAAGTACCTCAGATTAGACTAAGGGATCTACTAGCCTCTTGCTGTGTAAGTGCAAACACCTTTCCTTGGATAGATAGCTTAACCAATGAGGCCGACTCTCGTGATACCGTGGAAGTCCATGCATAGTGTCCAAGTTTCCCATAATTATAACACACTGGGCATGGCCCATTCCCATGGTTCTTCTAACACTTGGCACAAGTGGATGGGGCACTCACTGCACTCCTTGGGGGTCCCATGCTTCTTCTTTGAGGGACATTCCTTGGGGGTGGTCTCCTACCCCAAGAGCCACTCCCACTATTTGCCCCTTTCTTACTTCCGCCCCTAAAGGGCTCCATGCCCCGGTCACGTTTGCCCTCCAGGGTCTTCTTTCTTTTAGCCTCACTTTCCATCATAGCACTTTTCGTCACTCTACACTTCTCCACTAATTCATCAAAATTGTGGATCTGTAAAGATACAATTTTGTCTTTAATCTCCGGTTTTAGGCCTCTTTCAAATTTCTTAGCCTTCCATGGCTCATCATCATATCATTTCAAGCAGGAGGAGAAGTGAGACAATTGAATGAATTTGGCTGAATATTGATCTACATTCATATCTCCTTGCTCAAGGAAGTTAAACTCGGCTTCCTTGTTAGCCTTCACTAATGATGGAAAATATTTACTCTCAAAAGCTGTTTGAAAACTTTCTCAAGTCAAGGGTATCTCTCTTGCAATCAACAATCTGGAGGTATTCCTCCACCAATGCTCAGCCTCACCCTCTAACTTGTAGATGGCCAGCTTTTCCTTTTGTTCGGTGGTACAGGTCATAACCTCGAAGATTTTCTCTAGTTGCATCAACATCTCTCAACCTTCTCAATGTCTAACTCCCCCAAGAAAGATGGAGGATCAGCTTTTCTGAATTTGGCCAATGTAATAGAGAGATCACTATCCTCCCCTTGGTGTTCCACACCAGGGTTATGACCAACCCCCACTCGATTTTCCATCGACACCTCTTGATTCTGCTTATTCATGTTTTCATGTAGCTGCTGCAGCACTTGTACAGTCGCTGCATGAGCCTTGGCTTGCTCTTGAAGCCGATCAGTCATTCTCCTAACTGTAGTTTCATAGCCCTCAGCTTAGTCTCTCATTCGATTAGCCATTGTAACCATGGCCTCTTACATCTCTCTTAGCATCTCAGTTGTTTCTCTACGTGTAGCCATCTAACTCTGCAATGCTACAAGCACAACCACAAGCATCCCCCGTTAAGCTACAGCCCAAGGCAAACAAAACACAACTCCACCCATGGCAGGTAAATGTATGTATGAAAGTTATCACTAAGTCACAATGCTCCTATCCCTATTATGCATGCATCATGATTGCCAAGTTTTCTAAACACAAAGCTATAAATCAAACAAATTTGCCTGAACCATTGCTCTGATACCAACTGTGACAACCTTATCTTCTAATCATTGTAATTATTGCTAAATACACGATTAATAATTAATGATCAAGGTTTGGAGTCGTTACAATTTGTTACATTATGAAAATATAGAAAAATTTGAACCTTGATATTAGGGTCATCATTAAACAATCACAAACAGGAGAATGCATAAAAGAGATTATACTGTTATGAGGGGTTTATGATTCGTCCATCTATCAATTTCAACACACAAAACCTCTCATAAGTGTTCCTATATCATTTCCTAGCATTACCATTGAAGGAACTAGGATTTTAAGGCAGTTTGGGGACTTGCGCCGTGGCCCATACCATTTCTGCCACGGCTAAGTTGCTCTTTGGAATTACTGGGCAAATTTCGCCATGGCGAGTTGGACCGCCGCCGTGGCCAGCCTACAAGGCGCCGCGGCGGAAATGCCTCTTGGAGCTACTGTTCTACGTCCCACAATCCTTGCCTCAGTGTAACATTCTTTTGCCGCGACAAGATTCGCTACTAGACGCCCCTTAGATTCTTCCCTCGACTAGCGTCGAGGCGAGGTTTCATTCTGTTACCCTTCTGGTCAATTTTTTTCACTCTGAGCTACAGTGAGTTTCCTCATGCCGCGGCATTCCTCGACACTGTTACTCTCTAGAAAATTTTTATTCACTTGCGCCGTGGCGATAATGCTCATGCCGCGGAGCCCCTCACCTCTATCACTCATTTGGCCGCGGCGGAGCCTTCTTAGCTGCAGCGTGACTCCCTCTTGTAACTACATCTTCCAAATTTCGTCCCCTACACTCTAATTCTCATCTTGGGACTACCCTAGGACTACTCCCACTCATCTTATATGATTCTAATGGTATTTATCTACCCTATACACCTAGTTATTCTACCATTACCAAATCAAAACTTAAATGTAAATTTCACTCCTCCAACTATCCTATACCGGCAAGTCCATAGAATAATAGCAACAAGAATTCATGCACTATTGGAAATTAAAATTCGATATACATTCCGTCAAAGGTTTCATACATCAATGGTTCATATTACATCTAATACATCAGATAATTATATTTCCAACAGTATACCATACCATAAATTCAGCAAAATTCATACGTCAAGTGTTATGGGTTCATACATCCGATATCAAGCTAAAATGAGGTCTAACTCCTCAATGAATACATCCTAGGTAATCAAAATATAAGAGCCTATACTTGGCAACATGAATACATGATGATGCTATACAATAAGGAATACAAAATTTAGCATCTATACTAAATAAGTCAGCCTAAGTGCAGCCTTCTCCCCATATGTTGGAGCTCATGAATTTTCATCCACTTGCTTTCCCTTATCCTTACCCGAAGAACCTTCACCTGAATTTTCATCCACTTGCAAATCTCAGTAACTAAGGCAATTTCATCATATAATCCAATTTGATTAGCATACATGCATAATTTCACATAAGCATTAGAAGAACACCAATCATAATAGTAAATGAAACAATTAGGCTATCATGATCACTATCCCATACTAGTAATCATATTTTCACATGTTAAAGGCCATTAACACCGAGAGAGGCCCGCCCACGGCACCTACTCCCCATTGAGCACAACCAAGGCTCAGTGCATCTAGGGTTTGATCATAACCCAGTGCCCGATCAAAGCACATGCATGGGTGACAACCGCACCACAGCTCTACCATGGACTCACAAGGTCCAACACAATACAATAGATAGCCAACCAATTTATTCAACATTTCAAATCATTCATGTAGAGCAAATATGAAATTAAAATAGATATATGCATGGAATTAATATGAACCCAGTTACCTCACTTGTAAACAATTACAACAGCCACCAATGGTACAAAAATCTCCCTAAAACGATAGCATCAAAAAATTACTACTTTAATTCATCATTAACAGTTGCAACAAGTGTCCAAAGAATTTAAAATGCTAATGACTACCTAAGTAATACTTACCTAGCCACCACAAATTCCAAATTTGGATTGAAGTGTCCTCTACCAAAAACCTCAATATTTCACCTAAAATTCTAAGCAAATTCGTACAAAATTAATACCTATATTATAAATCAGCTGTGGGGGTCTCAAACTAACAAAGAAAACATCAAAATGAAGGATTTATACTTACCTAATGTCAGCCCTAGCCTCAACCTACGAATTTCACTAAGAAAATCCCAAACAAACACAATTCAGATTTTGGGTATAGTGAAAATACTCCAAATGAAAAACTAATTGGACCAAATGAAGAGAAAGATGAGAGGATTAAGTTATATAACTATTACCTTGACTGAATCTTGCTATAGAAGTAGGAAAATGTAGAAATATGCCAAGAACCCTAAAGCCTCCTTTGGACCTCCGAATTTTGAGACATGTGTTTGTGTTTCAGCAAATGGGGAAGAAGCTGAAGCATTAGGGTTTTAGTTGGGTCAAATATGGGTCATGGGTTGCTCTAAGGTCCAACTCCATTTAGGCTTCAGATTTTAGCTTTGTTGGGCCAGCTCTTATGCATTGGGCTGCTGAAATTCCATTGGGCCAGACTTAGTTTTAAGAACTCCATTTGTTTGGGTCTGCACAAGGTTCATTGGGCCATTCCTAAGAGCTTGTGCAAGTTGGGCCTTGGGTCCCTAACCCATTAAATCAAATTGGGCCTGCACCTATTTATTGGGCCTCCATTAGCCTCTTATCATGATCTCCTATATTAATTTGGGCCTAGATGAAATTTCTATCCTAATTAAATCTCAAACACATATTAATAAATTTTATCTTTCTAAAATCTCCTTTCACTTAACTTGCCCAATTATTCTATATTAATTATTCTTAATTAACCTAATCCATGATTAACACCTTAATTAATTTTTGGGGTATTACATTGGGCACATCCAAAAACTAAAACACAGCATATAAAAGCATCATAATAGGTCCAGTTCATCATGGAACTTAAATCCATCATACCACTTGTTCACATACATAAGCATGAAAAGGCTTAAGGATGTCAAAAACTTACATTCTCATACATTTGGCTCCATATCCATTACACACATCATATTCATATACTTTTACATATGATCAAATGTTTACATCTTATAAACATCATATAAAGTATCATCATTCATGCTTCTTAGCTTCCATTCTTTACTCCATAAGAATCACCTAGACATGGTTAGACATGAAGTGGGGAAGAGTAAGATTCAAAAAATCCCAATAGCTCATTCACCCTTTCAAGTATATATATATATATGGCACATTTTCATGTCAAAGAATGCAAGCATACATCAAAGGTTTCTAATAGACATACAAAATCAAATTTTCAAGTCATATGATGTAACACCATAATCATCTAACCTTTCCCAATCTCATTTCTAGTTTCCTTCCCTTAGCATGGCAAATTCTCAAGGAAAAACTCAATTAAAATAATAGAATATTTTGCGTTACATAGTACTTAAATTTTTTGTTTGGCATTCCATTGACCATATTAACTCATTCATATCATTCTCCAATTAAAATACATTCAAACAACTCAAAAACATCTAAAATGTCACAAGAATCCCGAGTTTGGAGCATACATACACAAAATCACACAATCAATCTCGAGTTTTGGTGCCAAATTTCTAGTCCCAATTTTAGAAATTCATAACTAATTCTAGAAAAATTGAAATCAAGCACACTATACCATTTTGGAAAGTTATAGATGTTAAATTTAGGCTAAAAATAAGTCTAGACCAAAACAAGAATGTTTAGCTACTAAAACTCATGGAACAATACCGAAGGTACTGTTATATTACTAGTACTGACTCCAAACTTCAAAAATTTATATCTCTCTACTCAGACCTCCAAATGAGGTGGTCTTAGTGGCCATAGAAATATTATTATGTCTAGTTTATTTTTGTGGATACTATTTGACCCCCAAATGACATAGGAGAAGAAACTGAGTATATAAATAGTAACCATATCAATTTAGCAGCTTTTTGGCAACTTTGAAAATTTATAATTAATTTTTTAGAGCTCCAAATAATCTGTTCTTTGGCTTTCCAAAAAGCTCTAGATGAGATCTATATGCATGCCAAATTTCATGGGGAAATTCATCCATTAGGTCATTTTGTGACATAGGATTACAAAAATGGCACTTTTATGCCTCTTTAAAGGATCAAAATGGTTCAATTTAGCTTCTAACTCTTCTAGTGCCACTTGAGCGCATGGGAAAGCATGAAAATAGCCTACTAAACATGTTCAAAAGGTCTAAAAATCCAAAGCTCACAAATTCACTCTCCCACTTGATGATATACAAAAAGGACATAAATGCATCATCTTGCATTTCTATGTCAAAAATATACATTATCATTCATATGGATCTAATTCTCATACATACACCATATATCCATACATTTACAATTGTTCAAGGGTTTGTACATCATATCCATCATAGGAGTAAATCATTTGACAATATAATGGTTACAAAATGAACAAATAGCAACTCCTTTATCAATCTTCTTACTCTCAAGTGTGGTGGCTCCCATTTCTTAGTTCACTTAGTCCACCTAGACATGTTAGGCAATGGGGACAGAAGTGTGAGATTTTAGGAATCCCAATAGCCCTTCTCCCTTTCAAACACATATAATAGATGCAATTTAAAGTCCAAAAATGCATGCATGGCTATCTTGAAATTCATAAACATACATAGAACATTTCCTTCATTCAAGAAGTCACATACAACACACATAGGGTTGCCAAGACAATGGTTCATCCTCACCCATTTTCTTTGGGACTTTTGGGCTTGTCTTATCCATTTTTAAGAGACTTTTGACTAAGCCTCACTCTTCTAGAGACTTTTAGCTTTGTCTCACCTATTCATAAAGACTTTTGGCTCATCCTCACCTTAGCTAAGGGACTTTTGGCTTCACCAAACTCATACAAGCCAAAACATGTTTATAAGGCATCTTTCAAGCACATAAATAAGCATCATAGTACCATGGCATATATATATATGTACTAGAAACATTTTTCATAGTTTAAACATACATACACATATTCAAAGATAAGAAAAAACCTAACTATGCATAAGAAAAAAGAGATAAAGCTACCTTGTATGCAAGAACACACTTTTCTCTTTGGAATTTCTTCTTTTCCCTCGACCAAACACCCACAAAAAGGTGAAGCTTGATTCCTTTGGCCTAAACACACTAATGGGATGTAATTATACTCTTGAAACAAGCTTTAATACCACACACACTCTAGAAACTTTGGCACTCATATGGTTCAATTATGGTTCCACAAAGTACCTAATGAAGCAACCTTGGGAATTTATGATTTTGGCTCCATTCTCTCCCTTAATCTATAACTCTTGACTCCATTTATACTCCTTGGAGCCATCACACATTCATTTCAAGGAGCCTAACTATGTGTTGCTTTATTATACTACAATACGAAACCTATACCTCCATCACACTTTTTAGGCTTTCTAAATTTTTTTCAAGACTTTCTCTCATACTCTCCCATCATATATGATGCAAAACTAAGCTTAGAAGAAATTAAAATACTCCCTAAGTGCTTCCCCTCTTCTTGGCTAAGATATGTACCCTTTTAGGAGACCCATATAGTTTCTTTACTTCTAGGATGGAAGGTGCATATGAGAGGCTCTCTAGGGGTCTTAGGAACTTATACAAACATTCACATTACCTTAAGAACTCTTCGATAAAATCAAGTTTTAGGTTATGTTTACAAACCCTTAGCTTCTCTATCTTGCAAATTCATGGTTGTTTGTTTATTCTCCCTACACATTTTTGCTTCCTACACCCTAATTCCTAGGATTCACTCTTGGTTTGGTTCAAAAATCATTCCCTTTTAGCTGTCCTAAGAATAGTTGAAACACAGATGTGTAAGAACAAGAAGAAGCAAGCATGGAAGGAAGTGGTTTCTACCTTGATTCAAGCTTTCCTTGGATGTTCTTTCCTTTGCTTTGGTTCTCCCCTCTGAATTCAAACTCTCCCCCTCTGGTCTGAGCTCAAAATAAAACCAAATACCTTAATAAGACCATAAGAAGAAAGAGGAAAAGGAGGAGAATAAGTTTGCTAAAGGGAAGACTAAAAAATTCCATGAAATTCATACCTTTCACTTAGCTTTTTCTTCTCCCTTTTTCCCTTCTCTTGTGTGCCTCTCTCCCTTGGTCTCACTCTCTATTTTGGGCAGATGGAAGGTTAGTTAAATGAGTAGAAGGAAGAGGCATGAGTTTATAAAGCTAAGGGATTAAAAATTATTTCAAGAAAATTCCATATATATCCCATCTTTTTGGAATTTTCTTTTTAGGTCTGTTTTAGCTCCTTTTTTAGAACCATCTTTTTCATCATAAAATTTAGTTTCTCAATCTTATAAAATGATTTTGAAATCACTCAATTTGGAGCTAAAACTTTCCCGAATGAAAGGGTCAAAGTTTAAGTCAACCATCGTTAAAAAATATACACTAGAGGGGTTTTAACTGTCCCAAACCTTCTCATAGTTTTTAAGGCCTCTGAGAACCCCCTAGGACTTAAATTTTTTAAAAATCCTTCCTATGAGTATTCTAAAAATTATCCAAAATTACCAAAATGTCATTCTGCTTCATAACTATTTCGTTAAATTCTGTCAGGTTATTTTGGCTCTGGTTTCATGGTACCTCTGGCCTCCTATTTTGATTATTTGATGTGTAGATTATTATCCTAATTTTGTTGGACCTTATCTCTCTCATTTCAGAGGACTTACTTTTAATATGTATTCATTTCTATTGTTTTTACGAAAACTAGACATTACACATGATGTCATTCAAATCATACATAAGTTCTAAGGACTTTTAATCTAGTCTCAACCAATTCTTTGGGACTTTTGGATTAGCCTCACCTACTTTTAGGGACTTTTAACTTAGCCTCACTCTCTCTTGAGACTTTTGGCTTTGTCTTATCCATTCTTAAGAACTTTTAGCTTCTCCTTACCCACTCTAATGAATTTTTGGCATATCCTTACCCATTAAGAGCCATACACATTCAATTTATCAATCAAGAAACATAATGGTACCAAAGTATTAAACCAATAGCTATAAATATATCTCATAATTCAAACATACACACAAACATTCAATGACAATTAGACAACCAAGAAATGCAAACAAGAAAGGATGAAAAGCTACCTTGAGTCAAAAATCACAAAGTTCCTTCCTTGAGCTTTCCTTCTCCTTCTTGGCCTCACACACACACCTAGGAGGAGCTTGATTTGTTTGACCTAGATACATCAAATAAGACACAAATACATCATTGGAACCCATTCTACCCTTACATAATCTCTACACAAACCTATTCTATCTTATGGCATGCTTATGGTTCCATATAAGGGCACAATGAAGTAACCCATATACTTCATGATATTAGCTCCAATTTCTCACTCAATATAAGTCATATGACTCCATTTAAATTCATTAGAGTCATCACAAACTCAATTCAAAGAACCAAATACTAAGTTACTTTTTTATGCCTAAAAGTAACCTAAACTTCCATCTTATAAAATATAATTTTTAAATTTAAACCAATAGTTTCTTTGTTATTTATTATTCATGTCTAGACTATTTCTATCCTTGGAATCAAAGAAAACTCTCCCTAGGTACTTGTTCCCTTTCTTGGCCGAGACATAGCATCAAGTGGGAGCCCATGGAGTTTTGTTGCTCTAGAGAATTTGGCATCCATGAATCTTCTTAGACCTCTTATAAACTCATACATACTCTTATATAAGCTAGATTATTATTAGAAAGTTTCAAATTTTCCTAGGTGTAACTAAAACCCTATTTACTGTAACTTAATTTCTAAAGCATTTCTTTTGGTTCCAATTACATATTCTTACTCCTCATACTCTAAAACCCTTGTTCCTACTTTGTTATGACCTAAATTCATCCTCTCCAAATGGGCCTAGATTTGGCCGAAACATACAAGGGAAGAAGAAGCAAGATAAAGCAAAGTTACACCATGAATCTTACCTTGTTTTCAAGCCTTTCAAGGGAACTTTCTAAAGCTTCCAAGTTTTCCTTCAATTCTTCTCTTCCTTCTATTGAACCAACCATGAAATAGCCCCAAATAAGTCATTAGAACCATGAGAAAAGAAAGGAGAAAGAGGAGAAGGAGTTTCATGAACGAGAAAGCATGAAAAACCTTGAATTTTTACACTTTTTTCTTGGTTTTTCTCCTCCTTCTTTCCCTCACTTGGTGTGCCTCTTCAAGCTTGCTTGGGTTCTATTTGGGACCAGATGGAAGTCAATTAGAAGAGTGAAGAAGAAAGGGACAGGGTTTTAAGAAGCAAAGACCAAGTTATAACACTTTTTCAAATTTTCAATTTAGTCCTTAAATTTGGTTCTTTCCATTTGGACTCATTTCAACTCTTTTTTTAGAACTGTCTTTTTTATCATAAAATTTAGGTCTTATATTCATAAAATGCCTTTCATTTCATCCAAAAGTGGATTTAAAACCTTACCGAACGGTCTGGTCAAAGTTTTGGTCAACTAACGCTCTAAAATGTATATCAGATGGGTTTTAATCATTTTAGGGACTTTTATGATTTTTAAGGCCTTTGAGAATCCCAGGAAACTCAATTTTTTTATTTAAATATCTCTCCTTTGAGTTTTCAAAAATTTTATTGAAATTACAAAAATGCCACTGCCTTTTAGCTTACTTTTATTTGGCTATTCTGACTTTAATTTCAAGGCACCTTCAACTTTGTATTTTCATTTTTGGAGATCTAGATTATTACTCTAATTTTATTTGGCCTCTAATCATTTGAATTAGGGGACTTGCTTTTGTAACTCTTTAGTTTTAGGTCTTTTTAGAACAACCGGGTATTACATTGTGTGGTGTGAATTTGGGAATTTCTATGATATGGATTAATTATGAAAATTTTGAGGAAGTGATGTTTTAATAATAGAAAAATCTGTTGCTAAAAGCATTAATATGAGAAATTAATGTTGTTAAAGGAAGATGAGATTAGATATATATACATCCTATGATGGTATGACATAATCTAACTAAGGAATAATAGCAACAAATGCCTTAAATGCAAATGCATTCTAGATATAATAAAATCATAACATAAATCATCATAGCAATTTATATATCAGTATCAAATATATTAATCCTAAATTAATACCAAAAAGTAGAAAGACAAATAGAAAATAAATAAGGAGACAGAAGGGAACATTGCTTAGGACAAATGTCCTAAAGAACTAATCGCAAAAGACTACAAATCTTTAACGTTGTGGAGTTCCTATCGGCCCTTAGACATCAACAATAGTCTGGATCATTAGATAAACACTCCAATATTGTACCGGCACTCCACTAATATCTGTACCCCCATTTTCACATCATAATATGGTATTTATAGACAAAAGAAAGAGAAAGATAGTTGGCTCATGTCAATTCTGATTCTACCATGTATCATAGTTGTAGAAGATGTATCTTCTGCAACTACATAAGTCATCGAATTCTAAGGTTCTAGCGCCTCATATCTTAGCTATAGAAAATCCTTCTATCATAGCTATACAACTTTCCTTTTAAGGTTTCTTCCTCACATCACAATTGTGCAAGGTCCATTTCTTACAACTGTAGAATCTCTTTGGCTAGCCCTTTGACTTTCTTTTTCTAAAAATATTGACTTGCAATGAACATCCTTCCTATATAATAAGCACATCCCCAATTAGTTTTATTTAATTACATAAAATATAAAAATAAAGAAAAACACATTAAAATACTATAAAATTAGCTAAAAACCTATAATAAATTCCTAAAATAGATATGAAAATATTGGTATAATTGAGAGATATCACATATAGATCAAACTCTAGACATTGGGTGTACATGCACTTGATGTAGTACAAATTTCTCCTAAATTAATGGCTTTATGAGCCTAATAAAATCATTGATGACATGTTTTTTTTGTTACATTGGAACAAGCTTTTTAAAGACAACCATTATGTGTAATAGGTCATTTCTTTTTATGTGTGATAAAGGAAAAGTTCATAGGAAGGAAAATTAATGGTGATGCTGATTGTGTGGAACAACTTGATGACATACGCTAATAGTTATATCATTGAGTTTCACTTTCAACATTATGGAGAAACCACAAGTAGGCACTTCAATAACTAGTAATATTATGTATGGTATAGTATTTATTTTAGGATTGGTTAGGAGCTTAAGATGGAACTTGATTACCCTTATTTAGATTTAAGATCTTTTTCTTTCCTTTATCTATTTTTCACTATAGTAGCTTGAAATAATCTTGTGTTTTGATCATTCTATTTTAGCTATTAATTCTCAAACCCCAAGCATAATACATCTTTCTCTATCCTAAATTTGAGCCTTTAGAAAGAGATCCCTCCAAACACCATTACAAAAGGCCATATCTAACAATTCCTTGTGTGAGCTCCACTAAGTTTTAATTAGACCATGTAAATTTAGGCCCTTTAATTTTAAGATCTATCAAAGCACAAACAAACAATAATTCATGAACAAAATTATATGTTATAGACCAACTTTAATTGTTATATGAACAAAATTCTTGGAAATTTGCAAAACTTCCACCTTAACTCCTTTGTCCACTAAAGAGCAAGGCATTGAATCATATTATTGAATATTTATAAATACTATTACAATTACTTAACTATATCTTTCTTTTTATTTCTAATAAGGTTCTTGAGAACTTTACTTATGAAGGCCACCCTAACTCTCATTAGTTACATGATATCAAACTCTCATTCTCCCTTCATGATTTCATTTTTTTAATATATAACCAAACAACAACTCATTTTTAGCAATATAGCTCTAACTACATTAGACAACATGCCTTCAACATTGGGACATCAATTATTTCATTCCCTATATCACTTGTTTTAGCTCACTTTAGTTTTTTTTTAAATCTTACTTCTTTCTATGCTTCTTAGGAGATTTATTCTCTAGCAAAGTGAAAGCTAACTACTCTGTTTCCCTTCTACCTCAACCTTACAATTTTTTCTCTACTCCCCTTTTATACTAACTTTCTTTAAATTCAAAGCCAGTTCCACTTCATAATGGTGCATATAAGATAGAATAAGAGCATTACCACCAACAGCCTTATCCTCTTCAAGGGGAACTTCATAAAGTCATAAGTAGTGGTCTTATAATTCCTTGTCAAGTGTAAGCATTCTCCAAGCCCAACCTAATTGGAAAAAACATTGCATTACTCATGTTCCATACTACCATTACTAGATTCCCTATTAAAGTCTTTAATTAATGGGCCCAAAATGTCTTTAGAATTAAATGGTGACCCATTACAATGTTAAGCATTTTTAGGCCAAGTAAGAGCTTAAAACCCCCATTGTTTACTTTAGTCTATTACAAGAAAATCCTTTCAAAAAGCTTGGAGATTTATAGGAAAAATTTAGGTACAATTTTTGTATTTTTGTTATTAAATTCTTTAATAATAATATGACAAATATCTGTGCTTTTTAGACAAGTATGTGGTTTTTACAACTTAGAATAACAAGATTAGGTCTTCCAAAGCATTTTTTTAACACATTTTATTTTTTATTAAAAAATCTTGAACAATATAATGGCATCATTTTTTTTCATTTTGGAAGTTCTTTAAGTCTTGCTTAAAATCACAATAGTGAAAGCAAAAAATGCTATAACTTCTCATACTTCATAGCAATCAAAACCCTTAGTAAATTAGGTTTAGGAAACTAGTATCTAGCCAACAGAGCCTTAATAATATCCACCTCCACTCTCACTCTAACAATTACAATATACACCACAATTCATTATCCATTCCTCTAAAGGTAGAGCTCTACCCACTATAGCTTTCATCCACATTATATATTTATCAACATTCCTTCAATAGAGAAACCATGAAGTCAAATTTAATAAAGGCATATTTAATTCAACCTCCCTAATTGATAGTAACAAATACTATGGTTTTACCACTAACAAGAAGCAAAGAATAGTCTAAGGATGATCTCTTAATATTATCTTTCAATCCACCTTTTTTTTCAAAATTACATTGAAGCATATTTTGCCTTAATTTTGTGATGGCAAACCCACCATTCACATTCCATACCTTTGTTATCATGGAGTTAATAATTGTTTAAGGCAGGCATTGGGTTAGGTTAACTCATTAAAATCAAACCAACCCACATAGTTAGGTTGTATTGGTAGGTGTGTTCAATTGACTTTTGTCATATTCAGCATTTTCTAAATTTTTAAACATTAAAAGAGAAGTTCATTGATAGATAATGAGGGACTAGAGGCTCAAAGGAAGTGAAAGGAAATAGGCTAAAAGAGCGAAAGACGTAAAACAGAAAGAAAAGAGGTCAATTTAACTAAAAAGTATGAAAAATCAGATATTAAAATATCATGGTATTTAACATGAGATACTTATATTCTTTATCATAAAATGATAAAATAAGATTAATAGATTAGTCAGATGAGATCGAAATGGTTAAATCCTTAACAGTGTATAAATTAAGCTCCTCAGTAGTAATATTTTAGACTAGATTTTTTCAAGCTATTTTAAACCACTAAGTCCTCTAAGTAGATGTTTTTAACAAATTAGAGAACTTAAATTTTAGTATGGAATAGATAGTTTTCAAAAAAAAGATGAAAAATGAGCTCAAATGGAGGAAATTAAAAGAAGAAATGTAATTGGTATTTTTAAATTTGTTAAAAATATCTCCCCTTTTCTTCTTATATGACCACGCCACCTCCCTTGTGCTTTTAGCTAACTTATTTCAACTTCAAGGCAAATCCATGGAGACATGAGAACATGAGAAGGAGGAAGAGAGAGAAGGAAAAAAGAAGCCAATAGGTATATAAACATGCAAAAATTTGCTACATGCTTGTTAGAAATGTTCTTCTCCTTCTCAAGCTTTTTCTAATGGTAGTTTAAATTTCTTGAAAGGAAGATCTCTGCAGCTAACCTTTTGAGAAAAATAGGAGAGTTAAGGCAACCAATTATGGCATAAAAATTACCATTCAAAGAGCTTTCAAACAACGTATGCCATGTGTAACACCATAATTTCTAGCTCATATCCATCATCTCTTACATGCTCATGTGATATATCATAAGAAGGAAGTGAGAAATTCCATTAAAATAACACACTTCCTTGTGTTGCGTCATGATTAAAAATTTATTTCGGTGTCACATGAACTGCATGAGATCATACTATACCCCCTCATATTTAATTACCTTATTACAACTCATTTGTATTACAAAAATATGCCCACAACTCATGGAACCCGAATTGGAAGGTGGGAGATGGGGTTTCTCGGCCAGAATTGGCCTCTTTTCTGGGCAAACTTTGAAAAATCATAACTAAATTTAGAAAAATTAAAATCATGTAATCTCAATCATTCTAGAAGGCTTGGGATGTCTAATTTTTGATAAAAATATGTACAAATCATAACATCCCACACACAGAGCATTTGACATGCAAAATAGCCTGGAGGTCGAACTGGGTCCTGATACTGTCACAGTTTACTGATATGAATTTTGAAAATGTCCAATTAATTCCAAAATCAAATCCATATAAATGATACCAATCTGGAAAGTTGTAGATATCAACTAGAGAGAAAAAAATATCTCCAGATCAGTTCATCAAGCCCAGACCTCAGAATTCAATGGAACAGTACTTCTGGTATGGCAAGGTTATTGATACTGGACAGAAACTTCAAAAATTCATATCTTCCTCTCTAGACCTCCAAATGAGGTGCTTCCAGTTGATACGAGTCACTGTGATTGCCTAGTTTCTTTGTATAATATTTAATGGCAATTGGACATCATTTGAGTCTCATGTGATAGAAAATAATTTTGGACCATTGTAATAGTGCATTAGACCATTTTCATAAATTTTGCCAACTTTAAAAAATCATCAAATAATTTGTATACCTTTAAAAATTATGATCTTTACCTTTCCAGAAAGCTCTCAATGAGATATAATTGCATGCTAAATCTCAGATCAAGACTAACTCATTTGGCCAAAAAGTGATATAGGGTTCCATAATGGTCAATTTTAGCTCCCTATAGGGTGCCAAAGTTGCCAAATGGATTTCCCTTGGTCTTGGCACCTCTTGGGCAAGTCTAAAAGTACATTTGAGACTTAAGTCAGCTACCCAAATGGTCCCAAGCCTCATGCATCTCATTTTGGCCATTCAACCCACACTTATGCATACTTCCATCAAAATTCCATATTGCACACTTTAGCATTTCATACTCAAAATCAGTGCTATAGGTTATATATCATTTTCATACATCTAAACATCACATAATAGTATATTTACATGTGTTCCAAGGTTCATGGTACATATACAATATCATATACACTATGAAGCATCATTATGGTTTTAAAATGGGCAAAATAATACATAAGCTCGTCAATCCTTGCTCTTTATGGTTGTTGGCTCCCTTCACCATAATTACTTGGTCCACCTAATATGTTAGATCATTGGAAAGGAGGGGATGAGATTCAAAGAATCCCAACAGCTCATCTCCCATTCAATCATACATAATATGTGCAATCAAGCTTTACAAATGCATGCATAGAGAAAATAAGAGCCATGGACATTTTAAAAGCAAACTTGGCATGTGAACAACTCATACAAATCATTCAAGAGCTCACCAAATGGTTGGATTGCCCTCACACTTCTCCTCATGGGTTTTGGACTTGCCTCACTCACTTTTTGAGCACTTTGGACTCAACCACACTCTTGGGAGCCCACTTTGCTTTTGGAAGACTCTTTGCTTTGTCTCAACCAAACTCAAGGGTTCTTGGCTCATTCTCACCAAAGGGAAGAGTTCTTGGCCTCTCCACACTCAAGTAAACTCATACAAACATCATGTACTCATTTGAAACATAACATGGCATCAAAGATCATGGAATATAAAGGCATGCTAGCATACTTTTCATAGCTCGAAAGTGCACATACACACATTCGAAAACAAGCTAAATACACATCTATGTATGAGAGAAAGTGGAGAGAGCTACTTGATAAACACATATTTCTATCTATTTGATTCTCTTAACTTAGGCATTTTAATGATTAAATATGTCTCTAAGACTTCAATTAGATAAGATTTTATTTTAGTGGCCATTTCTATATTTTAGAAATTTATTTGTAAATTATTGGTTTTTAATGCTTAAATTTATCTTAAATATTTTTTTGTGAATATTTCTCCTTGAATTTTTTTTCACTTTTTTGTGCAGAATTTTAATATGTAATTGGAGCTTTGAATAGAAAATTGAATTGAAGAAGAGCAAAAGAAGAGATGGGCTTCAAGTTTGTTAGTGTGCAATCTTAAGAGAAATAGAAGAAGCAGGCCACGGGTTTCATATAGCAACTCACGTAATAGCACACAAACCACCCACTCATACAGTAGCAAACTCGAGCTTGCATGGAAAGAAAAGAGGAAAAGCACCACGTATTCAATGGTGCATGAAGCAAGAAAAAGAAGGCTTGAGAGAAAACTAAGAGTAGCTGTACGTGGAAGACACACTCAAACGTAAAACTATATGTGATTAAGAAGAGACTTGGTTTTAACGTGGAAAAAAGGCTGGGTTGAAGGAGGCTTGGGTGCAGAACTTTCTCTCGTGTCTTTCAAGCAGCTACAGGAAACGAAGACATGGCAAGAGTAGAATGTGGGCTGGAGAAAAGGTTTCATCTCACTATATTTGCTCGAGTTAATGCATTCACACTCATGACCAGCCACGTCTTCACGATGCTCTGTTTTGGCGAGTAGAGAGTTTCACGTGGGAATGATTCAAAAAGCTAACGTGAAAGAGCTTGAAAAGAAGAACATTTTGATGAGAGTTTCACGTGGAAACAAATGAAGAGCAGCTGGCAAAACGAGTGAAGGAAGCAGCCTCTGTTTGAGAGCTAAACAAAGAGAAGAAGCTACGTCTTTAGCTCGAGAAAAGCAAGCTGAACGAGAAGAATGAGCTGCATGGGTATTTGGAAGAAGAGAAGCTACGAAATTTACGTGGAATGAAGGAGCTGAAACGAAGAAACGCTGCTGAAATAGAGAAGAAGCTTTTGAGTAGAATAAACACACCAGACCAGTAGCTGAGCAGAGCATGAGCAGAAGAAACACAAATACATAAAAGACGCTGAACTGGGCAGAGAAAGCTGGAAAGAATGAATGCTACTTGAAGAGTTTTTCTCTTTGGTCTGAACTTGAGCAGAGGAGACGAGGGAGAGAAGGAACTAGCCATGTTTCTGGTTGAGAAACGAAGGAAGAGGGGGGCTGCATAAGAAGAAAGCCACGAGATGCACGTTAGAGTGAAAAAGGAAGATGTTGGAGCTGAAAATGAAGAGGAAGCTGTGTCTGGACTCAAAGATAGTGAAGCATGGATTTTATTTTATTATATTCCAACACTTCAGCATAACAGGTTGGGGCCCACACTCATATACAATGCAAGCTTGTGATCTATCTATTAAAAGGAGAAGCTGAACGTGACACACGAAAATAAAAGGCTGGGCACGTGACTTTTAATGAGGAAGGGATTCGAACAAATTGATTCATTCACGCCTCCATATATTTACAAAAATGCCCAAGATTCCATTCCATGCACGCAACTTCATTCGCGGTATTCACCTATTTATTCATTCATTCACAATTCCAGGCGAGCATCCATTCCATATAATCCATTCGCACGACTCCTTCGTCCACCCATTCATCCATTACCTCCATTCCATCTTCCATCCATCTCCACCATACAATGAAGTTCTAATCCATCTTAAGGCTAGCAAGGAAGAAGACCTTGGTGCAGCTTGAATCCATGGAGAAAAATTCAGAATTTTTTTTTGGCTAAGACTTCTCTTTTTTCCTACACTTTTTCTCTTTCATATATTATCTTGGTTAAGTTGTATTTGATAGGGAATTTATGTAATTGTAATTAGTGGCTGGTTAGACACTAATTAGAGAACTTTTTGTTTGATTGATTGATTGAATCAAGTTTTGAATTTTTCATTATTCTCTAATTTCCCATGTGTGCCTCGAAGGTATTCGATGCAATATATGAATGAAATTATGTCCTTGAAAGTTAAATTCGAGAATTCCTTAGTGTTTAGTTGGTTAATTAAACATTTTAGGATGATGATTCAGAGGCTAATTAATTAGTTAATCAATCAAATTGAGTGTTCATTGATCCTAAAACAAGAATTGACAATTTAATGCAAGGTTGAGGTTTCAATTCAATATTAGATCGTTAATCTCTTAAATCTTGAGTGGTAACCCAAGATAATTTGTTATGAACACAATTAGGAACTCTTAGGCTAGAATCAATTACAATTAGAATAGGATAAGGATAGTGGATACCAAGGGACAATTCCAAAGCTAGTCACAAGACCATCATCCACCCATAATTCATCCAATTAGGTAGAATTTAGGAATTTAATTTTAATTTCATTTTACTTAGTTTAATTAAATCAAAACCCCCCTTAATTTAGAAATTTTTAGAGTCTTTTAATATTTGGAAAACTCAATTAAGCATTGAACTCCAATTCCAAGGGAGATGACCTAAGTTGTGCCACTAACTACATATTTTATCAATCTAGTTTTATTTTGAGAGTTGCGCGATGAGCCACTCACTACCTTGCACCAATTCACACACTTTCCCCTTTGGATTTAAGCTCCTCTTTTCAGCTACACAACCACAAAAGTGTGGAGAAGGTTCCTCTTGGCCTAAATACAATTTATAGGAGCCAATTAGGTTCATGAAACACATTCTAAGGCTACATAACTTGATGAACCACTAGATTACTCTACAGACTTCATTATGGTCCATAATCACACCTAATAAAGAAATACTCCTCAAATGACCTCTAGGCCTCATTCTTTCTTTTCAAATATGATTCTTGACTCCTTTTAGGTCTCTTGGAGTCATCACATCATTAAGACAAAAGGCCTAGCACCATGTTACTTCTTTAGGTCATATTATGGAACCTAAGGCACCAAATCAATTTTTATGAGTTCTAAATTTTTTTCCAAGGCCTCCCTTCATTTTCATTTACCAAGTATGACTCAAGAATGGCCTTAGAAAAATTTTAAAATTCCCCCCACCTACACAAACAAGCCTAGGCTGAGACTATGACATCAATTGGGCTTCTTGGAGTTCTCTTGATTTTCTTGAAAGAAGAAGCTTGTGGGGAGCATCTTAGGTGCTTCAAGAACTCATTTATACTCTAAGTTAAACCTAGGAAGCATCAAATAAATTCATAATTTGAAAGATGCACTAAAAACCCTAGATTTTGCATCTTGAATCCTAATGCCTGTTTTGTTGTTTTCTTTGCATATTCTTATTTTTCTCCATCAAATACCTAAGATTCATGCTTGGTTGGGCTTGGAAATCAGATCCTCCTAGGGTTCTTAATGCAGGTCAAAATGGAGAAGAAGTGTGGTGAAAGGTATTAACCATAGGATACATTTTTATCTTGTTTCCTTGCTTAGTTTGGCTTAAATCTTGATTTCTCCAAGCTCCTCTCTTCAAATCCGAACTTTCCCTTGAATATCTCCCTTGAATCAGATTCATAAACCTCATTTTAATCCAAAGGAACAAAGGAAAAGGGAGGAGAGGAGGTGTGGGTGAAGAAAAGCAAGAAAAATCACTATGAAAGCATACCTTAAACTTGGATTTCTTCCTCTTTTTTCTTCCTCTCTTGGGCGCCTCTCTCTTAGGGTCTTGCTTCTGGTTTGGGGCTTAGAAATCTAAAGTTAAATAAAGACAAGTGTGAGGTGCCACCTATTTATAACTAGGGAAAAGTAACTTTTTCATAAATTCCAATTTGCCCTTCATACTTTGCATTTTTGTTTCTCCTTCATTTTAGCTCTTTTTTTAGAACCGTCTTTTCCATTATAAAATTTAGGTTCCCAATTAAGAAAAATGCCTTTGGAATCACTCAAATCGGAGTTAAAACTTTTCTGAACGGATCCATCAAAGTTTGGGTATACCGACGTTAAAAAACGCCCACCGGAGGGGATTTAACTGTCTCAAGGCTTTCCATGGTTTTCAGGGTTTCTGAGAACCCTAAAAAACTCAATATTTTCATTTAAAAAGCCCTTCATACCCAATTCCATGCCATACAAGTTTTAACACATTATACAAGGAAACCTTATACTTGCTGGCGAAAACCTTGTCGACAAGGTCTCAGAATTTTGCACTACAGGTTACAGGATCTTGTTGATAAGATCTTCAATCTAGGTGATGAGATGCTATTTCAGCCCTTAAATTAACTTGGTCTATTGCCATACTCCATGCTCAATATACATTCTAATGGTCACATACATCATCTCTCATTTTCAAAGAATCGAATATTACACCATGAATTAGAAAACTTGTTATTCCTTGGACTTCCATTCTCTTCATGTGTAATATATGATTTTCTTAAATTGAACTAAAACTGATGAGATACTAAAGGAAGACCCTAGAATAAAATGAATTTAGAATAAGTAAGGTTAGAATAATAATCTAGGTATCCATAAATGAAGATACAAGGTTAAAGATGCCCTAAAACCAGAGCCAGAATGGCTAAATAAATTTCACCAAAAAGGTAGTGGTAAAATTGTAATTTCATGCAACTTTTTAGAAACTCAAAGTTAGAAACTTTAAATGGTCAAATTGAGTTTCTCAAGATTACCAGAGGTCTTAAAAACTATAAAAACCTTCAAAATGACCAAAACTCTTCCGATGTACATTTTAAGTTGTCAATTGATCCAAAATTTAACCAGTCAATTTGGGATAGTTCTGAACCCATAAAATCAAAAGTAAAGTTTTTTAATAAACTAAAGGATCTAAATTTTCATATAAAAAAAATAGTTCTCAAAAAGAAGCTAAATCGAGCCTTAATGGAGGAATAGAAATGGAAGGGCGAAATGAGAATTATAAAAATTATCCTAAATCATCCTCTTTCATTTTTATTTAAGCGGCACCATCTCCCATAAGACCATAATTGACTTTAAAGCCCCCAAACTAGCAGCTAAAGTCATCCAAAAGGGAGGAAGAAGGAGGAGGAAAAGAAGCCATTCTAGATAAGAAAAATTGCTCTTTTACATGGTCTTGCCTTCACCAACTTTGTTCTCCTCTTTAAGCTCTTTCTTTTGGTGGTTTTAGCTTCCTAAAAGGAGTTTTTTTGTGGCTGAATTCTTGGAAGAACAGGAGAATTTTAGGAAACAAAGTATAGCACCAAATTCCTATCTTGAAAAGTTTTAAGACAAGGTATGTATCATGATTGGAAAACTTGCTTCTCCTTATCTTCTCTTCTTTTCATATTTGGCCAAGCATAAAACTATATAAAGGAAGATGAATTTTAGCCATGGCAAATAGAAATAAGGGTTTTGAGGCATGAGGATTTAGATTATGCCATTAAGACCAATTAAAAAGCATTAAAGTTCAAGATAGTAGAATTAGGCTTTTAGTTGCACCTAAGGAGTGATGGAACCATAGGAGTCTAGTCCATATGAAAGTATAATTAGACTAAAGAGAAGCCAAGGAATATGAATATGCATAAAGGAAGATGAATTTTGGCCATGGCAAATAGAAATAAGGGTTTTGAGGCATGAGGATTTAGATTATGCCATTAAGACCAATTAAAAAGCATTAAAGTTCAAGATAGTAGAATTAGGCTTTTAGTTGCACCTAAGGAGTGATGGAACCATAGGAGTCTAGTCCATATGAAAGTATAATTAGACTAAAGAAAAGCCAAGGAATATGAATATGCATTAAAATCTAAGAAGGAAGCAACAAAACTCCATGTAGCTCTTTTATGGGTGAGGTGTAGTGTCTAATTTTTCTTAAAAGGCCCGAAATGCAAGATTTTCAAAGGAAGTCCTAAAAATTAAGCGGGTGGCAAACAAATAAAATTAAAGTAATAAACTAAACCCTTAAAAATAAGGATTTGAGACTTAAAATGTTTGGAAATTTGAGCTAGAAGAGCTAAGAAAATTTGCCTAAACAAGTTAGCGCATTTTCAGAATATTTGAAAATTTTGGAAAACACACAGAAAGGCTTTTTAAATAAAAAATTTGAATTTTTTAGGGTTTCTAAAGGCCTTGAAAATCATGAAAACTCCTAAAACAATTAAAACCCCTCCGGTGAGTTTTAGACTTCATAAGATGGAATGATGGAAAAGACAAATTTTGAAAAAGAGTTGAATTGAGCCTAAATGAAAAAAAAACCAAGACTAGGGATTAAGATGCAAAATTAAAAAGTTGTTAAAGTGACTCTTAAACTTTATAAGAGGCATCCCACTCAACTCCTCACTTGCACAACATATTGGCTAGTCTGAAACAGAAATTCCACAGGTCTCTTAGGGCACTCCATCATGAGGAAGAAGAAGGAAGAGAACTTGTGAGTAAGGTGAGAAATTCATGATTTCTTCTTGCCTTTTTCTATGCCTAGCTTCTTCTCCTCCTCCTCTTCTTTTTTTCTATGGATTCCAAGGCTGATATGGTTCTATTTTGAGGTTAGCTTAATTAGAAGAAGAGAGTTTTGGAAGGAGAGACTTGTAGCAAGTGGAAGCACCTTGAGAAAGCAACCAAATAAGGTATGGTTCTTGGCTTCCTTTTGCTTATTTTGTGATGTCTTTCTTGGTGGTTGTTCAGTCAGACCTAGCCCAATTAGGAGGAGTTGAATTCTAACCTTAGCAAGAGAGGAACAAGTATTTTAGAGTATAGAAATTAAGATTATGCAAAGGAAATCAAAAAGGAAGCATGGAAATTCAAGAATGAGAACCTAGAGATTCTTAGACAAATGAAAAAAATCTGATTTCTTTTAAGAATGTTTTAGCTTATGTGAGGACTTAATTGACTCCATTGGACCTTTAGGAAGTTGTATATGAGTCATTCCCCCAAGAAAAATCAAGCAACTCCTTGGGTCTTTTTGTTGGATGCTTGTCTCGGCCTTGAGAGTGTTTGTGCACCTAGGGAAAGTTTTTATTTTTATCATATAATTATTAATCTCGAAATGTAACATGGCATTTATAAGTTCTCTTTTTCTTTCACAATTAACCTAATTTTGAGATCCATTTTTTGCATCCAAAATATCAAACTCCATGAAAACCTTGCACAATTCATTAGTTCTCATTTAAGAACTTTTTTTTTATCAATATGGCTACTTTAACTCAATTTTCTAGCCCAAAATTTTTATTTTATTTTTATCATATAATTATCAATCTTGAAATATAACATGGCATTTATAAGTACAATTTGTGATCACTTGAAATGCACTAAAAAGTTAAAACATACATAATACAAGAGAAAAAGATGAGCTCAATTGGTAAGAAAGGATAATACCTCTCTTTTATCAACATGTATTTAAAATATTTGAAAAACAAAATCCATGTAAGGAAGTGCAAGGTTGAGAGAAGACTATAATATATAATGACAAAATTTTTATTAATTTTTTAATTTGGTCTTTATAATTTTATTTAATTTTTAATTTAATCTTTATAATTTAAGACTTTATAATTAAGTCATTATAGTTTAAATTTTTAATTTAGTCTTTATCATTATATTTTTGTTACTATTTTATTATATATATATATAAGTTAATCTTATTTTATTACTTATATTTTCATCTTTTTTATTAGCATAAATTGTATATATATTTAGAGTAGTGAGAATATATAATTAGTTAAATTAATTAAATTTAACAAAATATTGATAAAATTTTAACAATATAAACTAAATTAAAAAATTTGTAAATTATAAGAACTCAATGATAAATTTTTTAATTGTAAAAATTAAATTAAAAATTAAAGAAATTGTGAAAGTCAAAAGTATAATTTTTCAAAATGAAAAATCAACAGCAAACTGCATCTCTTGCGGCTTTCCCAACCTCATGACAGCCTGGCGCCCTGGTGGGATAACAGATTGGGGAGAAGTCTTCAGTGGCTGTGCCTAATGCAGAGAGAGAGAGTAGATAGACACCAATGAAGATTATCCATGTGGGCAATACTATTAAGAATCCAAGTGGAATTCCTCCTCCTTTTCCAGTGAAGTCCGTTACATCCCCATTGTGGGCACAAAGAGCAAATTTGGCACCCGGATTCCCAAGACTGAAGTGCAGAAGCGGCTCAGAAGAGGACAGTGGTAACAATGGGAGTGATTTCAATCTCAAGGATGCAGTGTCAGGCATGGTGGATGCGCAAGTGCAGGAGCTATTGAGCAGGAAGGAGAATAGGGTTTTGCTTGATGGCTTAGAGAAGGCGTCACAGAGGGTTGAGATGGCCAAGAGAGAACTTGCGTTGATTGAAGAACAACAACTTGCCGCCAAGCAGTTGAGGGATTACATCAACCAGCTTGAAGGCAAAGCTATTGAGGTATGCTCTTGGTTTTTTTTTATCTTGTTTGTTTATTTGTTTGTTTGATATACTTTTCATGATTACAGAGTTCTCAATTTGGTCCTCCTATTTTTGTTTTAGAACCTACGAGGGTAAGAAGTACCCTTCAAATCCTCTATCAAGAGGCCACGGACACCTTGAGGGGATGCTTAAAAACCGTACGACCAATATCTAAATTATGAGCATGATTGGCAAGCCATTCTGCCACTTCATTACCTTCTCTGTGCACATGTTTAATCCACACTGTCCAATTCCTACTCAAAAGCTCTTGAATCCGAACAATAATTAGATGGCAAGGATGATCCCAAGAGCACCCTTAATTGCTGAATTGGACTGCCACCATAGAATCAGCCTCTATCCAGATACTTATATAGCCACTCAACCAAGCAATGTTCAAACTAGTAAAAATTCCCATAACTCAGTAAGAACAACACATCCTGCTCCAATATTCCTGGCAAAATCTGAAATCATGCAACCAAGAGTCTCGTAACACCCGACCACAGCCAGCCAAAGCACCCCAAAAAACTTCCTTGCGATAATTTAGGGTGAATTTTAAGAGATTATCTTGCTCCTCAAACTCCTTAGTAGCAATAAGAATGGGCCAGAAAAGCCTAGCAGCGTCTTTCTCCTTACTGTTAAAAATGATCTCATTTCTATTAAAGCCAAACCTTCCAAATTGTGACCTCAAACGTGATCTTCCAGTTGTGTTCTCTACTTTTACCAGACGACGTTTTATTGTTTAGGAAGATCCACTCCTGCTTCAAAAGTTTAAGCTGTTAATTTTGTCCTCCAATAATTTTTTACCAATCAATGTAGGCCCTCTGTTGGTTAAACTGTTGTCAATCTAATAATTTTCCCTCAATTAATTTAGTTGTTAAACTAAGTGAAATTAATAGACTGGCCTAGCCTAACATAATGCATATGTGGCAGTTATGCTGATCAAGCGGCCATGCTTAGTGTCCAAAAAATAAAAAATTGGAGCGCTATAGTCAGGACTTTCTGCAAATTACACTTCATACTGTTGGCTTTTCTGGACACTAAGTGTCACGACCAGAGTCTGATGCATGATGCCAAGAAATTTTTAACGATCAATTTTCTCTTGGGAAATTTCTTGCTACGAGGTGTGACATTTTGATTCTGACAGTAAATACAATGCTAAGCATAGCCACATAAGCATTATGTTAGGCTAGATTAGCAACTTAGTTAGATTCATGTTAATTTAGCAAACGGCAGGGACTAAATTGATTGAGGAAAAATTATTGGGAGACAAAATTGAGAGGCTTACACTTAAGAGGACCAAATTGAGAATCTTGTATCCTTTCAATGATGAAAAAGTTTAACTTTCTCTTTTTATTTTTTTCATGGAGTAAAAATGTCAAGAAAAAGAAGCTCCCAATGTGCGCAGTTTGCAGGGATTAGGAACAAGAACCACAATGAAAGAGGAAGGGGAGGGTTTGGGATGGGAAAGTGAAAACTCAACTTATAAATGCAAACACTGAATTGAATATTTGTTCCATTAATGACTTGTTAGATAGGAGTAATATATAGAAATAAACAGAAGATTATAGCTAATTATTTCATTGACTGCTTCTTTTGTTCCATAATTCCCGAAAGAAGAGGGATGAGACAGTTTGTAAGCTAAAGAGCCAAGAGTCCCTGCGAACCCAAGAAATTACATGTGTGCTTTCTTGTTGGACATCATATAAAAAGACATGTTGGTCTTGCGTTTCCCCTGATATATATTACATAGTATTCATAATAAATCGGTTATCAACATTCTGAACCCCACGGACCTTTTGACTAAGATTATTGTGCAGATTACCTTATTGTATACTAATGAAAACTAAATGAATGTAAGATTGCAGAATGTCAACGAGAAATATCGGAGGCAAAAGCCTTGGTTGAGGAAGCAGAACGCTCTCTATCACTAAATGTGGATGGACCTAAAGATGGGAATGCAATCATAGGGAGCAAAACTGAAGAAATTGATAGGGATGAAGAGAGATTGGAGTCGGTGAAAGCAGCATCTATTTCTGCCCTTGTTGGTACCTTTGCAGGGCTCCCCATATGCTTGACTCAGGTCTCCAACTTTACTGAACTGATTCTTCCCTTGGCAATTAATTTCATTAGCTGTGCATTGTTTGGAGTGACCTTCCGATACACTGTAAGGAGAAATTTGGATGATGTTCAGCTTAAGACGGGGACAGCAGCGGCTTTTGGTGTTGTTAAAGGTAGTCACCACAATTACATGTTAAATGTGATAAAATTTGGCTTTTATTCATCTCAGTTTGGGGAAAAATACAAATACCTCTTGAGCTATTTGCAAACACCACCCTCAACTATCACTTATTAGGATTTAAACCATTGGTCTGTTTTTTGGTCATTTGTGGTTTCTAGATGAATGAGAGTGTGCCACATGACAAATCACAGAGTTTGAGGTGGAATCTCTGTTATCAGAAGAATGGATCGAAGGGTTAAAATCTGGTGAAGTTGAGGGGATATCTTTCAGTTTCAATTTCTTTTTTTTTTGGGCAGGGAGTGTTTGATGGGGGAATTTGTATTTTTTCCCTTTTATTTAAATCAATTCAAATTGAGTTATATGTTACCTTCTCTTTTCTTCTATGGTCATAAGTTGGATGTTTTGTCAAAACAGCGCAATCTGATTAGAATTAATGTTGAAACCAACTTGTGATGCAGGTCTTGCGACCCTGGGTGGTGGATCACTTCTTGAACTGAACTTGGAAAGTTTCTTATCACATGCCCTGGATGGCACAATCTATGTGTCTGAGAATGTTCTTATTTTTGTTTTTGCCGCCGTTGGTCTAGACTACTGTTTCAAGACAAGGCTTTTGAGCCCTTTTCCGATAAATAGATCAGTTTCAAGTGACAATTCAAAGTAAATGCAGCATGAATTTCAATTAGCATACCTAAACTTTACATTTATTAGTTGATTTGTTACTACTTTTTTAACTCACCACTTGTCAATGCCAAAAATCTTAAATAATGACACTGAATATTAAATTATTTCCAGCTTATAAGCTGTGATATGTCTCTATATGAATTAAAACTATGACCTTTTTTCTCCAGTTTAAAACTGATTTTCTATTCATCTTATGATAAACTTACGAGTTATATCTCTTTTGGCTTTTCTACTTGTTTCTTTGTATTGATGCAGCAGATAAACAACCTTTTATAGGCTCTGTGCCACTGCTTATTACCTACTGATACCTTGGAAGCTCCAATAAACAGGGAGGCCATTTGACAATGGATCAGCTCCCGAGGTATGCTGTTACATTATTGTTTAAGACCACATTCTTAACCATCAAAGTTGAGACAGCGCCTTTCCAGAAGAATATTCTGTTATACTATGATTTTAGCCATGATAAAAACAAAGAGTAATTATTACTTTGTAATCTTTGAGTCTCTATTGATGATGCAGAATATTCTGTCTACATACATAATTTTTTTTCTTTGACTCTGCAAGTGTTCTTTATTATGTACATACTGAGAAAATATGACTTCCTCCATAAGGGTAAAATATGTTAATTGCATTGAAGGAAAAATTATGATAATGTTAATTGCAGACTGGAAAAGAAAAATGGTTTCTCTGTTTCAAATAAGCACTTACCCTTAGGGACAGATTGTAGTACCAGATGTACCTAATATTGCATTTCGAAAGCTCAAACTTTGGATCTGTCAACTATCATAATGAATGGCCTCTAAGTACGCTGGTGCAAAATATTTGTTCATGGTACGGAAGTTGGGATAATATAAAGAAAATAGAACTTCTAGCCTATGAAGATTAACGGATCAAATTCAAAGGTATAGCACCTAGACTAAGGTTGTCAAGATCGAGATCTTACCTAGGACTGATTGAGGCACTGAAACGTTCGTGTCAAGATTAGATTGAGGATCAAAACTCTCTGATGAAAAAAATTAAAAAAAAAATACATTTATAAAAGTTTCAAACAAGTAGATTACATCAAATTAATTCTAACATAAACAAAATACTTGATAAAAATTAAGAGAATGATATATTGAGAAGGCACTCCGCTGTAATAACAAGAAGAACTAGCCACACAAGATTTCAAACATGCAAGTAGTGAAGACAACGATGGAAAGAGTTAGTTCCCACTTCTTGTGACTTTAAAAGCCCTTCATTTCCTACTTGAGTGCTCCTTACTGCACTTAGGATCCTCCTTCTTTGGAAGCATAGACATTTGGTGCTATGGTATCTGATCGTCATCAGCCTTCAACAAATGAAGTTTAAGGTTGAACTAATTAGGAATGGGGAGGCCATAAATGTGTAGTATGACAAAGTGTTTGGGCTGATTTTTTGAAATTCTTTCCATGTGGCTTAACCAAAGAGGTTATAAACCTAGAAGCAAAGGACAAAAAAGGGAAAAGAATAAATCCAATATGCTGAAGGATCAGTGAGATTACAAGATTTAAATCAAGATCCTATTGAGATTAAAAAAGGTTAAGAGTTCATATGTCATATGATCCGGATTGCTCAAGGGACATAATGTCGCGAGATCTTAAGATTTAGATCGAGATCTTGACAACCTTGATCTAACCCACTCAACTTCAAAGAGATGAGGAGCATTTAAGCTAAATAGTTTATATGTTATTATAAAGGAAATATAAGTTTTAGCCTATGAATATTAACAGGCCACATTCAAAGGTATAGCCCCTGGACCACTGAGCTTCGGACAGAAGAGGAGCATTTGAATTAAAGAGTTCATACGTAATTAAGGTGGATCAAGGAAAACTTATATTCACATTGTATATTGGTTTATGAATAATGTGCTCTATGCTTGCTGGTAAACATATGTTCATTGTTCATAGCTCTGGCAGTTGGGAAAGTAGAAAGGAAATTTTAGCATAGGATATATTAAGGAAGAAAACTCTGCCTATGATGAACTTTCATGTAAATTATTTTTCATAGCCGGTCCCAAGCCCGGGAAAAAGAGGAGGGTTGTGTTAGGCAGTCGACAGCCAACGTAAAACTTTGTCGAATCTTTATGACATGGACAATCGATATATTAAACGTAAAGCTAGGTCGTTGCCTGTAAGTAACGCGCTGTATAGCTCGGGTACAGTGAGAAGTGAGCAAGAGCCGCTGCATCGACGCCTGGATGTAGTGAAAAATAAGCAAAGGTTCCCACATTTTCGTGAACGAATGTGGCTAAAGAAGCTAGTTCATGAGAGTAGGATTCGTTTTGGCACTTGGAATATAGGTACACTTACGGGCAAGTCTATGGAAATAGTAGATACTATGATTAGGAGGAGGATTAATTTTATGTGTCTACAAGAAACTAAATGGGTAGGAGAAAAAGCGAAAGAATTAGACACTTCAGGTTTTAAACTTTGGTATACTGGTAAGGCTAAATTTAGAAATGGAGTAGGTATAATTGTAGATAAGTTTTGGAAAAATGCGATAGTGGATGTAAAAAGGTTGGGAGATAGAATCATTGCATTAAAGTTTGTAGTAGAAAAGGAAATCTTTAATGTTATTAGTGCTTATGCACCACAAGTAGGGCTAGAAGAATATCACAAGGTAAAGTTTTGGGAGGATTTAGAATGTTTAGTTCAAGAAATACCACTCGGAGAAAAGATTCTTTTAGGAGGAGATTTAAATGGTCATGTGGGAAGGGTATCTTCAGGGTACGAGGGTGTTCATGGAGGATATGGCATAGGGGAAGCAAATGCAGAGGGTAAAACTATTCTAGATTTCTCATTAGCGTTCGATCTTATATTAGCTAACACTTGTTTTAGAAAGCGTGAGGAACACCTTATCACGTATAAAAGTGGAAGGGTATGTTCTCAAATTGATTTCTTTCTTATAAAGAAATCAGATAGAAAACTTTGTATAGATTGCAAAGTTATCCCTGGAGAGAGTTTAACTACTCAGCATAGAGTTTTGGTTATGGATGTAAGAGTTAAGAGGAGAGTAAAAAACAAAGGCGAAGATAGGGTGTTAAGAACTAAGTGGTGGCAACTAAAGGGGGATAAAGAAAGGAATTTGCAGAGACGGATTGTGGAGGAAGGATCTTGGGAAATACAAGGAAGTGCTAATGATATGTGGAATGGAATGGCTAAAGAAATTAGGAAGATAGCAAGGGAAATATTAGGTGAATCAAAGGGTTTTGGACCTAGGGATAAAGAATCTTGGTGGTGGGATGCGAGTGTACAAAATAAGATTAAAGTTAAAAGAGAGTGTTACAAAGTGTGGTCATTATGTAAGAGTAATGAAAATTGGGAAAAATATAAAGTAGCAAGAAAAGACACTAAGAAGGCAGTGAGTGAAGCGAAAGCAAGGGCATTTGATGGATTATACCAATCTTTAGGTACTAAAGTTGGAGAAAGAAGTATTTATAAGCTAGCTAAAAGTAGGGAAAGAAAAACAAGAGATGTGGACCAAGTGAAATGCATCAAGGATGAAGAAGGGAAAGTGTTAGTAACGGAACAAGATATCAGAGAACGGTGGAAGAATTATTTTCATAGGCTTTTTAATGAAGGACATGAGATTTTATTGCAATCGGATAGACTAGATATTAGAGAAGAGGATCAAAATTATACTTTTTATCGTAGGATTCGTGAGGTAGAGGTAAAAGAAGCATTACAACGAATGGAGAATGGCAGAGCAGTTGGACCGGATAATATACCCATTGAGGTATGGAAGAGTTTAGGAGGGAAAGGCATAAGTTGGCTCACAAAGTTATTTAATGAAATTATGAGATCTAAAAGAATGCCAGACGAGTGGAGGAAAAGTACTTTAATCCCTATTTATAAGAGTAAAGGGGACATTCAAAATTGTGCAAATTATAGAGGAATTAAACTCATGAGCCACACTATGAAATTATGGGAAAGAGTAATTGAGAGAAGGTTAAGGAAAGAGACTCAAGTGATGGAGAATCAATTTGGTTTTATGCCAGGAAGGTCAACTATGGAAGCAATATACTTGTTACGAAGATTAATGGAGAGATATCGAGAGAATCAAAGAGATTTACACATGGTATTTATCGATTTAGAAAAAGCATATGATAGAGTGCCAAGAGAGGTTCTATGGAAGGCTTTGGAGAAAAAAGGAGTTCGTATAGCTTATATTCGAGCAATCCAAGACATGTATGATAAGGTTACAACTAGCGTAGTAACAAAAGGTGGACTTACGGAAGATTTTCCGATAACTGTTGGTTTACATCAAGGGTCAACTCTGAGCCCTTATCTTTTTACTTTAGTTTTGGATGTACTTACTGAACATATCCAAGAGCCGGTGCCACAGTGCATGCTTTTTGCAGATGATATTGTTCTAGTTGGAGAATCGAGAGAGGAAATGAATGAGAAGTTAGAGAGGTGGAGACTAGCTTTGGAAGCTTATGGATTTCGTTTAAGTAGAAGTAAAACGGAGTATATGGAGTGTAAGTTTAGTAAGAGGCACACCATTTCTAGCGTAGAAGTAAAAATTGGAGAACATATCCTACCACAAGTCACACGATTTAAGTATCTTGGATCTATCATACAACATAACGGAGAAATAGAAGAAGATGTAAAGCATAGGATTCAAGCGGGGTGGATGAAATGGAGGAGTGCCTCGGGTGTTATTTGTGATAGAAGAGTACCACTCAAACTTAAGGGTAAATTCTACCGCACAGTTATAAGACCTGCAATGTTGTATGGAACTGAGTGTTGGGCAATAAAAAGTCAACAAGAAAATAAGTTAAATGTTGCAGAGATGAGAATGTTGCGTTGGATGAGTGGACACACTAGAAGAGATAGAATTAGAAATGAATGCATTAGAGAGAAGGTGGAAGTCGCTCCTATTGTGGAAAAGATGGTAGAATCGAGACTTAGATGGTTTGGTCATGTGGGGAGGAGACCTATAGAAGCCCCAGTTAGGAGAGTAGATGAGATGGAGAATAGTCCAATAACTAGAGGTAGAGGAAGACCAAGAAAAACTATAGGAGAAATTATTAAGAGAGATTTAGATTTAAATGGTCTATCTAAAAATATGATTTATGATAGATGTTTATGGCGTCGATTGATCCATGTAGCCGACCCCACTTAGTGGGAAAAGGCTTTGTTGTTGTTGTTGTTGTTATATATTAAGGAAGAAGGCACAACTAACACCAAAGAGCTTCAATATCAAATGGCTACAATTAGTAAAAATATGATTTCTTGCTTTATTAATTATATAAAAATTGTATCATGTTAAACATAAACTAAATTTTGGATGAAATGAACGTTTGAGCTAAAATTTTTGTCATGTTATCCAAAGCAGAAAAGACTTAATTTATATTGTAACTGCAAAATGTAGGCTCCAAATCCAGTGAACCTTTTTTCATGTAATATTAAACACATGATGGGTATTTTTAGGGATTTTTTTTTACTGAATGTACCTTTTTTAAAATAATTCCCGTTTAGTCATTGCTGAAAATATTTTTTGGAAAAACTATACTTTAAAACCTTAAGTTGAAAATATTTATAGTAAAGGATTTTAAATTGTGAAAGTGTTTTAAAAGCCCAAAGGATCCAAATTTGTAATTGTGATGTCAAGAATTTTAATTACAAGAATAAAAATTTTTATTGTAAGAAAAAATTACACTTTATATTATAAAACCTATAAATCTTTTTTATTATTCATCTAGTTTTTTTCATATTCTTGTTCACTATTGTTTAAAAAATTATTTCTTACAATTAAAATTTTTAATTCTTTGAATTTTTAAAATAATTTTAAAATTTAAAATATTTTATGATAAATATTTTCATTTGAGGAGTAAGTTTTCCAATATTTCTTATGATATGCCATTATGTCACGTCACCTTTTACTTTTTCTTTGACTCACTTGCATGTTTAATTCCTTTTTCATTTTCTATTAAAACTGATCCTGTATTGACAAATTTGAATCTCTTAAAGTTACTTCAACTGAAGTGAAGAAATCTCTCTTCTTTTCTCTCTCTCTCTCTCTCTCTCTCTCTCTTTCTTCCGTTGAAGTAATTTTAGAGCATCTAAATCTAATAGACAATATGAATTTTAGTATTGTATTTAAATACCAACTGGTGTTGACGAGTAATAACTAATCAATTCTTTTTTTTCCTCCCAAAATTCAGTTACTATTATTTAGAAATAAATAATAATTAATTTGCAGCATGCCTAAAATAGGCATGTCCGTGTTTTATAAGGTGGGATGATGTTTTAGTAGTAGTGAATTCTATCTTTGATCACCCCTCCTCTCAATAAAACGAACAATACAAGGGAAAAAGTTACTACGTTGTATTTTCATCTTTTCCTTTTCTGAATCATATTCTTTCCACTTCATCGTTCACATGTAATTTTAGAGTTTCGTGTCTAATGCAAGTGTATCGACACGAACGTAGTGCCTTTTTTTTTTTTAGATATCCATGTTTCAGAGACAGTGCCGAAGTCTCTAGTGATACTACTAATTAACTGATGCCAGTAACAATTGATACATTCCTTCTGTTACGGTTGTGTTCCCAATTAGCATTCTATATAAATATCTCATTTTTTGCCACTTGCCAATTAACTGGTGCTACTTTTTTTTTGTGGGCATTAATTAAGCTTTTACATAAGAGGCATTTTTTCAGTATATAAAAGATATCCATACTTGGCATTGTTATTGACTGCCATATGAATATGGATGCTTATTGAATAGTTAATATCAGGAAAGTACATAGAGTACCAATTCATTGAGGCCCAGAAGATGCCTAAAGTGATTATTTTATGGTTTCTCTCAAGTTTTTCTTCAAACAACATACATCGGGTATATGAGCCATAATCATTGGAAGACAAAGCAATTAAACCAAGCAAACATTAATAGAGTATGCTTGCACTTCTGAGAGAAGCAAAACAACATATCAAGAAAACGAGGCAACACACCTCATAGATAACTGCTAAAGACCTATGAAGAAAATTTATAATTCAAACTCAGCAAAAAATAACTATAACAAAATGAGAACCATAAGTTGACATACATAGGCAATGCACCTCCTAATCATATTTGAGAGTTAAGTCCTTTGAGAGACTTCTTCATTCCCAATTTGATAATATAAATTCTAAATCCTTCACAACTTAAAGCTAATGGAAGCTATTACTAGGAAGAAGGGAGAATTTTCAAAGAAGAAAATTGCTCTCACTAAAGGAGAAGACAAATAAAAACTTAAAACAAATCCTATGGTTTCTCTCTATCGCATTTTCAAAAAGCAATCTTCTTATATGGTGATTATTTGTGTATATGGTACACAAACATACAATGATTAAAAATGCATTTGAATGTGGGCCTTGCATGTACGAATGCAATCTTAGTTGTTGCGTGAATGCGCATCATATTATACAATAACAAACATTTTTCTATCAAGTGAGGTTGACTACATGAATCAAACAACGGTATAAAGTTCTATCGTGAATCATGTTTTTTGACAATTTATTTAAATTTGAATCCTTCTTAATGTTTTTGTCTATAGTTTTTCTTGATCTCCCTCTACCTCTAACTATTTGACTACTTTTCGTTTGATCTACTATTCTTACTAGGGCTTTTATAGGTCTTCTTCACATATGCTCAAACCATCTAAGACATGATTTTACAATCTTTTTTATAATAGGTGCGACCTCAACTTTTTCTCTAATGTATTCATTTCTAATTTAATCTTGTTAAGTATATCTACTTATCTACTATAACATTTTCATTTCTAAAACATTAAACTTATTCTTATGTTAACTTTTTATTGCCCAATACATAGTCCCATATAACATTATAAGTTTTATAACTGTACAATAAAATGTACTCTTAAACTTAAATTGTAATATCGAATTTTTTAGAAACTAAACTAAAACATATACTGGGATATAAGAGGGGCCTAAAGCAAAGTGAATTAAGGCCAATTCAAGATAAAATATTAATTAGAATATTTAGAAATATGGTTAAGAAAATAAGAATGGTGCGAAACCAAAACCAAAATGGCTAAATATAATGAACTGAAAATTCAATGGCAAAATTGTAATTTTAGACAACTTTTTGAAAACTTTTAGAGAGAGTTTCAAATGGTAAAATTAAACTCATTAGAGTTTTCAAAAGTCTAGAAAACCATAGAAACTGTCAAAATGATTAAAAAACTTTTGGTGTACAAATTAGCTTGTTAATTGACCTGAACTTTGATTGGATTATTTTGAATTGCTCTGAATTTCATAAAATTGAAATAAAATATTTTTGATAAACTAAAGGATCTAAATTTTATAATAGAAAAGACAATTCTCAAAAAAATTTAAAATGAGATCAAATTGCGAAATTAAAGATCAAAGGCAAATTAGAAATTGGAAACTTCATAAAACCTTAGCTCCTTTATATAAATAGCCACCCCCACCCTTTCTTTTTCATTTGACCGACCTTGTGCAGCTCTAAATTTGACCTAAGAGGAGTCCAAGAGCCACCAAGAACTAAGGAGAGAAAAAGCCATCTACAGTAAGTAAATGTGAGGATTTTGCCTATGATGTCAATATAAACTAATTCTTACTCCTCCTCTTTTTTTCTATGGTTTTAGCTTTCTAAAAAGTGGGGTTTTATGGCTGAACTTATGGAGGAAGAGGCTCTTTAAGGGAAAACAAACACATCATAATAACCTCCATTAGAAGTCATTTCATTTGGTATATGATATGGTCTAGAAAAAATGCTTCTTCCTTGAATTCTTCCCTTCCCTAAGTTCGGCTAACATGTGAAAATCCTAGAGGGAATTGGTTTTTGATTGAAACATGATGGGAATTGAGGTTTTGAAGTGTGGAGATTAAGAATATAATTGACATCAATTAGCAAGCTATGGAATGCAAGATTTGATACCTCTAGTTTTGATTGTACTAGGAAGTATGAAGTCTTAGAATAGTATTTCAAGCTATGTAAAAGTATAATTGAATTAAGAAGAAGCTAAGGAACCTCCTTAAGTGCCAATCTCCCACAAAAAAAAAAAAGCAAAACTCCATGGAAGCCTATTAGGAGGCATATCTCAGCCTCGGACAAGAAATGGTACTTAGGAAGTTATTTTGTTGATTCTAAAGTTATAAATAGTCTAGATATAAATTATAAACACTAAAGGAATCATTAGTTTGAGTTTAGAAGTTTCATTTTGAAAGATAAAAATTTAGGGTTCAATTATGTATAAAAGAAGTAACTTGGGACTAAACTTCTTGAATTGAGTCTATAATGGTTCTAATGAGTTCTAATGGAGTCATATAACTCATATTGGGTGAGGTCTTGGAGTTAAGATATTGATTAATAGGAGTTGCTTCATTATGCCACTTAATTAAATCATATGTGAGCCTAAAGTTCTAACTAACTTGTATAAAGCTTCAATGAGTACAAGTATGGTTCCATTGATAATTTTATGCTTCATTTGTTGTCTTTAGGCCAAGCAAGTGAAGTTTCATTTAAGTGTGAGTGAGAGGTCGAGGGACTAACTCAAAGAATAAAGGAGAATTAAGTTGAACTCTTGTGTTAAGGCAACTCTTCATTCATTCTTGTATATGTATGTTAGTTGCTTGACTGTTTTGGATTACTTGTATGTATTTTTTGCAAATTATGTGTATTATTAATTGTTTGATGATCATATGTAATTTCATGACATTTGATTGCATTTGGAATTGATTTGGCTCTTTAATGGGTGAGGTTGTACCAAAAGTCTCTTGAAATGAGTGAAGTGAGGCCAAAAGTCCCTAAATGTGGGTGAGACTAAGATAAAAATCTCAATCATGAGTGAAGCTAAATCAAAAGTCTTTAAAAAAAAGTGAAGCTAAACCAAAAGTCCTTAATTGTTAAGTAAGGTTAGACCAAAAATCCCTAGAACTTATTTTTGTACTTGGTGGAGCCCTATGATCCCTGGTGCATGAATATGAATGATATTTGGTTATGTGATATGCATGCTTGCTTTCTTTAAACTTGAGTATGTCATATATGTATAATTGAATAATGAATGAGTTATTAAAATTCTTTGAATCTCATTCTTTCCCCTATTTTCCCTAACCATATCTAAATGAATCTTAAAGGAGCAAAAATTGTGAGCAAAGAACTTAAGAACAACTATTTTGACATTAGTTTAAGTTTTAATATATCTTCTTGCACATATGGTAATGTATATGTATATTTTGGTATATGATCATTTCCATACACTTAAGAGTATGAGACTAGGATATACAAATCATTTTTGGATATAAATATATAAAATTGTGTTATTTGACCCTTTGAGTTCCACATTATATATGTATATAATGGCAAATAGGAATGTGATTTTGAGTTGCATGACTTTTGAGACCTATTGGACCAACAATACATGTTGCATATACCATTTAAAATGTGCCAAAATGGAGACATGGCATAATATGGCTCAATTAAAACTATTTGGAACCAAACTTTTCATTTTTTGAGCCATAAAATGTCCATAAACCAACAATAGACCAAATGGATAAATTTTGGGCTAAAATTTGGCAAGCATTTATAGCACATCTAGAGCTTTCTACAGATTAAAAGAACATAATTTTTGAAACTTTGTAAAATTTATTATGAATTTTCAAAGTTGGCTATTTTCCGTAGAATTTCTGATATATTGTTCATATGGTTCTGTTTTTGTGTTCATAGGTTTTGGAAGACCAAATAAACTCGTTTTGACCTAAAATTTTTGTAGTAGATAGTTCTCATTATAAATTTTCTATAGCCACCAAGTTTGCACAAATCGAAGTTGTATAGCTTAAATTATGATTTTTCAAAATTTGATCCCCTAATACGTGCAAAAGTGGTGAATTTGTGTATTTGATGTAACCCATGGATTTTTGTCTTCTTTTGTGATGTCTTAAGAATAACAAGCTTATTTAGCATGAATTTAGAGAAATGTATGATAAAAATATTTATTTATGTACAATTAGATTATTTAAAGCTTTCAATTATGGTTAATTCTATTGCCGAAGATGTAAATCTTAATAATTGAAGTTATATAAGAAATATGGCTTGGGATTCCTATGTAATTTATAATGGTATGACATGAATGGTACTATTCTATCATAAGTAACATCTGAAGCACTCATCTATTTCATTTACTTTGTTTGAATCACATGGTTTACATCTTCTTCTATTTCCCTATCACGTTGTATGATGAATCTAAGATATCTAAACCATGTGATTTGTGATATAGTATGTTCTCCAATTTTTACTTCTACGCTAGAATTAGTGCACCTCTTGCTAAACTTAAATTTTATATATTCCATTTTACTTCTATTTAAACGGAATCCATATACTTCTAAAACTATTTTCCACATCTCTAACTTTTCATTTGTTTCCTCTCTTGACTCTCCAACTAAGACTATATCATCTGCAAAAAACATGCATTATAGCATTAGTTCTTGAATATGCTCAATGAACACATCGAAGATTAAAGCAAAAGATAGGGGCTTAAAGTTGACCCCTGATATAACCCAATGGTTATCAAAAAAATTTCTATGGACCCACATTTTGTTTTCATACTAGTTGTAACCTCATCATACATATTTTAAGTTGCTCAAATATATGTAATATGAACTCTTTTTTTTTTCTAGAGCCTTCAACAAAACCTTTCTTGGCACCTTATCGTATAATTTCTCTAAATCAATGAACATAATATGTAAGCCTTTTTAATTCCTTTGATATCTCTCTATCAATCTTCGTGGCAAGTATATTGCTTTCATTATTAACCTTCTTAGCATAAAACCAAATTGATTATTTGTAACATGAGTCTCTTGTTTTAATCTTTGCTCAATTACTCTCTCTCATAACTTTATCGTTTAGCTCATGAACTTAATTCCTTTGTAATTTGCACAGTTTTGTATGTCCCCTTTATTCTTATAAATAGAGATTAAAGTACTTCTACAATCATTCAATATTCTTTTAGATCTCATAATCTTATTAAACAGCTTTATAAGTTAACTTATACCTCTCACTCCCAAACATTTTCATACCTCAATAGATATATTATCCAGTCCTACTACTCTACTATTCTTTATCTTCTTTAATGTTTTTTTTTTACCTTTAACTTTATAATCATATAATAGAAGGTATAATTTTGGTCTTCCTCCTTAGTGTCTAGCCTATCTAAGTGCAATAAGATCCCGTATCCTTCATTAAATAGTCTATAAAAATAACTCTTTTACCTTTCTTTGATATCTTATTCTATGATCAAGACTTTTCCTTCTTTATCCTTAATGCATTTCACTTGGTCCACATCTTTTGTCTTTCTTTCCCTGCTTTTAGCTAACTAGTAAATACTTCTTTCCCCAACTTTAGTGGCTAAGGATTGGTATAACCCCTTAAGAGCCCTAGCTCTCGTTTCGCTCACTATCTTCTTAGTGTCTTTCTTAACTACCTTATATTTTTCTCAATTTTCATCACATTTATATAAAGACTATGCTTTATAATACTTCCTTTTAACATTAACCTTATCTTCCATGCTTACATCCCACTATGAAGATTCTATATCCTTAGGTACAAAGCTCATTGATTCATCAAATATCTCTTTTGTCACTTTTTAATTTCTTTAGCCATCTCATCCCACATATCTTTAACACTTTCTTGTGCCTTCTAAGATCCTTCCTCTAAAATCCTTATTTGCAAACTCTTTTCTTTATACCTTTTCAATTGTTACCACTTGATCTTTGACACTTTATCCTGACTTTTGCTCTTTACTCTCCTTTTAACTCAAACATTTATAACCAAGACCCTATACTGAGTAGTCAAGCTCTCTATAGGTATAACTTTGCAATCAATGTAAATCTTTTTGTTTGCTTTCCTTATTAGAAAGAAAACAATTTGAGAGCATGTCTCCCATTTTTATACATGATAAGATGCTCCTTGCGCTTTCTAAAATAAGTGTTAGCTATTGTAAAATCGAATACTAATGAAAAATTTAGAATACTTGTACCCTCTACATTTGCTTCCTTTAAACCATATCCCCTATGTAAACTTTCATAACCTCTAAATGCACTCCCACATGACCATTAAGATCCCTTCCTAGAAAAATCTTTTCTCCTAATGTTATTCTTTGAATTAGACTTTCTAAATCCTCCCAAAACTTTATCTTGTAATATTCTTCTAATCCTACTTGTAGTGCATAATTACTACTAACATTAAAAGTTTTTCTTTCCACTATAAACTTTAACGCTATAATTTTATCTCTTAACTTTTTTACATCCACCATAACATTTTTCTAATGCTTATCCACAATTATACCTATTCTATTTCTAGATTTAGTCTTACCTGTGTACCAAAACTTAAAACATGAGGTTTCTAACTCATTCGTTTTTTCTCCTACCTATTTAGTCTATTGTAAGCACATAAAATTAATCATCTTCCTAATCATGATATCTAATATCTCCATTGATTTACCTATAAGTGTACATATATTCTAAATTCCAAAATAAATCTTACTCTCGCAAACTAACTTCTTTACCTACATTCATTCACAAAAATATAAGAACCTTTACTTATTTTTCACTACACCCAGTAGAAGTATTCATGGGCTAAGTCGGGTCAGACTTTAGCCTAACTTGATGCCTAACATGATTTTAAAAGGTTTTTAAAATTGGTATCTATTGCTTGAGCCTGACTTAGCCAAATTTAATATTAGGCAAGGCTAGGCCAATATTAGGCGGCCCGATATTTTTTCATAAAATAACTAAAAAAGAAAAAGATTTTTATATAAATCTTTATTTAAAAAATTAATATTTTGATATAAATCTTTATAATAAATTTTTTTAAATATATTTTTTTTTGGACTTGGCCAAACCAATATGTCCTTTAAGGCTGACACAGATTTATTATTAAAATAACAAAATAACTCATAAAAAATAAGATTTTTATATAAGTCTTTATAAAATTAAATTTTTTTCTTAAAAAAATAAAATTTTGATATAAATCTTTATTAAAAAGTATTTTCAAATTTTTTATATTTTTTCTAATCGAGCCAGCCCAATATGGCTCTTAGAGCTGGCAATATGCCCAACCTTAAATTTTTGTTTTATTTTATCTTTTTGTGCCCAGCCTGATTTAGCCGAGCAAGGCTAAGCCTAGTGAACAGCCCTAACACCCAAGCATCGATGTAGTGACTCTTGCTCATTTGACACTGTACTCAACTTATACAGTATGGTACTTTTAGGCAACGACCTAACATTAGCTCTAACACATAGATGATCCATGTTACGTTGGTTGTCAACTACCTAACATAATTCTCATCTTTTTTTTGGGTTTGAGACTAGCTATGAAATGATTTGTATTAAAACACAGCATAAAGTTAATGCACACCATATATATGCAAGAAAAATTCATGAATGATTGTCTTCTAAATATTTCCATTACCTTATAATATCTTTGTATCTTTTCCAGTCAACAAACTTAAAGTTATTACCACAAAAGAAAATTTTTAAGAAAGAAGAAAATTGCTCCGACAAGATAAGGAGACAAACAAGAACTCAACCATAATTTTAAATATCAGACTAAATCGATCAATTTGACCAATAATTTCTCTCACAAAAGGAGGAGACAAATAAAAACTCAAAACCATAATTTTAAAATTCAAAATCAAGTTGAAGGACTTAGTTTTTTATCTTTATATTATAAAGTAATGGCTTTATCCTAAAGAATTGAATCATTGATTGCCATAGTTATTAGTAAACAAATTGGTGTAGGCTAGAAAACTTAACAGAAAAAAGTAGGATGTGAATGTTAGCAAGGCTAAATGCAAGATACAAGTCCTGCAAGTTGCTAAGGTTCACTGAATGTGGTCCTCTGCTCCATATCTACAGCAAATCCAAATTTAGGATTCTTGTGAAAAGCACATTATGAGTTTCAATAAATTCATCCCATCTCCTCCATAAGACATCTTTGATGGAAAGTTGCATCTCCATTTTTTTCCATTTATAAGGGGTCCCTAAGTTCAATTTCTATGTGCTAATTGAGTTAAAAACACTCATATACACCATCAAAGATAAAATCTAAGAGCTTAGAAACATCTCTTCTGAAGAAAAGCTTCCAAGTTGGCAATGGCAGGAGGTAATATGTCATTCCAATTTTGGTTATTTTTGGATATCATTAATGACTCCTGCATATCCACTTCAGTCTAATAGTTGATGTAAGAGTCTCTAAATGCCTTTGTCTTGCCATTTTTAGAGCTAAAATTTTTTTAGTTTTCATGTAATTTTGGGTTGTTGTTTTGGAGTTTCATTTTCATAGTTTGATGGTTAAAAATAGATCCTTATGAAATTTTGATGGAAAATATCGGAATAACTATCTAAAAAGGAGCTCAAAATCATTGGAAATAGCTAGATCAAATGGCAAGTTCCAAAATGGTTTGGATTGGGTCATCATGACTATCATGAGGTTAAAGGTGATGCAATCGACACATTATTTTGTCTATGGCTATAAATGACATGCTATTTTGGATGTGCTTTAGCTGCATTTTGACCCATGAATGAAATGACCTATTGTTCTAAGTTGCCAAAATGAAATGCTTCATTTCACTTATATAACACTAGGTCAGGTTTCTTTTTTTTTTTCGGGTTTCTTTGTCTAGTTTTGATGCATTTTTAGGTAAAAAAAAATTAGTCTAAATTATTTTGGCCTAAGATCATTTTTTGGACGTACATAAATTCATTTAGGCCATTTAAAACCAATTTTGTGCAAATTTTGGACTTTTTTCTTTTTTGCTATTATGGGATTAAAAATTCAAGGGCTTATATTTAAACAAGTTTTTGGACAAGGTTTTTTATGGGCCAAAAATATTCAATTATGGATTATTTTGGGCAAAATAATTTTGGTCCTATTTTATTCAAAAATTAGGCAATACTTATTTTTCTTGGCCATTTATTTTGTCCAAAAATTATTTAGTGCTTTTTAATTTGTTCAAATGTCAATAAAATTATTTTAGGCAACTTAAGTTAATGTTTGGCAATATTGATGGGTCTTTTGTCAAAAATTATTATGAAATCCATTTATGGTGTCATTTAATTTATGCTTAATTTTGGTAAAATTAATTTTTAAGCAATAATTATGACATATTAAGGTTTAACTAAAGGGAAATCTTTTTAATTAATTAGTCACATTTTGTCTAATTAATTAATTGTTTAATTCTTATTATGAAATGCTTGTTTATGTATTTATGTTTAGTTAGTCAAACATTTAATTTTAATTTGGATGTCATGTGACTTGCATAATTTTAATTTAATTAGAATTTGGTCATAGTACCTTTAATGATAATCATTATCAAATAGAAATGTTATCATATTTTAGATGATTAATTGAGACGGGTTAGTGACTTTTGCTTTTCTTAATTTACTTATAAGAATTAGGGTGAGGGATATTATTTACTAGTCTCATTATATTTGTACTATAGGGACTTGATTAAATAAATCTTAGATTACAAGCAATTTTATTGGTTATTAGACTCATGATTTAAAAAACATGTTTTGCATTGGTAGAACATGCCATATGGAAAATTCAAATTGCTTTAAAATTTTGATGTAATATGTAATTATTTATAGCCTATCAACCTTTAAACATCTATGATTTCCAAGTTCTTAAATTAAATGAAGATAACTATAAAGTCTAAAACAAGAAAGTTCTTCTCTAATTAGTTGGATGGAAGTTGATTGTTCAATCAGAAATGATAAGCCTCTTATGCCCATGAGTGTTATTGATAATTCAGAATTTCATCTATATAAACATTAGGAGTGATCCAATCACCTTGGTTTGATATATATATATATATCAAAACCAAGTTATTTTCTAGTATTCATGGATTGATTAGAGAACATTAAAACATTTAAGACTTGCTTAAGGCTATTAATGAACAATTCGAGTCTTCTAACAAGGCCCAACAAGTACTCTAATGATTAGGTTAACAACTCTAAAGTTTGTCAATGTAAAGAGTGTGCGAGAGCACATCATGCAAATGAAAGATATGGTAGCTTAAATAAAACCATTTGAGATGGAGATGTCTAAATCTTTTCTAGTGCATTTTATTTTAAACTCCCTACCACCTTAGTATGGGCCTTTTAAAGTCTCTTACAACACACAAAAGGAAAAACAATTGATAAATCAATTACTGATCCTGTGTGTTCAAGAAGAGGAAAGACTTTTAATGGAACTAGGAGAAAGTGCATATATGGTGACACAATGAAAGAATAAAAGCAAGCCAAAGTAAAAGGGAAAGGCAAGGCACCCATCCAATTTGACATTAAGAAAAAGTTCAAGTGTTTCTTTTTGTAAGAAAAATGGCATATGAAGAAGGACTATCTTAAATTCAAGGCATAGCTTAATAAGAAAGGTAATTCAATCTTATTATTTTGCTATGAATCTAATATGGTAGATGCTAATAGTAAACTATGGTGAATTTATTGTGGTTCTACAATTTATATCTCTAATATCTTGCAAAGCTTTCTAAATTAAAGGAAGTCAATGGGCAATGAACAATTCATCTATTAAAGAAATATGGTTTGCCCACTAGTGGAAGCTATAAAAACCAGTAGATTAGTTCTTGATACTAGCATTGTTTTGATTTTGGATAGGACTTTTTATATATCAAGTTTCTTTAGAAACTTGATTTTTGTATCAAAACTTATATCATTTGGATATTCCATTGAATTTTCAAACAATATATTCAAGTTAGTTCATAAATCTAATATTGTTAGGAATGTCATAGTTTGTGATGGTCTTTTTCAAATTCAATTATAAGACAATATCTCTTATGATTTAATACATGTTTCTTACATTATAGGCATTAAGAAATGTGTTGCTAATGAAGATTCTTCTATGTTGTGGCATTATGGAAGATGATACTCACCTGCAGAAGACTTATCACCATGATTCATGTATATAGTTTTCTCTTCTAGAACATATTTGTTGCATCTGAATTTTGAGAATCATCATGGATATGGGGTAAGGACCAAGTGCAAGAATGTGAATATTGGTAGGGTAAGTTGCACGATACAACTCTTGCAAGTTGCTAAGGTTCATAGAATTTAGTCATCTACACCATATCTATAGCAAATCTAGATTTGGGAATCTATGTTTAAAGCATATTATGAGTTTCATTGAATCTATTCCTACCTCTTCCATGAGACATCTTTGATGAAAAGGTGTATCTTCCTTTCTTTCCTTCTTCTTCTTCTTCTTCTTCTTCTTTTTTGCTATATATAAGAGTCCCTAAATTCAACTTATGTATGCTAATTAAGTTTAAAACACTTATATACACCATCCAAGATAGAATTTGAAAACTTAGAAGCATCCCTTCTAAAGAATAACTTCTAAGTTCGTAATGCTAAGAGGTAATATGTTCTTCCACTTTTGGTTTTTCTAGATATCATTAATGACTTTTGTGTATCCACTTTAGTCTAACATAGATATCTATAGTATTTCATTTGTGTTTCTTGTCACCAATCCAATAATCTTGTAATATATGAAATCACATAATCAAGTATACAATTTGAAATATGGTTAAATCTTTAATTGAGTATTTGATGATGTTAATTTAGTGGAAAAAGCTTACCGTATAATTTTTCTTTTAGTTGGTAAGCTTTTACTTTTGTTCCATTAATGGCATGAAACAAATTTTATCATCTATTTTTTTTTATTATTTTTGAAAATGATGATAAGATATAGTGGAGAAAAGAAAAGTACAAGATCCTTTAAAAACCAAAAGAAGCTCAAAATTTGTGAAATGATCCCAATAAAAAAAGAAATCATCTCCATTCCCTCTGCAAATCTAGAAGAAACTAAGCACTGAACAAGAAATATATTCTATCCCAAAAGGATATAAGGAAAATTATACATAAAGACCATAAGTTGGTAAAAATAAAACTAAAAGACCTTAACAATCAAAATTCTTCTGAAGGACTAAAGTCATAATTGATGCTTCTCAAAGTAACCACTTATGTTTCCTAAAGTTAACATTGAAGAAAATCCCTTATAACACCAGGAAAATTAATTTGTAACTTTAAGAAATATGAGTGGTAACTTTCAAAAACTTCAATGGTAACTTTTCCCTTTGGTTCTTCAGAAAAATTTTTATTCTTAAGGTCTTTCAATGGAGTTTTTATCAAGTTATGGTCCTTAAAGTATAATTTTTCCAAAGATATACTAGAAGAAATAGTTGGGTAGAAATTCATTATTTTAGGTCGATGGGTTCTAAATGAACCATGAACAAATGTCATTACTAGTTTAATAATTAGTCCAATTTTAAAAACATTGCTCAAAACACATCTTATGGTTTCTTTGTACTACATTTACCAAAATGCAATAGTCTAATGTAGTGAATACTTGATTTATGAGTAATTCTTATGTGCGATATGGTACACATATACACAATGGTTAAGGTTGTGTTCGTACATAAGCCTTATATTTATTAACACTATAATATTCTATATTTTGTAAAGTAATATAGTCTCTAAAAAATGAAAAGAAATAGTTAAAAAAAGGTTCATGGAGAAAAAAAGATCAGTTAGGACTAGAAAAGCCTATTTAAGCCTAACTAAGGAAAAAATTAAGGATTTAGAAAATATGAGAATTGACTTAAATAATGTTATAAAATAAGGCTAGCAAATTAACCAAATGAGGTTGGTTTGGTTAAATCCTTGACAATATGCAAATTAGAATCCCTGTTAGCAATATTTTTTTACTAAACTTTTTTAGACTATTTTAAATCCTTGTAACCTTTGAGCATATATTTTTAATGAAGAGGAGATCTAAAATTTGGTATGGAGCTATTGATTTTTGAAAAGATTAAAAAGTGAGTTCAAACGAAGGAAATAAAGTGTAGAGACAAAATGATCATTTTTAAAATTGTTGTAAACCTTAGTATATATATGTGTGTGTCACACCTCATCTCTTCTCCTCTCATAACCAACTGTGGGTAGCTTGGAGGAGCATCCATGGTGGTGTGAAGAAGGGAGGAAAGAAAAAAGAAAGAAAGCTAACATAGATAAGGATTTATGCTAAATTTTGTTATGATATAGGTATAAAACTTTCTTTAAACCTTATGCTCTCTTTCATGGTGGGTTTGATTTCTTAAAAAAATGAATTTTGTGGCTATCACCTTAAGTAAAAGAAACTCACTTAAGGAAGCCAATTACATTAAAAGAATCTTCATCAAGAAAGCTTTAAAGCAAGGTATGATTTAAGCTAAGAAAAATTTGTATTCTTGGAACCCTAGCCATGTGCTTGTTCAGCCAAGAGAGAGTGAGGGAAGGGATATATATTTGATGAAGTTTGATGAAATTAAGGTTTAGAAGAGTGAAGATTAATAATATGCAAAGAAATCAACTTAGGAAACAATATAATGTAAGATAGATTTACTTAAGGTTCATGATGGGCTATGAATACTTTAAAACCCTAAGAAAATGATTTGAATTCTATAATACCATAATTGAACTAAAAATGAATCATAGATATTCTAAAGCTTCCAAATTCCCCATTAAACAAACAAAATTCCAAGTTAGGACTATAAAGAGGAATCGTGTCCTAAACAAGAAAATGATACCTAGAGAAGCTTTTAATTTAGTCTAATATATTTAAAGGCATAGGTGAGTAAATAGAGGCTAGATGAACCATTGATTCGAGAAAAATAATGAGATTTGATGATGTTGAGATTATAGTCCCACAAAAACCCTAATTTGCCTCATAGATGGAAGGAGTGATATGGCTAAGTTTCTAGACTTGTTTTAGCCCTGAAAAGTGAGTAAGATGAGATAGATGAATGATGAAATTACTACATGAAATGTAGCAAATGGGATGAGTCATTTGAAACACTTAAAGTAACCTAAATCATACTTTAACCCAATGTGCACATGTATTCCTAAAGTGAGATTTAATATGTCTTGATTGGTTGTTTTATACTTTAACTGATGTGCCTAGGCCAAGCAAGTAAAACCACACCAAAGTATGTATGTGAGGCTATGGGATCAAGAGAAGGAAAACAAGGGAATTGATTGAATTTACTTGATAAGGTAGTTTTTCCTTCATTCTTATATGTGTAGTTAGTTTGCTTGAGTTATGGTTGCTTGTATATATTGTTTGCAATTATTTAGCTTGTTAGTTGTTTGAGTAGACTATGCAATTACATGAGACCCACTTGGATTTGTGAGAGGTGTGGCTTTATATTAGGTGAGGGTAAAGAAGTAAGCATGAATTTGCTCTACCTTAAGCCAAAAGTCCCTTGAAGGCATAGATTGCCCTTACTTGAGCCAAGGAAACCCATAAAATATAGATTTGCTCTCTTGTGTATAGATTAGCTATGATTGTAGAACATCCATACTTGCTTCCATATATTTGATGTGTTTGAATGTTGGTTTATGTAATGCCCGGTACATTGTACAATCACTAGAACGGACTGATTTGAAAAGCAAATCCCATGAGATGAGTGATTCAAGGCTAAATAAAATTTGAATAAAATTTTAAATAATAGAAAATGAGGATTTGAGCCTTGAGTTGCCCAAAAACTGGGGTCGGAGCGATTCAAAAAAATTGCCGAAAGGCCAGTGGCATTTTCGTAAATAAGTGTAATTTTGGAAAAACACCTAGGAGGGCTTTTTAAATGAAAATTTTGAGTTGCCCAAGGTTCTCAGAGGCCCCAAAAACCATGGGAAGCCCCGGGACTGGTAAAACCCCTCCGGTGTACTCTTTCCAACGTCGGTTGACCCGAACTTTGATCGATTCGTTCGGGATGGTTTTAACTCCGATTTGAGTAATTCCAAAGGCATTTTATTAAATTGGGAACCTAAATTTTATGATGGAAAAGACGGTTCTAAAAAAGGAGCTAAAACAAAGCCGAAACGAACTTGCCATTACGGAAGGGCAAAATTAGAATTTATGGTTTCTTGAATGTTCTAAAGTGTTCCACACTTTTTTCCCTTCTTATCCTCTTTAATAAGCACGACCCATTCTGCCCAAAATACAGAAAATCTTCAGCTCTCTTAGGCACACAAAAGGGAGGAGAAAAAGAGGAAGAAAGCCAAGGAGAAACTAGGTAATTTCATGAAATTTCTTGCTCCATCTTCCTCCAATCTTGTTTTCCTCTCTTCCTCCTTTCTTTCCATGGATTTGTTGAATGATTTGATTCTTTTTTTGACCCAGACCTAAAGGGAGAATTTCGAATTTGCTAAGGAGAAGAGAATGAAGGAGAAAGACACTTGAAAGCTCACTTGAACCATAGGTAATCTTTGCTTTTTGTTGCATCTTCTCTTCCCCCTCCCTTTGTGTGTATTTCATCCAAGAACAGAACCAAAGGAGGGGAGGATGTTCTATCCAAATACAAGGAGGGAACAAGGGTTTTAGGCTATGGGGAGATGGCATATGGCAAGAAATTCCAAAAAAAACCAATAGAAAACAAGTTTAAAAAGTGTAGTGTTTTCTAGGGTTTTGCAAAATCTGATTTTGTGTGAATGTTTCCTTGGCTATTTGAATGTTTCCTTGAACTCCTAAGACCTTTAGAAAGCCTCCCAAGTGGCTCTCCCATCAAGGAAAAATCACAAAGTCTATGAACCTCCATTATGGTGCATATTTCGGCCAAGCTAGGTTCATTAGGCTAGGGGATGTTTTAATTTGTTCTAACCTTGTTTTGGGACTTTATATGATGTTAGAAGATGGGAGAAACCATTGGAAAAAATTTAGGAGCCATAGATTGGGAGATGGCCTAATGGTGTCCATAATGGTGCTTTGTGAAGCAACTTGGTTTTCCAATTGTGCAAATGAATGTGTGATGGCTCCAAGGACCTTAAATGAGTCCAAGAAGTTTAGAAAGAACAAGAGAATGGAGCCTAACACTTGAATAATATGAGTTGCTTCAACCATTTATGAAACCAATATGTCTATTTTGGAGCCAAGTGTGTAATAAGCTTTAGTTTAATGTCTTGGCTTGCTTCAAATGTGTAATTGTGTGATGTTTGTAATATCTAGGCCAAGAGAACCCTGCTCCACCTAAGTGCTCTTGTGAAACCAAGGAGGGGAAGGAAATTGCAAAGTGAGCTTGCATACATAAAAAGGTAGCTCTCCACCTCATTCTCTTTGCATTCTTGTGTGCATATGTATGTCTTAGTGTGCTTGCATGCATTCTTGATGCTTGATAATATGCCACTTGATCTTTGTTGTGCATTGGTACCAATGTGTTGTCTTGAATGACTATAGTTGTGGAAAGAGCCCATAAGGGTGAGGTGATGCCAAAAGTCCCTTAATGAAGGTGAGGAGATGCCAAAAGTCTCATGGCATGGGTGAGACAAGGCCAAAAGTCCCTTGAATGGGTGAGACAAAGTCAAAAGTCCCTAGACCAAGAGTGAGGCAAATCCAAAAGTCCTAGAAATGGGGTGAGGGTAAACCAAAAGTCCCTAGAGCATGAAAGTAATCTTGACATGTGAATGTGGCATGGAATGGAATTTATTACACACTTTATGCTTGTATGGTTATGCATTTGGTATATGTATGCCTTGAATGTGGTGTGAATAGGTGTGTGAGCTATTGAGATTCTTGGAATCTCACCCCCCTTTCCCCTTCATCCTTGAATTGTCTAGGTGGTGTTCCAAGTCAAGGAGATGCAAGCCAAGGACATTGAACATCTTTGTTTTGGTGTATTATGTACCTTAAATGGTGGTTAAATGTTAAAGTAATGATGTATGTAATCTTTTTGTAATGTAAGACCATGGACAAGTGTAAAATGATGTATGAATATGATGTACACTTTATATGACACTAAATCTCTAGTATTGTGCAAATTGGCTTTTGAATGGTTTGATGTAACTATGCATAAATAGATGTTGAGAGACCAAAATGAGTTGCATGAGGTTTGGGATCACTTGGGCAGCCTCTACAAGTCATATTTGTGCTTTGAAACTTGCTCAAGGGGTGCCAAATTCAAGAAGAGGCCATTTGGTGCAAAGTGACTCTTGGTATGAAGCAAAAATGACCATTTCATGAGGCTATGTCACTTTTTGTCCAAATGAACTCTTCTTGACCTGAAATTTGACATGCATCTAGAGCTTATTGAGAGCTTGTTGAGAAGCTAAAGTTGGTAATTTTTGGAGGTCTGTGGAATATTTAGCGAATTGTTGAAATTGAAAAATTTTCTGGTTTTGGTCCTTGGTACTGTAGCATCTGTCGGAAATTGAATTATGTCACTTATGGAGCAAACGATGTCCAATTGCCACGAAATTTCATATAGAGAAACTAGACATTCACAGTGACTTGTTACAACTAGAAGCACCTCATTTGGAGTTCTAGAGGGGGAGATATGAATTTTTGAACATTCTGTCCAGTATCAGGACCCTTACCCGACTTGATGTACTGTTCTATTGAATTTCGAGACTTTGGGTACCTGAACTGGTCTGAAAGTATTTTTCTCCTCTAGCTAACATCAACAGATTTCTATATTGGTATCATTTGCATGGATTGGATTTTTGTGGAATTAATTGGATATTTTCAAAGTTTGCTGTAGAATCTGTGACAGCATCAGGAGGTAGTTTGACCCCTGGACATTTTCGGATGTTAAACGCCCTCTGTGATGGGTGTTATGGTCTGTACATATTTTTACTGTGAAGTAGACATCCTTAGCTTTCCAGAATGGCTTAGAATGTGTGATTTTGATTTTGCTAGAATTAGTTATGATTTTTCGAAATTGTGCCACAAAGGGGCCAAATCTAGCAGAAAATAAACCTCCATATTCTAGGTTCCATTTCGGTTCCTATGAGTTGTGGGCCAACTTTGGTGATGTAAATGAGTTGTATATATGTAATTAAATATGAGAATATAATGTATGAACTCATATGGTCCGCGTGACACCGAATAGAATTTTCATACACTGCGCAATGCGAAATAAGGCATTATTTTAATGTCATCTTCCATTCCCTTTTGTGCAATTCATCATGGGAAACTTAGAAATGATAGGAAGTAAGCTAGAAATATATGGTGTTACAGTTTAGGTATTGAGATTCTTTAAATCTCATATTTCCTTATCTCTACTAATCATGGCCAGGTGATATGCAAAGCAAGGATAAGGAAGAGACAAAGGCCTAAAAAGGTCCATTATTTCAAGAGCTTTAGCTTAGAATCTAATATTGTATATATGATCATGTAAACTTATATTTTCATGTAATGAATTGGCAGCATGTGTAAAAGTATTAGATCATAAGTATATGACCAATGGATGTATGTATGAGCATTGAAACATAGTTTAGGATATGGAAATCTAATGAGTTTGTACATATATTTTGATGTGGAATAGTGACTTTTAGATATAAAGCAAATCTCATGTGATGAACCATTGATAGTTGATACATGTATGAATTGAAATTTACTCATGACAAGAAATAGCATTTTAGAGCTCATTTAGTATATTTTGAAATCAAAATTTTGATTATTTGAGCCATAAAATATCTCTTTGCCCTTGATTATATAAAAGAATTTGGGGTTGAAATTTGGCAAGCATGTAGAGAATATTCAGAGCTTTCGATAAAGTTAGAGATTGTAATTTTTGAAACTCTGTAAAATATTAGTGAATTTTCAAAGTTAGTCCTAGAAGCTGTCATGACAATTACTGTTTATAGTGTACCATATTTGATTCATGGGATTTGAGGGGCCAAATAGACTCAATTTGACTTAAAATTTTTATAGTAGAAAGTTTACATCATAAGCTTTAAATGACATCTAGTTTGACTTAATCGAAGTTATGTAACTTAAGTTATGAATTTTTGAAATTGATGCTCTATTATATATTTTATGGCCTAAATGAGCAAATAACTTACTATATATTTGAGCTTGATGTGCACAGTAATTTGGATAAAATTAGATATTTGAGCATGAATTTGTGAGATGGAATCATGAAGATCTATTTTTGAGCATTATAAGTCCATTTAATACATTTAGTAACTTAAATTCCATTGCTAAAAGTTTGGTTGTAATTACTTTTATTACAAATGGACATATAATGGTTCTAAGTGAATGAAATATAATAAAGTATAACAAACACAATCTCGACCGTTGCATGTACGCACACTGCAATATATGGGGGGAAAAAAATTCATGATCGATTGTCTTATAAAATTTTTTATTATCTCTTAATATCTTGCATTCCTTCTAGTCAGCAAACCCAAACTCATCATGGGTGCAAGTATTGTTAACTATCACAGAAAGTTTGGGTCCATTTGCTTATACAATTGCCAATGGAATGTCAGCTTCATTAGTTTGTTATTAATCAAGTCAAACGCAACTTAAAATATGCCATTGATGAATTTAAAATGGACGTAACTGGTGAGGGACGAAGGGAAGGACAAAATAAAGTAAACAAAACAAGAGCAATACTACTTCACAATCCATCGCGTTACTTTCAGGTATGGCATAAAGGGCTTCTTCCCTTAGACGCTGCAATGTTGACCAACTCCTAATTTAAAAGTTTTCTTTTTCATTTTATGATGCTTTGGCTCATTGCTGCCGACTGTTTGGATTATATTGCTAGGTTCAGTGTTCGAGTTTGAATTTGAAACCATCATCTAAGCATATCGAGTTAGGGCAAGTATAATTATAAATTAGGAAAAATTATATTTACGATCTAGATTTTGAAAATTTAATAATAAAAAATCTTAAAAATTAAAATTACCTTTAAAGATCAAAGTTGTTGAGACTTACTATTAGGATTTAGAAAAATTACTATTAGATTTTACAAAAGATATAATTTAAATAATTTTGTAATAACTTTTTTAAAATATGGTAATGATTTTTTAAAATTTTAATAGTAAGTCTCATAAAATTTGATAATAACTTTGATATTTGAAAATAATTTTAAATTTTTAAATGTAAATTTTCATACAAATTATAAAGCATGGATACTTTAAAAACAAAGTCATATATGCTCAATACATATTCGACATTAGTAACAATCTATCAAGTATAATATAATACTTCAAATTATATTTAAATAGTATATATCTTGTGTGCCACACTATTCATATAGTATATAACCGTATCAATATCGCTACTGCTTAGCTTAGTGACCAATCTGACAGAAACAACTCCAGTGATTCAGTTTCTTTCACCTCACAAACCATCTCTCAAAGAATAGTGCTTGTACGCTAAAGTTCTAGAGAAATTTACGCTATAAATTTTAAAGACAAAGACATGTCGATTTACCAATAAGTTAATTTCATTTATTTCTTGAACATGGTCTCATATCAATTGTTCTTCTTTCTTTGAAATTTATAATTATGAATTTTTTAAAACTTCAAAAGATCCCTATCTGTATATAGATGTAAACTTCCAATTTTTTAGTAAAGCCATGCAACGACGAAACAAGAAAAAATCACAAGGGGAAGCAAAAATACGTACTTAATACAAATCTTGATAACTATTAGAAAAATATAACTTTAAGTATTAATTGAATTGATATAATAATAAAATTTACTAAAATTTAAAACTAGAGACAAATAATAATAATATTATTAGAGAAATATAATAACACTAAAATAAATATAATTATCTTAATAATATAAAGAAAGTACATACTGAAGACTTTAAAAATTTTCAGGGAACAAATTAAAAATTTTGAAGGGAAAGGCAATAACAATATATACATATATATATATATATATATTACCTATTAATTTTTTTTCAAGGGGACTGTTGCCCCTAATAGTCAAAACTGGAGTCCTCCCGGAAGACACGTGCAAAACTATTTTCATGAAGCGTAATGCTTACATCTTTCCAGTTATTCTTATCATACGGAAATTTCAAGTAGACAACCAAATATTGCATGGGTATATTAATTGCATATATGAATCGTGTAATTTTATAGCTACCCAAACACCAATACACAATATGTCAACCTGAAAACTTTCCAATTGAGATATGATTGGAATTTGAGTAAATAACTGTTTTTGCCTCTATGATGATTAACTTCTTAATTTGATCTTATAAAATATCGTTTTTTTTAATTTAGTATATTATTATTATTATTATTGCCCTTATATCTGTTAAAGTCACAAGTCTAACTTCCCAATTTGGTCATCTAAAAGAATGAAAATAATTTTAAAAAAGTATTAAAGATTAAATTCAAATAATTACACTTTAGATGACTAAATTAAAAATAATCATCTTCCAGATCAACATTGCACTTGACAATCTATCAATATAATAGGCTAAAACAAAACATTATGCAATTAATCAAAATTGAGTTGTTTCAAGCCTCCACTTCATATGTATGATGTAGAACAACTTCGCATGATATATATGATGCGGTATTAATTTATTAGCCCAAGTTTCCATGTCATATCATATTGTCATATCATGCGGTATTAATCGAGATACCGGAAGGGGGCATTAGTTCTTTGTCTCGTTCTTGAATAGATTGGAATGGAATGATGAATCTATTTCTTCGTCTTACTCTCCATTTCCTCAAATGCGTAGAGAAATCTTGAACAAAAGCTCTTGCATTCCCTAGGCCGCAAGGTAGGTTGACTATCTTTAGTTTAACCCTCCTAGTAGGATCTTGTTCCTGTCTTTTCATTTTTTCCCCTGGCAAAGGGTCATAATTCAGATCAGCTAAACTGAGAGAGAATGTATCACAATCCCACACTTGGTTTATGCCCCATAGTACCTCCAGAATATAACTCATAGACCCAGAGAAATGATTTTGCAAATTGGCATTAGCTACATGAAAGATAGGCAAGTTGGAAATGCCTTAACCAAGTAGGATAGCGCACACAGTTTGAGAAACATAAGAACCCATCAATGTTGGAATAATAGTGGGCCTACACAAATAATCACTAATCTCACTATTGGGTCATAGAGAGCGACGAAGAAGAAGCCAGTCCATATATATATCATTATGCAATTGTAAGCCCAGTCCTTGCACCTGAGTTGACAATCCGCTGGCCCATTGCACTAAGAACAAAAAATTGGATTGGGTTAAAACAAAAGCTAGCGAACCACCAAAAAGGGAGGATATGTTGCATGGCCCATGAAGTTCAGTGTCTCAGAACCAATCATCCAATCCAGAACGTCTCTAGAGACCCACTGGATGCTAATTATGTAGTGTTTGATGACCCACCAACTCCACCTCCTACTATTCAAATCTTAAATCCCGGTCTTTGTTGGTAGTAGCATTCACCGCATAAGTCCATTGACCCTTAAATTGTGCATCATCATTACTGTGATCGTGCATCAAGGTCTCTTCACCGCTTCATAGCTTATCCTTCAATGGCACCACTATAGGATTATCATCATTGAGGTTCCTATGTGTAGCAGTAGCAATAGGCACTGATGAGGGTTTGTCATCCTATATAGCCCCTTGTACATTCCCTGAGTGTGTAGAGCTATCCTCTGGGTTTTGTTTATAAGTGTGAAAGTCCACCCAATCCATTAAGATGTCAAAATCCTCAAGATTTTCCCATGAAGCACGTAGTTTGTAACACCATAATTTCCTAATTCATTTCACCACATTCTCACGCTTTATGTGATGCATTCCATGAAGAGAGTAAACAAATTTATTAAAATAATATATTATTTGACGTTGCGTCACATATAAAAATTTCATTTGATGTTTTGTAAATCATATGAGCTCATACATCACATTCTCATATTTAATTATATGAATATAACTCATTTGCATAATAAAAAGTGGCTTACAACTTATATAACTCGAAGAGAAGCTCAAAATACACATATATATTTTCGGGCAGATTTGTCATCATTTTTGTCACAACTTTGAAAAATCATAACTAATTCTAAAAAAATCAAAATCATGCATTCTTAGCCATTCTGGAAAGCTACACATGTCTACTTCATGTTAAAAATATTTTCAGACCATAACATCTAACACAGAGGATGTTTGACATTCAAAATAGTCTAGAGGTCAGGCTATCCACTGGTGCTGTTATAAAATTATGCAGCAAACTTTAAAAATGTTCAATTAATTCTAAAAAAATTCAATCCATGCAAATGATACCAATCTCGAAACCTGTGGATGTTAGCTAGAGGAAAATAATAACTCTAGATCGGTTCAGGCATGTCCAGACCTCGAAACTCAATCAAACAGTAACTGAGGTAGGTTGGAGTTTCTGATACTGGATAGATTCTTTGAAAATTCATATCTCCCTCTCTAGGCATCCAAATGAGGTGCTTCTAGTTGATACAAGTCATTAGGAATGTCTAATTTCTTTGTATAAAATTTCGTGACAATTGGACATCATTTGAGCCCTGTGTGACAGATTTCATTTTCGAACCAGTATAAATAGTGACATGACAAAAACTAGAAAATTTTTCAACTTTGAAAATTCATCAAATATTCTCTAAACTACTGAAAATTTTTTTATTTATCTTCTCAAAAAGCTCTCAACAATCTCTAATTTCATGCCAAATCTCATATCAAGAAGAGCTCATTTGGGCAAAAAGTGATATAAGGTTCCATTATGGTCAAATTTGGCTCTATATAGGATACCAAAATATCCAAATGATTTTTCTTGGGATTCGGCACCTCTTGGGCAAGTCGAAAAGCATAAATAGGACTTGTGTGAGTTGCCCAAATGGTTACAAACCTCATGCATCTCATTTTGACTATTTCACTTACACTTATGCACAATTCCATAATGTCATCCAAGGAGCTTATTTCCCAAAACATGTTCAAATCACAATCTAATGGTCACATAACACATTCTCCTATTTATACATGACATATTATCATAATTACATATGTTCATAATATCATAATACATATACATCCATTAATTACATCATTTGCCAATTATATGGCTTTAAAGTAGCAAGATTCATATTCTTGGATGTTATACTCTCATCTTCAAGGTGGTTGGCTTCCATTACCTTATCCACTTGGTCCACCTAGCATGTTAGAACATTGAAGAGGAGGGGATGGGATTCAAATAATCCTAATAGCTCATCTCTCATTTAATCATACATAATGGATGCAAACAAGTCTCATAAATGCATGTATGGTTATATTGACATATGCAAACATTCAAGAGACATTTTTATCACTTGAGAAAGTCATACATAGCATACAAAGGCTTGTCAAGTAAGTGGATTGGCCTCACCCAATTTCTTATAGATATTGGACTTGTCTCACCCATTCTTTAAGAGATTCTTGGATTCAACCATGCTCTTAGGAGTTCATCTCACTTTTAGGAGACTCTTTACTTTGTCTCAACCAATCTTAAGGGTTCTTGGCTCATCCTCACCATGGCTAAGGGTTCTTGGCCTCACCACACTCAAGCAAACCCAAGTGCACATCATAAACATCATATGAAAACATATTGTAATATCATGGCACCATGGAATCAAAGTCATGCTAGAACACTTTTTATTGCTTAAAAATACACATATACACATTCAAAGACAAGTAAAACAAGCAATCATGCATGAGAGAAGGAGGAGTGAGCTACCTTGGATACAATTACATACTTTTTCTCTTGAATCCAAGCTCCTTTTTTCGGCCACACACACACAAAAGTGTGGGGATGATTCCTCTTAACCTAGATACAATTCATGGAAGCTAATTAGGTTCATGAACTCAATTCTAAGGCCATACAATTTTCTTAGATACTAGCTTGACCTATAAACCTCATAATGGTTCCATAATTGCACCTAATAAACCAATGCCCCTCAAATAAATTCTAGGCTCCATTCTTTCCTTTCAAATATGATTCTTGACTCCTCTTTAGCCTCTTGGAGTCATCACACCATTAAAACAAAGAGCCTAACTATATGTTACTTCTTTAAGTCATAATATAGAACATAAAATACTAAGGGCCTGTTTGATTCAGTTCTGTAAAACAATTTTTTTGTTTTCAAGAACAAAAAAACAAAAAAACCTGTTTGATAATGTGTTTTTAATGAAGTGTTTTGTAAAACAAAAAAACAAAATTTTGTTTTCAAAAACAAAAAACTCAGAACACTTTTTAAGTGTTCTGTAATTTTTGTTCCATAGAATCAGGTAAAAAACAAAAAACAAGTACTTTTCAAAATAATGATTCAAACAGATTTTTTAATTTTTTTGTTCTCAAAAACTTGTTCTTAAAAACACCTGTTTTGAAAACATTAAAACAAAAACAATTTCAAACAGGCCCTAACTTTTTCTCTAAGCTTCCTAAATTTTTTCCAAGGCTTCCCCTCATATTCATTCATCATATATGACTCAAAAATAGGTTTAGAAAAATTTAAAACTCTCCCTAGCTACATGAACCTCTTTTGGCCGAACCTATATTAGGTTTTGACATCCATAGACTTTACTTTGTTTTCTCAAGGGGAGATGCATGTGGAGAGCCTCTTAGGGATCTTAGGAATTCATTTAAACTCTTATTTAGGCCTAAGAATCATTGTACATAATCAGATTTTACAAGATGCAATTGAAACCCTAAAATTTGCATCTTGAAATTTTATAATTTTTTGTTAATTCCCTTTGCATATTCTTAATCTCCACACCCTTTTTTCTTAGAATCACTCTTAATTCTGCCTAAAATCAAACTCTTCTAGGGTTTCTTGAGTGGGGCGAAATGGTGGAGGAAGGAAAGAAAGGATATCAACCATGGATGAAGAAATTACCTTGTTTTCTTGCTTTTTCTCACTTGAATCTTGCTTTCTCTAGGCTCCTCTCTTCAAATTCAAATTTTTTCCTAATTTTCTCCCTTAAAACAGATTTGTAAACTTCATTTTAATCAAAGGAAACAAAGGAGAATGGAGGAGAGGAGGTTTGAATGGAAGAAAGCATGAAAAATCATGAAATTCCTTACCTTTTTCTTGCTTTTTCTTTTCCTTTCTTCTCCTCCATGGTGCACCTAAGAGAGCTGGTGTTTTCTCTGATTTTTGGGTAGAATGATTCATGCAAATGAAGGGGAGAAGAAATAAGAAACTTAAAGTGTGTTCAAGAAGCTTCCACTTTCTTAAAAAATTTAATTTTACCCGTCATTTTTGCCATTTTCGTTCCTAACTCATTTTAGCTCCCATTATGAAATTTAGGTTCCCAATTTAGTAAAATGCCTTTAAAATCACTTAAATCAGAGCTAAAATCTTTCCAAACAAATCCGTCAAAATTCGGGTACACTAACATTAAAAAACATCAACTGGAGGGGCTTTAGCTGTCCCATGCCTTCCCATGATTTTCAGGGCCTCTAAGAATCTTGGAGAATATAAAAATTTTGTTTAAAAAGCCTTCTTGTGTGCATTCCAAAATTTGCTCAAAATTATGAAAATGCTATTATGTTTCGTAAGTTTTCCATAAGAAATTGTTTCTTCATTCTAACTCTGTTTTTCTTTCCGTCTGAACCTGAGATTCTTATTTTTAGGAGTCTAGAATACATCCTAAATTTTTTGAGACCTTAACTACATCATTTCGAGGGACTTCCTTCTATATCCGGTGAGTTTTGTTTGTTTACAAAGAAACTATACGTTACGTTTCTCTTGTTTTTAGATAACCGGATGTTACATAATTGCTCTATCACATTATCCTAAGCTAGTAGTTGCTGAGACATGGTTCTTTCCTGATCAAAACCTAATGTTGGTTCCATTAGATTCAAATTAGCCTCATTAAAATCAAACTCCATGGAATTGTGGTCTTGGTATAGCCACGATAGTTCACTGCCTTCAGTTGTTAATATGTAAATATAACCATGACTTTTTGTTTTTGATAGAGACGAAAACCACACTTGCTTCAATTGCAAGGAAGTATCTAGATTTTGGTTTTACTCATGTTTATGGTTGGGACGCACAAGGAAGAAGGGTTGGCTTATTCTTAGGCTATCATGATAGCTTCGCTTGCCATTTGGTTGACTCCTCACCACATTGAATACATTTAGAAGTCAATGATTTGCAAGGTCAGCATTTTTTTCTCACTTTTGTCTATGGTTATCCTAAGTTGCATAATAAATATATATTATGGAACTAGCTTCAGTACATAGCTTCTATAATATCTTGGCCATGGATGGCCATTGGTGATTTAAATCAAATGGCTTATCTGTATGAGAGAAAAAGTTGTGTTTCTATATTACAAGGGGGCATTCAATTTCGTGAGATGATAGATGCTTGTCATTTCATTGATATATGTCCTAATGGAGTCTAGTATACATGGACCAATGGCAAACAAGGAGAGGATGGTGTTTAGGCATGCTTGGATCGGGTGCTATGTAATTTAGAATGGTTAGAGAAGTTTTCGTAGTCTAATTTATAGTCATTATCCTTGGCGGCTTTGGATCATTCACTATTGGTGTTTAATACGGAGCAATTCCATTTATTTAGAAGGTGTTCCTTTCATTTTGAAAACTTTTTGTTTAAATTCCCTTAATGTAACAAACTTGTGCAAAACTCTTGGAATGAACAAACATGTGGTTCTATTGCATTTAAATTTCATCAAAAATTATGTAATCTTCAACAACAATTAAGATTATGGAATAATAACTACATTGGTAATCTTAACCATCATATTATGGACTTGGAATACCAATTGAACTAGATTCAAGCATTTATGGACAATGAGTAGATAAGTCAATTGGAAAAAGAATTTTGACATCAACTTGAATTTTGGTATGACTATGAGAAATCTTTATAGGCGTAGAAAGCCCAGCGAAAATGGTTACAAGATGCTTACAGGAATACAAAATATTTTTATAATCTTGTGAGAAAAAGAAGAATCAATGGTCATATTTCCCACCTAAAAGGGAATGACAATGAATGGATTCAAGATCCATCTCAGATTGAGCGTATGACCTTTAGGTACTTTGTAGAGTTGTTTAATCAGAAGTCTCCCTTAATCATGGATCAAATTAGACAAGAACTTCTCTCTTTGAATATTCTAGAGCTATTACATCAGCATTTGGCCTCTCTTAGCAAGGAAATATCTTGGTCAAAAATTGAAATTTCTCTTGCTTAATTAAAATCAGACAACACTCCAGGTCTAGACTGGTTCCATGCTAAGTTTTTCTAATACTATTAGGACACTGTCAAGCAAAATGTTTCCAATTTAGTGTTCAGATTTTTTCATACTGGCTTCCTTCTCAAGGTTTTGAACCTTTCTTATATTGTCTTGATTCTAAAATGTGATCATCCCAATCTTTGAAAGATTTTAGACCTATGAGCCTTTGCAATATGATTTATAAACTAACTTCAAAAATAATTTGCAATCAGTTAAAGGGAGTGCTCAATGACATCATTACACCAGATCAAAATGCTTTTTTACTAGGTGGATTGATATATGATCATATCATCTTAGTTGCTAAACTAATGCATAAGATGTAACATACCAAGTTGAATTGCAAAGGATGGTGTGCCTATAAATTAGATGTTGCTAAGGCTTATGATAAGGTATCCTAGAACTTTCTAGAAGCAATTTTGAGACAAATGAAATTCCCAAACTTTTGTGTCGATCTTATTATGCAGTGTGTGAAAACATATTCATATCAAATTATTGTTAATGGTCATCCTATGGAAATTTTTGTTCCATAACAAGGTTTGAGACAAGGGAACCCTCTATCTCCATATTTATTTATGTTGTGCGCTAATATGTCGTCCTGCATGATTTTTGAGGAAGAACATAATAATAACTAGAAAGGCATCAGTGTTGCCTAAGGTACTCCTCCTATATCACATCTAAGTTATACAGATGATATAATCCTTTTTTCCAAGCTACTAATTATATGTGCTTTAAGGTTAATGACATCTTAAATCAGCATAGTAGATTATCTGGGCAATTTGTTAATTGTAATAAATTGAAAGTGATTTTCAGTCTTAATATACCCCATCGATTGAAGAAAAGCTATGCTTATCACCCAGGGGTCACTTTTAAGTTAAGATTAGGTAAATATCTTGGGGTCACATGTGATATAGGCAGGTTCAAGACTCAAGTATATCAAGAGGTTGTGGCAAAGATTGACAAAAAATTACAATCTTGGAAATCCATTCTTCTGTCTTAATTAACTTAATGCTAATTTCTTTGATTATTTATCCATTATCCCATTTCAAACTGCCCCAGAAGTATTGTAAACAAATTGAAGTGAGAATATATATAATTTCTTTTTGGGGTTTCAAGGATAATAAACCTAAAATGCATTTGCTTCAATAGTCAAAGTTATGTCAGCCTCGTGTTGTAGGAGGTCTTAGCTTCAAATGCTTTAGGTAGATTAATAAGCCTTTACTAGCCAAACATATTTGGCAGTTAATTTCTCAGAGCAATTGTTCCTTATTTGTCCAAATATTGAGACCCAAATATTACAAGTTAGGGACACATAGTGGCTTAACATCGCATTCTATTATAAGTTGGATATGGAGGGGAAATTCAAAAGGCCAACTTGGTTATTTTCCTTTATCTGTAATGGCATGTTGGAGATGGATCATCTATTCCAATTTTAAACCACCATTGGTAGCTGATGCAGGTTGATCCTTCTACCGTTGTTCAAATAGTAAGAGATCTTATACTACATACCCAAGGATGTTGGAACAGTCAAGTTGTAAGCCAATTATATTCAGGAGACATAGCTCAAAAAATTCTCTGATTTATGTTCTCTATGACAGGACAAAGAGGCCAGCTTACTTGGTCAGGTTCAAATACTGGATCTTATACAGTGGCAGTTGGATATAAGATCTTAGCTCAGTAAATAGAGGTAAATTCATCTCATAACGCAATTACATGGGAATAAACTTTGAAATCTTTGGATTCCCTTTTGCATTATTGTTTTTATTTAGCAATTACTATATGGAGCACTACCCTTAGTCACAACACTTTGTCGACACCATATCCCTATTGAAAGTATATGTCAATTTTATGATCAGTAGGAAGAATCATACCATCATATATTCTTATTATGCCCCTTCGTACGAGCAGTCTAGTTTGGTTCTCAATTAGATATCATCGTGGACCAACTAGTATTATAGGATATTCTTATTTGTATACAACAATGGCTACTCTAAAAACCATTAAAAATTCTTAATATAATTCACTCAATTTTATATGCCATCTGATATTATTGAAATAGGCAATTATTTGAGAATTTCCAATGTTCACCTATCCAAGCAATTCTCATATCCTATCAATCTAGTGGCATGGACCTAATTCCTGAAAGGTTACGTTACACTCTAATTCTAATTGTTCACTCACCAGTATAGCCTGTTACACTCTAATTCTAATTGTTCACTCACCAGTATAGCCTCTTTGGAATGGTCAAATATTAGCAAATCAATGGTATATGTTTGTTGCCCAACCCTAGTGGTCCAAGAAGGACAAGCATGGTCATACTACCATTATAATTTGGTTTGGTAATTCCAAATTTTGAACACTTACATTGCAAAGTTCTTTGCATAAAGGTCAGCTTACACTGTTTCTAATGGTAATACGTAATGCATTGAGATTTTTACTAGATTAGCAATTAATTTCCAATTCTCATTGTTATCCTCTCAAATATAGGTATATTTCGGGAAAAGCAGTATTGGCATCTGCAGAAATCTTTAGTATTACTTATCAATTTGCATATTGTACAGGAGGATATGTATATTCTACTGCATCAATTTATAAGGTTGCATTTCCTTCCCGTCCCACCACTCTTCAGACATTCTATATAATGTAATATTTAATTTCAATGTTTCTTATTTATCCAAAAAAAAAACCATTCACTAGCCTTCTCCTAATAGCTTAACCTTTTGAGATGAAATGGTTTTCAACATGATATCAATATCAAAACCCTCACTTATTAATTGTGATGCTCCATCTATTGCATTTAATTTGCATTCTAGAGTAACCATACATTAAATACATCTAACACGACATGCTTTCTCATAATCTATTGGCTCCTATCCCACTATTCTATTTAAAATGATATTACCTTTATTTTAGGGAGAATTATAATAAAGGACCAAAAAGTGAAAATATTTATTCTTAAGGACCTATTACCACTTGTTTTAGGATGATTACCACTGAGTTTAGCAACAAACTATTGAACCTAATGGTAATGGTCTTTAAAAATAAATTTTTTCTCTTCTTGGTCCTCAAACGTAATTTTCCCTTTATTTTAACTCTCATTATTTTAAAATATTTTTGTATGCTTTTAAGATGAATTTCAATAAAGAAATAATTTAATTTGAGGGGAAAATTAATTGATTTCATGTAAATTTTTGTTACGAGTGTACATAACTTATTTTTCAAAATTTTGGTTATTTTAAATAACAATTTTTTTATAATTGCATAAATTAGGAATTAATTTGATTTTAATTATTTTGTAGGTGTTAAATACAAAGGAAAAGATCATATTTAGCTATAGCCATAGTGCCAAGTTGAGACCTATTAGGAGATGTGTTTGATAAGGATTATAATTTGGAAATCCTTTAAAAAAGGAGCTTTGACATATAGAGATGTACAACTTTTCTAAGCTATTCCTAACTATAAGAGAGAACTTTAAGAGTACCAAAAAGTGAGCAATCTTCAAAGCTTTGTAGATCAAAAGGAGTCTAGCATGGATTAACTTGCTTCTTCTCTTCTCTTTAAAATTTTGATGCCAAACTCCTTGTTAATTCTAAATTTGATTTTGGATTTCACATCAATTAGTAGCTAAATTTTTGTTTCTAAAACTATTTTAGACCCTAGTAGGAATCAGGAATATATTACTTTCTTTTGTTGCAATTAATACTATTTAATATTTTTCATTCAATCTTGATCATATTGCTTCTAATTAACTAGCCAGTAGTTAGACTAATTTGGATTTTCTAACTAAACTTGGGAAAGGGAAATCAAGAATAGGCCACAAATTAAATAATGTAAGTGTAGTACATTTGTTGTGATGAATTGAATATTCAATTAATATGATAGATATATATCTATTAACCTTGCATAGTCAAAACTAAGATCTGGGCATAAATTGCCCTTGGTCAAATTTCATAAGAAATTAGAGGATTGACTAAAGTAAGAATTCATAGGTAATTCAAAAGATATTTATAAGTTAATAAGGTTCCTAGGCTAGCAAAACTAATATTATTAAAAGAAAGTAAAAGATAAGAATTAGTTAAGGGAATTAATAATCCTAGGTCCTCTCACTTATTGAATTTACTTAGATTAATTTGCACACCTAATTTAGTTTTTGTATTTTTAATTAGTTTGATTTAAGTTAAGGTGTTAATTTTAGTAATTGATAGATTTCATCCTATCAAATTTCATTAGGATGATACTTGACTCATTCTATATTACTTGTTTAATGTGCACACTTGCGTGCATAGTTGTATTTGATCACAACAAGGTTTTGGTGCCGTTGCCAGACATTTGTGCAATAGATTTTTATCGATATTAATACGAAGTACATTTAAATTAAACTCAAGCCTTGTTTCTTTTGCTTTTATATTTTAGTTGTTTTTCTTGTTTTTGTCATGTTTATATTTTGTTTTTGGTTTTATTTTTGTTTTTGATAATTGAATACCCATGGTTGACAGAGAGGGTCGTTGGTGTGCATGAATTTGATGCTTTGACACCTTTGATAGCTCATGTAGCTAAACATATTAAAAGATGTGAAAACTTTGAAATGCATACTAGTTTTACTGCTTCTTTTAGTGATTGTCAAAGTCCTTTAATATTTTGTGATATTTGTTAGGAAGGTCACTTTAAAGAGCAATGCCCATATCATATAGAAGTTATACAATTAAAGGATGATTTTAACAGGAATCAAGTTAATCTTTAACTTTATAATTGATCTTCCTAGTTGGAGTCATCAACAAAAATTTTCTTGAAATCAAAGTCAAGCTTCTCTATCAAATGCAATATACTCATCTTACCTTCCTAATTTCCAATGAGAAGAAAGAGCATTAGTTCAACAACAGAAACCAAATTTGAAAGATATGATGATCCAATTCATGGCTAACAATGATACTCCAATTAGAAATCTCAAGACTTAAATAAATAAGTTAGCCACTACAATCCATAACAAACTTTAAGAGATAGATATAACTTTGAGGATTGAAAGAGAGCTTCTAATCAAACTAAGGGGAAACATAAGCAAAGTGAGGAGAAAGGAGAGAGTTTTATAGGGTTTAAAGATTAGGAGGTGACCTTTAAAGCAAATATAGAAATATAATCTCCTGATGAGCTAGAATAGTATTATAATGTGAATGAAATGGATAATATGATTCTAGAGGATTGTGAAAAGAATCATTTAATTGATCCTTTAACAAAGTCTTTGGTTCTAATTGAAGATAGCCAAGTCAATTTTATTTGGTGTTTGATTTTTTTTAGAGGCTCTATCTGTAATAGCTAGTTTTTCAAAAACTATATTGAACCTAAAAAAAATGAAGTAGGATCACCCCCAAAGCAATGCGAATTGAGACTAATTGAAATTAGAATGAGAATTAGAACATCTAAAAATGTGAGTAAGGGCTCAAAGATAATCCGAAATTAGAGCTAAAATGGTTAAATAAATTAAAAGGAAAACGTAGTGACAAAATCATAATTTCAAGCAACTTTTTGAAAACTCAAAGGAGGAAGCTTTAAATGGGAAAATTAAATTTTTTGGGGTTTTTAAAGGCCTTAAAAATCATAGGAACCCTTAGAATAGCTAAAATCCCTCTGGGGTACATTTTAAGTCATCGGTTGATTGAAACTTTGACCAAATGATTTGATAAGGTTTTAAATCCAATTTGGGTGAAACCAAAGGTATTTTATGAATTAGATGATCTAAATTTTTATGATGGAAATGACAGTTTTCAAAAAGGAGTTGAAATGAGTTCAAATGGAGAAAACCAAGTTGAGGGACAAAAATAGAATATTAAAAATGTTATAATATAAGAGTCCCCCTTCGTAAAATTATGTCGCACCTTCTCCATTCATTCTAACTAACTTTCATTTAGCTAAAAACAAAACCCCATTCACCTTCAAGTGGTGCACCAAGAAATGGAAGAAAGGAAGGAGGAAATCAAGCAAAATAGGTAAGAAATTACTACTTTTACATGCTCTTCCTTTCTCCAACGTTCTTCTCCTCTTTCTCCATAGTTTTGAAGCACTAAATGGTGATGTTTCATGGCTGATTTAGTAAAGGGAAGAAGGAGTTTGGAGGAAGTCTTGGAAGCATAAGAAAGTGCATCTTGAAAGAAAGCTAATAAGGTATGAATTACCATAGATAAATTACTCTTCTTGATTCTTCCATGGATGCACCATTTCGACCAGACCTAGAGGACCATATAAAGGGTTTGATTTTGATTCAAACTTGATAGAAATTGAGGTTTTGAAACATAAGGAATCATATAAAGCAATAAAACTAAAAAAGAAGCCATAGATAACAAGTTATGAAAAATAGGGTTTTGATTGCACCTAGGAATTGATAAAGCTTTCTAATGATAATTTAACTCATGTAAGAGCATATTTGAATTCATAAGAGACCTAGGAAGCTTCATGGATGCCAATTTCCTAAGAAAAACAAATAAAACTCCATAGGTGCTCTTCCTTGGAAGTATCCTGGCCAAGCTCTATTCCAAGTACCTAGGGAGAGTTTTCTTTGATTTTAAGGTTATAAATGGTCTAGATATTAATAATAAATACCAAAGAAACCATTGGTTTGAATTTAGAAATCATATTTTGAAAATTGAAAGTTTAGGGTTCCATTAAGCATAATAAAGCAACTTGATGTTAAGCTCCTTAATTTGATTTTATGATGACTCTAATAAGTTTAAAAGGAGTCATGTGACTTAGATTGTTTGAGAAATTGAAAGCAAGATGATGAATTATACCAGTTGCTTCATTATGCTACAATATGGAACCATATGGATGTCATAAGATAGAATTGGCTTGTGTAGAGTTTATGTGAGGCTAAAGTTAGTTCCATCAATGTCTTTATGTGTTGTTTGATGTGTCTAGGCCAAGCAAAGAAAACCTCTCCCAAGTGTGTGTGTGAGACCAAGAGGAAAAGCTAAGGAACCAACGAAGAAAGTTGTGTTTCTTGACTCAAGGTAACTCTTCATCCATTCTTGTATGCATATTTTGGTTGTTTGATTATCATTGATTGCTTGTATGTGTGTTTGAAACATGAAACATGTCTATTGCCATTAGTTTAATGATTTGTTGACATTATGTTTTTTGAATTACTTTGAAAATGTGAGATGGCTTTTGATGGGTAAGGTTGTGCCAAAAGTCCCTTGAATTAGGTGAGGTGAAGCTTAAAGTCCCTAAGTAAGGGTGACAAGACCAAAAGTCTCATGGAATGAGTGAGGATAAGTCAAAATTTTCTAAAATGGGTGAGGCTAATCTAAAAGTCTTAAATAATTGGATAAGATTATACCAAAAGATCCTAGAGCTTGCTCTTGACCTTGATGGATTCATATGACTTTGTAAATATGTTTATATTTGATATTTGGAAGCATTAGAGGCATGCTTGCTTTCTTTGACATGACAACATGCCGTATATATATAATTGAAATGGTGAATGAGCTATTGGGATTCTTTGAATCTCACTATCTCCCATTTTATGTCTAACCTTGTCTAAGAAATTCTCAAGGAGCAAAGAATAGAGGTCAAGAAGCTTGAATCATGTTACTTTGACAATGCTTTTGAATTTTATATAATTTACTGTCAAAGTATAGTTATATAAGTTATTTATGTAATGTAACCCTTCACTCATATGTAAAAGTATGCTATTATGATGTACATACCATATTTGGGAGCAAATGTGCAAGAATATGGATTTTTGGCATATCTTTGACTTGTAGACTGTATGTATAAATCCAAGTGAGAGAGTGAATTTGAATTCCATGATAATTTGGACTACATGAGATGGTCAGACGTGTTGTAAATCATGTGTTAGATGTATTCAAATGGTCACTTGCATTATAAAATCACATTATAGACCATTTGATGCCAACTAGATACTAAAATGAGCCATATTTTGTCTCTTAACCAAATCTAGACCAAATGGGCAAATTTTGGCATGAAATTTGGCAAGTATATAGATCTTATTTAGAGCTTTTCACAGAGTTAAAGAACACAATTTTTGGAGCTCTATAGAATTTCTTATGATTTTTTAAAATTGACTAAATTATATAGAAATGCATTATCACTGTTCATTTAGTCAGTTTTGATTTTCTATGTATTTGAGAAGCCAGTGAAGTCCAATACTTATAAAATTTTATAAGCATATAGTTGACATTATACGCTTTCCATAGTCAGATCACTCAATTTAGAGTTGTGTAGTCGAAGATATACATTTCCAAATTTTTAGGCCTGTATATACATGAAAATTTGATAGTGGTACTATTCCATTAGAATTTCGTGGCTCAAATGAATTTTTTTTATCTAAAATTTTTATAATAGCTATTTTATGTCCTAAGCTTTCCAAAGAGTCTGAATTTGCATGATTTGGAGCTCTCTAACTCAAGATATGAATTTTTGAAATTTTGACAATTATGGAATGACATGGAAAAAGGGTATAATGATGTTAGTATGTGAAACTTAGCTTAAACCTAAATTTCATGCTTCTTTTTATGATATTTATGATTGAACAAGTATATTAAGGTTGAAGAATGAAATTGGTAAGTTGGAATAGTGCGTTTAAGCAAAAATGAGATATTTTCCCATTTAATGTCAAAAAATTCCGCTGCCAAAAGTGTTGAATTTATATAACATGATGTTATAAGCACAATGTGATATACAAGTTGTGCTATCTTATTATGGTATGAAACCATCTATTATTAATGTCATGGAAGAAACAAAATTAAAGCTTCCTAATTTGTCAATTAGAAAAAGTGTTAAAAGGAAGTCATTAGGTGAAGAGCCAGCTATTCTTAATTGGAAGGAACACCTATCTATGAAAGAAAGGAAGCAAAGCAGTGGTGGTTTATGATACCTATGACTAGGTTCTCATGTAAAGTTTGGCTAAAATTTATAAAACAAGCACTTCTTCAGAGGCAACTAATGCATAACTAAATAGACAATATATATACTGTATAAAAAAATTAATGAAATTTATTTTATGGCTATTCTAACTCCTGGCTTTCTTTCTTTCAGAGCCCTCAACCATATGATCCTAGATTAAAAGAAGAGTAGACAAACATATCAAGGATTTTTTTTCATTTCTTTTTCTTTGCATTTTGCACTTTTAAACATTTAAGAAAATATTTATTCCAAGTTTTTTTTTAAATTTTGAGGAGAAATATTTTTTATATTGATAGGCTACAAAATAACTTGAATTCTTTTTTTTTAACCTAAGACTTACTTTGTCTAATTTTATTTTAAAAGATGTTTAAGCAAGCTACCTAAGTGTCTATTCAATTTATTGTCTAATTCTAAAAATGGTTGCCATCAGGATATGTTTAGTAGGAAGCTGATGATAAGTTATGCTTGTTCTTAGTTCAAAATTGTAATGTTGGACATTTCCATATTTTTGAAACATATCTTGTGCACTCAATAGCCAAGCATAGTTAGATTGCATGTGTTAGGTGAAAATTCTATGTAAATCAATTTGTATAGGCTATCTTAATCATAGGGCTTTAGAACCTATTTCATACTCTCTTGAGGTAAAATCCTAAATGTTGCAAAATCCTAAAAGATGATTTAGGAATTTCTTTATGCGTTTGAGCCTTTCAAGCTTAATCTATATTTATTTGTTGCACCCATCTTGAGCATTTAAATTTTTAAATTAGTACCTATCTAAATTTGTTTTTGCCTATATTTACCTTATCCAATCCTATCTCCAAAAACTAAAGATAGATCATTTCCTCAAGAAAACTTCTTTTTTGCACATTATTGATGTGTTTAGAAAGGAATGATCCATGGTCAAATAAAGCAAGATAAATTGTTGGCGTATGGTAAAAATAGCAACTAAATTCCCCCAATGTTGATGTGGTATGTGAAAAAGGGTGATAAAAAAAAAGATGAAAAGAAAAAAGAAAAGAAGAGTAAGATTTAGATAAAAAAGATTCAAGTTTGGGGAAAAACAATTTAAAATTTATTTTGAAAAAAAGAAGAAGAAGAAAGTGAAAAAATCTTTTAGAAGATATTGTTTCCCTTATGCATATGCGTTATATTTCTTGAGGTTTTTGCATTCTCCTATATCCACTCTCGATTATGCCATAACCTAGCCACGGTACAAGCCTTTTAGACCTATTAATCAAGGGGGTTGTGTGATGTTTACATTAGTGGAGAGAGGTTACAAAAATAGGCATATGAAATACCTACATTTAAGGTTGCATATATACACTTAGATGCATAAAATTGATTTTGACACTAGCATGATAATGACTATTTTGCAAAAAAACACACTTCAAAATATTGAAAAAGCCTACATTACCATTTTGAACTTTATGAATGGTGTAACAACCAAAAATTGTTGAAATTTTTGAAATCCTGAAATTTTTCTAAGTCTGCTGGCTATAGCGAGAAATGGCCTGGCTATAGTAAATGTACAAGTTCGCTATAGCGAGAATGCTTCTAGCTATAGCAAGTTCGGGCATCCCATACAAAATCCAAGGGGTTCCTCGCAATAGCGCACGCCGTAGCAAGAACAAGGGTCTGGGACTGATACGTACTCGCCGTAAGCAAGGGTTAGTTTGAAAAAGCAAGAAAAAAGAGAATTTTGCTTCTTAAAGAGTCTAAATGCTCTCCTTTTCTTCTAACCGACCTAAGTTTTGTCCAAAATAGAGAAAAGGGCTTTGAGAGAGAGAGAGAGAGAGAGACCAAGAAAAGGAAAGAAGAACAAGGAAAAAGTAAGCAAACTTGAGATTTTTATAGCTCTCCTCCTTACAATTTTGTACTTCTCTCTTTGCCCTCTCTTTCTATAGTTTTGGTTGTTGAATTAGTTTTGTTTTGAGCTTGGTTCAAAAGAGGAAAAGTGGAGAATAAAAAGGAAGGTGAAGGCAAAAGAGAATCACTCTTGAAATTTCTTCTTCTTTGCTTTCCTGGAGTATTGGTTGGTTCTACTAACTTGAGAGCTTGATAGAGAAAGGAAGTCTGACTTAGAGCAAGCAAGAAATCCTTGAATTGGAGTGGGGGAAGTTGAAAAATACAAAAGACCTAGAAGAAGAGTTAGTGAAAGTCTAGAGGGAGAACCCCTAGTTTCTTATATACTTTGTAGGGTTTGCTATGAAGAACCCCCTAACTTTGTGAGTGTTTATTTGAGTTATGAGAGAGTAATTGCATGCTATTTGTTGTGTCTAGGCTCAAGAGAAGTAGTTCCATCTAGTTATGATTGTGAAACCAAGAAAGGAGAAGAGAAATTGAAAAGAAATGTTTGTGTTGGCTTATAAAGTAGCTCTCCACTCTTTCTTGTTGCATTCTTGGATGTGTAATAGTCATTGTATGTTTGTGTATATGCTTGTATTGTGAGACATGCCATATGTTGTTGCCTTGATGCATTGGTACTAATATGCATATGTTTTGGGTTGTGAAAATTGCTCAGGTGAGGTAGTGCCAAAAGTCCTTTGAGATGGGTGAGGTAAAGTCAAAAGTCCCTAGAAATGGGTGAGACAAGGCCAAAAGTCTCATAACTAAGTAAGGCCAAGTTAAAAGTCCCTAAACCAAAGGTGAGGCCAATCCAAAAGTCCCAAAAATCAGGTGAGGCTAGACCAAAAGTCCCTAGAGCTTATTCTTGGCATTAATATGATATTCATGGCATGTAAATCATGTGTTGTATGATTGTGAATGGTTAGATGCCTACTTACATGTTTTGACTTGTTTATATGCCTTGATTTCTTCCTTGAATGAGTGTATGAGCTATTGAGATTCTATGAATCTCACCCCCTTCCCTCTCCCATCTCATATGGTCCAAGTGGAGCTCAAGAGCCAAAGAGTGGAGGCCATGAGACATAGATGGCATGTTCTTGCTACTTTTACACACTCACACATAGTTCGATGTATAGGAAAGTCCAAGTGCTTATGTATATTATTCTTTTTAATATGTAAATATTTGAGCAAGTGTAGAAATATGTATAAATGATGTATGAACCATGTATAGGGCCAAAGTAATGAAAAGATGAGATTTGGCCCTTTGGTGGCTTATATGTAGTAGTGTACTTTTACCTGTAGCATAGTGAGTGAGATGTGTGTTGGTTTGGATCACTTGGGCAATTCATATATGCTATGTTTATACTTTAAAACTTGCCCAATAGGTGCTAGAGCATATAAGAGACCATTTACTGCTATTTTGAACTATTTATGGTGTCAAAACTGTCAAATTTGTGAGTTCTATTAAAATATGACCAAATGAGATCTTCTTGATATGAAATTTTGGCATGCCTCTAGAGCTTGTTGAGAAATTCTTAGGAAGCTAAAGTGGGTAATATTTGGAGGTTTAGGGAATACTTGACGAATTGTTGAAGTTGGAGAATTTTTTGGTTTTGGTTATTGTACTGTGCAACTAGTCCGAAAATGAATCTGTGTCATTCATGGACCAAACAGTGTCCAATTGTCATGAAATTTTATGATCATAAACTACATATCCACAATAACCTATACCAACTAGAAGCACCTCAATTAGAGGCCTATTGAGGGAGAAATAATTGCCTGAAGTTCTATGTCAGCATCAAGGAAGCCATCTGACCTTCGTTACTATTCCATCATTTTTCGAGGTCCAAAGGCTACTTAAATGATCTGGACTTATTTTTCTCCTCTATTCACATTTGTAGCTTTCCAAATTGGTATAGTTTGCCAAGATTGGATTTTTTTGGAATTAGTTATAAATTTTTGAAATTCATGATAGCAAGTTGCAGCAGCACCAGGGACAGACGAACCCTTGTGCGTTATTCGATGTCAAACATGGTCCAAACACTGAGATTGTGGTTGGAAATTATTTTTAGTGTAAATTTAACACCTAGATATTTCCATAAGTTATGGTTTGCTTAATTCTCATTTTTCTAGAATTAGTTATGATTTTCCAAAGTTAGAGCCAAAAATCTAACTTTTTGGCCCATTTGAGAAATTGCATTTTCTTGATTTTTGGCTCCATATCCGTGGTTCATGGGTTGTTTTATGCTATGTATGAGTTTTATAAATGAATTTTAAGTAGATTATGTGATTGATGGGTTCATGGGACCCACGGGACAAATTATGAGTGTTTAAACCCCAATACATAGCAGGAAAATGCCACGATTTGCTATTTTTCTTTGAAAATCATATGGAATCAAGCCTAAGCAGAGGCTAGTTGGAGTTAATATATTATGGTGTTACAAATGCTATATCCTACATGTTCTTCTTATTGATTTTGCTATATGAGGTAACCCTTAAAGGTATCAACAAACATATATTTAAGTTCACTCTTGGGTAGCTTAGCTTTTTAGTGTTTAGAGTTATTTTATTTGAAGACGAGTAAAAGTTTAAGTCTGGATATGTGTTAACTCTTATTATTTTAAGATATTTTTCATACTTTAAGATAAATTTTGATAAATAAATAATTTAATTTGAGAAGAAAATTAATTAATTTCATGCAAGTTTTTGTAAAGAGTACACATAGCTTATTTTCAAATTTTTAGGCATTCTAAATGACAAGTTTTTATTTATAATTAAATAAATTAGGAATTAATTTGATTTAAATTATTTTGTAGGGGTTAAATACTAAGGAAAGGATTAGATTTAGTTTTAGCTACCATGCTGAGTTGAAACCTATCAAGAAACATGTTTGATAAGGATTAGGATTTGGGAATCTTTTAGAAAATGAGTTTTAAGGCTTTAGATACATACGACTTTTTTGAACTATTCCTAAACATGAGAAAGAACTTTAAGAGTGCCAAAGAATGAGGATTTTTCAAAGCTTTGCAAAAAAGACGAAGTCTAGCACAAATCAACCTACTTCTCTTCTCTTTAAAATTATGATGCCAAACTCCTTGTTAATTTTGAATTTGATTTTGGACTCTATGTCAATTAGTAGCTAAATTTTTGTTTCTAAGATTGTTATGAACCTTAGTAGGAATTTAAAAGTTATTATTTTTTCTTGCAATTAATATTATTTAGTTTTGTTTATTCAATATTGATCGTATTACTTCTAATTAACTAGCTATAACTTGTATTGATTTAGATTTTTTTATTAAACTTGGGAAAGGAAAATCAGGAATAGGCCATGGATTGAATAATGTATATACAAGATATTTGCTATGACAAATTAAATGCTTCATTAATAGGCCTTGCATAGCCAAAAGTAGGATATGGGCATAATTTGTACTTGGTCAAATTTCATGAGGAATGAGAAAATTGACTAAATCAAAAACCTATAAATATTTAGAAGATATTTATGGTTAATAAGAATCATAAACTAGCAATATTAATATTATTAAAAGCAAGTAAAGTGTAACACCATAAATTCTAGCTCATTTCATATCATTCTTAAGTATTCTATCATGATTCATATAGGCTTTCCATAGAAAAAGCAAGGAGAATGAGATTAATTTTGTTTTGCGTCATATCTAAAAATTTTAATCCATGTTGCGTGGACCGTGTGAACTCATACTATACTTTCTCATATTTAATTACATCATTACAACTCATTTGCATCCTAAAAACATACCTACAACTCATGGAAACCAAAATGGGGCATGGAAAATGGAAGTTCATTCTCGACTAGAATTGGCTTCTTTTCTGTGCAAATTTTAGAAAATCATAACTAAATTTAAAAAAATAGAAATCATATAATCTTAGTCATTCTGGAAATCTTGGGATGTCTACTTTATGTTAAAAATATGTACAAGTCATAAAATCCCACACCCAGAGCGCTTGACAAGCGAAATAGTCTGGAGGTCGGACTAGGTCCTGATGCTATCACAGTTTACTAATATGAATTTCAAAAATGTCTAATTAATTCTACAAAAATATAATCCATACAAATGATACCAATATGGAAATATATGGATGTTAAATAGAGAGAAAAAATATCTCCACATCAGTTCATCAAGCCCAGACCTCAAAATTCGATGGAACAATACTTCTGGTCAGGCAAATTTACTGATACTGGACAGAAATTTCAAAAATTCATATTTCCCTCTCTAGACCTCCAAATGAGGTGTTTCTAGTTGCCAAAATTCACTGTGATTATCTAGTTTCTCTGTATAAAATTTCATGGCAATTAGACATCATTTGGGCCTCGGGTGACAGAGTTTAATTTTGGACCAAATGAATAGTGCAGCAAACCAGAAACATAAATTTTGCCAACTTTGAAAAATCATCAAATATTCTCTAGGCCTCCAAAAATTATGTTCTTTAGCTTCCAAAAAATATCTCAATGAGACCTAATTGCATGCCAAGTTTCAGATCAAGACTAACTTATTTGGCTAAAAAGTGATAAAGGGTTCCATTATGGTCAAATTTGGCTCCATATGGGGTGTCAAATTTGCCAAACGGCTTTCCCTTGGTTGTGGCACCTTTTGGACAAGTCTAAAAGCACATTTAAGACTTGTGTGAGCTACCCAAATGGTCCCAAACCTCATGCATCTCATTTTGGCCTTTTCATCCACACTTATACACATTTGTATCAAACTTCCAATTTGCATAACTTGGCATTACATACCCAAATTCATTTCTAAAGTTCATACATCATATCCATACATATATACATCACATAATATCATATTTACATGTGTCTCAAGGGTCATATGCCATTTACAATAATCATATACATCATTATGGTTCAAAAAGGGTAAAAGCTAGACATATGAATGTTAATCTCTCTTCTTCAATGTTGTTGGCTCCCATTAGCATATCCACTTGGTTCACCTAGCCTTTTAGAGCATTGGAAAGGAGGGAATGAGATTTAAAGAATCTCAATAGCTCATCTCCCATTTAATCATACATAATATATGTAAAACAAGCCTTAAAAATGCATGCATGTACGTAATACAATTCATGAGCATTCAAGAAGCAAGCTTAGCATGTGAATAAGTCATACATGACATTCAAGAGCTCACTAAGTGTTTGGATTGGCCCCACACTTCTCCTCATGGATTTTGGACTTGTCTCACCCATTCTTTGAGCACTTTGACTCAACCATACTCTTGGGAGCCCACTTTGCTTTTGGGAGACTCTTTCTTTGTCTCAACTAAGCTTAAGGGTTCTTAGCTCATCCTCACCATAGTAAAGAGTTCTTATCCTCTTCACATTCAAGCAAACTCAAAAAACATCATACATTCACTTGAAAACATAACATGACGTCATGAGATCATGGCAAACAAGATCATGCTAGCATACTTTTTATGGCTTGAAAATACACATACACAAATTTTAAGACAAGCTAAACACAAATTCATGCACGAGAGAAGGTGGAGAGAGCTACCTTGCTTGCATTTACACATTTTTTTCCTTAAGCCTTGAGTCCTCTCCCTTGACCTCACACACCTAAGAGGGTGGAGATCATTTCTCTTGGCCTAGACACATCATATGAAAGCTAATTACACTCATGAAACAAGCTAGGACATTAAACTCATATTTAAGAACATACTTGGTTCCATAAGTCACATAATGGTTCCATAAATGGCCTATTGAAGCAACCATCATGATTCAAGTTCTTGGCTCCATTCTCTTCTCATTTCTAGGCCTCTTGACCTCATTTAAGGTCCTTGGAGCCATTACATATTCATTTACAAAAGCCTAGACACAAGTTGCTTCATAAGGTCACATTATGGAAGCCATTGCCTCATCTCCCAATCCATGGCTTCTAAATTTTTCTCAAGTGTTCCTCCCACCTTCTACCATCATATGAAGTCCCAAACCAAGGCTAGAATAAATTAAAACACTTTCTAACCCCTCCATCTGTCCTAGGCCAACATTATGGAAGCATTTGGAGTTCAAAGGGTTTTCAATTTTTCCTTGATGGGAGAGCCACTTGGGAGGCTTCTTAGGGGTCTTAGGAACTCAAACAAACACTCACATATGCTAGGGAATGCATGAATCAAATCAGTTTTTACAATCCCTTCAAATGCACTACACTTTTTCTACTTAGAGTTTATTAGTTTTTTTTGCAATTGCTTTGCTTTCTTGGATGAGAGGTGCATGTGGGAAGCTCTTTAGGGCTCTTAGGAGCATGTTTAAACATTCAATTAAGCCTAAGAACATTCATATAAAATCATATTTGCAAGGAAGCATTTGGATCCCTAATGGTTCTATCTTGTTTCCTAATGTTCCTTTCTTGATTCTATTGGTTCCTTCTTAATCTTTGCCATCTAAAACCTCTAATTCTACCCTAATATGGTCAGAATTTATCTCCTATAGAATGGGCTCTAAGGTGAACGAAAATTCCACGGAGAAAGCAAGCAAGGAGAAGCAACAAAATAAGAAGGAATACCTTGGTTTCTTAGTTTTCTTAGTTTGTTCTTTATTAGGCTAGCCTTCCCTCACCAAATCTGAAAATTTCACCTCTGTTCTGCCCTCCATACAGACCCAAAAACATCATCAAATCCATGGAAATAAAGAGGAGAAGAAGGAAGAGCAACTTGTAAGAGAAAAAGCTTGAATTTTCCTACCTTTTCCTTACTTTTTCTCTCTTCAAAATCTCCTCTCCTTGTGCGCCTAAGAGAGCTGACTTCCTCCTCTATTTTTGGGGCAGAAACAAAGCGTGGAATGGGAGCTGCTAGAACGTGGATAAGAAGAAGAAGCTAAAAGTCACTTTATGCAACTTTTTACTTTTTACATTTTAGTCCCTTTTCTTGGCTTTCTCATTTTAGGCTCATATCAACTCCTTTTTTAAATCCACCTTCTCCATCATATTCCTTAGGCTCTTAATCATAGGAATTGCCTTTGGAATCACTCAAAAAGGATCTAAAACTATTCTGAACTGTTCGGTCAAAGTTTCGATCAACTGACAGCCGAAATCACTCACCGGAGGAGCTTCAACTATTTTAGGGATTCTCATAGTATTCAGAGCCTATGAGAACCCCAAAAAGCTCAAATTTTTCATTTAAAAAGTCCTCCTGTAAGTTTTCAAAATTTTTCAAAAATTACAAAAATGCCCTTACTTCCTTCGGCAAATTTTCTGATCTCTTCTAACTCTAGTTTTTGGGCATCTTAAACCTCAAATCCTCATTTTCTAATATTTAAAATTTTATTATAATTTTATTTGGCCCTAATTCCTTCTATTTCAAGGACTTCCTTTTATATTTGGCCCATTTCTGACGTTTATGGAGAAACTGAACATTGCGTTTCTCACGTTTACGGAGGGACCGGATGTTACATAAAGGATAAGTAATTTGGATACTAGGGGGATTAATAATCCTAAGTCTTCTCACTTATTGAATTTAATCAGATTAGTTTGCACACTTACTTTAATTATTATAGTTTTAATTATTTTTTATTTCGCTTTATCATAATTATTCTAATTTAAGTTAGAGTGTTAATTTTAGTAGTTAGTATATTTTATCTTGTCAAATCTTTGTAAGAAGATACTTGACTCATTCTATATTACTTGTTGGACACTTATGTACATAATTGTATTTCATCACAACACCTGATCAGTCTCAATTATTGTTTATATTCATAAACTCTGCAAATAAAAATACCGTATTATTTGACCTATAAAACTTGCAAAATTAAAAATTTTACCAGAGCATTCCATGTATTGCATTGCTATATTATTTGTCCCTATTGTTTATTAGTCATATTTATTGTTTTACTTTATAAACTTTGCAAATAAACTTATCATATCATTTGGCATATAAAACTTGAATAAATTAGCATTTTACAAGAACATTTTGTGCATCGCACAAGTTCAATTTTTGTATAGGAACTATTTTTCTAACATGTAGCCTGGACATCTTAGAATAGTTAATTCAAATTATATTTCTATGTACATTAGATGCTATGACATTCTTTTAATCAGTATTGGATATAAAGTTGTTTATGTATGGTATTCATGTCTAATCTTCCTTAGTTATGTAATTTTTGTTACAATTAGTTCTCTATATTACTCTTTTCGTTATACACGATAATTAACTTCTGGGAAGATTTTATGAATATTTTATCTTTATTTAGTTTATTTCTTAATTTTTACAAATGTTTGAACTTCGTATTTCTTATAGCATTTCTTGTTTTATGAATAGAATGACATTGATTTTTAGATTGATGAGATTTTAAATATAGTTTAGACTAGGATTATTACAATGAAATTGATAGATTAGGAGTATAATTATAATTATTTATGAATAATAGAATATGCTAATTGAAGACAAAATAAAGTGAGGTACTGATAGGTCGTGTCGCTCAACCTCAAAATAAACTAAGTTGAAAAATATTTTGCAATATAGGGTGCAACTTAAATCGTATCCATCGGAAATGGATTTCAATATTCAATTGAGTTTTCTAAGTGTAAAAGGACTCTATAAACTACCTAATTAAGGGGGGTTTGATCTAATTAAACTAATTAGAATTAAAATGAAACAAAACTCCTAGTTACTACCTAAATGCATAAACTAATAAGTAACTGATGGACCTGTGACTAGTTTTGGATTCATCTTTTAGTATCCACTATCCTTATCCTAATTCAATTGTTAGTGTTCTGCACTAAGAGTTCCTAATTGTATTCATGGCAATGCATCTTGAATTACTACACAAGATTAAAGAGATTAACAAGTTAATGTTTAATTAAAACCTCAACTTCACATTGAATTATTAACTCTTGTCATTAAGATCTTTGAACACTTAAATGAGTGATTAATTTGTCAATTAATCTCTAAATTAACATCTTAAGATGTTCAATTACCAACTGAACTCCAAAGAATCCTTAAATCAAACAATTAAGCACACAATTTCATTCATGCATTTCATCAAACACCTTAACTGCATACATGTGAAATTAAAGAAAAATAAAAAATTCAGCACTTAATTCAATCCATTAATCATCAAATAGTCTCATAATTTGTATCTAACCAATCATTAATTATAAACTACACCAATCTCAGTCAATTACAAGCTCAACCAACTAAATAAAATAACAAAAATTGATGTAGAAAGAGAGAAAATAAAATAGGAATTTTAACCAAAATCTCTTGATTATTTTCATAGATTCAAGCTTCTCCAAAGTTTTCCTCCTAGATAGCCACAAGGGAGAATTAATGCTTCATTGAGTGGAGAATTGATGGAAGTGAAGTGGAGGTGCCATGGATGAAGGGGGTGAGAATGGATGGATGAATGCGTGTGTGAATGGAATGATGAATCCTGGATGCTGCCCCCATCCTTTTTCTTACTTCCTTTCACGTGCTCAGCCCTCGTGCTACTCGCATGCTTCATTTAATGGTCACGTTCTCTCATTCTCTTGTCATGAATCCACGGCTTCTTAAACATGTTCTGCTCGTGTGTGTCTTTTCCTCAGCTGCCAGCTCCTTCTTGTTTAATCATTCCCACGTGGCTTTCTAGTTTATTCATTCTCATACGTCTCTTATTCTGTTCAAGTGTTGTAGCCAGCCCTTGCTTTTTCATCTGGTCCCGTAGCTTCCTTCAAACCCTTGCCACGAGTTTCATTTGTTTAGCATTCACGTGTTACAGTTCTGCGTCTTCATGCAATTAAGATGAGAGCTTCCCTCGTGAGAATGTGATCCCGTGGCTTTTTTGTTTCTCAAACCGTTGCTTCCTCACGTGTTTTTCCTCTCCAAACCCGTGGAATCCTCCCTCTAAATCACCTCTGCCCAGACCTCTTTTCTTTTCCAAAAACACGTGCCCATGCCACGTGAAAATCTCCTCAACCATGCTTCTTGTTGATGTACAAATCTTATTCCAGCTTGTGTGTTTCTCCTTTTGCCCACGAGTACTGCTCTTTCTCTTTTCATGTTCTGTTCTCAACCCAAGGCTCTCCTTCCTTCCCACGTGAAAGTCTCTTCTTGGGTTTGCTCATGCTCTGTTCTGGTGCTACTTCTTCTTCTCTTCATAAACCCGAGAGTACTCTCCCCTTAAGCTTCCACTGATGCTGCTTCTGCGTGGGTCTTTTTTTTTTCAGCTGTGCATGAGAGCTACGTGACCCATAAGTGTGGATGCATGCTGGACGTTTCATCGTGAAGCTTCCTCCTGTAGAAAGAACAAAACCCGTAGCTTTGTGTTGCTTCCTCAATCACGTGTGTATGTATGTGAGGTGCCGTGACGTGATGAGTGAAACCATGAGTGGATGGAGCTGCTGCACGTGAATCCCATCATGTGTATAATGACTGTGTCTTGTGTGTGAGGTTCCATGCATGAAATCAATGTGTGTGTGATTCTGGGAGAGTATGTGAACACATGTAAGTGGATTGTGTGAGTGGAATGCCCTTTGAGCGTGAAGCTCCATCCATGTGAGTAAATTGTGAGAGTGGAGTGCTAAATGTGCATGTGAATAAGTAGTGTGGAATGTGTATGTGATTCATGGAGTGGGCCCACATGAGAGAGGATGCTGTGTGACCTAGTCCTGGATGTGAAACTTCCTCTACATGAATGAATTGTGAATATACGAGTGCTTATGAGCTAGCTATGCATGTGATTGTGTGTGGTGGATGAAAGAGTGAAGTCTCGTGCTTTATTCCCTTGGAAGCTGCATGAAAACCATTGTGAAGAATGAATGAATTGTTTCATATCTCCTGGGCATGTGAGAGCCTCCATGCCCACTTCAACTCCATCTCTTCTCTCCAAACAAATGTTCTCCCTTTAAGTCCCATTTGTCCAATGAAAATCTACAAAAATAATGGAAGACATTAATTAAGAAAATTTACAAAATCATTTAAAAGAATTTATGCATTAAAATCAATAATTTTGTAAACTAATTCTTAAAGTGCAGGAAATGACCAATGAAATTAATTATCATCTAATAAAATCTATTAAGTCTTATTTAATTATTAAAATGTCTAAATTTAGAGGAATTAATATATATAATATTAACAATTATCAGGTACGTCCTTCAAAACGTTGCACCCTTGTACTTCTAACATATTAAAATTTAAATGTTGCACCCTTGTATTTCAAAAATAATGGAAAGCATGTTTTCATACTTTTGAAGTTCTATATGTGATTTATTCATTCAAGTATTATTTACTCAAGCAAAATAAGTAATTAGATTTTTTTAAGCATCTGGTTTTAAAAAAGATAAAAATTTCATTATGTACATTTGTGTATTGCACAGGTCAGTATCTATTTTGTTATCATTAGTGAGTAGATGATGAGAGGTGATGGCAGACTAAAGATTGAATTATTACAAGAAATGAAGAATTTTGTCCTATTGAACCTATTTAACCCTCCTTGTCCAACAAAAAATGCAAACAGGTAACTAAATAGAGGATAGAAAAGTATCGAGTAGAACTTTATTTTAATCTTTTTAAAGATAACTCAGTATCAATTGACTTTCTTCAAGGTTTTTAGTATTATATTAATACCCAAAAATTTGTATTTATTTTAATTTCATCCTTTCAAAAATAATAAAATAATACTTTACAATCTTTTAAGGAGTAAATATTTTAGAGTTGAAACAAAATAAAAGTTTCGACTAATAAAGTAATACAAAAAATCTTGAAGGGCGCTGATTGATACATACTAGAGGCTTCTTTGAATGGCCAAAATTAGATTTTTATTCAGGGACTTAACACCATTCCGCGATTTCAACTAATTCATTATGACATCAGCTGTCAGTCTCTGCTCCCCCAACAATTGGTATCGCTTATTCACAAGTGCTTGATGCTCCAATAAATATCAGAGCAAGGCTACAGGTTCGAATCTCAAGGGTGTAGCTGGAGAAATTGTTAGCAGTTCCAAGGTTGGCTGCATTTGTCAACTTCCTTTGCATTCAAAATGTGGCGCTTGGCATCTGCTCTACAACGGATTAAGGAAATAAGTTCATGGCTTGGCAATAGCTATAAATTTTGGTCTATGATACGCGTTTAATGCAACACATTCAAACACCCCATTAACAAACTACTTAAACAACTTAACAAAAGCTGCATCAGCCACGAAAATAATGTCAGATGTGCAGTTGTTTATTTGTATGTCAGCCCTGTTATCCATATTCTATTCAGAACTCAAGGACAAAGCAATACACAATTTCAAGTGATTCTGGTATCCTAGTGTTTGCTTCTCTCATCATCATCATCACGTAAGTCGTCATTCAAGCGTTGATGAAATGGTGAGGACCTTTCAGAATCGTCCCGCTCCCCAATCTCCCTTGATTGTTCTTGAGCAAGTGGCAGGTTCCTGTTTTCTTTCTTGCTTCCCTTAGTTACAGCAATGGAAGTTCATTTTAGAGAGAAAGTACAAGAAGCTTATTTATAGTATGCCACAATTACAACGTACATCAACACAACGCGTACCTTAGACATTTCTTCATGCTGATTCAAGTGGTCTTTCTCCCTAATACCTGATGATACCTGATTTGAAACTTCCCTGAATATTTGAAATCCCTGAATATCTCCATTTCTGATGCTTGCTTCCAGCTGCAACAGAAATTACTTTACCAGTAAAAATAAGAGCTACAACCTAAGAAGCATAGGTAAAGACACGGACACAAGTGCTATAATGTATTATCCATTCAAGTACAACCATCAAGCTGATCTTAGCTTCTTCTTGTTAAGCTATATAATTGCTTAACATCAAGGTTTGATTTGAAGCTCTATTTAATATAACATATACAAAGATGTGTAAGCCAGCAAGGCACGTGAAATCAATACCATTTAAACAGTGTCATTAGCCTGTACCTGAATGTGAATGATGCAGAAAATAATGCTAGCAATAGGCAGCCAGCTTTCTTCAGGTGAAAGTGATAGGTTTGACCTGATGAAACAAAGCATTTACGAGTAATAGTCACATTCAATAATAGTGTCGCCTATAATTCAAATGCCATGAGTTGCCCTTAGCCAAATAAAGAAATGCAAGATGCCATTTTTCTTTTTTCAAAGAGGGGGAGGGGGGCATGCATCAAATGAAAGGTCCCAAGACTTGAATTATTAATAAATTCATGATGTCATTTTATTTGGAGATTGCCCAGAAAAAGGAGCTTACAAAATAATTGGCAGCTTATACTTTTAAGTTTAAGCAATTTAACATTTGTAATATAGATTTCAGACAAAATTGTGCAGTAATCATTAGAAGGGCATACTCCGTAATTGGGAGACTTCAGAAACCACGACATTGAAAGACTTTGGCAAAGTAAAATAGCAGGCAACAAAGGCCAGATCAACTAATGTTTACAAATTATTCATATGTTAACTGACAAAACATCATGAGGCAGAAGTTTTTCTTTTCAATAAAAGGATATGGAAACTTTAAATTAATTATATATAATTAAACAGCTAAACTTTTTCAGGGAAACATAATGTACTACATAGTAGCCTGTATCATAGATAACCTTCCATATGTCAGATTAAAGAAAACTTTCAAGGAAGTACACATTTTGTCAGGTGCATCAACAAAACGAGCAGATTACCCTGTATATGATCAGATTCCAAATTTCCAATTATCTAAGAATTAAAATGTAAATAGGATTTAGTACACAAGTATTACAATCCCATCTCATGTAAAGAAACTGTTAAATTAATTTTGGAAATTAAAATCACATTAGTGTTATTATTAACAGGGAAAAAAAATGAGGTGCCTCTGAGTTAGTTACAACTTGAATCTAGATCTTTCTGTCCATTACACTAAGGCCACTCTAAGCGAAGTCCTCCCCACTTATTTCTAAAATAAGGACTAAAAATGAGCAGATGAAATAAAAACAAAACAAAATTAACGAATAGAGCAATGAAAAGAATTAGGCATGTTTTTGAGATTCCAACCTTAGATAGGGAGTCAAATAGACAAGTGCATACACAGCATAACGTCTTTTCCCAGTGTCAAGCCAGGCAAAAACCCAACTCTATCAACCAAAGACAGCAAGCAAGATGATTATAGTACACCTATCAATTGGGGCCATCATAAGATTAAGAGTAAATTTAGCTGTTAAAATTATTTCAGTACATGAATTAGTCCTCCAAGTTGTAATGGATCACAAGGCAGTCCATTTATTTGACCAAACTGTATATTACTCTAACTAACTCAATATGTGGAAAAAAATCCGATAACTAAAGGGTAAAGAGGTATATTTTCAGTTACCAAATTGTATATTTTCTGAAATTAAAAATGACGAAAGACTACTAAGGGCAGATTACCAGCCAATTGAAATAAGGAATGAAACTAACAATCGCCATCACCGCGAACCTAGCATCAGTTGCGTCAATGGTGGAATCACCATCCTCGTCTTTTCGACCATCAGAGACTGGGAAAACTAAAGAAGTGAGCATACAAGCACCGATTGCCACAGCAAATGGGCCATCATCGATAAAGTGAGCCCTACACGTTGTGTTTTTCCTGAGCTTGAACTTGTTCTGCAATCAATAATCCAAAAGTGAGCTACAGAATTTATAAAAGGAAGCACCACGGTCCGTTCACCAAGGGAGCGAGAGTGATGCTGATGATTACTTACCAGTTTGTGTTTGGGTCCACATGAAGATTTGAGAATTGGGAGAGACAGAGAGAGAGGGGAGGAGAAGGTAGGAGATGGATTGAAACGAGAGCACGAATGGAAACTCCAGCAACTCATGTGTCTGTATCAGCTCTGAGATTGCTCGAACCATCCAAGACGCCAATTCCAGAAGCGAAACGCAGGAGCGTGTAGAGGAAGAGAAAGGGTTTGAAAGCTACTTGGGATGTGTGCCGTACGCGCTGTTCGCCCTGCTGGATTGACTGCTGTATCTTTTCTATAGTGAAAACCTAATTAAAAAGAAATTTAATTAATTATGTTATATTACTTAATTAACTATTAATTGATTTAATTACTTGATTAAAATTAACTTTGTATTGGATTTTAAATTTTAAATTAATTATGTTAGTTGTTATTATGAAAAATGGTAATATCCGATATTTTGACATTAGACTAATTCTGTAACACCTTATAATTAATTAAGGTATTAATCATGTATTAGGTTAATTAGGAATAATTAATATGGGATAATTGGACAAGTTAAGTGAATGAAGATTTTAGAGAGATAAATTATTAATATGGGTTTGAGATTTAATTAGGATAGAAACTTCATCTATGCTCAAATTAAATTAAGTAGATAAGAGGTTAATGGAGGCCTAATAAGCTAGATGCAGACTCAACTTAATCTAATGTGATAAAAGCCCAAGATCCACCTTGTATAGGCTCTTGGTAAGGCCCAATAAACCTTGTGCAGACCCAAAACAATAGAGATCCTAAAATTTGTTTGGCCCAATAGAATTTTGCAATCCAACAACTTAAAAACTAACCCAACAAAGCAAAAATTTAAGCCCATTAGAAATTGAACCTTGGAGCAACCCATGACCCATATTTGATCCAACTTAAACCCAACTAAAACCCTAAATGTTTCATCCACTATCCTATTTTTCTGAAACACAAAGAAGAAAATCGGAGGTCCAAAGGGGAGGTTAGGGTTCCTGGCATATTTCACATTTTCCCACTTCTAGAGTAAGATTTAGCCAAGGTAATAGTTATATAATTTAATCCTCTCATCTTTCTCTTCATTTTGGTCTAATTAGTTTTTCATTTAGAGCATTTTCACCATACCCAAAATCTGAAATGTGGTTATTTGGGATTATTTTGGTGAAAATTCGTAGGTTGAGGCTAGAGCTGTCATTAGATAGGTATGAACTCTTCTTTTTGAGGTAATTATGCTGATTTGAGACCCTAATGACTTGATTATAATATGGGTATTAATTTTGTACGAATTTGCTTAGGATTTTGGATGAAACATTGAAGTTTCTAGAAGAGGACACATAAATCCGAATTTGAGACTTGTAGTGGCTGGGTAAGTGTTCCCTAGGTAGTCATTAGTATTTTAAATTCTTTGGACACTTGTTGCAACTATTAATGATGAATTAAAGTGGTAATTTTTTGATGCTATGATTTTAGGGATATTTTTGTACCATTGGTGGCTGTTACAAATTGTCTACAAGTGAGGTAACCAGGTTCATATTAATTCCATGCATATATCTATTTTAATTTCATATTTGCTGTACATGAATGATTTGGAAATGTTGAATGAATTGGTCTATTGTATTGTGTTGGACCTTGTGAGTCCACGGTGGAGCTGTAGTGCGGCTGCTACCCGTGCATGTGCTTCTATCGGACATCAGGTTATGATCAAACCCCAGATGCACTGAGTCCTGATTGTGCTCAAAGGGGAGTAGGTGCCGTGGACGGGCCTCTCCTAGTGTTAATGGCCTTTAACATGTGAAAATATAATTGCTAGTATGGGATAGTGATCATGATAGCCTAATTGTTTCATTTACTAATATGATTGGTGTTTTTCTGATGCTTATGTGAAATTATGCATGTATGCTAATTAAATTGGATTATATGACGGAATTGCCTTGGTTACTGAGATTTATATCTTATCCTGTTTTATGGGATTAATATTTCAGGTGAAGGTTCTTCGGGTAAGGATAAGGGGAAACAAGTGGATGAAAATCCATGAGCTCTAGCCATGTGTGGAGGAAGCTACACTTGGGCTAATCTGAGTAGAGTAGATGCAATTTTGTTATTAGTTTACATAGCATCATCATGTATTCATGTTGCCAAGTGTAGGCGTTTATATTTTTTTTGGTAGAAATGTAACCGTTAAGGAGTTAAGTCTCATTATAGTGGATATTGATGTTTGAACTTGTAACATCTGATATATATAGCTTTGTTGAATTTATGATATGGTTTACCATTTGGGAATTGTAGTCATGTGATGCATTAGATGTTGATATAAACTATTGATGAATAAATCTCTATGGAATGTGCATGGGATGTTAATTGTCGCTAATGCATGAGTTCTTGCTATCATTATTCTATAAATTTGCTGATATGAGATAGTTAGGCAAGTAGGAAATAGTATCTAAGTTTTGAATTGGTAATGGAGAGTTAGATGAGTAAATAGGGTAGATAAATACCATTAAAGTCATACAAAATGGGAGAAAGTGGTCCTAAGGTGTTTCTAAGATGAGAATTGGAGTGTAGGGGATGAAACTTGAGAGAGGTAGCTACAGGAGAGAGTTACGCCGCGGCTAAGAAGGTTTTGTCGCGGCCAAACGAGTGACAGAGTCAAGGGGCGCTATGGCATGATGAATCCCACCGCGACGCAAGAGAAGAAAATTGGCCTGGGGAGAGACAGTGGCGAGGAACGCCGTGACTTGAGAAATCTTGCTGCGATGCAAACCGAGACAAATCGCCCAAGAGGGTGACAAAATGAAAACTCGTCACGGCACAATAGGTCCTGTTGCGGCGCGAGTTAGGAAAACTAGTTAAAAGTTGTACAGTAGCAAAACTCGCCGCGACGCAAATATATTCCGTCGAGGTGAGAATCTTGGGACTTAGAACAGTAGCTCCATGGGGGATTTCTGCTGCAGCACCATGTAGTCTCGCCGTGGTGAAATGTGTGAAAATTGCCCAATGATTCCAGTACCTACTTAGCCATAGCGCGAATGGTCTGGACCGCGGCGTGAGACCCCAAACCCCTACCCTTAGACTAGAAACCCCAATTTCTTCAACGATAATGCAAGGAAATGATATAGGAATACTTGTGGGAGATTTTTGTATGTTGAAACTGATGAATGGATGAATCATAAATCCCTCATGGTAGTATGATTTCTTTTATGCATCTTTGTTTTGGTTGTGGTTGCTTAGAGATGACCCTAGCATCAAGGTTTAAATTTTCTTATATTTTCATAATGTAATAAAATGTAACGACTCCAAACCTTGATCATTAACTATTAATCGTGCATTTAACCATAAATACAATGATTAGAAAGTAGGGTCGTCACAAATTCCATTATTATATAATTAAATAAAGTTAATAGATTAATTAAAATTGATAAAATCGGTCAAAACTCTAATTATAAACAAATTGAGGTAATTAGTGGCACAAGTGTAATTTAGATTATTTTAAACAATTGTAAGCCGTTGTGTGATTCTAAATTGTTACTTTTTAAGTAAGCAAAGAAGTTAAATAATATATAGAATAAAGTGATAAAAAAAATAATAAAAAAAGTGGAATAGATGAGAAATGATTACAAGAGTATAAGCCAGTCAAACCCTAAGGCCAAAAAAAAAATTAGGGATTTAAATAATATAAAAGTTAATGCGTGAAACATATATTTCTTATTATAATATGATACAATAAGATTAATAAATTAAACAAATTAAATTGGTTCAGTTAAATCTCTAATGATTTACAAATTAGGATGCTCTAGTAACAATATTTTTTACTATACTTTTTAAATCCTTATAACTTCTAAGCAAATATTTTTAATGAAGAGGAGAGAGTCTAAAATTTAGTATGGAATAGCCAGTTTTTGAAAATATTGAAGAATGAGTTCAAACGGAAGAATTAAAGTGTAGGAATATAACAGTCGCTTTTAAAATTGTTGTAAATATCTTAAATATTTCTTATAAACCTCATGCCACTCATCTTCTTCCTTAGCACCAACTTTGAGTAACTTCGTTCAACATCTCTGGTGGCATGAAAAGAGGAAAGAGAGAGAAGGGAAAGAAAGACAAAATATGTAAGCAAACATGTAAAATTTTGCTATGTAATAGTTATGAAACTTCTTCCTTTCTTCATGCTTTTTCTAATAGTCGGTTTGATTTCTGGAAAAGGTGAAAGTTATGGCTATCTCCTTTAGCAAAAGAGGTGATTTGAGAAAACCAAATATACCACAAGAATCTACAACCAAGGAGTTTCCAAACAAAGTATGATTTAGTTATTAAAAATTTGTTATTTTTAGGACCCAAAGATATGGTTAGTTCAACCAAGAGAGAGAGAGAGAGAGAGGGAGAGGAGAAGGCATGATCTGGAGGAAAAATTGATGAAAACAAGGGTTTAGAAAGAGAACGGTGAGAATATGCAAAGAAATCCACCTAAGAAGCCATAGAATGCAAAGTGCCATCACCTAGGGTTCAAGATGAACCATGAAAGTTTCAAAACCCTAAGAAAATGATTTGAATCCTATAATGCTATAATAGAATTAGAAATGAATTATGGATATCCTAAAGGTCTCAATTTTCTTCTTAAATTAACAAAATTCCAAGATGTGGCAAATAAGGTGGTGCCTCGGCCTAAACAAGAAAAGAGCACCTAGGGAAGTTTTTAAATTAGTTTAATGATTTAAGAGGCCTAAGTGAATAGTATAGAGGCTAGATGAACCATTAGAATAAATTTGGAAACCATATTTTTATAAGTTCAAGAATGCCTAAATGGGGCAATGTGATTTTAAGTATGTCTAAGCATGCTTTTGATGGCTTTAATGAGTTCTATTAGAATTATATAGATTATCTATAATGAGATTTTGAAGTTTAGAAGTTGAATCTTAAAAGTTAAGGCATTTGAAGTAACCTCAATTTTAACTTCAAGCTCTAATATGTTTAAGTAGTGATGAAATGAGATGGGATAAATCCTAATTAGTTGCTTTGTATCTAAATTGAAGTGTTTTGGCCAAGTTAGTATAATCACACCTTTGTGTGTTTGTCAACCCAAGAAAAACCAAGGAAAAAGGAAAGAACAAGTGCACTAGTGTCTAATCAAGGATCCTAGCTATAAAGAGTGGCTTACTCTTCTTTCCTTACATACATTTAGGTGTATTTGAGTTGAGATACATTGTGTGCATTGGTTGTTTTATAAGTTCTTGAGTTTATGTTTGAATTGGCTATTGTAGTTTGAGTTGTATGCATGTATGAGTTATATTTTTTGCTCTTAGCAAGAGTGGTAGGGAATTGAGTATAGTAGATCTTCCCTAATCCAGAGATGAGCTTAACTAGTATATTTTATGCCATGGCTAGATGAGTTTAAAAATTTTATGACAATGCCATGTTGTATGATGTTTATGTGCATATGGCCTTACATGCTTGGATTTCATTTTTGAATAATTTATTGTGTGGATTGGATTGGATTGGATTGGATTGAGTATTACCACTGAGATTCTCCCTAAAATCTCACTAACCATATCAAGTGAACCTAGTAAGGAGAAAGAGAAAGAGAAAGAGAAAGAGATAAAAGCTTGAAGCAAGTATAAGCTAGGGTTCATGTATTGCATATATATATATATTTATGTACACTATGATGAAATATACTAGCAATCTATGCCAAAGCATTAGACCTCCAATGTATGACTAATTGATGTAAATTTATGCTATGGAAACATGTTTTAGTGTATGAAATATCCTTAATCCCATATACTTATCTACAAGTAAGATGGTAATTTTTAGATGCTAGGTAGCCTTCATATGTTAAACCAATTATAGATGATGTATATATGAGTTAAAAGTTACACATGGCAAGAGATAGCATATTAAAGCTTAATTGGACCATTTCAGAATAAAAAATTTGTCCAATTGAATCATAAAATGCATGCCCTTAACTGCCTGAATAACTGAGTTGGAATTGAAATTTGGTGAATATTTAAAGGACATTTAGAGCTTTCTATATAACCAAAGTTTGCATTTTTTAGAATTCTATAGAACATTTGGCGAATTTCCAAAGTTAGGCCTAAAAAGCTGTTATGGCCTATACTGTTCATACTAAATCAAATTTGGTTTTCATGTTCTTTGAAAGACCAAATAGATTTATTTGAATTTGAAATTTTTATAGTAGAAAGTTCAGATCATAAGTTTTAAATAAATATCTAATTTGCATTAATCAGAGTTAGTAGCCTAAATTATAATTTTTTAAAATTTATTATGCAATATGTGACTATGAGTGAAATGGTCAATGTGGTTCCTTGTGCATATGAGAGCTATACACATGATCCATTAGATGAAATTAGATATTTGTATATGAGTTATGAATTAAAATACAAAAGAATACCATTTCTGGATATTGGAAGTCAATTTGACATGTTTAGTGGTTGTTTTTTTGCTACTAGTAGTTTTGTAATGACAACTATGTCTAAAATGGACTTTATCTTGTGCCAAGTAAATGATATATAGTAGGTTATAGAAACTGACAAATTGATGGAGAGTGAAAAGTTTATAGTGCATGAGTGTGAGAATTAGTGTGAGACTTTGTCTTCTCCTTTCCCCAAAAGCTCTCTCGCTTAGTTTCTTCTTAGCATCTAGAAAAGTAAAAGGAAGAACACAGAGAAATTCTTCCATGAACTTGGTGGTTCTACCATGAAAAAGAGATTAAAGATCCATTGGAGTCTAATTCTAATTGATGGGGGCAAAAGATCTAAGGAAAATTAAGATTTTGTTGCATCTTGGCAAGTGCTACATCTAACTTAAAATGTATTTTAATTTCTTTCAATTAAGTAAAGAAATATTCATTAGAAATAAAAATAAAAATTTAAATTTTTAAAAGAACACAAAATTAGAGTAAATTATATTAATTTACTTTGAGTTTTGGTTACATTACATTCGACATTTTTTTAAAAAAACACATAAGCGAACTTTGCCAACGATTAATGTATATATTTTAAGGTTATGTTTATATGAATAGTAAGGGGTAGAATAAAATGACTAAAATAAGTTGAGACATTATTTAAAAGTTTTTTAAGAATGGAATAGAATGGCAAAAGGCCATCTCCTACCATTCAAAATCTAATTTTTTTGTACTCGTCTAAATTGGGAGGTCGAGAATGAAATGACATATATTTGTATTGAAAATTACAAATATATCCTTGTTTCAATGAACCACATATGCATGCAAATACACTTTATACTCCAAATTATATTTCATAGAGTAGAAACAATATTTAAATAAAAATAAAATGTAAGCAAATGATTAAAATATCTCTAATGCTAAAAAATTAAAAAAAAAATTGTCAACTAATATCAAGTAAAAGTAAAACATAACTACATTGCTTCTTCTATTATTTTGGAGAAAACTATCTTTTGCCTAGTCCTTTTCTACTGAAAAATAGTTTTCCGTAAATGATTTGATAGAAGATGTAGAACAACGAATGATAGGTAGAAGATTCCATCCAAAAAAAGCTTTTCAACTATACTGAATAACTTTTTTTTTTCCCCTCACGCTTTCGATCTCCTTTCCCACACTTTCATACGTACCAAGCAGGGTGCAAGTAGTATTTCGATTACGCAATTCTGTTGGTTCTTTGGGGCGATTGTGTGTTAGCTTCTGTAGCGATTTTTGTCGTGCAACTTCTGGTTCTTTGAGAGTAAGTGTTGAGCTTGATAGTTGATGGCAGTGAAGTCTGGTTGTGAGGTGATGAGTTGCTCTCTGGCGCTCTCTTTTGTGTACATTTTGGTGACCCCCTATCGCCTGTGAGTTTGTAAATGCTCTCCGGCAATAATGGCACCTGAATTTCCTGTCTTCTCCCGTTTCATGCAAATTCTCCCTGGTCTATTAGGGGGAAACCCAACAGTTTTGGTGGTGTGAACTGGGACTTTGAGTAACAAGGTTTTAAAATAATAGCCAGAATTTATTGAATGCTAAAGGTTTTTATAATATAAAGATTATGTATGATCCATTTGCAAGATTTTTAACTTTCTTTTTCAATTAAATCACCAATCTGATTAATTATTTATGAAAATATATATCTTAAGTACATCGACATGTAGGATAGTGAATAAGAAAATAAGATATTTAATAGCCTCATGAAGAGAAATAATATTAAACCTACACGTAGGATTGTGATTAAAAAAAATGAGATAGTAAACTCAAGAAAATAAGTAATATTAAAAATGTATATCACATTTTTGTATGAGTTTATTTTATAAGGATAATATTTAAAAAGAATTATAAATTATTTCATTCCATTCATTTTATTAGAATTTTCAAATAGTTTTAAAGAAATTCCCTTCCTTCCTTTTTTAAAACTCCCAAACAATTAATGGCACATAACATACTATTTTACTCCATTCCATTCTATTATTTGTCTTTCTATTCCATTTCTTCATAAACTCCAAACATAACCTAAAGTACGAAGGTATTATTCTCAATTTTTTTCCTTAAAAGGCATTTCACTTTTTACCCTCATTGTTTTGTTGCGTTTACGTATGGACAATGTGTGCTACTTGTTTATTAAAATGTTTAGCCACCATGGTGCATACTTGTAATGTTAAACTCCAAGATAAGATTATGATTTTATCTTTAATATAACAATAAAGACATCTATGTAAATTCATTTTTGGAAGGGATGGATATAGTATAAAATGTTAACTTCATTAATACAAAGTAAATAGCAGGAAAGATTTTTGCTATATATATATATATATATTAAATGTCAAGGATTTTTTTTTTTTAAGAAGGGAATTAAGTATAATTTAGCTACGAGTAAAATCTTATTTCAGTTGCTTATAGATAAGGTATTTTTCAATTTAGTTCTTTATAGAATTGCCTTCTTAATTTAGTCATTCACAAATAAGGTATTTCTCAATTTAGTCTCTCATAGAATTATCTTTTCAATTTGGTCCCTCACATATGAATATTTTTTAATTTGATCCATCACAAATAAAATTGTTATCAATAAAATTCCTTCATGTATTGGTGTCTTTCAATTTGATTGGAAGACATTATTGATAATAATTTTATTTGTGAGGGGCCAAATTAAGAAATATTCATATGTGAGATACTAAATTGAGAAGAGAATTTTATGAGAGACTAAATTGAGAAATAGACCATCTATAAGGGACCAAATTTTACTCTTTAACTAAATATAAAAAAGTATAAATATTCTAAAAATTATATAACAACTAAATTTAGATGTATTCTATCATACCTAACTATTTAGCATATACACATATCAGTCATGGGCATTTTCCTTAAAATGCACAATATTTACTATACCTTAAGTAGTAAAATTGGTCTATTTACATATGAAAAAAGAGTGGTAGGGGTCCAATTTCATTTCTTTCTTTTCCTTTATTCATATTTAACATAAACAAATTTAGCTCAACCCATTAGATCAGAAAATATGCATTGGAAGCCCAAAGGAACATTCTAGCCTGAAATGCACCATACACATAAACTGCATCAAATTTCAGAAATGCATATCTCAGGCCATATAACTCTGATTCATGTAAGAACTACATGCTATAAAAATTTCAAACGTAAATGAATTCATTTGGCCCACTAAAAACACTAAAAATCGAGACTATCACTGTACACGTCCACAATCAGTTCCTAAACTTCAAAAATACATATATTTGGATACACAACTCCAATTTATGCAAACTCAACGGCTATGGAAAGCCTATAATTCCAACTATATGCATGCAAAATTTCATGAGCATTAAATTTTATTTGGCCCCTCAAATACATGAAATATCATAACTGACCATATGAACAATACTAAGGGTCAAAATAAAAGTTCTATAGAATTTCAAAAATTCATGAAATATTATGTACAACTCCAAAAATTTATATTTTTTGCTTGTTAGAAAGCTCTACTAAAACTCTAACTGCATGCGAAATCTTAGACTCAAATTAGGTCATTTAAGCCACTTTTAACATTAGAGTTGTTTAGGTATCTTTTAGAACAACTTTTAGGATTAAAATGCACCATTTGATACCCAATTGGGTTTCCTCCACTTTGATCACATTTCATTGATCCTAAATGGCATTTCTAATCATTCCATTGCATGTCAAGAGGCTTGGATCAAAATTTGACCCATTGACATCCAAGTATGCATACATACATACTAGCACTACCTATGCCATTTGTCATGCATAATCTTATATCTCTCTACAACAAGCTATATATTAGAATATATCAATTTATACATATGCTTTTATCATCATACATGGAAGATATATATTGTTTGACATCATACACCATTAAGGATGCAAAAAAAAATGTCAGAGTACTACATACATCAAAATTTACAACATGTAACACTTCTAATACAACTTTTCTAACATTTAGGTTTTTTCCATATCCTTGCTTTGACTTGGTGATCCTAAAAATGGTTAGTGGGATCATGAGTGTGAGATTCTGGGAGAATCTCAGTAGTTAATCTCAAACAATTCAATGCACACATGAACACCATAAATAAGTGCAATACATGTGGTGCAAGAATGTTATGTCTATGCATCATATATCATAAAAACTCATTTATTTTCTAGCCATGGCATCATCATAAACTTGCTAGGATAAACTTATCTCAACCGAGGGCCAAGAAAAAGTTACTGTGCTTAATTCCATACTGTAGCAAGTTAAGAGCCATCACATAAACCTTTCATACACATATAGTACTTGTATAACTCATTTGAAAAATATAATAAAATATTTCTTATGAAAACAGCAAACAACAACACACACAAGCATTTTAACTCATTCAAGCACTCAAATGCATGTAAGAAAGGGAGATAAAGCTATCTTAGGACTTGTAGAAGTTTAAAATGCCACTAACCCACTTCTTGGTTCACTTTCCTTGGTTCTTCTTAACTTGACACTCACAATTTAGTAGGTTTGAACTATCTTGGCCTACAAACATCCATTTATAAGCCAAATTGATCCATTAGAATCTATTCTAAGTCCTATTATTCTCACCTAAACTAATTATAGTCTAACATGGAGTCTATGGTTATTTTAGGTCCAACAAGAGGCAACCTTGGTTTTTCACTTTCAAAACCCCAAACTTTTATTTGCTACAAGTCTTATAGCTCTAAGAAAGCTCATTTGAATTATCATGCATATGATTAAAAGAGTCTAAAGCTATCTTGCTTGTTTAACACAATTTAGGCCTCAAAAATTCAACTTTCATTCTATAGCTCCTAAATTCAATCCAATAGTTTCATAATTATTTATTCATCATATTGAGGTCTCCAAATTCATTAAAAACTTAAAAAATCACTCCCTAGGTGCTCCATCCATGCCTTGGCTAAACCATCATCCATAAAGGGGCAATATGGAGTTTTGTTGCTTCTTTTTTGGATTTTGATGCATATTCATATTAATTGGTCTCTCTTTAGTCTAATTATACTTTCATATGGCTTAAACTAGACTCCTAGAGTTCCATATCTCCTTAGATACAATTAAAACCCTAATTTCAATATCTTGAGTTCTAATGCTTCTTTAATAATTCTAGCTTCATATTCTTACTCTCCATGTCTCAAAACCTTAGTTCCTATTCTGTTTTGGCTCAAATTCATCCCCTTTTAGATCCTTCTAGTGTTGGCCGAACCTAAGGAGATGAAGGAAAGCAAGGAGAAGCAATCATTCCATTAAAGATACATACTTTATATGAATCATTGCTAGATGAGATTCTTGTGGTGCTAATGGTTTCTTCAAACTATCTCCTCCTTCCAATAGTTCAATTACAAAAATGATTCTTTTAAGAAGCCAAAACCATCCATGGAAAGGGTTTAGAGAGGAGAAGAAGTTTTATGAATGGAAAACCATAAAAAATGGCATAGTTTCTTACCTAGAGGGGGTTCCTATTCACCTTCTTCTTTCCTTCTTTTTGTGTGCCTTTGGTTTTGTTCTAGAATTCTCTAAAACACTTTTGAGGGGCTGCTAGCATGGGTGGCCTAATATAAGGGAGAAAGAATTGTTTTTATAATAATTTCAAAATTCTCATTACGTCCTACAACTTTAACTATTCTGTTTGGGCTTATTTTAAATCATTTTTTAGAACCATCTGTTCCATATGAAAAGTTAAGTCCTTTAGATTATTAAAAGCATTTACTTTCAATTTTATAAGGTTTAGAACCATTCTAAATCTTCTAATCAAAATTCAAGTTAATTGATAACTTAAAATGTATATCGGAATGGTTTTGGCCATTTTGAGGATTTCTATAGTTTTAGGGTCTCTAAGAACCCTAAGAAACTCAATTTTAGCATTTAAAACTTCCTTCTTTAAGTTTCTAAAAGGTTATCCAAAATTATGATTTTGCCACTGCATTTCGATTCATTTCATTTAACCATTTTGGCTTTGATTTTAGGTCATCTCTAGTTCCTTACCCTAATTTCTAAATGCTTTATTTATTAATCTAGCCTTAATTTACCTTATTTCATGTTATTGTGAGGGTCCTTTTTTATAATTTGATCAGTTTCAATTCAGTTTTAAAAGAACTAGGTGTGACATTTCTCCCCCTTTAAATAAATTTCATCCTTAAAATTTGGGAATTTAGTAATCATCTTGTGTTTCTTATGCTTCTTCTAGCTAACCTTTCATATTCTTTATTTTTACTTACTTTTCTCAAGGACCACTCTCTTTTAGATCGATTTCTTGCCAGAGAATTATTTCCTTATTAACCAATTCAAATCTTGTTGTAACTTGTTCTTTTTCTCTGGTGCTATTTCTAAAAAGCATATGAGTTACTTTTGTTATGAGGGGGATTACCTTTTGATACTAAAACATGTTCTATTAACTCCAGTCTATCATTAGGAGAGCTTATCATTTTGTATCTAATTGGTCCAAGACCAATTTACATGGGTTGAGCTATTCTATTTAGTAGACTTTCTTGCATATGTAATTGGAGATATCTTACTAGTATCTAATGTCCAATATCACCTTCTAACGACTTTTTGTAAAGTCTCCTTATCTTTTTCTGTTCATTGTAAGCTATCAGAGATTCTTTCTTATTTAACTTATCTTGCTTAAATGTTTAGTCTACTACTTACCTTTACTTTCTCTCTTACGAGCTCATCTTATAATAAAGGTTTATGTTTTCTCACATCTTAGGCCTCATATACTGTCTAATTATTGGGATTATAGCTCTTCTAATAAGCTTATATTTTTAATTATCTCACTTCCTTATTTACAACTATACTTCCTTTTTAAGTCTGAAATTTCCTTTACTTCCTTTAGCTACTTAAGAGCGAGCATTATTCAAATTCTCAATTTTACTATTGACTTTCCATAACCTTAACTCTTCTATGCTATTATTGAAAACCAATTACCACTTACTAATATTGTATTCATGTGGGAGACTGACTTCGTATTGCCTCAACTTCTAGAGGCATACTCTCCCATTTATCCTATCATGAAGAACTATACTTGACCTCTTTTCTGGATAAGCAACTCTAGTATATAGGAATTTCTCTCTCCTTTAGCTAGGTTTAATAATTATTAGGTAGTGGTTCACTTAATTATAACTTTGGAAAGTTACTCTCTTGCTTTCTTCATCCCACATATCATACTCATCTATTGAAAAAGTCTAGTCAATGGCTTAACTATCCAAGTAAAGCCACAATAACTCTATTTAATAATCTTCCAGACCTAGGAAGTTTCTGGTCTCTGAGACAAAATTATCTGAAACTATACTAGTCTCAGAGACTAAACTAATCTGTAAAAACTATCTTAGATTATCATTTCCCAAAAGAGCTACTGTACTATAACTATAAGCTCTCTGTAATTCTGTGGGATCTACTGTGACTCTTCAAAGCCTTGTAGGGTCTACTGCAATCCATTATATTATGCTAGGATATACTATAATCCATTTTTAAGAGATATCAAAGCTTAAAATCAATGTCTCTGTAGATAAACTCATACTTACTAAATCTAGCAACTATCACTTAAAGTCTCTAAAGCTAAGCTCAGATGCCCATTAAGCTCCTCTAAATACTCTTCATATGAAGTGGGTCTTGTAAAATATTTCCATCTCTTTAATAACCCCATTGTACTTTCTTTCTTTCTTCCTGTATTTTTACTGACTTACTTTATTATGCCTTACTTTCTTTATTATGATGATGTAAACTAGACTTACACTTTACATGTACTCACTTTAATTTCTCTCTCTTATCATGTGATTCCTAGCTATACCCATATCTTACACTTAAGTGCCTTTAGCACTGGTATGTTCTGTATCTTATAGGGTATCTTATACATTAAGTGTGTCTAACTTCTCTTGCAAGATAAGTACCATATGCTAATCCCTTTAACATTTTGTTTTGGTTATTTCAAAAAGGACTCATACTATACATGCTGAATTCATGTTGTTTAACTTATAAGATGCTAGTGTTATAAGCACTGGAATCTTTCTTAATACTTTTCTCTTATATTTTCAGCATCATTAGAATCTCTTGACTTTCTTTTCTTTCTTAAACATTTTGCTTTTATCATTAGGAGTGCACTTTACTGGTCTTATGGCCTTACTAACCCAATTCAGGCTGCATGTAATTAGTCATACTGAATCTACTTTACTAGTAATTCTATACTCCACATACTAATTTTATTGTTCTTGTACTTTTATACTACTCCTATTTCATACTAGAAAAATCATATATCTCAACAATGAATTCCTTATCTTTTACATCCATTGAGTTCTAACTTCTATTCTATGTTTTCCTTTATTATACTAAATTTATTAACACTCTTTTTGTCACTACTAAAGTGAGGGTTATTCTTTCTATATACTAATTTCTTAACTCTTCCTCACTCTCTCTATGTCCCTATAATTACTTATTACTAATTCAGAGGTCTTATCTCTTAGAGAGTTATTCGCTACTAACTAAGTGATCTCCAATCTCATTACTTCTCATCCTCTTCTTTTCAAATCAAGAGGGATCTTTCTCTGGTTACTCTTCTAGGCCATTTCCCTTTTAAATTATGGTTCTCTTTCGACTCATCTCACTCTTATATATAAGTTTTACTCATTGTTGTTCTTAAGCTACAACTAATAACTTAGCCTAAGACATTTCCCTTATTAAGGGTTTTTTGCAATTCCTAAGTAACAACTTACTATAGATCTAGTCAGCTCACTTAGACTTACTATATATTGTTGCTAGACTCGCTTAGGTTTTTCTTCTCTAGTCTTATTCTCTTTTCTACATCAAACAGTGGACCCTAGCAACTTTAGTGTCATAACCATTACCTAGATTTCCTCCATATCTAACACTGAATTGATTATAATTTTTTTAAAAAATACAACATTGCTGGATACTCCCAATATTCTCTATCTTCATCTTATTCTTTTATGTATATATACTCAAAACATTTTTTGTATGTCTCAAGTCAATACTAGTGACCCATTAACCACTATCATATAAAGTAGCATTCTAAGTTGGAGTCATTGTCTCAAGGTGGCCTCTACAACCTTTACTACTTCTGTATACTATCATTCTCATTTTAAACTACTTTTGTTTCTTAATTACTCTTTGTTTAGGGTTAAAACACCTTAGCCTCTTTTTTGGATTCATATCCCAGGCCCATTACACTTTTGTCACTTAACTATTCTCTATAAATATTAAATCTATTTCTAAGGGTCCCTGACTTTTCTTCATATAGACAACAAGGCCTCATGTTTTGAGTTACACTCTATTACCATAAGTAACTCTTCTAGCTATATAATCCCAACCTCAACTTTCTTTATAACCAAACCACTATTAACATTAAAGGACACTATACTTTGTATAACTCATTTATTAACTAGATAGTGGACCGGGGCTAAATAGACCTCTATAAGGGTGATGTCTGTGGGTTTTAGCTTGAGAGAATAGTCTTTTAAACTCTTTAGTTTATCTTGGTAACTAGGTGTTGTGATTGAAGATAGTAACTCTCTTTCTCTGTTTCCCTTCTGAACTAGTTACTCTTGTAGCTGTAGTCTTACCTTATATTGTATTGCATCATCTCATGTCACTACACCTGACAGAACATCTCGAGATGGTCTGGATGTGGGGGCTAGAAAGGATTAGGCCTTCCATTTTTCCTCTAAGCAAGCCTCTCTTGTAGCTACATAATAACTTCTTGCTACTGTTGCATCATGGCTTGTTGTTGATCTAGGTGGGCCATAATAGCTTGTAGGGCTCTAACCATAGGATCATCTGGCTCTACTCTAAAAGCTCTAGAAGGCCTTTCTCGCATAGTGTTTACCATTTTATTTGAAAAAATTCAATGAAAAACATACACATATGCCACACCTTAGCACCCGAATCCTTGTACAAGCCATTACATATCATGAAGTCCATATCCTCAAGCCATACTCATCACAAGAATGCCTAAAACATTGCTCTAATTCTAGTTAAAATGGCATACCTAGCTATTTAGCACATACACATATCAGTCATGGGCATTTTCCATAAAATGTACAATATTTATTATGCCTTCAATAGTAAAATCAGTTCATTTACATATGAAAATGAGTGGTAGGGGTCCAATTTCATTTATTTCTTTTTCTTTATTCATATTTATCATAAAAAAATTAGTTCAACCTATTAGATAAGAGAATATGCATTGGAAGCCCAAGGGAACACTCTAACCTGATATGCGCCATACACATAAACTGCATCAAACTTTAGAAATACATATATTTGACTACACTACTCCAATTTATACAAACTTGATGGCTATAGAAAGTTTATAATGCCAATTATATGCCTGTAAAAGTTTATGAGTATCAAAGTTCATTTGGCCCCTCAAATATATGAAATATCAGAACTGACCATATGAATAGTATCAGGGGTCAAAATGAAAGTTTTATAGAATTTTAGAAACTCATGAAATATTCTGTACAAGTCTAAAAATTCTAATTCTTGTCTTATTAGAAAGCTCTACTAGGGGTCTAATTGCATGCCAAATCTTAGACTCAAATTAGGTCATTTAGACCATTTTCAATATTGGAATTATTTAGGCCTCTTTTAGAACAAAGTTTTAGATTGAAATGGATCATTTGTTACCTAATTGGGTTTCTTCTAATTTGAGTACATTTCATCCATCATAAATAGTATTTCTAATCATTCTATTACATGTCAAGAGAATTGGATCAAAATTTGACCCCTTGACATCCAAATATGTATGCAAACATACTAGCAACACCCATGCCATTTGTTATGCATGATCTTATATCTTTCCACAAGTTATATATTAGAGTACATCAACTTATACATATGGTTTCATCATTATACATGGAAGATATACATTGTTTAATATCATATGCCATTAAGGATACAAAAGAATGTCACAATACTACATATATCAAAATTTACTACATGTAACACTTCTAATATAACTTTTCCAACATTTAAGTCATCTCCATATCCTTGCTTTGACTTGGTGACCTTGAAAATAGTTAGTAGGAGCATGAGGGTGTGATTCTTGAATAATCTCAGCAGCTAATCTTAACCAATTCAATACACACATGAACACCATAAGTAAAATGCAATGCATGTGATGCAAAAATGCTATGTCTATGCATCATGTAAGTCCAATGCATTATATAGCATAAAAACTCATTCATTCTCTAGCCATGGCATTATAAACTTGTTTGGCTCCACTAATCTTAATCCAGGGCTAAGGAAGAGCTACTGCACTCAATTCCATGCTATAGTAGGTTAGGAGCCGTCACATAAACCTTTCATACACATATAGTACTCGTATAACTCATTTGAACAACATAATGAAACATTTCTCATGAAAGCATCAACCAACAACACACATAGGCATTTTAACTCATTCAAGTATTCGAATGCATGCAAGAAAGGGAGATGAAGTTACTTTAGGACTTATAGAAGCTCAAAATGCCATTAAACCCCTTCTTAGTTCACTTTCAATAGTTCTTCTTGACTTGATACTTACAATTTGGTGGGTTTGAACTAACTTGGCTTACAAACATCCATTTATAAGGCAAATTGATCCATTAGAATATATTCTAGGTCCCATTATTCTCACTTAAACTAATTATAGTCTAACATAGAATCTATGGCTATTTTAGGTCCAACAAAAGGCAACCTTAGTTTTTCACTTTCCAAACTATAAACTCTTGTTTGCTACAAGTCCTATAGCTCTAAGGAAGCTCATTTGAATCATCATAAATATGATTAAAAGAGTTTAAATCCATCTTGCTTTTGTAACCTAATTTAGGCCATAAAAATTTGACTTTCCTTCTAGGGCTCCTAAATTCAATCCAATGACTTCATAATTATTTATTCATCATATCTATGTCTCTAAATTCATTAGAACTCAAAAAATCACTCCTCAGGTGCTCCATCCATGCCTTGGCTGAACCATCACCCATAAAAGGGTTTTATTGCTTCCTTCTTGGATTTTGATGCATTTTCATATTCTGTGGTCTCTGTTTACTCTTATTATACTTTCATATGGCTTAAACTAGGCTCCTAGAGTTCTGTATCTCCTTAGGTGCAATTAAAACCCTCATTTCAATATCTTGAGTTTTAATGCTTCTTTAATTATTCTAACTTTATATTCTCACTTTCTGTGTCTCAAAACCTTAGTTCCTATTCTATTTTAGCTAAAATTCATCTCCCCTTAGATCCTTCTAGTGTTGGATGAACCTAAGGAGATGAAGGAAAGCAAGGAGAAGCAACCATTCCATTAAGATACATACCTTATGTGAATCCTTGCTAGATGGAGATTCTTGTGGTGCTAATGGTTTCTTCAAACTCTCTCCTCCTTCCAAAAGTTCAGCCACAAAAATGATTCTTTCAAGAAGCCAAAACCTTCCACAGAAAGGGTTTAGAGAGAAGTTTTGTGAATGGAAAACCATAAAAGATGGCATAGTTTCTTACCTAGAATGGCTTCCTCTTCACTTTCTTCTTCCCTTCTTTTTGTGTGCATTTGGTTCTATTCCAAAATGCTCCAGGTCAGTTTCTCTAGGATAGTTTTGAGGGGTTGGTGGTGTGGGTAGCTTGATGTAAGGGAGAAAGAATTATTTTTATATAATTTCAAAATTTTCGTTACGTCCTGCAACTTTAACCACTTTGTTCGGGCTCATTTTAAATCCTTTTTTACAACTATCTTTTCTATATGAAAATTTAGGTCTTCTAGATTATTATAAATATTTACTTTTAATTTTATGGGGTTTGAAACTATCTTGAATTGTCTGGTCAAAATTTGGGTCAACTAATAGCCTAAAATGTATACCTGAAGGATTTTGGCCATTTTGAGGGTTCTTATAGTTTTTAGGGTCTTTAAAGACCCTGAAAAACTTAATTTTGCCATTTAAAGCTTCCTTCTTTGAGTTTTTAAAAAATTGCCCAAAATTACAATTTTACCACTGCATTGTAATTCATTTTGTTTAGCTATTTTAGCTCTGATTTTAGGCCATCTTTAATTCCTTACCCTTATTTCTAAATGCTCTATTTATTAATCTAGCCTTAACTTACCTTATTTCATGTTATCCTAAGATGCTTTTTATAATTTGACCAGTTTCGATTCAATTTTAAAGGAACTAGGTATGACATATGCTATGCATGGGTATTGTTTTATGGAATAGTTTATATGTAAATATGATCAGTTTAGGTGCTAGTAGTACAAAATTGAATTATATATTCAATCAAAATTTAAACCAAATTAACAAAGTCTAAAAATAATCATGGCATAAGATGAAGTAACACAAGTCCATATATTAATCAATATATTAATAAGGTTTATAATACATCATAAAATTTCTATAGTAAGTAAATATAGATAAAGAATGTACCCACATAATTTATATAACCAACATTCATCTAGTTTCAGGAGTAAATAGGTAAAATTATATTTACCCAGCTTGCTTCAAGCTTCAATAGTAAATAGGGAAAATTACATTTACCTACTTTGCTTTTTGCTCTCAATGGCAACATCCTTTAATTTTAAAAATGGTTTGGTAGTACTCCTTTGTCTATTAACTCTATTGCAATAAACTATTTTCATCCAAATTTGAAAATGTTAATTATGTAAAATTATTAAAATAACATTTTTTGTTGTTTAATACCTTTTTTACTCTTTTTTTTTCAACTAATTTATTCATGGCTTTAACATATTATTTTTCTAACATAGTAGGTTCATAAATTAGAAGCTCTTCTTTGTATCTTTCATGTCAAATCCAAAACCAGTGATATGATTGGCATGCAATATGAGATGAAACTTGCATTATAAGCCTAATAGTGACATAACAGGTTGAACCTATATTTTCTCATGGTATTAACATGCTAGCTTAAAGAAGATTAATACACTTCATGTAGAAGGTCTCTTTTGTGATTCAAAACCCTGATAACATAATCAATTCACTTCCAATCTTCTATAAAAATATTGGCAAAATGTCATCTAAAAATCGAACATTTTAAATTTATTAAAAGATTTTCGCTCTTAATTCCTACGCACTATAGAACATTTAAAAGGGGTGGGGATCATACTTGTGAACTAGTAAATATGTCTAGAGTACAAACATATTAAATTTACTATTTGAATATATGAGTTGCTTATGATGAATTGATTTATAACCTAATAAGCCAAGTCCATATTAAAGTAATTAATTAATTAATTAATTAATTGTTATTTAAATTGATTTATAATTTTGTCATTACCTTTTCTATTTAAATTGTTTATCCATTTTGGCTCTGATTTTGGACCATCTTTAGTTTTGTAATCTCTTTTTTTAATGCTTAGATTATTATTTTATCCTTAATTAACCCTATTTCACTTTATTCTGGGATCTTTTTTGTTATCTCATCAGTTTCGATTCAATTTAGAAAAACCAAATATTACATCTTCCATCATTTTTTACTCTCTCCACTATTCATACTACTCTAATCATTTCAAGTAGGCAAAGTACAATTTTCTCTTAGCATAATTAAGGCATTGGGCTTTGTTCTCCTTAGTTAATATCAGTAAAGTATAAAGTTGTGTATTACTACCTAGAATTATTGAAATAGCTGGATAAGCTTGTACTCTATATAGTTTTGTTGCATATTTATGCAATTGTTAGGATTGATAATAAATGTGATAGTGAATGAACCTTAATTATGATTTTGTGATTTAGGCTAACCTTTTATGATTAAATATGTTTGCTAAAGTGGTCACTTATTGTTGGTTTATTTTGCATAAATGTGATTCTAATTTGTTGTTGTTTTGTTTAATAGGCCATATATAACTTTGCATCTAATATGGAGGGAGACTAATTTCATGTTTAAGGTTATGCTATGCTCTTTATTTATTTTAGGTTGGCCTTATCTAGTTTTTAAGGCATAATTACAATTGGCTAAGTTGACTAAATTAATTAAATACTAGTATGTCTATTTGTATTGGTGAACCATGACTATTTTTTTTTACCTATGTTTTGTTTATTTCTATTTAGGACATCTTACTTTCATATGGCCCCCAAGAAAAGATCCCAAAGAACAAGTAGCAGAGCATCCTCTTCTAGATCCCTTAGTGCAACTGTAATATCCTATGATTTAGAAAATTAAAATAATTCTTAAAGAATGGAATGAATTATTTACGAGGGGTCACAGGTCTAAAGAAAGCCAGTGTGCATTATGAAAAACCGAATTTCAAACTATTTGGTTAATAATTGAGGACCCTGGAGTAAAGTGAATTGAGGCAAATTAAGACTAGAATGCTAAATAAAACATCTAGAAATGAGGTCAGGAAGCTAAGAATGGCTTAAAATTGGAGCTGAAACGACTAAACAGAATAAATCAAAATATAGTGGCAAAATTATAATTTCAAACAACTTTTTGAGAACTTAAATGAGGAAACTTTAAATGCTAAAATTAAGCTTTCTAAGACTCTCAGAGGCCTTAAAAACTATAAGAACCCTTAGAATGGCCAAAACCCTTCTGGTATACGATTTAGGCTGTCCATTGACCTAAATTTTAATCGAATGATTTGGGATGACTTCGAACCTCATAAAATTAAAAGTAAATACTTTTAATAAACTAGAGAACCTAAATTTTCATATGGAAAAGATGGTTCTCAAAAAGGAGCTAAAATGAGCAAAAATAGGAAAATTAAAGTTGAAGGGCAAAACAAAAATTATGAAAATTGTTATAACTCACTCCCTTCTTCTTAAAATAGGCCAGTCATGTCCCTAACTCTCCAAAATAGACCTTGAAGCTTTTGGTTCAGAACAAAGAAGCGCACCAAGGAGAGGAGGAAGAAGAAGGAAAAAAGACTAAGAAAAGGTAAGAAAATGGCACTATTTCATGCTTTTGCCTTCACCAACTTGGTTCTCCTCCCTGAGCTCTTTCTTTTGATGCTTTTAGTTTTTAGAAAGAAGCATTTTTGTGGCTAATTTGTTGGAGGAAGGAGAGAGTTTAGAGAAAACAAGCTAAGTATCAAATTTCTCTCTTGAAAGCCTTTAAAGTAAGGTATGTTTCATGATAGGAATTTTGCTCCATCTTGCCTTCTCTTTCTTCGTAGCTTTAGCTAGACCTAAAACCATATAGGGGAGGATGATTCTCAGCCATAGCAAGGCTAACCCAAGGGTTTTAAGGCATGAAGAATTAGAATATACAATTAGAATCAAGAAAGAAGCATTAGAAACTAAGATATAGAAATTATGGTTTCAATTGCATCTTGAGAATTTTGGTACCTAGGAGAATAATTCAAGCTATATTAAATCATGTCTAGGTTGTAGAGAATCTAAGGAATATGGATATGCATCAAACTCCTATCGAAAACAAATAAAACTCCATATAACCTCCATTGAACTCATAGTTTAACCAAGCTATAGATGACCAACCTAAGGAGTGTTTCTTCAAGTTCTAATGAATTTAGAGACTTAGATATGATGAATAAATAATTATGGAATCATTGGATTGAATTTAGAAGTCTTATTTTGAAAGGTAAATTTTAAGGTTCCATTATGCATAAAAGAAGCAACTTGGTGCTAGGCTCCTTGATTTGAGTTTGTAATGATTCTAATGAATTTAAATGGAGTCATATGACTTATATCGGATGAGAAATTAGAGCCAAGATAATGAATTATATGAGTTGCTTCATTATGCCACTAAATGGAGCTTTATAAAAGCCTAAGACTAGAATTGATTTATGTAAGGATTATATGAGTCTAGAGATGGTTTCATTGATGCATTTGTGCCTTATTTGATATGCCTAGTCCAAGCAAATCAAGTTTCTCCCAAGTGTGTTTGTAAGGCCGAGAAATGGAAGCGAGAACCAAGGACGGAATTTATGCTTCTTGAGTAAAGGTAGCTTTTCATCCATTTTTGTATGCTTATGTTGGTTATTTAATTGTCATTGATTGCTTATATGTGTGTATGGATTATGAATCATGTCTATTATTATTGGCATGATGATTTGATGTAATTATGTTACATGAAATGCATTTGAAATGTGGAATTGCTCTTAATGGATGAGATTGTGCCAAAAGTCCCTAAGTATGGATGAGATAAGGGCAAAAGTCTCAAAAGTGAGTGATGCTAAGTCAAAAGTCCCTAAAAGTGAGTGAGGCTAATCCAAAAGTCTCCAATAATTGGATGAGGTTAGATTAAAAGTTTATAGAGCTTGTTTTTATTTTGATTGATCCATATGACTTCAAATATTTGATTCTATTTGATATTTGAATGCCTATCATGCATGCTTTGTAAGATACCAAATTCAAATAAGGATAATCATGATTAATTAAGGATTAATATGGGTTTAATTAGAAAAATTACTTAAGATATATGGACATTAATTTAGGCCTTATAATTAATTTAATTATACTTTGGGCTAAGTGTAGAAGCCCAATCTTAGTTTTAGGAAGATTCAATTCCATTTTCTTAGAAGCTCAATATTTACTTTGTGCAAGCTCAACTTATATTTAACCCATTTAACACCTAAGCCTTAGCCTAATCGAACCAAAAATTTGAACCCACTTGGAATTAGGCCTTTAGGCCAATCCACAACCTAACTTAAACCCACTTAAACCCTAAAACCTATTCCAGCCCCTCCTTATTCTGCAAAAAAATACAACAGGCAAAAGGCAAAATTCAGAGGTCCCTTGAAGGCTAGGTTTTTCATCATCTTCTTAGCTCCATTTCCCACTTCTAAAGTTAAAATCAACTAATGTAATTATTATATAACTTAACCTTCTCCTCTTCCTTTTCAATTAGACCTGATTAGTTTTTTATCTGGATCATTTTCACCCACACCTCAAATCTGATATAGGTTATTTAGTGTTTTCTTGGAGGATTTTCAGATGTTGAGGTTAGGAGGGATATTGGGTAAGTATAAATTTTTTATTTTGATGCATTTTCTACTGGTTTAGGACTCCTATAGCTGATTTTTTGTATAAGTGATGATTTTATGCAAATTTACCCAAAATTTGGAGTGTTGTTCTAAAGTTACTAGTGTAGGTACAACCAAATTTGAATATAGTTCTTGTAGTGGCTAGGTAAGTAATCTCTAAGTAGTTTTTTGTGGTTTAATTCTTTGAGTATTAGGAATAGTAATGGTCTAGTTTTGTATCCATAAGCTAAATTTACATTGTTGTTAGTTCTCAAAGAATTGTCTACAAGCGAGGTAACTGGGGTTAATGTTAAATTCCACACATATATCTTCTTTAATTTTATATCTACTGTATATGTATGATTTTAAATACAAAATGAATGGTTAGTTATATGATATATTGTGATTAGACCTTATGAGTCTATGGTGGAGCTATGGTGCAGTTGCCACCCATACATTATACTTCGATCGGGCACCAAGTTATGATCAGACCCTTATATGCACTGAGCCCAAGTTGTGCTTATTAGAAAGTTGGTACAGTGGACGGGCCTCTCCCGATGTTAGTGGCCTTTAACATGTGGAATATGATTGCTAATATGGGATAATAGTCATTGATAGCCTAATTATTTCATTTGCTTATATAACTGTTATTTCTTATGCTTATCTGATTAATTGCATATATATTAATTAGATTAGAATATATGAATGGAATTTGCCTTTGGTTACTAAGATTTGTATCTCATCCCATTTCATGGGCTAACTATTTTAGATGAAGGTCCTTCGGTTAAGGATAAAGGGAAGCAAGTGGATGAACATCTATGAGCTAAGATCATATGTGGGAAATTCTACACTTGGAGGGATCTAATCTAAGATAGATGCTAATTTTTGTTATTCTTTTATATAGCATCATCATCATGTAATCATTTTCCTAATTGTATGTATTTTGTGTTTTGGTAAACAATGATGTAACTAATAGGGAGTTAGACTCTTTACAACTTGGAATTTAATATATGCACTTGTATATCTAATATAAAACCTTGTTGATCCTAAGATATGGTCTATTATATAAGAATGTAATAATTGTTGACTTAAACTAGTAATGCATAGAGTCTATATGGGAATTTATATTTTGATGATAATGTTAGTAGTTATGAATCCTTCTTGCTATCATTGATATATATAAATTGTTGATGTATAATAGTAGATGAGTAAGAATCAACACTTAGGATTTGATTTGACAATGAGAGACATATTGAGTAAATTAGGCAGTTGGATACTTTTAAAACCTTATAGATTAAGGTAGCATGACCTTAAGATGCCATTAGAGGGAGTGTTGAAATGTTTGGGATGAAATTGGGAGAGTTTAGTGTAGGCAAAAGTTAAGCCATGGCCAACAATCAGTCGGAGGCGAGGAGCGCTGTAACGCGAGACATCTCGCCATGGCACTAGATGAAAATTTTACCTAGGGAGGGTAATAGAATACAACTTCACTGCGGCATAATATGAATAAATTAGGTTGAGGGTTCCAGGAGGGGTACTTGCCACGGTGCCAAATAGACACTGCGAGAGTCATGAAGAGTGTGAAGAGTAGGTCCTAAGGCCATGTTTGCTACAATGCAAAAGTCCTTAATTGTGGCACAAGATTCGAATTATCGATTTTAAGCTCTAGTAGTCACTTACGCCGCAACATGAATATATCAAGTCATGGCGGGAGTCCCCAAACTTGGTTTTTAGGTTCTAGTAACTAACTTAGCTATGGCAGGAAGGTTCCAAATCATGACAAAGATTCCTAAACTCTTATTTTTGACTTAGAAATCTTGAATTTCACTATGCTAAAGTTATGTAATGACTTAAGAATATTATAAGAGGATCTTGTGAATTGGAAATCAGTAGTAACATGTATTAAAGGTTTTTAATTGAAAACTAGAATTACTTGTGGACCTAAATACTTGTAATGGTTTGGCTAATAACCCTAATAATATCAATGTTCAAATTTCCTCACTTTGTCCCATCTAATTAATTGTAATGACTTTAGACCTTAATTTATAATAATTAATTATGCAATTAATCCTAATCACGATAATTAAGAATTAGGGTTGTTACTTTGGTATTAGAGTAATGGTTCAAGAAAATATATTAGATCTAGAACCTTGTGGTTAGAAAACTAGGCAACTATGATGCATGCATGTTAGAAATAGGAATATTATGATCTGGTGATGACTCTTATATATGTATATACCTGCTATGGATGGAGTTGTGTTTAGATTGCTTTTGGACTATAGCTTAATAGGGGATACTTTTAGTTGTGCTTGTGGCATTGCAAAGTGATATGGTTACACAAAGAGAAATTGTTGAGATGTTGAAAGAAGTGCAAAAGGCCATGACTGCAATGGCCAACTGTATGAGGGAATAAGCTTAGGCCCATGAAGCGATAGTTAAGGTAATGATTGACTAGCTTCAACAGCAAGTCGAGGCCTATACAACCATTGTTCAAGTGCTGCAACAGTTACATGAGACCATGAACAAGCAAAATTAGGAAATGTCAGTAGAGAACCAAGTTGGTACTGGTCAAAACCCTGGTATAGGACACCAAAGGGAGAATGGCAACCTCTTTGTTATGTTAGCTAAGTTTAAAAAGGCTGATCCTCCATCGTTTATAAGGGAGTTGGACACTGAGAAGGCTGAAAGATGGCTGATGCAACTAGAGAAAATTTTTGAAGTTATGACATGTATCACAGACAAAACTATAGGAAAAGTTGGTCATCAACAAGTTAGAGGGTGAAGCTAAACATTGGTGACGGAGTGCCTCTAGATTGTTGATTTCAAAGGGGATACCCTTGACTTGGAAAAGTTTCCAAACCGCCTTTAAAGGCAAGTATTTCGCACATTTAGTGAGGGCTAACAGGGAAGTCAAGTTTAACTTCCTTGAGCAAGGGGACGTGAGTGTGGATTAGTATGTAGCCAAATTCATCCAATTGTCTCATTTCTCCTCTTACCTAAAATGGTTTGATGATGAGCCATAGAAGGCCAACAAGTTTGAAAGAGGCCTGAATTGGGAGTTGAAAGACAAGATTATGTCCTTATAAAGTGACAGAAAAGGCTTTGACTGAGAGTGAGGCCAAAAGGAAGAAGACTATAGAGGGTAAGTGTGACTGAGGCATGGAACCCTTTAAGGGAGAAAATAAAAAAGGAGCCAGCAATAGTAGTGGCTCTTAGGGTAGGAGACCACCCCCAAGAAATGTTACTCAAAAAAGGAGTATGGGACCCCCGAAGAGCTCAGTTATTGTCCTATTAGCTTATGGCAAATATGGGAAGAGCCATAGTAATAGACCATGCCTGGTATGCTACAATTATGGAAAGCCTGGACACTATGCACAGACTTGCATGGTGTCAAGAAAGTCAGCCTCATCTATTAAACCACCTACATAAGGATGGGTGTTCGTACTTACACAATAAGAGGCTAGTAGATTCCCTAGTATGATTCGAGGTACTTTACTTGTCCATAATCATATTGTACATGCATTATTTAATTTGGCTATGACCCACTCATTCATCTCATATGACTATGTTAAGTGTCTGGGTCTTAAAATTAACTTGTTACCATTTGAATTATCTATGTCCACCCCTACTGGATATTCTATGATTACATCTTATATATGCTTGAATTACATTGTACAATTGGGTAGCTGTTGTACTACCCTTAACCTGATTTGTATCCCTTTATGTGACTTTGATGTAATCATTGGTGTGGACTGGTTATCAGCTAATAATGTGATACTTGATTGTAACTATAAGACTATTTCCTTACCTGCAAATATATATAAAACTCGTCCTGTGACTAATCTTGCTTATGTGTTGGCCACCTAAGTCGAGAGGTACCTTAAGCATAGTTGCCAAGGGTTTCTAGTATTTTTCTCACTGCATATTGAGATTGATGATGGATTGTAGGGTATACCTGTGATTAGGGAGTTCCCTTAGGTTTTTCCTAAGGAGTTTAGTGGACTACCTTTAAGGAGAGAGTTAGAATTCTCCATTGATTTGGTACCTAGTACAAGTCTGATTTCTAAGGCTCCATATAGAATGGCACCTACTAAGTTGGTTGAGTTAAAGAGTCAATTAGAAGAGTTGCTTAAGAAGGAATTCATTAAGCCAAGTGTGTCTTCGTGGGGAACAATAGCATTGTTTGTCAAGAATAAGGATGGTAGCCTTAAGCTTTGAATTGACTATAGGCAATTAAACTAAGTGACCATAAAAAACAAATACCCTTTGCCTAGGATTGATCTTAGATTGATCTTAGATCTGGATGCCACCAACTTAGAGCCAAGGCTGAAGATATACCTAAGACAGCCTTTAGGACTCGAAACGTCCATTATGAGTTTTTAGTCATGCCTTTTGGTTTAACCAATACCCCTGCTATTTTTATGCATTCCATGAATAGGATCTTTAGGCCTTATCTTGACTGATTTATGGTAGTGTTCATTGATGATATTCTCATGTATTCTAAGAGTAATGAAGAGCATGGAGAGCATCTTAAGATTGTTCTTCAAACTTTGAGGGAGCATCAGTTGTATGCTAAGTTGAGCAAGTGTGAATTTTGGTTGTGGGAAATTAAATTCCTAAGTCATGTGATATCAAAACAATGGGTAGTGGTAGATCTTAATAAGGTAGAAATAGTACTGAATTGGGAGAGACCCAAGACGTTGACCAAAATCTGTAGCTTCCTAGGTCTTTTTTACTACTATAGGAGATTCATTAAGGGATTTTCTCAATTAGCCATGCCTTTGACCAAATTGACTAGGAAGGACTAACCATTTGTGTGGGATTCCAAGTGTGATAATTCCCTTTAGGAACTTAAAGATAGGTTGACCACCACACTTGTGTTAGTAATCCCTAACTCTAAAGAGACCTTTATGGTCTATAGTGACGCATCCAAGAAGGGATTATGGTGTGTTTTGATGTAATAAGATAGGGTAATAGCCTATGCTTCTAGGTAACTTAGACCCATGAGGAAAATTATCTGACCCATGACCTAAAGTTAGTAGTCATTTTTTTCGCCCTTAAGATTTGGAAACACTATCTTATGGTGAGTAATTTGAGGTGTATAGTGACTACAAGAGGTTAAAGTACTTGTTTGACTAAAAAGATTTGAACATGAGGCAAAGAAGATGGATAAAGTTTCTTAAGGATTATGACTTCTCCTTAAAGTATTATCCAGGAAAGGCGAATGTTGTTGCCAATGTAACATCCGATTCTCTGAAAACAAAAAAAAAACATGAGAAATGGAACGTACGATTTTTTCGTAAATGAATGAAATTCACTGGATAAAAAAGCAAGTCCCTGGAAATGAAATAGTTAAGGTCCCAAAAAATTTAGGAAGCATTCTAGACTCCTAAAAATGAAAATCTCAGGTTCAAACGGAAAGAAAAACGGAGCTAGAATGAAGAAACGAATTATGACGAAAGGTTAACAAAACGTAAGGATATTTTTGTCATTTTGAGAAAATTTTGGAATTCACACAAGAGGAATTTTTAAATGAAAGTTTTGAGTTCTCCAGGGTTCTCAGAGATTCTAAAAACCATGGGAAGCCCCGAGATAGCTAAAGTCCCTCCGGTGGATGTTTTCCAACGTCGATTGACCTAAACTTTTACTGATTCGTTCGGGAAGGTTTTAACTCCAATTTGAGTGATTCCAAAGGCATTTTATGAATTAGAGGACCTAAATTTTATAATGAAAAATACGGTTATCAAAAAGGAGTTAAAATGAGTCTAAACGGAGCAAACAAACGCATAGGGGCAAAATGGTCATTTTGAAAAATTGTAAAAGAGGCTTCTTAAATAAGATTACATCTCATCACCTTCTCCAAACTTCCATTTGCTAAAAAAGGGGCAACAATGGCATGACATTAAGAGGGGAGAAAGAGAAGAAGTTTAAGCTCCCGTTTAGGTAAGTAAACGACATCGTTTCATCCCGCGCCAATTAGGAAAGTTGTTCCTCTCTTTAAGAACTCTCTAATGATAATTTTTTTTTCTAGAAAAATTGAAGATTCAGGTCTAACCTAAGCCAAAAAGGAACTCTTTTCAAGAAACCAATCAGTAGAAAATAATCTACGCGAAGAGAGCTCCGTTTTAAGATAAGACTTCACTTGAAACACTTGCAAAATCTTGTGTTTTCAAGCCATTCAAACTTAGGTCTAGAGAAAGAAAGTAAGGAGGAGAGTTTTTCTTTATGTGTTCTTGATGGAACCAAAGGTTATGGAGTATGAGGATTAAGAATATACAACTATAATTTAAAAAAGAGCTTTAGAATGCAAGTTATGGAAGTTAGGGTTTTGATTTCACCTTGAACTCTATCATGAACCCTAGCCATATTTTATGATATTTAAATGTTCATATGAGTTCCTAAGATACCAAGAGAGCTTCCTACATGATTCTTCCATCAAAGGAAGCAAGGAAACTCCATTGGTGCCTTATGGAAGCATAGTTTCAGCCAAGGAGGGTTCATGCACCTAAGGAGTGTTTTAATTTCTTCCAAGCTTAGTTTTGCATCATGTATGATGGGAGAATATCAAAGGAAGCCTTAGAAAAATTTTAAAAACCATAGATAGTGATATGGCCTTATATGTTCCATAATATGACCTAAAGAAGCAACATGTAGTTAGGCTCTTTATTTTAATTGTGTGATGACTCCAAGAGGCTTAAAAGGAGTCAAGAATTATATATGAAAAGAAAGAATAGAGCCTAGAATTTATTTGATGAGTGTTGCTTCATTAGGTGCTTTCTTGGAAACATAAAGAGCTCAATGAGTCAAGCTAGAGTTTAAGCAAGTTGTGTGGCCTTAGAATTAATTCCATGAATCTACTTGGCTTCCATAAATTGTGTTTTGGCCAAGAGAAATCATCCCCACACTTGTGTGTGTGTGTGGCTAAAAAAGGGAGCTTGCTTTCAAGGAAAAAGTATATAATTGTATCCAAGGTAGCTCTCTCCACCTTCTCTTATGCATAGATGTGTGTTTAGCTTGTCTTAGAATGTGTGTATGTGTATTTTCAAGCCATGAAAAGTATGCTAGCATGATTTTATATGCCATGACTTCATGATGACATATTATGTTTCTAAATGATGTGATAATGTTTGTTTGAGTTTGCTTGAGTGTGAAGAGGCCAAGAACTCTTAACCATGGTGAGGATAAGCTAAAAACTCGTAAGATTAGTTGAGACAAAGCAAAAAGTCTCCCAAAAGCAAAGTGGGCTCCCAAAAACATGGTTGAGTCCAAGAATTCTCTTAAAGAATGGGTGAGGCAAGTCCAAAATTCATGAGTAAAAGGGTGAGGCCAATCCATCCACTTGGCAAGCTTTCGGATGTCTTGTATGACTTATTCACATGCCAAGCTTACTTCTTGAATGTTCATGACATCTATTACATCCATGCATGCATTTTCAAGGCTTGCTTTACATATATTATATGTGATTGAAAGGGAGATGAGCTATTGAGATTCTTTAAATCTCATTTCCTCATCTCCAATGACCTAATATGCTAGGTGGACCAAGTAGACAAGGTAATGGAAGCCACCCGCCTTGAAGAAGAGAGCTTGACAACATAATGTATGGTTTTTAGTTCTTTAAGGCCATATTTATATCAAATGATGTAATCCATTGATGTATATGGTCTATGACCTCTTGGACATCTGTAATTATAATAATATGTGACGTATAAATGAAAAACTATGATATGTGAATGCTAGAATATAAATTGAGTATGTAATGCCAAGTTATGTTTCTTGAAAAGTTGATGTAAGTGTGCATATGCGTGGATGAAATAGCCAAAATGAGATGCATAAGGTTTGAGACCATTTGGGCAGCTCACACAAGTCCTAATTATGCTTTTAGACTTGCCCAAAAGGTGCTAAAACTCAAGGAAAACCATTTGGACATTTTGGTACCTTATATGGAGCCAAAATTAGCCATAATAGATCCTTATATCACTTTTTAGCCAAATGAGCTCTTCTTGATTTGAGATTTGGTATGTAATTAGAGCTAGTTGAGAACTTTTTGGGAAGCTAAAGAACATAATTTTTGGAGGTCTACAGAATATTTAATAAATTTTCAAAGTTGGCAAATTTTCTAGTTTTGGTCATGTCACTGTTCACTTAGGTCTGAAAATGAAATCTGTCACACACGGCTCATATGATGTCTAATTGTCACGAAATTTTATACAAAAAAACTAGACATTACCAATGACTTGTGACAATTGGAAGCATCTCATTTGGATGTCTAGAAAGGGCGATATGGATTTTCAAAAAATCTGTCCAGTATCAGGAACTTCACCCAACCTTAGTTACTATTTGATTAGATTTCGAGGTTTGGGCGTGCCTGAACTGGTCTGGAGTTATTTTTCTCCTCTATCTAACATCTACGATTTTCCATATTAGTATCATTTGTATGTATTGGAGTATTTTGGAATTAATTAGATATTTTTAAAGTTTGCTGCAGAAATCTATGACAGTACTAGTGGACAACTTGACCTCTAGACCTGTTTGAATGTCAAACGTCCTCTATGTTGGATATTATAGTCTGAATGTATTTTAACATAAATTAGATATATGTAGCTTTCCATAATAGCCAAGAATGCAGGATTTTGATTTTTCTAAAATTAGTTATGATTTTCCAAAGTTGTGACAGAAAAGGGGATAAATCTGGCCGAAAATGTATGTGTGTATTTTGAGCTTCCCATTGAGTTCCTTGAGATGTAGGCCACTTTTGATTATGCAAATGAGTTATATTGATGTAATTAAATATGAAAATGTGTTGTATGAGCTGACATGGTTCACGTGACACCAAATGGAGTTTTTATACACGACACAACGCCAAATAATGTATTATTTTAATGGATTTTCTTACTTCCTTCATGGAATCTATGTTGTCAAGCATGAGAATGTTATAAAATGAGCTAAAAATATATGGCGTTATAACTAACACCTTGAGTAAGAAATCTATTCACATGACAATGATGATGCTTAGAGAGCAAAAGTTAATTAAGGAGTTGAGAGATTTGAATTTGTCCATTTCAATACACCCTAGTAGTTTATTTTTCGGTGAATTGAGGATAGAAAATGATTTTAGGAAGAGAATTAAAGAGGTCCAAGAGCTAAATGAATATTTGAAAAGAATTAGAGAGTAATTGGGAAGTGGAGAGGTTAAAGACTTTGACCTATCAGAAGATGATTTGGTAAGGTACCAGGGTAAAGTATGCATATCCAAAGATGAAGAGTTAAAGAACATAGTGCTATTTGAAGCTCATAAGGGTAGATAATTCATCCATCTGGGCACCACTAAGATGTATAGAGATCTTAAGAGGAGTTTTTGGTGGCCTGGGATGAAGCCAGACATAGTTGAGTTTATTGCTAGATGTCTAGTTTATCAAAAGGTTAAGATTGAATACAAAAAACCTGCAGGTTTGCTACACCCTTTAGAGATTCCAAAATAGAAATGAGATAGTATATCTATAGATTTTGTGATGAGTTTGCCTAGGACATCCTTGGATTATGATGCCATTTGGGTAATTATGGATAGACTAATAAAGTCTACCCACTTTCTACCTATTAGAGCTACATATTCTCTAGATAGACTAGCTTAATTGTATGTTCATGAGATTATAAGATTACATGGTGTCCCTAATAGCATTGTGTTAAATGGAGACCCAAAGTTCACATCAAAATTTTAGCGGTCTCTATAAGAAGGTTAGGCACTAGTCTCAATTTTAGTACTACCTATCATTCTCAGTCAGATGGACAGACTGAGAGGACCATTCAGTCCCTTGAGGACATGCTTAAAGCTAATGTGCTAGAGTTAAAGGGGAACTGGAATGTGTACTTGCTTTTAGTTGAGTTTGCAATAATAGTTACCATTCCAGTATACAGATGGCACCCTTTAAGGCACTTTATAAGAGAAAGTGCATATCACCCTTGTATCGGGTAGAGCTTAGTGAAAGGAGTCTCTTAAGTCCAGACATAGTGGACTAAACCACCCATCAAATATAAGTCATTAGGAAGAAGTTATTGGTTACCCAGAGTAGGCAGAAGAGCTATGCTGATCAGAGAAGGAGACTCTTAGAATTTGAGACAGGAGACCATGTATTCCTTAAGGTTACTTTAGTGACGAGCATTGGACGATCTATCAAGGCAAAACAACTTAGTCCTCGTTATCTTAGTCCTTTCTAAACCCTTGAGAGGATAGGACCCGTAGCCCATAGAGTTGCTTTACCTCCAAACTTGACTAGATTGCATGATGTGTTCCATATGTCCTAATTGAAAAAGTATAACCCGGACCCTTCACATGTCATCGAGCATGAGAATGTATATTTACAAGATGATTTGTCTTATGCGATGGAACTGGAAAAGATTGTAGACTCAAAAGTCAGATGTGTAATAAGGACATTCTCCTAGTAAAGGTGGTATCGAAGGGACTTATTCTGAATGAAGCTACTTGGGAGACGGAGGAAGCTATAAGGAAAGATTATCGAACACTATTTGAGTACAGTATGCCTAATTTTAAGGACAAAATTCCTAAAAAGAGGGAGAATGTAAGATCCTAAAATTAATTAAGGATAATCATGATTAATTAGGGATTAATATGGGTTTAATTAGGAAAATTACTTAAAAAAGGTGGACATTAACTTGTGCCTTATAATTAATTTAATTATGCTTTGGGCTAAATGTAGAAACTAAATCTTAGCTTTAGGGAGATCTAATTCCATTTTCTTAAAAGCCCGATATTTACTTTGTATAGGCCTAACTTATATTTAACCCATTTAACACCTAAACATTAGTATAACCCAACCAAAAATCTAAACCCACTTGGAATTGAGCCTTTTGGCCAGCCCATAACCTAACTTAAACCCATCTAAATCTTAAAACCTACTCCAACCCCTTCTTATTCTATAGAAAAACGCAAGAGGCAAAAGGCAAAATTTGGAGGTCCCTTAGAGGTTAGGTTTTCCATCATTTTCTTAGCCCCATTTCCCACATCTAGAGTCAAAATTAGCCAAAGTAATTGTTATATAACTTGACCCTCTCCTATTCCTCTTTAATTTGACCTAATTGATTTTTCATTTAGAGCATTTTCACCCACACCTCAAATCTGATATAAGTTATTTGGTATTTTCTTGGAAGATTTTTGGAGGTTGAGGCTAAAAAGGATATTGGGTAAGTATAAGCTTCTCATTTTAATACATTTTCTACTGGTTTAAGACCCTTATAACTAATTTATAGTATGAGTGGTGATTTTGTGCAAATTTGCCCAGAATTTGGAGTGTTGTTCTAAGGTTACTAGTGTAGGCACAACCAAATCTGAATTTGGTTCTTGTAGTGGCTGGGTAAGTGTTCTCTAAGTAGTCCTTTGTGATTTAATTCTTTAAGTATTAGGTTTGTTATTATAAATAATGATTAAGAATAGTAATGGTCTGGTTTTATATCTATAGGTTGAAGTAGCATTGTTGTTGGCTTTCACAGAATTGTCTATAAGTGAGGTAATCGGGTTAATGTTAAATTCTATACGTATGCCTACTTTAATTTTATATCTGTTGCACATATATAATTATGAATACTAAATGAATAGTTGGCTATTTGACATATTGTGATTAGATCTTGTGAATCCATAGTGGAGCTGTGATGCGACTGTCACCTTTGCATTATGCTTCGATCAGGCATCGAGTTGTGATTAAACCCTTATATACTCTGAACCCAGGTTGTACTCATTAGGGAGTTGATGACGGGCCTCTTCGGGTGTTAGTGGCTTTTAACATGTAGAATATGATTGCTAGTATAGGATAATAGTCATTGATAGCATAATTGTTTCATTTGCTGATATGACTATTATTTCTTATACTTATTTGATTAATTGCATATATGTTAATTAAATTGGAATATATGAATATAATTTACCTTTGGTTACTGAGATTTGCATTTCACCCCATTTTATGGGCTAACTATTTCAGGTTAATGTCCTTCAGGTAAGCATAAAGGGAAGCATGTGGATGAACATCCATAAGCTAAGACCATGTGTGGAAAATTCTGCACTTGGATGGATTTAATTTAAAATATATGCTAATTTTTGTTATTCTTTTGTATAATATCATCATTATATAATCATGTTGCTAAGTGTATATATTTTGTGTTTTAGTAAACAATGATGTAACTTGAAATTTGATATATGCACTTATATATTTGATGTAGAACCTTGTTGATCCTAAGATATGGTCTATTATCGGAGAATGTAATCTTGTGATGCCTTCATTATTGACTTAGACTAGTAATGCATATAATCTATATTAGAATTTATATTTGTATGATAATGTAAGTAGTTATAAATCCTTCTTGCTGTTATTGATATATATAAATTGCTGATGTATGATAGTAGATGTGTAACACCATCATTTCTAACTCATACCCATCATCCTTTACATGCTCATGTGAGATATAGGAAGAATAACGTGAGATCTTTTTCATTGGATTCATACACTTTCTTAACATTGCGACATGGTTAAAAATTTATTTAGGTGTCACATGGACCATATGAGCTCATTCTATGTATCCTCATATTTAATTGCACCATTACAACTCATTTCAATCCCAAAAACATGCGTTCAGCCCATGGAAACTAAAAAGAGGTATGGAACATGCATATTCATTTTCGGCCAGACTTGGCCTCATTTCTGGGCAAAGTTTGAAAAATTATAACTAAATTTAAAAAAATTGAAAACATGTAATCTCAGTCATTCTAGAAATCTTAAGATATCTACTTCATGCTAAAAATATGAAAAATCATAAAATCCTACACACAAGATGTTTGACACGCGAATTGGTCTAGAGATCGGACTAGTCCTGATGCTGTCACAATTTACTGATATGAACTTCCAAAATGTCTAACTAATTTCACAAAAATCCAATGCATGAAAATGATACCAATATGGAAATATGTGGATGTTAACTAGAGAGAAAAAATATCTCTAGATCAGTTCATCAAGCCAAGCTCTTAGAAATTGATGGAACAATACTTCTGGTAAGGCAAGATAACTAATACTGGGCAGAAACTTCAAAAATTCATATCTTCCTCTCTAGAACTCCAAATGAGGTGTTTCACATTGCTACAAGTCACTGTGAATGTCTAGTTTTTTCTTATAAAATTTTGTAGCCATTGGACCACGTTTGCCCCTCGGATGACACAATTACACAACTGACCAAATGAACAGTGCTTATGCAAATCTGAAATTCTGATACCAACTTTAAAAATCATAGAAAATTTCATAGACCTCCAAATGACCTGATCTTTGGCTTTCAAAAATCTCTAGGTAAGATCTAGTCACATGCCAAATTTCAAGGCAAGAAGAGGTCATTTGGTCAGACTTTGACATAAGGGGGCAAAGTGCCAATTTCTTGTGTTAAAAGAGGGCTCCAAGGGTTCAAATTTGCTTCTCTTACTCTTAAGGCTCTATGAGCACATGGGAAAGCATCAACATAGGCTATTAAATATGGCTCAAATGTCTAATGACCCATATTTGAAAAACTCACTCTCCCACACCAATACATACACCATGTACATAATGCCAAGATCTTACTATTCATACCGAAAACTTGCTACATCATGCACTATAATTCTAACTCTCATACATATACAATAAGTACATCTATTTACAAGTATTCATAAGTGCCTACAACATGTACATCATTAGATTACATCCTTTAGTAACATAACAGTGACAAAATGGCTATTTCATAAATTCTTTGCCGAATACCCTAGCTTCAAGCTTGGTGGCTCCCATGTCTTTGTTCACTTGGTCCACCTAGCATGTTAGGATAGTGGAGAGGAGGGGATGAGATTCAAAGAATCCCAAGAGCTCATCTCTCATTCAATCATACATAATATGTGCAAAGCAAGCTTTTCAAATGCATGCAGGGAAAAGTGGAAGTCATGGACACTTTCATAGCAACCTTGGCATGTGAATCAAGTATACAAGACATTCAAGAGTTCACCAAGTGGTTGGATTAGCCTCACACTTCTCCTCATCGATTTTGGACTTGCCTCTCCCACTCTTAAGCACTTTGGACTCAACCATACTCTTGGGAGTCTACATTACTTTTGGAAGATCCTTTGTTTTGTCTTAACCAAGCTCGAGGGTTCTTGACTCATCCTTACCCAATGGAAGAGTTCTTGGCCTTTCCATACTCAAGCAAACTCATACAAACATCATGGATTCATTTAACACATAACATAGCATCAAGGTTCATGACATGTAAAGGCATGCTAGCATACTTTTCATAGCTTGAAAATATATATACACACATTCTAGAACAAGTTAAACACACATTCATGCATGAGAGAAAGGGAGAGAGAGGTACCTTATAGGCTAACACAAGCCTTCCCTTTCAATTTGTCTTCTCCTTTTTTGATTTCACTATCACAACTAGATGGGAGTGCTTCTCTTGAGCCTAAACATACAAAAAGCATGGAATTACTCTCTCATAACTCAACACTTATTCACAAAGCTAAGGGTTTCTTTCTAGCAAATCCTACCAACCATATAAAAAACTAAGAGTTCTTTCTCTCTCTAGAAGTTCACCAACTATTTTTCTCTTTTCTTTACATTTCTTAACTTATCACACTCTCTTTTAAGGGTTTCTTGCTCCCTTTAGGTCAGAACAAAGCTTCCTTACTCATCAACCCATGGAAAAGGAGCTTAGAAGGAGAAGAATAAAATCAAGAAGAAGGAACATGAAGAGCTTTAAAGGTTCTTACCTTTTTTCCTTAGCTTTCCTTCCTTCTCTCTTAGTTTCTCCTAGTTTCCCTCTCTCTCTCAAGCTTTTTTCTGTGCTTGGACGAAGCTTAAGTTAGTTTAAGGAGAAAGGAAGAGTTTGGATGCTTTAAAAAGTCAAATTCTCTTTTTTCATGCTTTTTCGAACTAACCCTCGCTATAGCGAGGCATAACCCTCGCTATGGCGAGCATGTATTAGTCCCAGACCCCTGCCTTCGCTACGACGTGCGCTATGGCGAGCAGCTCCCTAGTTTTTATATGGGATGCCCACACTCGCTATAGCTAGAAGCATTCTCGCTATAGTTAGAAGTCATTCTCGCTATAACTAGACCCTTTCTCGCTATAACTAGGCTATTTCTCGCTATAGCTAGCAGACTTAGAAAATTTTCAGCTCTTCGAAAAATTTTTAGCTTTTTTTTGTTGTTGTTACATTCCACCCTCCTTAAAAAAAATTTCGTCCTCGAAATTTATATAACATACCTCATGGGAAGAGTTCTGGATATTTCTTCCTCATATTATCTTCTAATTCTCAGGTGGCTTCCTCGGGAGACAATCCCTTCCAAACCACTTTCACCAGCGGTATTGTCTTATTCCCTAACTGCTTGAGTCTAACATCTATGATCCGATCTGGTGATACTATATATGATAAATCATCCTGTAATTGCACATTCTCATATCTATGACATGTGAGGGGTCGGGCTGGTACTTTTTCAATTGGAAAATATGGAAGACGTTATGGACTTGGCTTATGTTCGGAGGAAGAGCTAGTCTATATGCCACAGGTCCTTTCACAGGTCCTACTTTATCAAGAATCTAGAAAGGACCTATGTACTTTGGACTGAGCTTCTTACTCTTAATAGACTGACCTATCTCTGTGATTGGAGATACCCTAATGAAGACATGGTCTCCAATGTCAAACTCTAACGGCCGCCTACGTTTATCTGCATAACTTTTCTGTCTACTTTGGGCGGTCAGAAGTTTCTTTCTGATGGTTTCGATCTGTTTAAAGGTCTGGTCCACTAATTCTAAGCCCATGAGGCTTCGCTCTCCTAGCTCAACCCAATACATTAGGGACCTACACTTCCTCCCATACAATGGCTCATACAATGCCATCTGTGTACTGGCATGGTAACTGTTATTGTAGGCAAACTCCGCTAGAGGCAAGTATGTATCCCAGTTCTCTTTCATTTCTAGCACACATGCCCTTAACATATCCTCTAAAATTTGGATGGTTCTCTCGATCTGTCCATCTATCTGATGGTGGTAGGCCGTGCTGAATCTAAGTCAGGTACCTAGAGCATCCTGTAATGATCTCCAGAAATTTGATATGAATCTGGGATCTCTATCTAATACTATGCTCCTAGGCACATCATGCAGTCTAACTATCTCCCTGATGTACAGCTGAGCTAACTTACCTAGGGTATAAGTGGCTTTCATAGGTAGAAAATGTGCTGACTTTGTTAACCTATCCACTATTACCCATGTTGCATCATAGCCCGATGATGTCTTAGGTAAACCCATGACAAAATTCATAGCTATGTTATCCCATTTCCACTCCGGGATATCTAAGGGCTTAAGTAACCTAGCTGGTTTCTGATGTCCTATTTTTACTCTCTGGCATACCAAACATCGGGAGATATACTCTGCATGTCTGTTTTCATCCCGGGCCACCAAAACATTTTCTTCAAATCCTGGTACATTTTATTACTGCCCGGATGGATGGTGTATCTACTCTTATGTGCCTTATCTAGTATGTTTTCTTTGATCTCAGTGTTCCTGGGCACATACAGCCTATCCCTGTACCTCACTATGTCATCCTCAGACAGATTGAACTCTTGGACACTACCCTGGGTTATCTGGGCTCTAATCTTCTTTACATGGTCGTTTGCTTGCTAGGCTTCTCTTATCTGATCTTTCAAGTCATTTTCTATTCGGGTCTCACTCATTAATAATTTTTCTGAACACACCTCGCAGGAGAGACTTATGTCTCTGAATTTCTCAATTAATTCCTGCTATCGGATCATCATACAGGCCACATGTATGGATTTTTTACTCAGGGCATCAGCTACCACATTAGCCTTGCGAGAATGGTATTTCAATGTAAACTCATAATCTTTTAGAAATTCTAACCATCTTCGTTGCCTCATATTTAACTCCTTCTATTCAAATAAATATTTAAGACTCTTGTGGTCGCTGTAAATTTCTATTGCTGGCCCATATAAGTAGTGTCTCTATATTTTCAGAGCAAATACCACTGCAGCTAACTCTAAGTAGTGTCTCCATTTTTTCAGCTTTTTTTTCTGGTTGTTACAAGATGAGTAGGAATCAACACCTAGGATTTGATTTGGCAATGAGAGATATGCTGAGTAAATTAGGCAATTGGATACTTTTAAAACCTTATAAATTAAGGTAGCATGACTTTAGGATGCCATTAGAGGGAGTGTTGGAGTGTTTGGGATGAAATTGGGAGAGTTTAAATGTAGGCAGAAGTTGAGCTACGACCAAAACACCTTAAGTCATGGCCAACAATCAATCAAAGACAAGAAGCATCGTAGCGCTTGACATCTTGCCATGGCGCAAGACGAAAATTTTAACCAGGGAAGGTAATAGAATACAATTTCGCCACGATGCAGGTACTTCCACCGGGTGCAATTTGAATAAATTGGGTTGATGGTTCCAAGAGGTGTACCTACAGTAACGTCATATAGGCTCGCCTCATGAAGGGTGTGAATAGTAGGTCCTAAGACCATGTTCGTCGCAACACAGAAGCCCTGAGTGTAGGGCAAGGTTCAAATTGTCAATTTTGAGCTCCAATGGTCACTTACACTATGGTGCGGATATACCAAGTCACACTGGGAGTCCTCAAACTTAGTTTTTAGGTTCGAGTTACCAACTTAGCCACAGCGAGAAAGGTTCAAGTCACGGCAAAAGTTTCCAAACTCTTATTTTTTACTTAGAAATTTTGAATTCCACTATGTTAAAGTTATGTAATGACTTAAGAATATTATAAGAGAATCTTGCGAATTGGAAATCAGTAGTAACATGTATCAAAGGTTCTTAATTAATAATTAGAATTACTTGTGGACCTAAATAATTGTGATGGTTTAGCTAATAACCCTAATAATATCAAAATTCAAATTTTCTCACTTTTTCCCAATCTAATTAATTGTAATGACTTTAGACTTTGATTTACAATCATTAATTATGCAATTAAGCCTAATCACGGTATTTAAGAGTTAGGGTTGTTACATGCTTGCTTTCTTTGACATGATAACATGTCTTATAAGTGTGCTTAAAAGGTGAATGAGCTATTGGAATTTATAAAATCTCACTATCCTTTGTATTATATCTAACCATGTCTAGGGAACTCTCAAGGAGTCAAGAATTGAGATCAATAAGCATGAATTACCTTACTTTGACAATAGTTTTGATTTTTATATGACATGTTACTTATGAGAGATTGTACATATTATGTTTGTGATGTAAACATTCTCACATATATAAAAGTATGAGATTATGATATAAACATTATTTTTTAATATAAATGTGTAAGAACCTGCAATTTGGATATGTGTAGGCCATGGAAAGTATATGTATAATGTTAAGTGGATGAGTCATTTTGAGTTGCATAATATTTGAGACTTGATGAAATGGTCATATATGCTGTGTTTCATGTTTAGAACGTGCTCAAATGATCACATGTAATAAAAAAAGTCCATTTTGAATCATTTGGAACCAATGGTACACCATTTTGAGTCACTTTCTACCCTTGAACCAAAATCTAACCAAATGAACAAATTTTTTAATAAAATTTGATAGACATTTTACATCTCATTTAGAGCTTTCCATAAAGGCAAAGAATATAATTTTTGAAACTTTGTAGAATTTATTATAAATTTTCAAAGTTTGCTAAAAATTGTAGAATTACCTAGGTACTGTTCACATAGTCAGTTTTGATTTTCGAGTATTTAATGGGACAAATGGACTGCAATATTGTTAAAATTTTAAAAACATATATTTGTCATTATAAGCTTTCCATAGCCATCAAGTTTGCATAAAATACAGCTGTGTAGCCTAAGATATGCATGCTCAAAGTTTCATGTTTGGGTTGGGTCCAAGATTCTAATGTAGTTACTGTTCTATTAGATTTTCATGGACCAAATGAACTTATTTTAATTTAAAATTTTTACATCATGTAGTTCATGATCTAAACTTTCCATAGAGTCCTAAGTTGCATGAATCAAAGTTTTCTAGCTTAAGATATGAATTTTTGAAATTGGTGGCTAAAATATAAATCCATAAGAAATGGTGCCATGGTGCTAGCTTGAATCGTAGGGCTTGGAACCCAAGATTCATGACTCTTTTTCTGATATTTCATGTTGGACAAACTTTTCTGGCATGGATTTTGAAATTGAAATACTAAAGTTATGCATTTATGAAAAATTCAAGGATTTGGGCCTTTAATATCGATTCATTCTATTGCTAAAGTTGCTAAGAATAAGAAAATTAATGTTGTAAGCATGACATAATGTAAAATAGGTATTATTTTTTTATGGTATGATAGGAACCATTCTATTTAGGGATACATCACACCAGGCTATATATCAAAATCTTAAGTAAAGGGAAGTTAGCACATGTTAATATATTGATAAGTTGCCATTAACTTAACTAGGCTTAAAAGGTGAAGTTAGGCAATTAGTGAGAAACATTGGATAGGAGTAGTTCATCACTATCAAGCCTCTCACTTATATGGAATTAACTTTGGAATTCGTAAGCTCTTTCTAATTAAATTTAAAACTTGCACATGTAATTAACCACGTGTAGATTGAATTCAAAATTGGCAATAAGGAATTCAGTATCAATCTAGTATGCCTAAATGCCATGTTTGGCTTCCTTAATGATGGAGCTTGATAGGTATCGTAAGATTTTAGCCATAATAAATAGTGGCAAAATATGATAAATGAGGCTCATTATAACCTAAGTAGATCAAAAGCTAGCAAATTAATCAGACATTTGCTTTGGTACATGCACTACTTCATTGCCCACTTTTTACTTGGATAAGGTGAAAGCAATAGAGTGGTTAACATAAATGAAGTATATTTTCTATCATGCATGTCTAAAGGAATTAAAGTAAATACAAGAGTTTGGCTTTGCAAACATTTTCAACATATGGCTTTAAGGAATAAAGGGAAAATTGTAGTAGGAGGATATATCACTCATATAACCTAAAGTCTAAGAGCGTTTGAACCTAAAAACACCTTCCTCAACTGTGTTAAGGCTAATGAGAAAATAGAATTAGAGCTTTTCATATCTATGGAACTATGTACAAGTCAAAATAAGGTATTATATTTACTAGACACAGTAAAGACATGGGTCCCAATTAATCAATTTAATGATAACCCATTAGTTGATAGCTCCCTTAAAGAGGAAAAAGGCCATAGTGAAGCTATGGACTAACCCCCATCTCCAGATACCTTGGCACCACCACCAACCCCATCTTAGACACTTCTACTTAAGGATACTTTGACCAAGATGGACAAGATGGACAACATGGATGCATTCATACGCTAGCACTTAGACTCCTTAAATGAGAATATGGTATCCATCAATAATCAAATCAATTAGCACTTTGCATCCTTTGAAACCTAGATGAAGTTCTTATAATTTCCACGTTTCCTATTTCCAAGACCAATAACTAACAACCAACCTATGGTAGCTATACCTTAGTAATAGATTAAAGTTGATATTCTTTTGCTAACCTTCTGATTTTTGGATAGTTGTATTAGCTACATATGGCCATATTATGTTATTCTTCATTATCTGTACATAAAAAATTATTTTAGTTAGTTTACTCTTTTTTGTTAGTTCTTTTGCATTGCTCTCTTTTTTATCATTAAGGAACCATCTTCAGATAATCAAGATTACCCTCTTACAAACTTAGCATCATAGTCGACAAGGGAGTATTCTGACCCTTTGAGTTTCTTTTCTTTCTATTTTTGCAATGATGACATTGTAAACTTTTAAGTTTGGGGGAGTAAATCAAATCAAAAATTTTCTTGTGCAAGTCCTAAGTAAGGATATAGGCCTTTAATTGCCTAGGCTATCTTAATATTTCATCATCCGGAGTTATTTGTCATGGAGTTAACTTAGTCTTAAAATTGCCTGGATTAACCTTTTAACTCTTGATTCAATTGTGAAAATATGGTTGATTGTTATATAAGTTACTTAATGTTCATTAGTTTTGAAAATAAAAAATGTAATAGGCATTTTGCCAACCAATCAAATTTTTTCTACATAGTCTAAAGTCAAGTTCTAGGTAGTTAGAGCACCAATAATAGTTTTGCTTGCTATTTTGGGCTATTTAAATTCAACATTAAATTATAAGCATAAGTATGAAATGAGATAAAGTGTAAAATGCACTCATTTGTTAAAAAAAATTTTAGTTTAAGTTAAAGAAGCCTATATTTTGATTATGCATAAGCACCTCAAATTTGTCACTTAGGTTTAAGAAAAAGAAAAAGTTGTCAGCACCTAGTGATAAGACCCGAGGAGGATCTTTTATACTACTAAATTGCTTGCCATATCAAGAAAAAAGAAAATTGGAAAATAGTTGATAGTTCCTTATGGATATATAAAGCATTTAAAATATCCAAATCATAAGGAAAAGTGAAAGCAAAAGCACCCCTTCAGCCATTACATTTTGAAGTGAGAAATCTAATTTATTTCTACTTTTTATTATGCTTCTACGCTATGTTAAACACTAAAATAAAGGTGATTTTTTTCCTTTTTTTATTTGAAAAGTATGTCTAATGAGCTTAGGGACCCAATATATATAATGTCAACTTTGAGGCTTTTTTCCACTAAAGAAGTGGTAACACATAGTGGAGGCCAATATACTACATATCATGATCCCTAAATCCCAAAAAATTTAGAGCAGATTCTAAAGGTTGTTGCCAAAGTTTGGAAATGCAATAACCAACATTCTCTCCTTTGCTTTAAATATCTTAGCTCATAATGATTTCAAGCTTCATGGTATTTATATTCTAAAGAAAAGAAAACTAAATGAATGAATTATAGTGGTAGGTTCTTTATAAGCAAGTATTACCTTCCATATATCATAATACATCTTGTTTTCTCAATCCACTATAACTTAACTTAATGAATAAGCTATATGCTTATTCTAGATCCTCTTAATGTTGTTGTTTTTGAAACTAAGCATACATAAGGCTTTTGATAGCAAAAGCATATAGAATGTTACACATATACTCCCTCTCTAGATCGTTTTTCAGGTACTAGTTCAAATTGAACCTATCACCCTTCACAATGGATGCTACATTTGGTGAACAACTTTTCATCAGAAATCTCTTTAAGACCATATTGATATAGGTTTACTATAATAAATTCAAAATAAATTGAGTTTTATCCTTATGGATCTTAATACTAATGACATAAGATGTCTCACCTATATCCTTTATATCAAAACTCTTAAAGATAAATTGTTTCACTTCATATAATAATCTTTATCATTGGTTGCAAGTAGCATATCATTCACATATAACATAAAGAAATAGATCTTACTCCCATTGACCTTTTGGTATATAAATTAATTCATGACATTATCCATGAAACCAAATGAGGATATGACATCATGAAACTTAAGTTTCCATTGGCAAGAAGCTTATTTCAATCTATATATAGGTTTTTAAAGCTTGCATACTAACTACTAAGTATTCCTCAGTTACATGTATCGTGAGTAATTATCAATAAAAGTGACAAAGTATTTCTAACTATTAAAGTCCATATCTAGATTATAAATATTTGTATGTATGATTTCTAATATGTTAAAGCTGCTCTTAGCATCTTTTTTGGTCTTATTAGGCTGCTTTCCCTCAACATAGTCTAAAGTTAAGAGTACTAAGTATTTCGTTATTTACCAATCTTTTCACCTTCTCTATTAAGATATGACCTAGCTATGATGCCACTACATAGAAGAATCTTCATTTGTAACATATCTCTTAATACTTATACTACTAGAAACATGCATTAAATTATAGAAAATACTACCTTGTAATTGAATTTGGAATAAACTATTATAAATTGTATTATTTCCAATAATATCATATTTATAAAACAACTTGAATATATTATTAGAAAATTTAAAAGAATATCCCAATAGTACAAGTTTAAAATTGAAATCAAGTTTCCAAAAAAACCTAGTACATGAAAAGTCCTATCTAAAATCAAAACAAACCAAAATCTAGCACTAATCAATAAGTTCCTATGGCTTCCATAGTTAAGCCCATCTTATTTCTCTAATAGATAAACTTTTCATCGCTTATTAGCTTTCTTAGACTTAAAAAGTTCTATAAGGTATTAGAGATATGACTTATTGAACTAGAATCAATCCACTATGTGTTACTACTAACATCTACCATATTAAATTCATAACAAAAATATGATATTGAGTTAACTTTCTTTTCAAGCTAAGCCTTCAATTTGACACAGTCATTTTTTTATGTCTCTTCTTCTTGCAGAAGAAATATTTAGACTCTTTCTTAATGTCACCTTGGATGGGTGCTTTACCCTTTCCTTTTACTTTAACTTGTTTCTTATTCTTTTCTTGCATTACCATATGTGCACTTTCTCTCATCTCCACTAAGAGTCTTCCTTTCTCTTGAACACATATGGTCAATAACTAATTTATTGATCACTTTTCATTAAGTGTATTTAGTGATCTTGAAAGGCCTATATTGAGGTGGTAGAGAGGCTAGAATGAAGTGCACAAGGAAAGACAAGGACATCTCAACCTCTAGTAATTTTACCTGAGTTATAATCTCTCTTATTTTCATAATGTACTCTTACACACCCCTTACACTAATAAGCGACATAAAAGATAACTTTATCATTGGAGTGCTCACTAAAGCGTTGTCCAAGGATTTCAACTATTCATCAATATCTTTAAGCAAATTTTAGACATTTTGATGTTCTCCAATAGATTCATGAATACTAGCGGATAATTTAGTTTTAATGCACTCATATTGAAATGTTTTGATCACTCTTAGCATTCATAAAGAATTTTAGCCACTGCATTACTAGTCTCTGTGGATTTAGGAGGTTCATTCTTTCTTATTACATTGTCAATGTCCTTCCACCTTATTAGAGAAGAATTTTCTCTTTCTAGATTTTATAGTTATCTTTAACTAATTAGGACTTAAAAATCAAAGATATTCAAAGGTTGAAAAAACTGCACACAAATTTCTATGCTATATCAACAATTTAAGACAATAAAATATTCTATACAACATGTCCTACTAATGTAAAACATGTCTTTCCAACTCCAATCTTAGTTATTAAAAAATTGCTTATAGGTTGAATTTTATTTAATTAGATTCACGTACAAATATAATAAAACTAGCAAATTGTATTCGTTTCCTTAAGCCTTTTGAGCAAATTAAGAAAAAGGAAATTTTACTACTTCATTGTAATTAATCATAAAAAATACAATAACATTTCTGTGAGATAATAATTATCATATTAAATATATTAATTATAAAATGACATTATTTTCCTTTTTGTGATACCCATTTAATTTTAATAATTAAATATCTAATGTGGCAAAACTCTAATTAAACTAAAATTATATATATCACATGATATCATAATGAAAATTAAATGCTCAAATATGACTAAACATAAAAATATAAACAAACATTTCATAATGAGATTTAAACAATTAATCAACTAAAAATGTGATTAATTAGTTAATTAATAAATATTTTTCTTTTAATTTAACCTAAATGTATCTTCATTATTACCTATTAATTAACCAAAATTAAATATAAATTAAATGATATCATAAATTAATTTCCATTATAAAATGTGTCAAAATTGCCTCAATATTCACTATAATTTTTTACAAAAGAACAAATAAATATTGCCAAAAATTAATTTCAGTTTACCATAAAATAATTTTACAGAAATTTGAACAAATTAAATGACACTAAATAATTTTTGGACAAAATAAATGGCACAAAAATCTTTATTGCCTAATTTTTTAACAAAGTAGGTCTAAAATTATTTTATCCATAATAACCTATAATTAAATATTTTGTCCCACCAAAAATTTTGTCCCAAATCTTATGCAAAACTAGGCCCGTGAATTTTAATCCCATAATGGAAAAATAAAAGTCTAAAATTTGCCCAAGAAATGCTCTTAAATGGCCCAAAATGTTTTTGTCCAAAAATTTCCAAAAATGGCCCATATTCCATAAAACCATATTAAATAATAAGGCCCATTAAAAGAAATAATCCATAATGCCAAAACCTTGTTCCTAAATGAAAACATCATCCAAAACAATTTTATTTTAAAAAAAGTAGCTCAAAATGTGAGAAAGCTCTAGAAATTTTTTTTTCAAATATTACTTAAGCATGTAAAATATATGTATACAAGTAATGTAATCAAAACCTTATGGCACAAGCATGCTAATGTCCATAAAAAAAGGAATCACTCAAAAAGCAACAAAGACTAAAATAAAAGTTAGCCTAGTGTTCCATTTTAAGTGAAACTAAATGTCATCTGCTAAAAAAGGCAAAGCACCGCTAAATGACTTGTAACATATGTTTTCCCTTACCTTGTGTCGGGTCACTCTAGCCTGACCTAACCTAATGATGGACCTGCTATTTGACCCAACTATATCTCATGTTATAGGCATTTGTTTTTAAAGCTCCTAAAACCAAAATTGGTCAAAATTGAATCGAGATTAAAATTTTCCTATCAAAATCTCAATTACAAGCTTAGAAACATCAACTTAAAATGAAAAAAAAAAACATCAATTTTCAAGCATTAAAAGTGAGCAAGGCAGAGGCCCCAATAGGCTATAATACAAAGTAATAGTTCTTCATGGATATTTAAGACATTTGAAATATCTAAATCATAAGGAAAAGCGAAAACAAAAGCATACCTCCAACTTTTGAATTTAGAAATCTGATTTATTACTACCTTTTAGGATGCTTCTAAGCTTTGTTAAACACTAAAATGATTTTTTTTTGTCTTTTTAATTTGAAAAGCATGTCTAATGAGCTTAGGGACTCAATATATATAGTGCCAACTTTGAAGCTTCTTTCTATCAAAGAAGTGATAATAGATAGTATAGGAGAATATACTACATATTATGATCCCTAAATCCCAAAAAATTTGAAATACATTTTAGAGGTTGTTAGTAAACATTACCAACATTTAGAAATGCAACAGCCAACAATAGTTACCTTAAGGAATTAAAAGTTGAAAAATATAGTAAGATAATTGTTTTATTCGTTGCATCATGATTACTTATATGGATTATCTTGCATTTAATAATTGAGTTGAGAATTTGATGGTTAGTTAGGAAAATTTATGGGACTTTGATAATTTTATAATGAAAAGTTATAGATATTGCACGTTCATGATTAGTTTGAGTTATCTTTATTAATTTTTTTTTTCTTTTACTCAAGGACAAGCCAAAAGAAAATTCGAAGGATTTGATAAGTGTAAAATTTGTATATTTTATTAGCTTTAAAATGTGATATTTGAGTTTAACTAATTTGATTATAATGCAAATTTTATATGTTTTTTGTAACAACCCTAATTCTTAATTATCATGATTAGACTTAATAGCATGATTAGTAATCATAAATCAAGGTCTAAAATCATTATAATTAATTAAAATAGGAGAAAGTAAGGGAATTTGGACCTTGATATCATTAGAGTTATTAGCTAAACAACCACAACTAATCAAATCCACAAGTAATCATAATTATCATTTAAGACCTTTGATTCATCTTGCTACTGATTTCAACCCACAAAAACCTCTTACAAATATTCCCAAGTCATTACACAACATTATCATAGCAAATTTCAAGGTCTCTAAGTCAAAAATAGGAGTTTGGGAACCTTCGCTATAGCTTGGACCTTTCTCGTAGCATCTAAGTTGGTTATTAGAATCTAAAAACCAAGTTTGGGGACTCCCGCCACAACTTGGTACACGCATGCTATGGCGTAAGTGGCTACTGTAACTCAAAATTAAAATTTCGCACCTTGAGCCATGGCTTGGGTTTTTCGTGTTGTAGCGGAGTGCTCTCAAGGACCTATTGATGAAGGCTATTCTTATATATTTTAATCCCCCTAACTTAGGCATTTTAGTGTCCAAATATGGCTTTAGGGGTTTAATTAGCCAAATAATTGATTTTTTGCACTCTAGGAATTTATTTGCAAAATGGTTAGATTTTAATGCATAAATTCCTCTTAAATAATTTTGCGAATATTCCTACTGGACTTTTCTCACTCTTTTGTGTATATTCTCAATGCAAATTGGAGCTTGAATGAGAAATTCAATTGAGAGCTAAAAGTGTGCAACTTGAAGGAGAGAATAAAGGTCTACATGTTTAATGAAATTTGAGAAAAATTAAAATGAAAAGAAAAGAAAAGAAATGGGGATGGGATGAATCATATAAGAGGAACTTTCTTGTTAACATGTGCACAACATTCTGATTAAAAAAGAAACACTCTCATCCACTTCACTAAGCTACCTTTCTTTCTTACACCTTCATCTCCATGTAGCATGCATGGTTTCTCGTTTTTTCACGTGGTCACTCATACAAAGCACTCATTTAGTATGTCACGAGTTTCATTTCCATATACACACACTTGGGTTTTCTCACACCTTGATGTATGGGCTCTAGACTTACCACACACACATGCATGCAAACACAGGAAGGCACACCTCTAAACATCACACACTTCCCTCTCCCTTAGCCCATGCATGATTGCACCTTCATACACTCTCATGTTGCACCCACATCACATTCATTTATGCAACACACTTCACTTTTAACCCACTTCATTTAACACCCACAAGCCACGTTAACACACTTATGTAAGGGGCATGTTGTCTCCTTCACATTTGCAGGTTACAAGCATTCATTTTTCATTAACACTCAATTACACACAGATCAGCCACATCAACACAATCACTCACTTCTTAGGTTTCATGCATGTGGATACACACTCACACAACTCACTCATTCACCTCTGTACACCCACACACACATGCAGCAACTTGCCATAAGTTCTGGTGCTTTGAGAGAGGGAGAGAAAGCTTATAAAGCTAGAAGAAGAGGTAGAGTGTGTGTGTGTGGGAGGAAGAAGCAGAGAAGGGAGAGAAGGGAAGTCACAGGTTAGCAAGATTTTGACGTGGATGATGCTTTATTTTGGGTGCAGAAGCAGATAGCCATAGGTTAAAGAAGAAGAATATGGGTTTTGGTTTGAAAAGGAAGAGAAATGCGAGATAAAAACCATGGGTTTGAAGGGCTACAGAGCTGTATAAGTTTCACGAATGAGCATGCTACAAATTACAACTACAGTGGAAGAAATTCAATTAAGAAGCTAAGCTCACATGGAAGAGATAAACCTACATTCTGGATTCGAGAAGAAGCTACGGTTTAGTGAGGAGACAAATGAGCTGGGGCTGAGAACAAAGCATGCAGTAGCCACTTACACGTTCAGCTCCACCATATTAATACATACATGCATGACATATGAACACAAAGAAGCCACATCATTCATGGGCTCACATCTAAAAGCTTGCACGAACTAGAAAAGATAAGTTATGGGTTTATGAAGGACAATGAGGCCATGAGTTGAGAGGCTCGAATGTAGAACAGAGAAGAGACTAGCAAACAGCTGAAATAGAGGAAGAAGTAGTACAAGCTATTGGTTTTACGTGGAAGCTATATAATAAGCTAAACAATGAAGAACTATGGGTTTTGATAAAGAGGCTGGAGATTAAATGAAGCAACTCCAAGAAAGAAGAAGAAACACACACGAAGCATGTAGCTCGAGTTTTACATGCATATGAGCAAAATGGAGAAGAAGCCACGAGACCAACTAAAGAAACTTGGGGCTAACACGGAAGGAGAAGAAATCACGTGTTTGCTACGGGCTGGATAAACAAGCTCTCACATGTAAGAACTGGGAATATGAATGATGTGGAAATGATGCATGTGACCATGGTTCATGTAGTCTGTTCATGTATAGATGAGGCAACACGTAAAAGAGCAGCCACATGGAAGAATTACATGCTTAAGCTGTGAGTATAGATAGCGAGCAAAACACGTGATTAATTTTCCAATGTGCATAAAGCCACGTGGTTTTTTTAAAAAGAGCTGAGCATGTGAAGGAAGCATAGCAAGATGATGGTTCTAATTTGGACACATAAGCACGTGAAGGAATAAAAGAAATTAAAAAGAGCACGTGAGAGCTGGAGTCATGAGGCGAGGCATTATTCCATTGAATAAAATCACTCATTCCATCATCATTTGAAACACTGCATCCAAAGAACACTCTACAATGCCGTAGCCTCTCATCCATCTCCATCCTCCACCATTCTTCCACCTCCAATGAAGTTCTGATTCTCATCTTTTGATTAGCTTAGAAAAGGACCTTGGAGAAGCTTGAATCTATGGAGATAACAAATGAATTTTGGCTAAGAGTTTCTCTTTTTCTTGCATTTTTCCCTTTCTTGTATTATCTTGGTTAAAGTTGTATTGGATTGGGACTTTGTTTTGTTTACAATTAGTGGCTAGTTAGACACTAATTAGGATACTTTTTAAATAATTATTTGATTGATTTAGTGCTAGATTTTCATTATTCTCAAATTTTCCATGTATGCCATCAAGGTGTTCGATGAAATGCATGAATGAGATTGTGTGCTTGATTGTTTGATTTGAGGATTCTTGGTGTTTGGTTAGTTAATTAAATATCCTAAGGTGATAATTCAAAGGCTAATTAATCGACTAATCAATCAAATTTAGTGTTCATTGATCCTAATGACAAGAGTTAATGATTTAATACAGGATTGAGGTTTCAATGCAATATTATTTTGTTAATCTCGTGATTCTTGAGTGGCAACCTAAGATAACTTGTTATAGACACGAATAGGAACTCTTAGACCATAATAAATAACAATTGGATTAGGATAAGGATAATGGATACCAAGGGACGAATCCAAAGCTAGTCACGAGTCTATTTTTAGCCTTTAACTCATGCAATTAGGTAGAATTTATGAACTTTATTTCAATTTCATTTTAGATAGTTTAATTAGATCAAAAACCCCTATAAATTAGATAGTTTTAGGATCCCCTTACACTTAGAAAATATAATTAAATATTAAATTCTATTTCCAAGGAAGATGACCCAGATTGTGCCACTAACTATAAAATTTAATCTAACTTAGTTTTATTTTGAGGGTTGCACAATACAACCATCAGTTTTTGCGATCGTGGTGAGTTGGACCCTTGCCATGATGGGTTTATGTGGCACTGCGGCAGAAAAACACCTTGGAACCTACTATAGAAAATTTCCCAATTTGCACTACAATGGGCTATATCTGAGTCGCAGCAAAACTAGCTACTAGAACACTCATCACCTAATTCCCTTGACCTACATCGCAGCTGAAAATTATGCCCCACGGTGAGGTTGCTCTCTATTACCCTCCTTGGGTAACTTTTTTGTTTTACACCGCAACAAGACACCTTATACCGTGGTGCTCTTCGCCTCTGCCTGACATCTGGCCGTGACTCAGCCCATTTTGGCTGGGGCATAACCCTTTTCTATACCATTTCCCCCTAAATTTCATCCCATACATTTCAACTCTCCCTCTAGTAACACTCCAAGGCCACTCTACCTTAATTTGTGAGGCTCTAATAACTTTCATCTACCTGATTTATCCAACGTACCTATCATTACTAATTTAAGACTTAAGGGTTAATTCCTACTCATCAAACTATCATGCATCGGTAAATTCATGAAGTATTGATAACAACAAGATCCATAAGCAATTAATATTATCGTTCATGGAGATATAAAAGCATGCTCTCAAGAGTCAAGTCATACATTTATACTAAAGAGATTCCATATCATATATAAATAAGTACATACACTATATACCATATTTGTATAAGGCCTAACTTCCTACTAGATACATCACAGGTTAATAAAACACAAAATATCTATACTTGACAATATGATTACATAATGATAATGCTATACAAAAAGAATAACAAAAATTAGCATCTATCTTAAATTAGATCCATCTAAGTGCAGAACTTCCCTCACATGATCTTAGCTTATAAATGTTCATCCACTTATTTCCCTTTATCCTCACCCGAAGGACCTTCACCTGAAATAGTTAGCCTATGAAATAGGGTGAGATGCAAATCTCAATAATCAAAAGCAAATTTCATTTATATATTTTAATTTAATTAACATATATGCATGAAATCTGGTAAGCATAAGAAAATATATCAGTCATATTAGCAAATAAAATAACTATCCTATATTAGCAATCATATATCCAGATGTTAAAGGCCATTAACACCGAGAGAGGCCCGTCCACGACACCAACTCCCCAATGAGCACAACTTGGGCTAAGTATATATAAGGGTCTGATAACAACTCGGTGTCTGATCAAAGCACAATGCACAGGTGGTAGTTACACCACAGTTCTACCATGGACTCACAAGGTCCAAATATAATATATCAAATAGCCAACCATTCATTATGTATTTTAAAATTATACATGTGCAGCATATGTAAAATTAAAGTAGACATACGCATAGAATTTAACATTAACCTCAATTACCTCACTTGTAGATAATTTCTTGAAAGCCAATAACAATGCTACTTAGCCTATGAACACAAAATTAGACCATTACCATTCCTATTCATCAATTTGTAGTAGCAAACAGATACCCAAAGAATTAAAATACTAATGGTTTCCTAGAGAATACTTACCCATACACTACAAGTCTCTAATTTTAGATTTGATTGTTCTTACACTAATAACTTCATAATATCACTTCAAATTCTAGGTAAATTTGCACAAAATTAATACCCATATTATAAATTAATAATGTGGGTCCTAAATCAATAGAAAATGCATCAAAATGAAGAGTTTATATTTACCCAGCAACACCCCTATCTTCAACATCTGAAAATCTACCATGGAAACACTAAACAACAAGTTTCAGTTTTAGGTGGAAGATAAAAACGCTCTAAATGAGAAACCAATCAATTCAAATTGAAGAGGAAGACGAGATGTAATATTCGATTTTCGTTAAACGACGGAAATGAGCTTATTTTCAAAGCAAGTCCCCGAAAATGAATTAGTTAAAGTTCCAAAAAAATTAAGTAACATTCTAGACTCTTAGAAATGAGAATCTTAGCATCAGACGGAAGGAAAAATGGAGCTAGAACGAAGAAACAAATTTTGACAAAAGTCTTACAAAACGTAATGACATTTTCGTAATTTTAAGCAAATTTTGGAATTCATATAGGAGGGCTTTTTAAATGAAAGTTTTGAGTTCTCTGGGGTTTTCAGAGACCCTGAAAACTATGGGAAGTCTCGGGACGGTTAGAGAAGGTTTTAGCTCTGATTTGAGTGATTCCAAGGGCATTTACTAAATTGGGAACCTAAATTTCATAATGAAAAAGATGGTTCTAAAAAAGGAGCTAAAATGAAGGAGAAATGAAAATACAAAGAACAAAGGGCAAAATGATAATTCTTAAAATAACCATTTTCCTCCCCCTATACATAGGTAGCACCCCACTCTCTCCTTCATTTAGACTCAAAAATTTTTGCCCAATTTCAGAGAAGGGAACTAAGGTTTAGGCGCACCAAGAGAGAAAGAAGAAGAAGGAGAAATCCAAGCTTTAAGGTATGCTTTCTTAGTAGTTATTCATACTTTCTTCCATCCAAACCTCCTCTCCTTCATTCTCTTTTATTTCCTTTGATTAAAATGAAGTTTACAAATTTGATTTAAGGGAGAAACTTAAGAAAAATTTTGGATTTGAAGATAGGAGCTTAGAGAAAGCAAGATTCAAGCAAGAAAAAGCAAGAAAATTAGATAATTTCTCTTCTTATAGTCGCTACCTTTGATTCCCTTTTCTTTTCCATTTTGCCACACCTAAAGAACCCTAGGAGGAGTTGATTTTTGGTAGAATCAAGGGTGAATCTAAGAAAAAAGGGTGTTGAGATTAAGAATATATACAGAGAATTAACAAAAAACTATTAGATTTCAAAATGCAACTTCTAGGGTTTCAAGTGTTCCTTCCAAAATCTGATTTTGTATGATGATTCCTAGACATAAATAAAGCAAACTCCAAGGAGCCCCATTTCCTTTATAGCCTCGGCCAAGTAAGGATAGCATAGCTAAGGAGAGTTTTAATTTTTTTTAAGCCTATTCTTGAGTCATATATGATGAATAAAAATGAGGGGAGGCCTTGGAACAAATTTAGAACTCATAAAAAGTGAATTTGTACTTTAGGTTCCATATTATGACCTAAAGAAGTAATATATAGTTAGGCTCTTTGTTTTAATTGTGTGATGACTCCAAGAGGCTTAAAAGGAGTCAAGGATTATATTTGAAAGGAAAGAATGAAGCATAGAATTTATTTGAGGGGTGTTTCTTCATTAAGTGCAATTATGAAACCATAATGAGGTTATAAGCCAACCTAGTATCTAAGCAAATTGTATGGCTTTAGAATTGAGTTCATGAACCTAATTGGCTTCCATAAATTGTGTTTAGGCCAAGAGAAACCTTTCCCACACTTTTGTGTATGTGTGGCCGAAAAGGGGAGCTTGGATTCAAAGGAAAAAGTGTGTAATTGTGTATAAGGTAGCTCTCTTCACCTTCTCTCATGCATGGATGTGTGTTTAGCTTGTCTTAGAATATGTGTATGTGTATTTTCAAGCCATGAAAAGTATGCTAGTATGATTTTATATGCCATAATTTTATGATGACATATTATGTTTTTAAATGATGTTATGATGTTTGTTTGAGTTTGCTTGAGTGCGGAGAAGCCAAGAACTCTTAACCATGATGAGGATGAGCTAAAAACCTTTAAGATTGGTTGAGACAAAGCAAATAGTCTCCCAAAAGCAAAGTGGGTTCCTGAGAATATGGTTGAGTCCAATAATCTCTTAAAGAATGGGTGAGGCAAGTCCAAAACCCATGAGAAAAAGGGTAAGGCCAATCCGTCCACTTGGCAAGCCTTTGGATGACTTGTATGACTTATTCACATGCCAAGCTTATTTTTTGAATGCTTATATCATCTATTATATCCATGCATGCATTTTCAAGACTTGCTTTGCATCCATTATATATGATTGAATGGGAGATGAGTTATTGGGATTCTTTGAATCTCATTCCCTTCTTTCTAATGATCTAACATGCTAGGTGGACTAAGTGGACAAGGTAATGGAAGCCAACTACCTTGAATAAGAGAGCTTGATAACATAATGCAGGGTTTTTAGTCTTTCAAGCCATATTCATGTCAAATGATGTAACCCATGCTTGTATATGGTCTATGACCTTTGGAACATATGTAATTATGATAATATGTGATGTAGAAATAAAAGAATGTGTTATGTGAATGATAGAATGTAAATTGAATATGTATAAACAATGTGGCTTCATGAATGGCATGATGGAATTATACATATATGTGGATGAAAGGGCCAAAATGGAGTGCATGGAGTTTGGGACCATATGGGCAGCCTACACAAGTTCTAATTATGTTTTTAAACTTGTCCAAAAGGTGTCAAACCCCAAGAAAAGCCATTTGGACAATTTGGTATCTTATATGGAGCCAAATTTGACCAATTTAGAACCCCAGTCACTTTTTGCCCAAATGAGCTCTTCTTGATCTGAGATTTGGCATGCAATTAGAACTTGTTAAGAACTTTTTGGGAAGCTAAAGAACATAATTTTCAGAGGTTTACAAAATATTTGATAAATTTTCAAAGTTAGCAAATTTTCTGATTTTGGTCATGTTACTGTTTACTCAGATTAAAAAATAAAATATATCACAAAGGGCACAAATGATGTCTAATTGCCACAAAATTTTATACAAAGAAACTATATATTCCTAGTGACTTGTGTCAACTAGAAGCACCTCATTTAGAGGTCTAAAGAGGGAGATATGAATTTTTAAAGAATCTGTCCAGTATTAGGTACTTCACCTAACCTCAGTTATTGTTTGATTGGATTTCAAGCTCTAGGCATGCCTGAACTGGTTTGAAATTATTTTTTACCTCTAGTTAATATCCATAGCTTTCCATATTGGTATCATTTGCATGGATTGGATTTTATAGAATTAATTGGACATTTTTAAAGTTTGTTACAGAAATTTGTGACAGCACCAGTGGGCAGTGTGACCTCTAGACTATTTCGAATGTCAAACATCCTCTGTGATGGATATTATAGTCTGGACATATTTTTAGTATGTTGTAGACATCTGTAGCTTTCCAGAATAGCCAAGACTACATGATTTTGATTTTTCTAGATTTAGTTATATTTTTTTAAAGTTGTGACAGAAATGAAGACAAAGCTGGCCGAAATTATATGTGTAAATTTTATGCATCCTTTCGAGTTTCTTGAGATGTAGGCCACATTTTATGATGAAAATGCATTGTATTCATGTAATTAAATATGAAAATATGATGTATGAGCTTATGTGGTCCACGTGACACCGAATGAAATTTTTATATATGGCGCAACGCGAAAATAATCAATATTTAATTACCTTTTTCATTAGAAACTTATATGATTCATGAAATTGAGTCATTTAAAAGCATGAGATGAGTTAGAAATTATGGTGTTACAATAGATAATTAAGTTATATATATATATATATATATTACCTTGGTTAAATTTTGCTCTATGAGTGGGAAATGATAAAATTTTGCTGCTAACCCTAGCCTCCCCTTTAGACCTCTAAAATTTTCCTTTGCTTTTATTTTCTACAAAATGGAAAAGGAAGGTTGAAGTAAAATTAGGGTTTAAATAGGTTATAAGCTGACCCAAAGGCCCCAAGTCCAAGTGGGTTTAATCATATGCTTATTGGGCCATGGATTATAAGATTACATAGGTCATATGTGAGAGTTAGGCTAAGCTAAAAAGGTCTATTAACATTTAGGTCTGCATAAATAAGTATTGGACTTCTAAAAAATGGAATTGGATGTCCCTAAAACTAATATTGGACTCCTACACTTAACCCAAATCAATAATTAAATAAATTATAAGGGCCAATTTAATGTCTTCCTCTTTCTTAATTAATTTTTCTAAGTAAACCCATATTAACAATTTATTCTTCCATAGGTTCTACCTCCCCTTTCCACTCACTTAGTTTTACTAATTCTATAGATTAATTCTCTAATCATCATAATTAGTCTTAATTAATTTTGAGGTGTTATATTTTTACCAAGATTTATTAATTGAATAGAGTAATATTTTGAAGTGGAAATTAAGAAGTTTAAAGCTCACACACTACCCCACATGATATCTTATGCATAACATGTGGAAGAAGTAGAAACAAGTTTAGATGAAGCCTCAACACACCTTAGGGAAGGTGTATTGGCTAAAATGGACCCATGCTAAACAAAGGGAAACCACAAGGAGCTAACACACCAAACCATGCCAAAAAGAAACCTACATGAACAAAGCAACATGGAATCGTGTTAAAAGGAAGGATTTATGAAGACCAACATGCCCTAGGCATGTTGGTTTGCACCAAGCCATGTTGAAAATGTTAATTGATAGGGGTAAGTTGTGAGCTAAGGTGATTTTGCCGTAGGGTGATTGTATTTGGAAGAATATTAGCAAAAATTAAATAAGATGTAATATTTTTTTTGAGAGATGTGTAACTTAGGCATCCTCAATGCAAGAAATGCTCAAATAGAGGCTTAGGGTGGAGAAAAAGGTGTGTTGCAATTTAGCAGAGCTTTAGAGTTTAAGATTCATGCCATGGAGATCCAAAATACTTTTCAACGATTATTGTGCCAATGATCAGTGTTCTTTCTTCTTTTGATCTTTTTAATTTTTACTTTTTTTTATGAACCATTTATATTTAATTTTTAGGATGTTAGTTTTATCTATGAGTAACTAAATCCCTATTTTAGGGTTTAGATGAATCTATGATTTGGATAAGTTTATTTAAGGATTCTATTGTAATGTTTTTATTTAAATTAATCTACTGCTTTGCATTAATTTTCTTATGAGTGACTAATCACCATTTTTATTGGACTTATTGTAAAAGGGTTAAGAAGCTTATTACCATAATATATTCATAAGGAAATTGATTTAGGAATCAATTCTATAGGGATATAAATGAAACCTAAGCAATTTGGGAATTATGTGCATGCCTAGCTGCTACACGCAAGGTTACTTTTTTAATTCCTTAAGCTTAATGGGTTAAAGTATTAAGAATAGGATCACAAGAGTAGACATAAGCTTATACGTAAACACCTGTGATCTACCTTGGGAAAAGATTTCATAGACGATAAAGAATTATTGTTAATCTAAATGATTTTAGTTATACAAGTTCATCCTTAATTATACTTAGGAGGTAAATAGAAGATTCTAGACATTACAGTTGTTAATTGATAAGTTAAGTTTCTAATTTTTATCATTAGGTTAATTTAGTTTAGTTTGAGTACTTTTGGTTTAATAATTAATTAGATTTAGTTTAATAGTTAACTTGAATTTGCTATTTTCTAAATAATAGGGATAATTTAGAAAAATTAGTAATTGATTCCCTTCCTTGTGGATTGACTTTAGACTTACTTTTTGTATTACTTGTTCAATCTGTACACTTGCAAAATTCATAGGTCCTTTATTTTGCAAAACTTAACTTGTTCAGTTTAATTTGGTTATGGTCTAAAACCAAACTTTTGAACACCTCTAGTTCTAGCAAAACAAGTTAGTAATAACGAAAATGGAGAAGATAAAGAATGATAGTGTTTACCTAAAGAAATTGTGACAACACCTCCTTGAGAGTAGTAGCCAAAAGAACTAATGAGCAAGGATAGATGATTCAACTTTATAACAAATGGAAACTTGTCACAAGTTAAGGGGCTACAACCTAAAAGGACAAAATAGAAAATTCAAGTGGAGATGGTGCATAAAACTAGGGGTCGTTTGGTACATAGATGCTAGGTATAAAAATGAAAAAGAAATAAAAAAAGGTAAATAAAATGGATGAAAAATGACCCTAGTGACTTTGCTTTAAAAAAGTAATAAAAAAGGATAGACAATGTTGAATAATAATAATAATGGCATAATAGATATTGTACAAAATTTTCTTCTATTTCCATTTTCATCTGGCTATTAAGCACAAGATGGATCCCTTACAGTCATATAGATGACTACAAGGGTTGCAATCAACTTTTTTTTAAGCTTTTTTATTTTAGTTTTAGGTCCCAAATTAAAGAATGAAGATAAAAATTGTAATAAGGAGGAAAAATTATACTTTAAAAATTTCAACTATGCAGCACAATTGAAAATTTTAAAGTATAATTTTTACTCTTAATTATAATTTTTGACTTTTTAGTTATAATTTTTATCTTCATTCCTATAATTTTAGATGTAAAACTAAAAAAAAGGCCTTTAAAAGGTTTGATTTCATCCTCTATAGTCATCTATATGATTACAAGGGATTAGCACTCCTACCAAATGGCCTTTAGAAAGGAGGGGCACTAAGCTTAGGGAAAAATACATATTGGATTCTTAAATGTCAATAATGAAACTTTCCACAAAAACTCAAGAAGAATCAAGCAACTTCAATAACCAAGACATGAGAATTTACCTCATAATAGATGAATCATGAAATGGGTTAGCTTATAACTAAGAGTTGCACCCAAAGGCACAAACAAAGCAATGATGCAAATGAATGTGCAAAAATTGAAGTAGAAGGGCACCCTAGTTCTAAGTAGAAATGATGAAATCTTTACGAATGCAAAACACCTTCCTTCAGTGATCGAAGCCAACTAATAGGGCATAAAAAACCTTCAAGTTGGATGAAAGCCCAATTGAATTGATGTGGGAAAAAAAACTCCCCTAACAAAAAAGGTGTAGAATAGAAATATGAGAAAGAGAAGATCTCTCCCTTGCCATAATAAGGGTGAAGAGAGTGAGGAACTAAAGCTATTATAGCACAAAGCATACTGATCAAGGGACTAGTAAGTAAATTTTAAATAAACCAAGGGCTAAAAAATACGTTTTAAAAATAGGAACATGGTCAAAGAGGGAATTATAGCAAGTGTGGCCTTAAGAGATTTTGCACAAATTGAGAATAGGAATGTAAAGGAAAAAAGTGTTTTTGTATATGGAAAATAACTTTTGTATCTTTATTTTAGAAAAGTAATTAAAAAATTTTTGTTGGCCAAAAATAATAAAAAAACATATATAATATTGAATAATAATTATAATGATATAATAGATATTGCATACAACTTTTAGAAAAAGAAATCTTCTCCTTTGAGTCAAATCAAACAAAGCCTTAAATTTGGGTTATGGAGCTAAGAAGTACAATATTATTGCCACTTCAACTAGCAAGTGTGTGTGTGTGTGTGTGTGTGTTTTTTTTTTTTTCATTTATCCTTTTAAATTTTTTATCTTATAACTAGTAAATTTTAATTATTTTAAAATTTTCAATTTTATTATTTTAAATGGTTTTAATTAAATTGTTATTATATTTGAATCTTAATTATTATTTAAAATTTCAATTCTTAGCAAGTGTTATAGTTTCCTAGTATATGAACTGAGATCAAAAACTTGAAAATAATACTAAACTACTTATTAGAATAACTAGAATGTGTGGGGTCTAGGCATAAGGCTTGAGAAAAACCAAAAAAAATTAAAAATAAAATAAAGAGAGAAATTTGAAAAAAAAACTTTTAGACCCCACAAACAATAATGAATTAAAAAAATAGTTGTCACATTATGAATAATTTAAAGGACAATAATTTTAAGGTATGTTTGGTTGAGTGACGTAAAAAAAAGAGAAGATAAAATGTGTATAGGTAAAATAGAAATAACTTTTTTTCTCTATTTTAAAAAGATTATTTAATAGTTAAAATTGTGATTTGATGGATAAAATAAAAAAATAAAGATATAATAGATATTATGTAAACTATGTAAAGAAAACGTGTTCATTTTGCGATCAACCAAACAGAGCCTTATAGTATTAAAAAATATTTCTTTTATATGTATAATAGATAATATATTTTATTTGAATACATTTTAATGTCCTTATTTGAGATTTAACTAAATTGCCTATGATACTCTTTTTATTTTAAAAGTATCATTCTATTTTTAATATTTGGCATACATTATTTTAGTTAGACATTTTAACAAACAAAAAGTTATGCATCATAAACACAACAAATAATTAAAAAAAGGTATTAATATTTTGGAAAAGGCATCATAAACAATAAATAATAAAAAGAGGTTCTAATATATTGGAAAAAAGAAAGAGAAGAATACTTTTCAAACTTTAAAAGCAACCTGTGATGTGAAAATGGTAAAATTTAGTGATAAGAGTTAAAGTAAATTATATAGATTTCCTTTAAATTTCATTAAAATTATATAATTTTTTATTTTATTTTAAAAATATATACTTTAGTTTAATTTTAATTTTTAACTAAAATGTTTTTTTTATTAATTTAAAATATAAATATAAATATAAATATAAATATATATATATATATATTATATTTAAATATGGGAAAAAAATAAAAAAAGAATAAATTTTACTTTTAAATATGTACAGATAATAATAAAATGAGTAGGCTTTGTTTTCACTAAATTTAATTAAAAAATATAGTTAAGTTAATAAAAAATTTTAAAATTAAACTAAAGTCTAGTTTAACTTTTTTATTTTAGAAAAGGGTTATATGTATATATATTTTAAAAAAATTCATATAATTTTAATAAAACTTAAGAAAATTCTCTAAAAAATTAAAAAATATGAGAAATTTTTATAATATATATAAATGTAAAAGGCGAAGGGCACTTTTGAATCAACGAGAATATGAGAAACCAAGAGTAATTTAGAGGCGTAGGAAATAAAACGGCAACGTTTTGGTAGTAAGAGAAGAGAGTACCCTGCCTTTGTTCTCCTTCTCGCCCGGAGTACAAAGCGACTCGCATCCCCTGCTCGATCTCGTGATCCGCTGCTGTAGCTCGCTCCTCTCTTCCCCTTTCTCTCTCCTACCTAAAGCCTTCCCGACAATAGGTACCCTGTGTTTTACACTTTCGTATTCTCGAGGCAGTATTCTCTCCAGGCTCTTTGATTTCTAGCTCTGATTCATATTTTGAGTCTCCAAGTTTCACTGTGCTTTTCTTCTTGAAATTGGATCGTATCCTGTGGCAGCAGAAGCTTCATGGTCATCGTATAGTGGTTCGACGCTGCTCATTCGTTGGAAATTTCACAAATCACATTAGGGTCTCTTTACTCTCTGTGGTAAAGCTTAATTCGTCTCAATCGCTGTCCTTGAAGCTGTCAAAGGTAAATCTCACTACCCTTCCCTTTCTGCCGTGCAAAAATCTGATTTGCTGCTTAATTTGCGGTTCATACGTTATCTGATTGGGGATTACCACTCTCTTAGACTGAATCTAGCTTAGAATTGTGATTCTACATGAGGGTGGTTCTGTATAGGTTCAGTATTTAAGCTTGAAACATCGTAAGCTTTATTTCTTGCTCTTGTCTGAATGGATCTCATATCCATGAAATTTCTTTTTTCGGTGTGAGCAGAATCTGTTGACTGTCTGTTAATAAATATAATTAAGTTCTGAAGTTTCATAAGGGGGTTCAATTGTACAAATTGCTCCGAGGGTCAGAGGATTGATAAGTGGGACCTGATTGCTTTTACCTGATGAAGTTCAGCTTGATTGATGGTAAAATCCAGTTTTAATCAAATATGGACCATAACACAGATGAAATGGGAGCAAGATGGCTTTATTGGTTACATGGGGTCGCGCATTTTGGATTTGTCCAATTTGGGTTTAATAAATGTTTCAACACTGTTCACTGAATGGGGATGAACCCAGCCTGAATTCAACTAATTGATATATGTGTTCCACATATAAGAATTTATAAATAGATTGAATCCTTAATGGCTTTAGTTCTAAACACAAATTGATGGGAATGAGAACTATAAAAGGAAAAAAAAAGCCTCTATTTTACAGCAGATTGAAATCCGATTCTTTTTATCTTTACTAATTCTGTGGTGAGTTATCTGCAAATTATTATTATTATTATTATTACTACTATTTTGACATCTTCTGTTAATGCATTTATCTGAAAATATTTTCCTTTCTGGTTTTTTTATTAAAAGAAAATGGAGTACATTTTAGAGGAAGAAATTGAAATAATTTTTTATTGCAGAAGCAATATGACAAACCAACGTGGTTATGTGCCGCCAGCTTACATTCCTTTGGGACAGTCAGATTCAGTAGATGCAATAGCTCCTCCACATCAGCTCAATGAAGAAAATCCTAGTAGAAATGTAACGAATCAGATGCAGACTCAGTGGTCTTCTGGGATCTGTGCTTGTTGCGATGATATGCAGAGCTGTATGCTACTTCCTTACCCTGTGACCCTCATTTAGTAGAAGGGATTATTAAAAAGGTGCCTTTAAAGTATGTTTAAGGAACTTTGGTCATGCCCTTGTTCTTTGTTTCTTTATGTGCATTAGGTCTTTTATCTCCAAATTTTAGTAGGTTCATTGGGAGGAACCATTAATTAGATAAAATTAGATCTTACTTATAATAGGTCTTTTATCTTATGAAAATTTCAGTCAAAATGCTGGTCTTATGTTTTAGCATTATATCTTGGGGTGGCAAAACCAATCTATGACCATCCAGCCCATCCACATAAATACCCAATCCTACTAATCTATTTGTATTAATGGATGGTTCACAAATTATCAATAATATGCATTGAATCCATCCAAATTAAACAAATAAGAAGAAAAAAAACCTCAAAACCATTGATGAAAGGGACACATGCGCTGATTTAATAATGCAACTAGTTCCAAATGCAGCAAATGCTCATTCAAACAAAACAACAGTAGTATAAATGACAACCTTGTCGGGAAATATTGGTTCTTTTTCCCAATATTGTCCCACATGCATACAAATATGTTTTGACAAGGCATGATATGCACATACCGTTATCCTTTTGGTAAGGTTATTGGGTTTAACTCACATCTTCGTATTTAATCTGTCTGGATAATTAATCATTTTTAATGCCTATAATTAGGGCTGAGAGAATCCAATTAGATCCAATTTCAACTAAACTAAATTGATCCAATCCAACTAAAACTGACTAAACAATTGGATCAATTGGAGGGGATCTTAACATCACTGATTAAATTGGTTCTATTTCTGAATGTCTATGTTAGACATCCAATCCAAACTAAACTAACTGGTTAAAAATCAAATAATATTTAAATTTTATATTTTATATATTAAATATAATATATCTTTATTAAAAAATAATAATACATATAATATCAATTTCTAATAGACTAATGCCCTATTTCCTTAAAAGCTCCATATCTAGTACCTAATGTGATGTTTTTGAATTTTGTTGAAGAAATATTTAAGGTTGAATTTTAAAAGTTTAGATGATCTCTTTTTTCAAAATTGACTATCTAATCCAATCCAAACTGACTAAAGCTGGATTGGATCGGTTCAGTTATGACCAAGCTTACTGGATTGATTGGATGGGATTTCCAACCATTTAATTAGATTAATTTAGTTGGTTGAGGATATCGAACCAAAATAATCCAATCTGATGCTCACCTCTACCTATAATACACTATATGATATTTTTTCTCATCTAAATAATAGTTAACTAATAAAGTTTGACATTTATTTAAGTAATAAATTATGTTTATTTTTTATTTTAATAATAAAATTATGAATTTAAGAATAATTTTTGAATAATGGGTGGATTGGATGACCATTCTAATAAATGGCCTAATGGATCAATGGATGGATAGGTTATTTGTCTATAAAATGTGTCATGAATGAGCTGGATTCTTTTGAAAGCTTTTTAATGTATTCTCAATGGATTGATGGATTGTTATTCACTTCCTCATTATAATTCAATACACAACTTCCTTATTATTAATTTCAAAGCCTAGAATATTAGGCTTCTAGATATGGAAATTGGTTTTGATTTTCTGAGAATACTCATCTATTAAAATCAGGTGGTGTCTTGCGTTGAAGCCCTAAAAGCTTTAGTGCTCACTTTAACACTGCACTTTTGTGCTTTCACTCTATCAAAATTGGGTCTTTTCTGCATTGTCTCTGTGTTTGTTGGTTAATCTCTTATGGAGCCTCTTAAAATCCAGTTTAAATTATGTCAAAGACGTTAAAATACATAGGCACAAAGAAATCTCAAAGAGGTTAAAGGAGTAAAATTTAATTCAACAATATGAAGATGATTTAGAGTTCAAACATTCAAGATCTTGATCATTTTGTTAATCTGGGAAGATAGGATGATAAGATTATTGTTTCTTCTAATTAATGATGCTTATGTGTTTGAGGAATTAAATCACTAAAATCATAGTAATGATCTTGAGAAAATTGAGAATAACAAGAAGTGAAACAATGTGGATCACAAGGATTTAATTTTGGCATTTGTTCTTGATCTATTTTAGTGTTTAACTTTTGTATAGGATTTTGGTATTCTGTTCTCCTGGCCATGAAAGGCATTATTAACTAGTTGAACATCAACTGGAATTGAACCTATCTGTGGTTGGTGACTTGAAATTGCAAGATTTTTTAGAAGATATCTAAGTTATTTTAGGTTTTCAAGATTGGTTATCATTTTACATATGGACAATCTGTCAATATCTTTAATCGTGATTTTACATATGGACAATCTGTCAATATCTTTTTCATTTGAAACAAAATATTTCCTTTGTGCATGGTAAATTTTGTTTTTGGAGGGAGATATAACTATTTCATCAATTGAGTCACAAATATCTAACATACTCATACCTAACATTTTTCAGCAAATTGGTAATGAGATAAATTATTTTTGTCTTTAGCAACTTTGATACTATCATATTATGTTGCTTTGATGTACATGAAACAAGTAACTTCTCTATGTCAATTAATAAATAGCTTTTCTTGAGAAGCAGCCAGGTTGAGCTTCAACTAAAAGTGAAATAGATCTACTTGCGCTAGGAGTTCTTTTTTCCCCCCACAAGTGTGTGTCTGTGCAGTTTTTGAGACAAAATACTTTTAACAAATAAAGAGATTTTGTCTCACTTGTAATTTGTGAGATGAAAATGTGATCCTAGCTCAGAATCTACGCTATTGTCAAACTTTGTAAGGCATAAGAATTTTTAACAATAAGCTGCTCTTATTGGGTCCATTTGCTTCTTTTGAATATCAAATGTAGATGTTTTTACGTAGATAAAGTATGATGATATTTTGTATAGGCAACTCAATAAAATGAAAATTTTGTAAAGTGAACAAAAAATTCTACTGAATTGTGATTATAGATGTTAGATATTATAACAAAATTATTCATGGGCTTTCATTTAACAGCTTGAGCTTTTGAATTGAAATAGTCCTTCAAAGCCTCTATTACATGTGCTCAAGAGTTCAATTCTTACCACCCCCATCTCCTAATAAAACTAGGTTTCAGCACAATGTATGGTGGGCTTTTGCTATAGCCACACTACAAGCCCAATGGGTTTTCATGTGAAGAGATATGTTGGAGATTATAATAAAATCATTTGTGAACCTTTACTTATTGTAGAAAGAAAATATGATTTGAAGGAAACTAACTTGAGGAAAAGTGTAGGGATTCCACTATGTGCATGTGAAGTAAGTTAATTTATTCTTTCATGTAGGTCATAGAAGTTATGTTGATGCACCTCTTTTCCTTGCTAGATGCAAGAATGCTGTAGAAAAGTGGCTTTTTTCATTTTCCATTCCCTGTTAATCTCATGCAACAGAAATCAAAAGGATTGGTAAAATAAAGAAATCGTTTAACAGAGTTCAGTTTTGTCTCAGAAGTAAGACACAGTATAGACTTTTGTACCTTGCTGTTGTTAAACCTGCACCCAATATGCAATGCATAGCAAATACCTCCTGAAGTGCCTCAGATGAGCTTTGGCACTCACCTACTGCACACTAGTGTGAGCCTCAAGAAAGGGACAACGGGCAAGGGCGATGGTGTTAGAAGATTGCAAAGCCTTTAAAAGTGTGTGCATTTTTCTTTGATTCTTTTATTTTGGTTTTTCACTATTGCTCACAACAAAGGAGCTAAATGGCCAGAAGCCGTTCAGGAGAACAAGAACAGAGAGGTTTCCTGCTGGAAATTTTAAACAGAACCAAAAAAGGAATAATTTATTTGGAATAAGGGAGGCTGTTGCAGCATAGGGAGTTGGAGAAGAAAAATTCAACCTGAGATTAAGAGTGAACAGGGAAGCTAGTAGGTTCGAATCCTTGTGACAAAAATCTATCTAGTGAGTGGAAGGATGAAATAGGAGAGTAAGATGAATAGGCTTTCATTTGAATTTAGACATCTTGAGGATTAGAATAATATATCTCTGTTTCCTCTTTCATGCTTACCTTTAAATTTGCTGATAAAAGAGATAGAAAATTTGAACTTCTGTTCATAGATTTCTTTTATGTGGTATTCTTAATCCAATTTTTAAGGAAAAGCTTGTAAAGTTTGGGCTTTTGATTTTTCTTTTTTCCTTTCATTAAATGAATTGAGATGCTAGTATTTAGGAAATCTTATATTGTGGTTGCTGTAAATTTTCTTGACTTAAAGTTTTCATTCCAGCAATTTATGTACGAGCCTTGTTATGATCACACTTCTATTCTGGATGACGGTGATGATTGTTTACTTCACAACTGTGATGATCAATATGCAGCAATGCTGCATGCTTTTTTCCTTTTGTTCTGCATTTTATAAATGTTTCTGGATATGCCTAGAGGTCTGATTGTATTTGTGCCTCATATTTTACCTATGCTCCCAGAGCCCTAGGGTTTAATTGTGGCTACTGCTTCTAACAATGCTGGTGCTCCTACTGGTGGATGATGGAGGAAATGTCATAGTTTGATTTCATTAGATTTAATTGATGCATCTTGAGCAACTTTGTTGAGTCATAATTTAAAAATATCATTTTGACGAGACAAAGACAAGGAGTAAGTAAAAGGTAGAAGGTTTTGATACTGAGCACCATAATTAGTAAAGTAACTTACTTTTTGAGTAGGAATCTTGTTGGTTCATACATTCTCCACAAGTGCATGGATTGTTTTAAAGTAGTAAAGGGACCTAAGAGGATCCATTGTCGCACGATGAATGGGACTAGTCATCTTCTAGGTTTTTTTAATTTTAATGGTTAATGACTCAACACTAATTAACTCTAGTATCCTAGGATGTCCTACTAACTAATAACTGATAATTTAAATGAAAAGATTCATAAAATCTACTAACAAGACTCAACTTATGACTTGAAGAAACACAACCTAAAGACTAAAGAGAAAAGACTCAAAATACTCTACTGGGCTAAATGTCAATTGGTTTAAATATCCTATTAGTTGCCAAGTTCAATGTTAGCTCCTCACTCACCATGGTTAGTCTAATTCTTATGATAGCAACACTCATAATCGATGGGTTACGCTACTCCAGCTTTAATCTCCCCTGGTCTACTTAAGTTGAATTAACCCTAGGATGTATTAATGATAAGAGAATTTGAAAGTTGATGAAGTTAAAGTCTCAACCTAGGTTGAATTCTGTTGAACATCTAACGGTTGTTTGACTGAATGGTCTGTATTACATCTTTAATTACCCTAATGTAGAAACCTCAAATCAGATGTTAAAATGTCATGGTTCAATTGCATGTTACCCTAATCGCCCTGGTAATTAGTTTCAACTAAAGACTGTCAAATAGAGATTTTTCCCTTTTGACCATAGATTTTTTATTATTTTCAAGACCAATCCCTTTATCATATTTTTTTTTTTTTTTAAATCCTTTCATGTGGCTTGGCAAGGAAATTTTGAGGAATAGGTACAGGATCCTAGGAATATTAATGATACATACAAAGATATCTATGAATATCCTTTCCATGAAAAATTTTAAAAAAATAATGTGATCCAATTGGATGTGATTAGAAGATACTAATCACTTCAAACAATCAAGGTAAACACAAAAGCAATGCGCTCTTAACATAGACTCCATGAGTGAGAGGAAAATTAATACATCATAACATGTTTCCAAAGATTTAATACATAAACCAATCTCCCATCTACCCTATGATAAAGTTAAGATCGTAGGAATGAAAGTAAACACAGAAAGAAGAAGGGCATGGATGATTGATGAAGGGCATAGAGCACCTCAGAGGACTCACTTGGATGGCACTCCACTCTCCTCTAGCGTCCAAATACATTGGCCTATTTATAACTTTAATGGGTCAAAAATCGTGTTACATAAAAATTAGGCAAGTGACTTTAGTGCTGTGGCGCTGAACTTGCTGGAATTAGTATGGATGCTCTGATGCATAAGGGCTGCGACTCTGGAAACATATATGATGCACACTTGGACTTTAAGCTCCAGAAACTTGTGGGTTGGGCTTCAAATGATCCAATCTCCATTTTTTCCCTTCCATTTGGGTTCTTTGGCGACCATTTTTGTCCAAATAAACTTCATTCTTGGGGACTTATGCTTCTTGCAAATTCCAACCTAAAACCATAAAGATCAAGACCCGAAATTAGGGGGTTTTACACAAGAACTCACAACTATCCATTTAACTCAACTTTAATAGCAATTTAATTTCAAAATATATATAAAGTGAGCAATATTTACTCAAAATACATGATAAGGCCTCATAAAAATATGTGAAAACATAAGTACAGATGGGACTTATCAAATACCAATACTATGTAAATTGTGTATTAACATTTCCAAGTGGCTGTCTTCCTGTGGAATAAGTTGTTTGGGATCTTTGGAGAATTGGGTGTGTTGACAGGATTTAGAGCAGTTTAGTCTTATATGGTTCAAGTGTTTTGGCCTTACAAAGGATGGTGGAGCTTTGTGGCAATATGCAGTAGTAATTTGGAATGTATGGCTAGGGCAGAATGCCTGTATTTTTGGGGGGTGTTTCATTGTCTCTAGATGACATATGGACAAGGATTTTGTTTACAGCATCCTTGTGGTGTTCGGCTCAAGGATTTTTTAAGGGAGTATCTCTTTTGGATATGTGGACGGACTGTGCAGCATTGCTGCATGTTTAATCTTGTTTTCCCTTTTGGTTTATGGTTTATTGTTCTTTAGTATTGCTTTCTTGGAAAAACCTAATCCTCCTCACTTGTATCTTTGTTCCCTCTTAATAAAATTTCTTCTTTTATCTTTTTTTTTTTTTAAGACACTATGTAAATTGTCTAATATATATATATATATATATCTTTTACATTGTTACATAAAGCTCATATTTTGCCAGCACCCCTGTCGAAGAGCAGCACTTCTCCTTGTATTCAAATTGTGGGGTCCTGCTAGTTGGGGATTTGATACCCTACTTACCTCCCTCCTCTCCTAAATTGGTGCCCCACTAGGGTCTGCTTCAAACTGGGGAAAAAGAAAACTTTTTTTCTTTGATGGAAATATTTAATTTATCAACTGCAAATATTGACTGTCAACTTTTGTAATCTGTGCAGGTTGTATAGGTCTATTTTGTCCTTGCATTCTTTTTGGAAAGAATGCAGAATTTCTGGGGTCTGGAACTTTCCTGGGATCATGTGTTACGCATTTTATATTGTGGACTCTCGTTAATACAACCTGCTGCTTATTAACCGATGGCTTGGTTTTGGGACTACCTGGATGCCTTGTTGCATCATATGCTTGTGGCTACCGCAGGACCTTAAGGATAAAGTATAATTTGCTGGTATAGCCTTCACTACTATACTCCATATATAGTCTCATTACATGATATTCCACTCTATTTCACATTCTTCTTGTAATGAATCCAAACTTCTTATCATTCTATACAGCCTTCAGGTTTCTAATGTAAATGCATTTGGCTTTAGCAATTTTATTGCTTCTTTTTTGGAAAATAATTGCTGAGATTTAAATAGTGAAAAATATTGAATAGTTCTTACTGCAGGTTAATCACTAATTGTGAATTTTTGACAGAAATTTGAGTTCGAATAGATATCTATTTAGAGATGCTAAAAGGGAAGAAGGAAGAAATCACTAGCACTCTTCCCTTTCTATGTGTGTGTGAGAAAGAGAGTTAAGAGAATAACGGAAAAGGTTAAGGACTGTGGTTCTCCTATGAACACTTGATTTTCTTACACTTACATGGTTTCCATCAACCTACGAACACTTTATTTTCTCACACTTTACATGGTTTCCATCAACCTCTGTAGTTTTTAAATTGTGTAAACTTCTACTTAGATCCTCCACTTGTATGCAATCAGGTGCCTGAGAGTTTTATTCTTTACGCTGATGAGCCCGATAAACATAATGGGCCGAGGGTTTGACATCTCTATAGCAGAAGACAAAAAAATAAGAGAGGAGATGGAGAAAATGAGAGTGGTCCCAGAGCAACGAACACACACGTGTAGCGGGTGGAGAGAGAATGAGTGGGGATATGGGTATCTTGGCATGAGCAGAAGGTAGGGGAGGGAAGGAAGAATTTTGGGATATCCTAAGGAGAGCTTTTGACCTCTCGAACATCAGAGGATTTTCTTTTCTTTCCTTTTAGCTTTGTTATGTGCTGCTGCAGAATTACTCGTTCCTTTTCCTTGTATTGCTGTAATTTTGAAGCTCTGTTTTGATTATAAATATACAAATCAATATAGAATGCCCAGATTTCATCAAAGTACTATCAGAGCAGTTGCGTTCTTGGAATGGTATGCACGAGGATGGAATAGATAGTGGATATGTTGGAAAAGAACATTGGGCAGATGAGAGGAGAGTTATCGGTGGTAATAGAAGCCTTGATGGAGTTAACAATGAACATAATAGAAATACAGAGCAACTTGGAATCTGGCTAGAGGAGTAAGGAAGTTGTCAAGTAACTTCAGACTTCCTTGGAGCAACCACAAGTGTCGTTGAGCGAGACCGTGGGAGGAGTAAATGGTGTGAATGGAGGCTTGGTAGGAGAACATGATTTAGGCAAATTTCAGAGGTTGGAGCTTCCTTTGTTTTCAGGAGATGACATGATTGGATGGGTCTTTTGAGTTGAGAAATATTTTTCCTTGAATGCAGTGAGCAAGGAAGAAGAAATGGAGGCAGTGGTGATGTGCATGGAAGGGAAAGCTCTAAATTGGTTACAATGGATAGAGATGAGAGCTCCTGTGAAGACCTGGACTGAGTTTTAGCAATTGCTGAGGTGACTCCATCACAGGCACCTAGTGGATAGTTACGAAGTGTTGATGTCCATGAAACAAGATGCATCTGTTGCAGAGTATAGAGATTTGCGTCGGTAGCAGCTCCAATGACTAAAGCCTTTGACGAAGTACTAGTGGGAGCCTTCAAAAATGGGTTCAAGGATGAGATAAGGGTGGAGGTTAGGATAATATAACCTCAGTCCTTGCAATTGTTGATGGATGTGGCTTGCCATGTAAAACAGAGGAATGCGATCTTGGAGAAGACAAGGGAAAAGAAAATTGCTAAGGGGGCTAAGTCATTCATGGATACCAAGTGGACAGGGTACATCCTTTTCTAAATTACCCAGCCCTTGGGATTTATCGAGGAGGGTTACCCAGAGTTTGGGCACAAATAGCCCTAACAGTAAGGGAGGTGGGGAGGTTAAAAACAACAGCAACAATGTAAAGGGACTCAACAGGAGTAGTAGTGCCATTCGTAGTCAGATGCAAAAATCACAAGGAGGGAGCGGGGCCTTTACTTCAAGTGTAAGGAGAGATTTGGGCCAAATCATAAATGTAACAATAAATCATTGCTGCTATTGATTTTATCTAAAGAGTGTGATGAAGTTGAAGAAAATGACAAAGAGGAAGAACCGGTAGATGAGGGAGAAAAGGAAGAACTCAATGGAATTATCAATGCATTCCATTATAGGACTATCAGGCCACCAAACCATGAAATTGATGGGGAATCTGTGATGATTTTGATGGACAGTGAGATTACACACAACTTCATCTCTTTGAAGTTGGTGGGGCAATTAAACTTACCATTGTAAGGGACCAAATTGTATTATGTGACAGTGGGCAATGGATATAAGTTGTTCAGTAAAGGAGTCTGTAGGGGGCTGACATTGGAGATACTAGGAGTAGAAATTCAACAAAACTTCTATCCTTTTGAATTAGGGGGAGAAGATGTGGTATTAGGAATTGAGTGGTTGGAATCAATTGGTGAGACTAAACTGAATTGGAGGCAACAAACTATGAAATACAAGATGGGGAAGGAGTTGGTCTGATTAAAAGGAGATCCCTCTTTAGCCAAAACGCTGGTGTCTCTTAACTCTATGCTCAAGACTCTTAAAGGAGAGGGGTAGGGATTTTTGAGTTTGGTAAGATTTTGGTCCAAACAGAATCCTCACTAGTGGCCCCGATGCTTTGCTAAAGGAGTTTGACGAAGTTTGTAAACAGCCCACAAGCCTCCCTCTTCATAGGTCCAAAGATCATGCAATATTGATCAAAATAGGAGAACCTCCCCTTAATGTGCGTCCCTATAGGTATGCTTATTCTCAAAAGAATGAAATTGAAAAGTTAGTCAAAGAAATGCTAGTAGCAGGTATCATACTACCTAGTAGTAGTCCTTACTCTAGCCTCATGTTGTTAGGGTTAAAAAGAAGGATAGAAGTTGGTGATTTTGTATTGACTATAGGGCACTTAACAAGGTTATTATTCGGATAAATTTCTTATATCTGCTATAGATGAGTTATTGGACAAGTTGAGAGTAGCTACTATATTCTCTAAGTTGGACCTTAAATCTGAATATCATCAAATCTGGATCAGACCTGGGGATGAGGAAAAAACAACCTTTGGGACACATGAGGGCCATTATGAATTTATGGTTGTCTTTTGGCCTAACCAATGCACCCTCCACCTTTCAATTCCAAATGAATGACATCTTTAAGCCATATTTGCATAAGCTTATATTATTTTTCTTTGATGACATTTTAATTTACAACAAAGACTTTCCAAGTCATGTGGTTCATTTGCAAGCAGCTTTGAAGATCTTGCAAGAGCAGAAATTGGTGATTAATTGGAAAAAATGCATTTTTGGGCGAAGAAGGATAGAATATCTTGGCCATATAATTTCAGCCAATGGTGTGGAGGTTGATCCATCTAAAATAGATGTGATGGTGAATTGGTCTGTACCCAAAGATCTAAAGGCCTTGAGAGGATTCTTGGGATTAGCAAGATATTATTGCAAGTTCGTGAAAAGTTATTGTAAAATAGCTGACCCCCCACACTGCCTTACTTAAGAAGAATGGGTTTAAGTGGGATGACAAGGCCTGAAGGGCATTTGAGCTCCTCAAGCAAGCAATGACAACAGTACTACGTTTAGCTATGCCGGATTTTTTCTCAATCATTTGAAGTAGAAGCAGATGCCTCTGGGCTTGGAATAGGAGCTGTACTAATGCAAAATAGGAGATCAATCTGTTATTTCAGCCAACTTCTTTCGGACAAAGCTCAGAAAAATTCAGTATATGAAAGGGAATTAATGGCCATTGTATATGTAGTCAAGAAATGGAACCATTACCCGGTGGGAGACCTTTTTATTATAAGAACTGACCAAAAGGCTCTCAAGTACTTGTTAGGACAGAGGATTATTGATCCAGAACAGCAAAGATGGGTTAGAAAACTCGTGGGCTACAACTTCAACATTAATTACAAACCTGGAATAGAAAATAGGGTGGCTGATGCACTTTCTCATAGATGGGAAACTGCTGAATTGAAAGCTTATTCTCTGTGGAATTATGAGTAGATGGAGACCCTCGATGAAGAGGTCAAGAAGGATGCCAAGTTATGTGCAATTCTGCAACAAATCATTGCTGGAAATGAGGCACCCACTGGTTATAGCGTAAAGGGGGGTTGTTTACAGGGCTAGAATCATGTTGTTGAAAGGATCTCCTAGAATAGCTCCCTTAATTAGGGAGTTTCACAACTCACCAATAGCGGGGCACTTCGGCTACTTGTGCACCTATAAAAGGCTCTCAGATATTCTATTTTGGGAAGATATGAAACGGGATATCCAAACTTGTGTGGCTGAGTGTGAGATTTGTCAAAAGAATAAATACTTAGCCATGAGCCTAGTTGGTTTGCTACAGCCTCTTCCGGTGCCTTACAGAATTTGGAAGGATATAAGTATGGATTTTATAGTAAAGCTATGAAAATTTGAAAAGCTTGATACTATAATGGTGGTGGTTGACTAAGTATGGGCATTTTATTGAACTTGCACACCTTTTTTTCGCCAAGGAGGTCGTATGAAGCTTTGTTAAAGAGGTGGTGAGATTGCATGGATTTCCTAAATCCATTGTGTTTACCTTGACCACGTATTTGTGAGTCAATTTTGGAAAGAATTGTTCAAGCTAGCGGGAACTACCTTCAAATATAGCTCTAGGTATCATCTTGAAATTGACAGCCAAACAGAGGTTGTGAACCGTAGCATGAAGGCATATTTGAGATGTTTTAACAGAGACAAACCAAAGCAATGGCCAAAGTGGCTGCCATGGGCGGAGTATTGGTTTAATACTTATAACAGATCCACTGGCATGACTCCATTTAAGGCTATGTATGGGAGTGACCCGCCTACATTGTTTCGATTGGAAGATGTAAATTCTGTAGTAGAGGATGTCAATGAGACAATTAAAGCATGGAATTTGATCTTGGATTAGTTAAAAGAACATATTGAGAGGTCACAAGAACACAAAGCTGTGGGCTGACAAAAAGAGAAGGGATGTGCACTACAAAGTGGGGGATTTGGTTTATTTGAAGATAAGGCCTTACAAATTGAGGTCCCTGACAAAAAAAACAGAATGAGAAACTTAGTCCTAGATACTATGGCTCTTATAAAATCATAGAGAAAATTGGACAGGTGGCCTATTGCCTTGGGCTGCCCCCTACTTCAAAAATTCACCCAATCTTTCATGCTTCTCAGCCCAAACAGTCCTTACATCCTTCAGTTCCTTCTAAGGATATTCCTCCTTTCTTAACTGAGAATTTAGAGTTACAAGTCCAACCTCAAGCTATTATTAAGGCAAGAAAAAATATTGATGGCATAGTGGAATTATTGGTTAAGTGGGAAGGATTATTTGAAAGCATATGGGAAGATTATGATGCAATACTCATGCAGTTTCTTGACATCCGCCTTGACTGGTTGGGGGGTATTGATGAGCCCAATAAACATAATGGGCCAAGGGTCTTACATGTCTATAGCAGAAGACAAAAAAATAAAAGAGGAGATGGAGAAAATGAGAGGGTCACAGAGAAAATGAAAGTGGTCCTAGAGCAATGAACACGCATGTGTAGCGGGTGGAGAGAGAATGAGTGGGGATACAGGTATTTTGGCATGAGCAGAAAGTAGGGGAGGGAGGGAAGATGGTAAGTACTGGAGAAAGAAAATAGAATTTGAGAGGGAGGAAAGTTCTATTAAAGAAAATAAGAGTAAGGATTTCACTCAAATAATCCTTAATAGCCGATGGAGGATTTCCAAGAGATACAAGAAACAATTCTTAATTTTTCCACCTCTGACTCCTATGACCTCTATTCTATTTATAATGTAGAAAGAAATATTAAAATAATTAAATCAGAAAAGTAGCAATAATATCAGACTAGAACATTGGTTAAAACAAACTTGACCACGTCACAACGCTTAACGGACTCCTATATTCCCTCTAATTGCCAACTTCACGTGGTCTGCCCACTTCTATAGCATTTTCCAATTGTGCATTGACTAAGTCAGCTTCTGCCACATCATCTAGCTTTCTGCGTGTCCTCTTTCTTGAATAAGTAATTAATGGTCTCTTAACATTATCCCCCGCTTGGAAAGCTGACTTGTCCTCAAGTCAAAATGTTGGAAATTGAGCCTTCAACAAGTCATATTCTTCCCAGCTAGCCTCTTCAGGAGGTTTGTGTTGCCACTGAATTAATAGTTCCAGGTTATTATACTTTGTCCATTGATGAGCTAACACTTGAGCAGGTTCCAAGATAAGCTCTAAATCTGCAGAAAGAGGTAGAGTTGCAGGTGGGAATGAAGGTATCTGTCCATAAGTTAGACATAGCAGTGAAACATGAAAGATGGAATGAATTTTTGAGTCGGGGGTAATTCTAATTCATAAGCTATGTTCCCAATTCTCCAAAGAACTTTGTAGGGCCCAAAAAACCGTGGTGACAGCTTGCCATATTTTTGTTTAGTAAGTGTTTTTTGACAGAAGGGTTGTGTTTTCTGCCAAGCAGCATCCCCAACCTCAAATTTTCTAGTTCCCTTCGATGTTGATCTGCATGAGACTTCATACGGGCCTGTGTTTTGAGCAAATTTTCTTTTAGGAGTTTGAGCATGGCATCTCTAGCTTCTAATTGCTCTTCTAATTCTGCAATAAATGTTTCTCCTTTCACAAAAGGATGTAAATGAGGTAGGTCATGGCTATAGACCATCTTGAAGGGAGTAGAGTTAATTGAAACATGATAATTGGTATTATAGGAGTATTTCGCCCAACACAGAAATTTACTCCAAAGTCAGGGCTGTTCATGAACAAAACAACGCAAGTAAGCCTTTAAACATCAATTGACTACCTTCGTTTGACCATTCATCTGTGGGTGGTAGGCAGTACTTATCTTCAACTAGGTTTGGCTTAATCTGAATAATTCTTGCCAAAAAACATAAGGAATAATGATCTCTATTAGAAACAATGGAGTGAGGTATACCATGTAAGTGTACAATTTGTTGGCAAAATTTTGCGGCTACTGTTTCTGCTGTATAGGGATGAGTGAGAGCAATGAAGTGAGCATACTTACTCAAACGATCCACTACCACTAAGATGACATCAAAACCTCCAGATTTTGGAAGTCTAGTGATGGAATCAAGAGAAATGTCTTCCCAAATCTGAGAAGGAATGGGCAAAGGTTGTAAAAGACGCATTGGAGCCAATGTTTGGTACTTATTTTGTTGACAAGTATAACAATTCTGCACATAGGCTTTTGCATCTGATTTCATAGAGGGCCAGTAAAAATTTTTGGTAAGCCTCTTCAATGTCTTCAAATAGCCTCCATGGCCTCCAGCAAGTGAAAAGTGTGCCTCTGCTAACAATTTCGAACAAAGCTGAAAATTTTGAGGGATGACTAAGCGATTATCGTAAAATAATATTTTGTCAACCAACTGGAAACCAGGCTGAGATAAAGGAATCTTTTGTAAATCAACCAGAATACAATTTGTAAAAGGATCTTGTGTTAGAGCTTATGAAAGATCCAGCGATTCAGTAGGAAGAAGCATAAGAAGTTGGAAAAAATCAGCACATTGTGGCCGCCTAGATAGTGCATCTGCTCCTTTATTTTCACTCCCAGCCTTATACATTATAGGGAAATTATATAGAAGAAGTTTCATAATCAAGCATTGTTGCGAATTAGTAATAATACGCTGCTGCAATAAATGCTCAAGGCTAGAATGATCTGTTTTCACGTAAAAATGTCTGCCAAGAAGGTAATGTCTCCACTTTTGCAAAGCTAGTACTAGAGCAAGAAGCTCTCTATCATAAGTTGATTTGAAACGATTAGAGAAAGAGAACTCCTTGCTATAGTATGCTATAGGATGATTGTGTTGTATGAGTATGGCTCCAATACCTTCCATAAAGGCGTCACACTCTGCTGTAAAATCAATACTGAAGTCTGGAAGTTGCAATTCCGGCATGGTAGTCAAATCTTGCTTGAGACTATCAAAAGCCTGCTGTGCATTTTCTGACCACAAGAAGGTATTTTTCTTAGTCAGCTCTATTAAAGGCCTTGCAATAATTCGATAGTTTTTTAATGAAATGCCGATAATATCTCGCCCGAGAAATCCTTGAAGCTCTTTAACATTTTGATGAGTTGGCCAATCAATAGCAGCCACAATCTTTTCTAAGTCAACTTCAATGCCTTGAGAGGAAACCACGTGTCCCAAAAATTGAATTTTTGTCTTCCCCAGTGAGCACTTCTTAGAATTAGCATAATAAGAATTTTCTTATAGTGTGTGCAAAACAGTGTGTAAATGATTGTCATGTTACTCAGGTGTGGGACTATAAATCAGGATGTTGTCAAAGAAAACAAGAACAAATTGCTGTAAATAAGGTGAAAAATGATTGTTCATAGCTGCCTAAAAGGTTGCGTGGGCATTAGTTAAGCCAAATGGCATAACTACAAACTCGTGCCCTGAATGAGTGCGGAGAGCTATCTTGTGTATATCTGTAGGCGAGACATGAATTTGATGGTAACCCGACCGAAGATCAATCTTAGAAAAATAAGTAGCCCCATGCAATTCATCCAATAGTTCATCAACATTAGGAATATGATACTTATCCAGAATTGTGATGATGTTGAACTTTCTATAATCAACACAGAAGCGCCAAGAATCATCCTTCTTTTTAACCAACAAAATCGAGCTTGCAAAAGGACTTGAACTGGGTCGAATAAAGCCATGTTGCAGAAGCTCATCAACTTGCTTTTCAATCTCTGTTTTTTAGTAATATGGATAACGATATGGCCAAATATTAGGTGGTTTAGCTTCGGGTAACAAAGGAATGGCATGATAATGATTCTTAAATGGAGGCGGCGAAGAAGGCTCTTCAAACACAGCAGCATAATTAGACCATATGGGCTCCAAATTTAGAGGAGAGGGAAGCCCAGAAGCTATATCACTTACTGTTTTGTGCATTGAATGGAGCTAAGCAGCATGATTGCCATCATAAGGAATTGCCACAAGCTTGTAGTGCTTACCATTAAGCCAAAATATTATAAACATTTGATTCCAATTGACTTGAACTATGTTTAGTGAAGCGAGCCACTTAATGCCCAAAACCAGATCTGCCCTAGCAAGAGAAAATGGGTAATAATCCTTTTTAATAGTTAGACCCGAAAGCTTCACTTCAACATCCTTGCAAATTTTGTTGTAGCGCATAATGCTTCCATTTCCAATCTGGACGCCGAAGGTGGGAACAGCCCGAGTTGGAAGCTTTAACTCTTGTACCAATGAGTTTGAGATGAAATTGTGAGTTGACCCACTATCTGCAAGGAGCAACATGTCGCGCGATTGAAGGATACCCTTAAGTTTCATGGTTGACGTTGCAGATTGACCCAGAATTGCATTAAAAGATATCTCAGCTTGTTTTGGTTCTTCATCTTCTTTCTCGACTGGCTCTACAGAGTTCGATATTGGGTTACCCTCAACGTCAATCTCCATGAGAGAGAAAGAGCTTGACTTACAGTAGTGCCTAGGTTTGAACGTCTCCCCACAGCGAAAACAAAGCCCTTTATCTCGCCTTCGTTGTCTTTTAGAATCCCATGGATGAGGCTTTGCTAAAGATGTCATTGCTAATTTAGTGAGATTCAAAGAATCTGATATACTCCCCTTAGCGTCACGTGCGAATTGAGTTTGAGAAGAAGAGGTCAAAGTCATAAGACTTTGAGTATTAGCTAAATTGGGCTTGGGCCCATGCACGAGACTTACTCTCATATTCTAGAGCAGGGCTTGCTGCTTTATACATAGTGCGTGGCTTCTGAATGCGAACATCTGCTTTCAACTCCTCTTTCAAGTAGTTGAGAAAAACTCCGAAGAGGCAGTCACAAGCAACACGCTTTGCAAATTCCTAGCGATTCTTGAACTGTGCCAGCTTGCTTGAGACTGCAAAGGTGCTCATCAGGATTTTGATACTTTGGAGGTCCATAATGTTCTTACAAAGCCTTCACAAGCTCATATCAATAAAGTACTGTGCGCTCAGAATTAGTCCATGAAAATAAATCCAACGCATCACCTTCAAAGTACATTGATGCAACATCAACTTTCAAATCTTCTGGTGTTTGATAATACCAAAAATATTTTTCTTCTTTGAGAATCTAGCCTCATGGGTCTCCTCCATTGAATTTGGGAAATTCAATTTTAGTGTGCGGTAGTTGGCTATTCTGCTTATACCCCCAAGTTATCGTAATCTTGCTCGCTGTCTACGTCCTAATGAGAATGCCCCTGGGAACCACCCGCAGGTGCTTTCCCTTTGTCTTGCACAGCACTATTTGAAGCAACTTCAAGTGCAGCCACCTTAGCAGACAAAACATCGAGAGCCTCTAGTTTTGAAGCTACAGTAGCCAATGGGTCAGGAGGGGGGGTTTTGTTGAACATTAGAAGAGTCGGGAGGATTATTGGAAGCGCGAGTGGTAACCATAGAGGCTCTAATACCAAATTGGTAAGTATTGGAGAAAGAAAATAGAATTTGCGAGGGAGGAAAGTTCTATTAAAGAAAATAAGAGCAAGGATCTCACTCAAATAATCCTTAATAGCCGATGGAGGATTTTCAAGAGATACAAGAAACAATTCTTAATTTTTCCACCTCTGACTCCTATGATCTCTATTCTATTTATAATGCAGAAAGAAATATTAAAATAATTAAATCAGAAAAGTAGCAATAATATCAGACTAGAAGATGGCTAAAACAGACTTGACCGTGTCACGACGCTTAATGGACTCCTATATTACCTCAACTGCCAACTTCACGTGGTCTGTCCACTTCTATAGCATTTTCCAATTGTGCATTGACTAAGTCAGCTTCTGCCACATCATCTAGCTTTCTGCGTGTCCTCTTGAATAAATAATTAATGGTCTCTTAACAGAAGAATTTTGGGATATCCTAAGGACAGCTTCTGACCTCTCGAATGTCAGGGAATTTTCTTTTCTTTCCTTTTAGCTTTGTTATGTGTTGCTGCAGAATTACTGGTTCCTTTTCCTTGTATTGAGCTGTAATTCTGAAGCTCTGTTTTGATTATAAATATACAAATCAATATAGAACACCCAGATTTTATCATACACCCTCTGTGTCTGTCGTTACCCGTACTAAGGAATTTGTTGACTTATATCATTTTCACTAGCATGCCATTGTTAAATACTGACAGAAAGCCTTTAGTCTTCAATTGCAACACTTGTCATCCAAATGTTGTTGCTGAATGTTGAAAATTGCATTTTTTGGGCACACGTTCTTTTTTTTAAAACAAAAACATGTGACAAATCAGCAAATTGATCAGTTCATATAGTGGCATACAGACTGTCAGTGTACATGAATATTAAGTTGAGTTCTTGATTGCAAAGCTTTATCTGTTAGAGAAATTCAAGAATACTCAAATCTGTGTATGATAAAACATAGTTTACTATATTTTCTTAATATTGAAAAAGTGTATAGTCTGAGTGGTGGAAGAGTTTTTTGAATTTTTTTTTCAAATTGTGGATTTTTCTGAAAGTCATGGTGTTAATGTGCTTCCTGACTGAAGTTATTCATCCTGATCAGTGAAGAGAAATGCTTACTTGCACTGCACTTCTTTTGCACCTCTTTTTGTTACCATTGATTTGATATAAACAAATGACTGATGGTAAAATTTTGCATGTGAGAGGATCTATAAAAGAAGTGTGCAAATAGTGCTCATTAAAGTGATGTGACCATAACTTGGTATTTTACAATACTTTTACCGTATTATGTCCCCTATGGATGTCAATAGCCTTTGTGTGATAGATTTGGGGTCGTTATGACTTGCTTTTTGTTCATATTTTAAAGCACTTTCTTAGAGTGAGAAGTCAGTTTCTTGGCTTTGAGTGGAACTGCGAAAGCAGTTTTCTTTTAACAAGGTGTTCCTACATGGCCTTTACTTAATGTTAATTTCTTAAGAGTTATAGCAATTTGACTGAAAGTCTGAATTTCTCATTGTATTATGTATTTATAGAATCATGGAAGTGCTACTCAAGGCAACAAAATTGGAGAGACAAATCCCTAACAACTAGGAACTAATTAATTTCCTAAACACGTTAAACACATGCCTAATTCCTAGGGTCAGCTAATAATTACAATAATTACAAAGACTTCCATCACTTTTCCTCAAGCTGGCATGTCGATATCTTTCATGATAAACTTGATGATTAAGTTCTAAAAGATGACACTAGACAACCCTTTGGTGAGTACATCTACAAGTTGGTCACTTGTACAAACGAAAAGAGTACAAATTAGGTTGCTATTCAATTTTTCTTTGATAAAGTGTCGGTCTACCTCAGTATGCTTAGTATGGCGGTATTGTATTAGATTGTAAGCAATGTTGATAGCAGTTTTATTGCCATAATAAAGTTTCATTGGACTTTCCACTTTGATCTTTAGATCTTTTAAGATTATCTTTAGCCACGATCATTCACATATTCCAAGTGCCATTGCTTTGAACTTAGCTTCCACACTAGATCTTGCAAGCTTTTTGCTTCTCCAAGTGACAAGGTTTTCTCCTAGCAAAGTATAATATCTTGAGACTGATCTCCTATCTACTAGAGATCCTGCATGGTCTACATTTGTATAGGCTTCAAGAGTTAGTCCCTCCCCCTTTTTGAACAAGATTTCTTTCCCTGGTGTACCCTTCAAGTATTGTAAAATTCTATGGATTGCTCTGAAATGTGATTCTTTAAAGTTATGCATAAATTAGCTTCCAACACTTAAAGCATAAGCTGTATCGAGTCTTGTATAAGACAAATAAATCATTTTTTTTCCATAAGTCTTTGATAAGACCTTTTTATCAACTGTTGTATTTGTTGGGACCTTACAGAATCTGTGGTTTGACTCATGGGCATCTCTACTAGCTTACATCCCATGCTGTGAGTGAGCTACTTCAATGCCAAAAAAATATTTTACTTTGCACAGCTATCTGATCGCAAACTCCCTCACCAATTACCTTTTTAATAATCATGTTCCCTCCAAGTCATCCCTTATGATGATGATGTCTTCTAGATAGACCAATAGAGGATATCCTCTCCTAAAAGATTAGCTTGTTAGGAAGGTAGAACTTCCAAACTTATAAGTCTCCTTAGACATTTCATACTATCCAATGTGGGACTCAATAGGATTTAATAGAGCCTTGGCCTTCAGAGCCAATATCCACAATAGCTCCACTCTAGACAGCGCACTAGGCCTTCTCGCCAGCTGTAACCCTTCTAGGTACCACTTTCCATACAGTGGCTTTACTCTTGGTAGCTCATGCAGATATCTTGCTGTTCGCAACTCTCTAAGGTAGCCCCTTTGGTTTGTGGTTATGTGAAGAAACGAGATCTAACATTGATACCATGGCAAAAGTTCTGGATTTCTTATTGTTTTGAAGAATCAAAATACATGGGTATTTATCGAATCATGGAGATGCTACTCTAGCAAACAAAATTGATTAGAGACACAAATCTCTAACGAGGGACTGATTAATTTTCTAAACACATGCCTAGTTCCTTAAAGTCACAATAATTACAATGATTTCCAACACAATTCATTTGAATAAGCTAAGAGTCATGTTCATTTATTAAAAGAAGCTAGCTGATGAGTTAAGAAGCCTCCTACTTACTAGTTAAGAGGAATTAGCTAGTTTGGTAGGGGAGCCCTTTGCTAGCTTGTTATGAGGAGCCAGTTAGTTAGGTAAGGGAGCCTTCTACTTGCTAGTTAAGAATAGCCAGCTAGTTAGCTAGGAGTCTCCTACAAGCTAGCTAGTTAGGTAGGGAAGCTTCCTACTAGCTAGTTAAGAGAGTTGCACCCTTAAAGCTCTTAATTGGGGGGTTTATGGCTTAACTCTTTAAGAATATCCAATGACTTAACTCTTTAAGAATATCCAATGAATACGTAGGTTGGACATTAAATGTAAGATATCTTTTGAAAGTTGGATGCCTAACATGCACTAGCTTTCCTTTGCACCAAAGAGCCAAGCTCCTAGGATCTAGGCACTAGGCGCCCTAGCACCCAAGAATCCTACTGCCAAGCACCTTAGCACTCATATGCCCATGGCTTCCAATTATCAACCAACACCCAGAGCTATATCCTCTAGTAAGCCAAGTGTTTTAGAGTGCCTGGTGAACCTGTCCCTTGGACAATAAATACATGTCACTTTACCTTCTAGAAGGCTAAGGCGAAAGAGAATGTGATTAGGTCATCCTCTTCTTTAGAGTCAATGAAGTGTTGGCTTGAGAAGAACCGTGCCAAGGCCACCCTGACTTGATGAGAAAGCAACACTCTCAGAGTGGATTTGGCACATGTCAAGTGCCACTTTTAACACTTCAGGTTGGGAGTGCTGTGAAGGAGTAATCCTCATTCTCCTCCCCCCCTGCCCCAAAAGAAAGACCAGTCCTTAAGAATGGTGTGGTAGGATTGAACTAAAGGCATCTTCGTGCAAAGTCTTGATTGTTGTGAGTAAGCTAGGTAAGGTTTAATACTTGGTAAATAAGTTTATTTGTTCCATCTGAGCTCACTTCCCACTCCCTGGCCTTTCCCATCCACTACTCAAAATAAATCACCATTAACTGCCTTACCTATATTCCATACCCACATCTCCCATGTGTATGCAGCTCATACACGCTCTCACATTTCTCGCAATTTTAGCCCATTATCCTTGGTACTTAATGTGCAAGAGACACCCACGGTCTCAGCACACTATTAACTGCGCATACCCTCTATTATAAATGGGACATCATGGCAAGAAAAGGGGGTCAGATAGTCAGGCATTCAGACTTCCTTGATATTTGAGATTCCAAACTTTTCTCTGCAACCTTGGAACATTTTTTCAATTTCCCAGAAATCCTTAAGCTAAAAAATAACTGATTTTATTTATTGAGGACTTCGTCTTTCTGACTTTGAGGCACTTTCACAAAGGAAGTTAAGATGGAATTAAGTCCTCCTGTCTTGTTTAAAGGTTTGCAAGTGTGTTTCACTTCTCTTGCTAAAGACATCCCAATTACTGGATCCATCAATTGCTTTGTCCCCCCAAGTTCGAATCCTTCAGATAAAAGGCTTCTGGCTAAGGTTGAAAATTTGAAGTGCAGCCAAGCAGGTCTTCACCTAGTGAAAGTATTTCCTAGTAAGATGCATAACTGGCCCTTTTGTCATAGTCTGCACCCTGCACAATATGGTTAATTTGCTTTTAATAGACAAATTTTGGATTTTTAAATTAACTGACCTCTACTAAATTTTGGTTGTGATGATGCAATGCTATACTAATATTTCTTGTTCTTACGTAGGAAGCACCCTGTGGAGATTTTGTCACCCATTTTTTCTGCCATATGTGTGCCGTTTGTCAAGAGTACCGGGAGATCCGTGAGAAATCTGGGGATTCTGAAGCCATGAAGTTGGCTGAAGTCACAGCCCCACCAATCCAGACGATGCAGTCAGATTCAAAGTAGTAATGTTACTTCCTACTCCATATCCTTCTGTCCCCTCTCCACAACCTGAGATACATAATATAATTTATGAGATATACAAACTTTATTGAGGTCCGTGGTTAAAAAGTAAGTATTACTATAATGCTGCTGACAGTATCTTCTCAGTTTTAACTTTTCCTTTATTTTTGACAAATTTTGAAAACTTAATATAATATACCTAGTTGTGCAAAAATATTTAGCGAGGCAAATGCCTAGATATAAAATTATGTCGAGTGTCTTCACATTTTTCTTGTCTCTCAAGCCAAAGGAATGAACTTTTATGGTATTACCTAGTTGTACACAGGCGGAACTCAAACTTGCTGTATATGGGATTACCCAATACGTAAACTATGCCTTTGTTTTGGGAAAATAGATAAAATTTAGGCACAATTTTTGGGTGTGTTATTAGATTTCATAATGAAAACATGATAAAGTGATCTTTATTTTACAGCTTAATACCAAATGATTGGGAGTTTCAATTTCTTTTTTAATATGTTTATTAAAAAACTTGATAACTAACATAAAATTTTACCCAAGTATTCCTTGCATGCTTGGGGTGTGTAACTTGCGCATGATGGTAGGATATTATTCACAAATCTTTCAAGTTGATTATGCCTTTTACCTTTCTGTACTAACCTGGGAAAGGAATCTAACGTAACCATGGCTGGAGGCAGCCTCTAAATTATATGCTATAGTGAAATACAGGGAAAGGGAAATGGGAGTGGTTTAGTGCTTTAATGTTTTAAAAATTCGATTATATTGAACGGATTGATTGATTCACAATGTGACAATGCTTTGGTTCTACTGTGATTGAATCGCAGTTGGCTGTAAAATATGTAACGGTTAAATATATAAATAAATGTCATGAAAAATAATTAAATTATATTAATATATTCGAAATTTTCATTGATTTAATGACATAAATAATTGGTAATCAGTATTGGTTATTATAATAAATTTTCAATTAAAAAAATAAAGCACATATAAAATATTCATTGATATTAAAAAATTGTGTTCTTAGCTTAGTCGAAATAGGAGGAAATTAAACCGAGCTCATTTCGGTTACAAAAAAAATAAAAGAGAATGGTCGGTCAATTTTTTGATCGCTTCAAAGTTTATTTGTTGAATGGTTTCAAGAGTTAAACCGAATCAATTGTAGGACCAATTTCCCTTTTTATTCTTTTTGTCCAAATACGATTGACTACTTCGAACTAATTTTTTTCAAAGCATTGGTTTCAAAAGGCATAGCTATATTGTATGTCTACTGGGCTGAACTGAGAAAGAGCAATACTCATCAAGATTGTTGGGCTGAAAGGAACCATGTCCCATTCCATAGAGTTCTTTTTTCCTTTTGGGAAATTTTTTATTCCGATTGAAATTGGAATTCATGATCTTTCAGCTCCGAAAATGACACGGCTCATCTTTAATATTTAATTTTGACCATCCCAACTTAGATAACGATCGAAACTGATCTTCACTAAATATATGGAGGGAACGACAGAAACCGAAAAAAAGGGGGGGGGGGGGGGGGGGGGAACCACGAAACCTTAATGGGATATGTATCCTCTTTTATTTGGTATGAATAATACGTTATTTTGTTGGAGAGAAATTGAAAATAAAAAGAGTGAATAAAAAGAAGAAAAATGAATTACATATATATTTTTATTCTTTTATATTACATTTTCTCTATTTCTTTTCAAGAGTAGGAGAAAATTTAAACTTATGGGTTACAAACAACTCCTCGCCGATAATGAACATTTTAAAGTGGTGATTTTATTTGAGTCTGGAGAAACATCTTGATGCTGAAGGGGACGTTTGTTTTGGTGGAAATTATTCTTAGAAAGTGTTTTTTGTGAAAGATAATCTTTTGAAAAATAAATTAAATTTTTGTTGTTTGGACAACATAGAAGTTTTTTTTCCTTTCTTTGGTGCATTATAGGAAAAATTTTCCATTATATTAAAATTCAAAGGTAAAAGTAATTTTTTAAAAAAATTACTTTTAATCACCTAATTAAGGCTCCACTTATTTTTGTGATAACTAAATTTTGATTAAAAAAATGAACGATGAGGAAATTACTTTTATGAAAATTAGGTTATTTTTATTATTGGAATTTTTTGGCCAAATTTTTATTGTTTGAATAACATTATATATATTTTTTCATAGTTTGATGTATTATAAAAAATATTTTTATTGTTTAAGAACTTAAAAACATAAAGCCATAAATCTTAGAATATATGGTAATAATATTTTTAAATTACATAAAACTAAAAGGATTAAAAGTGTATTTAAGCCTAAATTTTATTTGAGAATATTTTGATTTTGTTTCTAGTGCTTTGTAATAACAAAAATGATATATGTTAAGTAAAATTTTCTAATAACTTTTTTGTGCTTTCTATAAAAATTTACCTAAGTTGTATGTTTACGATTTTATAACTAAAATACTTCAAAATATTCTCACTCTTAGTAAAAGACGAAAGTTTTTTTTTCTTATTTAAAGTTATAATGCTTTTTTTGCAATTTTATATATCCATAATTATTTTTAATCTCTTACTAAATAATTTATTAGTCAGTACACAATTAAGAAAAAGTTAGATTTACATTCTAATGAAAAAAGGTATTTAGATGTCTTTGGACTATAATTTTTCAACCCATTTACCATATAATAGCATTAAAATAATTATAATAATTTTCAAACAATGTCATAATAGATTCTTTCTTAGACAATTTTGATTTCTAATTTTTATTAGATTATTTATAAGAGTTTGACAAAAAAAACTAATTTTTATGGAAAAATCATTATTTTATTAATAAAAATTTAATTTAATGAATTGAAAACATATTAATTATGTAGATTAATGTTATCATATTTAATTTTATAAGTAGTTATTTAAATTTTTAAAAACAATTCATTAAACTAAACATTAAAAAGTTGAAAAATATTGTTTAAGATTGTGGTTTCCATTAAAACAAATGGATTCTAAGAAACTTATCCATTTGGTACACAAAAAGTTGAGAATGAAAAATAAAAAATAATTTTGTGAATAAAAATAATTTTTTTACTTTTATTTTAAAAAAATTTTATAAAATGAGATAGATACTATTAAGTAATAATTATATGTATATAATAAATATTATGTGAAATTTTACGTTCCCTTCGGCTCCTGAACGTCAAAGCTACAGTCAAAGCAAATAATTATTGAAAAGCAATGGGATCAAAAGTATTTGATCCAAAAGCAATACAATTTAAAATTCGGAAGCAATTAAATCGAGTTCTAGTTGGTGACGCTCTTGAATTCGGAATGAATGACTCCGAGTTCATAGGAATCCATTTAATAAAATTATAAGCTTTAATAAAATTAAATAAGTATTATAAAGAATAAAAATTTCATAAAAAATGGATTAAATAATTATATCTTTTCTTTAATTCTATAATTAAAGAAATGTATATTAAATAATTATATTTTTGATAAATGATATGAAAAAAAGTAATGAAATGTAAAATTAATAAATTTTTTTCTTTACGTCGAAGTCAATTGCTATGGCAATTTTGTGAATTTTAATTATTAGAGTTATCTTAATATAGGAATTTGAGATTTTGTATATAAAAGCAGATATCATTTATGCAAAGTTTTTGATACCATTAATACCTTCACTAACTTATTTATTATTGACGCAAGATTTTGTATATCAATAATTTAAAATTAATCTTTTTCTTAAATGCCCAAAAATGTGAAAAGAAAAAAATTGACAAAATAGGAAAAAATATTCAATAATAAAACTAATTAGTGTTTTGATTTGAAATTTGGTTTTGTTTTTTAGAAAAATAATTCTCCCTAATTCTAGACATGAATTATGAAAATAAATTAAAATGTCTTTTGTGTGTAGTTCAAATAGTATAAATATACTCCTATAAAAAAGTTTCATATAGTACAAAAAATCAACAAAAAATTATTTTCATTCAACGAAAAAGCAACGTTTAGAAAAACTTATAACTCAAAGGCAATGGCATGAAAAGTAATTGACGCAAAAGCAATAAAAATTGAAATTCAGAGGGGATGAAGTTGAGTTCTTTTTTGTTAGGAATTGTTTTGAACTCAGATTGAGACATTTCGAGTTCAATGTAAATTTTTTTAAAACATTTATAAAATTTAATAAAATTAAATAATTGTAATAAAAAATTAAATAGAATATAGTTTAAATAACTATATTTTTTGTTTGATTTGATAACTAAAGAAATATAGATTAAATAATGATATCTTTCATAAATAGTCTTAAAAAAAGTAATGAAATGTAAAATTAATAAATTCTTTCCATTATATTGGTGTCAATTGCTATGTCAATTTGTGAATATTAATTATTGGAGTTATGTTAATGTAAGCATTTGGGATTTTTTGTATATAATTATTCACCATTTATGTAAAGTTCTTTATATCAATAATACCTCCACTAACTATCTACAAATAAGTATTTGTTATGGACAAAAAAATTTTTATATCAATAATTTAAAATTAATTTTATTTTCTTATATGTTAGGAGATTTAAAAAGAAGGAGAAGAAAAATGATAAATTTTTGGGTAATGATGGATTATCTATTTATAAATCTACAAATAGGAATCATTATTAAATAAAATTCAAGTCAAACTTAGAGTCAATAGTTCCGAATTTCAAATTTGGAACTAATGATTCCGAGTTCAAGTCAAACTTGGAGTCAATGACTCCGCGTTTCGAAATCTAATTGTTTTATGGTCATTACTTGTCTTAGTGTTTCTTTTTGAAGATTTTGAAAGATGATTTTTATGTTTGAAGCAAATACCTTGAAAAAATATATCACATTAGTTTGAGCTTGTATATTTTTTATACAATAATTATATAACCTTTGAAAAAGAACAAGTACTATAATAAATGACTTCCGGTACTGCAACGAGGCCTTCTTCGTTCATGTTGTGGTCATTGTTGTCTCTATTGTTGTAATTGTTGTTGCTCCTGTTTTGGGGGTGAGGAGGATGGAGAATCAGCTAGAGGAATTAATTCATGTGGTGTTACAAGTCCAGGTTCAGATGATCCTCTAACATCAAAGGAGGTATCAGCATATGTAGCAGTGAATGCAGACGTATCAAACAAAAGGTCAACAAATGATCCACAAAGTTGTTGCTCCAGTGTTCCAAAATGAGTGATAAGTAACGATGGCATGTAATGTGAAGGACCAGATCCCATAAAGTCACCAACATGACTGGCTGGAATAGAAGAAGATGGTCTAGCTAAACCAATATCTTGAGGCATAGAGGTTGGAATATATGAAGATGGATCGGCCATGTCACTGCTAAAGTCCTGTTGCACTAGCTCCTCATGTTGCTGTCTTCGTTCTGTAACAAGGGATTGTTGGGACGATAAGTAACCTTGATGTCACTTACTCGGTCGATCCACCGAAATTTGTGGTTTGGGTAAATCAGGAGCCGATTCAGCAGGTTGGGGAAATAGTGAGAAGCGTTGTTCACCAAGAGCTAGTAATATATTTCTGGTATCTCGGCCTACAACCTCGCAAAAATTTGAATGGAGAGGGTTTTGCAAATGTATCTGATAAAGTCCCTCTGCTAGATCAGCTTAAGAAAAAAGAAAAGAAATAAGCATTTGAATGTCATTAAAATTATAAAGCAAAGTTATATGTATACCAAAATGAGGAAAATAACAATGACAACAACTTAAAAATTTACCGCATAACCAGTCGCAGCGCTGAGAGGGTGGATCCATCTCCGAGTACATTGCCAGTACCATTGCATGTATGCAGAGGTGCGATCAAAAAGCTCATCCATAATCGGAGATTGCACCATAGCATTTTGCCAGTTATACCATTGTTGGATAAAAATATTATGCTCTGTTGCCCAATTGGTTTGAGTTTTCCCTCGAAGTTGTAAGGCATGAAGAGCATCCAATCTGACGGGTTCTTGAGGGATTGGTTGGTGTCGACCAAATTGGGGTAGGACACGGTCTGAATGGTGCCACTCTATGATGTGAAAGCATATAAGAGACACTGAAACTATCCAAATGTCTGGAGAAGCTAAGCAATACTCTGGAATCAAATCATGGACATCTTGGGACTGGTATGGGCGTCAAATAATCTATGGATAAAATGATATGATATCATAAAATGTCAGAGTTATAGTGCACACGTGAAAAAAGGAAGCAAATATATAACAACTGACCTAGTTGTCTCCCATAGCATCCAGTAAAGTCTGGTATTGACTAAGAGCTCGCATACTAGGACGAGGTGGTTGTCTAACATTCTTCCACCTACCATGAGTGCCGGATAACATTAAAAAAATAAGCATAAATATATAAAATTATATTTAAAGTATAATTCATACCTAAAACCAAGGGGGGATGTATAGGATATTCTTCTACACAAGGATCAGGGGTCAGCGGTCTCTCTGGTGCTAGCATTGGAAATCGATCTCATGCCCACAAGTGCAGTAATGTCAAGCAACCACCTATTCCCTTCTCGTCCCTATATGTTGCATTCATAATTCTTGATATAAGTAGGCTAGAACTGCTGAACCCTAACTAAATCGGCCAACTTGTTCGAAGTCCTCAAGTAGCAGGAGATACATTAAATAGATTTTATGACTAGATCTATCTGGCAGTAAAAAGCCTCCAATCAACCTAAGTATGTAAGCTCGTATAAATCGACGTACAACCTCCTCATCAGCGTCATCTGGTAAGTGAGCAAAATTTTAGACTAACCATGCAATAGTGAGTCGCTAACCATCAATCTTATTATTTGGCGGTCGAATACCAAGAAGTCATTCACATGTATTTGCCCATGGCCAATTTGTCCTTCCAATAACAGGGTCTCAATCACATGGTAGGCCTAATTGCACAGCTACATCTTCGAGGGTGATGGTATACTCACCACGAATGGTGTGGAATGTGTATGTCTCTAGACACCATCGCTCAATGAGTGCACTAATTAATGATTGATCATACTCAAAGGGGCCAAGTCGAGCTACACCGTAAAATCCAGCTTGCCGTAGGTAATCTACTATGGCTGGCGGTGGATCCCCCAAACGATCCTCTTGTTGAACACGTCGTGGGCAAAAAATTCAGTCGTCTTATAAATATACACAATTAGAAATTGTCAACTACTTACCTACAATTATTAATTTACATAATGATATAATTAGTAAGGGTACGTAACTTAGCTCACCTGGCCATTCCAAATAGCTTCAGATATATGAAGTCTCTGCAGGTATAATAATAAATGATCCTCAGGGCCCGAATGCATAACATGCCGTAGAGCAACCATAATATTAATGTACCTATTATGAGTGAATAAAGCATAATCTATGAAATAATATGTATTGAAATTTAATAGAAATTACAAATAGGACACAATAGCTAATGAAGCATAATTTGTGAAATAATACATATTAAAATTGAACAAAAATTACAAATAAGGCATAATAGTATATGTTAACGCACAATTCAAGTAATACAAATTGATTTATAAACTATTTATTAAAAAATGTGTCCCCTTAATTATCACGTTGATGATGTGGACAAGTCACTCGATTATGTTCTAGTTGTCGGCATAAACCACATCTAATAGGTTGTCTTGATGTCCTAAAATCCATCTCATTTCAGTAACGAGATGCTCTTAGTCGACCTCTTTCTCGAAGCATTGACAAATTAGAGATCAACTTTGGTCCGCCAGGATTTGGCCAATATTCTTGTCCTCCAATCGGTTGAAAAGCATTGTTATACGCACAACGTATGGTGTCAAGGCGAAACATAGGATCGACAAACTGGAATGACTCTAAAGAAGCTGCAGCGCAAGCTGCAAGAACATGTTGGCAGGGGTATCTCTCCACCTGAAATTCACCACAATCACAAAATCTCTCGGTCAAACTAACCTTGCAGCACCGACCATACTAGCGATTCATCTAATCATATGGTTCCTCAACTTCAAATGATTGAGCCTTTCTATCAAATGCGCGCACAGTGCATGCAGAGGCACATTGCACATTCCTCGTTATCTTTTTCATAACGCTCTGGGAATAAACTAAACCTGCAGTTATCTGAGCATTAACTTGCTCGACATGTTGCACGAAGTATTGATTGATCCTGTAGTATGTTGCTTTGGTTATGTCGGTTATGGGCAACAACCTTATGCCTTTGAAAACTTCATTCATGCACTAAGCTAAATTTGTTGTCATATGCCCAAAGCGACGACCATTGACATCATACGCCCTAGTCCATTGCTCCTTGGGGATGTCAGTAAGCCATCTGGTTGCTTCCTTATGTATGGTCACTAGCTCAGCTAACTTCTCATCAACATATCGCCGCTCGTATACATAACTTGTTAAATATCATCAGGATTGTTACAATAGGATGAACATAAAATTATATTTGAATGCCTAGAGTGAAGAAATATACTAATATTTTTTAACATTTGCTTTAAATTTATCGATCTAAAATGAGTGTGCAAGTTGCTAGCTACATGTCGGAGACAGAACACATGATATCCATATGGTGGTTGCCAACCAATCTCGGGATTAGCAACAGCAACTATAATTGATGGATGCCTATCCGAGATCAAACAAAGTCTACGTCTCCCCAATACGACTCGTTGACGTAAGTTGAAAAAGAACCATATCCATGCAGCTTGAGTCTCTCCCTCAACTATTGTAAATGCAATAGGTACAGTCTGTCGATCACCATCTTATGTCGTTGCCATCAAGAGAGTCCCTTTATATTTACCATATAGAAATGTCACATCAATCTGAATCATCGGTTTTAAGTGATCACAAGCATTTATACACGGCTTAAATGCCCAGAACACACGTTTGAATACGGCAACATGCTCATTTGTTTAACATTGTTCAGTTACAAACTCAACGTATGATCCAGGCATGAAATGTTGAATCGCAGCCATCCATCTAGGTAATATGGCATATGAGCTCGCCCAGCTACCAAATGCAATTGCAGCGGCTTTGTGCTTTGCTTTCCACGCTTTCCTGTATGATACTGTATAATTAAACAAATTTTTCATCTGCTCGATGATCTGTCTCACTGAGACATCCAGTGTCTCAGTCACCACACTCACAATACAAGATGATATAACATCAGAATCTAATTTTGGATGATCTTGTGATATAGTCGCAGATAGGCATGTATGAGTACCACCATATTTTGTTATTTGCCAATGTGATCCCGTACCCAGGCCTTTTTTACATGCTCTTACTCGCCATCTACAACTATCCCCATAATGAATGCAATGAAATTCCTCATACTTTTCAGTTGTCAAATATTTATTGAAATTGTGGTGTACTCTCACATAATATAGTTTAACAGCACGGCGCAATGCCTTTTGGCTTGAATATTGCAATCAAACACACAACTCTTACATGCTCAGATTCGTGCTTTCTCTAACCTCCTCAAATCCATCCCCACTAGCTAGGGCCACATTTACTTGGGATAAGAACGTAGTCGCTGGATCTACATATTGAGACACTAGATTCTCTCCACTCATATCATTATCAAAGTCTTCATCATCACTGTCATCATCGTCGTCATCGTCCTCATTATAATCGGGGTCGAGTTCAGCATTATATTTATCTTCATTTTCAAAGTCCTCTAACACATTATCTTCAGAATTGTTCGGAGAATAAGGCTCAGTGAAGCAAAGTGCTAGATGCGAGGAACTCGAGTAGGGAATGGTCTCCATTGTTATAGGATTATATTGTTGCAAAAATATTGGTTGAATTTCCCCACTCACTTGTGAGTCAGTTAATGAGGTTTTTGCATATAACTCAACTGCATTCAAGTGCCCTGGGAAACATGAGTGAGCTTGCCACATTCTTTCAACATCGAAATCATCTTATAGAACAATCAATTGGTACCATGTAGGATTCAATGACGCTAGGAGTCTATATATCAAATCGGAGACAACTTCTCCAGCAGGGAGCCATAACTTTTGGCTAATAGCGTCTTTCAAACCATTTAAACTTATGTCGGTACTAACCGTTATATATTTAGAAACGGCACACTGAAATATTGCGCCTTGAGGACTATCAAAGATCTTTCCATTTGCATAAATGCAAATGAGTTCATTTCTCCTAGCCATTCACTTTCCTGCAAGTCAAGCTTCATTTCATAAACCCTTTCAAATAATTATGTTTTTCCACCAATTCTTTTTTCTCCCATGTATTTTTCATGCTATTTAGTTTTTTGCTCCTCCATTTTCTACCCTTTACTTAGTAATTATTCTTCTTTTTTAAACCTCTACCAAACTCAAGTCAACATATAAATATAATTTCTCATATCAACAAAACCAAATAATAAACAAATAATGTGCATAACCTACAACAATTTATATAATATCTCATATCAACAAAACCAAATAATAAACAAATAATGTGCATAACCTACAACAATTTATATAATTTCTCATATTTTTCGTAATTTCTTAATTTTTTTTTCTCATAGCTCTCTCCTAAAAATTATTTATCCAATTTTCTTATTTTTCTTTAAATATTCCTTCTTCTTATAATACAATTTATATAACTATTCCAAAAAATAATTTACTAAAACAAATAAAGTAAACAAAATAACAAGTAAACATTGAGTTTAAAAACTAGTATTTCAATTATTCTTAAATCCTTTTTATTTTTAAATATTATTCCCATACCTAATTTCTATTTTCCCAGTGTCGTAGTTTTTTTTTTCATATTTTTCTAATTTTCTCCTAACAATTATTTCCCTAATCGTCCTGTTTTTCTTTAAATCACATTTCTTGTTCTTATCGTCATTTTAAACTATTTATTTAACTACTTATAAAAAATAATCATTAAAACAAATAAAGTAAAGCCATTAAAAAATTTTCATATAAAACTAGTCTTTTAATTTTTTCAAATTCATTTTTCTCGAGTCAGTATAGTTCTTTCCATAACTATTTTTTATTTTTTTACAGTGTCTTAGTTTTTTTCTCATAATTTTTTAATTTCCTCCTAACGATTATTTTCTAATTGTCCTATTTTTCTTTAAACCATATTTCTTGTTCTTATCGTCATTTTTAATGATTTATTTAATTATTCTAAAAAATAATTCACTAAAACAAATAAAGTAAAAACATTAAAGAAACTTTTTATATAGAACTAGTCTTTCAATTTTTTCAAATTTATTTTTCTCGAGTCAGTATTATTTTTTCACAATTATTTCTTATTTTTTTCTACGGTGTCATAATTTTTTCCTCATAAATTTTTAATTTTCTCCTAAAAATTATTTTCCCAATTTTCCTATTTTTCTTTGAATCACATTTCTTTGTCTTATACTCATTTTTAACTATTTATTTAACTACTCTCAAAATTAATTCACTAAAACAAATAAAGTAAAACATTAAACAAAGTTTTCATATAAAAAAACTAGTCTTTTAATTTTTCCAAATTTATTTTTCTCGAGTTAGTATAGTTCTTTCTACAACTTTTTTTTTATTTTTTTACAGTGTCCTAGTTTTTTTTTTCATAATTTTCTAATTTCCTTCTAACGATTATTTTCCTAATTGTCTTATTTTTCTTTAAACCACATTTCTTGTTCTTATCGTCATTTTTAACGATTTATTTAATTATTTTAAAAAATAATTCACTAAAACAAATAAAGTAAAAACATTAAAGAAACTTTTTATATAAAACTAATCTTTCAATTTTTTCAAATTTATTTTTCTCGAGTTAGTATTATTTTTTTCACAATTATTTCTTTTTTTTTTTTTACAATGTCGTAATTTTTTCCTCATAAATTTTTAATTTCCTCCTAAGAATTATTTCCCCAATTTTCTTAGTTTTCTTTAAATCACATTTCTTGTTCTTATACTCATTTTAAACTATTTATTTAATTACTCTAAAAAATAATTCACTAAAAAAAATAAAGTAAAAACATTAAAGAAAATTTTCATATAAAACTAGTCTTTTAATTTTTCCAAATTCATTTTTCTCAAGTCAGTGTAATTCTTTCTACAACTATTTTTTATTTTTTTACAGTGTCGTAGTTTTTTTCTCATAATTTTTTAATTTCCTCCTAACAATTATTTTCCCAATTTTCTTTTTTTTTTAAACTATATTTCTTGTTCTTATACTCATTTTTTATTTTTCATGATCCTTACATAATTATTTTTCCTCTTTTAGTATTATCTTCTTTCATTTTCTAACCCTTATTTAGTATTTATTATTCTTTTTAAACAGCTACCAAAATTAAGTCACCATACAAATAAATAATTTCTCATATCAACAAAATCAAATAATAAACAAGTAATGTGCAAACCTAAACCAATGTATTTAACTAATCTAAAAAATAATTCATTAAAACAAATAAAGTAAAAATATTAAAGAAACTTTTTCATATAAAACTAGTATTTCAGTTCTTTCTTTTTTTAAAATTTATTTCTCTTCTTAAATTGTCTTTCCACCATTATTTCTTATTTTTCACAAGTTCTTAATTTTTCCCTCATAAATTTTTAATTCTATCCTAAAAATCATTTACCCAATCTTTCTATTTTTTGTTAAATTAAATTTCTTTCTTTAATACTCGTTTTCAATTTTTCCATTACCCTCACCTATTTTCTTCCTTCAAGTCATTTTTTTCTCTTTTATTTTTTACCCCTTTCTTACTATTTATTCCTCTTTTTTAAACCTCTACCATAATCAACTCAATATACAAATAAAATTTGCTATCAACAAAATTAAACAACTTATAAACAATATGAATAACCTAAAATAAATTATATAATTATTATACAATATTTAACTAAAACAACTAAAGTAAAAAAAATATTAAAAAATAACCTGATACATTTTTTATTTTACAAAATTTTTTAAACTTCTTTTCATTTTTTCCCATGTTTCTAACTTTATACACTATTTTCTATTTATTTCATATATTTTTAACATTTATTATTTCAACTAAAATTTATATCACATTTCAAAATATAGAACAAGATAAATAACTGAAGAAGATTAAAACATATCTTCGTTGTGTTGCTTTAAGCTCAATAAGATGTACAAATGTTTTGTTCCAACTCCCTACGCAGCAGAAGAAGAAGAAGAAGAGGCATCAGCGAGACCAGAAGCTGAGAATGGAAAATGAGGAGCTAGCTCAGTTTATATATTGATCTCCAGGGTATTTTCATCATTTTACATGCAGTATTATCCTTCTTAAATTATTTCAGCCAATCAGCATTCAAGAGAATTTCCCTCAGCCAACGAAAACGTGCCACGTTCAGAGAAATTTTAAATTTTTGCAACTAACCGATCAGCTGCCCCTGTCAGGCTAGGCTAGGCTCGAGCCTAGCCTGACAGCCAAGCAAACTCGGAACCATTGGTTCTGAGTTTGCTTTGAATTCGGAACCAATGGTTTCGAATTCAGGGGGCATCAACACGTGGCCCTTGCCCATTGAACTCGACGCTAATGACACCAAATTTATGTGGCTTCGCCACGTGTCACACATGCAGTGGATTCCTGCCTCTAACTTGGCATGATAGACTCCGAATTGTCAACAGATATTGCTTTTCAAGTAAATACTTTAAGGGATATTATTTTTCGATCATTTTTTTTGAATTATTGCTTATCCATGGAAAAACGCATTCCCTTTTCTTTTGTTTTCCAACTACCATACATTAGTGTTTTTACTTTCAAACATTATTTGAAAAATTGAATTGGATTGGTCGGTTAGACTGAAAAATTGGTGAAGCAATTGTAATTTTGATTTGTTTATCACTTCAAATCAACCTATCAAATTGGTGAAGCAATTGTAATTTTGGTTTGTTTATCTCTCCAAATCAACCTATCAAAAATCCATTAATCAAAAGCTGATTAAACTGATTAAAAATTGGTTTTAATCTTTGTCTAAATTAGAGTTTTGGTATTACACAATAAAAATTTATAACGTTTAATAGGGTCTTTTTCCTTTGGCCATAATGTTTAATAGGTTCTATTCAACTTATTTCATATAAAATTATTAACGTACACAACATATTTTAACTAATTTGTATACTTTTAAATATTTATATGTAATTTAAACAATTTTATAATATATGTATTAATTTAATGATAAAAAATTAAATGTACATATATAACTAGTTTAACTCCAATTTGGCCACGAATCATTAAATTATACATCACTCTTCATCCTAATTTAATGATCTATCCAATTTGTAAAACATTACCTTCAAATACGTCGTTGTGTGATGAATCATGAATCTAGTGCATTCGAGCAGTTTCATAATTTGCTGGAAGACAAAACTGAGACTAAAGCATTAATGGGGAGGATAACCACCCTAGGACTTGACGAGCCTGATAACATTCCGAGAAAATATATTCCTTTCCTCCAAGCTCCTTGACAAGCAAGTGGTAAACCTTATGTGAAGCTGCCACCAACAGTGACTATTGTGAAGCATTCTACATTGATTCAAACTTTTAAGGTTACGCTTATATTGAAAAGAATTGGAGGGACAGGGATAATAAATTAAAGTTCATTTCAGACATTTCTTTTTAATCTATGTTTAAATCAAACACTTCTTTTTTTCTTCCCTCATTCATTCTGCTTAAAACAAATATATTCTAAAATAAAGGTTAGATTTAAATTTACACCAAGGAAAATGTCAAAATTTTCGTTCCTTTTTCATTCATTCACCTCAATCCAAGCGTCATCCAAAGCTTCACTTCCAAGTGAAAGTGGAAACATGAAGATCAAAACCTCCCTTGTAAACTGAGCTAACTGTAGATTTCCCCTGCTGTGTACATAGCCATATCAATTCATCTGAGGATTCCATCAGAAAAATAGGCAAAGAAAGCACTACATTGAATCTTCGGCAGTAAATAAAGTACTTGCTCAACCCAATTCTTATGATCATGATCGATCAGCTAAGATACTCAGCCATGAGAAGAACCTTCTAAAAGATGTATAATGAAACCCATTGTTGGCTGAAAATGTCAACCATTCTCAACCCTTGGCCCATCACCTTTCTACCTTCAAGTTGACCCTGTCATAACCATGATGGACACAATCCTGGTCAAGCTTCAAGAAATGATTTAAATAGAAGGCTTAAGTACACTTTTGGTTCCTCTAGAATTATAAAAGTTTCAATTTGGTCCAACTAGTTCAAAAGCAAGCATTTTGCCCATTTATTGTCTAAAATGATCCAACTACCCTTTTGTCACATCTCCATCCAAAATTTAGCCACGTCTAACAATCTGTTAACTTGGATGCCAAATCTGAGTTAATGGTACCAACTAAACAAATAACATCTAAGTTAACTTACTATTTAGTTTAGTGTTAAAATCAGGATGGCTTATGTGACAGAAGGGGAAAATTTGGATCGTTTAAAAAAATAGGAGGACAATACTGCCTAATTTTGAACTAGGTGGATCTTTGAAACTTTTATGAAACTAAAAAGATATTTAAGCTAAATGGAAAGTACTGCACTTTCAACATTCTAGACACCATCGATCTTATCCTGCATCAACTGCATCCATCCCTATTTCACCAGCAAGTAAAGATCGAAGGCCGGGACATTGCAGAATATCAGACCACTTTTTTTTTTTTCTTTTTACAAACCTGTTTCCAGCTAATCCAGTACATACCAAATCCAATAATCAAACATTAGAAAGCTCACCTTTGCTTGAGCAATAGTGGTTCAATCTCCAGAATGAAAATGAAACAGCAATGGATGCCATACTTCCATTTGGACCTTTTACCCAACCATTTAACAGCACATTAAATCTCAGACGCCCAAGAGGTTCTACTTGTTACCAGAGGGTCTCTGTTCAAGCACCATTAATGCGGTTCGCAACATCTGTCTAGCTTTTCTATCTGGAGTACATCTGTCATACTCCATTTCCTTGTAAATTTTTGGAACCTGATCAGAATATTACTAGCATGAATTAGTCAACTAAATCTTTAAAAATAAATATGGAAGTGTCTGAAACCTGTAAATAGGATGAAATATCCTTCTTGTAGTATGATTTTTTTTTTTTTGGGGTAAGAGAACAAGCAATTTGAATTTTACTAGAAATCAATCAAGTCACAGACAACTTTGTCTTAGTTGGAAGAAAAAGATGCAAATGAAAATGACTGAAGAATTAAGAGCACCTTATCAAATTTCTTTGCCCTCATAAATGCTTTCATAAGTGTAGTGTACGTAACCACATCAGGACTGACACCCTTCATAGAAAATAGAAGCATTATCATCAGGCTTTGAAAACCAAGTACATTGCAATAATAAATGTACTCAACTAAATGTTTCCACGGCAGTTAGTAAAGCATACACTTTCTTTTATATGATGATATATGGACAGAGCTTCCATGTATCTCCCAGCATTACCAAATGCATTGATTAACATATTGAGCATGACAACATTTGGTTCAATTCCCTCTGTTTCCATGATCTGCAGCACCTTAACTGCCTGTTCACATAAGCCCTGCAAGAAATTAAAAAAGTGAGCCTTATGGAACTGCATAAGCATTGCTACCAATCTTAAAAAAGCAAAACAAACATTCACTTAAGGCTTCAAATTAAGCAATCATACACCAAAAAGTAATATTGTCTTGATTTATGATGGTAGAAATTTAATGATTCCAACAGAGGTAAAATATAACTCTTCATAAATGATCAATACAAGGTTTAAATCCTCATAAACTATTTCATTATCAATATTAACATTGTTAGTTATTGAGTTATAAACTGTTGGATTCATGAAGAGTTATCGCTTGATTAATATACATAAATTTATGTGGGTGTGTGGGTGTGTGTGTGTACAATAAGGATCAGCAGCAGCTGAAGAAAAAAGGAAAATGAGCGTGCAAGAACTTTGCCATCAGTGGTTACCTTCTTCACTGTAAAGTACCCAAAGCTTACAAACAAAGAATAGTTTAAATCAGTATCCAAAGTGAATAACTGCTCTAAACACATTATAATTTTGACACAAATTGAGAAATTCTTGTGTGTATTTTACTTGATCAAGGTACAAGGATATTTATACAGAAAGAATGAAATTATTACTATTCTAGGAAACAAAATAAAATCCTATCAAATCCTAACAATTAGAAAACTAATTCTTAGGGTCAACTTTCTAACGTAATTATAGATATATTTAATATAATTACAAAATCACAATAATTAATAAAGAAATAAAGACTAATTTTTAACACTCTCCGTCAAACTGGTGCGTGGATATCATCCATTCCAAACTTGGTGATGATGTCCTGAAAGGTGGCACTAGATAATCTTTGGTAAACACATCTGCAGGTTGACCTCCAGTAGGAACAAAATGAGTACAAATCATACCACTATCCAATTTCTCTTTGATGAAATGGCGGTCTATCTCAATATGCTTAGTACAATCATGTTGAACAAGATTGTGGGCAATATTGATGGCGGATTTATTGTCACAATAAAGTTTCATTGGACCTTTCCACTTAATCTTTAAATCTTCCAAAATTATTTTTAAATATAGTAGCTCACATGTTCCAAGTGTCATCGATCTAACTCAACTTCCATACTCGATCTCGCAACCACATTTTGTTTTTTGCTTCTCCAAGTAACAAGATTTTCTCCTAGAAAAGTGCAATTTCCTGAGGTTGATCTCCTATCAACAAGAGATCCTGCATAATTTGTATCAGTATAAGTCTCAAGTCAAATCCTCATCTCTTTTAAACAAAATTCTTTTCTCCGGTGTACCCTTCAAATATTGTAATATTTTATAAACTGCTTTGAGGTGTAATTCTTTTGAATTATGTATAAATTGACTCACAATACTTACAGCATAAGCTATATCAAGCCTAGTATGAAATAAATAAATAAATAAGTCGTCCCACAAGCTTTTGATAAGGACCCTTATCAAATGGTGTATTTTTAGAAGCATCACATAGTCTATGATTCAACCCTAGAGGTGTCTCTACGGGTTTACATCCCAAGTTGTCTTTCTGTCAATAAGTGTAACACATATTTGTGTTGGGATATAAAAATGCCTTGCTGTGAATGAACCACTTCAGTGCCAAGAAAGTATTTCAACTTGCCAAATTCTTTAATTTCAAACTCCTTTACCAGTTGTTTTTTTAACAACCTAATCCCTTCACGGTCATTTTTGTGACTATGATGTCATCCACATACATTAAGAGTACAGGTACTCCTTCTAAAGTTGAATGTATCACAAATAAAGTACGATCATCTTAACTCTGCTTATACCTTACACCAATCATGATTTTAGAAAATGTTCCAAACCATGCTCGTGAAGATTGTTTTAGCCCGTAGAATGCCTTCTTAAGCTTACACACCATGCCTAGTTGATCTTGAGAATGGAATCCTAGGGGAATCTTCATGTAGATTTCCTCCTCTAGGTCACCATGCAAAAAAAACATTCTTGACATCGAACTGCTGTAATATCCAACCCAGATTAGCAAATACAAACAATAATACCTCTGCTGTATTCATTCTTACGATAGGAGCGAAAGTTTCCATGTAATCAATGCCATACATTTGGTTATATCCTTTTGCAACAAGCCGAGTTTTGTATCTCTCCAAATTACCATCTGAATTATATTTTATAGTAAATACCCAACGACAGGCCATTGGTTTCTTTCTTTTTGGCAACTAGGTGAGATCCCAAATTCCGTTTTTCTTGGGTACGAGATCTATTGAGCTCCCATCTTCCCTTCCACTAATGAAACTACTCTTGCTCTTGCAAAGTACAAAGGTAAAGGTTCACGTCTTCGTAACTAATCAAAGCATTGGAATGAAACCGTGGGCTTATAGGTATAGATAGCTTGGTTTTTGAATAGATAATACCTAAGTGCCGGCATCTCAACCTTTATAGCATTGACCCAATTCTCATTCTTGAATGCCTCAAATAAGGTTTTGAGAATAGGAATGGCATTTAGTGTATTGAGAAAGGCTTTGTGGTTAGGAGATAGATGCATATAAGAAAGAAAGGAAGACAAAGGATACTTTGTGCAAGCTCGTGTGCCTTTGCGTAGAGCAATAGGAATATCATAATCATTATAATCCATATTATTAGTAGGTAAAGAGAGTACCTTAACCTTGTCAGAAGCATAAGAGGGTGATTGGACTAACTTTGGTTGAAAAGATGATGCCTTATTGCGAGAATGTACTTGCAATGGACAAGTAGGGTCTAAAGTTTATTTTTGGCTGCAATGGAGGCTCAAGTGAGTTGTTAAGTGATAACTAGGGCTTAGGTGATGGTGAGGTATAAGTGGGTGATGATGGGAAATCAAAAAGAAATAAGTCCTTGGATTTATTTTGGATAAAAGAATCAACAACTGTGTTACCTTGATTGAGAAAACAAGAATCAAATTTGGCAAACGTGACATCAGAAAACACAAAATTTCTTGTAGGAGGATGATAATATTTACAACCTTTTTGAGTGGAAGAATATCCAAGAAATACACATTTGAGGACTCAAGGATCAAGTCTGGTTCTATGGTAAGAATGCACATAGACAAACGCCGAACATCCAAAAACTCTAGGTATAAGGTTGTTAGATGTATTGAAACTTGGAAAAACTATGTGAGAACTTGCATAGGACTTTTGAAATCAAGCACTTGAGTAGGAAGTCGATTAATAATGTGAGTAATAGTTAAAATAACATCCTCCCAATATTGCTTTGGAACATTTTTTGAAACAATAAAGCCCTTGTACTGACTAGAAGATGACCGTTCTGTCGTTCGGCCACGCCATTTTGTTGAGGTGTATAAATGCAGGAGGATTCATGTATTATTTCTTTTTCATGAAAAAAGGTAGAGTGAAATTGATTAAAAAAATCCTTTGCATTGTCAGATTGAAACCTCTATATTTCTTTTCCAAATTGAGTTTGAATCATACTATAAAAATAGGAAATATAGTGCTCACATTAGATTTTTGCTTCAACAAATAAATTCAAATTATACGAGTGCAATCATCAATAAATGAAATAAACCATTGACCTCTAGAAATATTAGAAATAGGGGCTAGACCCCAAATATCACTATGAATCAAACTAAAAGGAATAGAGATTCTTTTATTACTAATCGGAAAAGAAGCACGTTTATGCTTAGCAAGTTTACAAGTCTCACAATGTAAAGTTTCAATTTCTAAACCCTTGAACAAAGTAGGAAACATAATTTTGATAATATTAAATGATGGATGTCCAAAACGAAGTTGGTAAAGCCAAATCTTATCTTTATTAGATTTAAATGACACGGAATGAAAAAACATAGGTAACAAACTCTTGACACTACTACATCTATTGTTTTCTGCAAGTTGATACAACTCGTTCTTCTCCCTAGCAAGTCCAATCATCTTTGTGCCCTATTCTTGAAATACACAATGAGAAGGATAAAAAGTCACACTACAATGAGAATCAATTGCAAGTTTCTAAATGAAAATAAGATTGATACAAAGTTTTGGAACATAAAGAACATTTTTAAGCACGATATTAGTATTTAAACACACATCTCCTCGACCAACGAGAGTAGTGGCCCATCCATCTGCTATGGTGATTTTTCAATTACTAGAGCAAGGAGTATATGAGAGAAAATACTGAGAAAAATGAGTTATATGGTCAGTGGCCCCAAAGTCAATGATCTAAGAGGCAGAAGAAACCTTATTTGAGACATTAAAGGCGAAATTACAAACAGATGAAGAATGAGAAGAAATACTTGAGAAAACCAAAGAACAAGTACCTGTGATAGATGAAGAGCTTTTTTCCAAGGTTCCCAAAAGACCTCGAAACCTAAAAGACCTTGTAACTTTTCAATTTCCTCCTTATTGAAATCAGCTATAGAAGAGGTATCCTCACTGTTGGAACTAGTCGCCATATGAGCTTGGTCCCTGATAAGCATAATTTATATACATTTTATTCTCCTTAATTTAAGCATTTTAGTGACCAAATATGATTCTAGGGGTGTATTTAGATGGAATTTTGTTTTAATAGCCATTCTTTGCACTTTATGAATTAATTGGAAAAATAATTGATTTTAAATACAGAAATCATTTTAAATGAATTATGTGAATTTTTCTATTTCATATCTTCCATTCTTTTTGTGCAGAATTTTAATATGTAATTGGAGTTTTGAATAGAAAATTAAATAGAAGAGAAAGAGAAGAATTGGGCTCCACTTGTAGCAAACATACACTACGTGGAGAAGAGAAATTAATGAAGATGCACATGAGCAAGCACTAGTTCTACGTGGCAAAAGGATTTGCATATGCAAGTTGGTCAATGTGATTTACTAAAGAAGCTGCACATGGAAAGAAGCTTGCATGGAGAAAACATGAGGGCTGGACTTCTCTTAACATCAAACATTAGTTCTTGTGGAGGCACACACTCATTCGAACTCAAAAGCTGAAGTGGAAAACAAGATCGAATGAAGGACTAGAACGTGCAAAAAAGAAAGGGGTTCTACGTGAGAACAAAGCAAACAACACAGAGGAAGGAGACCATGTGGGAAGTGAATGAAAAGCATGCAGCAACTTAAGTGGAGGAATCACGTGGAAGAGCTTGGGTTGATGTGGATGCATGGGCTAAATAAGTTGTGTGAAGAGAAAGAGCTGCATGTGAGACAAGAAGCTACGAGTTGAAGGAGCTAGTGTTAAGTCAAGGGAAGAATAAACTCCAGAACAGCAGCTCGTGTAAACAAAGCTAACGTGAGAGCTAAACGAATGAAGCATGCATGGGAGAGCTAGTTGCAAGCAGAGAAAATTGGAAAGAATGAATGCCATTTGAAAAGCTTTTCTCTTCGGTCTGTACAGCAGAAAAGAACAATGCAAGACGTGAAAGTAAACAAAAGAAGAAGCGTGAGTAAGCAGAACAAAGGAATCACGCTGAAAAGCTGCAGAATGAAGAAGAGAAGCTCGAGCTAGCTGGAGAACATGCAACAGAAAGCTTGAGAGCTGAAGGTTAAGTGAAGAAGCAGAATGCATAAAGACGCTGAACAAGCTGAACGAGAAGCTTGGGAGCTGGATAACACGTGAATATTAACGCAAAGAAGAGCTGCATGGATAACGTGAAGAATCACGAGGAAGCACCAGCTGAGCTCACACTCACGCAGAAACAGTTGAAAACAAGTTGAGGAAGACGATGGGAGACGCTGGAAATGGAGGCAACAGATGAAGCTGGGCTGCACGAGCTGAACTTGCATGAGATGGGAGAAGAACGAGCTGATCTGGGCAGAACGTGGTTAATGCGAGATGAAGAAGAGCTGCAGAAACAGTAGAAGAACATGTAAAATATAATAAAATAAACAGCGGGACCCACACCTATACACACATGCAGAAACACTTGAGCATATCACGTGGAAAATAAAACACTGAACTGCAGTTTTAACGTGAAGAGGCTGGAAGTAATGGGTTGCAAGGCAGAAACACAAAAAGAAGCTCGAGTGTGGGTCTAACGTGGAAAAATTTGGAAGCACAGCAGCTAAACGAAGAAAGAATGAAGGAGCCTGAGCTTTGAGATTAGAAAACAACGTGGGCAGCTTGAGTTTAAGAGAAGCAGCTGAGCACGTGTGGTTTAAAGGAAGCAAGAGTTCAAATCCAAGCATATACACAAGAAGAGAACACGTGAAAAGCAAATAAGAGGTAGCACGTGATTCATTAGAGAATTAAAAAAAACATTCGGGCAGAACCATTATTCAACACGTCTCTACACTTTATTTACGTTTCTCCAAGCCCACTCACGCCTCCTTCATTCATTGAATCCATTCCATTCACGCAACTCCATTCCATCATCTATATATTCATTCGCTACAGTCCATCCATACACCACTCAACCATTCATCCACGCCATAATCTCTCCATTCAACCATTCATAAACCATCCATCAATTCATCCACTCCATCCTCTTCTCATCCCCATTCCATCAATCCATCTCCAATGATATTCTAATTCATCTTGAGGCTAGCTAGGAGGAATCCCTTGGAGAAGCTTGAATCCATGGAGAAAATTCAGAATTTTGGCTAAGAATTTCCTTATTTTTCCTACACTTTTTCTCTTTCATTTATTTTCTTGGTTAAGATGTATTTGATAAGGGAATTTGTGTAATTATAATTAGTGGCTGGTTAGACACTAATTAAGAAGTATTTTTGTTGATTAATTGATCCGATTAATTCCAATATCATCTGAATTCCCATGTATGCTTCGAAGGTGTTCGATAAAATACATGAGTGAGCTTAATTGTTTAATTTGAAGATTCTTTAATGTTTAGTTGGTTAATTAAATATTTAGGATGATTCAGAGGTTAATCAAATTAGTTAATCAATCAAATTGAGTGTTCATTGATCCTAAAACAAGAATTGACAATTTAATTTGGAAGTGAGGTTTCAATTCAACATTAGATCATCAATTTCTTCAATCTTGCGTGGTTTACTCAAGATAAATTGTTATGAACACAATTAGGGATTCTTAGGCCAAAATTAATCACAATTAGAATAGGATAAGGATAGTGGATACCAAGGGACGAATCCAAAGCTAGTCACAAGACCATAATTCACTCAATTAGATAGCAATTAGGAATTTTAATTCAATTTAGTTTTTGCTTAGTTTAATTAAATCAAAACCCCCTTTGTTTAGGAAATTTTAAAATATTTTAACATTTAGAAAACTCAATTAGACATTGAACGCCAATTCCAAGGGAGATGACCTAGGTTGTGCCATTAACTGCATATTCTATCAACCTAGTATTATTTTGAGGGTTGTACGACGAGCCACTCAGTCCCCTCTTCATGTGTGGAGGCTTACCATGGAGTTTTTAGTACTTCTCCTTAGTGTGGCAAGGCTTCTTGCAATAGGTGCATAATGAGGTGTCTTTGTTAGACTGTTGACGGTGTTTGGATTGTTCTTTTGCTGCATCAGAACATGGCCCAGAATGTTTGGAGAATAGAGCAGAACTTTCCAATTGTAGGGCATCAATCATGACACTCCGTCTACCTTTCTCAGCTAGGACAAGAGCAATAGCCTCATTCAAGAATGATAACTCCTACCGTCCTAGTATTTGAACCCTAATAGCATCAAAGTCAACATTGAGACTGGCAAAGAATTCATAAATCTTGTCCTTCTTCGTAAAACGCTTAAAAATGATGGCGTTGTCACTACATGCCATCTGAATACATTGGTAGTAATCCAATTCCTGCTAAAGACTTTTCAGGAGATTAGAATATGCAATGACCAACAAGGACCCCCGTTTGGTATGGGTAATTTTCATCTTAATATCACAAATTTGTGTTGTGTCTCAGACAGTGGAGTAGGTTTGCCGAACATCCTCCCATATCTCTTGAACGAACGTAAGAACATACAAGTATAATGTCAGGGGACATAGAAAACAGTAACCAAGTCATGGTCACAGAGTTTTCTTCATCCCAAATTGCAAATTTGGGATCGCAAGGTTTCGAACTAGTACCAAGCAAATGGCTAAGCATGCCTCGGCCCTTCAGAAAGGTGCGAACCAATTGAGACCACTTTAAATAGTTTTTTCCATTCAACTGGTATGTCACGAGAATGTTCTGCAACTCCGTAGGACCAAAGGAGTTACCTATGCTTGAATCAGAAGGGTGGTTGGTGACAGTAGGCTCAATCATAACCTAGAACACAAGGAAATAGCAAACCTTGTAGAACAGAAGAATAAACGATAGCCAACGAGTGTTAAAGAACCCACACAAAAGGAGAATGAGCGCACACAAACCACAAAATAACCAAACAACACCAAGGACAGATGTGGCAAGGTGAGGCGACCAAATTTGAAAAACATAGTGGCCGGAGATGATGTTCACACCCCTGTACGCATCAACGCGTGAAGGACGCTCGAGGAAACCTGTAGCAGCACTTGGGAAGGCCGAACAGGGTCGGATCACTAGGAAAACACCAATCAATGTGGTATAGGGGCTTTGATGGTGGTGGAGTTGAGTGGGTATGCACAAAACACAAAGAGGCAGTAATATTGAAGGTTTCGTTAAAAACAAATGGCAAGGAAGGCCTAAAAAAAGAGGCAGATGTCCTAGGAACTCTAAGTCTTTGATACCATGACATAAATTGAGAAATTTTTGTATGTATTTTACTTGATCAAGGTACAAGGGTATTTATACAGAAAAAATAAAATTATTTTAGGAAAGAAACTATTCTAGAAAACAAAATAAAATCTAATCAAATCCTAACAATTAGGGAACTAATTCCTAAAGTCAATTTTCTAACATAATTACTGATATATTTAATATAATTAGAAAATCACAGTAATTAATAAAAAAATAAAGATTGATCTTTAACAAATTTATCTGTTCATTTTACCAACTGTTGCTTTCATAGATGCCTTTAATTTCAAAATTTGAGGTTTTGTAATGAAGGATGGTAAGGAATAGGTATAGATTTCTCAGTTTTAAGTTAGGATGGCTAGGGCTTGGAAAAGGTGTTGATTTTTGTACATATTATTGGATTAAAAGCATAGTGCTAATAGCCATTAAAAGGTGTTGATTTTTGTACATATTATTGGATTAAAAGCATAGTGCTAATAGTCATTAGTCCAATTATGCATGACTAATGGCTATTAGCACTATGGTGAGATTGAAAATGGTCTTAGTTGTAGTGCATTTTTTGATTTTAGGTAAGCTTTATCTAAATTTTCATAATAAAGGGAAGAACAAAGTAATTAAGTTATCTCTTAGAGAAAGAAATTATTTTACTCAATATTAGGGCTAATTGAAACATTACATGAATAGAGCTTACGTATCCAAAGTGTTTAGGGCTATTAACTTGATAAGTTATTATTTAAGTTAACCTTATATCTAAAGTCCTGAGGTAATTTAATAATTTGCATCTTGAGTCTGAAAGTTGGAATGTTGGATATTTGATAAAGTCCATGTATGGATCTTAGTTTTGTGGACTTTTGCTTAATTTATTTCAATTAGAGTAAATTAATTACTAGTCCTAGAAAGATTACTCTCCTCCTAATTTAGTCCTTCAAAGATATAGTCTCTCAATTTAGTCCTCCAAATATTTTCCCCTAATCAAAAACAAGATTCCACATGGTCGTTAACTAATGATACAAACTTGTCCAAGTGTCTTTAATCCCCAAGGCAACATTGTTTTTTAATCAAACCTAGATTTTAGTGCTTTGGAGAGCCACAAATGCTTTCCAAAGGGACCATCTTGATTAGGGAAAAATCTTAGGATTACTAAATTGAAAAGCTTTATCTTTAGAGGATAAAATTGAAAGGAAACCAATCCTTCAAGGATTAAATAGAAAGGCTTCATCTTTGGAAGACCAAATTAAGATAAGAATGATATTTCAAGGAGTAAATCATTAATTTACTCTTTCAGCTATATGGGCTTTTATGTATGTTTACTAGGCTAATTATTTAACTGGGTGATATAGAACAATGGAGGAAAAGGGGGAGAGAAAAGAAAAAGGAGGGAGAGGCAGAAGAAAAAGGGAGAGTTATTAGAAGAAATAGAGGGAGAATATTTGAAAATACTTTTATTATTATTCAAGGTTAAGTTCTTCCTAATACAATCACTAAGAGCTTTATATAGAGCCCACAAAGTAACTTCTAATAGCTTTAAAAGTAAAAAATAATATTAAATCTTAATCCTAGTAAAAGATAATTGCCTAATCCTAATAAAAAATAATTATTAAAACTTAACAAAATGATAACTAAGGATAACTAATAAAAAAAAATAATTTAAATATTTGTTCTTAATCCTAAACCTCATAAAATTTTTCTTATATTTATCATTAATCACTAATTTAAAAATAACTAATAATATCTTTCTTATTCTTTTCCCATTCTCCATTATTCTTCCTTAGTTGGAGAAAACTTGACCTCAAGTTTTGAAATGGAGAAGTATTAAAATAATCCATCTTAGAGTCTTTGATAGAATGATCGCCACTACTTTAAGATATAGTAACCAAGACAACTTTAGATTCACCAATACATCTGGGACAACAAAGCAGTTGAACCAATTGCAGTTAAACACTACATTCTACAACTTGAGGTTTAACTTCAAACTATTAGTCAGAATTGATATCTTTATATCCTAAATTTACTTCCAATTGTTCATCAAAATCTATGATGTTGCTATCATCATCAACGTTTGATGGGCAATCAAAGGGTTCAACAATGATAATATCTTGCTTGGTCGAGATGGCTTCCTCTAATGCTTTGGGCTTTTGAAGACATTCTTTTTTAACCTTTAGTTTTTCTAAGCTTTTGCTGATGACTTGCCTACATAGTAGACTAATGGCACTCAAGATGTTGTCATATTGGCGGTTGAAATTTTCTCTAATAGCCCTAAATTGTTCCTCAAGACCGTTTAAGCTAATACTTACCATAGCAATTTTAGAAAGCCAAATTAGTAGCATCTCCCCCATAATACTTCCAAATGATGATTTTTGCAATTTGATGTTGAAATGGCTGAAGACAAGATGAAAAATGGCTGCAAAATGAAGTTCTTTGCATCTGGTGTGCGCAGGAGCATGGGGCGTGTGAAGCTCATGCATAGGGAACTTCATTGGCACATGGCAGCAAGCGGTAGCAGCTCTAGCGATGGGGCTTGGGGGATAGGGTGGTTCTGGCCGTGCACCTCCAATGATGTGGTTAGTTGGCTGATTTGGTGGTCAGAGGTGTGAGATCCGATGTGGACAACGATGGGTTTAAAATTTCAGCAAGTTTTTCGATGAGTTCTTGATGGCCAAAAGGCAGTGGTTGGAGTTGGAACCTTACTTTCCACTTGATGTAGAATAATGGAAGAAAAGGGGGAGAGAGAAGGAGGAGGTAGATGCAGAAAAAAGGGGGACATATTAGAAGAAATAGGAGGGTAATATCTGAAAATACTTTTATTATTATTCAAGGTTAGGTTCCTCCTAATTCTATTGTTAAGGGCTTTATATAGAATCCATAAGATACCTTCTAATAACTTTAAAAGTAAAATATAATATTAAATCCTAATTCTAGTAAAAGATAATTGCATAATTCTAACAAAAGATAATTATTAAAGCCTAACAAAAAGAAAACTAAAAATAACTAATAAAACAAAGTAATATTATATAATAGTTCCTAATCCTAACCTTGATAAAATATTTTCTTATCTTTATCTTTAATACTTAATTTACAAATAATTAATAATATATTTCCTACCTTTTTTCCCATTCTCCATTACTAGAGCCTTAAGTTTTCAACTATTGCTCCCCCGACCCACCCTTCCCCTAGCCGAAAAAGAAAAAAATGTTTTGAATAGACCTATTACAGTAACTCTGCCTATGACGAGCCTTGATGCAAATTAATTTTCATAGCCGGTCCCAAGCCCAGAAAAAAGAGGAGGGTTGTGTTAGGCAATCGACGGCCAACGTAAAACTTTGTCGAATCTTTATGACATGGACAATCGATATATTAAACACAATGCTAGGACGTTGCCCGGAAGTAACGCGCTGTATAGCTTGAGTACAGTGACAAATGAGCAAGAGCTGCTACATTGTCGCCTAAGTGTAGTGAAAAATAAGCAAGGGCTTCCACATTTTCGTGAACGAATGTGGGTAAAGAAGTTAGTTCATGAGAGTAGGATTCGTTTTGGGACTTGGAATATAGGTACACTTATGCGTAAGTCAATGAAAATAGTAGATACCATGATTAGGAGGAAAATTAATTTTATGTGTTTACAAGAAACTAAATGGGTAGGAGAAAAAGCGAAATAATTAGACACTTCGGGTTTTAAACTTTGGTATACTAGGAAGGATAAATCTAGAAATGGAGTAGGTATAATTGTAGATAAATTTTGGAAAAATACTATAGTGGATGTAAAAAGGTTAGGAGATAGAATCATTACATTAAAGTTAATAGTGGAAAAAAAAATTTTTAATGTCATTAGTGCCTATGCACCACAAGTAGGATTAGAAGAATATCACAAAGTAAAGTTTTGGGAGGATTTAGAATGTTTAGTTCAGGAAATACCATTAAGAGAAAAGATTCTTTTAGGAGGGGATCTAAATGGTCATGTGGGAAGTGTATCTTCAGGTTACGAGGGTGTTCATGGAGGATATGGCATAGGGGAAGCAAATGCAGAGGATAAAACTATTCTAGACTTTTCATTGACGTTCGATCTTATATTAGCTAACACTTGTTTTAGAAAGCGTGAGGAACATCTTATCACGTACAAAAGTGGAAGGGTATGTTCTCAAATCGATTTCTTTCTTATAAGAAAATCAGATAGAAAACTTTGCATGGATTGCAAAGTTATACCTGGAGAGAGTTTAACTACTCAACATAGAGTTCTGGTGATGGATGTACGAGTTAGGATGGGAGTAAAAAACAAAGGCCAAAATAAGGTGTTAAGAACTAAGTAGTGGCAACTAAAGGGAGATAAAGAAAAAAATGTGCAGAAACGGATTGTGGACGAAGGACCTTGGGAAATACAAGGAAGTGCTAATGATATGTGGAATGGAATGGCTAAAGAGATTAGGAAAGTGACAAAGGAAATATTAGGTGAATCAAAAGGTTTTGGACCTAGAGATAAAGAATCTTGGTGGTGGGATGCAAGCGTGCAAGATAAAGTTAAAATTAAGAGGGAGTGTTATAAAGTGTGGTCATTATGTAGGAGTAATAAAAATTGGAAGAAATATAAAGTAGCTAAGAAAGAGACTAAGAAGGCAGTGAGCGAAGCGAGAATGAGGGCATTCGATGGGTTATACCAATCTTTAGGTACTAAAGTTGGGGAAAGAAATATTTACAAGTTAGCTAAAAGTAGGGAAAGAAAGACAAGAGACGTTGACCAAGTAAAATGTATTAAAGATGAAGAAGGTAAAATCTTGGTCACGGAACAAGATATCAGAGAACGGTGGAAGAATTATTTTCATAGGCTTTTTAATGAAGGTCATGAGATTGCATTGCAATCGGATAGATTAGACACTAGAGAAGAGGACCAAAATTATACTTTTTATCGTAGGATTTGTGAGGCAGAGGTAAAAGAAGCATTAAAGAGAATGGAGAGTGGCAGAGCAGTTGGACCGAATAATATACCTATTGAGGTATGGAAGGGTTTAGGAGAGAAAGGTATAAGTTGGCTCACAAAGTTATTTAATGAAATTATGAGATCTAAGAGAATGCCAGATGAGTGGAGGAGAAGTTCTTTAATTCCTATTTATAAGAATAAGGGGGACATTCAAGATTGTGCAAATTATAGAGGAATTAAACTCATGAGCCACACAATGAAATTATGGGAAAGAGTAATTGAGCAACGATTAAGGAAAGAGATCCAAGTTACGGAAAATCAATTTGGTTTTATGTCGGGAAAGTCAACTATGGAAGCAATATATTTGTTGCGAAGATTAATGGAGTGATATCGAGAGAATCGAAGAGATTTACACATTGTGTTTATCGATTTGGAAAAAACATATGATAGAGTACCAAGAAAGGTTTTATGGAAGACTTTGGAGAAAAAAAGAGTTCGTATAGCTTATATTCGAGCAATACAAGATATGTATAGTGAGGCTACAACTAGTGTAGTAACAAAAGGTGGACATACAGAAGATTTTCCGATAACTATTGGTTTACATCAAGGGTCAACTCTGAGTTCTTATCTATTTACTTTAGTATTGGATGTGCTTACTGAACATATCCAAGAGCCGGTACCACGGTGTATGCTATTTGCAGACGATATTGTCTTAGTTGGGGAATTGAGAGTAGAAATGAATGAGAAGTTAGAGAGGTGGAGATTAGCTTTGGAAACTCATGGATTTCGTTTAAGTAGAAATAAAACCGAGTATATGGAGTGTAAGTTTAGTAAGAGACACATCACTTTTAGCGTAGAAGTGAAAGTTGGAGAACATATTATACCACAAGTCACACGATTTAAATATCTTAGATCCGTCATACAACATAATGGGGAAATAGAAGAAGACGCAAAACATAGGATTCAAGCGGGGTGGATGAAGTGGAGGAGTGCTTCAGGTGTTATTTGTGATAGAAGAGTACCACTCAAACTTAAGGGTAAATTCTATCGTACAGTTATAAGACCTGTAATGTTGTATGGAACTGAGTGTTGGGTAATAAAAAGTCAACAAGAGAATAAGTTCAATGTTGCAGAGATGAGAATGTTGCGTTGGATGAGTGGACACACTAGACGAGATCGGATTAGAAATGAATACATTAGAGAGAAAGTAGAAGTCGCCCCTATTGTGGAAAAGATTGTAGAATCAAGACTTAGATGGTTTGGTCATGTTGGGAGAAGACCTATAGAAACCCCAGTTAGGAGAGTAGATGAGATGGAGAATAATCCAATAATTAGAGGTAGAGGAAGAACAAGACAAACTATAGGAGAAATAATTAAGAGAGATTTAAATTTAAATAATTTGTCTAAAAATATGATTTACGATAGGTGCTTATGGCGTCGATTGATCCATGTAGCCGATCCCACTTAGTGAGAAAAGGCTTTGTTGTTGTTGTTGTTGTTAGACCTATTACAGTGATGTATCTTGCTAACAATCCATGATTGAAGAGTTCATTTTCAAAGTAAGTCTAAACCCTAGGTGGGAAGCCTAGGTCTTCTTCCTCTTTATCTCTATCTTGTCTAGAATGATTTCTACTGATTAATTTCCAATCAGATCTGTATACATGAGTAGAAACCTTACAGTCACCTACAAACTGGCCCTATTTCCTATCAGACCCTAGACTTACTGTTTGTAGTTACTATTCTCAGCAGTAGAATAGCAGCTGTCCATAAGCGATGAGGTTTAAATGTCCTGCACCATGCAGATCCAATACAGAAAAAGAAAAATGGAAAATGTTAAGTTCTATCAAGCATATTTAGCACCTTTTAAAAGCAAGCCTCTACAGGCCTAGACTACCATGTCAAGCTGTCATTAAGCATGCAAATTATTCTCAAAAGTTTGATAGATTTCCAAGTGTTTTCCTTAATATTGGTTTCGTACACTGAGCAAGTTTAGACTAAATGATCAGACAGCGACCTCAAATTTCATGGAATCAGACTCTAGAAGAAATATCTACGCATTGTCCTATCAATAGTCTTTGTTATTAGCATGAAATTCAACAAAGGAATACTGCTTCCAGCAAAATTAGAAGATTTAATACACTAAAGATTGAATTATAAACTTGAGGACTAACTTGGGGAAGTTAGAAATGAACGATATATTAACGAGACATTCGTCATCTATATTACTCAAATCTGTTATTTGATGATAGCAAATTACAGTTGGTGTTGATGCCACCTTAGCTTCAGATATCTGATTTACCCCGAATAACAATTACCATGCAATCAATGTAACAATTAGAATATACATTGGATCTGACTCCCCCATTAAATAGGTTATCTTTTTGAAGACAAATATGAAGATTACCATTTCACCCTTCTTTTAAGCCAAAAGAATTGGTTTACACCAAAAAAGTGGAAATTGTATTTATGAATATCATAAGTGACGAAATTTTCTGTAGGATATTTTCTTTCTCCTTCCATAAATCCATTTTCCATCAATGACCCAGTACCACTTCCACTTCAATAAGATTTACCTATTTAGAATGGAAACCAGGGGTTAAGTGTTTTAAAAATCAAGAGCAAGCCCCATTGCAAGGACCCAAGGAAAGCTTTCAACTGATATAACTAAGAAGGGAAATACTAAATTCTTGTCAATTTTAAAAATTCCCTCCATATAAATTTTATCACAAATTTGATGTAAGACTCAAGTTGAGGAGTGTCTAGTATTTGCATAGATGAACAAAGAGATAAAGAAGGAAGGATAATTAAAAACAAAGAAAGAAAAGAAGAAAAGGTGAGGAACTGAACATAATCTTGCAAATTACATGCAAAAAATTATTTATCAAACATAACTATGTCAGATTTTTTATCAAAAAGGAATTTTTTATTTTTTATACAGAAATGGGTATTGGAACTTGGTGGAGATTAAAATAACTATATTAAAAGGACTCTGTGATCTCCTTAAAGATGCTTCAAAGGGCAGGTCACCTGAAAAGATGGATACTTGATTGAAGTGGTTTAGCCAAACAGGCAAATAAAAATCCCTTTTAGTTTAGTTCAAATTTTTGTCAAAACAGAAAATGATAATAAATGGGTAAATCAAATATATTCATGGAACTTTTATTACTTACTTGACAGTTTATACATATTCCACTTACAATTGAGAGTATAAGATATCAATCAGAATCAAGCAATGGGTAAGAAACACAGAGCCCCATAGCTTCATATATTTATATATGTGAATAAGTTCATCCAAATCAAGCACCACTACGAAAATAAGTACAGATGAATAGAAAGAGCTATGATCATCATATTCAGACATAAAGTTATCTTATGAGTAGCTATAATCGAAGGAGAAGGTGGGAATACAAGGAACAAGAGAAAGGAAGGAAGTAGCATACCTGCTGAGCATAAGCATTTGCTAACACACAAAAAATGCTTGGTGAAACTAGCAGTCCTTCTGACTTCAATGCCTCTATACACTTCTCAGCATTCTGAAATTTCCCATACTGCCCGTAAATGTCAACCAAAACAGCATAGACAGCCCCATATTTATATCCCCTGCATCTCATGCTTTCAAAACTTTTCTTTATTGTATCCCATTTTCCCTGCTCCCCCAAGCAGCTAATAATGGTAATGAAGATTTTCGGATCAGGATATAATCCTTGCTCTTGCATATATGTAAACAAATGAAGGGCTTTTGTGAGATCACCCGCTTTGCAGTGCCACTTAATCAGTGAATTCCATGTCACTATATCAGGCCTTATACCTTCATCTTGCATTTTCTCAAACAATTTTAAAGCTTCACTTAATTCACCATATTTCCCAAATGTATCAATAATACAGTTATAAATATACCTGTCCAAAGAAACACCCCGGTCTCTGATTTCTTCCACAACCCCTATTGCTTTCTTCCACATTCCATTATCTCTATAAAGGCCAGCAACCTTGCTATAGACAAATGAGCTTGGTTGAAATCCATTTTGCTTCATCTCGTTGATTGTTGTCCAAGTATCTTCCAACCGTCCAGCATTAACATAGTAATCTAAAAAAGTTTCGTAAGTTTCTTGATTTGGCCTACTGCCCAAATCATCCATCTCCTGTAAAAGCTCTAGTGCAAGTCCTAACAGACCTTTCTTCAAGAACCCTTTAAGCAAAACATTGTACAAATTCAGTCTCGGTTTAAAGCCAGAATAAATCATTTCCTGGAATAACATTTCAGCCTCTAAAGTCCTTCCAACACTTCCAAGGGCTTCAATAAGATAGCTATAAGAAAGTGAATTGAGTTGATACCCCTTAGCTTCCATCTGAGCAAGAAGAGGCATGGCCCCATCAAGGTCTCCTGCTTTACAACATTCGATAATTAACTGGTTGTATAACTCACAGGAAATCTCCTCTCCAAGTCTAGGACCATCAGAACTCCTAGTCAACATGCTTTTGCAATTATATTCTGGACCCCCTTCTTGAATACCCTTGCTCTTAACCAAGTGCCTAGAGAAATTAAAATCGTTTGATTTTTTACTGCATTTCACACTGGTTGGACGAGACAAATAGAAAAGGGAACCACCATGATTCGATGATATTGAAATCGAGTTACAGCAGAAAACAGTGTGCATATCCATGCCGTTATACAGCACCTTCTTTTGCTTCTGCTACCAAAAAAAGAAAAAAAAAACCAAATTTTAGACTTCTGGTTCGCCTTCTCCAAGATGGATCGTCGTCTTTAACCGTGATTGTGATGCAGAGGCACCTTTTTGGCTGATAGAAGAGAGGAGAGAACCTACGGCTTCAATCGTTGCCGTTATCATATTCCCACAAGAAACTTTGTTTTTTTTTTTTTTCTGGTTTCTGGCCAACAAAAGAAGAACCAATATGTATTTATTGGTGAGGAAATAAGGACCGACCGGCCGGTTGAGCCGATAATTCGGCTTAATTAACCGTTTCAATGAGTAGGTCTGATTGGTACCTTAAGTCCTCGTTTTAGTAGAAAGGATTAGGTTTTGATGAAATAGAAATAAAAAATAAAATGGGAATGGAAAGGAATCTTGTATTCTATAATTATGTTTGATATGATGAAAAAAGAGATAGGAATATTTTTTACTTTTTTATACTTAGTTAGATAAAAATGACATAAAAATAAAAAGAGAAGAGAATTAAAAAATTAAAATACTTTTAATAATTATAAAATATAATAAAATATTTTATTTTTAATTACCAATAATAATAAAAAATAATAAAATAACATTTTAATTTAAAATTTTATTTTTAATTTACCTTTAATAGAAAAAAAAATTATCGGAAGAAGAATAAAATAATATCAATTTTTATTCTCTTATTCAATAAAACTTTCTCCCACTGCAAAGCAATAGAATAGACTCTCTCATGTTAGTGGGAGACAACTCCCCCATGGAAAGAAGTTTTCTTTCTACCAAATATGACTTTCTCTCAATTTCACTCCATTTACCTCTCCATCACTCAACTTTTCCCCAAACCAAACAAGACCTAAGGATATATTTGGGAGTTTATTTTAGAGGGAAATTGAGTGTGATGGAATAGATTTAGGATTTAAGCCATTGTTTAGAAATTTGTTTAAGGGGTGAGTGGAATGGCAAGAGATGGCCTCCTAAGTTATCTTTAGCCATCTAAAATTCATTTTTTTCTTGTCTTTTCAATTTGGGGGGTCAATAATAGAATGATCAAATTTAAATATTTAAATTATAAAATTATCCTTTAACGTTATTTACAACTCCAAATTAACTTTTGGGCTAGAATGAGGAGTCGTCAGGAACTACAGTTTATTTTTTTAAAAAAATTATTTTAAATAAAATTTTATAAAAATATTATACAATAATGATTTGTATTAAAAAATTATATAAAAAGAATTTTTTATTAATATTATTATGTTTGATAAATTTTTTTTTTTTTGCATAAACAATGTTTTCTACTATAAAATTACTAAATTTTAAATAGTCATTATGATTATTTTTAATTAATTTTCAATTTTTTAAGTAAATATAAAAAAATAATAAATAAATAAAATATTTTAATTAAAATAGATACATATAATATATAAAATTAAAATAACTATATAAAGGTAAGAGAAGAAATGAGAATGAAAAGGTTAAAAAATGCATAGAATAATATAATAATTAATTATTTTGAATAAAAGTATTTTTAGTTGATAAAAAATATTTTTTTGGTTTTTCTTTTATTATTATTGAGAATTTTATTTTAAAGAAGAGATCCAAATATTGATAAGAAGTAAAATAAATATTTTATCAAAAAATAATTAACTTCTTATGCCAAGTGAACTCAGTCAAAGAGGCATTTATAAAAGTGGATTAAAATTTGGGGCTGAATCCAGCTACTTTGAATAAACAAAATGGGGAAAAGTCAAGCGGCAAGAGAGCATTGTCTAAGCAACTTTAATGAGCAAAAACGCAACAATATTGCTATGATAAGGCCATGAAACAAACAAAGAGTGCGAAACGAGTGGTGGCTGAAAGTGGCAATAATTATAAGCCGATAGAGGAGCTACAAAAGGGTAAAAAAAGCATAGGAGGAAAGACATATAAAAACCTCACAAAGACCTTGAATTACAATTTTTTTTCCGGTTTTATTCACTATTTATAGCTTTCCCCAATTTGTTTACAGCTTTCATTCCCATTGTAAAGTTGTAATCAAGTCATTTTGAAGCATTTTCATCGTCATTCAAGTCCATTTAAGCTTGTACATGCTACATATTTCAATCACAAGAAGTGCTTCTAGTCTAAATTCAGCTGTTTTTATCAATCTTTGCATTGAGAATATATTTTCCTAGGCTTAAACTATGTTTAAGACCTACCAGAACATGTTAATTTGAAGAATTGTGTCCTATCTCCACTAGCTACTCGTAAAACAGGGAGCAAGATTTTCATAACTGAAAAGGATATCAATAAAACGACATTTAGGTGTCTAGGTGTTATTATGATCTTCAAATGGGTTGTGATGCTATTTGGGTTGAAAAATGTAAGAGCCACCTACCAGTGTGCCATGAATGCCCTCTTCAATGACTTAATCAACAAGTCAATTGAAGTGTATATTGATGACACAATGATCAAATTCATAGTGTTCGAGGCACATATATTAGATTTATAAACTGCATTCAAGTGCATGAGAATGCATAATTAAAAGATAAACATGCATAATCACAGTTTTGCCAAGGACTCGACCACGGTCTAACACAATCAAGTAATCAACTAATTATTTAGCATAGAAAACATATATGTGCAGCAAATATCAAATTAAACATGAACATAGGTAAGAAATTAGAATTAAGCTCCGGTTACCTCAATTAGTTGCCAAAATCCTCCAAAGCTAAGAACAGATGGCAACCCTCTGCAAACCTTAAATTAACTAAAATCAAATTCTTAGTCATCATCCATTACAAAAATTAGCTACTCATTCATCCCTAGCATTAATAACTACCTAAAAATTACTTACCTAGCCTCCAATGTATTTTAAATTCAGACTTGAGCCTTCCAACACCAAAAACCACAATGTCTTACTCCAAATTCTTAGTACTTTTGTACATTAATAGAACCCAATATATAAGTCTGTCCTTGGGGCCAATTTCTAGCATGAAACACACCAAAATGAAGAGAAAATATTTATCCAATAGTCCTTCTTACCTTAACTTTCAAAAATCATGCAAGAAGCAACCAAACACCTACTTTGAGATTTTTAGATGGGATGAAAATTCACTAAACACAAAACTGATTGAACAAAAATGTAGAGGAAGATGAGAGGATTAACTTCTATATAACTCACCTAGGCCAAATCTTCTTTTAAGAGTGCAAATTAGTGGCAAATGGTGGTGAAACCCTAACCTCCATTATATGTTTAAAAATGCTCACTTGTTCTACAAAACATGTAGGCTTTAGCACCAAAAATGAATGAGCAATAAGCCTCTTAGGGTTCTAAAGAGCATGGGCTAGTCCAATGGGCCTATTATCTAAGTAAGGCTAATGCTTTACATATTAGGCATGGCCATATGAATTCAATTGAGTTGAGTCTCCTTAAAGTTGAAATTAGGCCTCTATAAAAATGGTTCTTGGCATAAATGGATTAATCCTAAGGCCTAAACATAAAATGTTAATCTTCTCTAAATTAATAATTTTCTTAATCAAGCCTAAATCTACAATTTAATTTATTTTTTGTCTTAAAATGCTCAAAATGATAGCTTCCTATAATTTATTTCAAAATTTCATAATAATTCCTAATTCTCCCTTAATTAATTACTTAATTATCCATTATTTTCCTTAATAAATTTCTAGATGTTACAATATATCAATTTGGTTTGCCACATGCGATCATAATTGACGAAGGGACAGTGTTTTTTGGATACAATGTGAAGGCCTTTGGATCGGAATTTTGGTTTTGAATCATATATTCTAGCCCTTACTATTGTTAACCAAATGGGCTTGCAGAAGCTACAAACAATTTACTAATTTGAATGATTAAAAATTCTATTGAAGAAAGCCAAGTTGGTAGCATTAAGTCCTAGCTAAGGTATTATGGACATATAGAAATATTGTGGAAAAGGTTACTAAGACTATACCTTTTAAGTTGTTTTGTGGAGTAAAAGTAATTCTACCACTAAAAGTTATGTGAAGTCTTAGATGGTAGCTAAGTAGAACGATCTGATGGCCGATGAGTATACACAATCCATATGTATGGAACTTGAGGTGATAAATGAAGATCAGTTGACAACACTTAAGCACATTACATATAATAAGAAGGTGAAGCCATATTGTTTTGAAGTTGAAAATTTAGTTTGAAGAATGTGTTTACCCTTGGGATTTAAAGATAAATAGTTCATTAAGTGGTCACCTAACTGGGAGAAACCCCTTGAAGTTAGTCAAGTTGTTTGAGGTAGTGCCTATCATTTAGTTGATATTGAAGGGATGAAAGAAACCAAGCGCATCAATGTAAAATATTTAAAGAAATATTGTCCATCCATTTTCAAGGATTAAAATGCTGAAACGGATAAATAAAGGGTACCAAAAAATAGCCACATGGCAACTCAAAATAACTATGCAAATACTTAAAAAATTCATGAAGTAGAGGATAGAAAAAAGTTAACTCCCAATTGACATTAGAAAAATAAAATGGCTCAAGAAGTAGAATCCATTTTCAAGGATTAAAATGCTAAAACGGATAAATAAAGGGTATCAGAAAAGTGCCACATGGCAATTCAAAATAACTATGCAAATACTCAAAAAATTCATGAAGTAGAGGGTAGAAAAAATCTAACTCCCAGTTGACATTAGAAAAATAAAATGGCTCAAGAAATAGAAATTGTAACATGGCCCAACGGCCATGTGTGCCTAATCTTGCCTAGCCAAATCGAGCTAGGTTAGGCCAAGTGCCCCAAAAAAGGTTGGGCGGGCTATAAAATTGGGTCATACTAATCACTAGGCCAGCCATAAGGCCACATTGGCCCAACTTGGCCTAAAACTTAGATAAAAAAAATTCAAAAGAATTTTTTATAAAGATTTATATAAAAATTTTAATTTTTTAAAGGCAAAATATAATTTTATAAGAACTTATATACAAATTTTCTTTTTTAAGTGTCATTTTATAATTTTTTCAATCTTAACATATAACACATGTATTCACAACATAGTTAACAATGATTCTTAATATCTTAACAATTCACATACCACATACATAAATAATTCAAGCACTCCCCCAAATTAAAACAAATAATTAAATTGCGTGAACCGTGGCTCTGATACTAAAAATGTTATATTATATCATATTGAAATTATCTATATACCATTAATGGTCCATTTAAAATAAAATAACCACAACTAAACCTTTAGCAGTGGAAATTTTAGTCGCTAAATGCTTCAAATGGACTCACAAGGCTCAAAAATGGATTCTCACCAATTAATCTCATAAATTCATGCTTAACCAATTAGTTCTATCCAACTTAACATGTATGAAAAAATAAAACCAATTAAAATAGTCATTTCCTTATTAAGACTATAGAAACATAATGGAGCTAAAATTTAAAAAAATGTATAAATTGAGTTACACAACTCTAATTAACATAGATTAAGTGTCCTTAGAAAACATAAGATGTGAGCTATCTACTAAAACTATTGTAGATCAAAATGAATCCAATTGGTCTCTTAAAGAACGTGAAATTCATAGCTATACCAAAATGAATAGTAATAGTGTATGATAGTTTTTTGGGGCTAACTTTAAAAATTCACCAAATATTTTATAGAATTTCAAAAATTATGATTTTTAGATTTGTAGAAAGCTATAAATGTTCTTTAAATGTATACCAAATTTTAGCTCCAAATTTGATCACTAAGACTATCAAGGGTGGAGGGATATTTTAAAGCTTAAATGGTCAAAAATTTGATCTAATTAGTACCAAATAAGTTTTAAAACGTCATTTCTTGTCATGGGCAAATTTTAATTCATATATGCATTATGTAGCAATGATTCATCACATAAGAATTGCCATACATCTAGCATTCACTATTCCACATGCAAACATACATGTCTTTCACATAGAATTCCATTTGCTAAATCATGTTCCAATTGTGATGACTCTAACTTCTAATCATAGTAATTAAAGTTAAAAGCACGATTAATAATCATCAATCAAGGTTTGAAATCATTATAAGATTACTTACATTAAGAAAAGGTGAGGAAATTTAAACATTGATATTGTTAAAGTCATTAATTAATTACTCATAACCATTTATGGATATGAGGAAATCAAACCCACAATTATAAGCTTTTAATCCTATCATCCATTAATTCCAACTTAAAGAACCTTCTATAAGTGCTTCTAAATCATTCCTTATCATTTCTATAGAGAAAACCAAAGTTTTTAGATTAATATGAGAAATTGAGCACCTTCACAAATTTCGCACATTTCGTGCAGCGAATTGCCTTTTGGAGTACCCCAGACTTGCCTCACACATTTCACCGCAGTAAATTCCTCTCTTCTTTAGGTAACTTCGTCGCTTTTGGTCATAGGCAATTCAATTTTGGCCGCGGCCAATTCCTTTTTATTCCTATAACTCCTAAGATTTCATCCCATGTTATCCAATTCTCCTTCTAGTAACACCATAGGCCACTTTAACTTAGTTTGTGAAGATTTAGTATCATTCTTTTACCTAATTTACCTAACACATCTATTATTACCCATTGAAAACTCAAATGTGGATCCTTAATCCTCTAGCCACCATAAACCAGTGAGTTTATAAATCAATGATAGTAAAGAGTTAATACACTACTCACATTTCCATTCAAACATAAATCCCAGTAGAAATTTCATACATCACTAGTTTAAGTTGACATCTGATGTATCAAATGATTACAGTCCCTATGCTCGGCAATTCATGATGCAATGCGACAATTATATAAAACTAGTAGTCTAATTATATAAATACAATTTGATAAGGTTTCCAAACCTACCTACTACTAAACCACATAATAAGCTTCCATTAGTTTTTTCCTTACCACTAAGAGGTTCGGCTTTAAAAAATGTTAGTCTACAACTGAGGAGAGATATACAATCTCAGTAACAAGAGGCAAATTCCATATATATGTATAGATTAATCAATATAATGCAATTTCATATCATCAATACCAGAATCATTAATTCAATTTGTAAATGAAGTAGTTGAGCTACTAATGACTACTGTCTCATATCAGCAATCACATACAACATGTTAATGGCTAAGAACATTAGGAGAGGTCCGTTCACGACACCTACTCTATAATGAGTATAACCAGGGCTGAGTGCATCTGGGGTTTGATGACAACCCGGTGCCCGATTGAAGCACATGCACGGGTGGCAGCCTCACCACAGCTCTACTATGCATTTACAAGGTCTAATCACAATAGCAATTCAAGTTGTCAACCATTCATTTAGTATTTCAAAATTAAACATGTGTAACAAATATCAGATTAGCATGAACATATACATGAAATTAGGAAAATAACCCCAGTTACCTTAATGAAGCCAATTACTCATCCTTTAGCTACCATCATAATTCCAAGCACATTAAGCCTAACATAAGCATAATCATCATTATTCAACTACCATTAGTAAGAAATTTTTCTATCCATAAATTAATCTTAACAAGAATACATTGAGAACTCTTTACCCAAGCTTCATAAGGGTTTACTGCATCAATTCAAGGTTAAGACATTAAAGTTCACAATGGTTCACTTCCCACAACTCCATTTTCGTACATGTACAAACCATGCAACAAAAATCAATCCAAAATGTAAAAATTCAGCACATACACACACAAGAGAAGAGGAAACATTTACCCATATACCTAAGAGGTCAAATGGATTGAATTGAGCCTTAACTACCAAGAACATATCATGGGATATTCCAAAATTCCAATTTGAGTCATCAAGCTCAGAAATTTCATTATTTCACCTTCATCTCCTTGTAATTTCATACAAAATTAATGCCCATACTATAAAATCAACTATGGGGGTTTCTAATTAGCAGAAAAAATGTCAAAACAAGGAGTTTATACTTACCTAACAACACGCTTAGCTTCAACCTCCAAAATTTCATCATGAAAACAACAATCAACAAGTTTCAAATCTTGGGTGTGGGTGAAATGCTCTAAACAAAACATTAATCGGGTCAAATTGAAGAGAAATAGGAGAGGATTAAGTTATATAATAATTACCTTAGCTGATTTTGAGCCTAAAAGTGAGAAATGGTGAAAATATATCAAGAACCCTAACCTCTCTCCAAAACCTCCAAATTTTGCTTTACCTCTTGTGTTTTTTCTATAGAATGGGGAAGAGGCTGAGTGTATTTAGGGTTTAGTTAGGTTTAATTTAGGTTCTAAATGGGTTATGGGTTGACTCAAATGCCTAAATTCATATGGGTTTAAATTTTATGCTTGTTGGGCCAGATTTTATGAGTTGGGCTGCAGAATTCTAATTAGGTTAGGCCAAATTTCAAAAGTCACTCTAACTTAGGTCTGTATAATAAATGTTGGGCCAACTATAAGAGCTCATGTAAGTTGGGTCTTGAATCTTTATCTCACTAAATCAGATTGGGTCATTATTAGGTGCTCTCTCTTGGGCCAAGTCTTATAATAAAAAGTTAGGTCTACACCTATAGTTATTGGGCCTCCATTAGTCTCTAGCTATAGCATATTTAATTTAATTTGGGCCTAGATGAGGTTTCTAATCTAATTAAATCTCAAACCCATATTAATAATTTATCTCTCTACAATTCCTATTCACATAACTTGCCTAATTATTTCGTAATAATTATTCTTAATTATATCTAACCCATGATTAATGTCTTAATTAATTTTAGGGTGTTACACTAATTCCTTATACATGTATCCATGGGTCACAAAATCATAGTCTAAATTCAATATCATTTTCTACACTACACACTTGTAGAATTTAATTCTTTCTAGGCCTTTGCATATTCATTTCCTTCCTTTAAGTTTTACCTAGCCATGATTAGTGGAGATAGGAAAATATGAGATTCAAAGAATCCTAATAATTAAACCAACATTCAAACACGCATATAGTTTACTCAAGCACATGGAAGCAAGCATGCATGTTATGCAATTATAGCCAATCCACACACAAGAGATCAAATTCATGCTCTAAGGGTTTCCTTGGTGTAAGCAAGAGCAAATCCATGCCTTCAAGAGACTTTTGGCCTCAAGTAGAACAAATCTATGCTCACTTCCCTAGCCTCCCCTAACAAAAAGCCACCATTCTTACGAATCCAAGTAAGTATCATGTAATTACATATTTTACTCAAACAATAAAATAGCTAACTAATTGTAAACAATACATACAAGCAACTTGTCATGCCATATTATTCCTAGCATCAATTTCCTTTATCCAAGTGGGATGACACAAATGACCAAAGGAATTTCAAGAAAAATGCATTAAAACAATGAATTTAATAGCGTTACGTTAGGGTTAAAAATTCAAATTTTGATATGTGGACTTTGGAAACTTACCACAACATTCTCAAATTATTTTTTATTTATAAAAATCATAAACATCTCAAAAATTTGCACAAACCATGGACCAAGATCTAAAAACCATAAATTCTCACGTTTTGCCTCGGGTTAGAAATTTTAGTTTTCTGCTAGTAACTTTGAAAAATCATAACTAAATCTAAAAAAATTAAAATAAAGCAAACTATAGCTTTTTGGAAGATTCTGGATGTTAAATTTACACTAAAAATAATTTCTAGCCACAAAAATTCCATATGGACCATGTTTGACAATAGAAAAAACACAAAGGTCGAGTTGTCCAAAATTACTAATACAGCTTACTGATATAAACTTTGAAAATGCATAATTAATTCCAAAAAATCAAATCTATGAAACTATATCAATTTGGAAAGGTGTGGATGTTGGCTAGAAGGAAAAAATAGTTCCATATCGATCCAAGAGCATTCAGATTCCAAAAACGATGGAACAGTGATGAAGGTCTGACTATGTGCCTAGAACAAAATAGAAATTTTAAAAATTCATATCTTCCTCTCTAGAAATCCAAATGGGGTGCTTCTAGTTGCCATAGGTTATTAGAAAAGTCTAGTTTCTTTCTATAAAATTTCATAACAATTGGACATTGTTTACCCCATAAATGATAGAGATTCATTTTTAGACCATATAAATAGTACCAGGGCCAAAACCAGAAAAATTCTCAACTTTAAAAATTAGCCAAAAATTTTGTAGACTTTTAAATATTACCCAATTTAGCTTCGTAAAAAGCTTTCAACAAGACCTAAATACATGTCAAATTTTAGACCAAGAAAAGCTTATTTGGATAGTTTGTGTTATAACTCACCAAAGTGGTCAATTTTGCATCTTATAAGGCATCAACTTAGTCCAAATGGTTTTCCTTTGTATTTGGCACCTCTTGGGCAAGTTTGAAAGTATAAATACAACTTATATGAACTGTCCAAGTGGTCCCAAACCTCATGCATCTTATTTTAGTAATTCCACATCCAAGAATACACTAATACATACATGCCATCAAGTGTCAAATTCTCTCATTTGCATTGATTTTGTACCACAAATGGTCCATACATCATTCATACATAATATTACATTTGTTCAATACTTACAACTTAAAAATAATATGTACAAGTCTACTTTGACATTCATTTGCAAATATAACTACATAATTGACAAAGTGTAGCTTCTTAAGACCCTTGGCTTGCATTTCTTGCTTCATGAGTGCCACCTATATATATTAAGATTAAGGAGGGAAGGGGAGTGAGATTTATAGAATTTTAATAGTTCACACACCCATTTACACACACATTTGTGACATATACATATCAAAGACTACAATCATAAAACATACAAGAGTACATTTCCATGCCATCATTTCAAATCAATTTAAGAATGAGCTCTAGGGACTTTTGGTTTTGCCTCACCTTATTGTTAGGACTTTTGGATTTACCTTACTCTTAGCCTGGGGACTTTTGACTTGGCCTCACCCATTCAAGGGACTTTTGGCTTTGTCTTACTCATGTTATGAGACTTGTGGCATCTCCCCACCTTCATTAAGGGACTTTTGGCATTATCTCACCCTTATGAGCAAGTTCTACAATTAATCACATTCAAGACAATACATTGGTACCAATGCAATTTCAAAGCATCAAGTGGCATGTTCTCAAATCACAAGAGTACACACAAGCATACAATAACATATATATAACCAAGAATGCAAAGAAAATGAGGTGAAGAACTACCTTGAACTTATGCAAGCTTTTTTTTGTCTTTCTCCTTCCTTTTTTTTTTGGTTCCAGAAGTACACCTAGGTGGGTTGGTGCTCTCTTGGCCTAAACATCATAGATAGTATACAATTATACTCTTAAAACAAGCCAAAACACTACACTTTTTCTTACAAGCATAAATGGGTCCATGGTTCACATAATGGTTCTATAAATAGCCTATTGAAGCAACCCTCATGATTTAAGTTTTAAGCTCTATTCTCTTCTCATTTCTAAACCTCTTGACTTCATTTAAGGTCTTTGGAGTCATCATCTACTCACTTACAAGGGCCTAGACATGTGTTGCTTCATAAAGCTCCATTATGAATACCATTATCTTATCTCCCAAACCATGGCTTCTAAATTTTTTTCAAGGGTTCCTCCTACCTTCTCCCACCATATAAAGTCCCAAACCAAGGTTAGAACAAATTAAAACACTCCTTAACCTCTCTTACTAGCCTAGGTCTAGATCTACACACTAAGGAGGGTTCATGAAACTTTTGATTTTTCCTTGATAGGAGGGTCACTTAAGAGGCTTTCTAGAAGTCTTAGAAACTCGATGAAACACTCACCTACCCTAGGAAATTCATGTACTAAATCAAATTTTACAAAATCCTCAAGAGCCCTACAATTTTCTAACTTAATTTCTATTGATTTTTCTTGCAATTTCTTGGCATATCCTACTTTCCCATGGTCCAAAACCCAAGTTTCTCTCTTATTTTTGGATAGAAAATCTTCCCCTCCCTTGGTTCTGGTTTAGGCTAAACTACACACAAGGAAGGAGCAAGAGAAAGAAGCAACCAAAATAAAAAATTACCTTGGATTCCTAGTTCCCTTTTAATGGTTCTTCCTTTACTTGAATCCTCTTCTCAAATTTTGAAAATTCTCTCTCTATTTTGGGCTCAAAACAGAACCAATTTATTCAATAAAATTATAGAAAGAAAGCATGAAAGGAGAGGAACAAGTTTGGAAGAAGAAGAAGCATGAAAATTCTTGAATTTGCTTATATTTTTCCTTGTTTTCTTCCTCCTTTGTCTCCTCCTTTTGGTGCTCCTAAATTTGTAATGAATGTGATTTCGTAAACGAAGAAATGAGCCGTATAAAATAAAATCTCCTTAAATGAGCTAGATAACTTCCCAAAAATTTGGGTAGTGCCCTAAGCTTCTAAAAATAATAATCCTAGGCTCAGAAGGAAAGAAAAATAGAGTTAGGACAGTGAAATAAAATTGTGATGAAAACTGACGAAACGTAATAGTATGTTCATAAATATGTGTAATTTTTGGAAAAACTCATAAGAGAGCTTTTTAAATAAAAAATTTAAATTGTCCAGGGTTCTCAGAGGCCCCAAAAATCATGGGAAGCCCTGGGACCAATAAAGCCCTTCTAGTGTACTTTTTCTAATGGCGATAAGTCTAAATTTTGACAGATTCGTTTGAGAAGGTTTTAGCTCCGATTTGAGTGATTCTAAAGATATTTTATTAACTTGGTAACCTAAATTTTATAATAAAAAAGATGGTTCCAAAAAAGAGCTAAAATGAAACTAAACTAAAAATGCCATTACGAAAGGATGAAAATGAAATTTTGAAAAAGTGAGTTTCTTGATTGTTCTAAAATCTTCACGCCACTTTTTCATATTTCTTTGGCCAACTTTCTTTTGCCCAAATTTAGAGAAGAGAAGCAGTTTCTTAGGCACACCAAGAGAGGGAGAAGAAGGAGGAAGAAAAACCAAGAAAGGTGAGGAAATTCAAGAAAATTCATGCTTTTCCTTCTTCCAATTTTGTTTCTCTCCCTTCCTCCTCTCCTTCCATGGTTTATTTGAGATGAATGGTTCTATTTTTGGTCCAGAACATAGGGGAAGAGTTCGAATTGCTTGAGAGGAAGTAAACCAAAGAGAAAAAGTCTTGAAATCAAGCTAGAATCCAAGGTAAGTTCATGGTTTAATTGCTTCTTCCTCTTGTTCCTTCTTGTGCACAATTTTGGCCAACCTAGGGAGGAGTAGGAAGGGCTAGATTTTGGGTAGAACCAAGGAAGAATCCTAAGAAAAAGAGTGTGAGGATTAAGATTATGCCAAGAAAATAAGGTAAAAACTAATGGAAATTGAAATAGGAAAGTGTAGGATTATTTAGGGTTTTGTGAAATATGATTTTGTGTATGAATTCCCTAGGCTAATTAAGTGTTTCATTGAACTCCTAAGACCTCTAGAAAGCCTCCCAAATGGCCCTCCCTTCAAGGAAAAGTTGAAATTCCAAGAACTCCATTCTTGTCTATAGGTTCGGCCAAGGCAAGAGCATTAGGTTAGGGAATGTTTTAATTTGTTCTAACCTTGGTTTGGGACTTTATATGGTGGGAGAAGATAGAAGAAGCCCTTGAAAAAAAATTTAGGAGTCATGGTTTGGGAGATAAGACAATGGTTTTCAAAATGGAGCATTGTGAAGTAACATGTATCTAGGCTTGTGTAAGTGAGTGTGTGATGACTTCAAGGACCTTGAATAAAGTCAAGAGGCCTAGAAATAAAAAGATAATGGAGTCTAGAACTTGAATTACAAGAGTTGCTTCAATAGGCCACCAATGGAACTATTATGTAAATTATGGAACCATTTATGTTTCTAAGAAAAAGTCTAGTGTCTTGGCTTGCTTCAAGTGCATAATTGTGTGCTATTTGTAATATTTAGGTTAAGAGAACTCTTTGCCACCTAAGTGCTTTTGTGTAACCAAAAAGGGGAAGGAACAAACAAAGTAGGGCTTGCATAAAATTCAAGGTAGCTTTCCACCTCATTCTCCTTGCATTCTTTTGTGTATGTATGACCTTGTGTGCATGTATGTGTCTATGTGCTTTGAGAACATGCCACTTGATGCTTTAAGATTGCATTGATACCAATGTGTATTCTTGAATGGTTTTACTTATGGAAATTACTCACAAGAATAAGGTGAAGCAAAAAGACCCTTAATGTGGGTGAGGAGATGCCAAAAGTCTCAAAGCAAGGGTGAGACTAGGCCAAAAGTCTCTTGAATGGGTGAGGCCAAGTCAAAAGTCCCTAAACCAAGGGTGAGGCAAATCCAAAAGTCCTAGAAATGGGGTGAGACAAAACCAAAAGTTCATAGAGCATGTTCTTGAATTGATATGTAATGGTGGCATGGAAATGGACTTCTAGCATGTCTTATGTTCATATCACTTTTATATTTGTACACTTGATATAGGTATACCTTGAATTTGTATGTGAATGGGTGTGTGAGCTATTGAAATTCTAGGAATCTCACTCCCATCCCCTCCTTCATATTGAAATGAATAGGTGGTGTTCAAGAACCGAGGGATGCAAGCCAAATACCTTAAAGAGACTATAACTTGATTTTTATGTAGTTTCTCTTATACCTTATAGTCAAAATGGTCATGTAAATATTATTTGTGAGCAATGAATCATTGAACAATTGTAATATCATATGTAAATGATGTATGAACCTTAGATGGTGCTAAAGTAATGAAATGGGGAATTTGACCATGGAAGGGCTTGTGATATTTGTATATTATTGGATGTGAGATGATCAATTTGAGATGCATGAGGTTTGCAATCACTTAGATAGTTCACACAAGTTGTAATTGTGCTTTTAAATATGTCCAAGAGGTGCTAAACTATTAAGGAAGCTATTTGGACAAAGTTGACATCTTGTAAGAGGCAAAAATGACAATTTTGTGGAGCTATGCCACTTTTTGTCCAAATGACATTTTCTTGGTTTGAGATTTGGCATGCATCTAGACCTTGTTTAAAATTTTTTAATAAGTTGAAGTGGGTATTATTTGGATATTTATGGAAGTTTTGGTGAATTTTTGAAGTTGGCTAAATTTCCAAAATTTACTGCTGGTATTGTATATTTAGTTTAAAATGAATCTTCATCATTCATGGGACAAATGATGTCCAATTATTGTGAAATTTTATAGGGAGAAACTAGATCCTCCCAGTGACCTGTGCCAACTAGAAGCACCTCATTTAGATGTCTAAAGAAGGAGATATGAATTTTTGAAGTTACTATTTTGTTCCATGCGCACCTCCAGACTCTCAGTATTGTTCTATCGATATTTAAGGTCTAAATGCTTTTGGATTGATCTGGAACTATTTTTTGTCTCTAGTTAACATTTGTAACATTTCAAATTGGTACAGTTTTCATGGATTGGATTTTTATGGGATTAATTATGAATTTCCAAAGTTTGTATCAGTAAGTTGTATTATAATTCTAGACAGCCTGATCTTTCTGCATTTTCTATTATTAAACATGGTCCAAATGAGATTTTCAAGGCTAAAAATTATTTTTTGTGTAAATTTAATATCTAGAGCATTCCAATAAGTTATGATTTTCCTGATTTTGATTTTTCTAGATTTAGTTATAATTTTTTAAAATTGCCTCAAATTATGTCATTCTGGAACTCGAGACAAAACGTGATTATTTTGGATTTTTGACTCTGGATCCGTGGGTTGTGTTAAGTTTTGAGATGTTTATGAATTGTATGGATGGAAAATAATTTGAGAATGATGTTGGAAAGTTTTCAGGATCCACGAATCAAAATTTGATTTTTTAGATGCTACATAACACAAATAAATGATATTATTTATTCCCATTTCTTGGCATTTCTTACATGTATATGAAAGTTTCCTTAAATATGAGAATATAGAGTATGATAAAGTATGGTGTGATAGACAGTGTTATGCTAAGTCGTAATGGTAGAAACCACATGTCAAACTATTTAAAAACTATAAAAAATAGTTTTTTTAAAAAATATAAATGATAGAGATCAAATTAAAAATTTAAATAAACTATAAGAATTAAATAACTAATTTTTTAATTTTTATTTTTATTTTAAAAAATTAAAATTAATAAGTTTTTTAAAATTGAATTGATAGTAATAAATTTGTCAAGATTTTAGAGCTCTAAAATTGACATTTGTGCTTAACTAATCTTAATTAAAAGAGTTTAGGTGGAACTAATAATATTGTAATTACCTATGTGCTGTGATTTCAAAGGTTGTGAGATTTTTTAATATATAAATATTTTATTTTTGAATTAATTATTGTCAAGTGTCACACCACTATCAATTAAATAGGTACTTTTCTCTTATTTATTTATTTCTTTTCTAAATTTTTCTATCAAAATCTATGTTTAACTTGTATGTTATAAAATGTATTTTTAGATTATTTTATATATTAATATTTTTTTAACAATTTTAAGAGCCCATTTCTTTTATGATGTACTTAAAAAATATTTTGTTTTAAATATTAGTTTTAAAATTTAAATACAAATAATCAAATTAAAAAAAATCTAAAAAATTAATAGAACAGTGTGTTAAAGTAGGAGCTCTTGCTAAGGCGCAAGAGGTACTTTGCTAGTAGCTGATAGCTATATCCCATGACTGCCACGTGGCGATTGTAGAGTAGAGCCACAAGGCTTGTTTACAGAGAATCAACTACTTTTACCCTTTGAGGGTTTACCCATGAAACCCACCATCATTCTCCCACGCTTTCTTCTGCCCCATTACACTTTGATTCTTCGATCATCGGAACGCTGAAGCCATCGTCATGGAAGGAGAAGCCGGTGATTTTCAGGACTGGGAGGTGCTCCAGAAGTCGGAGGACGATGCCCCAGTTATGGATTCTGGGAAATTTGCGGGCATCGGGGCTGACACCGATGGCGTGTTCAGGCCTGATTACTTCTCTCTCGATGGCCAAAACAGATACTCAAAAAATGTTTCTGAAGGGGGTGATGTGAGTGAAGAGGGTTCCGTCGAGTCTGATAACCCTAGTTGGGTTGATCCTGCCCTTGAGACTACTTCGTACAAGAGGAAGAATTCCAGTGAGTTCTGGTCCGATTCGAGTAGCGATCGTTCTGAGGAGCGCAAGTTCCGTGAATTGGGTGCGACAAGCGAACTGGCTTTGGCGGAAATTATGAAAAGCCATGCGGGTTCCGAAGGAATTGGGGAAACAGAAGCAGAGAATAAGAACTTTGGTGATGTAGGGTCTCGTAATTTGAATGTGACAAAGGAATCAAATTTTTTCGACGATTCGAGAAGCCAAAATTCCCGAGAAATTCATTTGTGGGATAAGAGCTTGGAGAAGTGCTTTTCTGATTCTGGTGGTGATGATTTGGGACATCATAATGTGAAGGCTCCTGAGAGGTTAGAATCTTCTGATGGATTAGATGGTGGTGTGAATTCCAATAAATCGATACGAGAGGAGGAATGTTCAGTTGAGAGCAAAAGTATTCAAGTAGCGGAACTGAAATCTGGTTTGAATCCAGGTGGTGATGGAGAGAAGAGAAGAATTATATGGTGGAAAGTTCCATTTGAGGTCTTAAAATACTGTGTTTTTAGGGTGAACCCTGTGTGGTCTCTCTCTGTGGTTGCAGCCTTCATGGGATTTATTATATTGGGAAGGAGATTGTATAAAATGAAGCGGAAGAGTCAAAGCTTGAAGCTGAAGGTTACCGTCGATGATAAGGTTAGTATCTATCTACATTATCTGGTCATCTCAATAATTCTTATGGTATTGTTTTATGGGCCCTGAAAATTGAAAAGCCTTATAAGCTTTGCAGGATCGCTGCCCGTCACTTATACCGCTTTGTTATTGTTTAGCATATGCATGGACATTGACACACGCTGCAACACGACAAAATTTGAATTGTTAATATGTAATTTAAAGTGTCATGTCACCAACATATGTTGGACATGAATTCAAACATGGCTCCTTATTTTGAAGTGTCCGTGCTTTATAAGCATATATTGTGTTTGCTGACCTTGATGAATATTTCTTGTTGGTTAATCTACGGTATTATCTGTTCTTTTGTATTTTAGTTATACTCCAAGTGCATGTATAGTAATACTTAAATACCTTTCTTTTCCTAGGTTGTTTTATTTTTTTGGGGTGAGAAACAGACATGATTTCAGTTCAAGCTTATGGTATTTATTTAGTATAATGCCTGAAATTTGTGTTCTACCTTATCTCAATTGTGGGCAGTGTGAATGGAGTTTCAGGTTGAGTTGTTGATGAAAGAGATCTTTAGAGATAAATACTTTGAACTTTGGGATTTCTAGTTTCAAATTGTTGTTTAGACTTTAGAAATTAGAATCAGCACCTGGTTTTCTAGGAATATGACTGGACATTACAGCATTGCGCTTTCTTAGTTCTTACTTTGACATGGTAACACATTGTGGTTTATCTGAAAGATTTGTTCATAGAAAATATATTTGGTGCATCAAGTTAATGTTCTTGACTGCTGAAAGTGCGGGAAAAATTGTACAAGATAGTTAAAAAAGCAAACATGAATAGTCATGCCATCATAAAGTTTGAGGCCATCAATTCAGCTGAAGAAAAAATAGAAATTGGGGCAGTGCAGGTGGACAAACTAACTATAAAGCATAAATAAATATTCATATGACTTGGAGTAATTTAGTGATGTAGAGGCTGTTATGATTTCTACAAATAAGCGTGGATAAACTTACAATTGGGAATGTGCATGTTCTTTATTAATTTTGATTGCTGCATGTAATTTACAATTACACCCTGCTTAAAGGGTCAGTAAGATGATAAGTTAATGAATGACTTACTAACTTCGAGGCCTGATAAATTATGGTGAACTGTATCCCTTGCTTCTGGGTTTGTAACTTTTACCTGCGCTTACCAATTTATCCTCTTTGGAATAGTTCTAACCACATTACTCATATTACTCTTGTATGTAAGAAGATTATCTCTTCCTGTAATTGCCCATATTCATGCAGCTGTTGCAAGACAATCCTTGTGCTTAATTCTTAGGAAACTAGTACAGTCAATCTGATAATTTGTAAGATCTTTTTAGTAGCAACAAAGTGGTTGGCTACTTTTATATTAACCTAATGAGTTAAACAGAGTATTATTTATATTATTGTACAAATTTATAATAATGCTTCAAGGAACATGGACTGGAACTTATTGATGTACTTTTGAAGGCAATGAGTGCTCAATCTTTTTGTTGCTCTTGTTTTCATTTCTAAATAGTTAAAGTTCTGGGCCTGTGAAGGCCGAGGAGCTAAAGTTAAATTTTCAGCAGAATATATTAAGGTGTCATGCAAGGTAGGAGTGTATTTTCTAGATTTGTCCTTTTTTTTTTTTGAGTCTGCCCCTGCCCCCCTTTTCTTTTTGTAGAACTGGAGATATATGACACTACAGTAAAGCCTAGAAGAGTATAATCTTTATAGGTTGAGCGGTAGAAGCAAATCTTTATTGACATATTGTATTTATGATTACAAATATATAGCCAATGCAAGTTATGTAAGGTTGAGACTTATTTGTTTTTATTAAATTACTTATAGTATTCAAGGAAGCTAATTAATAAACATGCAGTCGTTTGAATTTTATCGAAAAAATTCAATTCAGGTGTCCAATCCTCTTTTCTTGCCTTCAGACCTTGTGCTTTATTGAAAATGATTGAGTGCTTGAATAGTGATAGATGTAATGGGAAAACCATAAAAGTTATATTGTTACTATGGAAAAGTGAATTTATTCAAAGACTCAAAGAGATGTATGGTCTATCTATCGATGATGCATTTAGAGTTTAATACATATAATCTTGTCTTTTAGTTGGTTATTCATATTACTTCATTGACGCAGAGGGAAATCAATGTAGCTTGGAAAAATATTGGTGAAGTGCCTATTGAAGGCAACTGAGATAACACAGTCATAGTAGTTTGAGTTGCAGCCTATAAATGGTTGATGATCGACTCCTATGAGTTAGATTTTATCATGTGACATGATGGTCATGTGATGAAAGAGATAGACACAAGCAGGTTTTTTTGTCCTTTTGTAATTAATTCAAAGAACTCTGCCTATGACGAGTTTTAATGTAAATTATTTTCATAGTCGGTCCCAAGCTTGGAAAAAAGAGGAGGGTTGTGTTAGGCAATTGACAGCCAACGTAAAATTTTGTCGAATCTTTATAACATGGATAATCGATATATTAAACGTAATGCTAGGTCGTTGTCTGGAGGTAACACGCTGTATAGCTTGAGTACAGTGACAAATGTGCAAGAGCCATTGCATCGTCGCCTGAGTGTAGTAAAATATAAGTAAAGGGTTTTCATATTTTTGTGAACGAATGTGGGTAAAGAAGTTAGTTCACGAGAGTGGGATTCGTTTTGGGACTTGGAATATAGGTACACTTACGGGTAAATCAATGGAAATAGTAGATACTATGATTAGGAGGAAGATTAATTTTATGTATTTACAAGAAACTAAATGGGTAGGAGAAAAAGCGAAAGAATTAGACACTTCAAGTTGTAAACTTTGATATACTGGTAAGGCTAAATCTAGAAATGAGATAGGTATAATTGTAGATAAGTTTTGAAAAAATGTTATAGTAGATGTAAAAAGGTTTGAAAATAGAATCATTGCATTAAAGTTAGTAGTGGAAAAGGAAATCTTTAATGTTATTAGTGCTTATACACCACAAGTAGGATTAGAAGAATATCACAAAGTAAAATTTTGGGAGGATTTAGAATGTTTAGTTCAAGAAATACCATTAGGAGAAAAGATTCTTTTAGGAGGGGATCTAAATGGTCATGTGAAAAGTGTATCTTTAGATTACGAGGGTGTTCATGGAGGATATGGCATAGGGGAAGCAAATGCAGAGGATAAAACTATTCTAGACTTTTAAGTGACGTTCGATTTTATATTAGCTAACACTTGTTTTAGAAAGCGTAAGGAATATCTTATCACGTATAAAAATAGAAGGGTATGTTCTCAAATTGATTTCTTTCTTATAAGGAAATCGGATAGAAAACTTTGCATGAATTGCGAAGTTATACCTGGAAAGAGTTTAACTACTCAGCATAGAGTTTTGGTTATGGATGTACTAGTTAAGAGGAGAATAAAAAACAAAGGCGAAAATAAGGTGTTAAGGACTAAGCGGTGGCAATTAAAGGGGGATAAAGAAAAGAATTTGCAGAGATGGATTGTGGAGGAAGGATCTTGGAAAATACAAGTGCTGACGATATGTGGAATGGAATGGCTAAAGAGATTAGGAAGGTGGCAAAGGAAATATTAGGTAAATCAAAAGGTTTTAGACCTAGAGATGAAGAATCTTGCTGGTGGAATGCAAGCGTGCAAGATAAGGTTAAAGTTAAGAGGGAGTGTTATAAAGTGTGGTCGTTATGTAAGAGTAATGAAAATTGGGAGAAATATAAAATAGTTAAGAAAGACACTAAGAAGGCGGTGAGCTAAGCGAGAGCGCGGGCATTCGAGGGGTTATACCAATTTTTAGGTACTAAAATTGGAGAAAGAAATATTTACAAGTTAGCTAAAAGTAGGGAAAGAAAGACAAGAGACGTAGACAAAGTGAAATGCATTAAGGATGGAGAAGGGAAAGTCTTAGTCACGAACAAGATATTAGAAAACGGTAGAAGGGTTACTTTCATAGGCTTTTTAGTGAAGGCCATGAGATTTTATTATTGCAATCGGATAGGTCAGACATTAAAGAGGAGGATCAAAATTATATTTTTTATCGTAGGATTTGTGAGTCAGAGGTAAAAGAAGCATTAAAGCAAATGGAGAGTGGCAGAATAGTTGGACTGGATAATATACCTATTGAAGTATGGAAGGGTTTAGAAGTGAAAGGCATAAGTTGGCTCATAAAGTTATTTAATGGAATTATGAGATCTAAGAGAATGTTAGACGAGTGAAAGAGAAGTTCTTTAATTCCTATTTATAAGAGTAAGAGGGACATTCAAAATTGTATAAATTATAGAGGAATTAAACTCATGAGCTATACTATGAAATTATGGGAAAGAGTAATTGAACGAAGATTAAAAAAAGAGACTCAAGTTACGGAGAATCAATTTGGTTTTATGCTAGGAAAGTCAACTATGGAAGTAATATATTTGTTGCGAAGATTAATGGAGAGATATCGAGAGAATCAAAGAGATTTATATATGGTGTTTATCGATTTAGAAAAAGCATATGATAGAGTATCAAGAGAGGTTCTATGGAAGGCTTTAGAAAAAAAAAGGAGTTCGTATAACTTATATTCGAACAATTCAAGATATATATGATGAGACTACAACTAGTGTAGTAACAAAAGGTGGACTTACAGAAGATTTTTTTGATAACTATTGGTCTATATCAAAGGTCAACTTTAAACCTTTATCTTTTTACTTTAGTGTTGAATGTGCTTACTGAATATATCCAAGAGCCAGTGTCACGGTGTATGCTTTTTGCAGACGATATTGTCTTAGTTGGAGAATTGAGAGCGGAAATGAATGAGAAGTTGGAGAGGTGGAGATTAGTTTTGGAAACTCATGGATTTCGTTTAAGTAGAAGTAAAACGGAGTATATGGAGTGTAAGTTTAGTAAGAGACATACCACTTCTAGCGCAGAAGTGAAAATTGGAGATCATATTATACCACAAGTCACACGATTTAAATATTTTGGATCCGTTATACAACATAACAGGAAAATAGAAGAAGACGTAAAACATAGGATTCAAGCGGGGTGGATGAAGTGAAGGAGTGCTTCGGGTGTTATTTGTGATAGAAGAATATCATTCAAACTTAAGGATAAATTTTACCGCATAGTTATAAGACCTGCAATGTTGTATGGGATTGAGTGTTGAGCAATAAAACGTCAACAAGAGAATATGTTCAATGTTGCAGACATGAGAATGTTGCATTGGATGAGTGGACATACTAGACGAGATTGAATTAGAAATGAATGCATTAGAGAGAAGGTGGAAGTCACACTTATTGTGGAAAAGATTGTAGAATCAAAATTTAGATGATTTGGTCATATTGGGAGGAGACCTATAGAAGCCCCAGTTATGAGAGTAGATGAGATGGAGAATAGTCCAATAATTAGAAGTAGAAGAAAATCAAGAAAAATTATAGGAGAAATTATTAAGAGAGATTTAAATTTAAATGGTTTGTCAAAAAATATGATTTACGATAAGTGTTTATGGCGTCGATTGATTCATGTAGCCGATTCCACTTATTGGGAAAAGGTTTTGTTGTTGTTGTTGTTGTAATTAATTCAAAGATAAGATTGCATCTAACTCTGCCTCACATGAGAGGTTCCAACCCCCTAACCTCTAATTTTTTTTTTCCTTTTTCTTTTTCTGGGTTATTGAAGTTCAAAAGTTTGCTTTTTCTGCTTGTCTTTGCCAATGCATATGCATGCCATCAGAGGTGTATAAATCTTGTGGGATATAAAAATGCATGGCTTCAAATGATGGTTTTGCACGCTTTATGGGTGTATGAAATTCTTAGGAAATGTTAAAGAGTAAATTACATAGATATCCCTGAGTTTGGCTAAAATTATACAAATCTCCTCTTTATTTTTAAAATATATGCAAATCTTCTTTGAACTGAAAAGTAAACTTATGCTTTAGTCTAATTTTAAATTTTTTGACTAAAATATTCAATTAATCTAAATATATATTTTTTAAAACTAAAAAAATTAAAATGAAAGATATTTTAGTCAAAAAATTTAAATTGAACTAAAATATTGGGTGATTTTTTTTGTTTCAGTGAAAATAGAGAGGAGATTTGTGTAATTTTATGAAAACTCAGAGGAGATTTATATAATTTACTCAATATTAAAAGAAGGGAAGGGCAATATATGGGGGAGAATTTCATGTTATACAAGTTGAATTTTATGGGCAATATGTGGTTTTGTAAAATTTGAGTACATCTTAGTATATAATCTAGTTGATTTTTCAACTCTTGTGATTTCAGTTGTGATTTGAATTGGCACACAAGATAGAGTAACTAATATACAACTCTCAGTCTGCAAGAAGAAATAATTGATTTACCTGTTAAGAGATTCACTTCCAATTCACTTCCATTCACTACATTAAGGTTTAATAATGAATGGATGTTTTATCTGACTTAAAATTGTAGTGTTTTTCCTGGTAATTGTGTGAAGTGGATGTACATCCAAGTCTACTTGCATCTGCCTTTGTAACTATCTTTTTTCTTGATTTCAATGTTTCTGTTACATTCTTTTAAAAATCTTGAGTGGTTCTTGATCTTTTGGGTCTCACTGAATGATTTTGCAGAAGGTATCTCAGTTCATGAGTCGTGCTGCCCGTCTTAATGAAGCATTTTCAATTGTGAGACGTGTACCCGTGATACGACCTTCGCTGCCAGCTCCTGGGATGACTCCATGGATTGTGATGAGTATGAGATGAAGGCCGTTGGCAATTTGCATGGCAGGAAATATTGTGAAATGCAATAATGGTTGTAATATATATACCATCGTCTTTGTTTAAAAGCATATTTATATTATGTTTTAGCTTTGAATTTCTAAAGCTTTTCAGGGGCTTATTGTATATGACATTCCACTTTCTGTTAATTTTTATGTCTTGCTTATATATTTCTCTTGTAAAAATGAATGACACGTTTCGAGTGAGTACTTAGTGGAAAAACAAGATTGAGTCAAAGGTTTCCAGTGCTTAAATATTAGTACTATTGTTGTGTACAATGCACAGACCTTGCTAACCAGTTAGTTTTACTTTGGTTTTAGTTTTAGGACAAGATTAAAATGCAGTTTAGTGATCCTCTTGTTTTTTAAATGAAAATATATGTGGAGATTTACGTGGACGTATTCGCATATTATTTTTTGTTCTTTCGAAAGAGTCTTAACATATTAGGGAAATCTTTGACATTTTTTTATTTAAAATTTCTTAGAAAAAGTTCTTCAAAAAAATTTTTCAATGATTCAAAAGTTATTATTACATTTTGAAGAAAAACTTTTTCCAATAATAGAAATTATTTTTATCTTTTATCAAGCCAATGCTATCAGCTTTCGAATCATTACTTATAATTGGTCAAATATTATTATCATAGGTTGGTCACGGGCAACATTTGGGCCTAAGATTGCTCAGGCCTCGGTATGAGGCTCAAGCTTAAACTTAGATCAAAATATTTGTATTTAGGCCTAAATTAAAATTTCTTAAACAAGATGAGTTGGGGATTAATATTGACTCTTTGATTTATATCTAAATTTAATTTTTGAAAATTAGTCAGATTAATTCTAAGCTTATATTCGAAAATTTAAATTTGGATTGAATGAGTTTGAAACAAAATTTTAGAACTTGAAATTTGAGCTTTTTTTTTTGAAGCCCAAGTTGCGTTTATGGTTTTACCAACTATCACCAATATATTATTATTAGGAAAAAAATTCTTTCAGGTACGGTTTGTATGGATGAGATTGCATCCATATTCGCTCGCCTTGCACAATTGCAATGTCTTCCGTCAATTGTACTACGATGTAGTGTACAGTAAAATTGTTCTTATTATTGGCACCCAACCTACTACCATTGTTCTCATTTTACCACCATTTAATTTCTTATTATCATTGTTTGTCGTTTGCTCTCCTTTTTTGTTTTTTTAAATGTAATCCAAAGAAAACAAAAAGTTTTTAAAGAAAAATTTTCTAATTGTTAGTACCAAAAAATAATGGATTGTATCAATTTATGGGCCTATGATTTGAGCTAAATCATTAGAAGATGTTTGCTAAATAAGTTCAACCTTGGATGACAAAATGGGCCATAATGATTGAAGGTTATGAATTTAATTGAATTTTTTGAAATACTTAAGAAAAATAGCTCAATAATGTGCCATTGAAAGAGAAGGGAATGTTCAGTTGATTCTAAGTAGTTTCCAATCATTTAACCACTTTTATATAATGTAGAGATAAAGTGCATAAAATATTTTCAAGGCAATTAAATTATACAAGCAAGTAGCAAGAGAGATTCATGAGTTGACCACGTTAAGAAGTGTAGATATGCTAAAAGCTTGTTCCCTTAATTATAAGGATGTGACTAGCATGGTTAGTTGACAATGCAGTTAGTTAGCATTAGCATGTAAAAATTAATTTTTATATCTTTAACTTCAGTAATATGGCATAAACTAACATTTATATTGTTGGCCATGATTCTACATATTGCTAACATAGGTGTAGCATGCACTTTTAATAAGATTAACAAATAATATTAGGCTTGTAAATACCTATTGTACATAATCTTTGAACATATACATACAATCAATCAAATACAAGCTTTTACATTTTATCCCTTACATTCCTTTAATTTCCAGAGTTTATTGCTTTCTTTATTACATTTATGCCTTCAATTTTTTTATTGCTTTTTTTAGTCATAGGTGTTAGTCACTCTTCAAACTAGACACTTCTTTTAGTGGCTTAGAGATCAAAGCTAAGGAACAAAATCTCTTCCTTAATGTATTGCTTGAACGTGGCAATTGTAACACCCCGAAATTAATTATGGATAATTATAATTAATTAGGAATTGATATGGGTTTAATTAGAAAAATTAATTAAGAAAGGTAGACATTAATTTGGGTTTTATGATTAATTAAATTATGCTTAGGGCCTAATATAGAAGCCCAATCATGTCATGAACTCAGTAGAAGAGCCCAATACTAATTTTCTTATAGGCCTAACTTAAATTTTTTGGAAGCCTAAAACTTAGGAGTGAATTTAAGTGAGATAAGAGCCCATTTAGCCTTAGCCCAAACTTGGTTGTGTGAGTCCAAATGGGTCTTGAGCTATTGGATTGGCACATTCCATCCCTAACTTTAAAAATTTTATAACTCAACCCATAATATCTAGCCTAACAATTTAAAATCTGAACTCTACTTGGACTTAGGCCTTTGGGTTAGCCCACAACCCAACTTAAGCCCTAAAAACTCTTCTCCCTTACCCCATTTTGGAAAAACATTAAGAGAGCAAGAGGAAATTCGGAGGTCTTAGAAAGAGGTTAGGGTTCTTGGCACAAATTCATATTTTCCCACTCCTAGAGCAAGATTTAGCCAAGGTAACTTATATATAATTTAATTTTCTCTTTTTCCTCTTCAATTTGACCCGATTAGTTTTTCATTTGGAGCATTTTCACCCACATCCAAATATGAAATGTGTTGGTTGGTGATTTCATGGTAGATTTTCAGAGGTTAAGGTTAGGGGCGTTGTTAGGTAAGTGTTTCCTTCCCATTTTAATGCATTTACTACTACTTTGAGACCCCCATAGTTAATTTATAATATGAGTACTAATTTTGTGTGAATTTACCCAAAAAATTGAGAGGTATTTTGAGAATTTTGGTGTGAGGAACACCAAATTCAAATTTGGAGCTTTGCAGTGGCTAGGTAAGTGTCCTTTAAGTGATTTTTGGTAGTTTAATTCTTTGAGTATTTGGTTTACTGCTATAAATGATGAGTAAGAGTAGTAATAGTTTGGTTTTATGTACATAGGTTAAAATAACATTGTTGTTAGCTCTCAAAAAATTATTAACCAAGTGAGTTAACCGGGGTTAATATTACTTCTATGCATATATCTACTTGAATTTTATATTTACTACACAAGTATAATTTTGAATGTATAATGAATGATTGGCTATCTAAATTGTATGTTTGGACCTTGTGTGAGTCCATAGCGGAATTGTGGTGTAGCTGCCACCGGTGCATCTTACTTTGATTGGGCACTGGGTTATGATCAGATCCTTGTATGCATTGAGCTCAAGTTGTGCTTATTAGAGAGTAGTTGTTGTGGATGGGCCTCTCTTGGTGTTAATGACCTTTAACATGTGTAATGTGATTGCTAGTATGAGATAATAGTTACTGATAGCTTAATTGTTTCATTTGCTGTTATAACTGATATTCTTGATCTTATCTGATTAATTGCATATATGTTAATTAAATTAGTATATATGAATAGAATTTGTATTTGGTTATTGAGATTTGCATCTCATCTTGTTTTATGGGCTAACTATTTCAGGTGAAGGCTTTTTGGGTAAGGATAAAGGGAAGCAAGTTGTAACACCATACTTTTAGGACTCAATTCATACAATTCCCATGCCTCATCTTATGTTTATTCTATGGAAACAATATAGTGGCATAGGAAGTTATGAATAAAAGTACATTTTTTTACCGGTAAAATTTTTTTTTCGGAGTCCCGTAGGCCATATGAAAGCATCTATCACTTTATCATACTTAAACACATGAATATAACTCATTTCCATCATCAAATTTGGCCTACAACTCGTAGAAAGCAAAGGAGCATATGAAATCCATGTTTGTATTTTCGGCCAGAATTTCCTCCTTTCTGTCACAAACTTTGGAAATTCATAACTAAATCTATAAAAATTGAAAACATGTAATCTCAGTCATTCTGGAAAGCTTAAGATGTCTGCTTTATGCTAAAAATATGTAGAAGTCTTAAAATCTCATATATAATGCGTTTGACATGCGAAATCATCTACTGGTCGGAGGGTTCCTGATACTGTCACAGTTTACTGATATGGACTTCAAAAATGTCTAACTAATTCCACAAAAATCCAATGCTTGCAAATGATATCACTATGGAAAGATGTGGATGTTAACTAGAGAGAAAAAATATCTCCAGATCAGTACATCAAGCCAAACGCCCGGAAATCGATGGAACAGTACCTCGGGTCTGGCAAGATGTCTGATACTGGGCAGAACCTTCGAAAATGCATATCTTCCTCTCTAGACCTCCAAATGAGGTGATCTCGGTGGCCACAGAAAGATTATGACCTCTAGTTTATGTATATAAAATTTCATAAGCATTGGATACCATTTGGCCATCGGGTGACACAGAATTTAAAACTGCCAGTATGAACAGTACCCATACCAGAATCCATGAAAAATCCCAACTTTGAAAATTCCTCAAATATTCTATAGGTCTCCGAAAATTATGATCTTTAGCTTCCCAAAAAGATCTTCATGAGACCTAATTGCATGCCAAGTTTCAAGGCAAGAATAACTCATTTGGCCAAAAAGTGATATAAGGTTCCATTATGGTCAAATTTAGCTCCATATGAGGTACCAAATTTACCAAATGGCCTTCCCTTGGTTGTGGCACCTTTTGGGCAGGTCTAAAAGTACATTTGAGACTTGGGTAAGCTGCCCAAATGGTCCCAAATGGTCCCAAATGGTCCCAAACCTCATGCATCTCATTTTGGCCATTCAACCCACACTTATGCATACATTCATCAAAATCCCATATTGCACACTTTGGCCATACATACTCAAAATATGTGCTATAGGGCATATATCATTTTCATACGTCTAACCAACACATAATAGTATAATCACACATGTCTCAAGGTTCATGGTACATATACAACCTCATATACACTATGAACCATCATTATGGTTCCAAAATAGGCAAAATACTACATAAACTTGTCACTCCTTGCTCTTTATGGTTGTTGGCTCCCTTCACCATAAGTGCTTAGTCCACCTAGCATGTTAGATCATTGGAGAGGAGGGGATGAGATTCAAAGAATCTCAATAGCTCACACACCCATTTACATCACATTCAAGGCATATATATACCAAATGCATAACTATACAAGTATAAAGTGTGCAATAAATTCTATTCCATGCCACATTCACATGTCAAGATTACTTTCATGCTCTAGGACTTTTGGTTTAACCTCACCCCATTGCTAGGACTTTTGGATTTACTTCACTCTTGGCCTAGGGACTTTTGACTTTGCCTCACCCATTCAAGGGACTTTTGGTCTTGTCTCACCCATGCCATGAGACTTTTGGCATCTCCTCACCTTCATTAAGGGACTTTTGGCATCACCTCACCCTTATGGGCTCTTTCCACAACCATAGTCATTCAAGACAACACATTGGTACCAATGCACAACAAGGATCAAGTGGCATATTATCAAGCATCAAGAATGCATGCAAGCACACTAAGACATACATATGCACACAAGAATGCAAAGAGAATGAGGTGGAGAGCTACCTTGCACAATTTCACACACTTTTTCTTTAGCTTTCAAGCCTCCTCTTTCGGCCACACACCCACAAATTGGTGGAGATGGTTTCTCTTGGCCTATATACAAATTATGGGAGCCAATTAGGTTCATGAAACACATTCTAAGGCTACATAACTTGATGAACCACTAGATTACTCTATATACTTCATTATGGTCCATAATTACACTTAATGAAGCAACACCCCTCAAACGATTTCTAGGCCTTATTCTTTCTTATCAAATATGATTCTTGACCCCTTTTAAGCCTCTTGGAGTCATCACATCATTGAGACAAAAGGCCTAGCACCATGTTGCTTCTTTAGGTCATATTATGGAACCTAGGGCACGAAGGCATTAAATCACTTTCTTTGAGTTCTAAATTTTTTCTAAGGCCTCTACTCATCTTCACTCATCACATATGACTCAAGAATAGCCTTAGAAAAATCTAAAACTCTCCTTAGCTATAGGAACTTGCCTAGGCCGAGACGATTGGGGGAAGAAGAGTTTATGGCCTTCTTGATTTTTCCTTGATGGGAGACACACTTGGGAGACTTCCTAGAGGTCCTAGGAGCTCAATCAAATACTCACACATGCAAGAAAACTCATATATCAAATCAGTTTTTGCAAAGTGTTCAAGAGCTTTACACTTTTTCTACTTAAGTTCACTAATTTTTCTTGCAATTTCTTTGCTTTCTTAGATGGGAGGTGCATGTGGGAAGCTCTCTAGGGGTCTTAGGAGCATGTTTAAACATTCAATTAAGTCTAAGAACATTCATATAAAATCAGATTTGTAAGGGAGCATTTGGATCCCTAATGGTTCTATCTTGTCTCTTAATGCTCCTTTCTTGATTCTATTGGTTCCTTCTTAATCCTTGCCATCTAAAACCTCTAATCCTTCCATAAATTGGGCAGAAAACAGCCCCTAAAAATTGGGCTCATGATGCCCAAATTCGTGCAAGAGAAAGGGGGAGGGAGAAACTACCAAAGAATGGAAGTTTTACCTTGTTTTCTTGCTTCCTTTGGCTTGTTCTTCCACTTGGTTGGCTTACTCCCTCAATTTTCGAAATTTCCCTCTATGTTCTGCCCCAAAACAGCACCAAACTCCCCATTAAAATCATAGAAAGAAAGCTTGAGAGGAGAGGAGCAAGGTTCAAAAAGGAAGGATATGAAATTTCTTAAAGTTTCTTACCTTTTTCTTGAATCTCTTCCTCCAAAATCCTCCTCCTCTTGTGCGCCTAAGAAGCTGGAGTTTTCCTCTAAAATTGGGTAGAAGCAAGTCGGTCTTAGAGAGGAGAGAAAGAACGTGGATAAGAAGGAGCTAAAAGGCACTTTATGCAACTTTTTACTTTTGCATTTTAGTCCATTTTCTTGGCTTTTTCATTTTAGACTCATATCAACTCCTTTTTGAAATCCGTCTTTTCCATCATATTTCTTAGGCTCTTAATCATAATAATTGCCTTTGGAATCACTCAAAAAGGATCTAAAACCATTCTGAACCATTCGGTCAAAGTTTTGGTCAACTTTTGCCGAAATCGCTCACCGGAGGGGTTTCAACTATTTTAGGGGTTCCCATGATTTTCAGGGCCTCTGAGAACCCCAGAAAGCTCAAATTTTCCATTTAAAAAGCCCTCCTATGAGATTTTAAAATTTTCCAAAAATTACAAAAATGCCCCTACTTTCTTCGGCAAATTTTCTGAGCTCTTCTGGCTCTGGTTTCTGGGTATCTCAAATCTCAAATCCTCATTTTCTAATATTTAAAATTTTATCATAATTTTAGTTGGCCCTAATTCCTTCTATTTCAAAGACTTCCTTTTATATTTGGCCCATTTCTTATGTTTACAGAGAAACTGAACATTGCATTTCTCACGTTTACGGAGAGACCGGATGTTACACAAGTGGATGAACATCTATGAGCTATGACCTTGTGTGGGAAATGCTACACTTGGGTTGATCTAACTTAGGATATATGCTAATTTTTGTTATTCTGTTGTATAACATCATCATGTAATCATATTGCCAAGTGTAGGAGTTTTGTGTTTTAGTGACCTATGATGTATCTAATAGGGAGTTATGCCTTATACAAATTTGAAACATGATGTATACACTTATTTATATCTAATGTGGAACCTTATTAGTATGGATATAAGACTCATCACTTGAAGTATGTTATTGTATCACCATGAATGATCATGTTAATGGCTTATAAATCTTGTTGCTGTCAATAATTCTTGAATTTGCTGATGTATGATTAAGAGAGATTTGAAATTAATACTCTAGTCTCTAAGTGGATGTGAGGGTATGTTGGATAGTTTAGTTAGTTGGTTGCTATTAAAGTCTTACAAATTAAGATGAAATAACCCTAGGATGCTGCTTGAGGGAGGTCTGGTATGTGTGGGATGAAATTTAGAGCGTTTAGGTGTAGAAGAGGGTTAAGTCACGGCTAAAACCACTTAAGTCGCGGCTAAAACCACTTAAGTCGCTAGTAAGGGAGTTCCAGAATCTAGGAGCACCGTGACGCGAGATATCTCGCCACGACGCAATGTAAGAAATTCGCCTAAGGAGAGTAACATAGAACAAACTCTCCATAGCACAAGGGAAGTTCGCCACGATGAGCATCAGAAGGTGAGCTTAGAGAGTTCTAGGAGGCTCTCTCGTTATGACAAGACACCAGCTCACGGTTTGTAGTTTTGACTTTAAATTTTAGTAACCAATTTAGCCATGGTGAAAAAGGCCCAAGTCGCAGCCTAACTCCCTCAAACTCTTATTTTTGCTTAAAAACCTTGGATTTTACTATGAACATGATATATAATGATTTGGGCACATTTGTAAGAGGATTTTATGATGCTTGGGATTATTGGTAATGTGAACCAAATGTCTTAATTGATAATTGGAATTACTTGTGGGATCAAATAATTTTGGTTAGTTAGCTAATGACCCTAATAACATCAAGGTTCAAATTTTCTCATTTTTTCCTAATTTAATTAATTATAATGATTTGAGAGCTTAATTTATGATCATTAACTACATAATTAAGTCTAATCACTATAATTAAGAATTAGCGTTGTTACAAGAATCAAAAGTGCAAGTTAGCTAAGCAGTTTAGCTAATCAATCCAAATTTGCAAACAACAATTTTGGTATGCCTGATGCGACTAGAAGAAGAGATTCTAGTGAAGTTTTCATCACCTGATCATGACTACAAGTGGTGTATGCACTCATGGTTTGGAAAAAGTTTAAGTGGCGTATGCACTCATGGCTAAAAAGCTTTTAGCCTTAAAGCTTTTAAGCTTGTAGTTACTTCAAGTTTAGGTATGCCATCTTTGCTAAACACAACACTAGTAACTATGGGATAAGCTGTTACAACAACCCCACTATTAACTGTGGGACAAGTAGCTCCAACCAAGGAGTAGGTAGCTGAACAAGGCTAACCCATGGTGATGACAATATCTTTTATCCATCAACAAATTGATATAGGATTTAATGATCTCATGCATTAAATGTTTTGTTGACTTGTTGAGGTAATCAAATAAATGGCATATAACAAGAAGTACAATGTTTGTAGGTAAGAACACAGGCAGGTCCAGATTAGAGAACATTTTACATCATCCTTTAATAATGTTTAGTCCATTCAACAACCAAATCCAATCTTAAATGCCCTTTTGAATTGTAAATCCAATTAATCTTAGGGGCAAACATTGAGTAAACTTGTACTACAACCTGTTTTGTAGTATGAGCAAGTCCATATGGTTAGGAGACCACCAAACACATAAGGCAATCTTGGTTTGCATTATGTTTTGCCTAATCTTATAACTATTAGTACCATCCCATCAGGAAATGTGCAAGGTATTGCAATATTTCTCACCACCAGTTATAGGCAAGTTTAGTTAAGGGGATTGAGAGATTTTGTTAAAGAGTAGTTATGGAATTCATTTTCACCTCAAATAACTAATCAAATAGTCTACCTAGCAATCTCAGGGCAACCAACCTTTCTTTAGGAAAATCTAGTTCCTCCCTCATAAGGCACTACATATAGGGAATCTAGAAAGTTGGCTAGGGAATCAACTATGGAATTCAGTTCCACCTCTTATAGATAACCAATTTAAAGAGTTAGCTGGGGGAGCAACAATGGAATCTAGTTCCACCTCTTGTAGATAACCAATTTGCCTATCCATACACGCTAGAGCAATAGGAGCCAATTTAAGTTTCTCTTGCACCACGAAGACAAGCTAGTTTAATTCCAACATAGTTGCTGAATGTTTACCAACTGGTGATTGTTGAACTCAGACCTATTATAAATCAGCTACTTGACCTTAATATGGTTGCTAAAATGATAAAGAGACACTTTGGCAAGTAACTAAGGCCTCTTGATAGGCTTGTATATAAGAAACCATATCCTAATTGAGTGGATAGAACAATACTCTTACTAAGAGGTTTTAAAACTCCTAATTTTACTACTTTCTCAGGTGAGAATGATAAGTCTACCATCGAATATATAGGCAAGTTTATTTCCTAATGTGGTAAGGAAAATCAAAATGAGTATTATAAACTTCAATTATTTCCTTTATCATTAATTGAAACTACTTTCACCTAGCGTTCATCTTTGCCACCTAACTTTATTTAGAATTAGGCAGAATGGAAAGATTGTTCCATGATAGGTTTTACAAGTAGGTTACCATAGCTAATTTCATGAATCTCAAATAGAAAACACATGAGCATGTAGCTAATTTCTCGAAAAGGTTTAGAAAGTTAAGAAGTAGATGTTATGTGCAATGTCTAAAAGCCAAATGTGCTATCATAGCTGTGGGTAATATGCATCTTTAGCTAAGAGAAAAGCTAATAGCTTAAGAATGTTTAGACCTAACTTAGTTAGTGATTCAAGCCATTTGAATTGAGTAATGTATTCTAGAAAAAGAGCAAAGGAGAGCCAATCAACGAGAAAAGGTCTGCATGTAGTTTCTATTATGTACTACGCTATTGATCTTGAAGGAGCGATTGAGTAGTATGAATGATAGTTAGTTGATGTTTTAGTAGTAGAAATTTTGAAAGGGAATTCGTATTCCTATCCAACTTTAAAGCCCTTAAGAGGAAAGCAAATCATGAAACCAAAAAGCAAAGAAAAATATTGTTTTGATATCTCTAAAGATCATCAAAATTTTGACTATTTGCTTAAGGACCAATAGATTAAGCTACTTGACGGATATCAAATTCCATCCACTATGGGGCTGAAGAACAAAAAATACTGTAAGTGACATCACTTGTATAGTCATGCTATCATTAATTACATTATTTTTAGTAACATAATTTAAAAGGCTTTGAAGGATGGGCGACTCAAACTAGCCTGTAAAGGCATAGCTGAGATGATAGTAGATATGGATTCCTTTTCAGCGATGCTTACAAATAGGGCTGTTCATGGGCTAAGCTAGGTCGGACTTTGGCCTAATTCAATGATTGGCCCGATTTTAAATGGGCTTCAAAGCTTTGACCTTGCTTAATGTCTAACTCGATTTTAAGAGCTTTAAAATTGAAACCCCTTGCCCAACTCGGCTCGGCTTGATTTAGTATCGGTAAGGTCTGGCAGCCCAAGTTTTTTTTTCTTTTTTTTGAAATTTATTATTAAAATTATAAAATGGCCCCAAAGAAAAATATTTTTATATATTATCCTTAAAAAAATTAAAATTTTCATATAAATCTTTATAAAAAATATCTTTTTATTTATTTTTTATTTTTTTGGACTAAACTGGGCCAATATGAACCTTATGGGTGGCCTTAGTTTATTATTGAAATTATAAAATAACTCATAAAAAAGAAGATTTTTATTTAAATCATTATAAAATTATATTTTATCTTAAAAAATTAAAATTTTGATATAAATCTCTATAAAAAATATTTTCAATTTTTTAGGCTGGGTTGGGCTAAGCTAGCCCTAAATTTCTTTTTTACTTCTTTTGCAATTGACCCAACCCTATTCGATTTGGCCAAGTAGGGTTTGGCACACAGGCCTTCAAGCCTAGTGAACACCTCTATTTACAAATATGTTTTCAACATCAAGCTGACCATTTCATTTAACAACATATAAATGGAAGCAATTGATGCATAAACAATGAAAATTGCAGGAAATAACACCAAAATCTAAGAAAGATAGTGGACAAGTAATTGCACAACCTAAACAGCTAAAGTCTATCATTCATAAATCCAACATTTTTGACATGCTATAAGACCCAATATGAAAGAAGAAAGAAAAACAACAACATATACGACATTTATAGTCTCTAAGAGTGGATAAAGATCCAATTCCATAGGGAAAAAGGCAAGTAGCGAAGTTCTACATCAAAAAAGGAATATCAACCTTGAGGATAAACTTTTGTAATGATAAGCAACTAAAGCTACAGAAAACGATCAAGCCAAAAGCTGACATTGTGAAAGGGCAATGGTTCCTCAACAAATATGTTGAAAAGCAGTCACAACAACCATCCCAACTTGTTGCTTTAGCTCATGCTCAAAAGAGGAGGAACAAAAGGTAGAGGTCTAACTAGAAGCTAAGACAAATGTTGAAGATGCTAGGAGAGGCTAAAGGTTTGATTAAAGAAGAAGTGCAATCACCTAAAAATATTAATACACCTAAACTAGTGTTTAGCCTTAATTCACTAAAGGAGAAAGATATCTTAGAAGGAGACAATCTTTTAGATAAAGATGATACTAGATATCTTTAGCAGACATTGATGTCATTAGCATTATCATAAGTTAATTTTGGGCAAATGGAGGATAACTAGAAGGCTTGGAAGGAGATGTGTTGACCAAAGAAGCAGAATGGGTAACCTTGATGGATGATAACACATTTGAACCATGCAATATGAAAGCCTTTAAAGGCTATGAACAAATACTTAAGGCCTCTATCATTAAAGCTTACATCAATGGTAGGCCAATTATCGGAATATTCATCAATGAAGGAGTTGTACTGAACGTGATGCCAATAAGCATATTGAAGAAGTTGAGAAAAACTAAGATAGACTTGATCAATATTAACATGAAGATGATCAACTTCATAAAGGAAGTAATGACTATTGTTAGAGCACTAGTACCTAACATAATAGTAGGGTTCAAAACAACTAGTGTAACATTTTTTATTATGGATGCTAAACTTACATATTCAGTGCTATTAGGCAAGGATTAGATCTACTCTAGTCAATGTGTTCCTTCTACATTATATTAATAGCTCGTGTTTTAGGAAGGTAACAAAGTTAAAATAGTATTGGCTAACAAAAACCCTTTTGCAACAAAGTTAAAAGTGGTAGAAGCCATATTTTAAATGAGGAAGATCGAAATCAACTAATTGATCTTATAAAATAGTACAAAAATTATTTTGCCTAAGAATATCATAAAATGCCTAACTATCTAGGCAATTAATTGAGCATCAATTGGTGATTAATGAAGGGTTTAAACCACACAAGCAACCAGCTAACAGATTCAATCTAGAATTGCTACATAAAATCAAGGAAAAAAATAGGCAAGTTAAGATTTTCATAGTCTTTCTAAACTTGAGCTTGGCTAGTCCTGAAAATGAATATGCCATGCCAATAGTTGATATGTTGATTAACACAATGGCTAATTATGGGATTCTTACTTTTATGGATGGATATTTAGGTTATACTAAAAATTTTGTAGGTAAAGATGACATTAATAAGACTGCATTCCATTGCCTTGGTGGGAATCTATAAATGGCTTGTTATATTATTTGGCTTAAAAAAATGGAGGCCATATACCCACAGGTAGTGAATGCCATTTTTTTGTGACTTAATTGATAAAAATATGGACATTTATATAGATGATATGGCAATAAAATCTAAAGATTTTATCAACATTTGGTTGAAATGGAGCAAGTATTTAAGAGAATGAGATTTCATAATCTAAAAATAACTTTAGCTAAATGTACATTTGGAGTCTTAGCGGGGAACTTCCTAGGTTTTCTTGTACATTAGCAAGGAATTGAAGTAGATAAAAATAATGCCAAGTGATAATTCATATATTTTCTATATTTTTACCCATTAATTATGGACTTTTTATTAAGGATTTGATGATAATTGATCTTTATTGGATATTATGTGGATTAGGAAGTGAAATTTCACATTTTGGAATTTTATTACATACCCACATTTTAATAATTTTATTTCCTAGGTCACAATTTTATTTCATGGGCCATTGATTTTATTTCATTTTGACTTAGAGAATTCCATGGAAAGGGGCTTCAGAGGCATATAGTACAAGGAGGACCAATTGGTATATCAAGTTTGAAAATTAAAAGCTAGGATTAAAAGTAAAGATCAATATTCCCTCCAAGTCTAACATGGATGTTCATGCACATGAAATGAATGAAGATCCAATACGCAGCAATACACTAGGTCATTAAGGCATGACATTCCCTCTTCTTCACATGTAAACACATGGATTAGCCCATGGGAGTAAAGAATCAGGCATGGATATTAAGGCACATGGACATGAACTAGAGGCATGGGTTTGATGTGAAAGAGGGAGGAGGTACACATGTACAGGAATATAAGACATTAGGTTTCATGTGGACTCACTCTTGGGCTTTTCATGCATTAGGGAGGCTCTCATCTTATGGAGGAACACACACTCTTGAGCTCTCTCTAAGTCTCACACTCCACGGCTCTCACTAGCTCATACATACATGCACAAAGGCTCTCACATGTAGACTGTAACATCCAATTTTTTGAAAACGAGAGAAAACATGAGAAACGTAATGTACGATTTCTCCGTAAACGAATAAAATTCATCGAATACAAAAGCAAGTCCCCCGAAATGAATTAATTAAGGTGTCAAAAAATTTGGAAAGTATTCTAGACTCCTAAAAATGAGAATCCGCTACTCAGAAGGAAGGAAAAACGGAGCTAGAATGAAGAAACGAAATATAACAAAAGATTGACGAAATATAAGGGCATTTTCATCATTTTGAGTAAATTTTGAAATTCTCACAAAAGGGCTTTTTAAATGAAATTTTTGAGTTCTCCAGGGTTCTCAAAGGCTTTGAAAACCATGGGAAGTCCCGAGATAGTAAAAACCCCTCTGGTGGATGTTTTCCAATGTCTGTTGACTTGAACTTTGACTGATTCGTTCGAGAAGGTTTTAGCTCTTATTTGAGTGATTCCAAAGGCATTTTATTTAATTGGAAACCTAAATTTTATGATGGAAAAGATGGTTCTAAAAAAGGAGTTAAAATGAACCTAAATAGAGCAAACAGGTACGTAGGGGCAAAATGGTCGTTTTGAAAAATTGTAAAAGAGGCTTATTAAGTAAGATTACACCTCATCACCTTCTCCAAGCTTCCATTTGCAGAAAAATGGACAGCAATGGTGTGAAATTAAGAGGGGAGAGAGAGAAGAAGTTTAAGCTTCCATTTAGGTAAGTAAACAGCCCTGTTTTATCTCGCACTAGTTTAGAAAGTTGTTCCTCTCTCTAAGAGCTCTCTAATGATGATTTTCTTTTCTTGAAAACTTGAAGATTTAGGTCTAATCTAAGCCAAAAAAGAACTCTTTTCAAGAAATCAATCGGTGAAAAATAATCTATGCAAAGAGAGCTTTATTTTAAGATAAGATTCACTTGAAACACTTGCAAAATCTTATGTTTCTAAGCCATTTAAGCTTAGGTCTAGAGAGAGAAAGTGAGGAGAAGAGTTTTTATTTATGTGTTCTTGATAGAACCAAAGGTTATGGAGTGTGAGGATTAAGAATACAACTATAATTAAAAAGGGAGCTTTAGAATGCAAGTTATAGAATTTGGGGTTTTGATTGCATTTTGAACTCTACCGTGAACCCTAGCCATATTTTATGATGTTTAAGTGTTCATATGAGGTCCTAAGAAACCAAAAGAGTTTCCTACATGTTTCTCCCATAAAAAATGAAGCAAAGAAACTCCAAGGGTGCCAAGAAGAGTATATGCTTTGGCCAAGGAGAGTTTGTGCACCTAGGGAGTGTTTTAATTCCTTTCAAGCTTAGTTTTGTATCATGTGTGATGGGAGAATATGAGAGGAAGCTTTGGAAACATTTTAGAAACCATAGATAGTGAAATGGCCTTATATGTTCCATAATATGACTTAAAGAAGCAACACCTAATTAGGCTCCTAGAATTGATTATGTAATGACTCCAAGAGGTTTAAATGGAGTCAAGAATTATAAATAGATGGAAAGAATGGAGCTAAGATGATTTTTCCCAAAGGTTGCTTCATTAGGTGCATTCTTAGAACCATAAAGGGGTTTATAGATCAAGTTAGTGTTTAAGGAAGATGTGTAGCCTTAGAATTAACTCCATGAACCTAATTGGCTTCCATGAATTGTGTCTAGGCTAAGAGAAGTGATATCCACCTTCTTGGGTGTGTGAGGTCAAGGGAGAGGATTCAAGACTTAAGGAAAAAGTGTGTAAATGCAAGTAAGGTAGCTCTCTTCACCTTCTCTCATGCATGAATGTGTGCTTACATTGTTTTTGAATGTGAGTAAGTATGTTTTAAGCTATGAAAAGTATTTTAGCACGAGCTCTTATTCCATGGTACCATGATGATGTTTTATGCGTGCAAATGATATTTTATGTGCTTGTCTTGGTTTTCTTGAGTGTGAAGAAGCCAAGAACCCTCTAGCCATGGTGAGAATAAGCCAAGAACCCTAGAACTTGGTTGAGACAAAGTAGAGAGTCTCTTAAGAGTGAGGTGGACTCCCAAGAGTAAGGTTGAGTCAAAACCTCTTAGAGAAAATAGATGAGGTAAGTCCAAAATCCACAAGTAAATGGGTGAGGCTAATCCACTCACTTGGCAAGCCTATGTATGCTAAACATGATGTGTTCAAATGACAAGAATGTTTTATGAATGCTCATATATGTCAAAATGCCCATGCACGCATTTTTAAGACTTGTATTGCATACTTTATATATGATTAATGGGAGATGAGCTATTGGGATTCTTTGAATCTCATCCCCTCTTCTTTAATGTCTTAACATGCTAAGTGAAACAATTGAGCAAGGTAATGGAGGCCACCAAATTTAGAAGAAGAAGATTGACATCAAAGTATATGAATATGCCTAGTTTTACTTCCTTTTTAGCCATACACATGGCATATGATGTAGTCCCTTGATGAAATTGTGATGTAACGTTATAAGCATGTGTAATTATGTTAATATGTTATGTATAAATGAGAGCTAAGGTCATATCCATGAGAATGTACAATTTAGACATGTAATGGTAAACTAGCATAATGGAAATACATGCATAAATGGAAGTGGAATGACCAAAATGAGATGCATGAGATTTGGGACCATTTGGCCATTCATACAAGTCCTATTTATGCTTTTATACTTGCCCAAAAGGTGCCAAACTCCAAGAAAAGCCATTTGGATATTTTGGTATCTTGTATGGAGCCAAAATTGACTATATTGGAATCCTATGTCACTTTTTGTCCAAATGAGCTTTTCTTAATCTGAGATTTGGCTGCAATTAGAGCTTGTTGAGAGCTTTTTGCGAAACTAAAAAATATAAATTTTAGAGGTCTAAAGAATATTGGATGAATTTTCAAAGTTGGTAAAAATTTTGGTTTTGGTCATGTTACTATTTACTCAGGTCTGAAAATGAAATCTATCACATAGAGCTCAAATGATGTCCAATTTTCATGAAATTTTATATAGAAAAACTATACATTCCCAGTGACATGTGAAGATTAGAATCACCTCATTTGGAGGTCTAGAGAGGGAGATATGAATTTTCAAAGATTATACCCAGTATTAGGCGCTCAAATTGCCCTTAGATACTATTTGATTGAGCTTCGAGGTTTGGACGTGCCAGAACTGGTCTATAGTTATTGTTTCCCTTTAGCTAACATTTGTAGTTTTCCATATTGGTATCATTTATATGGATTGGATTTTTGTGAAATTAATTGGACATTTTTGAAATTTGCTGCAGAAACTTGTGATAGCACTAGTGGATAGCTAGACCTCTGGACATTTTCAAATGTCAAACATCTTCTGTGTTGGATATTATGGTTTGGAAATATTTTTAACATAAAGGAGACATGTGTAGCTTTCTATAATGGCCAAGAATGTATAATTTTAATTTTTCTAGAATTAGTTATGATTTTCCAAAGTTTGTGATAGAAGTGAAGAAATTCTGGCAAAAAATGCATATATGTATTTTATGCTTCCCTTTGATTTCCACGAGTTGTAAGCCACTTTTGGTGATTCAAATGAGTTGTATTTATGTAATTAAATAGGAAAATGTGATACATGAGTCCATATGGCTCACAAGACTCCGAAGAAAAATTTTATACGCGATGTAACACTAAGAAACTTATTATTTTAATGCCATTATTTTGCCTCTTATGTGAGTTGAATGATGTGAGGCATAGAAATAGTATGAAATGAGTTAAGAAATTATGGTGTTCCATAGATGCATAGATTGGACATAAAACATGCATGAGATTTCATAGCACTTCATGTTATTCTTGCTATTCTCATGTGCATGGCATTTACATAGAACTAGATCACACATTCATGCAAGGAAGCACATATTTTCACACACGGGAGGCTTATACACATACACGTACAAGAAAAGGGAGGGGCCCACTAATTTTGAAGGTTTAGGGGTAGATTCATGAAGACTCTTATTCACTCACACATCCAGTAAAGCACCAGGTTCTCTTGAATGCATGAGGTCTCACATGGAAGAGCATAGTAGATCCATTTTCACAAAGGTGGCACGAGAATCAAGGTGCATGGATGAAAGATGCCACATGACTCTCATGTGACACACATTAGGCTAGGGATTGGGGACATCCAGGAGGGGTTTTTTGAAAAGATGAGGTACAAGTTTACAAAAGGGAGTGAACATATAGAACAGAGAGAGACATTCAAGAGGAAGCACATAGAACATTACGTCATTCATTCTCTTCCTAATTGAAGTTCCAATGGCCGAAGCTTGCACCAATTTTTCTTCCATTAATTTTGGAAGAATGGAAGCTTAGATTCATCTTGTGGTTAGCTTGGATGAAGACCTTGATATGGAGCTTGAATCCATGAAGAGCATCTAGGAATTTGGCTAAGATTTCTACACTTTCTTTTCTCTCTTTCTAGCACTTTTTCTTTTTCTTCTAGCTTGGTTAAATTTGTATTATATTGAGAATGGTGTTGTTTATGATTGGTGATTGGTTAGACATCAATTAGGAGGGATTTTGATAATTAGTGGATCAATATTTTGCTAGTTTAAGTGTTGTAATTCTCATATACCTCTAATTTTTAACTTATGCAATCAAGACATTTGATGAAATACATGCTGAAATTTTGTGCTTGAATATTTAATTTGAGGTTTTCTTGGGGTTTGATTGGTTAATTGAACTTCCAAGGATGAAAGTTTAATGGCTAATTTAATTGATTAATCATTCTTTTTGAATTAATGTGAAGTTAAGATTTCAATCAACATTGATTTGTTAATTTCTTGGATCTTGTGTGGTAACTCAAGATAAATTAGTATGAACAGGTGTAGAGAGTCTTAGACCAGAACCATTAACAATTAAATTAGAATAAGGATAGTGAACATCAAGGGATAAATTCAAAGTTAGCCACACATCCATTGCTTGCTTGTTCAATTCTTGCATTTTAATTAGTAGTTTGCATTTTTAATTTATTTTAAAGTTTAGCTAATTGAATTCAATCAAAAACTCCTTAAATTTGGTAGTTTTTAGGTTTTTCTTAACACTTGGGAAGATTTTTTATATAATTGGAATCCATTTTTGTTGGAAATAATTCACATTGCACCCTATATTACAAATTTTTATTCAACTTAGTTTATTTGAAGTTACTTGGCATAACTTCACTAAGGCAGTTTTAGAGGTGAGACCACCATAAAATAAGAAAGAGTTACATAGCTTAATTGGTAAGATAATATAAGAAGAAGAGTAGTAAATAGCTTTTGAACAAATCAAACAAAGCTTGGTTAACCTATTAGTCTTAGTACCTCCCATGCTAGGTAAACCTTTAAGTCTTACATTTTAGCTGCTAAGGAATCCATTAATTGCCTTCTTACATAGGATGTTAAGGATGGAACTAAAGAGCTATTTATGATGCTAAGACCAGATATACTCTAGTAAATACATTATTTCTTTCTTTATACTATGCATACACAAAACTTGAATATTATCTTTTTCCTAAAGAAATTTCAATCATGTTTAGAGTTGACATAATAAGATATCTACTTAATAGGCTTGTCTTATAAGGAAGATTAATGAAGTGGGCCATTAAGTTGAATGCTTTTGCTTTAAAGTATGCTTCACTTAGGGCCATCAAAGGATATGACTCAACTAATTTCTTAGCTTAACATCCATGCCTTAATATTAAAGATCCTTTAGCAGAAGCCAACAACTATATAAAACTTAAATGATGGGCATTAGCATTTGATGGCGTTAGAACTCGAAAAGATGATAAGGCATGAGTTACTATCACTAGTCTAACAAGATAGATTGGAAAATTTATGTTCTTATTGAAACAATCAAGTTGAGTATGAGACCTTGATTATTGGGCTCCAATTATTTATATCCACAAAAGCTCAATTCACTAAAATAATAAGAGATTCTTAACTAGTCATCAAATTGCTCACTAAAAAAATATACTTGCAAACCTATCACATTACTATGAAATGGAAAATGGTCTTCTTTAATAGTTTGCCAATTAAGAGTTATGTATATACTTAGAAAATAAAATGTAAAAGCAAATGACTTAGCCTAACGAGCTTTTAGATTTAACCCTATGGATGTTAAAGGCGATCAAAAAATCCTTTAGACACATGAAATTGCAACTATTGACCAACAACCAACTATTGATGATTAGAGTAAAGAATTAATAAGTTATCTAAAGAATCCTTCATCTATAATAGATTTCAAGCTCAAGTAAAAGACCTTGCAGTATGTGCTAATAGCTAATGATTTATACAAAAGGGGGCATAAAGGTTTGTTACTAAAATGATTAAGCAAAGTGGATGCTATGAAAATCACGGGAGAAGTTTATGAATGAGTTTGTGGTTACTGTAGATTATGACTTAAGATGAGATGGTTGATTCACAAACATGGTTATTATTGGTCAGCTATAACAACTAATTATTTTAGGTATGCTAAAAGGTGTGAAGGTTGTCAATAACGTGGTCCTATCTAAAGATAACTAGTTGATGAATTGCATCCAGTTATCAAACCATAGCCATTTAGTGGCTGCACTATGGATTTGATACATAATTCATCTTTGTTTATCTAAGTGGCATGCCTTCATTATTGTACCAACATATTACTTTATGAATTGGGTAGAGGCACAGTTGATGTTGAATGTCACACAAGTAGATGTGATTAGAATTATTCAATAGTAAATCATCAATGGATTTAGTATCTTTAAACCATAATAGTTGATCAAGGTGCAATTTTCATGGGGATATAGTGGTGGCCTCTGCTCAAGAATATAGTTTATGAAACTGATTCATTCAACTCTATACTAGGCTTAAGCCAATAGGCAAGCAAAAGCTACCAACAAAATCTTAGTTAACATAATTAAGAAAGCCTTGGAAGACAAGTCCAGAAGGTGGCACATTGTCCTATCTAAAATACTTTAGGTGTGACGACCCTACCTTCTAATCATTGTAATTATAGTTAAATATACAATTAATAATTAATGATCAAGGTTTAGAGTCGTTACATTTTGTTACATTATGAAAATACAGGAAAATTTGAACCTTGATGCTAGGGTCATCCCTAAACAACCACAACCAAAACAAAGATGCATAAAAGAAATCATACTACCATGAGGGGTTTATGATTCATCTATCCATTAGTTTCAACACTCAATAACCTCTCACAAGTATTCTCATATCATTTCTTAACATCACCATTGAAGAAAAGGGGGTTTCTAGGCCAAAGGTATGAATTTGGGGACTTGCGCCGCAGCCTATACCTTCCCCGCCGTAGCCAATTTGCTATCTGGAATTACTGGGCAAATTTCACAACCCTCACCGCGGCCGACCTACGTGGCGCCGACGGAAATACCTTTTGGAGCTACTATTTTCAACCCCAAGATCCTCGCCTCGGCATAATACGTTTACGTCGTGGCAAGTTTTGCTATTGTGCAACCCTTTATTAATTTCCACGACTCGCGCCGCGGCAAGACATACTACGCCGCGGTGAGTTTCGGTTCTGTTATCCTCCTGGGCGATTTTTTTCGTTTTGGCCGCAGCGAGATTTCTTAAGCTGTGGCACTCCTCGCCACTTCACTCCCTAGACCAATTTTCTTCTCTTACGCCGCGGTAAGATGCGTTATGTCGTGGCACCCTTCGACTTTGTCACTCATTTGGCCACGGCGAAGCCTTCTTAGTTGCGGCGTGACTCCTTCCTATGACTACATCACCCAAATTTCGTCCCACATACTCTAGCTCTCATCTTAGGAACACTATAGGACCACTTTCTCTCATTTTATATGACTCAAATGGTAGTTTCCTACCTTATTTACTCATCTAACTCTCCATTTCCAATTCAAAATGTAAGTACTATGTCCTAATTGCCCAACTATCTCATATAAGCAAATTCATAGTTTAATGACAGCAAGAAACACATGCATTTGCAACAATTAACATCCCATGTACATTCCATAGAGATTTCATTCATCAATAGTTTATGTCCACATCCAATGCATCACATGACTACAATTCCCATATGGTAAACCATATCACAATTTCAACAAAACTATATATATGATGCTACAAGTTCATATATCAATATCCAACTATAATGAGACCTAAATCCTTAATGGTTACATTTCAACCAAGAAAAATATGAACGCCTACATTTAGCAACATGAAGACATGATGATGCTATACCATAAGGAATACAAAATTTAGTATCTACACTAAATAAGTCAGCCTAAGTGTAGCCTTCTCCCCATATGCCGGAGCTCATGGATTTTCATCCACTTGCTTCCCCTTATCCTTACCCGAAGAACCTTCACCTGAAATGTTAATCCCATAAAACGGGGTGAGATATAAATTTCAGTAACTAAGGCAATTCCATCATATATTCCAGTTTAATTAGCATATAAGCATAATTTCACATAAGCATCGAAAAAATACTAGTCATATCAATAAATGAAGCAATTAGGCTATCATAATTACCATCCCATACTAGCAATCATATTTCCACATATCAAAGGCCATTAACACCGAGAGATGCCCGTCCATGGCACTTACTCCCCATTGAGCACAACTAGGACTCAGTGCATCTGGGGTTTGATCATAACCCGGTGCCCGATCGAAGCACATGCACGAGTGGCAGTCGCACCACAGCTCCACCATGGATTCACAAGGTCCAATCATAATTCAACAAATAGCCAACCAATTCATTCAACATTTCAAATCATTCATGTACAACAACATATGAAATTAAATCAGATATATACATGGAATTAATATAAACCTGGTTACCTCACTTGTAGACAATTGCAATAGTCACCAATGGTGCAGAAATCTCCCTATAACCATAGCATCATAGAATTACTACTCTAATTCATCATTAACAGTTGTAATCAGTATCCAAAGAATTTAAAATGCTAATTACTACCTAAGATTACTTACCCAGCCACTATAAGTCCCAAATTCGGATTGAAGTGTCCTTTACCAGAAAAGGTCAATATTTCATCCAAAATCCTAATCAAATTCGTATAAAATTAATACCCATATTATAATCAAGTTATTAAGGTCTCAAATCAGTAGAATTACCTAAAAAAGAAGAGTTCATACCTATCTAATGACAACCCTAGCCTCAACCTATGAATTTCATCAAGAAAATCCCCAAACACTCACATTTCAGATTTTGGGTATGGTGAAAATACTCCAAATGAAAAACTAATTAGACCAAAATGAAGAGAAAGATGAGAGGATTAAGTTATATAATTATTACCTTGGATGATTTTGAGCTTAGAGGTGAGAAATGATAGATTTATGCCAAGAACCCTAGAGCCTCCTTTAGACCTCCGAATTTTGAGATGGGTGTTTGTGTTTTAGCAAATGGAGAGGTGGCTGAAGCATTAGGGTTTAAGTTGGGTCAAATATGGGTCATGAGTTGCTCCAAGGTCCAACTCTATTTGGGCTTCAAATTTTAGCTTTGGTTGGGCCAATTTTGAGGTGTTGGGTTACTGAAATCCAATTGGGCCAGACCAAGTTTTAAGAGCCCAAAGGTTTTGGGTCTGCACATGGGTTATTGGGGCAATTATAAGAGCCTATACAAGGTGGGTCTTGGGCCTCTATCACATTGGATCAAGTTGGGTCTGCACCTAGCTTATTGGGCTTCCATTAGCCTTTTATCATGACCTTCTACATTAATTTGGGCCTAGATGAATTTCTCTCCCAATTAAATCTCAAACCCATATTAATAATTCATCTCTCTAAAATCTCCATTTACTTGACTTACCCGATTATTCTATATTAATTATTCCTAATTAACCTAATCTATGATTAATACCTTAATTAATTTTTAGGGTGTTACATTAGGCATATAGGAATGCTAAGTCTATTGTGATTGGTCTTACTCCATTTTGGCTAACCTACGGCCAAGATGTTATTTTTCCTCTAGAGATTAGTACAAAATCTCTCAGAGTGGCTAAGCAAAATGGTTTAGAACCATACTAATATCATCAATCTCCTTATATAGAAATGGAATCAGCAGATAAAGATTGACTAATGGCCCTTAATAATATTCAGATGTACAAGATAAAAGTGGCAAAAGTGTACAATAAGTGGGTCAAACACAAAATGTTTGTTGAAAGAGACTTGGTTTGGAAGACTATTTTGCCAATTGGTATTAGAGATAAAAAATTTGGCAAATGGTTGCCAAACTGGGAAGGCCCTTTCATTTTAAGTCAAGTCATTCTTAGTAGTGCTTATCGATTAGTGAACATGCATGGAGAAGAATTCAATTGAATTATCAATGGAAAATACTTAAAACTTTATTGTCCCTTTATTTAGGAAGATATCCAGAATAAAAGTTTTTAATGGTAACTATAAGCTAACTACCTAGCTTCAATCTGACAAAAGACAGAAAAGTCTAAGGAAGGTAGCCAAAACATATTAAAAACCTACCAAGCCTAGTTATAGGCCTTGGTTAGAGGAAGAGGAATTGTTGTAAGAGGAATAACTTCTTTAGTAACAGTTATATTATAAGTGGTAGCCTAACTTGGTGATGTAAGGGTCATTTTAGTGCTCATCTCAGCTTTTTCTTTAGCCTCTGCCAACAAACCCCTAAGATGATTCCAAGATTTGCCAACTTCAACTAACCCTTTTTCACTTGCTTTAAAGTATCTTTCTAGCATCTCTTTCTATTGTAGCTAATATTTTTAAAACCAGACTAGTCATTTAACCAGTAGAGGCACTAATTTAAAGTTCACTAGTTTGAATGTAATCAAATCGTGGTTGAATCAAAAATAAATAAATATTATACATATATATATTAAAAATTTAATATAATAAATAAAATGCATGATCTAATTAAAATCTATATTGATAAGGAAATCTAATCAATATTATGACTCATATACAAATTTCTTATTAAAGTAATAAAAAATTTTAAAAACTTTAGATGTACTTAAGGTTCTACTTGTCTTCATAGTAATTTACTAAATTTTGATTCTTACCTTAATTTGACAATTAATATTATAAAATAATAGTGGCACTATATCATAAGTTCTAGTTTGATAGTGTTATAATCAAAGATTTTTGCTTGCTAATCCCATTACAAAATCCATAATAATCTCATTGCTTGCTTTAAATGCTTTCTCTCTCCTATCTCTTTCTTTCCCTTTCTTAGATTTTACCCATTTACTCTAATAAAAATCTTTTCACGTCTTTATGCTCCAGACAAGCATTTAATCTTCTTGCTAATGGAAGCCATTAAACCCAAATAAGCCACTAACCATTGTAGATTACACTAACAAATTAGCTAAGACATTCCAAAGGGTCATAAACTTCCAAATGGCAACAAAAATCATTACTTCCCTCAACAATGGCATTTGCTTGCTCACCTTACAACCTAGAGTCAAGGAACCATTTCACTCATCACATCAAAACCCATCATGTTAATGTAAGCACAAGGTGTTAAAGCTCAAAAATTGAAATAAAGCAATCATAGAGGCTCTCATTGTAAGGCTTTTCGTTGGTGTTAGCACCATCAAAGAAACTTATGTAGAGCTCTAAATTGCTTAGCATTCCTACAATAATGGTTTTGAGAAGTAGAATAAGCTAAAGATGAAGTAGAACTTAAGTTTTTGAAGAGGTTGAATGAGAATCTAATGAAGAAGTGAGAGTTTCAAATAGATTTAGCTCTGATAGGGAGAGCATTTGGAAAGCCTTATATCCTACATCAATTAGATTATAGTGAAAATTGGATAGGTATAGTTATAAAAAGAAAGGGAAGGCCAACTATTTCATATCCTTGTTGGGCTAGGTTATTGGGTGATTGAGTAAGCTCAATGACTCAGTTTTTATTTTAAATTAGGAAAACCATTTGATGGTTTGGCTTTTATAGACTTGGTTAGTTTATGACTAATTTAGTCAATTTTTGATTATTTTTTGATAGTTTGGTTTTATGGTCAAAATGAACTAGAACCATGGTTGGTTCACTAATTTTTTGATTGAACCAGTTAGTCTAGTCTAATTTTTATAACTATAGTTGTAGCAGGTATTCTGTAATACCCCAAAATTAATTGAGGATAATTATGATTAATTAGAGATTAATATAGGTAATTAGTAAAACTAATTAAGTGGAAAGGGCAATAGAACTTATGGAGGAATAAATTGTTAATGTGGGTTTAAAGATTCAATTGGATTAAAAACTCAATCTAGGCTTATAATTAATTTAAGTATGTCCCGGATACACACTAATAAAGACCCAATTATATTTTTGAGTAGACCTAACTCTCTATTTTGAGACTTAGTTACTTAGCAATGGCCCAATTTAGTTTAGTGAGTTAGAAGCCTAAAACCCCATTAAAAATTTAAGAATTTTTACAGCCCACTTCATTAAACCATAGCCTAGTAACTAAGAGGGAACCCAATTGGGCCTTAGGCTGATGGGTCAGCCCATTTCCCATTAAAACCCTAAGAAAAAACCTTCCTTTTTTACACCATTATGCAGAAACATTTAGAGAGCAAGGAGCAAATTTGGAAGTCCCTTGGAGGCTAGGGTTATTTTCTTGGCCCCATTTCTCACTTCTAGAGGTAAAATTAGCTAAGGTAATTGTTATATAACATAACCCTCTCCTCTTCATCTTCAATTTGACTTAATTGTTTTTTCATTTGAAGCATTTTCACCCACACCTCAAATCTGATTTAGGTTGTTTTATGTTTTCTTGGAGGACTTTTGAAGGTTAAAGTTAGGAGAGGTATTGGGTAAGTATAAACTCCTCATTTTGATGCATTTTCTGCTGGTTTAAGACCCCTATAGCTGATTTATGATATGAGTAGTGGTTTTATGCAAGTTTGCCCATATTTTGGAATGTTGTTATGAGGTTATTGGTGTAGGCACAACTAAATTTGAATTTGGTTCTTATAGTGGCTGGGTAAGTGTTCTCTAGCTAGTCCTTTGTGGTTTAATTCTTAGAGTATTGGGTTTGCTGCTATAAATGATGATTAAGAATAGTAATGGTTTGGTTTTGTGTTTATTGGCTGAAGTAGCATTGTGGTTAGCTCTCAAATAATTGTCTGCAAGTGAGGTAACTGGGGTTAATGTTAAATTCTATGCATATGTCTACTTTAATTTTATATCTGCTGCACAATTATAATTTTGAATGTATAATGAATGGTTAACTATCTGGTACATTGTGTTTAGATCTTGTGAGTCCATGGTAAAGCTATGATGCAGTTGCCACTCATGTATCATGCTTTGATTGGGCACCAGGTTATGATCAAACCCTTGTATGCATTGAGCCTAGGTTATGCTCATTGGGGAGTTTGTGCCGTAGATGGATCTCTCTCGGTGCTAATGGCCTTTAACATATGGAAATGTGATTGCTAGTATGGGATAATAGTCATTGATAGCCCAATTGTTTTATTTGTTGATATGACTAGTATATTTTTTTGATATTTATCTGATTTCATGCACATATGTAAATTAAATTGGAATATATGAATGAAATTTATCTTTGGTTACTGAGATTTGTATCTCACCCTATTTCATGGGCTAACTATTTTAGGTAAAGTCCTTCGGGTAAGGATAAAGGAAAGTAAGTGGATGAACATCCATAAGTTAAGACCATGTATTGGAAATTCTGCACTTGGATGGAATTAATTTAGGATAGATGCAAATTTTTGTAATTCTTTTGTATAGCATCATTATCATGTAATCATGTTGCTAAGTGTAGGTATTTTGTATTTTGGTAAACAATGATATAACTAATAGGGAGTTAGACTCTTTACAACTTGAAATTTGATGTATGCACTTATATGTCTGATATAGAACCTTGTTGATCCTAAGATATGGTCTATTATTTGAGAATGTAATCATGTGATACCTTAATTGTTGACTTAGACTAGTAATGCATGGAGCTTATATTGGAATTTATATTTGGATGATAATGTTAGTAGTTATGAATCCTTCTTGCTGTCATTGATATATAAATTACTGATGTATGATACTAAATGAGTAAGAATCAACACTTAAGATTTGATTTGGCAATGAGAGGCATGCTGAGTATATTAGGTAGATGGATGCTATTAAAGCCATATAAATTAAGGTATAGTGGTGCTAGAGTGTTGCTAAAGGGAGAGTTGGAGTGACTTGGGAGGTATAGCTGCAGAAGAGGGTCACGCCATGGCCAAGAATAGCGGAGTCGCAGCCAGAAGTCAGTCAGAAGCGAGGAGTGCCATGGTGCCGGATGTCTAACTATGGCATAAGGCAAAAATTTTACCTAGGGAGGGTAATAGAATGCAATTTTGCTGGGGTGTAAGTACTTTTGCTGTGGCATAACTCAAATAAATTGGATTAAGGGTTCCAAGAGGCATACTCGTTGCAGTGCCACATAGGCTAGCTGCGGTGAGGGTTTAACTCACTGCAGCAAGTATGTGAATAGTAGGTCCCAAGACCACCTTCGTCACAGCATGAAATACTAGAGTTGTAGTGCAAGGTTTGAATTGTCGATTTTGAGTTCCAATAGTCACTTATGCCATGGCGCGAATATACCAAGTAGTGGCGAGAGTCCCCAAACTTGGTTTTTAGGTTATAGTAACCAACTTAGCTACGGCAAGAAAGGTCCAAGTCACAGCAAAGGTTCCTAAACTCTTATTTTTGACTTAGAGACCTTGAATTTTATTATGTTAAGGTTATGTAATGACTTGGGAATATTATAAGATGATTTTGTGAATTGGAAATTAGTAGCAACATGTATCAAGGTTCAAATTTTCTCATTTTCTCCAATTTTAATTAATTGTAATGGCTTTAGACCTTAATTTCTGATTATTAATCATGTAATTAATCTTAATTATGATAATTAGGAATTATGGTTGTTTCATATTCAACCTTAGAGTTTAAGGTAGTAGACTGATTATACAACTCAGTAGGAAGATTAATCTACTCTATGAGAGTTTTCTAATAGTGGCTTTTTTCCTCATGAAAATTTGAAGTTTGAATCTAACCTAACATAAAAAGAAGCTCTTTTCAAGAAATTGTTCAGAGAAAATTAGTCTAAGTGTGACAACCCTACCTTCTGATCATTGTATTGATGGTTAAATGTGCGATTATTAATTAATGATCAAGGTTTGAGTTCATTATATTTTACTACATTACGAAAGTATGGGGAAATTTGAACCTTGATATTAGGGTCATCACTTAACAACCACACAAGTGAGAATGCATAGAAGAAATTATATTATCATGAGGGGTCTGTGATTCAACCGTTCATCAATTCCAACATACCAAAAACCTCCCACAAGGATTCCTATATCATTTCCTAGCATTACCATTGAAGAAACGGGGGTTTCTAGATTAAAATTATGAGTTTAGAGTCTTGCGCTGTGGCCTATACCTTCTTCGCAGTGGCCAAGTTGCTCTCTGGAATTACTGGGGCAAACTTCACAAATCTCACTGCGGCCAGCCTACAAGGCGTCGCGGCGGAAATGCCTCCTGGAACTACTGTTCTCGACCCCACGACTCTCGCCTCAGCGCAATACTTTCGCTCCGTGGTGAGTTTTGCTACTGGGTAACTCTTAATTAATTTCTTTGACTCGCGCCACGGTTGAACTTACTACGCCGCAGCGAGTTCCCATTCTGTCACCCTTCTGGGCAATTTTTCCCACTTTGTGCCGCGGCGGGATTTATCAGACCGCGGCACTCCTCGCCACTGTCACTCACTGGGCTAATTTTCTTCCCTTGTGCTGCGGTGGGATTAGTTGTGCCGCGACGCCCTTCGACTCTGTCTCTCATTTGGCCGCGGCGAAGCCCTCTTAGCCGCGGCGTGACTCCCTCCTGTTACCACATTACCCAAATTTCATCCCACACACTCTAGCTCTCATCTTAGGAACTCTCTAGGACCACTTTCTCTCATTTTATATGACCCTAATGGTAGTTTCCTACCCTATTTACTCATCTAACCCTCCATTTCCAATTCAAAATTCAAATGTGGATCCTTAACCCTCTAGCTACCATAAACTAGTGAGTTCACAGATTAATGACAACCAATGTATTATGGTCACAAGGTGCATGGGGTCAATGCTTAATGTTCATATAAAATCAAATCAATTATCCATTATTAGCCAATTACAATCAAAATGTTCAATTCCATGATAATCAAATTACATATACAATCCCTATACTTGGCAACTCATGATGCAATGCAGCAATGATACAAAACTAGCAACTTAATTACAATACATTGTCAAAGCTCCTAAACCTATGTGCTACCAAACCATTTAGCAAACTCCCGTTAATGTTCTCCTTGCCACTAAGAGGTCCGATCCCTGAAAATGTTAGCCCACAATGGGGTGAGATATATAATCTTAGTAATAAAAGGGCATATTCCATATATATGTATAAGTTAATCACTCCAATGCAATTTCATGTCATCAATACCAAAATTATCAATTTAATTTGCAAATGAACTAGTTGAACTACAAATAACTACTGTCCCATACCAGTAGTCATACAGAACATGTTAATGGCCAATAACACAGGGAGAGGTCCATCCAAGGAACCTACTCTATAATGAGCACAACTAGGACTCAGTGCATCTGGGGTCTGATCACAACCCAGTGCCCGATCAAAGCACATGCACGGGTGGCAGCCGCACCACAGCTCTACCATGGACTCACAAGGTCCAATCACAATAACAATTCAAGTAGTCAACCAATCATTTAACATTTTAAAACCATATATGTGCAAACAATATTAGATCAACATGAACATATACATAGAAGTGAAGAATAACCCCAATTACCTCAATGAAGCCAATTACTCTTCCCCTAGCTACCATAATAATCTAAATACACACCAAGCTTATAACAAGCATAATTATCATCATTTCTGATCACAATCAAATATCTAAAGAGTTGAACTACTAATGACAGACCAGAGGTTACTCACCTAATTACCAAGGGATTTAATTTCGGATTCCAACTTTCCCACACCAAAAATTGCCATAGTTCACTCCAATTTCTGGGTAATTTCACATGAAACTAAAGCCCATATCATAGGTCAACTATAGGGGTCTCAAACTAACAGAAAATGCATCAAAATGGGAAGGAGATACTTACTTCACAACAGCCATAGCCTCACCTCCGAAAATCCACCATGGACTCACTAAAATTCGCATTTCAATCATCAAACTCAGAAAATTGGGTTTTCCACCATTATCTCCTTGTACTTTCACACAATAACAGAACCCATTATGATAATACATCCTTAGGGGAATTTTCTAGCAAAGTGATACACAAAATGGAAGGGAAAAGCTTACCTAATCCTCTTTCTAATCTCCAAGTCCGAAAATCTTGCAAGAAATCACCCAACACCAAATTTTAGCTTTGAGAAGAAGATGAAAATGTTTAAACCCAGAAATTAATCGGACCAAAATGAAGAGGAGGATGAGAGGGTCAAGTTATATATAACTCACCTTGGCTAAATCATCCTCTAGGAGTAAAAAATGGAGCTTCCATGTTGGTAGAACCCTAGCCTCCCTTGAACCTCCGAATTTTCTCTCTTGAGTTTTAGCAAAATGAGGGAGAGGCTAAAGAGTTAGAGTTTTAGATGGGTTTGGGTCAACCCTAAAGCCCAAAATCCACTTAGGTTTAGATGTGTGCTTATTAGGCCTTTGTTTAGTGAGGTGGGCTACAAAACATTTTAAGTTTAAGTGAAGTATGCTGACCCGATGGCCTAATTCCTTGTGGGTTCAGATTTTCATTCTTGTTGGGCCTTATTTCATAAGTTGGGCTGCAGCAACTTAATAGGGTCAGGCCAAGGGTCAATCTAATTTGGGTCTGCATAATGTGTGTTGGGCCAACTATAAGGGCTTATGTAAATTGGGTCTTGGGCCTCCATTTCATTAAATCAGATTGGGCTATTACTAAGTGATCTCTCTTGGCCCAAATCTCATAATAAGGAGTTGGGCTTGCACCTAAAATCATTTGGCCTCCATAAATCCTTACCCATGACTTATTCAAATTAATTTTGGGCCCAAATTAGGTTTTAATCTAATCGAAATCTTAAACCCATATTAATAATTTATTTCTCTAAAATCTCCATTCACTTAACTTGCCCAATCATCCTATATTAATTATTCCTAATTAATCTGAATCCATGATTAACACCTTAATTAATTTTTGGGGTGTTACACTAGGCGAAGAGTACTCTGCATTGAGGTAAGTTCTAGCTGAAACACTTGAAAAATTTTGTTTCTTGGCCCTTGTAGTTTGGCCATGAGAGAGAGTAAGGAAGGGAATTTTTTTTCATATGTTCTTGATGAATTTAAGGGTTTAGAAAGAAAGAAACGAGACTCCCCTGATATAAAAATCTAAGGAAGAGAGGGAAGTGCACGAATAGCTCCTGTATCTGAGAGACAAAAAATAAACAAAGACCATGCAGCAAGCAGTAAGTTGGTGTTAGATATAAGACACCAAGTATAAAACTAGCAAGTGCAGAATCCAAAAACATAATGATACACAGTGATCCATATTTAGTTATCCAAAATTAAAAACAGAGAAATAGGAAGGATCATGCAAATAACATAAAAACTCTATGAGTCAGAGGGCCGGGGCATATCTTGCGGTGCAGGGTCTTGTGGAAGAACAATGACCGAGGATTGAGGAACCTCTGGAGGTAGAGGTGGAGGGGCAGGCATAAGATAATCCACAAGCATCTACAGCTGATCCTTCATTGACAGGACATGCCCCTCTAGCCTATCAATGGAATCCCTCACCCAGCCCTTAAACTAAGTTTGAAGTGGTGCATCCTACATCATCGGCTCTGGAGTACCCACTCGCTACTGTGGAGAAGGTGGAGATGCTTCAGGCTATGCTTGTGCTGGTGCCTGGTGTCTGCAGGGTCTTCCCGGCTCATCCTTCATGCTATCATATTTAAAAGGCCCCTTTGGTTTGAACTGAGCATCATTTTTGGATACTCGGCTTCCCCCCATTGAGAGTAACTCGATAAGCATGTGGGAATATACCAAGCTTGCCCTATCTGACCTTGCCACTTGCTTGAAGTTAAAGAACATAAGACAGGGAATATTCACCTGTTACTTGGTCATAAAGCACTAAGTCAACACAGCCCGTTCTTGGATCATGTTGGACCCATAAGAACTAGTCAAAATGTTGCTGGTGATGAATTGTAGCCAATATCGAGCAGCTTATTCAGTTGGTTAACTGGATGCACTTTATTAGTCAGCCTTGCTCATCCTTCATTGGCAATGGTCGTCTCCACCTCTTCCCATGGGATGGATTGCTGATTAGCCAAGTATGACTGGAAGGCACATTCTGCGACGTTGGGTAATTCATTAAAGTCCTGAATGACCTTCTCGTTGAGTCTTATCCAAGTAGATTGGTAATAATATTCATCCTCATCCTCCTCTGTGTCTTCAAAATTTGCATACAGTTCTTGGATTATCAGAGGAATCTGATGCACTAGCTTTTTGGTGAAACCTTGCAGTTCATGCCGTTCAAAGTCACTATAAGTGAGATCCAAGATGTGGGACTCATAATATCTATCTTCAACTATACCCCAGTCAGAGAAAAGCCACTCAAAGCGGAATTCGGCTCTGGAAGAAGCAAATCTGTCCTTGTCATAAGATTTCTTCTTCTATTTTAAGGAAGATGCTTCAGCGGTCTTGGTTTGCTTTTTGGGAGCCATAAACTCTATAATATAGAAATGAACCTCTGAGAGCAAACAAGGTGTTAGGGGAAAAGAAACATTGAATCAAACAAAGTAGGAAGCGTCCAAAAAAGAAATAGTACTTTTTGGAAAACGTTCAAACTCGCTATAGCGAGAATGAACAAATTTCTGGAAATGCTAAGTTAGGCCAAAAAATTTCAGATTAATGAGAACTTCCTGCATAAAAATAGTCAACCAACAAAATGCAACTAGAAATGCTATAAACCCCTAATTATGCAGATAATGCGAAAAGAATCTCAGCGCTAATGACTACAGAAACAACTAAAAAGGCAGTGATTGAGGAAATAAAAGGGTCGAACAACGTACCAGATGCAAGGAAAGTGATGCACAAGGGGAATGTGAGCATGGAAGGTAAGAAATTGAGCAGAAGAAAGAAGGAAAGGAATGGGGGATCAAGCACACAGTAGCGAGGAATAGCGAGAACAAAAAATGGGAGGGTGTATTTGAAGGTTATTTTGTTATTAGGTTAATTAAAATTAGGTTTTTTTTTATGGTCAGAGACCTCGCTATTGCCTCGAAGGTTATTTTGTTATTAGGTTAATTGAAATTGTGACAACCCTACCTTCTAATCATTGTAATTATGGTTAAGTATACGACTAATAGTTAATTATCAAGGTTTGAGTGGTTACAATTTATCACATTATGAAAATATGAGAAAAATTTGAACCTTGATGTTAGAGTCATCACCATACCACCTCAACAAAAATAAAATTCTCATAAAAGAAATCCTACTACCATAAGAGGCTTATGATTCAACCGTCCGTCAGTTTCAATACCCAATAACCTCCCACAAGTACTCCTATATCATCTCATACCATTACCGTTGGAGAAATTGGGGTTTCTAGGTTCAAAAGAGTAGGTTGGGGACTTACATCGGGGCCTACATCTTCCTCACCGCGGCCAAGTTACTCTCTAGAATCACTGGACAAATTTAACAAGACCTTCGCCGCGGCTAACCTATGTGGCACCGCGGCAGAATGCCTCTTGGAACTACTGCTCTCAACTCCCAGGATTCTCGCCTCGGCGTAATATATTTGCGCCGCGGCAAGTTTTGCTTCTGTCCAACCCTTATTTAATTTTCTCGACTCGCGCCGCGGTAGGACATAATGCGCCGCGGCGAGTTTTGGTTCTGTTACCCTCCTGGATGATTTTTTTCACTTCACGCTGCAGCGAGATTTCTCAAGCCGCGGCGCGCCTCACCACTGTCACTCCCTGGGCCAATTTTTTTTCCTTGCGCCGCGGCGGGGTTCATTGTACCACGGCACCTTTCGATTCTGTCTCTTATTTGGCCACGGCGAAGCCTTCTTAGCCGCAGCTGAACTCCCTCCTGTGACTATATTACCCAAAATTTGCCCCCTACACTCCAAATCTCATCTTAGAAATACTCTAGGTCCACCTTCCCTTGTTTGATGTGATCCTAATGGTATTTATCTATCCTATTTACCCATCAATCCCTCCATTACCATTGGAAAACTTAAATGCTACTTCCTACTTGTTCCACTAGCTCATATCAACAAATTCAAGAACATATGACAGCAAGATCACATGCATTAGCAGCAATTTACATCCCATGTAAATTCCATAGAGATTCCCTTCAACAATAGCTTACATCCAAGGCATCATATGACTACGATTCCCATATGGTGATCCATATCACAATTTCAGCAAAACTACATATATATAATGCTATAAGTTCATACATCAATATTCAACTATAATGAGACTTGAATCCTTAACGGTTATATTTCAATCAAAAAAAATATAAACGCCTACACTTGGCAATATGAATACATGATGATGCTATGTGAACTAATAACAAAATTGCATCCCTACTAACTAAGCCAGCCTAAGTGTAGCCTTCTCCCCTATGTTGGAGCTCATGGATTTTCATCCACTTGCTTTCCTTTATCCTTACCCGAAGAACCTTCACCTGAAATATTAATCCCATAAAATGGGGTGAGATATAAATCTCAATAACCAAGGCAATTCCATCATATATCCAATTTAATTAGCATATAAGCATGAATCAAAATCAACATCAGAATCATATCAGCAAATGAAACAATTAGGCTATCATGATTACTATCCCATACTAGCAATCATATTATTACATGTTAAAGGCCATTAACACTGGGAGAGGCCCGTCCACGGCACCTGCTCCTTATTGAGCACAACCGGGGCTCAGTGCATCTGGGTTTGATCATAACCCGGTGCTCGATCGAAGCACATGCACGGGTGGCAGCCACACCACAGCTCCACCATGGACTCACAAGGTCCAATCACAATTCAACAGATAGCCAACCAATTCATTCAACATTTCAAACCATTCATATACAGCAACATATGAAATTAAATTAAATATATACATAGAATTGATATAAACCCGGTTACCTCACTTGCAGACACTTGCAACAGTCACCAATGGTGCAGAAATCCTCCTATAACCATAGTATCATAGAATTACTACTCTAATTCATCATTAACAGTTACAATCAGTACCCAAAGAATTTAAAATGCTAATGACTACCTAAGAATCGCTTACCAAGCCACTACAAGTCCCAATTTCGGATTGGAGTATCCTTCACTAGAAAACTCAATATTCTACCCATAATCCTAAGCAAATTCGTACAAAATTAATACCCATTTTATAAATCAAATATGGGGGTCTCAAATTAACAAATGAAGCATCATAATGGAGGGTTTAAACTCACCCAAGGTCAGCCATAACCTCAACCTACGAATTTTACCAAGAAAATTCCCAAATTCCCACATTTCAGATTTTGGGTAGAGTGAAAATGCTCCAAATGAAGAACTAATCAGACCAAATTAAAGAGAAAGATGAGGGGATTAAGTTGTATAACTATTACCTTGGCTGAATCTTGCTCTAAATGTGAGAAAATGCAGAATTAGTGCCCTTAACCCTAGCCTCCTCTCCAAGCTCCGAATTTTCTATTTGTGTTTTGTGTTTCAGCAAGTGTGAGGGAGAGGCTAGTGTATTAGGGTTTTAGTTGGGTTTAAGTTGGGTCAAATGTGGGTCATGGGTTGCTCCAAGGTCCATCTCTTAATGGGCTTCAGGTTTTTGCTTGTTGAGCCAGTTTTTAGAGTGTTGGGCTGCAGAATTTTACTGGGCCAGTCTTATATGCAATGGGTTGCTGAAGTTTAATTGGGCCAGACCAAATTTTAAGAGCCCAAAGGTTTTGGGTCTGCACAAGGGTCATTGGGCCACTTAAAGGAGTCTATACAAGGTGGATTTTGGGGCTCCATCACACTAAATTGGGTTGGGTCTGCACCTAACTCATTGGGCCTCCATTAGCCTCTTCTCATGATCTATTAATTTAAGCCTAGATAGGATTTCTATCTCAATTAAATCTCAACCCATATTAATTATTCCTAATTAATCTAATATGTGATTAACACCTTAATTAATTATGGGGTGTTACAAAAATTAGATTTTTTTTTTATGGTCGGAGACCTTGCTATTGCAAAGGCAATAGCGAGGGGATCTCTGGAAGAAGTGACAAGAGCAGAGCTACTGGTTTCACAATGGCGAAAGTGCCTCTCGCAATGGTGAGCATACTTGGGTAATTCTTGGTCTCTCAAGAATCTTGCTATAGCTAAGCTATAGCGAGAAACTCTCTGTTGTTTATACTGGTCCATGAACATACTACATTCGCTATAGCGAGTTGGCCATCTGGCAATAGTGAGGATACTTGAAAAATTTTCCCAACACACTTCACTAGCCATATCTCGGCTATAGCGAAACACTCTTTGGACTTTGTACCAGATTAGAAACATAGGGAGTTTGCTATGACGAAATGGTGATCTCGCTATAGCGATAACACTTGACATTGCTCACATTCTGGCTCGCCACAGCCTAGGCCATAGTGAGGAACTCTCTAGTAAATGTACCAGACATAGAACAAACAGCCTCACCATAGCGAGATGGACTCTTCACTGTAGTGATTTTTTTTATTGTTATTCTTATTTTTATTTTTATCTTGAATGATTAAATCCCCCAGCTAAATGTTCAAATAAGTACTTTCTAACCCTATTTACACCTCCTATCATGCAATTACTTAACTCATTCTCTACAAACTTTAATCAAAGATAATTAGATAATCAAGATTACTAGAATAATGATATGCAATTCAAAACATAGTTAGAAACTCCCTGAAAATCATGATTGGACTTATCCTTTCCTACCAATAGCTTGTTCTCGAATATCCAACACTTCAACACCAACACCGAACCTACAAAACACATAGAGAAAAAGGAAGATCAAACCAAAGACAAAAAGAATATCAAACTTAAACATAAGAATAAGAAGAAAAATTGGGTTGCCTCCCAAGTAGCGCTTGGTTTATAGTCCTCAGCCCGACTTTGTTAGCCAATCAAGGAGGTTGAGTGAAGCTATGGACCATTGTTTGTCAGTCTATCTCACCACCCAAATAATGTTTAAGCCTTTGACCATTTACTTTAAATTGATCTCCTGACTTCTTATCTTTAACTTCGATAGCTCCATAAGATGTCACAGAGATCACATTGAATGGACTAGGCCACCGGATCTCAACTTACCTGGAAATAACTTCAAACGAGAATTATAAAGTAACACAAGGTCTCTAGGTTCAAACTTTCTTGGTAAGATATGCCTATCATGAATTCTTTTTGTCCTTTCCTTGTAAATTCTAGAACTCTCAAAAGCCTGCAATCTAAACTTATCTAACTCATTTAGTTGCATTAGTCTTTTCTCACCCATTTTATCCATATCAAAATTTAATTTCTTTATAGCCCAAAATGCTTTATGTTCTAGCTCGATGGGCAAATAACAAGCTTTGCCAAAAACTAATTGATAAGGAGACATACCTATTAGAGATTTAAAAGCTGTCTTATATGCCCATAAAGCATCATCGAGCTTATCCGTCCAATCCATTTTAGTAGGACTCATAGTTTTTTTAAAAATTCTTTTTATTTCTCTGTTAGACACTTCACACAACCCATTGGTTAGGCATTTCAATTAGCATTTATTTTCATTAAATCTGAAAATAACAAGTTAAACCATAATAGGTGGGAATTTAGTCTAGGCATGAAAGAAGGGAAAGCCATGGTTTTTCAACTCCTAATTAGTGTATTTAGATGTTTTATGATACAAGGAATAATAATCTAAACCTAGAATTGATTAAAACCACAAAATTTGCAGTGTTAGGGTTATAAGGGCACCATTCGGCCATGAGGATTCAAGGGGTCTAGGAAGCTGTTCAAGTGATTCTAGGGATATGGATAGTCTTAAAATGATGTAAGAACAATAATAGAAGCATTGGATTGAATTTAGAAGTTACATTTTGAAAGTTGAATTTTTATAGTTTAAATAGGCCTAAAAAAGCAATAATAATGATACAAGGTATTAGGCTTGTTTAATTATATATGTGATGGCTCAAATGAGTTCCAATAGAGTTATATGACTTATATCAAATGAGATTTTAGAGCATCCAATAAGTTAAATTATAAGAGTTGCTTCTTAAGGTATACAATATGGCTATAAGCACCCTAAAACCCAAATTTTGTATGTAAGATTAATATGAGTATGAATATAGTTCCATTGATTGTTTTGTGCTCTATTTGATGTGTTTAGGCTAAATGAGTGAGAGCATATCCAAGTATGGCTATAAGGCCGTGGAACCAAGTGAAGAGACTAGGAGGAATTAATTAGAATTTGTGTAGCAAGGTAGCTTTTCCTTCATTCCTATATATGTATGGATGCTTTTCCTTCATTCCTATATATGTATGTATTGTTTTCTAGTTATATGATTTATTGATTGTTTAAATATATTATGTAATTGCATGATATTGAATTACATGTGAGATTGGATTAGCTCTTGAATGGATAAGGCTATGCCAAAAATCCCTTGAGATGGGTGAGGTGAGGCCAAAAGTCCCCAAATATAGGTGAGACTAGACTAAAAGTCCCAATTATGGGTGAAGTTGAGTCAAACTTCTTTAAAAGTGGGTGAGGCTAAGCAAAAAATCCATAGATATTAGGTGAGATTAGGCCAAAAGTCCCTAAAGCTTGGTTTTGCTATTGAATGAGCCATAGGATCCTAAAACTTGGTTTATGATCTTGTCATGGTTTTATGACATGTATACTTGCTTCCATATACTTGGGTGAACTATATGTATATGTTTAAATGTTGGATTAGCTATTGAGATTCTTGAAATCTCATTTTTCTCCTATATCTATTAACTATGGCCAGGTGAAGCTTAAGGAAGAAAGAATGGTAAACAAAAGGTTTTAAAAAGAGAATTCTTGATAGTGAAATCTAGTTTGGAGAGTTTTATTGCATATATGAATATATACTCTTATATTTCAGTGCATGGATATGCAAACATATTCAAAAGTACTAGATTATGCTCTAGAAACCATTTAAGGGTTGTAACACATGTAAATTAATGTCTTGTGTTCATAAGCATACATGTGTAATCTTGCATGTAGGATGGTGAATGTTAGTCACATGGAAAATTTAACATGAGAGATTAGTCCTATATACTGTACTTATGGATTGAAACTTGCTCAAAAGAAGAATTGGCATTGTAGAGCTCAATTGGTACTATTTGGAATTGAAAATTTGGTCTATTTAAGCCATAAAATGTCCCTCTACCTTTGACTATCCATATGAGTAAATCTTAGGCTAAAATTTGGCAGGCAACTAGAGGATATTGAGAGATTTTCATGGAGCCAAAGATCATAATTTTTGAAGCTCTATAGAATATTTTAGGAATTTTTGAAGTTGGCTAAATTATGTAGTGTACTGTTCATATGTTACAGTCTTGGACTTTTAGGTTTTTGACAAACCAAATGGACTCATTTTGACTTAAAATTTTTATAGTAGATAGCTCTCATTATAAGCTTTTTATGGAATCTAATTGGCATTAATCAGAGTTGTGTAGTTAAAGTTATGAATTTTCAAAATTTGAACTAAATTAGGTGTCTAAGGGTCAAAATACACATTTAGCTTATTCCATGAGTTTGGTTCTTGTTTATGTGTCATATGGATTGTAACAAATTCGTTTAGGATAAATTTGATGAATGGAATGATGAAAATCTATATATGAGCATTATGGAATCGATTAGTGCTTTTAATGACCATAATTTCCATTGTTAAAACCTTAATTATCATGATTTGCTACTAAAATGTAATACCATATTAGGATATCACCTTAATTACATCACAATTGGCATATGGCATTTCATGAAATAAATTCTTTTAGCAGCAGAAAGAACCATTATCAAAAGCCAAATTAATTCATTCTTGGTTAAATGAACCATTTGGGCTTACCAACCTCATCTTCCATCCTTAACACATTTATTCAAGCAGAAACATCACAAATTGGAGCATGCATTTTGGATTTGGGCCATGGATATCAAATTCAAGATCACACTCTCAATTTCCATAGGTTCCATATTCTGTCACAAACTTTAGAAATTTATAACTTGAACTAGAAAAGTCCAAATCATGCAAACTTAGACTCTTTGGAAAGCTTAGGACATCATTTAACTATTATAAAAATTTTAGATCAAAACAATATCATTTGACCAACGAAATCCAAATGGAACAGTAATTGGGTCTGATTCTCATCTTGCAGCAGATTAGCAACTTTAAAATTCATATCTCATTCTATAGAGCTCCAAATTGGATGAACTCAGTGTAAAATTTCATGAGCATTGGACTTCATTTGGCCCTTCAATGACACTAAAAACTAAATTGACTAAATGAATAGTATCTGACAATTTCTGTAATATCCCAAAATTTATTAGAAATAATTAATTAGGAAATTATGGAATTATTGAGGGAAATTTGGGAAGATTAAAGAAAATACAAATTTTTAAAGTAATGAATTTATTTTAGATATTTTAAGAAAATAGTCATTTTTTGTCAATGTTAGGTGAAGATATGTTAATTATGGTTATGGGTTTAATTAGTAAAATTAATTAAGGAAGATGGACATTTAATTTGGGCATTATGATCAACTTATTTATGCCAGGAACTAAATATAGAAACTTACTTTTAGTCATAAAAAGGTCCAATTCTATTTCTTAGAGGCCCAATTATAATCTTGTGCAGATCTAATTCAAATAAATCCATATATCTTGGCCTAACAAACCAAATTCTGAACCCACTTAGATTTTGGGCTTTTGGGTCAACCTAAACCCATCTAAAACCTTAACATATTCGTCCCCCACTTTCCTAGTCTACATACCCATTCATTTTTTAGCCAACGAAGACTCCATTTTTGCATAAGAAGAGAGGAGGCTAGGGTTTTCTGCATTCTTCTACCATTTCTCACTTCTAGAGGAAGATTTAATCAAGGTAATCTATATGAAACTTGTTCCTCTTATTTTGCTCTTCATTTTGGTCCAATTAGTTTTTTGTTTGGTGAATCTTCATCTCCTTCTCAAATCTAAAATTTGGTGTTTGGATGATGCCTTGCAAGATTTTTAGAGTTTGGAGTTGGTGGAACCATATGGTAAGTGTTTGCCTTCATTTTGTAGTGTAACCTTGCATAAATTTCATGTTATAGGTTAACTTTGGTATATCGCTGATTGTATGATCCAAGTTTAAGGAATGGCCTATGGTGTGTTCTTGGTAGTTAAGGCTTAGTCCAGTCTATTTAGCCTCTTAGATGCATGGGTAACCATTTCCTTTTCTTTTATGAGATGTGTAACATCCGATTTTCTGAAAATCCAAGAAAACGTAAGGAAACGTGAGAAACATAACATATGGTTTCTCCGTCAACGTACGAAATTCACCAAATATGAAAGGAAGTCCCCCAAATAGAATAAATTGAGGTCTAATAAAATTAGAATAATATTCTAGACCATAAATAATGATGAGTCAAGGCCAGAGGTGCCCTAAAATTGAGGCTAAAATATATGAAAAAAAAAGAGATTAGAAAAAGGTCCCGAAGAGCCTCAAAAGTCAAGTATGAAGGAGCCAGGGACTAAAATGCAAAGAAAAGTTATATGTCGGGCAAAATGTATAAATTGCCCTAAAGTTCAGGGAACCTTAGTTTCACCCTCCATTCGTGGTTTTAAGTACGAATATCAAAAAATCGGGCAAGAATCTCAGAAATCTATGATTACGGTTAACTCAGTTTGATGAGATGGGTCCAATAATGCCAAGTTATCCGGATGGCTGGGCGGGATTCGGTCCGGGATCTGATTAGCCCAATCAGTAGCCATGAGTAAAATAGAAAAAGGAAGTTATAACAATTATAGAAATAAAAATAGCTGAAGGGCTAAGAAACCCTGAAGGAGTTTCAAGGACAGAATTGTAGTAAAGGAAAAGTTTACAGCACAATTATAATACAGAACGGTGAAAATTACACCTATAGACCCAGGTGTCTGATTGACACCAAAATTTGTGAGGATTGAGGTTACGGGCCCCTAAACCATGTTTAAAGCTCAGTATGGCCAGAAAGCAGAGGAAATAATATTTATAAATTTTAGAAAGTCTAATGGTATGTATTGTACCGTAAAACCTTAATTGGGCTCAGATACCGATGCTAGACTGTGTTAAGGCTCAATAGCGATTCTAAAGGCCCAAAAAGAGAAGAGAAGATATAATTAAGGTTTTAGAGAAGATGAAACCCAAATATAAATATAAAATGAAAGGGAGAGAAGAAAATGATTTTAGTTATGTTAAAGAATTCACCATGGTTAAGTTAGAAACTAACTATGGTTGAGTTAAAAGTAGATCATGGATGAGTTAAGGAAATTTACCATGGTTACTATCCATAACTTAAGGGCTAAGAAAAGGCATCCAAGTGTGTGGCCAAGGATTTTTGAAAGAAGATATTTAGTTATGAAATTAGAAAATCAAAAGAAAAAGGAATGGAAGGCTAGGATTTGATCATAAAAAGGTTGATTCAAGGGTCCAAATTTAGTATGACCATTTAACTTCATCCTAATTCATCTCCTTCACCTCCATTCCACCATTTTCATGCCACACACAAGGGAGGAGGAGAGAAAAACGTGAAGAGAGAGAGGGAGGGAGAAAAAGTGGAAGAAGAAGTGAAACCAAGCAAAACTACCACCATTCTTCACCAAATTTCTTCATCTTCTCCATCCTCCAACCATTTCCTCCAAAGGGCAGCTGCATATTCATCTTTTCTTCAAGGTGAAATGTTGCTCTAAGTGGGAAGAGAAGGGATTTTAGTGTAAGAAAAGCAAATGAAGCAAGGCTTAAGCTTAAAGAGCAAGTTTTTCCCATCTTATACTTGTAAATCACATGCTTTAAGCTACGTTTTATTAAACCCTAGCTATGAGTTATTTTTGGACAGCATATGAATCATTAGAATGGAGTTTATATGTTGAATATGAAGGCCTTGAAATGAAGTTTATATGTTGAACATGAAGGCCATATGAGCTTAGTTATTGTTGTTATATGCTGAGATTTTGAAAAACAAAGATTGTAATTTTTGGGAAAATAGAAAGCATAGGGAGATGCTGTCTGAATTTTCCCAAAATTTTTATGGTGTTTTCTTAATCTTAAAGTCATGTATACCAAATTTCAAGTCCTAAAACATAAAGGAAAAGGCTATGGAATTTTTAGAACCAAAGAAACGCACTTTGAGCCTAAAACAGAGCTAGATTATGGGATGACTAAAACGTGATGTTGGGACTGGAATTTGATGATTTTATTAATTCCAATGGATTCAAAAGGGTCTTTTTAGAAAGGAATACCTATGGGAAAGCCCCCAAAGCTCATGGGATAAAATTCCTAAATTTTGGCTAAGAAATGCATACTATTCGGCCATAGTAAATGGGAAGGGAAGGAGTTGGATTTTTCCAATTCCAATGGTCCTATTAAGTTTAAAAGGGGTCATCCTATTTTAGAAGTTAAGGTTTATGTGTTGATTGTAATGAATTATCATTATGATTATAGGGTTTGATGTTGTTTTGGGAACTCCAAAAGCAAGTAAACCGAAGTCTCAAGGATTGAAGAGCAAAGTTTGCTAAGATAGTAGTTTTCCTCTCTCTTTCCCTAAGCTTGTATGTTTGTATAGCGATGAGTATTATGCTATATCAAGTTGTTATTTATGCTATAAGATGAGATATGTATGTTGAGATCATGCTTGGCCTTGTATGAAATTCTTTGTATTCCCATATGGTATGTGGCACCTTCATTGGCATTATGTTATGTACTTACATGCTTGCTTGTGAATGAGATTGGTTTACTATGACTGAGATTTCATAATCTCACCCTAAATATAACCCATGCTAGGTCCGAGTTCAAGCAAATAAAGGGGCAAAGGATGTGGAAGCATAAATTGAGGACCTTACTTTTATGTATCACATTTTGTCATGTAATTAAATATTTTAGATTACTACGTGTATGAGTTATGTTATGATATTGTAAGGTACTCAGGTATGGAATGGAAAGTTATGAATATAATTAGCCCTTGAGTAAATAAAATATGACTGGTGAGCCTAAAATGCAAAAATGCATCTGCTTATATAAAGGCAAAATAATAATAACAATATGTCAAGTGAAGGGTAAAACTGTCCAATTTGTTGTAGGGGGAACTTTATATGAATTCATATGTGCTCCTCTAAGTAAGCATTTTCCCCGTGTAAAGGGCTTAAAGAGCTTGAAGTAGAGCCCTGAATTAACCTCATACGATTTTTCTATAATTAAGTATGCATTTTCAAAGTTAGATAAGAATTTGGAAATGACCAAATGAATAGTGAAATTGTATGAGGAAGTTTTAAAATGAAAAATTTTTATCAGTTTAAGTTTCTGTTGACTTCTTTCAGTAATATATGAGGTAATTGTAATAGGAAAAGGGTTATAAAATAAGGTATGACAAGATGTATGTGCTGAATTTCTATCATTTGGATTGACTTTTGGTTCATGGCCTTTAGATGTGCGAAAATGGAGATGTTGAGAGTGACCCATTGTGAGTTCTTAGTATCTTGACCTTAAATTAGTGCAATAAACTCTTTGGAAACTTGGGTAAGTGATTTCTAATGGATTCTTATTGAAATGGATAAGAAACTCTTTTGTTAATAATGGTTAAATGATAATAATTATACTTATCATAGGCTTGGTGGGCCTTTGGATTATATTGGTAGCTAAAGGAAGAGTAATTGGGCTTTATTGAGGTAACCAGGGTTAATTTCCTAATTCCATGTATATACTCATTTTAATTCAAAATTGGTGCACATGTATGATTTTGAAATATTGAATGATTAGTTGGCTATTTGAATTGTTGTTGTTTTGGATCGTGAGCGTGTCCTTGGTGGAGCTGTGATATGACTGCTGTAATATCGTATTCATCTAGCCTATCTCATATCATTCCAAGCACATTTTCTTGGTCAAGCACACTTTCTCAAGAAAAATGCAATAAAAATAATGGATTATTTTGCGTTACGTCATGGATAAAATTTTCATTTCATATCTTGTGGATCACATGAACTCATCCATCTCACTTTCCTATTTAAATATATACACACAACTCAAAACCATCTTAAAATGTGGCTAAAACTTGAGCTCATGAACCATATACATAAAAATCACATGTTCAACATCAAATTCATGGGCCAAATTTTTGTCATCAATTTTGGAAAGTCATAACTAATTTTAGAAAAATCAAAATCAAGCACACTATACTATTCTGAAAAGCTACAGATGTCTACTTTATAATAAAAATAATTTTAGACCAAAAAAAGAGTGTCTAGCCACTGGAAATCGATGGAACAGTTCCAAAAATCATCTAGCATTATAGAACTTCAAAAATTCATATCTCCCTGCTCAGACATCCAATTAGGGTGATCTCAATGGCCATAGAAAGCTTATCATGTCTAATTTATGCTTGTAAAATTTTATGAGCATTGGACATCAAATTCATAATTAATTCTACAGAGCTCTAAATAATTTGGACCTTTAGCTTCCCAAAAAGCTCTAGATGAGACCTATATGCATGCCAAATTTCATGAGGAAAGTTGTTCATTTGGTTAGATTGTGTTATAAGGTTTCAAAATGGTTCTTTTTGTGCTTCTTAAGGGTTATAAAAGGGTCATTTTTGTTTCCAATGTTTCATGGCTACTTGAGCACATGGGAAAACATTAAAATGGTTTATTAGATATGTCTCAAAGGTGCACAAACCTAGATTTCACAAACTCACTCTCTCACCCCAAGGTATACATAAGAATACATAGGTTATATCTTGCTATTCAATGTCAAGATTTCACTATATCATTCAAGTGACATCAATTCTCACATATACATCAAGTATCTATATATTTACACATGATCAAGTGGTTATACAATATATTCATCATAAGATTACATCATATGCCATTAAAATGGCTACAAAGTAAGCAAACTAGCACACTTTTTTGTCAATCTCTCTTCTTCAAGCTTGGTGGCTCCCATTCCTTAGTTCACTTGATCTACCTAGACATGTTAGATAATGGGGAGGAAGGAATGAAATTCTAGGAATCTCAATAGATCTTCTCCCTTTCAACCATATATAAAGAATGCAAATCCAAGTCTAAAAATGCATGCATGGATAACATGGGGTGTATAATCATTTATGAAACATTTCTTGCACTCAAGAAGTCACATGAAACATGCATAGGCTTGCTAAGCAAGTGGTTTAGCCTCACCCATTCTCTTTGGGGATTTTGGACTTGTCTCACCCATTTTCTTAAGGGGCTTTTGACTTAGCCTCACTCTTTAGAGATTTTGGCTTTATCTCACCCATTCTTGGAGGTTTTTGGCTCATCTTCACCATTGCTAGGGGACTTTTGGCTTCACCATACTTAAGCGAACCAAAACATGTTATAAAGTATCATTCAACTACATAACAAAGCATCATAGTGCCATGGCATATAAATACATGCTAAAACATCTTTCATGACTTAAAAATACACACACACATTTAAAGACAAGAAAAACACCCACTCATAATGAGAGAAAGAAGAGAGAGCTACCTTAGTTACAAATGCACACTTTTCCTTTTGAATTTGGTTCTTCTCCCTCGGCCAAGCACTCACAAGAAGGTGGAACTTGGTTCCTTTGGCCTAGACACATAATATGGGAGCCAATTACACTAGTAGAACAATTTCTAAAGCTACACATACACTAGAAAAGCTAACTTGCTTCTAAGGTCCAATTATGGTTCCATAAGGCACTGAATGAAGCAACACCAACTATTCATTATCTTGGCTCCATTCTTTCTATCCATTTATGATTCTTGACTCCATTTAAGCATTTTAGAGCCATCACACAATTAATTTAAGGAGCCTAACTATATGTTGCTTCTTTAAGTCATAATATGGAACCCATAGCTACATCTCACTATCCATGACTTCTAAAATTTTTTCAAGGCTTCCTCTCATCCTCTCCCATTATATATGATATAAAACCAAGCTTGGAATAAATTAAAATCATTCTTTGATGCTTCTTCTAGCTTAGGCTAAGGCTATGGACATTAAGGAGAAGCAAGGAGTTTGTCTTGTTTTCTTAATGGGAGATGCATGTGGGAAGCTTTTTAGGGATCTCTAGAGCTCATATAAACATTCATTTTAGCCTAGGAACTCTTGAATCAAAATAGAATTTTGGTTAAGTTTTTGAAACCCTAACTTTGCTATCTTAGAATTTTATGGTTGTTTGGTTATTTCCTTTACATATTCTTGTTCTTTTTCCTCATTTTTCTAAGATTCACTCTTGGTTTGGTTAGAAATCCAACTCTTCTTGGCTGTCTATATGTAGGTCGAACTACACAAGAAAAGGAACAAGAAGGAGCAAGCATGAAAGTAGCAAAATACTTTGGTTTTCTAGGTTTCTTCAAGAGCTCTTCTCTTTGCTTGGCTTCTCCTCTTGAAACTCTAAAATTCCTCCTTTGGTCTAACCTCAAAATAGCCCTAAATACTTCAACAAATCTATAGGAAAGAAGAAAAGAAGGAGGAGAAGGAATTTGCTAAAGAGAAACTAAGAGAATCCATACCTTTCACTTGTTTTTTCTTCTCCTTTTTCCTCCTCCCTTGTGTGACTCACTCTCTAGGTCTTTTCTTTGGTTTAGGCAGAAATGAAAGCAATCAAATGAGGAGAAGAGTAAGGCATCAGGTATATGTAGGTAGGGTTTAGAAATTATTTTCAAAAAATTCCATTTATGTCCCTTAAACTTGGCATTTTTCATTTTTAGTTTGTTTTAATTCCTTTTTGAGAACCATATTTTTTATCATAAAATTTAGGTCCGCAATCTTATAAAATGTCTTTGAAATCACTTAATTTGGTGCTAAAACCTTTCCGAATGAAAGGGTCAAAATTTAGGTCAACCGATGTTAGAAAATGTATACTAGAGGGGTTTTAACTGCCCTGGGGCTTCTTATGGTTTTTAGGGCCTCTGAGAATCTAAAAGAACTCAAATTTTTCATTTAAAAAGCCCTCCTATGAGTATTCCAAAATTTTTCCAAAATTATGAAAATGCCTTTACGTTACATAATAATTTCATAAATTTCTATCAGGTTATTTTAGCCTCTGTTTCAGGGTATCTCTGGCCTCCTATTTCCATTACTTAATATTTAGATCATTATTTTAATTTTTTCTAGACTTTAAACAATTCATTTTGGAGGACTTACTTTTAAAACGTATTTGTTTCTGTCGTTTTTACGAAAATCAGACATTACAGCTGGCACCTGTACATTGTGCTTTAATCAGGCACTAAGTTGTGATTAGACTCATGAATGCATTGAGCCCAGGTTATGCTCAATCAGGAGTTGGCACAGTGGATGGGCCTTTCCCTATGTTATTATCTATTAACATGTTGTATGTGATTGCTAGTATGGGATAGTAGTCACTAGTAGTCCAACTAGTTCATTTGCTGATAATGTTGATGCCTTCTGTATGTTTCTTTATATAAATGCATTATATTGATTAATATATATATATATATATATGGAATTTACCTCTTGTTACTGAGATTGTATACCTCACCTCAGTTGTGGGCTAACATTTTTAGGGACCGAACTTCTTAGTAGCAAGAAAAAGCTAATGAAAATCTACCGTGGTAGTTTAGTAATGTATAGGTTTGAGTGCCTTATTTAAATTGGGTTTGTGTAGTAGGTATGTTAGCATTGCTCATTGTGTTGTATAATTACCATATTGCATCAGGTATTACCAACGATAGAGACTGATTTTATAATACAAGACATTATGGAATTGGTAATTATGATTGTATCTGGATGATTACTAATGAGTACCATGAGATTTTATGACCTCTAGATCTCTAACATTGTAAAATTAATGATTGATCTATTAGTATATTAGATTAGGATATTCGAGTTAGTTTATATATGTTCTTTACACTTGTTCAACGTGTTTAGAGAAATTTATGGGGTATAAGCGAGATTGTGATTTGTTACTTAGAGGTTGTAAAAGTAGCTCTTAAACGTTGTTGTCATATAAGAAGTAAGATGGATGTTCATACTTGAACCATGGTTGCGTTGGGTTTGGTTATGGTTTAGAAGCCTTGGGGGATATGGTTACGTTGTTTTGGTCATGTTGGTTATGAGTCAATCCATACCTTAGGTATACCTCGCCTCATTTTGTTGTCATGAGAAGTTGTTGGGTGATTCTGGGGATGTTATGGTCATATGTTGCATCTGAGATTGTTTTGGAGTTTTGAGGATGAGGATATGTTTATTTAGTTCATTAAAGCTTGTTCAAAGTGGTCTAAGGTTATTTGGTAGGAAAAATACATATTTTGAAGTTGTCACTTGTGGTTTCATGCACCTTTGCTATCATAACTGAAGTTAGAATGCTTAGATTAGTTTTTAAATCCTTGGGTTAGGTAAGACAATTAGATGGAGATTATAGGAATGTAAATCCTTTAATAAACTTGCCTTTTAGCATAAAAAGATCCTAGGATTGATCTTGAGGTGGTAGCAACTTATTGGTTCACTCATTTAAAAGTTTGGTTGTAGCAAGTTTTCAAGTCGTGCCCAAAATGAGCTAATAGTGTTACAACATTGATTTTGGCCATGATGTAAAAATTTTTGGCCTTGGCAAAGTGTTTCACTATGGCGCAAGTTGTGTCTGTATGAAAAATTGATCCAAACACGAGTTTATCTGTGACACAAGTTCTTCAAGTCACGGCATAAGTGTAGAATTTAACTTTTAGAGATTTCAGAGGCCAAGTTGGCTATGGCGCAACCATTCTAAGCTATGGCCTAAGTCTTGAAACCCCCAATTTATCCTTTAATTCCTAATTTTCATCATGGTAGTAATGGTTAATGATTTTTAGTCCAACATATATGAATTTTTAGGCTTCTTTGAGGTATTTTGGTTAAGACAACAAAAAATTAATAATAGAGAATTTTGAATTCCTAGGAGCAATAATTCCATTGTATAACTTGATGGTGAATACTAATTATTTAAAGGTTCAAATTTTCATCCTTTGCTAACTCATTTACCACATTAGACCTTAAATGCACTCGATTAAGAACACAATTATGGTTAATAAACTTGATAAGTAGTTAGGGTGGTTACAGTTTTTGCATAATTTGGCCAATTTTAAAAAATTATAATAAATTCTTTAAAGATCCAAAAATAGTGCTATTTAACTTTGTGAAAAGCTCTAAATAAGATCTATATATCTACCAAATTTCATGCCGAAATTCGTCCAATTGTTCTAGTTTTGGTTTAGGGCAAGATTATGGTTAGATTTGGTACTAAGATGGTATCAAATGGTCCAAAATAACTTCCTACATGAACCATGACCATTTGAGCACGTCTAAAAGCTCAAACATAATATATAGAAGCATCATAACAAGTCTAAATCATTATGGAACTCAAATTTATCATCCTACTTGTTCATATACACATGCATAATATTACTCAAGAATGTCAAAAACTCACATTCTCATGCATTTGGCTCCATATCCATTACATACAACATATTCATATACTTTTTACATATGATCAAAGGTTTAAAACTCATAAAGAACTTATATATATATACTTTGACATTAAATTACATCAAAAGCTATCCTATTGTCAACGTAATACAAATTATACTCCTTGGCCTCCATTCTTGCTTCCATGAGCATCACCTAGACAAGATCATATGGAAAGTGGGGCAAAGTGAGATTTAAAGAATTCCAATAGCTCTTTCACCCTTTCAAGTAAGCATTCACAGCATATAATCATGTCAAAAAACACAAGTATGCATCAAACACTTTCAAGAACAAAACAAATTATGTTTTCAATATCACATAAACATGTCAAGATCAAGGTCAAGCTTTAGAAACTTTTGGTCTAGCCTTACCCTATTATTTAAGACTTTTGAATTAGCCTCACTTACTTTTTAGGGACTTTTGACTTAGCCTCACTCATTCTTAAGACTTTTGGCCTTATCTCACCCATTCTTAGGGACTTTTAGCTTCACCTCACCTAATTCAAGGGACTTTTGGCATAACCTCACCCATCAAGAGTAATCTTACATTTAAAACACAATTCAAGAAGTATAATGGTACCAAAGCATCAAGCCAATAGCTATAAGCATGTCTCATGATTCAAACACACATACAAGCATTCAATAACAATTAAATAACCAAGAAATGTATACAAGAATGGATGAAGAGCTACCTTGGTTCAAGAAACATAATCTTTTCCTTAATTCCTTTAGCCTCTTGGTTCAGCCTCACACACACACACACTTGGAGGAGGCTTGATTTGTTTGGCTTAAACACATTAAACAAGATATAAACACATCAATGGAACCATCTCTAGCCTCACATAAAGTTTACGCAAAGTATTTCTAGCTTATGCTATGCTTATAGTTCCATACAAGGGCATAATGAAATAACTCATTTAACCCATGATCTTAGTTCCAATTCTCACTTAATCTAAGTCATATGACTCCATTTAAACTCATTAGAGTCATCACCTACTCAATTCAAGGAGCCAAACACCAAGTTGCTTCTTTATGCCTAAAGGAACCTTAAATTTCTAACTTTCAAAATATAGTTTTTAAATTCAAACAAATGATTCCTTTAATGTTTATTACTCATTTCTATCATTAAAGTCAAAGAAAACTCTCCATAGGTGCATGGTTTATATAGGTGTTAGGAGCCTATGGAGTTGTGTTAGTTTCTTTAAGGAATTTGCCATTTGTGAAACTTCCTAGATGTCTTGAGAACTCAAACATGGTCTTACACAATCTTAATCATCACTAGAAAGCTCCATAAATCCCTAGGTACAAATAAAACCCTATTAGCCATAACTATTATCTATAGATTCTTTTTGAATCCTAATTGCTCCATATGATTCCTTATACTTCAAAACCCCATCTCCTATCAAGCTTGAATCAAAATAAAGTCCCTTACATACACCTCTAATTCTGGCCAAAACATAAAGACCAAGGGTAGCCAAGAAGAAGCACTTTGAGCCATGGATTCTTACCATATTTTCAAGCTTTTCAAGAGAACTTTCACAAGCTTCCAAGAGTTCTCCCAAATCCTCTCTTTCCTCTAATGAACCTACCATGAAACAGCACCAATTAAATCACCAAAACCATGAAAAAAGAGAGAAGGAAGAGGAGAAGAAGTTTAGTGAAGGAGAAAACATGAAAAAGTAAGAAATTCTTACATTTTCACGGCTTATTTCTCTTTCCCTTGCTCCCTCACTTGGTGCGCCATTTTGAGCTGCCCTTGAATCTGTTTTGACCAAAGGAAAGTTAGTTGGGGTGCTAGGCAGAAGTGGGGCATGATTTTAAAGGGGTAGAGGCTCATTTATAACATTTTTCAAAATCCCAATTTAGACCCTCATTTTTGTTCTTTCCATTTGGGCTCATTTCAATTTCTTTTTGAGAACCGTCTTTTCCATCATAAAATTTAGGTCCTCTAATTCATAAAATACCTTTGGTTTCACCCAAATTGGATTTAAAACCTTATCAAATTGTTCGGTCAAAATTTTAGTCAACTGACACTATAAAATACTTACTAGAGGAGTTTTGACCATTCTAAAGGTTCATATGATTTTTAAGGTCTCTAAGAATCCCAAAAAACTTAATTTTCCCATTTAAAGCTTCCTCTTTTGAATTTTCTAAAAGGTGCCCAAATTTATGAAATGTCACTAGCCTCTGTAGCTCTCCGTTTGGCCATTTTGGCTCCAATTCTAGGCTATCCTTAAGCTTTAAACCACATTTTAAAATGTCATAATTAATATTCTAATCTCATTTAGGCTTAATTTTCCCTTCTTTAAGGTATTCCTGTATCAGTTTATCGGGTTTAGTTTAGTTTCTGAATTACTGGTTATTACATAAAAGATGTATGTATCATGGAATAAGAAAATAATATGTAATGGCATGACATAGTAGTTGACCAAAAGGTAGAAAAGCCAAAGTGAAAGTCAGTGCTTCATGTAACATCTGGTACCCTCCGTAAATGTGAGAAACATAATACTCAGTTTCTCCGTAAACGTACGTAATTCACCAGATACAAAAGGAAGTCCCCCAGATAGAATGATTTGAGATCTAATAAAATTAGAATAATAATCTAGACCTCAAATAATGAGAATACAAGGCCAGAGGTGCCCTGGAAACGGAGCTAGAATAACCAGACAAAATTTAATGAAGATGCCATGGCATCTTTGTAATTTTAGGTACTTTTTGGAAAACTCATAAAAGGGATTTTTAAATGAAAAAAAAAGAGTTTTTCAGAATTCTCAGAAAGCCCTAAAAACTATAAGAACCCTTAAAATAGTTAAAACTCCTTCAGTTTATGATTTAGAATGTCAGTTGACCATAACTTTGACCTTTTGGTTCGTAAAGGTTTTAGATCCAATTTAAGTGATTCCAAAGTCATTTTATAAGTTAGAGAATCTAAATTTTATGATAGGAAGATGGTTTTCAAAAAGGAGTTGAAATGAGTCTAAAACAAAAAAGCTAAGAATGAAGGGCAAAATTAGAATTTTAAAATCTCTTAAATGAGTCCCTACCCTATATATAGCTAATGAATGATGATTTTATATACATGAATCCTCCTAATTTAGGCATTTTAATATTCAATATGGCTTGTTGCATTTAATTAGGTAGAAAATTGATTTTAATAGCCACTTTTGCACTCTAGGAATTTATTTGCAAAATTAATAAATTTTAATGCATAATTTTATCTTCAATAATTTTGTAAATATTCCTATTTGATTTTTCTTACTCTTTTGTGCAGATTCTCAATGGAAATTGGAGCTTGAACGAGAAATTCAATTGAAAGCTAAAAGTGTGCAACTTGAAGGAGGGAATGATGGTCTACCTATTTCATCCACTTCACTAAGCTATCTCTCTTTCTTACACCTTCACCTTCATGTAACATGCATAGTTCTTGTTTTTCCCTGTGGTCACTCACACAAAGCACTCATCTAGCATGTCACAATTTCATTTCCATACACATACTAGGGTTTTCTCACATGTTGATGCATGGGCTAGCACACAAGAGGCTTGCATGTGCTTTAGACTTACCACACATACATGCATGCAAACACAAGAAGGCCTACCTCCAAACATCACACACTCCCCTCTCCCTTAGCTCATGCGTGGTTGCACCTCCATACACTCTCACGTTGCACCCATATCACATTCATTTACATAGCACACTTCACTTATTAACCCACTTCATTTAGCACCCACAAGCCACGTAACTAACACATATGGACAACACACACTCTACAATTCACATAGCACCATTAAATGAATGGAAGCATAGAGATTGGCATGAGTTGAATGTGGCTAGAACAAAGAAGAGACAACACAAATGAATGAAGCTACATGAAGCTTGGTTGTAAACAAAAGTGAAGGAGTTGACGTGAAAGCCACGGGCTGTAGCAAAAATAAGCAGGAAACACGATAGAAAAGAAAAGCTACGAGTTCTAGCTAAGAAGAAATGTGATTTTAGAGGCTCAAGTTGACGGTTTATAGGGAAGGAGGAACAAACTCATGAAGAGAACATACACTCGAGTAGAAACAGAGGAACTAGCTCACGCATTGAATGAGTTGGGATCCAGGTCATGAGTCTAGCCTCCATATGCCAACACGTAGTAGAACGAGTTCAAGAAGACGAGTGTACAATAGTATACACGAGTTTAGGCAGAAGTTACATGGAGAAACACGCATGCAGTTTTAAAGTCAAATAGGACACTCCCATTCAGCAAGAAGCACGAGATTGAATGAATGAATAACCACGTGCTTCTCACAGGTAGCTCACGTGGAGAAGAGGTAAAATGTGCTAATGAGGGAGGCCAACGTAAATAGTAATGTGAGAAAGGGAGTGGGGAGCTGGCTAAATAAAAATATAAAGAGCAAAGGGGGTCTATAAGGAACAAAAAGAAGCAACTGGATGGATCCTGCATATATAAACACATGAGTCTGGTGAAGATGATTATTATATTCACAATAGGGCCCACATATGCAGAGGAAGAAGCATGTGGTATTGGCAAAATGGAAGACATACATGGGAATGAATTAAAAAAAAGGGGGGGGGGATGGGCAGAAATAAAGGAAGAAGCATATGAATGATAAAATTAAGCATGTGAGGTGAATAAAAGAAATACACTTGGGCAGAGGCAAAAGGGCATCCATTAATCCATCATCATATTCACGCTACAATCTAAAGACTCCATTGTCATTCTATCTTCCATTCTCCACCATTCTTCCACCTTTATGAAGCTTTAACTCTCCATCTTGTGCTGGTTAGGAGGAGAACCTTGGAGGAGTTTTAATCTATGGAGTTAATCAAGGGATTTTTGGCTAAGAGTTTCATTTTATTTTCTTCTCTTTTTATATCAATTTTAATTATTTTATTTGCTTGGTTAAGCTTGTAAATGATTGAGATTGATATAGTTCATGATTGATGGCTGGTTAGACATTGATTAGGAGAGATACTGACTGATTAATTGTATGAATTAAGTACTAAATTTTGTATTTTCCTTTAATTTTTCATGTATGCCATCAAGGTGTTCGATGAAATGTATAAGTGAAATTATGAGCTTGATTGTTTGATTCAAGGATTCCTTGGTTTTAGTTGGTTAATTAAACATCCTAAGGTGTTAATTTAGAGGCTAATTAATCAATTAGTCATTTAATTCAAGTGTTCATTGATCCTAATGACAAGAGTTAGTGATTTGATGTAGGATTAAGATTTCAATTCAACATTAAATTGTTAATCCCTTGATTCTTGCATGGTAACTCAAGATACATTGTTATGAACACAATTAGGGACTCTTAGACCAGAATTAATCATAATTAAATTAGGATAAGGATAGTGGATACCAAGGGATGAATCCTAGGCTAGTCACAAGTCCATCATTCAACCATAATTCATATAATTAGCTAGTTAGTCATTTTAATTCAATTTCATTTTACTTAGTTTAATTAGATCAAAAACCCCTTTTAATTTAGGTAGTTCTAGGATCTTTTAACACTTAAAAACCTAATTAAACATTGAATTCCATTTCCAAGGGAGATGACCTAGGTTGTGCCACTAGCTATATATTTTCTTAACCTAGTTTTATTTTGGAGGTTGCGTAACATGACCTCTTAATAGCATGTCCCATTTCTTCCTATTACCTTGGCCTACTTTCCTCTACACCAAAATAGAACCCTAAGCTCCTTGAAGTGGCGTACCATGAGGAAGAAAGAAGGGAAGAGAAAACCAAGTAAAAAGGTAAGAAAATCCATGGTTTTTCATGCTTCTTCCTCCACCAATCTTGTTCTCCTCTTTCTCCTCTCTTTTTCTATGGTTTTGATGATTGATTTGAGGATGATTCATGGCTAGTTCAGTTAGGGAGCATATAAATTGAAGGAGAAACAAGAACGAAGTAGAAGAACTCTGTGGAAAAGCTTGAAACCAAGGTAAATTCCATAGACTTTGTTGCTTCTTCTTGCTCTTGCTTTTATGCCTAGGTTTGGCCAACTTAGAGCCCATTCTCTAGGGAATGATTTCAAGCTAAAACAAGGTAGAGCTAAGGGTTTTCAAGTATAAGGAATAAGAATATGCAATTAGATTCAAAGGAAAAGCTTTAGAATTCAAGTTGTATAACTTAGGATTTTTATTGCATCTAGCCATTCTTGAAGCTTTCCAAGGATAGTCTAACCTATGTAAGAGAAAGTATAAGATCCTAAGACATCTAGGAAGCTTCACAAATGTTAATTCCCTATGAGAAAGTAAGCAAACTCCATGGATGCATAATGTTCTTCGTGTCTTGGCCTAACCCACTTCATGCACTTAGGGAGTGTTTTAATTTGTTCTAAGCCTAGAATAGGACTAAATATAATAGAAGAACACTAGTGAAAGCCTTGGAAAAAAATTTAGAAGTCATGGAATGTGAGATGGAGGTGTAGGCTCTATAATGTGACATTATGAAGCAACTTATAGCTAGGTTCCTTAAAATGAATGTGTGATGACTCCAAGGAGTCTAAAGGGAGTCAAGAGACCTATAATGAATGAGAAATAGGAGCCAAGACCATAAATTCTCCTAGTTGCTTCATAAGGTCTTGTATGGAAGCATAATGGAGCCATAGAACACAGTAGCTTCATATAGAGTGTGTATGATATAATATCCGGTTATTTGAAAATGAGAAAAAACATAAGAAGTGTAACATATGCTTTCTTTGTAAATGTACGAAATTCACCCTATACAAAAGGAAGTCCCCCAGATAGATTGATTTGAGGTCCTGAAAAATTTATATAGCATTTTAGACTCCTAAAAATGAGAATCCCAGGCTTAGACGAAAAGAAAAAAAGAGCTAGAATGAAGAAACAAATTTGAACAGAAGGTTGATGAAAGATAATGGTATTTTCGTAATTTTGAGCAAATTTTAGAATTCTCACAGAAGGACTTTTTAAATGAAAGTTTTGAGTTCTCTGTGGTTCTCTAAGGCTCTGAAAATCATGGGAGACCTCAGGATAGTTAAAACCCTTCCAGTGGATATTTTTTAATGTTAATTAACCTAAACTTTGATAGATTTGTTCGAGAAGATTTTAGCTTTGATTTGAATGATTCCAAATACATTATATTAAATTGAGACATAAATTTCATAATAGAAAAGACAGTTCTTAAAAAGGAGCTAAAACGAATTAGAAACAAAAATGCCAAGACAAAGGGGCAAAATTGAAATTTTTGAAAAGTGTTTCTTAAACCTACCTATATATATGAGACGCCTCATCTCCTCCTTCATTTAGACATAATTTTTTTCCCTAAATCAGAGGAAGAACCTTGCACAAGAAGGAGGAGAAAGGAAGGAGAAAAGCAAGGTAAAAAATATGGATTTTCTTGATTTTTTCATGCTTTTTCTTTAGCAAACCTCTTCTTCTCCATTTTTCCTTCTTTCCTCTAGTTTTATTGAAGTTTTTGGATCTATTTTAAGGGAAGAACATAGAAGAAAATTCGGATTTGAAGAGAGGAGGTCAAGGAAAGGAAGAAACAAGCAAGAAATCAAGGAAAAACAAGGTAAAATCTCCATCCCATGGTAGCTACTTCTTCTCCCCTTTCTTCCTTGGTTCGTCCAACATATGAAGGTCTAAGAAGGCATGGATTTTGGGAAGAACCAAGGGTGAATCCTAGGAAAATGGGTATGGAAAATAAGAATATGCAAAGAAAATTAACAAAGGACCATTAGTTTTCAAGATAACAAAGTTAGGGTTTCAAGTACTTCACCAAAAATCTGATTTGATGCAATTGTTCCTAGGCCTAAATAAGTGTTTGGATGAGCTCTTGAGATCCCTAGAAGGCTCCTCATATGCATCTTCCATAAAAAAAAAATGAAGCAAACCCACTTGGCACTCATATGGAGCATGGTTACAGCCTAGGCTAGAAAGAGTACCAAGGGGTAGTTTTTTTTTGTTCCAAGCTTATTTTTGAGTCATATATGATGGAAGAGGATGAGAGGAAGCCTTAGAAAAATTTTAAAAGCCATGGATAGTGAAATGGTATCATAAGTTCCATATTATGGCTTAAAGAAGCAACACCTAGCTAGGCTCCTTGATTTGATTGTGTAATGACTCCAAGAGGTTTAAATGGAGTCAAGAATCATAAATAAATGGAGAGAATGGAGCCAAGATAATGTTTTCTTAAGGTTGCTTCATTAAGTACATTATGGAACTATAAAAGAGCTATATGAGTTACCTAGCTTTTCTAGTGAATGTATGTCTTTAGAATTTGATTCAAGAGTGTAATTGGCTTCCATATGATGTGTTTAGGCTAAGAGAAACAAGCCTCACATCATTGTGAGTGTGTGGCCGAGAGAGGGAGCATAATTCCAAGAGAAAAATTATGCTTGTGTGGCAAAGGTAGCTCTTTCCACTTTCTCTCATGCATGATGCGTACTTACCTTGTCTTTGAATGTGTGTACACATGTTTCAAGCCATGAAAAGTGTTCTAGCATGATTTCATATGCTATGGTACCATGATGATGTTGTATGCATTTAAATAATGTTTTATATGCTTGCCTTAGTTTGCTTGAGTGTGGAGATACTAAGAACCCTCTAGTCATGATAAGGATGAGCCAAAAACCCTTAAAATTAGTTGAGACAAAGTAAAAAGTCTCCTAAGAGTGAAGTTGACTCCCAAGAGTGAGGTTGAGTAAAAACCTCTTAGAGATAATGGATGAGGTAAGTCTAAAATCCATAAGAGAATGGATGAGGCTAATCCACTTATTTGGCAAGCCTATGTATGCTTTGTATAACTTGTTCAAATGCAAAAAATGCTTCTTGAATGATTATACATATCATTATGCTCATTTATGCATTTTTAAGACTTGTATTGCATTCTTTATGTGTGATTGAAAGGGAGATGAGCTATTGGGATTCTTTGAATCTCATTCCCTCTTTTCTAATGTCTTAACATGCTAGGTGGAGCAAATGGACAAGGTAATAGAAGCCACCAAGTTGAGAGATGAGAGTTTGACATCAAAATGCCTAGTTTTGTCTCTTTTGTAGCCATACACATGGCATATAATGAAATCCTATGATGGAATTATTATGTAATCATTTGAACATGTATAAATACTCATATATATGATGTACGGATGAGAATTAATGCCATATGCATGATAAAGCATGATTTGGGTATGGAATGGCAAGACTAGACATATGCATTCTTCTGTATATCATGTGATAGATGAGTGATTTTGAGAAATTTGGGCTTGTACACCTTTGAGACAAGTTTATAATGTCATTGTGGTGTATTTCCACATGCTCAAGTGGTCATGGTTTCCTTGGAGCTGAAAATGGACTATTTGGACCCTTTGTAAGACTTAAATGTAACCATTTCACAACCCAACATCAATATCTGACCAAATGAGCGAATTGACCCATAAAATTTGGTACACCTATAGATATTATCTAGATCTTTTTGGAAAGATAAAGATTGTATTATTTGGAGCTCGTTGGAATTAATTATGATTTTTCAAAATTGGTATTTTTCTGTTAAACTGATGTGGACACTGTTCATATGGTTAGAAATTTGGGCTGTGTCATTCATGAGACAAATGATGTCCAATACTCATGAAATTTTATGAATATAAACGAGACATGATAATATTTTCATAGCCACTAAGATCACTCCAATCAGACCTCTGAGCAGAGAGATATGAAATTTTGAAGTTGGAGGATAGTACCAATAATGATAGTCGACCTCTTGTACTGTTCCATCAATTTCCAATAGCTAACAGGCTCCGTTTGGTTTGGATTTATTTTTATAATAAAGTAGACATCCATAGCTTTCCAAAATGGTATAGTGTGCTTGATTTTAATTTTTCTAGAATTAGTTATGATTTTTCAAAATTTAGATATAGAATATGAAAAATCCTACTCGAGGCTGCACACTATATTTTTGAGTATATCATCCATTTGCACGAGTTCTAGGCCACTCCTTGAGTTTGTTATGAGTTTCATTTGTGTATTTAAATGCGAGAATGAAATGGATAAGTCCATATGACCCACAAAATACTGAATGAAAAATTTACTCGTGACGTAATGCAATTTAATTGTATTTTCTATGCCTTTTCTTGAAGAATTCATGTGTTTCATAGAAATAAGCCTACATATGACATGAGATGAGTCATAGAATCATGGTGTTACATATGATGCCAAGGCTTGTTTCCATGAGTGATTTATATCTCTTTTAATGTGTCTAGGCCAAGAGAACCAAGGGCCACCTAATTGGAAGGTTTGGTTCAAGGTAGCTCTCTAACCTTTCTCATATGCATAGCTTGGTTGTTTTCTTGTCATTGAGTGTGTAACACTCCATAATTAATTAAGGTGTTAATTACAGATTAGATTAATTAGGAATAATTAATATGGGATAATTAGACAAGTTAAGTAAATGGAAATTTTAGAAAGGTAAATTTATTAATATGGGTTTGAGATTTAATTGGGAGAGAAATTTCATCTAGGCCCAAATTAATGTAGGAGGCCATGATAAGAGGCTAATGGAGGCCCAATAGGCTAGGTGTAGATCCAACTTGATCCAATATGATAGAGGCCCAATACCCACCTTATATAGGCTCTTATACTTAGCCCAATAACCCTTGTGCAGACCCAAAACCTTTGGGCTCTTAAAATTTGGTCTGGCGTAATTGAATTTTAGCAACCCAACACCTTGAAATTGGCCCAACAACTTAAAATGGAGATGGACCTTGGAGCAACCCATGACCCATTTTTGAGCTAAGTTAAACCTAAGTAAAACCTTAATACATCAGCCTCTTCCTCACACTTGTTGAAACACAAAACACAAAGAGAAATTCGAAGCTTGGAGAGGAGGCTAGGGTTTGGGGCAAGAATTTCACTATTTCTCACCTCTAAGCTCAAAAATCAACTAAGGTACTTGTTATATATCTTAATCCTCTTCTCTTCCTCTTTAATTTGGTCCGATTAGTTTTTCATTTGGAGTATTTTCACCCTACCCAAAATCTGAAATGTGGGAATTTGGGGATTTTCTTGGTGAAATTTGTAGGTTGAGGTTAGGGCTAATCTTGGGTGAGTTTAAACCCTCCATTTTGATGCTTCATTTATTAATTTGAGACCCTCATAGCTGATTTATAAAATGGATATTAATTCTGTACGAATTTGCTTAGGATTTTGGGTGGAACATTGAGTTTTCTGGTGAAGGACACTCTAATCCGAATTTGGGATTTGTGATGGCTGTTACAAATTTATCTACAAGTGAGGTAATCGGGTTTATATCAATTCCATGTATATATTTGATTTAATTTCATATGTTGTTGTATATGAATGATTTAAAATGTTGAATAAATTGGTTGGCTATCTATTGAATTGTGATTAGACCTTGTGAGTCCATGGTGGAGCTGTGGTACGGCTGCCACCCGTGCATGTGCTTCGATCGAGCACCGGGTTATGATCAAACCCCAGATGCACAGAGCCCCGGTTGTACTCAATAGGGAGTAGGTGCCGTGGATGGGCCTCTCCCGGTGTTAATGGCCTTTAACATGTGATAATATGATTGCTAGTATGGGATAGTAATCATGATAGCCTAATTATTTCATTTGCTGATATGATGGATATGTTTCTGATGTTGATTTTGATTCATGCATATATGCTAATTAAACTGGATATATAATGGAATTTCCTTAGTTACTGAGATTTATATCTCACCCCGTTTTATGGGATTAACATTTCAGGTGAAGGTTCTTTGGGTAAGGATAAAGGGCAAGTGGATGAAAATCAATGAGCTCCAACATATGGGAGAAGGCTACACTTAGGCTGGCTTATTTAGTAGAGATGCAATTTTGTTATTAGTTTACATAGCATCATCATGTATTCATGTTGCCAAGTGTAAGCATTCATATTTTGTTTGATTGAAATGTAACCGTTAAGGATTTAAGTCTCATTATAGTTGAATATTAATGTATGAACTTATAGTATCATATATATAGTTTTGTTGAAATTGTGATATGGATTACCATATAGGAATTGTAGTCATATGATGCCTTGGATGTGGACATAAGCTATTGTTGAATGGAATCTCTATAGAATGTGCATGGGATATTAATTGCTGCTAATGCATGTGTTCTTGCTGTCATATATTTATGAATTTGCTGATATGAGCTAGTTGGGCAAGTAGGAAGTAGTATTTAAGTTTTGCAATGATAATGGACGGATTGATGGGTAAATAGGGTAGATAAACACCATTAGAATCACATAAAATAAGGGAAGGTGGACTTGGAGTGTTTCTAAGATGAGATTTGGAGTGTAGGGGGCGAAATTTGGGTAATGTAGTCATAGGAGGGAGTCTCGCCGTGGCTAAGAAGGCTTTGCCACTACCAAATGAGAGACAGAGTCGAAGGGCACCACAGCATAACCAATCCCACCACGGCGCAAGGGAAGAAAATTAGTCTGGGAAGTAACAGTGGCGAGGAGCACTGCAGCTTGAGAAATCTCGTTGCGGCGCAGAGCGAAAAAAATTTCCTATGAGGGTAACAGAACCAGAACTCACCGCAACGCATTATGTCCTGCCACGGCGCGAGTCGAGGAAATTAATTAAGAGTTGGACAGTAGCAAAACTCGCCGCAGTGCAAATGTATTGTGCCGAGGCGAGAATTGTAGGGGTTGGGAATAGTAGTTCCAGGAGGTGTTTTCGCCGCGGTGCCATGTAGGCTGGCCATGGCGATGGTCCAACTCATCGTGGCGAGATTTACAAAATTTGATCAGTAATTCCAGATAGCAACCTAGCCGCAGTGGGGAAGGTATAAGCCGCGACGTAAATCTCTAAACTCATAATTTTAACCTAAAAACCCCCGTTTCTTTAATGGTAATGGTAGGAAACGATATAGGAACACTTGTGGGAGGTTATTGGGTATTGAAACTGATGGACAGTTGAATCATAAACCCCTTATGGTAGTAGGATTTCTTTTATGCAAATTTTATTTTATTGTGGTGGTATGGTGATGACCCTAACATCAAGGTTCAAATTTTCCCTATATTTTCACAATGTGATAAATTGTAACCACTCAAACTTGATAATTAATTATTAATCATATATTTAACCATAATTACAATGGTTAGAAGGGAGGGTTGCCACAGAGTGCTTGTATATGTGTTTGAGCCATGAGAAATATTTCTAGCCAATGCTTACATGTTATGGTACCATTATGTTTCTTACAATGTGTTTATGATTATATTATGGCTTACATGGGTTTGGTTAAGCCAAAAGTCCCTTAGCAATGGTGAAGATGAGCCAAAAGTCCTTAAAAATGGGTATGACAAAGCCAAAAGTCTCAAAAAGAGTGAGGCTTAGTCAAAAGTCCCTTGAAAGTGGATGAAGCAAATCCAAAAGTCTTAAGAAAGATGAGTGAGGCTAGACCAATGCCCTTGAGAGCTTATGCTTGTTATGTATGAGTTTATGTGATAAGGAAAATGTCTTGAACATGTTCACTAGTTACTTAAATATCATGCATGTATTCTTTGACTTGTTTATGCATCCATTATATATGTTTGAAAGAGTTAAGAGTTATTAAGATTCTCATTCTCCCCCCACATATGTCTAACCATGTCTAGGTGAGTCAAGTAGATAAGGAAATAGAGGCTAACAAGCATGAGAAGCAAGATCTTGACAAATGAATAGAGAAATGGCTTGCTTAATTATATTTTGATGTCAAACTATGTATCCATGAGATGCATCTATGATGTAAACCCTTGAGCATGTTCTAATATATGTACAAATAGTGTATGTATCCATGCAGTAGCTAGATGAATGAGAATGTAAGATTTTGTCACTCCTTTGCCATTGTGTGACTTGATGTTCTTGTATATATATGATGTGGCAAGGTGAGATTAAGCTTTATGGTGATTTGGATCACTTGGCATGCTTTTATGTATGGTGTTTATGCTTTTAAACTTGCCCAAGTGATTGTGGAAAGCCAAATGGGCCATTTGGTGCCTTGAGATGCTATTTGAGACTTCAAAATTGACCAAAGGGAGAGCTAAACCAAAGTATGACCAAATGAATGAGTTTTTTCATGAAATTTGGCTAGCAAGTAGGTCTCATCTAGAGCTTTTCATTGAGCTAAAGATCACTTAATTCAGAGCTCTAGCTAATTTATAATTATTTTCCAAAGTTGGCCAAATTATGTAGAAATGGTATAGTTACTGTTCATTTGGTCAGTTTGCTGCTCTATGTCACACATGTGTCAAATGAAGTCTAATGCTCATGAAATTTTACAAACATGAACTAGACATCATAAGCTTTCCATAGTCACTAAGGTCACCTCATTTGGGGTTCTGTAGAGGGAGATATGAATTTTTAAAATTGCATGTCAGTACCAGCAACACAGCCTAACTTTTGTTACTATTCCATCAATTTCTTATGGCTTAAGTCTACTACATTAGTCTAGAATTAATTTTATCAAAAGTAGACATCCACAACTTTTCAGAATAATATTTTTTGCTTGATTTTGATTTTTCTAGAATTAGTTATGAATTTTCAAAATGTGTATTGGAAAATTGAAATCTAGATCCGAGAGCAAACCATCGAATTTGTGAGATGTACCCTTGAACCCGAAATGTATGGATGTGTTATGATTAAAAAATGATGTTGATGAGTTCACATGGTCCATGGAACATGAAATGAGGAAATGGGATCTTACATGATGTAAATAATCCCATTAAAATAATGCCTTTTTCATGGAAAATGTATGTATTCCTTATATTTGTGCTCCAATACTCTTTAATTGCAATGAGATGGATAATGAGACCATGGTAAAATAGCTAAGAGGTTAAGGTAGTACACTTCAAGGAATATCTTACTTGAACAACATAATGAGGCAAAAAATACCTTATTTCTTCTTATCATCCCTTATTTATTTTACGACTCTGTTAAGGTAGCTTGCATAAGAAGTAGTCTTCCATGGCCAGGAACAAAAATCTAAAAGGCATTTAGTGATAAAGAATGTAATATCTAATTTCTCTAGAATTAGATTGAAACTGATGAGATTATAAAGGAAGACCCCATAATGAGATGATTAGAGGGTAAAAAAGATTAGAATAATAATTTAGACATTTAGAAATAAGAATACAAAGCTAATGATGGCCTGAAATTAGAGCGAAAATGGCTAAACGAAGAAGCCAAAAACGTAGTGACATTTTCATAATTTCAGGAAACTTTTAAAAAACTCAAAAGAGGGATCTTTAAATGGGAAAAATGAGTTTCTCAGGATTTTTAAAAACCCTAAAAACTACAGGAATCCCTAGAATAGTCAAAACCCCTTTGGTTTACATTTTTTGTCATCAATTAACCAAAACTTTGACTAAATCATTTGGTAAGGTTTTAAATCTAAATTGGTGAAACCAAAGACATTTTATGAATTAGAGGATCTAAATTTTATGATGAAAAAGATAGCTTTCAAAAAGGAGTTAAAATGAGCACAAACAAAGTGGTCAAAGTTGTGGGACATAACAGGAAATTAGCAAAATGTTTAAAATATCTTCTTTCCTTCTTAAATTAGACCAGCCACATCCCACCACCTCCCAAACCTACATGAAGCAGCTCCAAACAGGTCTGAAATGATGTCCAAAGGGGGTAGGAGAGAAAAGGAATAACAAGGCAAAATAGGTATGAAAGTTTACAAAATTTCATGGTCTTGTCTTCATAAATATTTTTTTTCTCTCTAAGCCCTCTCCAATGGTGGTTTTAGCTTCTTGAAAGGAACATTTTCATGGCTAGTCTCTTGGAAAAAGGGGAGGATTTGAGAAAACTATTGATAGCACCAAATTCTCCATGGAATAAGGAATCAAGCAATGTAAAACACCAACTAGAATACATGCTCTTCCTTTGTGTTTTCTCTCTTTATTGGTTTGGACTCCCTATGGAAATGCTAGAGGGAATATATTTGTGGCTAAAACATAATTGAATTAGAGGTTTAGAGGTATGAGAAACAAGAATATACAATTGAAATCAATTAACAAGCTTTAGGATTCAAGATATGGAAGTTAGGGATTTAGTTGCACTTAGCAAATTTTGAAGCTTCCTAATGATAATCTAGCTTATATAAGAATATGTATGAGTTCACAAGATATCTAGAAAGCTTTACAAGTGTTAATTCCCTAAGAAAAATCAACAAAACTCCATGGTTCCATCATTAAAGGCATGTCTTAGCCAAGAGCTCTAAAGGGTACCTGGGGAGAGTTTCCTTAATTCTAAAGATAGAAATGGTCTAGATATGAATTATAGACACTAATGGAACCATTGGTTTTAATTTAGAAACCATATTTTGAAAGTTGAAAGTTTTAGGTTCTATTGTACATAAAGAAATGACTTGCGTTTAGGCTCCTTGAAATGAGTTGGAGATGATTCTAATGAGTTTAAATCGAGTCATATGACTTAGATTGAATGAGAAATTGGAGCCAAGATTATGAATTCTAAGGGTTGCTTCATTATGCCCTTGTATGGAACCATGTTAATGTCATAAGATCAGGTAAGCCTGTGTAGAGTTTATGTGAAACTAGAATTGGTTCTAATGATGTAATTGTATCTTATTTTATGTGTCTAGGCTAAGCAAATCAAGATCCTCCTAGGTGTAAGTGTGTGGCTGAAAAGGGGAAGCAAGAAAACAGAGGAAAAAGTTTGTGTTCTTGGCACAAGGTAGCTCTCTAACATTTTTTGTATGCATTTCTTGAATGTTTGATTGTCTTTGGATGCTTGTGTGTATGTTTGAATCATGAGATATATTTAGAGCATTTGATTTAGCATTATGGTAACATTATGCTTCTTAAAGTGCATTTTGAATGCAAAATAACTTAAATGGATGTAGTTGTCCTAAAAGTTCCTTAGAATGGGTGAGGATAAGCTAAAAATCCCTAAGAATAGTTGAGACAAAGCCAAAAGTCTTAAGAAAGAGTGAGGCTAAGTCAAAAGTCCCTTAAAGTGGGTGAGGCAAATCCAAAAGTCCTAAAGAAATTGGGTGAGACTAGACCAATGTCCTTTAGAGCTTATGTTTGACTTGTATGAGCTTATGTGACATGGAAATATGCTCTTATATGTTTATTAGAAGCTTTTATGACATGCTTGCATCCTTTGACATGAAAATGTGCTATATATGTATACTTGAAAAGGTAAAAGAGCTATTGGTATTATTTGAATCTCACTCTTCCCTATATTATGCCTAATCATGTCTAGGTGAGCCACATGGAGCAAGAAATGGGAGCTAAACCACTTGAAGAGCAAGAATTTCACAATAGAATAGGAAATTATGCATTTTGATGTCAAAGTTTGTAACTATATGATGTAGACCCTAGAGCATGTTTAAATGTATATAACTATGATGTATAAATCAATCTTGGAGTCAAATGAATGAGTATATGAGAATTTGACATCATGAAGCCTTGTTACATATGTGCACAAGTTCATGTAGGAAGGTGGTTTTGAGATGTATGATGATTTGACCAATTGAGATACTTCTACATGCTATAATGCAAGTATTGGATGTGCTCAAATGGTTTTGGATTCAAGATAAAAGCCATTTTGGACCACTTGAAACCATTTTATATGCATTTTAAGCCATTTTATCACCCTAAACCAAAGTCTAACCAAATGGATGAATTTCTACATGAAATTTGGCAAGCAAATAAGTCTCTTCTAGAGCTTTTCATACAGCTAAAGAGCACCTAATTTGGACATCTATAGAATTTATTATGAATTTTCAAAGTTGGCCAAATTATGTAGAATTATCCCAATTATTGTTCATATGTTCAGTTTGCTTTTTTGTTTCCTTCATGGGCTAAATGAAGTTTAATGCTCATGAAATTTTACAAACATATAGCAGACATCACAAGATTTCCATAGCCATTGAGAACACCTCATTTGGAACTCTGTAGAGGAAGATATGAAGTTTTGAAGTTTAGGTTATGCGATAGGATGCATCAGTGACCCACAATATTATTTCATTGAATTTTTTAGGACAGTTGTTATTGGATTGATCTAAAATTTTTATGGTAGTTAGAGGACATTTGAGCTTTCCAGAAAGCTATAGTATGTATGATTTTGATTTTTTTAGAATTAATTATGATTTTTTAAAGTTTATATCAAATTATGGAAGCTAAGGAAAAATACAAAGTGAAAGGTGATTTCGTGTGACATGGCTTGGACCCGAGTTTTGAGCTTCAAATTGGGATGTTTCTAATTGAACACATGTATTATGAATGCAAAAAAAGTTTGGCAAGCTCACATGGTCCATTAAGCCAAGAATGAATTAATTTGGCTTTTAATGTCAGTTATTTTCGCTGCTAAAAGTAATTCTTTGATATAATTTAATACTTTTAGCTAGTTTGTGTATGAAATTGATGCTAGCTATGGATGGTGTGACAAAGAACCTATTGAAGTTATTAGCAATTTTGAACCCTAAAGATGAATAAAGTGATGAAGCATCAGTTTGATCTCAACCAAATATGAGAGCAAAAGATCGATCATAAACATGCGGTGCTCAGGCACATACAGAGTAATAGGGCTAACAGCTTCTTTGAGCTTGGGAGGCGAACTAGTTGATTCAAAAAGGTCACTATCAATTAAGTTACTTCTAAGAGAATGCCCTTGATTTTAAGAATTAGATGCCTGAGACATGATTAGGGTAAAAGTGAAAAGGAAAGAAAAAAAACATAATCGTTAGACAAGATGATGGCTAAGTTTGCTTGGTGAAATAGTGTAGTAAAAAAGTAAAGTTTTAGCCTTTTTGAAAAAGATTTTGAAAATTTGTTTAAGAAAATAAGGTAATAGTTGTACAGTACGAAGTAATCAAAATTCACGGCAAGTTAATGAATGTGTAAATTCAAATTTCAAAATTCAAATACATCATTTTGACTTCTTATCATTATTATCATTAGTTGAAAAGATGTAGGGGCAAAATATTAGCACCAAAAAATAATGGGTTAGATCAATCCATGGGCCTATGATTTGGGCTAAACTTAAGATTATAATAAATCACTATTTAAAGGAACTGAACTGTAATACCTTAACTTCTTAGCCATTACACCATGGCCTCATTATCCATATCAATGTATTTGATATGTATTAGAGCATAAGAATAAGAAACCATACATGTCACATGAGAAAATAATGAATATTTAATTGTATATATTTGTGTTACGTAAGATCTCATTTCCTTATTTTATGCTCCATGGACCATGTGAACTCATCCACAACATTTTCTAGTCATAACACATCCATACAAGTCATACACATCACATTTGGTCTCATTCATTTCGGGTTTAGAACTACATCTCACAAATTCCATAGTTTGCTCTCAGGTTCAAATTCTAGCTTTTTAATGCAAACTTTAAAAATTTACAACTAATTATAAAAAAATCAAAATCAAGTAAACCATATTATTCTAAAAAGCTATGGACATATTGTAAAGTCTCACATCGGCTGGAAGGGGCCTGTGCTAAGGCCTTATAAGTGGGAGTGAAGCTCTCCCCACCAGAGGCGCCTTTTCCCTAAGAAGGCCGGGTAACCAAGCCCACGAACTGGGGAAAGGGACAAAACCCCACGTGAAGGCTGGGTTGCGACCCTCGAAGCGTGTGGGACAATACCTTTAGAGGCTCTGTAGGGAATTGGTATCAGAGCAATCCTGGCCCATGTACGACCCGAGGACGGGTCGGCCCCAAAAGAGGGTGGATTGTAAAGTCCCACATCGGCTGGAAGGGGCCTGTGCTAAGGCCTTATAAGTGGGAGTGAAGCTCTCCCCACCAGAGGGGCCTTTTCCCTAGGAAGGCAGGGTAACCAAGCCCACGAACTGGGGAAAGGGACAAAACCCCACATGAAGGCTGGGTTGCGACCCTCGAAGCGTGCGGGACAATACCTCTGTGGGGTTTTGTCCCTTTCCCGTGGGGTTTTGTCCCTTTCCCCAGTTCGTGGGCTTGGTTACCCGGCCTTCCTAGGGAAAAGGCGCCTCTGGTGGGGAGAGCTTCACTCCCACTTATAAGGCCTTAGCACAGGCCCCTTCCAGCCGATGTGGGACTTTACACATATAATTTTGAGTAAAAATAAGTCTAAAGCAATCCAGTAGCCTTAAGTTAGCAGAAATAGATGGAACAATAACACAAGTTAGGCTACATTACTGATACTATCATGCAACTTCAAAAATTCATATATCCCTCTACATAACTTCAAATGAAGTGATCTTAGTGGCTATGGAAAGATTATGGTGCCTAGTTTATGTTTGTAAAATTCATGAGCATTGGACTTCATTTGACCTATGTGTGATACAAAGAAGAAAACTAACCAAATGAATAGTAACTATACCCTTTTTACATAATTTGGCCAACTTTAAAAAATCATAATAAATTCTATAAAGCTCCAAATTGAGTGCTCTTTAGCTTTATGGAAAGCTCTAGATGATACCTACTTGCTGGCAAAATTTCATGGAAAAAACCACTCATTTGGTTAGACTTTAGTTCAGCACACCAAAAGGTCAAAATTAAAGCAAAAAATGGGACTTTAAGACACCAAAAGCTCTTCTTGAATTTTCACAACCACTTGGGCAAGTTTAAAAGCATAATTACCATATATAAAAGCATGCCAAATGATCCAATTCCTCATAGAGCTCAATTTCACCTTGCCACATGCATATATACACAAGTGTATCATATCACATAAGGGCAAATGAATGGCAAAATCTCACACTCTCATTCATCTAGCTTCTGCTTTGATACATACACCATTTATACATACATTAGAACATGCTCAAAGGCTTACATCATATATATATATATATATATATATCTCATGGTTATATAGTTTGACATCAAAACACAAATAAACAAGCCATTTCTTCATCTTGTTGTCACAATCTTGCTTCTCATGCTTGTTAGCTTCCATTTCTTTACCCACTTTGCTCATCTAGACATGGTTAGACATGTGTGGAGGAAGAGTAAGATTCAAAAAATTCCAATAGCTCTTAACTCTTTCAAACATACATAATGGATGCTAAAACACATCAAAGAATGCATGTATGAAATTCAAGCAACTAGTGATCATGTATAAATCATTCTCTTTGGCACATCAACTCATACATAATAAACATAAGCTCTCAAGGGTCTTGGTTTAGCCTCACCCATTTTTCTTAGGACTTTTATATTTGCCTTACCCACTTTCAAAGGACTTTTGACTTAGTCTCACTCTTCTTACGACTTTTGGCTTTATCTTACCCATTTTTATGGACTTTTGGCTCATCCTCACTCTTGCTAAGGGACTTTTGACAACCAAATCCATACAAGCCATAAAGCAATCATAAACACATTTCAAAAAACATAATGGTACCATAACACATAAGCATATGCTAAAGACATTTTTCATGGCTTAAACATACACATAAGCACTCAAAAACAAGCAAACATCCAAGCTATGCATGAGAGAAAGGTTAAAGAGCTACCTTGAAGTAAGAATTCAACACTTTTCCTTAGCTATTCCTCCCCTTTTTTGGCCACACACTTGAAATTAGATGGAGCTTAGTTCCTTTAGCCTAAACACATCAAATAGGACACAATTACATCATGGAAACAAGCTTTAGCACCACACACTCTCTATGGAAGCTCACTTTGTTCTATGGTTACATAATGATTCCATATGAGATCTAATGAAATAAGTGTTAAAATTCAAGGTCTTAGCTCCATTTTCTCCTTTCATCTAGGTCTCTTAACTCCATTTAAGCCGCTTGGAGTCCTCATAATTTCATTCCTAAGAGCCTAAACACAGTTGTTTCTTTAAGTCTTATTATGTAACCTATACCTTCATCTCACAAGACAAGGTTTCTAAATTTTTTTCCAAGCCTTCCTTTGATGTTGTCCTATCATATTTAGTCCCTTTCTACCCTTAGAAAAATTTAAAACTCTCCCTAGGTATAAGAACCATGCTTGGTGAAGATTATGGAGGCTTTTTGGACCCATGGAGCTAGCTTTGTTTTCCTAAAGGAAATAACACATGTGAGGCTTTCTAGGTGTCTCAAGAACCCATATACACTCTTAAGCATATGCTAGAGGCATTTCTCATGGCTTAAACATATAGACAAGCACTCAAAAACAAGCAAACATCCAAGCTATGCATGAGAGAAAGGTTAAAGAGCTACCTTGAAGTAAGAATTCAACATTTTTCCTTAGCTATTCCTCCCCCTTTTTGGCCACACACTTGAAATTAGATGGAGCTTGGTTCCTTTAGCCTAAACACATCAAATAGGACACAATTACATCATGGAAACAAGCTCTAGCATCACACACTCTATGGAAGCTCACTTTGTTCTATGGTTACATAATGATTCCATATGAGACCTAATGAAGCAAGTGTTAGAATTCAAGGTCTTAGCTTTATTTTCTCCTTTCATTTAGGTCTCTTAACTCAATTTAAGCCTCTTAGCTCCATTTTCTCCTTTCATTTGGGTCTTTTAACTCTATTTAAGCCTCTTGGAGTCCTCACAGTTTCATTCCCAAGAGCCTAGACACAAGTTGTTTCTTTAAGTCTTATTATGTAACCTATACCTTCATCTCACAAAACAAGGTTTCTAAATTTTTTTCCAAGCCTTCCTTTGATGTTCTCCTATCATATTTAGTCCCTTTCTACCCTCAGAAAAATTTAAAACTCTCCCTAGGCACAAGAACCATACTTGGTGAAGACTATGGAGGCTTTTAAACCCATGGAGCTAGCTTTGTTTTCCTAAAGGAAATAACACATGTAAGGCTTTATAGGTGTCTCAAGAACCCATATACACTCTTAGACAATTATAAATATCACTAGAAAACTTCATACATACTAAGGTGCAATGAAAACCCTAAGTCTTGGAAACCTAATTTCTAATGCTTTTTGGAATCTCTTTGCATATACTTGTTTCTCACCCTTAAAAACCTAGGTTTCATGCTTGGTTTAGGTCAGATTTTATTCACTCTTGCTTGTTCTATATAAGGCCAAAACTACTCCATGGAAGATCAAGAAAAAGGAAGCAAGGAAGATCATGAAATTACCTAGATTCTTTAGCCTTTTCAAGAGCTTTCTTCTTTGCTTTCACTCCTCCTTGAAATTTTGAACTTCTCCCTTCTAAACATGGCTCAAAATACATCAATTCATACACCAAAACCATGGAAAGAAAGAAGAGAAGGAGGATGACAAGTTTAATGAAGGAAGGAGTAAGAAATTCCATGATTTTCCATACCTTTTCCTAGGTTTTTCTCCTCCTTTGAATCTCCCTCTTGTGTGCCCTTCTTTGTAGAAATTCTCCCTCGTTTTAGGCAAAAATTAGGTTGGCCAAAAATGAGAAAGAAGTGGGGCGCCACCTATATATAGCTAGGGATCCTTAAGAAGCTTTTTAAAATGCTAATTTTGTCCTTCATTCTTGGCTTTTTTGTTTTAAGTTTATTTCAAATCCTTTTTCAAAAACCATCTTTTCCATCACAAAATTTAGGTTCTCTAACCTATAAATAGCCTTTGCAATCACTCAAATCGAGTCTAAAACCTTCCCGAATGAAAGGGTCAAAGTTTGGGTTCATCGACATTCTAGAATGTAAATTGGAGATGTTTTAACTGTTCTAGGGGTTCCTATAGTTTTTAAGCCCTCTGAGAATCCCAAAAAACTTAATTTTTTCATTTAAAGATCTCTTCTTTGATTTTTCTAAAAGTTGCCCAACATTATGAAAATGTCCCTACATTTCGTTACATTTTCTTTAGCCACTCTAACTTTGGTTTCTAAGCATTCTAAGCCTTAATTCCTTATTTTCTAATATTTAAAAATTTATCCTATTTTATTTTGGCCTTAACTGATTCATTTTAGAGGACTCTCTTTTATATTTAGCTTGTTTTTGTTGTTTTTATGAAAATTGGGTGTTACATGAACAGTAGATGATGCTTAAAAATTTTTCTTTCCTTGATATGATAGCATTTTGTCTCTATTACACATGAGGATAAGTTAGATTAAAGTTAACACTTAAAAAGACAGTCTCAAACAATCTCCACTTACTTTTGTATACTAGTATTATCACTTTAAATTTACTTATGACATAAGCTTGGACTTTAATCAACATATAAGATATCAATAGCTCATAAAAACATAACTTAGGCTCACTTTGTAACACCATATTTATAGAACTCATCTCATAGAAATTCTAGGCTTCCTTCCATGAACAACAAAAGAGAAGGGAGAAAAACCATTAAAATAATCAATTTAATTGTGTTACGTCATAGATAAACTTTTTATTCAGTGTTTTGTGGGTTATATGGACTCATCCATTTCATTCTCAAATTTAAATACACAAATACAACTCATAATAAACTCAAGAAGTGTCCTAGAACTCGTGCAAATGGATGGTATACTCAAAAACATAATGTGCAGCCTCGGGTACCTAGTCCAAATTCTGTGCCTAAACTTTGTAAAATTATAACTAATTATAGAAAAATATAAATCATGCATACTTTACCATTCTAGAAATCTACAGATGTCTACTTTATGTTAAAAATAAATTTAGGCCACAACAGAGGATGATAACTACCGAAAATTGATGCAATAGTATCAGAGGTCAATTATCATTACTGATACTATCCTTCAACTTCAAAAATTCATATTTCCCTAGTCTGATGTCCAATTAGAGTGATCTTGGTGGCCATATAAATCTTATCATGTTTTGTTTATTCTTATAAAATTTCATGAATATTGGACACCATTTGACCTTCGAATGATGCAGCCCAAGTTACTGATCATATGAACAGTATCTGTATCAGTTCAATAGAAAAATGCCAATTTTGAAAAATCATAATTAATTCCAAAAAGGTCCAAATAATATGATCTTTGATTTCCTAATACTCTCTAGATAAGATCTATATACATGCCAAATTTTATGGGCAAAATCGTTCATTTGGTCTAATTTTGACATTGGGTTGCATAATGGTCATTTTTGTGTCTTATAAGGGGTCCAAATGGTCCAAAATTGCTTCTAAGACAACCATGGCCACTTGAGCACGTGGGAAAGCACCAAAATGGTCTAATAAACATGTCTCAAAGGTGCATAAATCTAGATTTCTCAAACTCACTCATCCACCCCACGTTATACACAAGAGCATATATGTCAAGTCTTGCCATCCAATGCCCAAAATGCACTATATCATACATATGACATTAAATCTCATACATACATGATACATTTACATATTTACATGTGTTCATAAGGTCATACAACATATATGATAAGAGATTACATCATGTACCACTCATATGGCTACAAATTTGCATTTTTACACACTTGATTGTCACACTTTCTCCTTCTAGCTTGGTGGCTCTCACTCTTTAGCTCCCTTGGTCCACCTAGACATATTAAACATGTGGGGAGGAAGGAATGAGATTCTAGGAATACCAATAGCTCTTATCCTTTAGTTTAGGGCAGAAACAATTATGTCTAAATGAATGAGGAGGTGGGGCACCATATATATATAGGTAGGTTAAGAAGAACTTTTCAAAAATTCCAATTTCATCCCTTCATCTTAGCATTTTCGTTTCTGGTTCGTTTTTAGCTCCTTTTTGAGAACCGTATTTTTCATCATAAAATTTAGGTCCTTAATCTTATAAAATACCTTTGGAATCACTTAATTTAGAACTAAAACCTTCTCAAATGAATTAGTCAAAATTCGGGCTCCCCGCCATTACAAAATGTCTACCAGAGGGGCTTTAACTGCCCTAGGACTTCCCATGACTTTTAAGGCCTCTGAAAACCCTGGAGAACTCAAATTTATTATTTAAGAAGCCCTTCTATGAGAATTTTAAAAATTATATGAAATTATGAAAATGTTATTACGTTTTGTTGCCTTTTCGTAAAAATTCATCTGGCTATTTTGGCTCTAATTTCAAGGCACCTCTAGCCTTGACTCATTATTATTTAAGGTTTAGAATATTATTTTAATTTTATTGGACCTCAAATCACTATATCTGGGGAACTTCCTTTTGTATCCGGTGATTTTGTGTATTTACGGAGAAACTATACGTTATATTTTTTGTGTTTTTTCTCGTTTTCAAAGAACTGGATATTACACACTTTATTTCACATAAATCTTGTCATAGCTTATTACTATTCATGTTATCATTTTCATAATCAGAACATATCCAAAATGGCTAATATCCGAACTCACTTTTCTAGAAAAAAAATTTGCCATAGCTTCCCTTATATTTTTAGCAGTCTAGGCTACCCAAATCAATTATATATTATATCATCATTTACTAATGTAATTATGCACTTTGGGGATCAAATAACAACTAGCCCACTTAGTATAATTTCCATCACATAATATATCAAATTATATCTTGCTAAGCTTTGGAATAAATCATCTCAGCCTTAGTAACAAAATAAGCTAAATTAACTCATCTTGGCTCCTAATCTCCAAAGTCATTTCCATACATCAAGTACAATTCTTAACGTACTAAATCTCAAATTACATCACTAAGTATGAGTGATCTTAATCTAATTAAATCATATCATGTCTTATGCTATCATAAGATTTAAGATACATTATAACATGTTCAATTCATCATAAGATATATTAAAATTAGTTAAAAAGTTGTATAAAATCCTCCATTGAATTCTTAACCTCAAGTGCCAATTCTTTATAATTGTCTTTTCCCTACTTTCTTCACTTGGCAATGGTTAGTAATGGACATAGGGGGAAATGATATTCAAAGAATCCTAGTAGCAAATTCCAACATTCAAGCATTCATTAAATTCACCCAAACAACAAGGAAACAAGCAAGCATAGGAAACCATCTCATAAAAAACTAAAGATGGCTTACACATAAAGTAGCAAATGGCTAAATACTTATGAAAACATACTTGTCTAGGCTACTCACGGGAAAAGGAAGAACTACTGTTCTCAATTCCCTTGCGTTGCTCATACTAGATGCCATAAGACACAACTAGCCAATATAATACATAATATATATATTATACATAGCCAACTCTTGTGAAAAACATATTTGAGTGTAAACATATAATATAATGTTTAATTTTCGTCAAACGACGGAAACAGATATATTTTCAAAGTAAGTCCTCTGAAATGAATTAGCTAAAGTCTCAAAAAATTTATGTAGCATTTAAGACTCCTAAAAACGAGAATCCCAGGCTCAGAGGGAAAGAAAAAATAAGCTAGAATAAAGAAACAAATTGTAACGAAATGTTGATGAAACGTAATGACATTTTTGTAATTTTGAGCAAATTTTAGAATTCTTACAGGAGTGCTTTTTAAATAAAAATTTTGAGTTGCCTAGGGTTCTCAGAGGCCCTAAAAACCATGGGAAGCTTCGAGATAGTTAAAACCCCTCCAGTGGATGTTTTCCAATATCGGTTAACCCGAACTTTAACGGATTCATTCGGGAAAGTTTTAGCTCTAATTTGAGTGATTCCAAAGGCATTTTATAAAATTGGGAATCTAAATTTTATGATGGAAAAGACAATTCTTGAAAGGGAGCTAAAATGAACTAGAAACGAAAATGCCAAGACGAAGGGACGATATTAGAATTTTTGAAAAGTTCTTCCTAACCTAGCTATATATATATGTCACGCCCCACCTTCTCCTTCCTTTAGCCACATTTTTTCTACCCAAAACTAGAGAAGAAAGCTAGGGTTTGAGGTGCACAAAGAGGAGAAGAAAGGAAGGAGAAAAGGAAGAAGGTATGGATTTTTTTGGTTTTTCATGCTTTCTCTTTAGCAAACTCCTTCTCCTCCATCTTCCCTTCTTTCCCATGATTTTATTGAAGTTCTTGGATCTATTTTGAGTGCAGGACAGAGGTGAAATTTTTGGATTTGAGGAGAGGGGGGCAAGAAAAGGAAGAATCATCCAAGAAATCAAAGAAAAATAAGGTAAATCTTCCTTCCATGGTAACTACTCCTTCTTCCCTTCTTCTCCTTGGTTCGTCTAGCCTATAAAGCTCCAAGAGGACATGGATTTTAGGTTGAACCAAGGGTGAATCTTAAAGAATTAAGTGTGGAGAATAAGAATATGCAAGGGAAACAACAAACTAGCCATTAGATTTCAAGATAGAAAACCTAGGGTTTCAAGTGTCCCTTGCAAATTCTAATTTGATGCAATGATTCCTAGGTTTAAATGAGTGTTTGAATGAGATCCTAAGATTTCTAGAAGGTCCTCATATGTATTTTCCATCAAGAAAACAAAGAAAACTCCAAGGGTAGCCTTAAGGAGCATAGCCTCAGCCTAAAGGACTTGGGGCACTTAGGGGTAGTTTTAATTTGTTCCTAACTTATTTTTGAGTCATATATGATGGAAAAGGATGAGAGGAAGCCTTGGAAAAATTTTAAAAATCATAGAAAGTGAGATGGCATTATACCATAGTATGACGTAAAAAAGCAACATATAGTTAGGCTCCTTATTTTAATTGTGTGATGACTCCAAAAGGCTTAAAAGGAGTCAAGAATCATAAATGAAAAGAAAGAATGGAGCCTAGAACTCAAATAATAGATGTTGCTTCATTAGGTGCATTTTGGAACCATAAAGAGGCTATTAGACCAAGTTATTATTTAAGAAAGATGTATAGCTCTAGAAATGATTCCAAGAACTTAATTGACTTCCATATATTGTGTTTAGGCCAAGGGAAACAAATCCCACACTCTTGTGTGTGTGAGGTCGAGGGAAAGGATTCAAGATTCAAGGGAAAGGTTTGCAAGTGTAACAAAGGTAACTCTCTCCACTTTCTCTTATGCATGAATGTGTGCTTACCTTTTCTTTGAATGTGTGTATATATGTTTTAAGCCATGAAAAGTGTTTTAACATATGCCTATATCCCATGATACCATGATGTTGTATTATGCTTTCAAATGATGCTTAATATGTTTGCTTTAGTTTGCTTGAGTGTGGTGAAGCCAAGAACCCTTGAGAATGGTTGAGGCAAAGATTTGAGTCTTCCAAGAGCAAGGCTTAGGTCAAGGCTTTTGAAAAAAAGGGTGAGGCAAGTCCAATAACCCTGAAGATAATGGGTAAGGCTAATCCACTTACTTGGCAAGCCTATGTATGCTTTGTATGACTTGTTTAAATGCCAAGAATGCTTTTTGAATGATCACACTTTCTATTATGCTCATGAATGCATTTTTAAAACTTGAATTGCATTTTTTATGTATGATTGAAAGGGAGATGAGCTATTGAGATTCTTTGAATCCCATTCCCTCCTCTCCAATGTCTTAACATGCTAGGTAGACCAAATGAGCAAGGTAATGGAAGCCACCAAGTTGGGAGATGAAAGATTGACAACAAGATATATTGTTTTGTTCAATTTGTAGCCATATGAGTGGCCATATGTAACACTATAAATTCTAACTCATTTCATAACATTTATAAGCTTCATATTATCATTTCCATGAAAACACATGAAAATGGATAAAAAATAATGGGTTTATTTGTGTTGCATTATACTTAAAAATTTCAAATGGTGTCACGTGGATTGTGTGAGCTCATACTATACATTTTCATATTTAATTACATCAATACAACTCATTTGAATCGCAAAATTATGCCCACAACTCATAGAAACCGAAATGAAGCATGGAATATGGAGATTCATTCTCGACCAAATTTGCTCTAGTTTTTGACCAAACTTTGAAAAATCATAACTAAATCTAGAAATATTGAAATCATGCAATCTTGGTCATTATGGGAATATATGGATGTCTACTTCACACTAAAAATACGTTTAGATCATAACATTCATCACAGAGGGTGTTTGACATCCAAAATAATCCAAAGGTCAGACTAAATTCTGGAATTGTCACAGAATTTACAGAAAAATTTGAAAATGTCCAATTAATTCCACAAAAATCCAATCCATACAAATGATACAAATCTAAAAATATATGGATGTTAACTAGAGAGAGAAAATATCTCTAGACCAGTTCATTAAGACCAGACCTCAAAATTTAATAGAACAGTACTTCTAGTCGGGCAAAATTACTGATATTGGATAGAAATTTCAAAAATTCATATCTCCCTCTATAGACCTCCAAATAAGGTGGTTTCAGTTGCTACGAGTCACTGTGATTATCTAGTTTCTCTTATAAAATTTTATGGTAATTGGACATCATTTGAGCCTCATGTGACAGAATACAATTTCGGACCAAATGAATAGTGCAGCAAACCAGAAACCATGAAAATTGCCAACTTTGAAAAATCATCAAATATTCTTTAGACCTCTAAAAATTATGATCTTTAGCTTCCCAAAAATCTCTTAATGAAACATAATTGCATGTCAAATCTCAGATCAAGACTAACTCATTTGGCTAAAAAGTGATATAGGGTTCCTTAATGGTCAATTTTGGCTCCATATAGGGTACCAAAGTTGCCAAATGGATTTCCCTTGGTCTTGACACCTTTTGGGCAAGTCTCAAAGTACATTTAAGACTTAAGTGAGCTGCCCAAATGGTCACAAACCTCATGCATCTCATTTTGGCCATTCAACCCACACTTATGCACATTTACATGAAACTTCCCAATTGCATAATTGGGCATTACATACTCAAATTGTATTCTAGAGCTCATACATCATATCTATACATTTAAACATTACATAATATCATATTTACACATGTCTTAAGGGTCATAGACCATTTACAATATCATATACATTGTAAAGTATCATTATGGATTTCAAAAGAATAAAACTAGGCATATGATTATCAATCTTTCTCCTTCATTGTTGTTAACTCCCATCACCATAGCCACTTGGTCCACCTAGTATGTTAGATCATTGGAGAGGAGGGGATGAGATTCAAAGAATCCCAATAGCTCATCTCCCATTCAATCATACATAATATGTGCAAAGCAAGTTTTACAAATGCTTGCATAGAGAAAATGGAAATCATGGACATTTAAAAAGCAAGTTTAGCATATGAACCAATCATACAAGACATTCAAGAGTTCACTAAGTGTTTGGATTGGCCTCACACTTCTCCTTATGGATTTTGGACTTGCTTCACCCATTTTTTAGGAGCTTTGGACTCAATCATACTTTTGGGCACCCACTTTGCTTTTAGGAGACTCTTTACTTTGTCTCAACTAAGCTCAAGGGTTCTTGGCTCATCCTCACCATGGTGAAGAGTTCTTGGCCTCTCCACATTCAAGCAAACTCAAACAAACATCATGTATTCATTTGGAAGTATAACATGACATCAAGGGTCATGGCACATAAAGGCATGCTAGCATACTTTTCATAGCTTGAAATTACATATACACACATTCTAAAACAAGTTAAACACACATCCATGCATGAGAGAAGGTGGAGAGAGCTACTTTGCACACAATTGCACACTTATTTTTTTGGATTCAAACCTCCTCTTTCGGCCACACACCCACAAATTGGTGGAGATGGTTTCTCTTGGCCTAGATACAATTTTTGGGAGCCAATTAGGTTCATGAAACACATTGTAAGGCTACACAACTTACTTGAACCTTAGATTGCTTTATAACCTCCATTATGGTCTATAAATGCACCTAATGAAGCAACCCCTCAAATAATTTCTAGGCCTCATTCTTTCCTTTCAAATATGATTCTTGACTCCTTTGAAGTCTCTTGGAGTCATCACACCATTAAAACAAAGGGCCCAACATCATGTTGTTTCTTTAGGTCATAATATGGAACCTAAGACACCAAATCACTTTCTATAATTTATAATTAAACTTCCTTTATTATCAAAATTGAAAAATAAACACCATATCTACATGGTTCTTTACTTGGCAAAAAATGACCATATATGCTTTAAACTTGATTTTTTCTAAGATTTTAAATTGAATACATGTTTGAACTCAACATCCTCATCATCACAAGCATCAAATTTCACTAAGATAAACATCACCATCCACTTCTCTCTCTAAGTAAAAATACAGGGGTTTTAGAGTTTCAAATTTACATATTTCCATGACTTGAATTATACCTTGGTTGAAAGAGCTCTTAGTGGTTATTCTTTAAGTGTAATTAGGTCCCTCAAAGAAGCAAATTCTTCCACTTGCACAACCCCTAACATCAACCATTTCAAGATGATATCTAGATCAAAAGAAAGCTCTCATATGGTAGAAGAAGTTTTATAACTAAAAGAGAATCAAAAAGTGCCATTTACATATTTAAAATCTTCCTTGAAAATTTCTCTCCCTTCCTTTTGCTTAAGCCTCCATTTTTGCCTTCATCAAGGTCAATTTTAGTTGGTGTAATGTAGGTGGAGAGATGAGAAAGATGACAGATTAATATAATTAAAAGGCTAATCATAATTAACATTTTTTAAAAATGACAATTTTGCCCTTACATGCCTTTTTATTCTATTTTACCTCATATTACTCTATATATAATTTAACTTGCTCTTTTACATAAAAGTATAAATTCAAGGTTCTTAGTGGCTTAAAATGGCTCAAAATAACTAAAATTACAATTTTGCAACTAGTTTTCTCAATTTCAATGCAATCTAAATTTTGACCAACAATGACCCCTTTAATCAATTTACTCATCTTATTTCATCATATTCTAGTAAAAAATATCATATTCTCTTAATATATTTTAAGTTATAAAGAAGATTTATGATTTTCCCCTATTATAGGGATAAACTCTTTCTTTTACCTATATTCTGTATTTTAACTCACTTTAAGTCCCTTTTTCTTATCTTTTGAGGCTTTTGGTTCTTCATATCTTTTTCCTCATATTTATTTTAGGGTCTAGCTAATCATGTAAAAATATTGGATATGACAAATGACTAGTTTTAGGCTTATATATACTTATTGTACATGATCTTTGAACATACATGTCATAACATGATTTATATAGCTAAACTGATATCAATTCATCTCTAAGGCAATAAAATACAATTGCAATAAAACTTTTGGCAGCAATTTTTAGCCCTTTTTTATGACAAATAAGCCTTTAAGGGTCAAAATTATATTTGCTTTCCATTTTAATCCATAAACTCTATAAACACATTTATTTTAACCCACATGTTCATCATATAGGTCTTAATTGCATAAGGGAGTCATATAACCCAATTTAGCCTCCTTTAACATATTATGGGCGAAACTTCAATTAGGTGTCCATGAAAAGCTTATAAACTGAAATTTATGTTGTAAAAATTTTAAGTAAAAATGAATCCATTTAACCCCTAAAAAGATAAAAGACAAAAACTGAGGGCTATGTAGAGTGAACAGTAACATCATAATTTTACAGTTTTAGACTAGATTAAAAAATTTATCAAATATTCTATAAAGTTTAGAAAAATATCATCTTTGGCTTATTTGAAAGCTTTATAAATCCTTTAAGTGTCTGCCAAATTTCAACTCTAAGTAGGTCATTTGAGCTATCAAGGGTAAAAATACAATTTATAGTTCATTTGAACCAATTTTTAGTTTTAAAATAGTTTTTTTGGTCCTTAATGTAACGTTTGATTTTCATAAAAAATGACAGAAATGAACCAGTTATAAAAGGAAGTCCCCTAAATAGAACCAGAATACAAGGCTTAAGGTGTCTTAAAAATAGAACCAGAATAGCTAAATGAAAATTAATAGAAGTACAGTGGCATTTTCGTAATTTAGGACACTTTTTAAAGACCTCAAAGGAAGGATCTTTAAATGGGAAATTGAGTTTTCCGAGGTTCTTAGAGACCCTAAAAACTATAGGAACCCTAGATTGGTTCATGTAACGAACAATAAATTTTGTAAAACGACAAAATGTGCGGTATAAAAGTAAGTCTCCTAAAATGAGCTAGATAATGTCCTGAAACATTTGGGTAGTGTCCTAGGCTCCTAAAAATAATAATTCTAGGTTCAGACAGAAGGAAAAATGGAGCTAAGATGGTGAAATAAAATTATGACGAAAACTGACGAAACGTAGTGGCATTTTTATAAATATGTACAATTTTTGGAAAAACTTATAAGAGGGGTTTTTTTTAATGGAAACTTTGAGTTGCTCAAGGTTCTCAAAGGCCCAAAAAATCATGGAAAGTATAACACCATACTTTTAAGACTCAATTCATGCAATTCCCATGCCTCATCTCATATATTTTCTATGGAAACAACTTAGTGGCATAGGGAGTCATGGATTAAGATGTATTTCTCTATGGGTAAAATTTTTCTTTAAGAGTCTCATGGGCCATATGAATTCATCTATCATATTCTCATATTTAAATACATGAATACAACTTATTTCAATCATCAAAATTGGCCTACAACTCGTGGAAAGCAAAGGAACACATAAAACCCATGTTCACATTTTCGACCAAACTTTCCTCTTTTCTGTCATAAATTTTTGAAAATCATAACTAATTCTAGAAAAATTAAAATCATGTGTTCTTTACCATTTTGGGAATCTACACATGTCTACTTTATGCTAAAAATATGACCATGCCATGAAATGCCACATAGAAGATGTTTGACATTTAAAAAGGGACGGAGGTCTGGCTGGCTACTGGTACTATCACAGGTTTCTGCAGTAAACTTCAAAAATTTTCAATTACTTCCACAAAAATCCAATGCACACCAATGATATCAATTTGAAAAGCTACAGATGGAGGAAAACAATAACTCTAGACCTATTCAGGCACGTCCAAGCATCGAAAACCAATCAAACATTACATAAGGTCAGTTTAGATGCCTGATACTGGGCAGAATCTTTAAAAATTTATATCTCCATCTCTAGACTTCCAAGTGAGGTGTTTCTAATTGGGACAAGTCACTGGGAGTGTCAAGTTTCTCTTTATAAAATTTTGTGGCAATTGGACATCATTTGCCTCTTGAGTGACAGATTTCATTTTTGAACCTGAGTGAACAGTTCACTTGACCAAAACCAAAAACTTCTTAACTTTGAAAATTCATCAAATATTCTCTAGACCTCTGAAAATTTTGTTATTTAGCTTCCCAAAAACCTCTCAACAAGCTTTAATTGCATACCAAATCTCAAATCAAGAAGAGCTCATTTGGTCAAAAAGTGATATAGCCTCATGAAATGGTCCATTTTGCTCCCTATCAAGAGTCACTTTGGTCCAAATGGCTTCCTCTTGAGTTAGCACCTCTTGGGCAAGTTTAAAAGTATGGACATAACTTGTATGAATTGCCTAAGTGATCTCAAACCTTATGCATCTCAATTTGGTCATTCCACTTTCATTATTACACTAATCTATCTAACCATTCAAGAGCTAAACTTGCCATTCAATACCAAAAATAGGCTATCTCATACATTTGGCATCAAATTTTTTCATACATCATACTTTTGGGTATTTACATATGTTCATGTGGTTACATAATAATTTCATCAAGGGATTACATCATATGCCATGTATATGGCTAAAAAGAAGGCAAAACTAAGCATATTCATATATTTTGATGCCCATGTTCTTCTTCTAAGTTGGTGGCCTCCAATACTTGCTCAATTATATCACCTAGCATGTTAAGACATTGGAGGGGAGGGCATGAGATTCAAAAAATCCTAATAGCTCATCTCTCATTCAATGACATATAAAGCATGCAATACAAGTGATGAAAGCTATTTTTATATACTTTAATTCTTTTAACTTAGGCATTTTAATGATCAAATATGGCTTAAGGGATTTACTTAGATGGATAATTGATTTTAGTAGCCATTCTTGTATTTTAGGAAATTATTTGCAAAATTATTGAATATTAATGCATAAACTTCGTTTAAATAATTTTGTGAATATTCTTCCTATTATTTCTACAAATTTTTGATGGGCAATGGAATTTAAAGGAGGAAATATATTTAGAGAAGAATTGAAGATTGATTTAATATGGAATTTTTAGGAAATAAAAATAAAAAAAAAAAGATGAGAAGGAATGGAGTTTAAGTGGACATGCATAGATCTTTGGGATGAAGAAATGAGGAAGGACCAGGACACACACTCCTTCAAGTAGCAAGATGGAAGACACTCATGGCTTTGTGAAGAATTCACATAATGCCACAAGTCTAGCCTTCATACACCAACACTCAATTACACATGTAGCAGCCACATCAACACATTCACTCACTTCTTAGGTTTCATGCACGTGGAAAAACACTCACACACATTTGTTCCAGTAGCCACGGGTTGCTCAACATACACACATATACACGTACACTTCCATGTAACGTCCAACACTCACACTCACTCTCACATTGCATCAGGTCTAACACATCATCCACGTTGGCCCACGTGTATTATTTCAACATTCACACATCCCAGCAGCACAATGCATGGCTTCACGTTGATTCATGGCATTCATTCATTCACAAACTCACATTCAAGCACATTCATGCAAGGGAGCACATAGTCATCATCAGATACACTCCAAAGCACAGGATCATCACTGCTTGACATGCATGATCTCCTCTCACATGATGCAAGCTAGCTCACCCATTTCACACTCCATAGTAATACCCACGGGCTTCATGGGAATGAAAGCTAAACTCACTCATGCCATTCACACGTCACAGCAACTCCATGTAGACGCAGCATCTTGCACAAGTTTACTAAGACTGACATGGAGAAGAGCAGAAAATCACGTGGGGCTGGAAGAAGCTGAAGGAGTTATTGGGCAAACAGAATGTAGAATCGTATGAACAGTAAACAAAAGATGATTCGATGGTTCTGTTTTATGAGCAGAAGAAATGCATTTAGTCACATGCAGATCCATGGGAGCATAGGAGGATTCTTACATGAAAAAAATGCAGGTCTGGTTTGAGAAGGAATGAGGAGAACCATGTCTAGCTGGCCACAGGTTCCAGCAAGACTTCAAAGTGGGATGGTATGATGAGAGATGAAGTTAACATGGAAAGATATGTGGAGCTGAGAATGAGAAGAATTCAAAGAATAAGCTGCGTCTGGATTCGAGAAGAAGCTACGTTTAGTGAGGAGAAAAGCGAGCTGAATGAAAGGGCAGAACTTGGGGCTGACGTGAAGGATATGAAGTTGAATCACTTGAGAAACTCGAGCTGGGAGCTGACTGTGCAGACACGTTATTGTGATGAAGAGAACACATGAGAATTGAAGCCATTCCATTCGTGCATCACTATGTAAATAAGCTGAGCATGACACACGAAAAGAAGAGGCTGAGAATGTGAAGAGTAAAAGCATATAATCATTTAAATAAAAGAAAAGAAAAAGGAGTTGGGCACGTGACTTTCAATGAGGAGGCTAGAGGTAACACAGAATCCATCGAATAAAAATAGACATTCCATTTATCGAAAGGGGAGATATTCATTCACATCATCCAAACGCTACACTCTATTGGCAGTCCATCCTCTCCACACCATTTTCCCTTCCATTCTCCATCTCCATCTCACCACCATTAGAGGTGTACAGAGGCCCGTAAGGCCCGAGGGGCCCAACCCAACCCGGCATAATCGGGCTGGGCCGGGTCAGGCAAAATAAAAAATGGGCAGAACACATGAAATTTATTTGAAGATGAAGACCGGGCCGGGCCGGGTCACGGGCAGAACCTATCAACAGGTTCTGCCCAGCCCGACCCTATGTTTATTTTTTTTTTTTAAATTTTATTCTTAATTATACTTGGCCAAGCAATTGACATGCACGCAGGGACAACAAACACTCGGACAGGAGACACAGACGGCCAGACGCACGACAGTGAAGACACAGACAAAATTTGAAGCTTTACGAGATAGGTGGTCAGTACTCAGTAGCTTTCTTTCTTCAATTCCTCTTCCATTGAATCGAAAATCTCCCTTCGTCTGACCTTCCCCGCAACTTCTACAATCTGCATCCATAACTTCATCAAGTTGGAAGCTTCACGCAGATACTATAGGTGGTAAGTATTTTTCTTTCTTCAATTCCTCTTTCATCGAAAATCTTTCTTCGACCCTCCCTGTAGCTTCTGCAATTTGCATCCATAACTTTATCTTCTCTGCAATCTGTAGCTAGCTTCGCCCTAAGACCAAGCACACCCAACTTAAATGACTTCGTGTAGCTCCCAATCTACCATCGAGTAAGGGTTTGAGACAGAGCACTGCATCTTCTCTTGCATACAATGCAGAGCCACGAATCGAGCACAACACAAAGCCATAGCCTTCGCATACAACATAGAGCCACAGATCGAGCACAAAATCACGCCATAGCTGTTGGATTCCGGGTGGAGATCGAGCACAGAACATACATGTTGCTTCTTCTGTTCTCTACGTTTTAGTGTCTCCTTTCTTGGCTCCTTGCTGCTCAGTCATTTTTGCTACTGCTATAGGCATGGCTGATTATATATTTTCACCCTCACAGCTTTACCTGCAAGTAGTTTGTCTTTTCTGGTTGGCTTGTTGGATTAATTTGAACAATAACAGTGTATAATATGATTATATTGACCAAGATTTTGCCTAAAAATAAAGGTTGAAATTTGTTGTTGATCTTGATATTTCAGGGGTTTTGTAACCTAGTTTTGAAAATAGTATCTCCATTTTTATCTCTTCATGGTTTTTTTTTCACTCTATCAATCAAGGACAAAGGCACCAATGGCAGATCATAGTAGTGCTGAACAAACTCAAGGGCAATCCCATTCCCAACAACAAAGCCAACCCCAACCCAACATTAACCTAGTAATATTCCTACTCAACACTCTCCTACATCAGATGTTGCCACTACTGCAACCTCTGCTGCTACACCTTCCACAAATGTGAGTGGAAAGAGAAAACCCCCTGCAAACAAATCTAGTGTTTGGGAACATTTTAGAAAACTTCCATTGGAAGAAACTGGAGGAGAACATAGAGCTGTGTATAGATACTGTGAGGCTTCTTATGCTTGTCATCCAACTAAACATGGAACAAATTCCTTGAATAGGCATTTGAAAGCATGTATGAAGAACCCATATAGGTTAAAAAAACCAACCTATTTTAGCATACACCCAACCTCATGGGGGAGAAAATGTAGGGGAGGTTGAAAGAACTTTGATCCCTTATACATATAATCTAGATGAATGTCGAAGGGCTTTAGCTAAATTTGTGATTTGTGATGAGATGCCCTTTTGAGTTGTAGAAAGGAATGGGTTTCAAGAGTTATTGAATTGTTTGGAACCTAGATTTCCTGTTCCATCAAGAGTGACGGTTGCTAGGGATTGTTTGAAACTCTACCATGAAAAATCTAAGAAGTTAAAAGATTTGTTGAAAAAATCATGTGTCCGTGTGTGCCTCATTACAGATACTTGGTCATCAATTCAAAATTTTAACTACATGTGCTTGACAGCTCATTTTATTGATGAACATTGGAGATTACAAAAGCAGATTTTAAAATTTTGTATTGTTGAAAACCATAGGGGTGACACTATAGGAAAGGCAATTGAGAAGTGTCTGTTGGAATGGGGTATTGAAAAAGTATTCACTTTAACCATAGATAATGCAAGCTCTAATGACACAGCAGTGGCATACTTAAAAAAATGATTGAAAAATTGGAATGGGTTAGTGTGTGATGGGGATTATCTGCATGTGAGGTGTTGTGCTCATATTTTAAACTTGGTGGTAAATGATGGGTTGAAAGATTTACATTGCTCTATCTCTGCCATTCGGAATGCTGTTAGATATGTTAGATCTTCACCTGCAAGATTTCAAAAATTCAAGAGCTTTGTTGAAAAAGAAAAATTAGCATCCAATAGTCTCTTGTGTTTAGATGTTACAACTAGGTGGAATTCCACCTACATGATGTTGGAACATGCCATAAAGTTCTAAAAGGTTTTTGAGAGGATGGAAGATGAGGATGAGGCCTATAATGCATACTTTAGGGAAGATAATGATCGAATTGGTCCTCTTATGGGATCTGATTGGAGTAATGCTTCAGTGTTTATTGATTTTTTAAAAGTCTTTTATAATATCACATTAAACTTTAGTGGATCATTGTATGTCACTTCAAATACATGTTTCCATGAAATTGCTCATATTCAGACTATGTTGCAAGCAAGTACTACATCTACAGATGCTTTTGTTGGGGATATGGCTAAGAATATGCAGAGAAAGTATGATAAATATTGGGGGAAGCCAGAAAATATAAACCCTTTGTTGATAATAGGGGTGGTGTTAGACCCCAGGTATAAGCTTGCATATGTAAACAGTGCTTTTGATGATATATATCTTGATCATGATATATGTGTGGCTATGAAAAAGAAGATCAAAGATGCCTTGTATCGTCTATATGAACAATATTCTGTGGGGGTTGTTAATGAATCTATTGAAAAAACTGATGATCGTAGTGGATTTGATGGAAGAGATTTAGTGGAGAGGATACCAGCATATATTGATCCGAAAAACAAGTGGATCGCATCAAAGAAATTGAAATCAACTTGTGATTAAAAAACGGAGTTGGATAAGTATCTTGCAGCTGATTTAGTTGAGGATGAAGGGTCTTTTGATATCTTGTCATGGTGGAAAGATAATGTTAGAAAGTATAAAGTGCTTTCTATGATTGCACGTGATGTGTTAGCTATTCCAATATTCACAGTGGCTTCTGAATCTACTTTTAGCCCTGGTGGGCGTGTGCTTGATGTATTTAGGAGTTCATTATCACCAAAGATGGTTGAAGCACTTATTTGCACCCAAAATTGGCTATCTCCTCAAGTGTTCAACTTTAATGATTGTAACTTTGATGAATATGAAGAGTCTGAGAATATGATTGCATCAGGTAAACTCCATACTTTAAGAATAAATTAGCTAACAGCTATAATGCATTTTTGGATTGTGAGTTTAGTGTTCTAATTTTTTATTTTTTTATTTTTTTTCAGAGATTTCAAGAGGAACAAGTGTCATCAAAGATTGATGTACTTTTATTTAATTTTTCTAATTTGTAATTTATGATTGTATTTTCTATTTTATGACTCTTAGTATAATATATTTTAGATACTATATCGTTCTATTTGGTTGATCAGTTTGTTATAAGTTGGTTACTTGTGATCACAAAAATTTGCATATTAGTTGGTTACTTTTGGCTATGTATTCTACACCATAGACTATCCTTATTTTCGATTATACTATCTTTGCTAAGTGGTATAGGATAGATCTACACACTAATGGTTCTTTTCTCTAAGAGCACGACTCTTTGTAAATCTTAGATGGTAAGTATGTTGTTCAAAAATTTGATTACTTTCATGTACTTTTGTCAACATTGACTTATTTCATTAACTATATGAAATTATGAATAGGTATCTGGATGTTGCTGGCCTAAGAACTCTAAACTCTACATTGGGAATGACATTGTATTGTTCTTTGGGTGGTTGGTTACAAAAATGGTCACTTTGGCAAAGCAACAATAGAGTATTGCTTTTGTTTTCAGGTATGTTTGTTTTGAACCCTTGTAAAGGATTTTAGTTTAGAATTGAATAGTTGATGAGCCTTAGTTGAAATATATATATTAGCTCTATGTTTGGAAGCATTAACTTTTTGTTTTCAATGCCTTTATTTATTTTTGTTGGAATTGATTTTTGCTACTTGGATAATTGATCTACTATTTATAGAAAAAAAATATATTTTCGGGCTTGTTTGGGCTAGCTCGGGCCGCCTAACTCGCCCTAGCCCGATATAAAATCGGGCTTCTTCAGGCCGAGCAGGGCTACGGGCATAAAAAACAAGCCCTATACCTTAATCGGGCAGGGCTTCGGGCCACTTAGATGCCCGGCCTGGCCCTGCCTATTGAGTGGCTCGTCGCGCAACCCTCAAAATAATACTAGGTTGATAAAATATGTAATTAGTGGCACAACCTAGGTCATCTCCCTTGGAATTGGCGTTTAATGCCTAATTGAATTTTCCAAATGTTAAAAGACTTTAAAAATTCCTAAACTAAGGGGTTTTAATTTAATTAAACTAAGCAAAATGAAATTAAAATTAAATTCCTAAATTCTACCTAATTATATGGATTATGGGTGAAAGATGGGCTTGTGACTAACTTTAGATTCGTCCCTTGGTATCCACTATCCTTATCCTATTCTAATTGTAATTGATTCTGGCCTAAGAGTTCCTAAATGTGTTCATAACAAATAATCTTGGGTAACCACTCAAGAATCAAGAGATTAACGATCTAACGTTGAATTGAAACCTCAATCCCGCATTAAACTGTTAAATCTTGTCTTTAAGATCTTGAACACTCAATTTGATTGATTAACTAATTGATTAGCCTCTGAATCATCCTAAATATTTAATTAACTAACTAAACATTAAGGAATCCTCAATTCAAACAAATAGTCTCACTCATGTATTTTATCGAACACCTTCGAAGCACACATGGGAATTCAGATAATATTAATCAGATCAATTAATCAACAAAAATACTTCCTAATTAGTGTCTAACCAGCCACTAATTATAATTACACAAATTCCCTTATCAAATACAACTTAACCAAGACAATAAATGAAAGAGAAAAAGTGTAGGAAAAATAAAGAAATTCTTAGCCAAAAACTCTATGTTCATCCATGGATTCAAGCTTCTCCAAGAGCTTCCTCCTAGCTAGCCTCAAGGTGGATTAGAACTTCATGGGATGTAGATGGAAGATGGAATGAATGGGAATGAGCATGGAGTGGAAGAATGGTGGAGTGGATGGCTATATGATGCGTGAATGGATGGTTAAATGCTCTTTCGATGGAATGGGATGAATGAATATATAGATGATGGTTTCCAAAATTATAGAGGCGTGAATATGCTGGATTGTGCAAATGGATCAGAGGCGTTAATGGATGAAAGAAGCGTGCAGAATGAAACCTCTATCTCCTTATTAAAATTCACGTGCTTCTCTTCTTCTCCTTCACGTATCAACTCACGTGTTCTCCTAATGTATCTTCATGCCAGCTTCACGTGGAATTCTCTTCATGTATATATAAGGTGGACCCCACTCTCTTTTATTTTATTATATTCCACATGTTCTTCTACTGTTTCTGCAACTTCTTCACGTAAATTTCATGAATCATACAGCTTGTTTTCTCCCTCGTCGTGCAGCAGCTTTTCTCTTCATGTTTTCTGCGTCTTTTCTCCAGCTCTCATGCATCCAGCCCACGTTGCTCCTTCAGCGTCTTTTCTTCTTTGCGTTTTTATTCCACAAGCTCCCAGCTTCAGCTCGTTGCTTCTACAACCAATAGCTTGAGCTTTCATCACATTCTGCCCGAGTTTAATTCCTCCAGCTTATGCAAGCTTCAACGTTAGCTCTACTCAGCTGGTTCTCTTCTCATTCAACTCAAAACTCTCCACCCGTGGCACTTCTTCCAGCTTCTATTCACAGCACATACAACTTGAGCTTCTCCTTTGTTTTGTACTGCTGCCCTACGTTTTTCTCCTCCTCAACCAGAAGCATATTCTTCCACATTGCAGCTCATTAATCTCCAGCTCTTACTTCAGCGTTTTTATTGTTCACACGAGCTGCTGTTCTGGAGCTGCCTCTTCTGTTTCTAGTTCTCACGTAAGTTTTTCACGTTGAAACTGCAGCTCTTCAGTCAGCTCGTGTAGCTTCATTCAGCCCATGCTCCTTTGAACTTTGATCATGCAACTCGTTCTTTTCTCCTCCTACAGCCAGAGCTCCCTCGTGCTTCTTCATTTGTTTTCTGCTTCCAGCTCCATGTATTTTCCACGTAAGCCTCTGCATGCTTTTCTCCTTCTTATTTTCCTTCTTATATCCCATGCATGGCTCTGTTTTGCTTGTACTTCCAAGTAACTCTGTTGCCCAAACAAATGCATTCAAATTGTGAAAATTATTTCCTCTTGAGATTGCACACTAACAAACTTGAAGCCCATCTCTTCTCTTTTTCTTCAATTTAATTTTCTATTCAAAACTCCAATTACATATTAAAATTCTGCTCAAAGAAGTGAGAAAAATCAAATAGGAATATTCACAGAAATTATTTAAGATAAATTTAAGCATTAGAAACCAATAATTTGCAACTAAATTCCTAAAATATAGAAATGACCACTTAAAATAAAATATTATCTAATTGAAGTCTTAGAGCCATATTTAATCATTAAAATGCCTAAGTTAAGGAGAATAAAGTATATAAAAATCATGGTTATCAAATTCCCCCACACTTAAACCTTTGCACTCCTGGGCAAAGCTCAATATCAAAGGAAGACTAATGGAATGACAAGTAGGAAAATGAAAGTGAAAAATCACAAGTTAAGGAATGATCAAGACTCTTCAACACTTTAACAATCTAAGGTAACTTCACTTGCATCAAGAATTAAGCTCCATGGCAATTTCATTTGAATAGAATGAATTAAATTGCATAGCCCTCACTTGGTTTAGTATTTACTCTCAACCCTTAAGTGTTTAGGCAATATGGATCACTCAAATTTCACCTATCAAGGCATCACTACCATAAGCTTGTCAAGCTTCTAAATCTCCACCACCTATGTCAAATGCAAAGCACAAATCAATAGGACTTTATTTAGGGTTGTAATGGGGCTAAGAAGATGAAATAAATAGATGACTAAAACAAGGGGAAAACAACTAACAAATAGAATACCTTAAAGATCTCAAGAGCAATAAAATGAGACTTAGGATAAGGAAGAGTGTGCATTGAAGGCCTTATTTCCAACAAGTATAGGCAACTATAAACTCAATTTGTAAGACTTCCCTCTTTTAATTCTCTTTTCTTCCTTTTCTTTTCTTTTCTTTGCTTTTTTTTTTCAATTGCTTTCTTTTTGCTTTTCCATCTCTTTTTTTTTTCGTCTCTATCTCTTCTTTTCTTTGCATTTTTTTTTCTCAAGACAATTTCCTCAACTTTTAATAACCATGGCCTAAATGGATGTAAGTCATACATTTTCTCATCCCAATTAGATGTAATGCTCCTTAAAATCCCTAAAGCATCCTAAAACAAGGTGGAAAAATAATTGAAATGGCTATAGGCTAACAAGAAAAGAAAACAAGGTCCAAAGTGGCTAAACAATGGATAAAGTGCATTTAAGGTTGGCTTTTTGGCTTTTTAGCTACAAAAGAAATGAATGCCTCATCATTTTCATGTATGCAAATGCAAATGTAGTCTCAACAAAGAATCAAGACAAGTTCTAGAGTGAACACAAAGATAGGTGAATACACACTAGAAATGAACAATTAAGGCTCAAATCCTCACCAGCTAATGGCTATCAAATAATTCATTGAAATCAAATTCATTGCCACTTCACTTGAATCAAGACACAAGATCTATTACTTATCATGTCTAAGTGAATCCAAGCCATAATCATCTCAACTTGCAATTTTCATAGAAAAACTGAAGAGAATCACGCTATTTTTTGCTTTTTTTTTCAAAACAAGGGCAAGATAGAATGGAATGAAATAACTCTCCCCCCCACACTTAAATATTGCATTGTCCTCAATGCTAGCACATAATCCAGTCAATAGACAAACAGCATAATATAAAGAGAGTGAAAGGAGAGAATACAACCGGATGAACTTGAAAATGGAGATTCCAATGGTTGGCTTAGAGTCCCATGTAGCAGGTTAGCGATTTATTTCCTACAAAACAAAGACAAACTATAATGCAAAAAAGAAAAAAAAGAAAACTACATCCTGAACTAAATAGAACTATATTAAATATTAACTAATCATATGTATCAAAAACTAAAATTAAAACTACTTTATTCCTCCTCAATTCAAGAAATTTAAGTTTCACTACTTTAAAACATTTGGATTGATCATGTAGTGATGACTCATGGACTTCCTCAACCATCAGTAGTTTCGGGAAGTCAGATTCAGCAATTTTAGGAGCAAGAAAATAAGGAAAATCAAATTTAAGACATTTAAAACCAAAGAAAGAAAAATTAAAATCAAAACTTTCTAAAAATCTATCAAAGCCAATAAAATCTACTGGACTCCCATTAGTAAGAGTCACTGCAACAACAGAAAATTCTAATTGTAACTTCTCACAGTCCTTTGAGTTCAAGGTGTCTGTCAGTTGCTTTTTCTCAGTTGGAAGTGTCAGTGGCTTGTTGGAAATTACTTCACCAATTTCAAGAATTTGTTCAGGACTCTCAACAAGAGAAATAGTCTCTTCCGTGACCAAAGAGAGATCAGTAGGCTCACAAGATTCTAAACAATGATCAATAACAAAATTTAGTGTCTCACTAGTATCAATAATAGCACAAGCATCAATAGAATTTTCAACATCAGCATTATCACTATGCATCCCCTCATCAATACTAGTATGATCAGGAGAATCAATTTTATTGACACATTCAGTGCAAAGAAAGGACTCTTTAGATTCAACAAACTTATCAGACTCCAGAAATTCATTAATCTCAGCACACACAGGACATGCATGCATATCATCACATAGGCATTCAAGAGTTGGGTCTGAATTATCAACAACAAGCTGCTCGACAATTTCATTGTCTACATCATTATCACATGCTACTTTCATTATTTCATCAGTCATACCATCATAGGCTAGTAAGGAATCATGTTGATTAGAATATGTGAGGAACTCACTAGTCCCAATGAAAGCATTAATTTGATAGCATCTATCATTTATAGTGGGTCTAGCACACACACAATCAACATAATCATTTAAATCATTTATATCACATGATCTAGATGGTATGCTATCCCTAAACTCAGTAGATGCATCATCAACAGACTTATCAACCAATTCCACACTAGGAACAAAATGATCATTACATTCTAGGTCACCCCCACACTTATCTACTACCCTAAACTCAATAGATTTATCATTAACAGATTCAGACATGAATTCATCACTAGGATCACAGCTAGGAGTAGAAATTCCAAGTGCATCAGTACACAAGGAATCATGAACATCAAGAATTGTATCAATTTTGTTCAATGAATTACCACGATTAACCAAATCAGGAGATTCAACAACAATTTCCTCATTAACTTCCTCATCATGCAGTTTAGAATCCACAACATTATATGCATCAAGAATCATAGTGCTATCAAGCAAACTAGATTCAGTTTCAACCAATTGCAAAGTATTGGAAGATGGAAGGATATTACCCAATGAATAGGACTCTTCCTCCTCTATATATTCCCTTCTAATTTTCTCTTCAATTGATTCATTAGCACTTGAAGTAGGTTGATTCATTTGAAATCCTAAATCCTTCATGAGGTTATCTGCCATTTGCTGGCCTTGGAGCTTCAACCATTCAGTTCCCTGTTGGACCATTTGCTCTAATTGTTGGTTTTGAATAATACAAGCTTCCATTAGCTGCTCTTCCCAACTTGGTTCCCTTTGGACCTCTTATTGCATATACTCCTTATGATAATTGTAATTATCATACTCTGGCTCTTGCCTATGGAAGTTGTGGTAGGGTTCATAATTATGGTGGTAATTGGGGTGTACTCCATATGAATTGTGGTATGGTTAGTAGCATGGTTGTTGGACTTGTTGGTAGTGTTGGCTTTGTTGCTCTTGTCTTTATTGTTCAAGAAAACCTTGAAGCATTGACATGGCTTCATCCAACTTCTGAGAAATCCTATGCTCTATACAAGAATCATAGACACCTTGATTAGAATAATGATATGGATTCATTTAAAGCAAAGAAAAATGAGAGATTCAATTAATTTCAGCACAAAAACAATTCACTAACAAATTATAATTAAAATTAATTCTAATTCAAGAAAATAAAATTCAAATGAAGCTAAGACTTACCTAACTATCAAAAACACTCCTAAACAGAGGTTAATGATGTAAAATAAACTCACAAAAAATAAAGAAATTAAATTTAGAAAAATTGAAAAATTCCAAAAAAATTCGAGAAAATACTAAAAAATTCGAAAAAGTGCCTTAAACGTTGGAATATGGCCAAAAAATGGTGTACCTAATAGCTAAGCTATTACTTTTGCTCAAAACACCCAAAAACCTTGGAAAACGAAGTTTGAAAATTTTCTGGGCACTTTAAACAAAAATTTCAGCAAGCAGGATACTTAATGCGTAACACCGAATTCAGCCAATTCCAAGTTCAAAACAGAACAAACATTAAACCAAAATAGAACAAAAATAGAGTTAAAACACCTAGAAAACTTTCTCAAACAATTGAGAATCCAATTCCCCGGCAACGGCGTCAAATTTTGAGTGGCTCGTCGCGCAACCCTCAAAATAATACTAGGTTGATAAAATATGTAATTAGTGGCACAACCTAGGTCATCTCCTTTGGAATTGGCGTTTAATGCCTAATTGAGTTTTCCAAATATTAAAAGACTCTAAAAATTCCTAAACTAAGGGGGTTTTGATTTAATTAAACTAAGCAAAATGAAATTAAAATTAAATTCCTAAATTCTACCTAATTATATGGATTATGGGTGAAAGATGGGCTTGTGACTAGCTTTGGATTCGTCCCTTGGTATCCACTATCCTGATCCTATTCTAATTGTAATTGATTCTGGCCTAAGAGTTCCTAAATGTGTTCATAACAAATAATCTTGGGTAACCACTCAAGAATCAAGAGATTAATGATCTAACGTTGAATTGAAACCTCAATCCCGCATTAAACTGTTAAATCTTGTCTTTAAGATCTTGAACACTCAATTTGATTGATTAACTAATTGATTAGCCTCTGAATCATCCTAAATATTTAATTAACTAACTAAACATTAAGGAATCCTCAATTCAAACAAATAATCTCACTCATGTATTTTATCGAACACCTTCGAAGCACACATGGGAATTCAGATAATATTAATCAGATCAATTAATCAACAAAAATACTTCCTAATTAGTGTCTAACCAGCCACTAATTATAATTACACAAATTCCCTTATCAAATACAACTTAACCAAGACAATAAATGAAAGAGAAAAAGTGTAGGAAAAATAAAGAAATTCTAAGCCAAAAACTCTATGTTCATCCATGGATTTAAGCTTCTCCAAGAACTTCCTCCTAGCTAGCCTCAAGGTGGATTAGAACTTCATGGGATGTAGATGGAAGATGGAATGAATGGGAATGAGCATGGAGTGGAAGAATGGTGGAGTGGATGGCTATATGATGCATGAATGGATGGTTGAATGCTCTTTCGATGGAATGGGATGAATGAATATATAGATGATGGTTTCCAAAATTATAGAGGCATGAATATGCTGGATTGTGCGAATGGATCAGAGGCGTTAATGGATGAAAGAAGCGTGCAGAATGAAACCTCTATCTCCTTATTAAAATTCACGTGCTTCTCTTCTTCTCCTTCACGTATCAACTCACATGTTCTCCTAATGTATCTTCATGCCAGCTTCATGTGGAATTCTCTTCATGTATATATAAGGTGGACCCCACTCCCTTTTATTTTATTATATTCCACATGTTCTTCTACTGTTTCTGCAGCTTCTTCATGTAAATTTCATGAATCATGCAGCTCGTTTTCTCCCTCGTCGTGCAGTAGCTTTTCTCTTCACGTTTTCTGCGTCTTTTCTCCAGCTCTCATGCATCCAGCCCACGTTGCTCCTTCAGCGTCTTTTCTTCTTTGCGTTTTTATTCCACAAGCTCCCAGCTTCAGCTCGTTGCTTCTACAACCAATAGCTCGAGCTTTCATCACATTCTGCCTGAGTTTAATTCCTCCAACTCATGCAAGCTTCGACGTTAACTCTGCTCAGCTGGTTCTCTTCTCATACAACTCAAAACTCTCCACCCGTGGCACTTCTTCCAACTTCTATTCACAGCACATACAACTTGAGCTTCTCCTTTGTTTTGTATTGCTGCCCCGCATTTTTCTCCTCCTCAACCAGAAGCATATTCTTCCACATTGCAGCTCATTAATCTCCAGCTCTTGCTTCAGCGTTTTTATTGTTCACACGAGCTGCTGTTCTGGAGCTGCCTCTTTTGTTTCTAGTTCTCACGTAAGTTTTTCACGTTGAAACTGCAACTCTTCACTCAGCTCGTGTAGCTTCATTCAGCCCATGCTCCTTTGAACTTTGATCATGCAACTCATTCTTTTCTCCTCCTACAGCCAGAGCTCCCTCGTGCTTCTTCATTTGTTTTCTGCTTCCAGCTCCATATATTTTCCACGTAAGCCTCTGCATGCTTTTCTCCTTCTTATTTTCCTTCTTATATCCCATGCATGGCTCTATTTTGCTTGTGCTTCCAAGTAACTCTGTTGCCCAAACAAATGCATTCAAATTGTGAAAATTATTTCCTCTTAAGATTGCACACTAACAAACTTGAAGCCCATCTTTTCTCTTTTTCTTCAATTTAATTTTCTATTCAAAACTCCAATTACATATTAAAATTCTACACAAAGAAGTGAGAAAAATCAAATAGGAATATTCACAGAAATTATTTAAGATAAATTTAAGCATTAGAAACCAATAATTTGCAACTAAATTCCTAAAATATAGAAATGACCACTTAAAATAAAACTTATCTAATTGAAGTCTTAGAGCCATATTTAATCATTAAAATGCCTAAGTTAAGGAGAATAAAGTATATAAAAATCATGGTTATCACCCATGTACAGGCCTAACCACCATGAAGCACTAATCTCCATCTTGTGATTAGCTTGGAAGACAATCTTGGTTGAAGCTTGAGTCCATGGAATAGTAAAGGAATTTTGGCTAAGATTTTCCCTTTTTCTTGTATTATCTTGGTTAAGGTTATATTTAATTGGGAATTTATATTGTCTACAATTAGTGGCTAATTAGACACTAATTAGGACATTATTTGATTGATTTAGTGCTGAATTTTTTAATTTCCTACAATTATCCATATATACAGTCAAGGTATTTAATGAAATGCATGTGAGAGATTGAGTGTTTAATTGTTTGATTTGAGGATTCCTTGGAGTTTGGTTAGTTAATTAAACATCCTAGGGTGGTCAAAAGCTAATTAATCAATTAATCATTTAATTCAAGTGTTCATTGATCCTAATGACAAGAGTTAGCGATTTGATGTGGGATTGAGGTTTCAATTCAACATTAGATTATTAATCTCTTGATTCTTGCGTGGTAATTCAAGATACATTTGCCATGAATACAATTAGGGTCTCTTAGACCAGAATTAATCACAAATGGATTAGGATAAGGATAGTGGATACCAAAGGACGAATCCAAAGCTAGTCACATGTCCATTATTCACTTCATAATTCATACAATTAGGTAGTTAGTCATTTTAATTCAATTTCATTTTTGATAATTTCATTAGATCAAAAACCCCCCAAATTTAGGTAGTTCTAGGATCTTTTAACACTTAGAAAATCTAATCAAACATTAAATTCCATTTCCAAGGGAGATAACCTAGGTTGTGCCACTAGCTACATATTTAGTTCAACCTAGTTTTATTTTGAGGGTTGCGCGACACGACCTCTCAACAAGTCTCACAAATACATGCATAGGCATATTAGCATGTGCAATTATATAAGAAGCATTTTTGGCCTTTGAAAAAGTCATATGTAACATACATAAGCTTGCCAAGTAAGTGGATTAGCCTCACCCATTTACTTGTGGATCTTGGACTTGCCTCACCCATTTCTTTAAGAGGTTCTTGGACTCAACCTTACTCTTGGGAGTCAACCTCACTTTTGGAAGACTTTTTACTTTGTCTCAACCAATTCTAAAGGTTCTTGGCTCATCCTCACCATGGCTAAGGGTTCTTGACTTTTTCACACTCAAGCAAACTAAAGCAAGCATATAAAATATCATTTAGAAATATAATGCAACATCATGGTACTATGGAATATAAAATCATGCTAGAATACTTTTAATGGCTTAAAACATACATACACATATTCAAGACAATGTAAGCACACATCTATGCATGAAAGAAGGTAGAGAAAGCTACCTTACTTGCATTTACGCACTTTTTCCTTAAACTTTGAATCCTCTCCCTTGACCTCACACACCCAAGAAGGTGGAGATCATTCCTTTTGGCCTAGACACATCATATGAAAGATAATTATACTCTTGAAGCAAAGTCTAAGGCCATACAATCACTAAAAAAGTTAGGTGACTCATAAGGCTCTTTTATGGTTCCATAATGCACTTAATGAAGCAACCTTAAGAAAATATCATCTTGGCCCTACTCTATCTATTCATTCATGATTCTTGACTCTATTTAAATCTCTTGGAGTCATCACATAATCAATTCTAGGAACCTAACTTGGTGTTGCTTCTTTAAGTCATATTATGGAACATATAAGGCCATATTGCTATCTATGACTTCTAAACTTCTTCTAAGGCTTCCTCTCATACTCTCTCATTATACATGATACAAAACTAAATTTGGAAGGAATTAAAACACTCCCTAGGTGCATGGACTTTCCTTGGCCAAAGTTATGCTTCCATAAGGCACCAATGGAGTTTCCTTGCTTCCTTTGATGGGAGAATCATGTAAAAAGCTCTCTTGGTGTCTTAGGAACTCATATGAACACTTAAATATCATAAAATATATCTAGGGTTCATGATAGAGTTCAAGGTGCAATCAAAATCCTAACTTTTCTATCTTGCAAAATTATGATTTTTACTTGGATTTCTTTGCATATTCTTACTCTCCTCCATTAAATTCATGGAAATCATCCTTGGTTCTCCTCAAAATTCCAGCCCTCTTGCATCTACATATATCTAGCAAAATAGGGAGAAGAAGAGGGAGGAAGTATCTACCATGGGATGGAAGATTTACCTTGTTTTTTCTTGTTTTCTCATTTGATTCTCACTTTCTTTGACTTTCTCTCTTCAAATCCGAATGTTTCCCTCTTGGTCTGACCTCAAAATAATACCAAAAACTTTAAGAAAACCATAGGGAGAAAGGGGAGAAGGAGGAGAAGAGATTTTCTAAGGAGAAGACTAGGAAATTCTAATAATTTCTTACATTTTTCTTGAAAATTTCCCTTCTCCTTTGCCTTATTCTTGTGCGCCTCCTTCCCTTAAGCTTTCTCTAGTTTTTGGGTAGAGCTTGGTTGACCAAAATGAGGGCAGCAGAAGGATGCCTCATATATATATGGGTTTAAGAAGGACTTTTCCAAAAAAATTTATTTTGTTCTTTGTTCTTAGCATTTTCGTTTCTAACTCGTTTTAGCTCTTTTTTGAGAATCGTATTTTCCATTATAAATTTTAAGTTTCTAATTTAGTAAAATACCTTTAGAATCACTCAAATCGGAACTAAAACCTTCATGAATGAATCAGTTAAAGTTCGGGTTAACTGACATTAGAAAACGTCCACCGAAAGGCTTTAATTGTCTCGGGGCTTCCTATGATTTTCAGGGCATCTGAGAACCCCGAAGAACTCAAAACTTTCATTTAAAAAGCCCTCTATACCCAATTTTAGACTACATAAGCTTTAACACATTATACAAAAAAAACCTTGTACTTGTTGGTGAAAACCTTGTCGACAAGGTTTTAAAATTTGCACTACAGATTACAGGATCTTGTTGACAAGATCTTAGACCCAAGTGCTGAGATGTTATCTCAGTCTTTAAATTAACTTGGTCCACTACCATACTTCATGCTCAATATACATTCTAATGGTCCTATAACATAATCTCTCATTTTTGAAGAATTGGATATTACAAGAAGCCTCGGGACCAGTAAAGCCCCTTCGGTGTACATTTTCCAACGTCAGTAAACCCAAACTTTGACGGATTTGTTCAGAAAATTTTTAGCTCCAATTTGAGTGATTCCAAAGGCATTTTATTAAATTGGAAACCTAAATTTTATGATGAAAAAGATTATTCTTAAAAAGGAGCTAAGACGAAGCTAAAATAAAATTTCCAATACAAAAGGATGAAATTCAAATTTTTGGAAAAGATTGCTTCTTGAATGTTTCACACACTTCAAGCCTTTTCTTATCCCTTCTTTAGGTTGACCCCTTTTGCCCAAAAAATAAAAAAAGAAAGCTCTCTCTCAGGCACACAAGAAAAGGAGAGAAGGAGGAAGAAAATCAAAGAAAAGGTAAGGAAATCTTTAGAATTTGATGCTTCTTCCTCTCCCAATCTTCCTCCTTTCCTTCCATGCTTTCTTTCTATGGTTTATTTGAATGAAATGGTTCTATTTTGAGTTCAGAACAAGAGGGGATGGTTCGAGTTTCTTGAGGAGAAGGAAACCAAGGAGAAAAACTCTTGAAACCAAGCTTGAATCTAAGGTAAACTCTTGCTTTTGTTGCTTCCTTCTCTTATTCTTCCTTTGTCCTATTTTTGGCCAAACCAAAACCATGAGAAGGGAGGGAGTTTTGTCTAAAAACAAGAGAGGAATTAGGGTTTTAGGCCATGAGGAAGTGGAATATGCCAAGAAATTACAAGAAAAACTAATGGAAAATCAAGTTAGGAAAGTGTAGGTCTCTTTAGGGTTTTGTAAAATCTGATTTAATGCATGAATTTCCTAGGCTATGTAAGTGTTCCATTAAGCTCCTAACAATTCTAGAAATCCTCCTAAGTGGCTTTCCCATCAGGGAAAAATCAAAAGCTCTTTGAACCCCATTCTTGGAGGGTGTCTCAGCCAAGCAAGGTTCCTAGGGCTAGGGAGTGTTTCAATTTATTCTAGCCTTAGTTTAGGACTTCATATGATGTTAGAAGATGGGAGGAACCATTGAGAAAATTTTAGGAGCCATGGATTGGAAGATAGGATAATGGTGTCCACAATGATGCCTTATGAAGCAACTTATATGCAAGCTTGTGCAAATAAATGTGTGATGGCTCCAATGACTTTAAATGATGGCAAGAGGCCTAGAAGTGAGAAGAGAATGGAGCCTAGAACTTAAAATGTGAAGGTTACTTCAATAGGCCATTTATAGAACCATTACGGCACCTATAGAATCAAGTGTGTGTTTATGAATGAAATTGGTATCTTGGCTTACTTCAAGTGTATAATTGTGTGTTAATTATGATGTCTAGGCCAAGAAGATCCTAACCCATCTAAGTGCTCTTGTGAAACCAAAAAGAGGAAGGAGTAAAGAAAAGAAGTGCTTGTATAAATTCAAGGTAGCTTTCCACCTCATTCTCCTTGCATTCTTGTGTGCATATGTATGTCATTGTGTGCTTGTGTGTGCTCTTGTGACTTGAGAACATGCCACTTGATGTCTTGAGATTGCATTGGTACCAATGTGTTGTCTTGAATATCATTGATGGTGGAAATGGCTTATAAGGGTGAGGTGATGCCAAAAGTCCCTTAATGAAGGTGAGGAGATGCCAAAAGTCTCATGGCATAGGCGAGATAAGGCCAAAAGTCTCTTGGATGGGTGAGGCCAATTCAAAAGTCCCTAGGTCAAGAGTGAGGCAAATCTAAAAGTCCTAACAATGAGGTGAGGCAAAATCAAAAGCTCCTAGAGTGTGTTCTTGACTTAGTGTGAATTGATGGCATAGAAATTATGATCTTGCATGCTTTATGGTTGTCTTACTTTTCATATTTGTGCACTTGATGTGTATATGCCTTGAATGTATGTGTGAGCTATTGAGATTCCATGAATCTCATTCCCCTTCCCTTTTCCTTCTCAAAATGCTTAGGCAATGCTCAAGATCAAAGGAATGCAAGCCAAGGAGCTTAATATATCATACTTTGTTAATTATGTAATTCTAATTGTAGTTGAATGTTAAAGTAAGCTTGTACATGTTATTTTTGAGATTTAATACCTTGAACAAATGTAAAATGGTGTATAGATATTGTATGAATGTTAGATGGCAACAAAGTAATTGAATTATGCAAAGTGCCCCTTTGATGGCTTGGTGTGTTAGTGTATGAATGGATGTGGAATGGTCAAAAAGAGATATAAGAGGTTTGGGACCACATGGGCAGTCCATATAAGTTGTATTCAAGCTTTGAAACTTGCCCAAGAGGTGCCAAACCATAATAGAAGCCATTTAGACCAAGTTGATACATTATGGGAACCAAAATTAGCCAATTTGTGAAACTGTGTCATTTTTGTCCAAATAAACTCTTCTTGGTTTGAAACTTGGCATATGTCTAGAGCTTATTGAGAGTTTTTTGGGAAGTTAAAGTTTAAAATATTTAGAGATCTATATAATTTTTGGCGAATTTTTGAAGTTGAAAATTTTTCTAGTTTTGGTCAGTGTTATTGTTTATTTGGTCCAAAATGAAACTCCATCATTCATGGGGCAAACGATATCCAATTGTTGTGAAATTTTATAGTGAGAAACTAACCCTCCCAGTGACCTGTGGCAACTAGAAGCACCTTATTTGGATGTCTAGAGAGGGAGATATGAATTTTTAAAGTTTCTATTCTATTCTAGGCTCATAACCAAACCCTTAACAGTATTTGATCAATTTTTTAAGTCTGAATACTCTTGGATCAATCTAGAACTATTTTTCCCTCTAGCTAACATCCACACCTTTCCAAATTGGCACAATTTTCACAAATTGGATTTTTGTGGAATTAATTATGAATTTTCAAAATTTATATCAGTAAGTTGTATCAGTAATTCTGGACAACTTTACCTTTGTGCATTTTCTAATGTCAAGTGTGGTCCAAATGAGATTTTCGTGGCTGGGAATTATTTTTTGTGTAAATTTAACATCTAGGATTTCCAAGGTTTATATGGTTTCAATTTTTCTAGATTTAGTTATGATTTTTCAAAGTTGCCTCAGAAATCTGCCACCATGGAACCTGAGGTAAAACGTGAGAATTTATGATTTTTAGCTCTTGGTCTGTGGTTTGTGCAAATTTTTGAGATATTTTTGATTTGTATGGATGGAAAATAATTCAAGAATGTTGTTAGTAAGTTTTTGGGGTCCACGGATCAAAATTTGAATTTTTAACCTCGACGTAACGCCATTAATTCTATTATTTTAATGCAGTTTCTCGAGATTTCTTTGATAAATTGTGTAATACCACTTGGATAAAGGAAATCAATGCTAGAAATATTATGGTATGATAGTTCAAACCCTTTCGGTTTACGTTTTAGAGCGTTGGTTGGTCCAAACTTTGACTGATTTTGTTCAGAAGGTTTTTAATCCAATTTGAGTGAAACTAAAGGCATTTTATAAGTTAAAGGATCCAAATTTTATGATAGAAAAGACAGTTGTCAAAAATAAAACTAAAATGAACCTAAATAGCAAGAGCCAAGAAAAGGGGACATAAAGAGAATTGTAAAAAAGGATTTTAAGAAGCATAGTCTCCATATAACACGTCCCACTCTTCTCCTCATGTTAACCGACCTAGCTTCTATCCAAAACAGAGGGGAGACCAGCAAAGAATCATGCATAAGGAGAGAGCCAAGGAAGAAGGAAAAAGGTAAGAAAACCTTGGAATTTCATACTCCTTCTTCATTAATCTTGTTCTCCTCCTTCTCATCTTCCTTCTATGATTTTATTGTTTTATTTTGGGATTGGTTTGTGGCAGGTTCAAAGGGAGGAAGTTAGAATTTGAAGGAGAAGCTTATAGTAAAGGAAAGGGCTCTTGGAAAAGGCTTGGAATCAAGGTAAACTTCATGGCTTTTCTTGCTCTCTTTTCTTTGTTCTTTCTTGAGTGAGTTCGACCAATGAAAGCCCACCTAGAAAGGATTAAGTTTTGACCAAAACCAAGCAAGAAACCGAGGTTTTAGAGTGTGGGAAACAAGAATATGTAATGAAATTCAAAGGAAAAGAATTTGATTTCAAAATGCAAAAGCTAGAGATTTAGTTGCACCTAGGCAAATATAGAACTTTCTAGTAATAATTCAAGTTGTCTAAGAGTGTATATGGGTTTTCATGACACCTAGGAAGCCTCACCTATGCCAACTCCCTAGAGAAAATGAAGTAAACTCTATATGTGCTCAAGCATGCATAGTCTTAGCCTAAACAAGATAAAGCATCTAAGTAGTGTTTTAAATTTTTCTAAAGCTAGAAAGGGACTAAGTATGATAGATGAACATAAAAAAAATCTTGGAATAAATTTGAAAACCTTGGTTTATGAGATAGAGGTGTAGGTTCCATAATGAGACATAAAGAAGCAACTTATATCTAGGCTTCTTAAAATGAATTGGTGATGACTCCAAGAAGTCTAAATGGAGTAAAGAGACTTAGATTGAAGGAGAAAATGAAGACAAGACCATGAATTCCAATAGTTACTTCATTGTGTCTTGTATGGAACCATAATGGAGTTATATGAGAAAGTGAGCTTCCATAGAGTTTGTATAAAGCTAAAGCTTATTCCAATGATTGAATTATATCTTATTTGATGTGTCTAATCCAAGAGAATTAAGTGCACCTAATTATGTATACTTGGCCAAAAAAGGGAAGAGGAATTAAACGAAAAGTGTGTGATACTTGCTTCAAGGTATCTTTCTAACCTTTTTTCTCATGCATTGCTTGGATGTTTTCTATCTTTGAGTGTTTGTGTGTATGTTTAAACCATAAAAAATGTTTCTAGCATTGATTACATGCTATGATACCATTATGCTTATTGAAATGTGTTTATGTATGCAAAATGGCTTGAATGGGTTTAGTTATGCTAAAAGTCCTTTAGCATGGGTGAGGATAAGCCAAAAGTCCCTAAGAATAGGTGAAACAAAGCCAAAAGTCTCAAGAAGAGTAAGGCTAACTTAAAAGTCCATTAAAAGTGAGTGAGGCAAATCCAAAAGTCCCAAGGAAGATGGGTGAGACTAGACCAATACTCTTGAGAGCCTATGTTTGCTATGTATAAGTTTCTATGACAAGGAAAATGCTTTATGTATGTTCACTAGTAGCTTAAATGCCATGCATGCATTCTTTGACATGTATATGCATCCATTATGTATGTTTGAAAGGGTAAAGAGCTATTAGAATTCTTTAAATCTAACTCTTCCCCATTTTCCATCTAACCATGTCTAATTGAAGCTCAAGGAAGCAAAAATGGGAATCAAGGAGCATGTTGTGCAACACTTTGATAATAACGTAGCTTTGAATGTAATCTGATGCCAAAGTTTGTAAATACATGATGTATATGAGATGTAACCACTTAAACAAGTTTAAATGTTTTTATTTATGATGTGTATATCAATCTTGAAGCTAAATGAATGCATATGTTAGAGATTGATATCCTAGCACCCTTATGTTTATGTGTATGAATGCATCTAGTATGGTGAGATTTAGCTTTATGATAATTTGAACCATTTGGCATACTTCCCTAGGCTGTAATTGTGTTTTTGGACATGCCCAAGTGGCTATGGAATAAGAAGAGAGCTTTTTGGTATCTTAAGAACCCATTATGGACTTTAAAATTGACCAATTGGTGAGATGAACCAAAGTCTTACCAAATGAATTATTTTTTGCATGAAATTTGGCCATCAAGTAGGTCTCATCTAGAGCTTTTCATAAAGCTAAAGAGCACTCAATTTGAAGCTCTATAGAATTTATTATGATTTTTCAAAGTTGGCTAAATTAAGTAGAATTGGTATGTGTACTGTTCATATGGTCAGTTTGCTTCTTTGTGACACACATGGGTTAAATGAAGTCTAATACTTAAGAAATTTACAAATATAAACTAGACATCATAAGCTTTCCATAGCCACTGAGATCACCTCATTTGGAGCCCTGTAGAGGGAGAACTAAATATTTGAAGTTCTAGGTCCTGATGCTGTCTGAGGAAAGACCTAAGTTACTATTCTATTATTTTTCATGAGTTAAACACTGTTGTCTTGGTTTGAAATTATTTTTATCATTAATTAACATCTAAAGCTTTCCAGAAAGCTATCATATACATGATTTTGATTTTTCTAAGATTAGTTATGAATTTTCAAAATGCATATCAGAAACTCGTGATACCCGAGAGAAACTTCTGGTTTTTCTTATACATGGTTCCAAACCCGAGATATATGAGATGAAATGTGATGTTTTTGATGACCCTAACTTATAATCGTGGTAATTAAGTTTAAACATACAATTGATAGTCATAAATCAAGGTTAGCACCATTTAAATTAATTAATTTAGAAAAAAGTGAGGAAATTTGAACCTTAATATTCTTAGAATCATTAACCAAACATTTACAAGCATTAATGTACATAAGTGAAACAAATCTCCAATTAAAAGCCTTTAAATATATTATCCATTTATTTTCAACTCTCAAAAACCCCTTACAAGTTCTTTTAAGTCATTCATTTATGTTGCCATAAGAAAAACTAAGGTTTTTAGGTTAATATAAGAGTTTCAGAACCTTCACCGCAGCTAAATGAATTCGCGCCTGGCCAATTGCTCTTAGGTTCACTTCTTACATCTTCACCTGCGGTGAGTTAGAGCTTCACTATGATGAGTTTATATGGCACTACAATGAGAGGACCTCCTGGAGCCTACCTCACTCACCTCTCACTATTGGCTGCGGCTAATTCCTATTTTCACCATAGTTATTCCTTTTTGGAATGCCTGTCATATTTTCACAAAGTTTTCTGTGGCCAATTCCCTATTTTGCTATGGCGAATTACTCTCTGGACAACTTTTAGTTTGGCCTTTCACATTTCACCATAGTGAATTGCTCTCTGGTACTCTCCCTGGGATACCTTCTAGTCTTACAACTTTTAAAATTTTATCTCTTACACTCCAACTCTCCCTCTAGTGACACTCTAGGGCCACTTTAGCATAATTTGTAGGGCTCTAATAGCTTTCATTTGCCTAATTTACCCAGCTGTTCTATCATTACCAATCAAATATCTAAGTGTTGATTTCCTACTCATCAATCTGTCATATATCAGTAAGGATTCATAAACTACCAACAATCATCATTTAAATACACATATCACAAAGGTTTCATGCATCACTAGCTTAAGTCACATCCAATGTATCACATGATTACATTCCACATGGTAGGCCGTATCATAAAACAAAGTTCATAGCAGATGTTATAAGTTCATACATTCAATACCAAACTAATATGAAATCTAGCTCCTCAATAGTTACACCTTAAGTGATCAATATACAAACTCCTACACTTGGCAACATGAATACATGATGATGTTATATAAAAGAATAACAAAATTTGCATCTACTTTACTTAAATCAACCCAAGTGTAGCTTCCCCCCACACATGGTTGGAGCTCATGGATTTTCATCCACTTGCTTCCCCTTATCCTTATTGAAGAGCCTTCACCTGAAAGTATAATCCCATGAAACAGGGTGAGATGCAAATCTCAGTAACCAAAGGAAAATTTCATTCATATATGCTAATTTAATTAATATATGTGAATGAATTCAAATGAGCATTAGAAAATATACCAATCATATCAACAAATGAAATGATTAGGTTACTATGATTACCATCCCATACTAGCAATCACATTTCCACATGTTAAAGGCCAATAACATCAAGAAAGGCCCATCCACGGCACCCACTCCCCAGTGAGCACAACCAGGGCTCAATGTATTTGGGGTTTGATCATAACCTAGTGCCCGATCGAAGTACATGCACAAGTGACAGCCGCACCACAGCTCCACCATAGACTCACAAGGTCCAAACATAATACAACAGATAGCCAATCAATTCATTTAGCATTTCAAATTTTTCATGTGCAGCAAACATAAAATTAAAATAGATATATGCATGGAATTACAAAATTCCCAATTACCTCATTTGCAGACAATTTTCTAGAAAACCATCAACAACACTACCTTAGCCCAACCACTACAAGAGAAAATTCGAATTGAATGTTTCTTTCACCAGAAACTTCAATGTATCACCCTAAATCCTAAGCAAATTCATATAAAATTAATACCTATACTACAAATCAATCATAGGGGTCTTAAACCAGCAGAAAATACATTAAAATGAAGAGTTTATGCTTACCCAATATCCTTCCTAACCTTTACCTCCGAAAATCCTCTAAGAAAATAACAATAACAAAAATCTCAGACTTGGGAAGAAGATGAAAATCCATTAAATTATAAGCTATTCAGATCAAATTATAGAGGAGAATGAGAGGGTTAAGTTCTATAAAGGTTACCTTAGCTGAATCCCCCTCTATAAGTGCATAATAGAGCTAAAAGGTTGGTGAAAACCCTAGCCTCCCCTCAATGTGCGAAAATGCTTCTTGTGTTTGTGTTTCAGCAGAATATGGGAGGGGCTGCATGTTTTTAGGGTTTAGTTGGATTTAGGTTGGATCCTAAATAGGTTATGGGTTGACCCAGAGGCCCAAATCCATATGGGTTCAAATTTTAAGCTTTGTTGGGCTAAGTTTTATGAGTTGGGTTGCAGAATTGTAATTAGGTTAGGCCAAATTTTAAGTTTTAAGAGCGCATTTGATCTAAATCTGCATAAGGGATGTTAGGCCAATTATAAGAGCTTATATAAGTTGGGTCTTAGGCCTCTATCTCATTAAATTAGATTGGGCCATCACTAGGTGCTCTCTCTTGGGCCAAGTCTCACAATAAAAGGTTAGGTCTGCACTTAAAATTATTGGGCCTCCATTAGTCTTTAACCATGACCTACTTAATTTAATTTAGGCCTAGATGATGTTTCTAACCCAATTAAATCTCAAACCCATATTAATAATTTATCTCTCCATAATTTCCATTCACATATCTTGCCTAATTATTCTATATTAATTATTCTTAATTAACCCAAATCCATGATTAACACCTTAATTAATTTTGGGATATTACAATGTTTTTGACTTGTATGAATATGATATGGATGGAAATTGATATTGCTGAGTTCACATGGTCCCTAAGGCCATGAATCGTGTGTACGGTTGCCCAATTACGCAATTATCCATGTAAAAAAGTATATGCTTTCTTACAAATGTGCACCAATATACCACATATATGTTGGGATAGCCTATGTGATCATTGTATAAGAGCTAGGAGGTAAAGGTATTACACCTAATATGCAATCTCTTTCTTTGAACATATTTTAATCCACTCATACTTCATTTCTATAGGGGCCAATATAAGAAATAAGGCTAGTTACTAAAATTCATCATCTCACACTCAACCTTGCATAAGGAATCCACGATACATTACATAGCAATACATGACCTATTCACTTATCATTACATCAAAATGGCTTTATTTCCTTATTTTTTTCTCTTTCTTTTCTGTTCTTTCTGAATTTTTTGTTCCGTTCTTCACTGACAGTGAACATTTGCTTTGAATCCTTCAAATGCTTATTCACAAGACATACTACACATTATTATTCCATAAAGCAATGGTGATTTCGCAAAATTGAATGCTATGTATAAATGTTTCTTTATGAAATTATTGGAGAAATCACTGTTCATGTGGATCTTTTACATGGCCAGTCATTTCATCAACTAATTAACTATGATTAGGACCTTTTAATTTGATCCTTATACAGTGGCATCAGGCTTACTTCTTGGTTGAGGATTCATGGCTTCATGCTGCTTTGTATACACTTTAGGTTATGGGAAAAATGCAAACGCCCCCTTCAACTTTAAACCATTTCCAAACGCCTCCCTCAACTTTGAGAACTAGAAATTATTCCCTTTAACTATCACCCTTCAAACCCTTATATCCATTTTCCAGTTACCCGTTAATAGAGACCCTACCTCAAATTCTGTCATTTGTTGTTTTCAGACGAATTGGAGTGTGCCATGTGACAAATGACAGTCTAATGTGGCATCTCCATTAATAGGGTTAATGGAAAGATGGACAGAACGGTTCAAATTTTGAGGGGTGATAGTTGAGGGGGGTATTTTTCAATTCTTAAAGTTGAGGGGGTGTTTGTATTGTAAATGGTTCAAAGTTGAAGGGGGATATTTGCATTTTTTCCCTTAAGTTATTATGAATGCAGCTTTCAAAGTTATTGTAATCTATTGTGTTTAGAAATAATTAAAGCTGGGAAAAGTATTCAAAAAGAGATCTATGTATCCGTGATCAAAATAAATTGGATTTAATGAGCTTTTGTTATGATTATACCTCTATTTACGTCTAGACTATGCACTGACCCCCTTGCAAGCATCCTTTTCTTTAATCCTTTATACTTTCCTTCTCCCTCTTATCCTTGATGCTGTCCTATTTTTGGAGTATGTCACCTTAAATGCAACATGCATGGCGAGAATTTTAAACATGAAAATGTGACGGAGCATGTGCTAAATTTTCTAGTACTTATCCTAACTACTGTTAGTTGATTTTCCCTTGTCTTCAAGTAAAGCTTTTGATTGAATATCTGTAATTTATATTACTCATGATTGTTGACATATTTTTTTTTATTCAAGATTTCCTGCACTTATTCCCCATCCTTGTATCTATTTCAGTCTTCCTTTTATGGTAGCTGTCAAAGGATGCATAGGGAGACCTCGTTTTTTTCTCTCTACATCACACCCACAAATTATTCCTGTGATTGTCGCATACCAGGAAATAAACCTGCTTAAATTGAGTAGAATTACAAACATAATTAATCCGCTAAATTTGACCATAGAAATAATTAGTCTGCTGAAGAACTTGTATTGTTGAGAAGAAAACCCCCGGTGGTGTACTAGGGAAGTGATTTGAAACTTCAAAGCAAATTGATCTGTCATGTTCTGAGGTTAGAAAGGTGAATTTCTTAGATATGTGTCATGAAAGGCTTTAACTGGCGTGTGAAATGCCTGTTGGTCATAAGCAGGCGGTTTGAGGGTCTGTATAGGTGATACAATACTGTGAATTGTCTATATCAAAATATCTGATTTCTTTAAGGTCAAAACTTACTTGTAGAGAACTGTAAGCTTGGTGGTGACATTCATTTATATTTTCACTGTGAATCTATTGCCACTGTCTATTAGATAAAGTCCTTTTGTCTTTTATATGAGTTGCAATTTGGTACCTACTTTCTTTTGGTAATTAATGATTTATGTCTTCATATTGAATTTGTTGCAGTTTGCAAGGAACATGTCTTGCATCCATTAGTTTATCTCTGCTGGTTACTGTTGGAAGGTATAATTGATGGAAGGAGATATTAAGATTGGAGATGAAGATGACAAAAACAGCAAGAATGAATCCTCGTTGGTGAAGATAAAAGTTGTCTTCTTTGCTAGAGCTCGCGATATTACTTGCTTGAGTGAGATGCCACTGGAGGTATCATGTGGCAACACTGTTTTTGAATGTTTGAAAAAGCTCCTTGTCAAGTTTCCAGGTTTGGAAGAAATAAGAGGGTGCATGGTTCTGGCTCTGAACGAGGAGTACACAACGGAGTCGGTTACCGTAAAGGACAGAGATGAGTTGGCCATAATACCTCCAATAAGTGGCGGTTGATAAGCATAATTTTTTATAACTGCATGACAATTCCACCTTTGATCTCTAGTAAATATCTGGCACAAGAAATCTCCGTTGAATAAATCCTGATGTAAAAGATTATAGCCTGATTGTATGATGTAATTTATTGTTGTAACGATTCCGAAACAAAATATGATGGGAACAGAATAATTTCTTCTTCCTTATTGAGAACATGAACAATTTTCATTTGTAATAACAAAATTTATCATCTTCCCTTGGTATATGCTCTCCCTCCTTTTAGTGTATGTCTCTGTCCTTTCTTCTTCTTGTTTGTTTGTTTGTTTGTTGGAATTGAAGGTGTGACCAGGAGAAATTCAAAAGGGGGATTGCTGGGGACAAGTTGATATTGGCAGAGATTTATATTCGGCACCTTGTCTTAAGGCTGAAGTTTTGGAGTAAATAAGGGATGAGTCTGCAAAAATGGCTTACTCATGTCAGGTGGATTTTTCTGAAATTAAGTTTGGTATACTTTTTTTTTAGTTATTAGTTTTTTATAAATTGAGTCTATCAAAGAATTCTTCATCTGCATGTGGTTTTACCGTTACAAACTAAAGAACTCAAATTAATTGATTATAAGAATAATAATAAAAATTATAATATCTATCACGTGTCAGTATCATACACAATTGACGATTTTGTTGATCATTAAATTTTATACTCACGGCTAAGAAGTAAAAACTTTTTAGTACCAAAGCATTGAAGAGTGACAAATGTAACTGGCCAGTCACAATTTCTCGCCAATATCAATGACATCAACCATTCAAGCTTATCAAGGACCCTTTTTACTTAATTATTATTATTAGTCAGGGTATTTTAGATTTGCACTTCAGGAAGCTTTCAAACAACAATAAAATTGACAGTTTTTTTTTTGGAACAAAATAACAAATGCACAAAAGTAATCACATGGGGATATAGTGACACTCATGGTAACACTTGACGGTTAGGAAACATCTTAAAGTTCGTTCACCAATGCCCGAGGTTGTCGGGCATATTTGTTGGTGAGAAGCTTTTGAAGGTTGTTGTAATCCGCTTTATGTCCTTCCAAATGGTTTCCAGGTTCTGGGTTGTCACCAATCTCGGGTTCATGAGAGCGGAAAGTTTCTTGTCGTAGAAAAGGAAGTGTAGGTCCTGATGTGTTGGATCCCCGCAACATCAGAGTTGAGTTAACCATATCAATGTTTTCCTTATAGCCCAGTAGGAGGCCATTCTCCTGTCTCTCCCTGTAGAGTCTTTCCAACATATGATTCTGCTAGGGAAGCATTGAGATGGATGGAAGCTGTGATAGCGGTGACAGGGCTGCTTTGTCTCCTTTTCCTTGAAGTGTCCCAGACTAAAGGAAATAATTAACGTTTACAGAAAGGCCATTAATGGAGTGTCCAGAGTTTTTTTTAACAGTAAAAATTTCTATCACTTCAAATGTATGGAGCATGGTAAAAATCAGAACTCACGCTAAAACTTCAATTTACTTATTTCCGTTTTGTTAAAAAAACTCCATCCGAATCAAAAAAGAAAAACAGTTTGAGATTCTTAATAAATTAAATTAATTTTGGATGTACCGACTGTATACATTAACACAAAATACTTCAGACACATACAACGTGGTAAGATAAGCCAATAAACACCTAGAACAAGAGTCTGACATATCCGCGTTTACCAATTCTTATTGCTTTATTGTATAGCAACATAGTGCATCATATATACCTAGTTATTCTTTATTTTTTTCAACGAACACATAGATAGGACAATCATAAGTCTTTGGTCTGTTAGCAAAATATTATATGACGATTAAACAAGGATAAAATACAAATTTACCTAAACCTTGCAGCAGAAGTCTATATTCTATACATACATTTAACAGACAGATAATTTACATTAAGGAAACCTATCTGCTGCGACAGCCCTCAAGTTGATAGCAGAAGGAAAACCCAACATTAAAACATGAAAAAACACCCCAGCTGATAACTGCATTTTATGGTAATATTTCACAAAAGCCTATTCAAAAGACAAATATTTAAACGTCTATCTCAACTTCTTTCTCTTTGGGATGTTGCGGCCTAAACTAGCCCGTGACTTACCAAAAGCTTTCATCTTCCTTCTCTTCCTCTCCTCCTCACTGTCTGACTCATCTCCTTTCTCCCTGTCAGCGTTGCTTGCTTCCCTCTCCAACTCTTCCCACGTCTTTCCCTTCTCTTCCTCTGAATCCTCCTCCTCTTCCTCCTCAGATTCTACAAGTGATTCACTGTCAGAAACATCATCATCTGAATCTGACTCAGGCTCCACATCAGATGGTTCATAGCCCTGGTCTGAATCCTGGGTGTTCTCGGACTCTGAATCACTAGCTTCCAAATTCAGAAACTCCCAACCTCCACCTTCTACAAAGCTTTGGGGATCATCAGTGATTGTCTTCAATATCTGCCGCCAGTTCAAATTCAGCCTGCTTTCATAATACTTGATGTCTGTTGTGTCAAGCCATTCCTTGATGCCATCAAGTGCCGTGGAAGGGATGGAATCTATCCTAATCACATCCCTCTTGAAGTCCTTAAATACAATCGTCATATCAAAGTTCTTCTGTCCAAGGCCAACTCTCTCCAAGTTTACAATCTCAATCTCGCTTAGAGTGACAACAAGGAAAGGAGTCTCAATCAACTCGACAAGGCAGCTTGAAGCTGGAACAATAAAAACTGATGATTTGTGAGGTACCCCATAGAAACCAAGCTCTCGCAATGGCTGATCAAACTCAAGGTCAAGACCATTAAATTGGCGCTGTCCCCAGAGATCATTAACCCGATTCACAAAACTTTGAAATTCAACATTTATTTTATTCTTTCTTTGTCTCTCCCGTTGTTCTTCTTCAAGCTCATCAGGATCATAAGCAGATCTCTTTCCACCTCCCACATTCTGGACAACCTCCATTACCTCAACAAAGAACTGGACATCCTTGGTTTTCTTGTTTCCCACCATTATATGGTTATGCAGATGAAAGTGCAGAAGCGTTATCATCTCATTCTCTGCTGGCTGAAAAAAGGCATGCTTTATATTTCCATACATTATGTCAACGCGTTCATCCTGCCTTGTTGTAGAATACCGAAATCCATTCACGTGAGCCTCAAGTGTACCAGGTATCTTTCTTCCGCGGCCACCAAAAACAGGACGGATCCAGAGTTCAGTCAATCTAATTGGCTTAAATCTGTTACCTGCAAGCTGCAGTTTCTCCTGTGTAACCAAAGTTGCCCTCTCAGCTCTCTCAGACTCCCTAGCCATAACTTGCCGTCGGAGAGTTTTAATTTGCTGCACCACCTCACTTATGTGCCTTGGGTCCTTGGAGCGGAATGAAACCTCCTTCAAATATATAGATCCTGGAAACTTTGATGAATTCGCATCATGAGAACTGAAAGGAGTCCCAGGTACATTAAAAATTATTCTAATATAGCAAGTTCTATTTGTATCCTGCTGGCTGGAAACTGTTCGAATGGTGGCAACATGAAAAGGTGCCATAGTTCCATTGATAGGAAAAAGAACAGCTTCATTCTTCTGGTCAATCTGAATCATCAAATCTCTTGGAGGGGGAAGATCATTCACATTCTTGTATGCAATCAGTTCTGTTGAAGTCCTTACTGCAGAATGGTTATCTCCATTCTCACTTCCACCACCAGCAAGTCGCCTTGCAATTTCTTCATTTTTCTGACGAGCAAGTTCTGCTTGATGCTGCCTCCGGAGCTCCTCTTTTGAGATTTCATGGTTGTCCGATCTTAGGGCTGTCTTAGACATGAATGATTCAGCCCTATTGGCTTCCACATTCACACTAGGTTTTTCTTCTTCCTCATCTTCATTGAATGAGTATGCTACATCCTTAACAGCCTTGGAGCTCAAATATGTCACAACTTCTGTCTTATCTTTGTTAACAATGACTGTATCTGCAAGCAAGAGAGAAAAGGTCTGATTCTTTGAGCTATTGCTCTGGTTCTGCAAGTTTTGAAACCCCAGTGACACATTGAAGACCATACCTTCCTTCACCAGCCTATCATTTTTAGCATTAAGATTAAAACCTGATTCACGAAACTCAATACCAATGCCTGTCCCAGCAGATTTTGTCAGATTAGGAAGTAATTCAGGTGCATCCTTTTCAACAACAGAAACAGCTTCTTGATATGCAGCATTCAACTTGTTACCAGGTTTCAGAGAACCAATAACTGCTTCATGGGCCTTCAGAAGAACCTCATAAGCCTTGCTCTGAATAGGGTCTGCATCAATCAAGAAGGTCCTAGCTATATTTGAACAGTAACTCTTATATCGGGCTCCAACTGCACATAGAATCACACTGGTGGAGTCATAATGTAGCAGCTCATTGTTGCTAACAGCACTGGGTTTGAGATCAAACTCCCCACCACTCTGAAAAATTGGAGGGTAACAGATATCAACATTCTCAGCCTTTAATTTACAATTGACTCTAGAGGGTTCTAGAATAGCTTTCTCTGTCTCATCCATCAATGTGGAATGGGAAACTTTCTTTTCCTCATCAATGACATTCTCGAGTTTAGGAACCACAAAGTTCTTCATTGCACTAGTAGTCAAGTATCCAGCTCGCTTAATTGACGTAAGTTCATCATTTTTCTTTACAGCAAACAAGTCAGAGAATCCACTCGTCACATCAACAAGGTGAAATTTTGCAGTCTTTAGTTTTTCAGACCAAGTTTCAAGGAGCTTCCCTTCAGGAGCCTCCCTTGATACGCATCCAACTCTAGCAGCATCATGGCCAGATACTTTCGACAGTGTGTGAATGGCACGATATATAGCATCCATTAGAGCAATCCCATCATCATTCTTTGCCTTCACATGCATAACAACGTCCACACCAACTGCCTCCTTGGCAGGTCCTTTCACAACTTCAAGAAGAGAGGCCTTCTTTTGGCTACATAAGAAATGGACCTGCTTTTTCATGAAAACCATAATTGTCTCTGGAAACTCATAACCAAGTAGCCAAATATTCAGAGCTGAAGATTTCAGGTATCGCAGATCCTCAGAAGCCGGAGGTGTTGCTACTGCAATCACATCAGATGAACCCCACAGATTAGACTTGTTTTCATTCCAATGTGAATAAAGAGCCTTCAAACGTGATTGAAACGTGGCCAGATCAATAGAATATGTAGTTCCTGATGCATTGGCCTTCCCATTAGGAGACTGGCCGATTCTGTTTCGATGATCAGCCATTAGCAGACTCGTCTACAGATTCCTTAAAGTCTGACCAACAAAGGCATTCTGTAAGCCACAGAGATGAAAAATAAACAAATATATGACTAATAAAACAAATGGGAACCTTACAACACTTTAATGAGAAATGATAGTTCACAGAACTTACAAAATGTGTTCCTTTTCAAGCTTTAACTACATTTGTCATAAAGAAATACTAACCTATAAACAATGACTTAAAAAAATAAAAGCACACCTAAGATACATAGCCACAGGACAGAAGCATTAACTAAATAACATTCATAGCCGAAGTAGCCTTCAAGGTTCAACCATAGTTATGTACAAAATCAATAAAATAGATCATATGATCATAAAATTCAAAACTATGGAAAAGAAAAACTATAAGGAGGAATCCAGGAAAATTTTCACAATTAGTATACTTTTTCTGGTTGACAATTACAAATTAAAATGGGTTAAAATAAGGCCTGATCCAAATCAACTTCCCAGATGGCTAGATATTGTGGTTAGGTTTAACCAAAACTATGATGAGTTAAAATTTGATTCAAACAAATATTTAAAAAGTTTGAGTTTAGCTGTCCAGGTGAACCTGCAAGTTCATAACTCCTAGGCAGCTTCAAGCCTTGTTTAGCCCTGTAAAGACTAAAGAGAGAGAATATTTGAAAAAGTGTACCGAGATATGCTTAATAAAGTCAAGAGTAATGTCCATGATACTGGATGTGGGACTACTGTAGCATATCTTCATAGTAAATGAACAGAGCTAGACTAATATTTAGACTTTAACAAATTCATTAAACATAAGTGGCTTCAGAAATTGAAAGAAAGCTGACAAATAATATTATCGAAAATTTCTTTATCATACAGTATAAATAATATTTATCTATATAAAAAATCTTGAATTCAAGTTCGCAAGTTCCAAATTATTAACCCCAGTCATTCAACTCAAACTGATCAAGTGTTTTCTTAACTTAAAAACCCACTTAAACTAACAATACCTTGACAGTCCACAGACATATATAGGACTATGTTTTGTCTAATTAAACAATCCACAAAGGCTCAAGAATACAACAAACTTGCCCCATCTCTTTGCATATCAGTAACAGAGATTCCCTTAAAACAACCATGAAAAAAGAACCAAAGAGTTTGTCTTCTAGATTTATACCTAGCACCTATATCATGCTTCTGTCCTTTGTCAATTACACACCCGCATACCCACATTTCATAAGTATGAAACAATGCAATTAATTATCATGAGAGTTTGCTTTCAGTCCAGCAGCTCATACCACACATAGTCTTATGTTTCTTTCTCTCTTTCTAATAGAGTTTCTTGAATTGTTCTTAAGAAGAAAGTTGTAGAGCAATGTAAAAAACACATAATTGTAAGAGAACCAACCCCCCCCCCCCAAAAAAGGAAAATCAAAGATGGGTAAACATCAGTCAATTATTTATCTTGAAACAAAATGCTTCATCCTCTTTGTTAAACGTAACCAAATTAACAGATGATTTAAACTACTAATGCACAAAGTGCTGTACTTCTCAGGATGGTAAACTTTGCCTTCACATAAAAATCAATTACCAGATAACCACCAGCAAAGTTCATTTCACAGTTTTTATCTTTAACCAGTATTTCATAGATAATCATTAAATATTAAAAAGCATCAAGGGAAAAGCTGCCAAGTGGAATTTGACTGACAAAAATTCAGTAATTTTATACTTCATTTCCAGCTTGAACTCCAATTTTATTGCTACTACAGACCATTTCAAAGCAAAACGTTTCGCAAAACGAGCTAATAGTACAAACCCTAAAAGAAAACTCGTAATTTAAAGCCTACCTCTGATTAAACCCTTTTCACAATCGCAGATGCACAACATGCAGGAAGACAATCCGGCGTAGATGGTCGAGTCCAGAGTTGATACTGTGGCTTTTGCAGGCGCCTCCGAGATAAAAGAGACAGAAATTTAGAAGTTACGTGGAAGATTGGAACCCTAAAGTTACGCAGGGACCAACACCTACCGCTCCCGGAGAGGGAAGTCTACACTAATGATGCCCCGTTCTTTGCAATTTTATTGGAGGTGCAATTTGTTTTATTTATTTATTTATTTACAGTTTTTAAAAGCAATAATTCTAGCCAATACAGGGGAAGATCGAATTCCCTGTTGCACAATATCGAGAGTTTTGCAGTATAAGAATTATTATTAAAAAAATTAAAATGGATAGCTATGCGAAATTGTTGCAAACAACTGAGATTGAGCAATGGTGTAGTAATCTTTCTCTCTTTTCACTAAATATTAAAATATAAAACATCAAATATAAATATTGTCCAAATAATTTGCACCTTATTTAATCACTTATACACATGTATTTAATCTCCGTGAAATTTGCAGCCCCTTAAAGAGCATTCACGTTTTACTAAGAGGAAAAAAATTAATTATCAAAAAATAATAATAATAAAATTTTCCTTCCCTTCATTGGGTGACATCGGGTTCACTCGGCATATTTTAAGTACTATGACACCGAAAAACAAAATTTCAGCAAAATTCATTTTTTGAACCAAATTCTACTGTAGATAAAAGGGAGTTTCCAAATTTGTACAAGGCAAAAATATTACATTTATATTATACTTTTAATGGAAATTGGTGGCCTTTTTCTAATAAAATTAGAATGCCAATGACTTCTTTCTTTCTCCTCCAAGCCTACACCGCAGCATAATAAATGAGTTGAGTAATAAGTATTAATTATGTAATAGATAATAATTATTATTAATAAATAAGTAATTATTATGTATTAAATAAATTAAGATAAAACAATAAAAAAAATTATATGAAGACGTTATAAAAAATACTTCGTGAAAAATTAAAAATAATGTTATGCTCTTTTGTAGCAAGTGATACTACGCTCTTTTGCCTAAATGATATCATACTACATTTGTGAGAAACTAAACTAATATCAATGAGTCCATTTTCTAAAATACAAAAAAATTAATCTATCTAATTATATACATCAAACATAATGGTTTCCAATGTCACAATGAATCCTTCTTCTTACATGTTATTGTTGCTCTTGTCCCTTACCCCACATGTTCTTGTTCCTTTTCCATTGGGTTGTTCACAAGGATAGTTAGTGGAGAATTTCTATCAGAAATGGGGGAATGAACTAAAAGAATCAACTATTATGGGATTACAAACCCTTGATGTGACAATCCCTCAAGTTCCAAAAATTGACTACTATAATCAGTATTAAAGATTGTTTAGTCATTAAATAATGACATGAATGACCTAAATTGCAAGGGCTTAGGAGATTCAAATTACGACAACGGTGAAAGTGGCACATAATAATATTGGCTTGCTAGAATATAAAAAGATAGAGCAATCATGCTAAAGTTTTACTATGTCAATGCTAGGTATAGAAAAAAGGAAGTGGCACCTCCAACTAGTGTAGATAATGTCACTACATTGATAATGGCATTGACATTTAACTATCACTTATCTTGCTTGGCCTATTCTTTGAAATTTGTGGTTGTGGTAAATTAGGTGCTAGTGGAGTAAGTTAGGAGACCATCATAAAGCATTATTCTTTAAGAGTAAATAAGATATTCATTTAGTCTTAGCTCACCCTCATTTGATACTCATGATAGATCATCGATGGAGCATCAAGAACACTCAACCTGTATAGGTCATTAGTTATATTGGCCTTGGAAAATAAATTAAACATTAAATGTTGAGATACTATGTTCTAAGAAAACGAAAATAACAAGGGTGACAAATGTTGAAAAGTTTATCGTGAAGCAAAGGCACCACTTATAAGGTGAATCCATCATTAAATATATTTCCAATGCCATTGCATATATCTCGAGGTGCGATCCAATAGCTCTATAGCCATGGGTGCCTAAGCTAAAGCATCTCACTATGCAATCCATGCCTCAATAAAACTCAAGTGCTCTTATCACTAATCCATCGAGGATTTTCCTGATAGTTATAATGTATAGTGGACCCTTAAATTGGAAGGAGCAATAAGGATTGGTTGTTGTTAGCCAAAGTAGTAAAGAGCGCAATGTAAATAATGCCACTCTATGATATGAAAGAAAATGAAAGGGACTAAATCTAGCCAAATGTTTGGGGACACTAAGCAATATTCTAGGATGAACTCATGCACACTATATGATTCATATGGCCACTAAATGGTATATACACAATACATCAAAATATCATAATAAATACAATATATAAAAAGGAAATCTATTGAAGAATTATCTATGTAAGACCATAAACCTTGTTATCTTGCATCCCATCAAGTAATATCTTATACTATTCTAGGGCCATGGCACTTAAACAGGAAAGTCGTCCTATATTCTTTCATCTATAATTATAAGTAAACACATTAGTAGGGAAATAAGTAATAGATTGAAACTAATTGAATACGACCAATTGACCCATGACACTATTTGTAAATTGTTAATGAATGTCTTACTTGAAATTTAAAAAGAGTTGTAAAGGATAGATATCTGCATGAGGATTTGGTGTTGGAGATCTTTATGGCATTAGTCATTAGGAATCTATCTCATGTCCAAAGGTGGAACAATATTAGGTATCCACCTATGCCTTGCTCCTCAAGGTTAATTGCATTGTAAAACTCTCGATACAAGTGAGCTAATAATGCGAATCCCTAACTATACTAGCTAGCTTATTCTAAGTCCAAGAGTAATGAGAAGTACATCAAACAAACCCTATGACCATACCTATTCAAAATTAGATAACCACTGATAAGTTTGAGTATGCAGGCATGTGTAAAGTATTAAACACTATTTGTTAGAGAATTGAATACACAAGTAAGGCATGAAATGTTGAATAACAACCAATCGCTTAGGCAATAAAAGCATATGAGCTTTCCTAATTACTAAAACCAATGGCGAGAGATCGATATTTTGCCTTACACACCTTTTTGTAAGATACAGTGTAGCCAAATAAGCCTTGCATCTTCTCAATGATTTAGGAAACTTTGACCTCTGGCTTATCAGTCACCATCACTAGAATACAAATGTGATAACGTCAACATCAAACTTAAAGTTATTTTAGGATAACGACACAGAAAGACATATATGTGGTCTCTCATATTTTGTAATCTACCAATGGTTCTATTTCTTTTTCTACACGTTGGCCCTCCAACTACAACTATTGTTATAGTTAATACATTGATATTTTTTGCTTTTTTTACATAAGTAGTACACCTTAAACATGTGGTATACTTAAAAAGAGTATAGTTTAACTAGATGGCATAATGCCCATTTATCCTTATACTACATGACGATGTGCAACTCTTAGTTTTCATTTAGATTCATATGGTCACCCATTTCAAGAAGCTTGGGGCCTCTTACCATTGTTGTATTAACCCATGAAAAGAAAGAAGTGGTCATCTCGTCATATTCGCTTATAGTTTGAAGTATACTAGGATTGTAGGATTATCCCCATAGTCATTGCTTTGCTCATTAGACTCGTTGTCATTATTATTATAATCGGCATTCATAGCATAATCATATTCATTCTCTTCCTTAAATTCATCTATTAACTCTTTTGTCATAGTAATGGGAGAAGGAGGTAGAGTATTGCCAATCATTGGATAGAATGAACTCAACTAAGAAACGTGGTCAATAGGAGGCATGTTATACTGTTAAGCATAGTTTAGTTGTGGATCAAATTGGTGAACGTCTCCAAACAAAGATACTTGTTCAATTAGCTCATAGAGATTGTTGGTAGATATGAGTATGTATGCAACATGGTCTCCACTAGTTGCAATTCGATATCCACTTAAACGGTTGAGATATGTGTCATACCCTGTGTTTTCTAAATCCTGAGACACCAAAAGAAACCTAAATAACTAAGATAATGAGGGACTAGAAGTTTAGATAAGATAAAAGGAAAGAGCAAAAATGGAGCCAAAATGCCTAAATGGAGGAACCGACATCCTAGTGGTAAAACTGTAATTTTGAGCAAAATTTTAGAAATAAAAAAAATGAGTTTTAAATGCCAAAATTAAGTTTACTAGGGTTTTCAAAAGTCCTAAAAATTGTAGGGACCATCAGAATCGTAAAATCCTTAATGGTGTATGGTTTATGACTTTAGTTGGCCAAAATTTTGACTAGATTTTTTCAAATTATTTTAAATCTAAAAAGTTTTAAACTAAATATTTTTAATAAACTAAAAAAATCTAAATCTTTATATGGAGCTGACGATTCTAAAAAAGGATTTAAAATGAACTCAAATAGAGCAGTCAACATTTCAAGATGTAAATAGTATTTTTAAATTTGTTTAAAATATCTCTATTTCTTTTTATATGACCACACCAACTTTCTTCCTCCCTCATAACCGACATATTCAATCCCTGAACCAGTAGCCATGGTGTCCAAGAAATGGGAGGGGAAAGAGAGGAAAGAGATGCCAGTCAAGTAAGGAAACTTGCACAATTCTATAGTATGCTAGTTATAAAACATTCTCCTCTCTTCATGCTCTTTCTAATGATAGATTTAGTTTCTTGAAAAGATAAAGTTTATGCCTGACCTCATGAAGAAAAGAGAAGCTTTGGAACAACCATCCATGCCATAAGAATCACCATTGAAAGAGCTTTCAAATAAGGTATAAGTTGAGATAAAAAAACTTGCTTCTTCTTGAATTCTTCTTTCCTCTATGCCATAGCCTAGAGAGAATGTGTGAGGAAGAGGATTTAGGTTGATGAAAACTTAAGAGTAACAAGGGTTTTGAAGGGTGTAGAATAAGATTATGCAAGTGGAATTCCATGAAAAGCTATAGAACACAAGTTAGGCCACTTAGGGTTCAAGTTACACCTTGAAAGTTTTGGAATCTTAGGAGGATGTTTCAAGCCATATAATATCATATTTAAACTCAAGGAACCTCCACATATGCCAAATGCCCAAGAGAAATGACAAAACTCCCATTAAGCTAATATGGGTGCTAAGTTTGACCATGGTGAGGATGGAGCAGCTAGGGAGTTGTTTTATTAATTCTAATGTTATAAGTGGTCTAGATATGAATTATGAACACTAATGGTGCCATTGGATTGAATTTAGGAACCTTATATTTGAAAGGTGAATTTTTAGGGTATATAAAGGGTCTAAAGTGCCACTTGGTCTTAAGCTTATTAAATCATGTGTATGATAGCCCTAAAGAATTCCATTAGAGTTATATGGTTCATAGCAAGTGAGATTTTGGAGCCTAGAAAATAAAATCTAAGAGTTGCCTCTTGAAGGACTTAAAATGGTCTAAAGTAGTATAATGAATTCTAATAAAGTTGAATACAAATAACAAAAGCTAAAATGGATCCTAATGAGTTATTTTGCATTGTAAATTGACACATGTAGGCCGAGTTAATACAACCTTATGGGGTGTGTATCGACCTGAGAATGGATAATGTAAAGGACTAAAAAAAGGAGAAGGATTTGGGAGTTAGTGGTAGCTTAAGGTTCCTAACTCCACAAGGTAGCTTTATCTCCTTATTTTACACACATGTAAATGTTTGAATGAGCTGAGATACCTATATATGTAGTTGCTTGATGTATTCGTGAATTAGCTTTGATATGGTTTTCCTTATGAGTTTTATGTATGAGTATTGTATGTTTTTGGCTCCTAACTCCCTATGGTATGGAATTGAACATAGTAGTTCTTTATTAGCTTAGAGATGAGTTTAGTTGAGCCTAATTAGTATGTTGATATGTCATGACTTGATGAGAATTTAGTTTTCATGCTAAAAGTTATGTTTGATTTAGATGATGCATATGAATAACATGCTTGTACCACATACATTGTATTTTCTCATGACACTCTTATATGCATTGATATGGTTAAGATTGACTAGCAAGATTTTTCCTATAATCTTACTCATATTCCTCCCACTCACCATTATAGGTTCTCTAACCAAGGGAAAAGAAATTGAGATGAGCTTGGCAAGAAAGAAATGATATAAATAGAATTTTATCATGTATCTATACTTAATGTATGTGATGGATCCAAGTGGATGGTAAACATGTGTATGTATGATGGAACTTTATATATATGACAAGGTTTTGTACTGGAAACATGTGTATGAGCTTAAGAATATAAATTTATGCCATTTTGATATATGTTTTGATCATTGGTACCCAAACTTGGATGTGAGATCCTATATGGTCTATACATCTCACTAGGTGTTGAATGGCCAATTTTTTATGCGAGTTATTCTAGGCAATGGATCTTATGGAATTGATGCTAGTAATGATTAACATTTGCTCAAAATGAGAAAGTGCAAATTATAGGCAAATTAGATCACTTTAAAACTAAAATTTGGTCTAAATGAACTATAAATTGCACCTGTAGCCTTGACAACCCAAATAATCTAATTTGGGGTTGAAATTTGGCATGCAATTAGAGAATTTATAAAGCTTTCTAACAAGCTAAAAATGATATTTTTTGGAGCTATACAAAATATTTTATAAATTTGTAAAGTTGGCAAAATTATGCAGATTTGCATTGGTATTGTAGCAACTAATATAACTTTTGTTTTCGTGGATTTTAAGTGGTCAAATGAATTCATTTTTATTTGAAATTTTTATAGTATAACTTTCATATCTTAAGCTTTCCATAGACACTTAATTTGCAGAAATTGAAGTTATGTAATCCAACTTATGAATTTTTAAAATTAGATGCCATATTATGTCAAAATAGCCAAAATAGACTATATGGCTCCCATATGCAAATAGTTCTCATATTCTAGTCTTATGGACCAAAACAAACTTGTCTACAATGACCATGTATGAAAAAGAAAAGAATTTCAGAATTTGACCCTTATAGTTCTATTTGAAGTATAAAAAGAGCCAAAATCATTGCCAAAAGTATTGCAACGATTACATGCTTGGTTGCTAACTGGGATATGCACATATAATATGCACCAGTCAATTGGGATAAAAACCATGAGTTCACTTGCCACATCTCTTGGATTAGAATCATCCTCTATACTACACACCTAGTACCACATTGGATTTAAGAGTGTCAGGTACCTATATATTAGCTTAGACACAAACTCATTTTGAGGAAAGCTGTAGTTTTGTCCAATCACTTACTTCTACCTGTAACATCTCTAAAAATTAGAATTTTTTAATTATTTAGTATTTTATGGAATGAATTTATTAAGCTTTAATAAGATGAATTTGAATAAACTAACTTTGTATATGAGAAGTATAAGATAAATAGGATCGTAGAAATTTTTTAGATTTTAGGGAGGTCTAGGGGCAAAATCGTCATTTGGCACCTAAATGAACTTTAATAATTTTTCTGGAAGAAAGGGGAATCAAAATTAATCCAATATATATATATATATATCAATAATTAGGACATAATACTCAAAAAATTATAAAATTTGTTTTGTAAAATTCTAAAATTGTTAGGACTAAAAAATAACCCCAAGCCATTAAGAGCTTATATGGAGATGAACTAAACCCTTAAGCTCAAGTTAGCTGTCTCAAGAAATTCTGTGCAGAAAGATCTACCAGATGGTATTGATGGAATCCGAAAATATAGAGTTATGAAGAAGATATAAGCGAAAAATGGACAAAAATGCTTGTATGTTATGTCATTACCAAGGGCAAAATGGTTATTTGGACTCTAAAATAATAAAATGTTAAGAAAATAAATAATAAAATATATGATTAGAGATATTAAATAAAACCCACATAGGCTCAAATAATATTAAAATATAACAAAGAACTCAAACAACACAAACTAAATAAAATATTATAGAAAACCTACTAAAAGATACATTAGCGAAATAGTGGTCATTTTGTAAATTCTAACTGGGAAAGAGCTGACATGGCACCATGGAGCTAGGAAGGTGTTGATGTGGCACCATGAAGTAAGGAGAATGATGATGTGGCGCCATGTATGAAGAAGATTCTGGAGACTACACGAATTATAAAAGCGATGGCACAGGCTTACGTTAGCAAATCTTAATAAATCTCATGCTTTATGGAAAAGTTATTGCTGATGTAAGGATGACATAGACACTGACCTAGGCAGTAATAAATGCAAAGATAACTTTCACGTAGAATGAGAAAAGTAATCGTGATTGAAATAACATATTGTTAAATCTAACGGCTATTATTCGTCCACAAGACATGACACAATCTTAACCGTTAATGCAATCCAATGGTTTAAATTTCTCTACTTTTTAAAATTAAATCACAACCCTTGATCAAATCTAAAGGTCTATATTAAATCTCTAAAATCAAGATTAAATCCTAGCCCTCCAATGGATCCAAGGACATAGATTTAATATCATAAAATCTAACAAATCCTAGCCATCCATTTGTAAATAAAACTTACCAAAAATACACATATCCTTCATGCCACACTCACACAAAACATACACATAATTTGGCCAAGAAAAGAAGAAGGAGGAGGAGGATAGCTCGACCAAGGAGAAGGAAAAGGAAGGAGAAAGAAAGAAAGAACAGCTACTAGAGGAAATCAAATATCGCAGAATCAAAGTAATATAGATGAACTTTCTTCTTCTTGGTTTTTCTTCTATTTTTCTCCAATAATTTTTCTCTTCTCTTCCTCTCTAAGTTTTGGCCATGGAAAGTTAAGATGGGAGATTCTGTTGTCTGATGAATTCAAGCTGAAAAAAGAAGGAGAAAATCATATATATGGCTTATAGCTTCACGTGATTCAAGAAGATTCTTATTATTGGCAATTTTTCTACAAACCATGAAACTTTATATTTCAAGAAGCACGGGAGAAATTGAAGAGAAAATAAATGGGAAAATAATGGGAGAAAACCTAAGGAAGAGAAAGTTTAATATAACTTTGATTTTTATGAAAAATTTGGCAAGAAACTCTTGAATTTTAACTTGAGAAAATTGTAGAATATATATGAAATATCTAGAAATTGATTGAAGGCTTTTGTTTATCTCCCTTGAATATGTATGGATGACTATTTGGTGACATAAAAATAAAACAAAATCACATGTTTTCCTTAATACATAGGCTCGGCCAAACCTAACTCACATACCTAGGGAAATTTTTCAAAAATCTAACTAAATTAGATTAATCTACATAAAAAATAAGGGCTATGGTGAAATTTTGGTGAATTATGAATCGCTATATAAAAAGTCAAATTTTTAAGAAAAAGTGTTGACCAAGAAGTTCTAAAATTTTTACTTATGTTATTTAATATGTTTTGGATGATTTATGTGGTCTAATATATTCTACATATTATCTGGATTATGCTAATATTTATTTTGTAAATTTTGGAGCCCATTTGTGATAGTTAAAAATTTATGCAGCATTATGTCAAGAATGGAATATGTGATGAACATGTATTCTAGATTTGTGCTATTTGTTGCACTAATATACTACTTATTGTCTGATTTCTTGACATGGATAAGATGCTATTTACTGTCTGATTTTATAAATATAAGTTATTTGGTAAAGGACTAGCCTTTGTTTATATATATATATATATATAATTTGGTGGAGTTACCTTATTCAGGGGGTGAATTTTGTGTGTGCCAGAGTTGACCACTAAATAACTACTGTTGTGTTGGATACCTAATTTTAATTAAGATAAAAATATCTAAATTATTAATTAGGAGCAATAAGGGCTATTCGGATATTTTGGACCTATTATGGACTAATTGGGCTTTATTAAGCCTTCTATATACTTGATCAAGCCTATTACAGCTATATTAGACTTTATTTTGTACCTTGTCATTGGAGATTGATTTATGAACTATTTTGGATACCAAATGGGCCCCAGGACAAATTTAGACTTAGAAAAGTGAAAAGATAATTTTAAGTATTCAAATATAATTTTTCTGGACTCTAGTACACTGTTACGTTATCAGAATTATTTAATTATGCACAGAGTTGTGCAAGGTAGTTCTTTTCCAAATATACCTATTATATCTTGATCAAATGATGACTTAGATGACATATTATTATAATATTTTTATCTAACTTTCCTTAGATACCCACTGGGGGATACCTCAGTGAAGGAAGCAGAGGTGAGCATGCTAAGTCATGGCAACATGAGTTAGGTCTTGAGCCTGTCAAAGCTAATGCAACATGATTTAGGTATTGAGCGTAGCAGTTTCCAAGGCCTAATGGTCAAGTAGGAACAAATATTATTTGCTATAATCTCTGTATTCTATGCATATAGAAATCTTGTGATGTATTGCAATTGCTAAATATTAATTCTATTAATATATTACTTGTATTTTATTCATGTTTTATTTTTATACACAATATATATGTTCACTTTGTTATTTCGTATTAATGTTACATATTGCTAAAAAGTATAACTCTTTGTTTTATATTATTTGGTAAATTAATTTTCTTCATAAGCCTTCCATTCATATTACTTGCTGTTTATTAGAATTATTACTTGAATTTTCTTCATAGATATTATTTCATATTAATCCCGTCTATGTTACTGAAAAATTATTTCTCATTCTTTGTGGTTTATATTTTCCTTAGATGCCTTTCTACAAAATAACCCTAGAACTCCAAGCAAAGTAGATCTAGTTCATAGTACAGAGGTGGATGTTTGTCATGCATAACATTAAGATTATTACTTGTGACGAATTAGTTCTTGTTATACCTATCATATTCATGGCAATAGATGAAGAGAGTCCCTCGTTCCCTACAGGAGGGATGCCTCCTCCGTTCTCATAAATAGAGACTTCGAATTAATCCTAACATGACCTTTTTGTGCGAACAAGGGTTTGACCTTTTGTTCCTTTGTTACTAGGGGATTTTGTTTTTGACTAGTTGTAGGATAATCCACCAGTGCTATGATGTGGTCTGTGCTTATATGACTCTGCTCCCTTATATCTGAACTCTTGACTATATATATAATGACAGTAGCTTTATTTTCATTATATTTCATGATCTGCTACATTGTATAGGTTAGTTGACCCATAATAAAGAATTTCTGCAAAACAAAAATAAAAGAAAAAATTTCACTAAAAATGGGAAATTAGAAGAGGCGTTATAGCAAGCAAGATTGAAGTGTGAAACCCTTTATGGGTAGTAGCAAGAAGAGGGCTAGTAGTGGTAATGGCTCTTGGGTAGGACACCACCCCTAAGAAATATTCCTCAAAAGAAAAATATGGTACCTTTAAAGAGTTCAATGAGTACTATGCTAGCATGTAACAAGTATGGAAAGAACCAAGGGAATGGACCAAGCCCTACGTGCTATAATTATGAGAAACTGGATAGTATGCATGGACTTGCATAGTGTCATGAGGTTAGCCTCATTTGTCAAATTGCCTGCACAAGGATGAGTGTTTACACTTATGCAATAAGAGGCTAGTAGATTTCTTAGTTTGATCTAAGATACTTTTCTTGGTCATAATGATATTGTAGATCCATTATTTGATTTGGGTGTGACCCATTCATTCATCTCATATAAATGTGTCAAGCATTTGGGTTTTAAAATTACTCTGTTTCTATTTGAATTATTTGTGTCTATCTCTACTGGATATTCTATGATTACATCTTATGTATGTCTAAATTGTGTTGTAAATTGGATAATCGTTATACCACCCTTGACTTAATTTATATCCTTTTGCATGACTTTGATGTGATCATTGGTATGAATTGGTTATTAGCCAATAATGTGATACTTGATTGCAACCATAAAACTATTTTCTTACCTGCTATTATACTTAAATCCTGTCCTTTGACTGAACTTGCTTGTGTGTTTGCTGTCCAAGCTAGGAGATACCTTAGGTGTGGTTGCCAAAGGTTTCTTGTATTCTTTTCTCTACATGTTAATGTAGAGGATGGATTAGAGGATATACCTATGATTAGGGAGTTCCCAAAGGTTTTTCCTAAAGAGATTAGTGGTTTACCCTTAAAGAGAAAGTTAGAATTTTCCATTGACTTAGTTTCTGGTACAAGTCCAATTTCTAAGACCCTATATAGAATGATGCTTGTTGAACTTGTTGAGTTAAAGAGCTAGATAGAGGAGTTGCTTAAAAAGAGATTCATTAGGCCAAGTGTGTCTCCATGGGAAATACTAGTGTTATTTGTTAAGAAAAAGGATAGTAGTCTTAAACTTTGCATTGATTATAGGCAATTGAACTAAGTAACCAACAAGAATAAATACCCTTTGATGATTTGCTTGACCAATTAATAGGAGTATCAGTCTTTTCAAAAATTGATCTTAGGTCAAGATACTACCATCTTAAGATGAGAGTGGAGGACATACTTACATTTGCTTTTGGGACTAGGTATGGCCATTATGAGTTCCTAGTCATGTCATTCGGGTTAACAAATGCCCCTCCTATTTTTATGGACTACATGGATAAGATTTTTAGGCTATATCTTGACTGGTTTGTGGTAGTATTCACTGATGGCATTCTTGTCTATTCAAAAAATAGTGAAGAATATGTGGAACATTTTAGGATAGTTCTTTAAACATTGAGGGAGCATTAATTGTACGCTAAACTTAGCAAGGGTAAATTTTGGTTGTGAGAGGTGAAGTTTTTAAATCATATGATATCAAAACAAGGGGTAACAATAGATCCTAATAAGGTAAAAGCAGTATTGAATTGGAAGAGGCCTGTCATACCATTATACATTATACAAAAATCTCACATCATGTTACCCATTTAACAATAATTAGTTATACTTACACTTTCGATAGCGAAATTTGTCATTATTAAAAGCCTTAAATAATCGAATCATACACAAATAAAAAGTTTCATCATTTTATTCTTCAAATTCATGCTAAACAAGTTTGTTATGCTTAGGATATCACAAAAAGAAGCATGAGATTCATGGGTTGGATCATATGAACACTTTCACTACTTCAACGCATAATAAGGGCAACATTTTGAAAAATTATGACTTGAGCTATATAACTCTGATTTATGCAAACTTAGTGGCTATAGGAAGCTTGCAATAAAAGTTATCTACTATAAAAATTTTAGGTTAAAATGAGTTCATTTGGTCCCTTGAAATTCCCAAAAATAGAACCTAACCATATGGACAGTAAACTAGGAATTATTGCATAATTTAGCCAACTTCAAAAATTCGTAAAATATTCTATAGAGTTTTAAAAATTGTGTTATTTAGCCCTGTGGAAAGCTCTTAATGTGCACTAAATGCCTGCCAAATTTTAGTCCAACATTCATCCATTTGGTCTATCAATGGCTCATAGATATATTATGACTTAAAGTATAAGAATTTTGATTCAAAATGGTTCTAAATGAACTATATTATGTCATGTCTCTATTTGGGCCTATTTTAAATGATAAATGTATCATACATGGTTGATTCAACATATCTCAAATGCCATACAACTCAAAATCACCTCCCCACTTTCTATTATACATGTATATTTTCAAGAACTCAAGTGGTTAAAATACATAATATTACATACTACCATCCCTAGTGCTATAAGTACAAGAATATGTTTTAAAATGAACCTTATTGTCAATGTAGCTCTTTTCAAGCTTTTTTATCATCATTCTTACTTCATTGAGAGCCACCTAGTTATGGTTAGTGGAAATAGGGAAAAAATAAGATTCAAAGAATTCCAATAGCTAATCCAACATTCAAGCATACATGTATGGTTCACTCAAAATCAAAGAATGCAAGCATGTATGTTATGCAACCAAATATAAATCATATTCATGCCTTGGGGATCCCATGGCTCCATCATGAGTAATCTTATGTTTTAGAGACTTTTGGTCTAGCCTCACCTAACAATTAGGAACTTTTGGTTTAGCCTCACCTTCCTTTAGGGACTTTTGACTTAATTTCACTTACAATTGAAACTTTTGGCTTAGTCTCACCCACATTTAAGAACTTTTGGCCTTACCTCACTCATCAATAGCCAAACCAATTCTAAATGTAATTAAATGCCATGCAATTGTCACACCATTATAGATTATATAAACATCTCATGCCCTGTTTCTCATTTAACAACAAATTATTCAAATTCACACTTTTAACAGCGAAAATAACCATCATTGAAGGCCTTGAATAACCCAATTGGGCATAAATAAAGATTTTTATTATTTTATTCTACAAATCCATGCTAACCAAGTTTGTTATACTTAGAATATCATAAAAAGAAGCATAAATTTTATGGGTTGCTTTATATGCAAAATTTCACCATGTTAACACATAATAGGGGGCAAATTTTGAAAAATTATAACTTGAGCTACACAACTCTAATTTGTGCAAACTCATGAAAAGCTTATAATAACAGCTATCTACTATGAAAATTGTAGGTAAAAACTAGTTCATTTGGTCCCTCAATAACCACAAGAACAAAAACTAACCAAGTGAATAGTGCATTGCTACATTTTGCAAAAAATAGCTAGTTTGAAAAATTTATAAGATATTTTATAAAGCTCCAAAAAAATATGTTCTTTGGCTTTGTGGAAAGCTTAGAATGTGTTCTAAATGCTTGTCAAATTTAAGCCTAAAATTCAGCCATTTGGTTTGTCAATTGTTCATGGACATGTTATAGCTCAAAGAATAGAAAATTTAGTTCCAAATAGTTCTAATTGAGCCATATTATACCATGTCTCCATTTAGGCACATTTTAAATAATAAATATAATGTGTATGGCTGGCTCAACATGTCTCAAATGCCACACAACTTAGAATGATCTCTCCACTTGCCATTATATACATACTTTTCCAAGAAATCAAAAGGTCAAATTACATAATATTGTATATTACTATCTATAAATGGTTCTTACATCATATTCTCATACTTTTTGTTAGAATAATCATATATCAAAATATATAAATACATAGTCATAGATACAAGAATATGTCTTAAAATGGATTACTTTGTGAAAGAAGCTCTCCTTATGCTTTTTTACCATCATTCTTGTTTCCTTGAAAACCACTTAGTTATGGTTAGCAGAAATAGGAGAAAAATGAGATTCAAAGAATTTCAATAACTAATTCAACATTCAAGCATATATATATAGTTCACTCAAGTTCAAAGAATGCAAGTATGCATATCAAACAACCAAATATAATTCACATTCATGCATTAGGGATCCCATTACTCCATCAAGAGCACTCTCATATTCTAGGGACTTTTAGTTTAACCTCACCCAAAAATTAGGAACTTTTAGCTTAGCCTCATCTTCTTTTAAGAACTTTTAACTTAGCCTTACTTATAATAGGGACTTTTAGCTTAGTCTCATCCACATTAAGGAACTTTGCCTCACCTCACCCATTTTAAGGGACTTTTGGCACAACCTCACCCATTCAAGAGCCAAACCAATTTTAAATACAATTAAATGTCATGCAATTGCATATAATCATCAATAATCAATATTACATATAATTTACATATAATACATAGAAGTAATCCAGACACTCAGGCACCCAGTATATATGTACAAGATGAAAGAAAAGCTACCTTTTTCAATTAGTTCTCTTTTGTTTCTTTCCCCTTTTCTAAGGCTCTGCACCCACACGTAATGAAATCTCACTTGCTTGACCTAGACATACCAAATGAAATACAAAATTAATAATGGAACCATACTTGTATTCATTTAAGCCTTGCATGTACAAGTTAGTGTTCTAAGTGCATATATAGTTTATTTGAGTATCTAATGAAGCAACTTCCACAATTCAGCTTCTTGGCTCCAAAACCTCACCCAACATGAGTTATATGACTCTATTAAAAATTATTAGAACCATTTCAAATTTGATTTAAGGAGCCCTTACACCAAGTTGCTTCTTTAAGCATAATTGAACCCAAAATTTTCATCTTTCAAAATAAGGTTTTTAAATTTAAACCAATGATTCCTTTAATATTTATAATTCATATCTAGACCATTTATAACCTTGGAATCAATTGAAACTCCTCTAGGCATCAAAACTCCCTCATGGCTAAACCTATGTATTCTATGTAGGCTAAGGAAGTTTTGCTATTCTTGTTAGGGAATTTGATGCATATGGAAGTTCTTTGGTCTCTTCTTAGTTTAATTATGATGTTACATGGGTTAAAATAACTTCCTAAAGTTCTAAACTTTCTAAGGTACAGTCAAAACCTTAATTTTTATATCTTAGTTGTTTCTTTTAATTCTATCTTAATCTCCATACTCCTAAACCTTTAAAACTACCATGTTTAGGTTAGAATTAATCTCCTTAGAACCTCCCTATGTTGGTGAACATGAGAAGACAAGGGATAACAAGGAAGAGCAAGTTTCATGCATGGAAACATACCTTGTTTCAATCTTTCCCAAATGGAGATTTTTATGGTGGATTTAGTTGCTTCAAACTCTCCCCTTTCTTCAAGTGTTTAGTCATCAAAGTGCTTCTTTTAAGAAGATAAAACCACTAAATGAAAGAGCTCAAAGAGGATAAGAGAGATTTTAACTAACTTAAGATGAAAAAAATCAACATTTACTTACCTTTCTTGGCTTTTCTTTCTCCTTTTTCTCCTTCCTTCTTGTGTGTCTTCTTGGGCAAGTTTAGAACTAGTTTAGTTGCTTATAGGGCTGGTAGGACATGGCTAGCCTCATATAATGAGAAAAGAAATATTTTATAATATTTTACAAAATTCCCATTATGCCCCTCCACTTCCATTGCTCCGTTTGAGAGAACCGTATTTTCCATCATAAAATTTAAATCTCTAAATTATTAAAAGCATTTTGTTTTGAATTTGTGAGATTCAGAATAATTTTAAATAATCTAATCAAAGTTTAGGTCAACTGACAACTTAAATTGTACACTAGAAGGGTTTTAACTATTCTGATAATTCTTATGATTTCTTGGGCCTCTAAAAATCCTAGTAAATTTAATTTTACCATTTAAAACCTCTTCCTTTAAGTTTCCAAAAATTTGCCCAAAATTACAATTTTGCTACTGGGTTTTTAGTTCATTCTATTTATTCATTATAGTTCTAGTTTTAAGCTATTCTTAGTTTCTTAACTACATTTCTAGGTACTCTAATTAGCATTTTATCCTTAATTGTCTTTAATTTATTTTGCTTTAGGGTATTCTTTTATCAAGATATAGGTTTTGGTTTAGCTTTTGAAAAATTGGATATTATAACAATTATATATGATCATTAATCAATCAATAATACATAAATTTGTAAACAATACATGCAAGTAGTTCAAGACACTCAAGAAAACTAAACATATATACACAAAAATGAAGGAAAAGCTACCTTAATCTAAGAATTTCAATTAGTTCTCTTTTGTTTCTTTCCCCTCTTCCAAGGCTATACATCCACACTTAAATGAATTCTCACTTGCTTGGCCTAAACACACTAAATAAAACATAAAATTAATAATGGAACCATGTTTGTACTCATTTAAACCTTACATGTACAAGTTAGGGTTTTAGGTGCATATATAATCTATTTGAATACTTAATGAAACAACTTCCACAATTTAATCTCTTGGCTCCAAAACCTCACTTATTATGAGTTATATGACTCTATTAGAACTTATTCGAGCCATTATAAACTTAATTTAAGGAGCCTAGTACCAAGTTGTTTCTTTAATCACAATTGAACCTTAAATTTTCACCTTTCAAAATAACGCTTCTAAATTCAAACCAATGGTTCTTCAATGTTTATAATTCATATCTAGACTATTTATAGCCTTGAAATCATTGAAAGCTTCTCCTAGGTGTCATCTCTAGCTCAAGGCCAAACCATACCCTATATAAACCATACTTAGACATTTTGTTTTTTCCATGGGGAATTTGATGCATATGGATTATTCTTAGTTCTTTTCTAGTTTAAATATGATCTTAGGTAGTTTGAAATACCTTCCTAGAGTTCTAAAACTTCCAAGATGTAAACAAAATCTTAGGTAAGCCATAAGCTATTCTTTAGGCTTTTTATTAATTCCAATAGCTTAATATGAATCCTCACCCTTCAAAACCCCTAATTCAACCATGGTTTCATCAAGTTTAAGTTCCCTCCTCTTCTCCCTTCTCTTGGCCAAATTGGTGTAGGGTTAGAAATCCATGTGCACAAAATTTTCCTAGCTTAAATCCCATAGCATTTAAAAGTGCTTTAAATGGAGGTTATTTTGGTGTAATTAGTTTCCTTGAAGGAGCTTCTTCCTCCAAGGTTTCAGCCAAGAAATTCACTCTTTTAAGAAGCCAAAATGATAAAAATAAAGAGGAAAAAGAGTAGGAAATAGTTTATAAGAACATTATAGGAAAAATCCTCACATTTGCTTACCTTAGATGGCTTTTCCTCTCTTTGCTTTCTTGGGGTTTTTGCATACCTCTTAGATCTAGTTTGGAGTTGTTCAAGGTTGGCCAAATGAAAAAGAATAGGTGGGAGTGGCTATTTATATGAAGGAGCTAGGGCTTCATAATGTTTCCAATTTCTAATTTTGCCCTTACTCTTTAATTCCAAGGTTTGAACTCATTTCAAATCCCTTTTTAGAACCCTCTTTTTATGAAATTGAGGCTCTCTAGTTTATTAAAAACATTTTGTTTCAAATTTATGAGATTAGAATAATAAAAAATAATCTGATTAAAGTTCCAATCAATCGATGGCCTAATTTAAACATAGGAAGGGTTTTAGCTATTCTGATAGTTCCTATGATTTTCAAGGCTTTGAAAACTCTAGTGAACTCAATTTTACCATTTAAAACCTCTTCCTTTAAGTTTCAAAAACTTGATTAAAACTACTACTTTGCCATTGGGTTTTCAATTTATTTTGTTTAACCTTTTTAGCTCTGGTTTTAGGTGATTCTTAGTTTCTTAACCACATTTCTAAATACTCTTATTCGTATTTTACCCTCGATTGGCCTTAATTTGTTTTGTTTTAGGGTCTTCTTTATCAAAATATAGGTTTTAGTTTATCTTTTGAAAAATTGAATATTACAAGGCCTAAGATTGTGACTGAAATCTAAAGTTTCTTAGATGTAGCCAACTACTATAAATATAAAAGATTTATTAAGGGATTTTTTCAACTAGCAATGCCATTGACTAAGTTGACTAGGAAAGACTAACCTTTTGTGTGGGATGCTAAGTGTAAGGATCCCTTTCAAGAACTTAAGAATAAATTAACCTTCGCTCCCATCCTAGTTATACCTAACCATAAAGAGACTTTTATGGTCTATAGTGATGCATCTATGAAGGGATTAGGTTGTGTTTTGATTTAATAAGATAGGGTAATAGCCTATACTTCTACGTAACTTAGACCTCATAAGGAGAATTATCCCACCCATGATTTAGAGTTAATTGTCATGGTTTTTGCCTTTAAGATTTGGAGGCACCATTTTTATGGGCACAATTTGAGGTATATAGTGACCATAAGAGTTTAAAGTATTTGTTTTTACCAAACGAAGCTAAATATGAGACAAGGGAGGTAGATGGAGTTCCTTAAGGATTATGATTTCTTCTTAAAGTATCATCCAAGAAGGGCAAATGTGGTTGTTAATGTAAAATCCCAATGCATATATATATATATATATAAAATGTAATTGATAGGTTTATTAGAAATTAGGACTCGGGTCTAATGGTAGTTGAAGAAAACTTTAATCCTTTGGTCTCGTATTTAAGTCTTCTTGAGGCAGCAGGTGAAGGTTTTATTTTCCTTTTTCCTTTTTCCAACCCCTTCATTATATTACCAAAATGCCCTTATTTACATAACAAAAGAGATACTTTTTTTATCTTTCTCCTTCTCATTTTTTGATACAGGCTTTATCCAACAGTTTTGTGACTCTTTCAGACAACAGGAGAAAAAAAGGTACTTTAAACATCCTTCCCTTAACACCTTTGCTCTAATTCTATTACTTCAATCTCGGCATGTTTTGATCTTGTAGCCATCATGTTGGGCTACTGCTTCTTGGTGGCTAGTTTTTATGTAGATTTTCCCCCGTCTTTGCCTGCCATTTTAGTTTTTAGGTTGCTAAGTAAAATCATGGATAGCATAACTAAAAGAAAATTCATTAGCTTTCATCTCCATTCCTTCGTTGCAATAAGTTCCATTTTCTTGCTTTTCTTCTGCGCAAAATGTTATGTAGCAAACTGTGCTTTCTATTGAATTTTTTCCTCCAATTTCTAATATGAAGAACACTCCCTCTTAAATCTAAAATCTCGACTTTGGGTTGCTAAAAGGCATTTGAAGCTTTCCATTTTTTTTCTTCTCTTCCTTGCTGTTTTGGCTTGTTACTTTGTTCTTTATTTGGCCCTGACATTACCTCTATACTTTCCTTATCCTTTGATACAATTCTCAGTCACAGTAAGGATGAAGGGCATTGTGGAAGGCTCCCCTGTGAGTGTGGCTTGAATGGGTGGGGGAAACCAAGAGTATGAAGTGAGACATGCATATAATTTCAATTAACTCTAATTTTCCTTCTTGATTCTTGAATAGTAGAGCATTGAAGAGTGTGTAGTCATTCTTTCCATAGGGAGCTTAAGTGGGTGATATAATTAAAGTGGAAGGGAGGAGGCTAGTGCAAATTTGGTAGAGTTATATTTCTTTGTGGCCTTTTTTTTACATTAGAAACTTTAGCATTAGTAGTATTGTGTTTTTATGCATATAAGTGTGTTGCAATATGGCATGAGATGGGTTTCTTTGCAAGAATTGTGTTATGTGACATAATTCTAATTCTAAATATATATATAGAGTTACCCAAGTTAGTAAGCTATAATGCTCTTGCATTATACGCACTTGTTCACAATCTAAGTTTTTGCTAAAATAAATGTTTTGTTCAATCCTCCATGATGAGCTCTTTAATCTAATTAGTTGGTTTGCACACTGACTTCTACCCATACCTCATAAAATATATATTTTATATACATGTGTGTGTGTGTGTGTGTGCTATGTTACAATTCTCCTCCAATCTGGTGATAGTCAATTGTAAGGACTCCAAACAAAACCATGTTCTATTATGTTATTGAACTTTAGCTCTTATCTAATATATACATATATATATATATATATCCCTGTAGTGATATGAAACCACTCACACATTAATGTGTATAGTGTTGTCATACAAAAATGAAGTGCTTCTAATGTCCCTAGTGCACAAAAAGTTGAGAAATTCATGAGAGTTCATAACTGAAGTATTGTATAAGTTAGTAATGGGTTGAATAAAATGATAGGATATAGAGTATCAACAATTATTGCAACTTAAGCAAACAAGTTATGTTAGTATTATGAAGGGGATACAACTACGTATCATAGCCAAAGAAAATTTGTTAAGACTAGGTGTTGGGTAAGAGATGAATTCCATAATTTGACAACTAAAGTAGTTTAAATACTAAGACCTTGTAAACCAGTGTTGTAGGGTACTTAGGAGAAGTAGGCACATTAAGAAATTAGTAGGATATATGATTGGGAACTCCTTGTATCATCTTAAGAGGTGAGTAAATAATGTCAACTATATGTTTTATTTCAAGGGTTATGGTTAAACATTCCTTAATTAATGTATTTACTTTATTAAAATGTGTTTTTGATTATTTACACATTTGAATGTTTATTAAGTATTTTCTGGACCTTGAGAATATAGATATTGATGATAAAAATTGCCTCTTATTGACTATGAAAGTCCTAAATTTTACTTCTTGATTTCTTTGCAAAAATGGGAATAATTACTAGTGCATGCTATTATCTATTTAGACTATAAGTATACATAAATAAGAATTTGATTACTCTGAGCATATATTTATGAAATGATTTCTTATGAGAGCTATTTGTTTCAAAACCCTACAACTAACTACAGTACTAGTTAGCCATGATGCACTGTGACATGTATCTTAGCTAGTAGGGGTGTTCCTAACTTCATGTGGTTGGCCACCATACATGGATTTATTCTGATTTTTGTAAGCAGGTTGCTTAGTGTCTGTGTTACTTACCCTTACAAGTTGTGTGCTCTGCGTCTAATTTACTGGTACTGATTAGATGCTTCTGCTAAATTGATGAATGGTTTGGCAAAAGGTTTATTAGTCACTGTCTTAAATTTCAATTAAAGGATTGCCATTTTAGAAAGAATTTTAATGTGAAATGGTTCTTATATTTTACAATTAACATTGTCTACTCATTGAACAATTGACTTACTCCTTTCATTTCCATTATTTTCAAATAAGAGTTGATTTTGACCCATCTCTTACATGCTAAGGTGATAACATATCTTTATTTTGGTGAGCCTAGCTTATATTGGCGAGGTCATGTTTTGATTGTAATTGTGTAATTAATATTTACTGTAGTAAGTGTATAGTTCCAGTGAACTATAGATAGGGTCCCCCACCCCTAGATACTGTGGTATACTAGTTTAGGCTGATAGTAAGATTCCTTTTTAATGTATTTGTATTAGCTGGGTTGATTATAGAGATTTCAGAAGATCCAAATTATAGGGAAGACTCTATCAACATCTTTATAAAAAGCCACCTGTAACTAAATATATTTAATGTAAGTATATTTTACAATTAATTTGTTTGGTTCTTGTAACATCCAGTATTTCCTAAAAACACTAAAATGAGCTAGTTTGAAAAGTAGGTCTCCTGGATTGAATGATTTAAGGCCAAATAAAATTAGGATAAAATTTTAAATAATAGAAAATGAGGATCCAAGGTCTAAGATGCCCAAAAACCTAAGCCAGGGTAGTCTAATAAAATTGCCGAAAGTGTAGTGGCATTTTCATAAATATGAGCACTTTTTGGAAAACTTATAGGAGAGCTTTTTAAATGAAAAAATTGAGCTTTCTGGGGTTTTCAAAAGCCACAAAAAACATGAAAATTGTAACACCCCAAAATTAATACAGGTGTTAATCATAGATTTGAGTTAATTAATAATAATTAATATGGAATAATTGGACAAGTTAAGTGAATGAAAATTTTAGAGAAATAAATTATTAATATGAGTTTGAGATTTAATTGAGTTAGAAACCCCATTTAGGCCCAAATTAAATTAAATAGGCCAAGAGACTATTGGGGGCCCATGGATTTTAGGTGCAAACCCAACCTTTTTATTGTGAGACTTGGCCCAAGAGATAGCACTTAGTGATGGCCCAATTCAATTTAATGAATTAGAAACTCAAGACCCAACTTGCATAAGCTCTTATAAATGACCCAATAACCTTTATGTAGACCCAAATCAATTGAGTTCTTTAAATTTGGTTTAACCCAATTAAATTTTTGTAGCTTAACACATAAAAGTTAGCCCAACAAGGCTTAAATTTGAAACCCACTTGATATTAGATCTTTGGGTCAGCCCATGACCCATATTAGACCCAACTTAAATCCAACTAAAACCCTAAACACATCAACCCCTCCATACTTTGCTGAAACATAAACACAAGAGGATTTTCGCACCTTGAGAGGGAGGCTAGGGTTTTAAGCAAGAAATCTACCATTTCTCACTTATAAACTCAAAATCAGCCAAGGTACTTGTTATATAACTTAATCTCCTTCTCTTTCTCTTCATTTTGGCCTAATTAGTTTTTTTATTTTAGAGCATTTTCACCATACCCAAAATCTGAAATGTGGTTGTTTGGGATTTTCTTGGTGAAAATTCGTAGGTTGGGGTTGAGGGTGTTAGTAGGTAAGTATAAACTCTTCATTTTGATGCATTTCCTACTAGTTCAAGACCCCCATAGTAGACTTATAGTATGGGCCTTAATTTTGTATGAATTTTCCTATAATTTGGAGTGATATTTTGATGTTCTGGTCTAGGGAAGGCAAAACCCGAAATTAGAGGCTCTTGGTGATTGGGTAAGTGTTTCTAAGTAGTTCTATATAGCTTAACTCTTTGAGCAATGGGTTTGTTGATATAAATTGTAATTAGGGATAGTAATGGCTTGATTTTGTGTCCATAGGCTAAAGTAGCATTCAATTGGCTCTTAGAGGATTGGGTACAAGTGAGGTAACCGAGGTTCATACTAATTCCATGCATATGTTTGTTTAATTTTATATTTGCTATATGATTATGATTTTGAATGCTAAATGAATTGGTTGACTATTTGTTATATGTGATTGGACCTTGTGAGTCCATGGTGAAGTTGTGGTGCGGCTGCCACCTGTGCATGTACTTCGATCAGACCACTGGGTTATGATCAGACCTCAGATGCATTGAGCCCTAGTTGTGCTCAATTGGGCAGTAGGTGCCGTGGACGGGCCTCTCCCGGTGTTATTGGCCTTTAACATGTGGAATTGTGATTGCTAGTATTAATAATCATAGATAGCCTAATTATTTCATTTACTGATATGGTTGGTATATTTTCTGATGCTTATACAAAATCATGCATATATGTTAATTAAACTGGAGTATATGAATGAAATTTGCATTAGTTACTGAGATTTGCATCTCACCCCATTTCATGGGATTATACTTTCAGGTGAAGGCTCTTCTGGTAAGGATAAGGGGAAGCAAGTAGATGAAAATCTATGAGCTCCAACCATATGTGGAGAAGGCTACACTTAGACTAATTTAGATAGAATAGATCCTAAATTTTATATTCTATTTGTATAGCATCATCATGTAATCATATTGCCAAGTGTAAGCTTTTATATTTTGATTACTTAGGATGTATTTATTGAGGAGTTAGGCTTCATTTTAGCTTGATATTAGAGGTATGAACTTATAACACCTGATGTATGAACTTTATTGAATTTATGATATGGTATATTATGGGAAATGTAATTATGTGATACATTAGATGTTGATATGAACCATTGATGCATGAAATCTCTAACGGAATGTGTATCGAATGTTAATTGTTGATAGTTCAAGAATTCTTGCTGTTATTACTTTATGAACTTGCTGATATAGGGTAGTTGGAGAAGTAGAAATTAACATTTAAGTCTTGAACTAGTAATGATAGATAAGCTGGGTAAATTAGGCTAATGAAAGCTATTAGAGCCCTATAAATTAAGGTAGAGTAGCCCTAGGTGTCATTGGAGGGAGAGTGGAGAGTATGAGACAAGGTTTTAGAAGTTGTAGGATCAAAAGGTATTTCGCCGCGGCTAAAATATTATTAGCCGTGGCCAATAAAGGCGAAGTTGCTCAGGGAGAGTACCAGAGAGCAATTCATCGTGGCGAGAAGTGGAATTAGCCGCGATAAAATATGAGAGGCCAAACTAGGAGTTGTCCAAAGGGTAATTCACCGCGGCTAAATGGGAAATGGTTACGGCAAACTTTTGTGAAATTGTGTCAGGCGTTCCAAAGAGGAATTATCCGCGGCTAAAGAGGGAATTGGCCGTGGCCAATAGCGAGAGGCGAGCTAGGTAGGCTCCAGGAGGTTTCCTTGCCGTAGCGCCATGTAGGTTAGCCATGGCGAAGCTTCAACTCGCCGCGGCAAAAGATAAAATAGTGAACCCATGAGTAATTAGCCGCAGCATAAAGGCATTTAGTTGCGGCTAACGGTCCCAAACTCTCATTCTAACCTAGAAATCTTGGTGTTTCATATGGTAACCTCAAGGGATGACTTAGAAATATTAATAGAAAATTCTTGTGAGTTAGAATTAATAGGTAATAGAATCAAAGGCTTATAAATGAGTATTTGTTTCCCTTATGTACATGAATGTTTGTAATTATTTGGTTGATGACTTTAATAACATTAAGGTTCAAATTTCCTTGCAATTTTCAAATGTAATTAGTCGTAATGTCTTGTAACCCTGATTTATGGTTATTAATAATGTATTTTACCTTAATTACAATGACTAGAAGTTAGGGTTGTCTCAAGAACCCCTGGAACAGTTAAAACCCATTTAGTGTATGTTTTTAAACGTCAATTGACTCAAACTTTAACCTCTTTGTTCGAAAAGGTTTTAAATCCAAATTGAGTAATTCCAAAGCCATTTTATAAATTAAAGGACTTGAATTTTATGATGAAAAAGACGGTTCTCTAAAAAGAGTTAAAATGAGTCTAAAATGGCCTAACCAAGAGAAGGGACATAAATGGCATTTTTAAGAACAATTTTAAGACTTTTCATCTTATAAGTGGCATCCCCCTTTTGCTTCTCTTTCTCATTGACTTTGTTCTATCCAAAATAGAGAGAGAGGCCAGGGAGAGAGACATACAAGAAGGAGGCTCAAGGAGGAAAGAAAAATAAGGAGAAAAGGTATGGAAATTAAGGCTAGTTCTCTCTTTAGAAATTCTCTTCCCCTCCTTCCCACCTTCCTTTCTATGGTTTTGGATGGTGATATGGTTCTATTTTTAGGTCTGAGGTTCAGAAAGAGAAGAGTAGGAATTTGAGGAGAAGTCTACACCAAGTGAAAAGACTCTTGAAGAAACCAAGAAAACAAGGTAAACATCATTGGTTTTGTTGCTTTTCTTCCTTGCTTTCTTTGGTGTGAGTTTCGGCCAAGGGAAGAGCAACCAAGAGGGAGTTAATTCTGACTAAGAGCAAGCATGAAACCTAGGATTTAGACTATGGGAAGCTAAGAAATGCAAAGAAACCTAAAGGAAAACCAATGAAATTCAAGATAGTAAAGCTAGGGATTCAAGGACATATGCTAAAATATGATTTTGTCCAAGGATGTTCTAGGTCATATGAGAGTTTAAAGGAGTTCCTAAGACCCCTAGGAAGCCTCCCAAGTATCTCTTCCTTCAAGGAAAAATTAAAAACCCCATGGGTACAAAAGAGAGGTATAGGCTCAACCAAGATTGGAGCAGATACCTAGGGAGTGTTTTAAATTTTTCTAAACTTAGTTTGAGACTATATATGATGGGAGAATATGAGAGGAAGCCTTGGAAAAAAATTAGGAACCATAGATTGAGAGTTAGAGCTATAGGTTCCATAATGTAACATAATGAAGTAACATATAGCTAGGCTCTTCAAAATGTTTGTATAAGGGCTCCAATAAGTCTTAATAGAGTCAAGAGTCATAGATTGAAGGAAAGAATAGAGCCAAGATCTTAAATTCTAGTAGTTGCTTCATTAGGTGCTTTATGAAACCATAATTGATACATATGAACACGTAGGCTTCCCTTGAGTGTGTGTAGTGTTAAAGTTTGTTTCAAGAATATAGTTGGGTCCTATTTGGTATGTCTAGGCCAAAGGAATCATACTCTACCCACTTGCAAGTGTTTAACCAAAAGATGAGAAAAGCAATTAAGGAAAAGTGTATGTGTTTGTATTTAAGGTAGCTCTCTAACCTTTCTCTCATACATTCTTAGTTGTTTTCTTATCTTGGATGTATGTATGTATGTTTTATGATATGAGAAATGTGTATAGCTATTTTCTACATGCCATAGTACCATTATGTGCATAATATGGGTTTTATGAATGCTATATGTCTTGAATAAGCTTGGTGAAGCCAAAAGTCTTTCAGTAAAGATGAGGATGAGCCAAAAGTCCTTAAGATTGCATAAGACAAAGCCAAAAGTCTCAAGAAGAGTGAGGCTTAGTCAAAAGTCCCTTGAAAATAGGTAAGGCAAGTCTAAAATTCTTAAGAAAAGGGGGTGAGGCTAAACCAATACTCTTGAAAGCCAATATGTGATATGTATGAATGTCTTGAACATGAAAATGATTGTGTATATGATTACTAGTAGCTAAAGGTTCATACATATATTCTTGGACTTGAAATCATGGCTTTTATGTATGATTGAAAGGGTTAAAAGCTATTAGGATTCTTGGAATCTCACTCTTCCCTCTCCAATGTCTAACCATGTCTATTTGAGCCAAGTGGGCCAAGGAGTGGGAGCCAACAAACTTAAGAAGCAAGACTTTGACATGTGTATAGCAAAATGGACTTTGTATATGTATTTTGATGTCAAGAATTGTAACTAAGAGTTGTATATGTGATATAGACACTTAAGCACACTCAAATATATGTAGACATGATGTATAGAATGATTTTGTAGTCATATGAATGATGATGTGTGATTTTGCCACTCAAGACCCCTTTTTATGTATGGTTTCTATGTGTCTATGAACAAGTAGCACAATAAAAATGAGTTTCATGAGATTTTGAACCAAATGGCATGTCTCTCTATGCTATGATTATGGTTTTGGACATGCCCGTGTGGCCTTAGAGAATGAAGAAAGCCATTTGACTCCATTTTGAACCAATTGAACCATTAAAATTGAACAAATTGTGTGATGAACCAAAGTCTGACCAAATGAGTAATTTTTTCCATGAAATTTGGCCAACAAGCAAGTCCCCTCTAGAGCTTTCCATAAAACTAAATAATACCTAATTTGGAGCTCTAGAGAATTTATTATAATTTTTTTAAAATTCAGAAAAAAAAAATGCAGAATGGCTGAGCGCACTATTTATTTAGTTAGTTCCTTTCCTTGTGCCATCTGTGGGCCAAATAGTGTCCATGGCTATGAAATTTTATAGGCCTAACCTAAATATGATAAGATTTCTATGGCCACTAAGATTACCCCATTTGGAGCTCTATAGAGGGAGAACTAATTTTTTGAAATTTTGTGGTAGTATCAAGGATGTGGTAGGATCTTTGGTACTGGTTCATAAATTTTCATGATCTAAATGCATCTTTTCTGGTCTAAAGTTACTTTTAACCTCTAGTAAACATCCATAGCTTTCTAGAATGGTATAGTTTGTTGGGTTTTGATTTTTCTAAAATTAGTTATGAATATTTGAAGTTTATATTAGTAACTTATGATAGCAAACCTGGGAGCTAGATCTTTGGTGCTTTTCTATTGTCAATCATAGTATAGTTGATGTTTGCATGGCTTGGAATAATTTTTTACCTATATTTGACATTTAAAGCTTTTTAAAAAGCTATCATTTACTTGATTTTGAGCTTTCTAAATTTAATTATGAATTTTCAAAATTGATAACAGAAAGCTAAAAATTGGAACCCATGGCCAACTTGCATTTTTCTAATGTGTGGCTTATAACCCAAGGAGCATGTGCTATTTCTTGATGTTTATGACTTGTATGGATGGATTATAAGTAAAAAATGATATTGGGGAGTTCACAGGGTCCACGGAGCATAACATGAATTTTTGAAGTTGTACACAACGCAAAAATAATGTATTATTTTTATTGGTTTTCTTGAGAAAGTTGCAAAACCAAGAAAATGTAACTAGATAAAGATAAAGGGAAGACTATAATAATATGGTGTTATAGTCCTATAATCTAACATTGAACTATAGAAATATTTACTAAATGTTTGGTAGGATTTTAGTTTTAGATAGGTTTATGGAGGGTAGGGTGTCTATCTTTTGTGCTGGTTTAGATAAGTTTACGGAGGGTAACGTCTCTATCTTTTGTTCCAGTCACACTCCTACATTTAAGATGTCACAAAGTTGGTATTAGAGCTTAAGTCTTTCTATGGTCCTATGGACCAAGTGTTTTCTGGTGAAATTTCAGTTACTATTATGAACTCAGGAATAATTATAATTGAGATGTTATTGGAGACCTTATAGGATGTCCTCATATTTTTCCTCAAGTCCGTTAGCCTTGTTGAATGTGATGTTTATTTGCTTTAAGACTTAAATTTTGAAAATGTTCTAAATGGTTGCCATTTTATTATAGAGTAAGAATGCCTCCCAGAATTTGTTCAATTAATAGACTAGCTATTGTAAATAAGGCTTTCGCAAGTGCAATGGTTCAACAAGTTACCCCACCTATTCGAGGCCATGGCCGAGGTCGAGGTAGGGGTCATAGGACTATTAAACCCCCTAAGTAGGCTCTACTCAAGGATAGAGTAGAGCCTTCGCAACCTTCAGAGGAAGTTGCACCACCAGTTCAGCGAAGAACAATGGAGCCTCAAGTTGTGAGAGAGGAGAGAGAGGTTTGAATGACTCTTTCTAAGTTTTTGAAGTTAAAGCCTCCTGCTTATTTTAGAACAAACAGTCAAAAAGATATGCAGCGGTTCATTGATAGCATTGAGAAGATATGCAGAGCTTTGACTTGCCTAAGTATGAAATCAAACAAGTTTGTTGGGTTTCAATTACATGATGCAACCTACATATGGTTTCAAACCTTGTTGAAGGAGACACTAATGGGGTCACCCCCAATGTTGTGGGAAAAATTTAAGGAACTTTTCATGGGTTGCTTTATACTATAAAGTGTCTGGGATGCCATGGCTAAAGAGTTTAAAGGTTTGAAACTAGCACTAAGCATAAGTGTCTCTGATTACAATATCTATTTCACACAACTGTCTCGATATGCTCCATATTTAGTCCTCACTAAAAAGGATAGGATCAAGCAGTTTATGAATGGCTTGCCTCGAACATTGTACAGGGTGGTTGCTCCACAAATGAACTTGTTTCCTTCTTATTCAGCTATTACAGATTGTGACATATGATAAAGATAAGGGATAGGGAGAAGGATACCTCCCAAAGGAAGAGAAGTGGGGTAGTGAAGGGAGGTATAGAGGTAATTCATTTATAGTTGGATCTACTTATGTGTTAAGGCCTTAAGGTCATTAGAGACCTATTTAGGCCTTTATTAGATCTCTGACTTTATTTTCTACTGGTACTGACAGGCACAACATATCTTTTAGGAGTGTTAACACAGTACCTACCTTAGTTTCTACTTAGTCTTGCCAGTCTGGGGGTCCTTATTCTATTTGTGGGAGGATACATTCTGCCTCTTGTCATAGAAAGAAGAAAGCATGCTTTCATTGTGGACAAGTTGGGCATTTGGTGAGAGATTGCCCTAAACATTACCTTGAGCCTAGTCAGGGATCAGTTCAACTTATTAGGTAATTCTTAACAGGGGCTCAGTCTGCTAGTACAGTTATAGTTTATAATAGTAAAGGTAGCAGCAGTAGGGCAGTTACAGGTAGAGGTCATATGATTGTAGGTCATGGTTAAGCTCGGGTTTTTACTTTGAATAGACAAGATACATAGGCATCAAATGTCGTAGTGATAGGTACACTTACAGTTCGTTTGCATGATGCATATACATTATATGATCTTAGCTCTACACATTCCTACATATCTCCATATTTTGCAAAGAAGATTGGCAAAGACTCTGAAAAATTAGATTACTTGCTACTAGCTGCAACCCTAATGGGAGAATCTATAATAATCGACCAGGTGTCTAAGGCCTTTATGATTATTGTGGCATATCAAGAGACATTAACTGACTCGATAATACTTGTGATAACTAATTTTAATGTGATACTCAAAATGGATTGGCTAGCCTCTTACCATGTAGTCATAGATTACCATCTTAAGTTGGTTAGATGTAACTTTCCAGGTAAACTTCCTCTTGTTATTTAGGGTGATCGAAGTGAAGTGCTAAATAACTTAATATCTACTATAAAAGCTCAAAGGTTCTTGAGAAAGGGTTACCAAGGGTATTTGACAATAGTTAAAGACATGGAGATGTAGGTTTTGACATTGGAACAAGTTCCAATTGTGGGGTAATTTCTTAATTTTTTCTTGAAAAATTACCAAGGTTACCTCTAAAAAGGAAAATTGAATTTTGTATTGAGGTATTATCGGGTACTCAACCTATGTCCATTCCTCCTTATAGGATGGCACCTATGAAACTTAAAGAGTTAAAGAACTAGTTACAAGATTTGTTAGATAAGGGTTTTATTTGCCTTAGCACATCCCCTTGGGATGCTCCTATACTTTTTGTTAAGAAGAACGATAGTTTTCTTTGTTTAAGTGTAAACTACAGGCAATTAAACAAAATGACAATGAAGAATAAATATCCTTTGCCTCATATAGATGATCTATTTAATCAGTTGCATGGGGCTCAATGTTTCTCAAATATTGACTTACGATTGGGTTATTATCAGTTGAGGATAAGAGATGAAGATATCCTTAAAACTACTTTCACAACCTAGTACGCCATTATAAATTTTTAGTGATGTTATTTGAGTTAATTAATGCCTTAGCTACATTTATAGACTTGATGAATTGGGTTTTCAAGCCTTTTCTAGATCAATTTGTCATTGTCTTCATTGATGACATTCTAGTTTATTTTAAGAGTTAGGAAGAGCATAAGTAGTATCTGAGAATGGCATTACAAGTGTTAAAGGAACACCAGTTGTATGCCAAGTTTTCTAAATGTCAGTTTTGGCTAAAAGAAATAGCTTTTCTGAGCTATGTGATTTCAAGGGATGGGGTACAAGTAGATCCAAGTAAAATCAAAGCTATTCAAAAGTGGTTGTGACCCATTACCATTATGGAGATTCATAGCTTTTTGGGTTTGACAAGCTATTATCATCAATTTGTTAAGGATTTTTTGAAGATAGCTACACTGTTGACAAGATTAACATGGACGAATGTGAAGTTTCAATGGCCTGAGGCTTATGAATAGAGTTTTCAGAAGCTAGAAGATTGTTTGACTTCTGTATTAGTTCTGACACTACCTTCTAGATAGGAGGGTTATGTTATATACTGCAACACTTCTAGAATGGGCTTGGGATGTGTATTAATGTAGTATGGTCATGTGATTGCTTATTGTAACATCTGATTTTATGAAAATCCAAGAAAATGTAAGGAAACGCGAGAAACATAACATATGATTTCTCCGTTAACGTATGAAATTCATAGGATATAAAAGGAAGTCCCCCAAATAGAGTAAATTGAGGTCTAATAAAATTAGAGTAATATTCTAGACTGCAAACAATGATAAGTCAAGACCAAAGGTGCCTTAAAATTGGGACTAAAATAGATGGAAAAAAAAAGGGATAAGAAAAAAGTCCCGAAGAGCCTCTGAAATCAAGTATAAAGGAGCCAGGAACTAAAATGCAAAGAAAAATTATGAGCAGGGAAAAATGTATAAATTTCTCGAAAGTTCAGGGAACCCTAGTTTCACCCTCTATTCGTGGCTTTAAGTACGAATATCAAAAAATCGAGCAAGAATCTCAGAAATCTGTGATACACGATTAAACTCAGTTTGATAACATGGGTCCAATGATGCCAAATTGTCTGGATGGCCGGGCGAGATTCGGTCCAGGATCTGGTTATCCCGATCAGTAGCCATGAGAAAAATAGAAAAAGGAAGTTGTAATAACTATAGAAATAAAAATAGCTAAAGGGCTAAGAAACCCTGAAGGAGTTTCAGGGACAGAATTGCAGTAAATGAAAATTTTATAGTATAATCATAATACAGAACGGTGAAAATTACACCTATAGACCCGGGTGTCTGATTGACATCAAAATTTATGAAGATTGAGGTTAAGGGCCCCTGAACCATGTTTGAAGCTCAGTATGGCCAGAAAGTAGAGAAAATAATATTCATAAATTTTAGAGGGTCTAAAGGTATGTATTGTACCGTAAAACCTTAATCGGGCCCGGATACTGATTGTTAAACTGCTGTAAGGCCCAATAGCTGATTCTAAAGGCCCAAAAGAGAAGAAAAGATATAAATAGGTTTTAGAGAAGATGAAACCCAAAGATAAATATAAAATAAAAGGAAAAAAGAAAAAAGATTTTAGTCATTTTAAAGAATTAACCATGATTAAATTAGAAACTAACTATGGTTGAGTTAAAAGTTGATCATGGTTGAGTTAAGAAATTAACCATGGTTACTATTCATAACTTAAGGGCTAAGAAAAGGTATCCAAGTGTATGGCCAAGAATTTTTGAAAAAAGATATTTAGTTATGAAATTAGAAAATCAAAAGAAAAAGGAATGGAAGGTTAAGATTTGATCTTGAAAAGGTTGATCCAAGGGTCCAAATTTAGTATGACCATTTAACTTCATCCAAATTCATCTCCTTCACCTCCATTCTACCATTTTCATGCCACACACAAGGGAGGAGGAGAGAAAGACTTGAAGAGAGAGAGGGAGGGAGAAAAAGTGGAAGAAGAAGTGAAACCAAGCAAAACTACCACCATTCTTCACCAAATTTCTTCATCTTCTCCATCCTCCAACCATTCCTCCAAAGGGCAGCTACATATTCATCTTTTCTTCAAGGTGAAATGTTGCTCTAAGTGGGAAGAGAAAGGATTTTAGTGTGAAAAAAGCAAAGGAAGCAAGGCTTAAGCTTAAAGAGTAAATTTTCTCCTTCTTATACTTACAAATCACATGCTTTAAGCTAGTTTTGTTAAACTCTAGCTATGAGTCACTTTTGGATAGCATATGAATCATTAGAAATTGAGTTTATATGTTGAATATGAAGGCCTTGAAATGAAGTTTATATGTTGAACATGAAGGCCATATGAGCTTAGTTATTGTTGTTATGTGCTGGGACTTTAAAACACAAAGATTGTAATTTTTGGAAAAATAGAAATCATGGGGAGATGCTGTCCGAATTTTCCCAAAATTTTTATGGTATTTTCTTGATGTCTTAAAGTCATGTATACCAAATTTCAAGTCCTAAAACATAAAGGAAAAGTCTATGAAATTTTTAGAACCAAAGAAATGCACTTTTGAGCCTAAAACGAAGTTAGATTATGTGATGACCAAAACGTGATGTTGGGGCTGGAATTTAATTATGTCATCCATTCCAATGGATTCAAAAGGGTGTTTTTAGCTAGGAATGCCTATGGGAAAGCCCGTAAAAGTCATGGGATAAAATTCTTAAATTTTGGCCAAGAAATGCACACTATTTGGCCATAATGAATGGGAAGGGAAGGAGTTAGATTTTTCCAATTTCAATGGTCCCATTAAGTTTAAAAGGGTCATCCTACTTTAGAATTTAAAGTTTATGTATTGATTGTAATGAACTATCATTATGATTATAAGGTTTGATGTTGTTTTGGGAACTCTAAAAGCAAGTAAACCGAGTCCCAAAGATTGAGGAGCAAAGTTTGCTAAGGTAGTAATTTTCCTTTCTCTTTCCTTAAGCTTGTATGTTTGTATAATGATGAGTGTTATGCTATATCAAGTTGTCATTTATGCTATAAAATGAGACATGTATACTTAGATTGTGCTTGGCCTTGTATGAAATTCCTTGTATTGCTATGCGATATGTGGCATTTTGATTGGCATTATGTTATGTACTTATGTGCTTGCTTGTGAATGAGATTGGTTTACTACTACTGAGATTTCATAATCTCACCCCAAATATAACCCATGCTAGGTCCAAGTTCAAGCAAAGAAAAGGCAAAGGATGTGGAAGCATAAATTGAGGACCTTACTTTTATGTATCACATTTTGTCATGTAATTAAATATTTTAGATTACTGCGTGTATGAGTTATGTCATGATACTGTAAGGTACTTAGGTATAGAATGGAAAGTCATGAATATAATCAACCCTTGAGTAAATAGAATATGACTAGTGAGCCTAAATGCAAAAATGCATTTGCTTATATAAAGGCAAAATAATAATAACATGTCAAGTGAAGGGTAAAATTGTCCAGTTTTTGTAGGGACACTTTAATATGAATTTATATGCATTCTGCTGAGGAAGTATTTTTTCCTTGTAAAGGGCTTAGAGAGCTTAAAGTAGAGCCTTGAACTGACTCATATAATTTTTTTATAATTAATTATATATTTTCAAGGTTGGACAAAATTCGGGGAATGACCAAATGAATAGTAAAATTATATGAGAAAGTTTTTAAAAGGAAAAATTTTAATTAGTTCAAGTTTCCATTGACTCCTCTAAGTTTTATATGAGGTAATTATAGTAAGAAAAATGTTATAAAATAAGGTATGACACTTATGCCTCTAGGCAACTCAAGAAACATAATCAAAGTTACTTGACTCATGACTTAGAAATGGCTAGAGTAGTCTTTGCTCTTAAAATTTGGAGGCATTACTATATGGTGAGACTTGTGAGATTTACACCAATCACAAGAGCCTTAAATGCATCTTCCAATAGTGGGATTTGAATTTAAGACAAAGAAAATGGATGGAGCTACTTAAAGATTATGATTGCACTATTTTGTATCATCTTGGCAAGGGTAATGCAGTGGCAAATGCCTTGAGTAGGAAGTTCATGGGAATTTTGAGTCATATTGTAGAGTAAAAAGGCCATTGATCATGGATCTTCATAAGATAAAGAGTATAGGAGTTCAAATTGAAATTAAAGAACCAGGAGTATTTTTAGCTCATGTACAGCTTTGTTCTTTTTTGTTTAAAAGGATGAAAGCGACGCAAGTTGAGGATACAAAGTTATGCAAGTTGATGGGTGATGTTAGGGATGGAAAAGAAAGTGAATTTACCTTAGACTCAGATTGATTTATATGGTTTGGTGCTCGACTGTATGTAGCGAATGTGGGAGATTTGAAGAGAGAACTTATAGAAGAAGCTCATTGCTCTTTATATACCATTCATCTAGGTTTTACAAAAATGTATCAAGATTTAAACCAAGTATATTAGTGGGAAGGTATGAAGAAGGATATAGTAGATTTTGTTTTTCATTAGTTAGTGTGTTAACAAGTAAAGGCTAAACATCAAAAACCTATAGGACTACACCAATGATTAACTATACCACAATGGAAGTAGGAAAGGATTACTATGGATTTTATAATAGGATTGCCCCAAATGATGAAGGGTTATGACTCCATTTGAGTGATTATTGATAGACTCACTAAATCAACACATTTTCTTCCTATAAAAACAATTTATGGTGTTGCCAAATATGTGCAACTCTACTTAAATGAAATAGTGAAGCTTCAAGGTGTCCCAATGTCTATTATCTCTGATCGGGGATTGTAGTTAACTTCTAAATTCTAAAGAGCCTTTTAGGAGGCTATAGGTACTTAATTAGATCTTAGCACTACCTTTCATCTTTAGATTGATGGGCAATTAGAGAGGACCATACAGATGATAGAAAATATGCTGAGGTCATGTGTTTTAGATTTTAGTAAGAGTTAGGATAATTATTTATTATTGGTGAAATTTGCTTATAATAAAAGTTACTAGGCTAGCATTCAGATGGCACCTTTTGAGACATTATATGGGAGACAATGTAGATCTCTCATTGGATGGTTTAAAGTTGGAGAGGTTAAGCTACTAGGGCTTGACTTAGTGTAGGATGCATTAGAGAAGGTAAAAATGATTAGGGAGAAATTGGTGGCAGCTTAAAGCAGGCATAAAAAGCATATGTAGACTGTCGATGTCATGACCTGGAGTTTATGATTAGTGATTATTTGTTCCTCAAGGTATCTCCAATGAAGGGTGTAATGAGATTTTGGAGGAAAAGGAAGTTAGCCTTAAGATACATTAGCCCATTTAAGATCCTAAAAAGGATTGGGGCAATAACTTACTATTTAGCTTTGCTCTCTGAGTTAGCTAACGTCCACCTAGTATTTCATATTTCGATATTGAGGAAGTATATGCCTAATCCCTTTCATGTGTTATAGACTCAAGATATCCAATTATGTGAATTTATCATATAAAGAAACACTTGTAAAAATCCTTGATAGGCAAATTAAGAAGTTATGTTCCAAGGAGACTGCATCGGTGAAGGTCCTATGGCGCCATCAATTTGCAAGAGGAGGCTACATAGGAAGTAGAAAGTGAAATGCATGGAAGTACCCTTACTTGTTTAAAAATTAAGGTTAGTTCATATAATTTAATTTGGGGATCGAATTTTCTTAAGGGGGAGAATGTAAAAGCCCAATATATATATATGAAAATGTAATTGATAGGTGTATCTAAAATTGGGACTTAGGTCTAGTGGTAGCTGAAGAAAACTTCAATCCTCTAGTCTCGTGTTCGAGTCTCCTTAAGGTAGTAAGTGAAGGCTTTTTTTTCCTTCTTCCAACTCCTTCTTTATCTTACCAAAATACCCTTATTTAGATAATAGAGGAGCTAGGTTTTCTATCCTTCTCCTTCTCATATTCTAATACATGCTTCATCTAATAGTGTTGCAACTCTCTCAAACAGTAAGACCAGAATAGGTGCTCAGACATCTTTCCTTTAACAACTCTGCTCCAATTTTGCTACTTTAATCTCGGTGTGTTTTATCCTACAGCTATCGTGTTAGGCTACTGCTTCTTGGTGGCTGGTTTTCATGTAGATTTGCTCCCCTCTTCATTTATCATTTTAGTTTCTAGGTTGCTAAGAAAAATCATAGATAACACAACCAAAAAAAATCAAAAGCTTTCACCTCCATTCCTTTACTGTAATAGGTTCCATTTTCTTGCTTTTTCTTTTGCGTGAAATGTTGTTAACAACTGTCCTTTTTGTTGAATTTTTGCTGCCATTTTCTAACGTGCAGAACCACTCCCTCTTAGCTCTAAATCTTGGCTCTGGGTTACTAAAAGGTATCTGAAGCATTTCATTTTTGTGTTCTATTCTAGTGTGTTACTTTGTTCTTCATTTGGCCTTGATATTAGCTATGTACTTTCCTTATCCTCTTATATAATTCTCAATCACAACAAGGAGGAAGGGCATTGTAGAAGTCTACTCTATGAGTGTGGCTTAAATGGAAGGGGGAAACCAAGAGTATGAAGAGAGACATGTATAAGATTTCAATTAACTCCATTTCTCCTTTTTGATTCTTGGCCAGTAAAGCATTGAAGAGCGTGTAATCATTCCTTAGGGTGCTTAGTTAGGTGATATAATTAGAGTGGAGGGGAGGAGGCTAGTGCAAATTTGGTATTTTCATGGCAACCTTTTTTCTACATTGGAAATTTAGCACTAGTAATATTATGTTTTTGTACATATGAGTGTGTTGTATTATGGCATGGGATGGGTGGAATTATGTTGTGTGAGATAATTCTAATTCTAAATATATATATATATATATAATTACCCAAGTTAGTAAGCTGTAATGCTCTTGTATTATATGCACTTATTCATAATCCAAATTTTTGCTGAAATAAATGTTTTGTTCAATCCTCTATAATGAGCTTTTCAATCTAATTAGTTGGTTTGCATATTGACTTCTACCCATATGTTATAAGATATATATTTTATATACATATGTGTGTGTGTGTGTGTGTGTGTGGTGTGTTAGAATTCTCCTCCAATCTAGTGATAGTCAATTGTTAGGACTCCAGATAAAACCATGTTCTATTATGTTGTTGAACTTTGGCTCTTGTCTAATTTTTTATATATATCCTTTAATGATAGAAAACCACTCACACATTGACGAGTATAGTGTTGCCGTGCAAAAATGAGGTGCCTCTAATGTCCTTAGTGCACAAAAAGTTGAGAAATTCTAGAAAGTTCATAACTAAAGTATTGTATAGGTTAGTAATGGGTTGAATAAAATGATAGGATATAGAGTATCAACAACAATTGCAACTTGAACAAACAAGTTATGTCAATGTTGTGAAGGGGATACAACTGGTTATCATAGTTAAAGAAAGTTTGTTAAGACTAGGTGTTGGGTAAAGATGATGAATTCCATAATTCGACAACTGAAGTGATTTAAATACTATAACCTTGTGAACTAGTGTTGTAGGGTGCCCAGGAAAGTAGGCACACTAATAAATTAATAGGGTAGATGATTGGAACTTCCTTGTGTCATCTTCAAAGGTGAGTAAATAATGTCGGTTATATGTTTTATTTCAAAGGTTGTGGTTAAACATTCCTTAATTAATGTATTTACTTTATTAAATGTATTTCTGATTATTTACACATTTGAATGTTTATTAAGAATTTTCAGACCTTGAGAATATAGATACTAATGATAAAAATTGCCTTTGTGAACTAAAAAAGTCCTAAATTTTACTTTTTGATTTCTCTGCAAAAATGGGAATAATTACTAGTGTACACTGTTATCTATTAGACTATAAGCATACATAAATAAGAATTTGATTTACTCTGAGCATATATTTATGATTTCTTGTAAGAACTATCTATTTTGGAACCTTACAGCTAATCGTAGTAGTGGTTAGCCACAGTGCACCATGACATATACCTGAGCTAGCAGGGGTGTTGCTAGCCCCGTGGTTGGCCACTATACATGGATCTGCTTTAATTTTTGTGAGTAGGTTGCTCAGTGTCTATGTTACTTACCCTTACGAGTTATGTGCTCTATGTCTGATTTGCTAATACTAATTAAATGCTCTTACTAAATTGATGAATGGTTTGGCAGAAGGTTTATTAGTCTCAGTCTTAAATTTCATTTAAGGGATTGCCATTTTAGAAAGAACTTTAATGTGAAATAGTTCTGATGTTTTATAGTTAGCATTATCTACTTATTGAACAATTGACTCACTCCTTTCATTTCCATCATTTTCTAATAATAGAGTTGATTTTTACCCATCTCCTGCAGCTTAGGATCGTAGTGCACCTTTGTTTTGGTGAGCCTTGTGTATATCTAACGAGGGCATGTTTTAATTGTAATTATAGAATTGATTTTCACTGTAATAAGTGTATTGTTCCACTGAACCACAAGTAAGGTCCCCCACCCCTAGATATTGTGGTTTACTGGTTTAGATTGATAGTAGGATTCCTTTTTGATGTATTTGTATTAGCTGGGATAATTATAGAGATTTTGGGAGGTCCAAATTATAAGGGAGATTTTGTCAAAATCTCTACAAAAAGCCACCTGTAACTAATTATATTTAATGTAAATATTTCACAATTGAGTTGTTTAGTCCTATAATCTAACTTTGAACTATAGAAATATTCACTGAATGTTTAGCAAGATTTTAGTTTTAGATATACTTATAGGGGGTAAGGTGTCTATCTTCCATGTTGATCACACCTTACTTTTAGGATGTGATAGCCAATGCCTTGAGTAGGTGATGGTTGTATCGCACAACTTCCAAAATAAACTAGGTTGGAAAATATATGCAACATAAGGTGCAACTTAGATCGTCTCCCTAGGAAATAGATTTCAATATTTAATTGAATTTTCTAAGTGCAAGAAAATCCTTAAACTATCTAATTAAAGGGGGTTTGATTGAATTAAACTAACTAAAATGAAATTGAATTAAAATGACTAACTACTACCTAAATGCATAAACTAAAGAGTAATTGATGGACTTGTGACTAGCTTTGGATTTGTCCTTTAGTATCCACTATCCTTATCCTAATTCAATTATAATTGGTTCAAGTCTAAGAGTCCTTAATTGTATTCATGCAAGTGATCTTGAATTACCACTCAAGATTCAAGAGATTAACAAGTTAATGTTGAATTGAAACCTTAACTCCGCATCAACTAATTAATTCTTGTGATTAAGATCTTTGAACACTTAAATGATTAATTAATCGATCAATTAGCCTCTAAACTAATACCCTAGGATGTTTAATTAACTAATTAGACTCTAAGGAATCCTCAAATGAAACAATTAAGCACACAATTTCACTCATGCATTTCATCAAACATCTTGATTGCATATATAGGAAATTAAAGGAAAGTAAAAAATTCAACACTTATCCAATCAATTAATCATTCAAATAGTCTCCTAATTAGTGTCTAACCAGTCACTAATTTTAAACAACACAAATTCCTAATCCAATATAACCTTAACCAAAATAATACAAGAAAAAGGAAAATGCTAGAAAAAGAGGAAATTTTAGCCAAAAATCTTTTGTTATCTCCATGGATTCAAGCTTCTCGAAGGTTGTTTTCCAAGCTAGCCACAAAAGGAGATTAATGCTTCATGGAATGGACGGATAGAGATGGAGGAAATGGGTTGTAACACCATCATCTCTAGTTTATACCCATCATGCCTTACATGCTCATATGACATATAGGAAGAATAAAGGGAGATCCTCCTCATTGGGTTCATACACTTTCTCACATGGCATCATGCATGGTTAAAAACTCACTTTAGTGTCACATGGACCGTGTGAGCTCATTCTATGCATCCTCATATTTAATTTCACCATTACAACTCATTTCAATCCCAAAAATATGCTTTAAACCCATGGAAACTAAAAAGGGATATGAGACATGCACATTCATTTTCAGCCATACTTGGCCTCATTTCTGGGCAAAGTTTGGAAAATCACAACTAAATCCAAAAAAATAAAAAACATGTAATCTCGGTCATTCTGGAAAGCTTAGGACGTCTACTTCATGATAAAAATATGTTCCAGTCATAACATCCCACACACAAAGAGTTTGACATGTGAAATCATCTGGAGGTCGGACTAATCCTGATACTGTCACAGTTTACTGATATGGACTTCAAAAATGTCTAACTAATTCCACCAAAATCCAATGCATGCAAATGATACCATTATGGAAAGATGTGGATGTTTACTAGAGAGTAAAAATATCTTTAGATCAGTTCATTAAGCCAAACTCTCAGAAATTGATGGAACAGTACCTCTGGTAAGGCAAGATGACTGATTCTGGGCAAAAATTTCGAAAATGCATATATTCCTCTCTAGACCTCCAAATGAGGTGCTTCTAGTTGCCACAAGTCACTGTGACTATCTAGTTTCTGTCTATAAAATTTTGTATCCATTGGACCATGTTTGCCCCTCGGATGACATAATTTCACAACTGACCAAATGAACAGTGTTTGTGAAAATCCGAATTTCTGATACCAACTTTGAAAAATCGTAGAAAATTTCACAAACCTCCAAATGACCTGATCTTTAGCTTCCCAAAAAGCTCTAGACAAGATCTAGTCACATGCCAAATTTTAAGGTAAGAAGAGGTCGTTTGGTCAGACTTGGACATCATGAGGCAAAGTGACCATTTTCTCTTGCTAAAGAGGGCTCCAAGGGTTCAATTTGGCTTCTTCTACTTCTAAGACTCTATGAGCACGTGAGAAAGCATCAACATAGGTTATTAAACATGGCTCAAATGTCTAACAACCCAGATTTTCAAAACTCACTCTCCCACACCAACACATACACCATGTACATAACGATAAGATCTTACTATTCATACCGAAACTTGCTACATCATGCACTATAAGTTCAATTCTCATACATATACATTGAGTACATCTATTTACAAGAATTCATACATACTACATCATGTACATCATTAGATTACATCTCTTAACTTAATTACAAAATGGTGACAACATGACTCTTTTATAACTCTTTTGCCAATTGTCTAGCTTCAACCTTGGTGGCTCCCATCCATTATCTCACTTGGTCCACCTAGCATGTTAGGATGGTGGAGAGGGGGTGTGAGATTCAAAGAATCTCAATAGCTCATCTCTCATTCAACCATACATAAAGCATGCAAACAAGTCTCACAATGTATGCATGGGCATATTAGCATGTGAAATCATAAGAAAAGCATTTTCAACATTTGAGTAGGCTATACATAACATACAAAAGCTTGCCAAGCAAATAGATTAGCCTCACTCATTCACTTGTGGATTTTGGACTTGCCTCACCCATTCTTTAAGAGGTTCTTAGACTCAACCTTACTCTTGGGAGTCAACCTTACTTTTGGGAGACTCTTTACTTTATCTCAACCAATTTTAGGGTTCTTGGCTCATTGTAACACCTTACCCTCTAGCTCATACCCATCATGCCCACATATTCATGTACTCATGCTAAGCTTACAAGGGAGATGATTTCTCTACCTTGGTGCTCTTTCTCTAAGGCATGTTGTACGGGTAGAGATCCACTTAGAAGTAACATGGACCGGTTGAGCTCTCTCTAGGCATCCTCATGCTCAATTGCACTATTGAGATTTATGTCAATCCTAACTATATGCTTTGAACTCATGGAAAGCAAAAAGGGATTGGAGACATACATTTTCGTTCTTGGCAGATTTTGCTTCATTTCTGGGCTAAGTTTGAAAATCCATAACTAAATGTGAAAAAATCGTAACTGCATGATCTGGGTCATTCTAGAAAGCTTGAGACGTCTAATTCATGCTAAAAAATACTTAGAAGTCTCAATATCTCACATACTTTGCGTTTGACATCAAAATCGTTCACTGGTCAGAGGGGGCTTCTTTTGCTGTCACAGTTTACTGATATGGACTTTGAAGATGTCTAACTAATTCCATAAAAATCCAATGCTCATAAACTATATCTCTATGGAAAGATGTGGATGTTAGCTAGAGGAGAAAAATATCTCCAGATCAGTTCACCAAGCCAATTTCTCGGAAACCGATGAAACAGTACTTCGGGTCTGGTTGGGTGTCTGATTCTGGGCAGGAACTTCGAAATTGCATAACTTCCTCTCTAGACCTCTAAATGAGGTGCTTCCAGTTCCTACAAGTCACTGTGACCATCTAGTTTCTGTGTATAAAATTTCGTAGCCATTGGACTACGTTTGCCCCTCAGATGACACGTTTCTCAAACTGACCAAATGAACAGTGTCTTCTGAAATCCGATTTTCTGATGTCAATTTTGAAAAATCATAGAAAATGCTATAGACCTCTGAATGACATGAACTCTAGCTTCCCAAAAAGCTCTAAACATAATCTAGCTACATGTCAAATTTCATAACAAGAAGAGGTCATATGGCTAATCTATGACATCATGTGCAAGAAGGCCCTTTCTTGGCCAAAAGTGGGGTTCATAGGGTCCAATCTTGGTTTTTCTACTTCTATGACTCTTTGAGCACATGAGAAAGCATCTGTAGGGGCCATCAATCATGTCTCAATTGTCTAGTAACTTAGATTGGAAAAACTCACTATCCCATGCCTACTTATGCACCCATATAGCCTATGCTAAAGTTAAGCATCTCACATTAAAACATGCCTCTTCATTCATCATAGACTTCATTCTCATACATTCATCATTCATACATACATTATCTTACAAATACTCTTAGGGACTACATCATTTACATCATTATCAATTTACATATACAATTCTCATATACAACATAATGCAAAAAGTCCCTTTGTACAATTCTTCCTTAGCTTCCCTAGCCTCATGCTTGGTGGTGGTTCCCATCTCTAGCCTCACTTGGTCCACCTGGCATGGTTGGATGGTGGAGAGGGAGGGTGAGATTCATGGAATCCCAATAGTTCAACTCTCATTCAATCATACATATATCGCATGCAACAAGTCTCATTATGCATGTATGGCATGTTAGCATATAAAACCATGATGAAAACATTTAAAACATATGAATTGGCCATGCATAAGGAAAACATTCTCAACATGTGAGTAGGCCACACATAACATTTAGGAGCTTGCTAAGTACTTGGATTAGCCTCACCTACTCCCTTGTGGCTTTTGGATTTGCCTTGCCCATTCTTTAGAGGTCCTTAGACTCAACCTTTACTCTTTGGGAGTCAACCTCACTTTTGGGAGACTTTTTACTCTTGTCTCAACCAACTTAGGGGTTTGGCTCATCCTCACCTTGGTTATAGGGTTATTGGCTTTTCCATTTCCTCAAGCAAACCAAAACAAATCACATAAATCATCATTTCAATTCATAACATATCATCATGCTAACACACTTCTCATAGCTCATATCATTCATACACACAAGTAAGACAATGTAAACACACAATTATGCATGAGAGAAAGTGGAGAGAACTACCTTGTTAGCTATTCACTACTTCCTCTTTCACTTGACTCCTCCTTTGTGGATTTCACTACCACTTCTAGATGGGAGAGCTTCTCTTGAGCCTAACCACACAAAAGCATGGAATTAATACCTTAATACTTGATTCTTAAGCTAGGGATCTCTTTCTAGCAACCCTACTAAGCATGTCAAGCTAGGGTTCTTTCTCTCACTAGAATTCATTAACTATTCTTTCTCTTCTCTCAAGCTCTCAACTCTTAAGAAGAGAAAGCAAGGAAGAGAGGGCTACATGACTTCTAACCTCCCTTAAGAGTGGTTTTCCACTCTCCCTCCTCTGAACCAAGCTCAAAACATGGCTACTTTAACTATTAAAACCGTGGGAAGAGAGGATAAGGGGAGAAGAGCAACATACTAAGAGAAAAGCAATGAAAATCCTTTCCTTTCTTGTTCTTCCTTCCTCCTCTAGGCTTCTCTCTCTCTCCTCAGCCCTTTTCTCTCTCTTAAAGTGAGCTTAAGTCTATTACAGAGTGAAAGAATGAGTTGGGATGGTTTAAAAAGTCAAATTCTCTATTTTCACGCTTTTTCCGGACTAACCCTCACTATAGCGAGCCATAACCCTCGCTACGGCGAGCTCGAATAAGTCCCAGACCTCTGCTTTCGCTACAACGTGCGCTACGACGAGCAACTCCCTGGTTTTTGTATAGGGTGCCCGAACTCGCTATAGCTAGAAGCATTCTCGCTATAGCTAGAAGGCAGTCTCGCTATAGCTAGACCATTTCTCGCTATAGCGAACAGGTACATTCGCTATAGCCGGGCTGTAGCTAGCAGACTTAGAAAATTTTCAGCTTCCAAAAATTTTCAGCTTTTCTTTTCTTTCCCTTTTCTTTTCTCACTTCTTTTCTATTTTCTTTTTCTTTTCTTTTTCTTGGCTGTTACACTCATCCTCACCATGGCTAGAGGGTTGTTGGCTTTTCCATACGTAAGCAAAGCAAAACAATCACATAAAATATCATTGAAATTCATAAGACATCATCATGCTAGCATACTTTTCCTGGTGTAAAACATACATACACACATGCAAGATAATGTAAGCACACATTTATGCATGAGAGAAGGTGGAGAGAGCTACCTTCTTGGCTAATCACAAGCCGTCCCTTTCAATTTGTCTCCTCCCTTGTGGGTTTCACAATCACTACTAGATGGGAGTGCTTCTTTTGAGCCTAGACACACAAGAGCATAGAATTACTTTCTTAACACTTTATTCATAAAGTTAGGGATTTCTTTCTAGCAAACCCTACTAAGCATATAGATCTAGGGGTTCTTTCTCTCTCTAGAAGTTCACCCACTATCCCTCCTCTTTCAAGCTCTCAAGAAAGGAAAGCAAGGAGGTGAAGCTACATGAATTCTAACCTCCCTCAAGAGTGGTTTTTTACTTTCCCTCTTCTGAATCAAGCCTAAAACATAGCTACTTTAACCACCAAAACCATAGGAAGAGAGGGTAAGGGGGGAAGAACAATATTCTAAGAGAAAAGCCATGCAAGTCTTACCTTTTTCTTGTTCTTCCTTCCTCCTCTAGGTTTCTCTCTCTCTCCTCCGCCCTTTTCTCGGTCTTAGAGGGAGGTTAAGTCAGTTACAAAAGGAAAGGAGAAGTTTGGAGGCTTTAAAAAGTCAAATTCTCTTTTTTTCATGCTTTTCCGGACTAACCCTTGTAACACCATAATGACTTAACTCCAACTCATCTCCCTCTAGGCTTAGTTCCATATGATTTCCAAAGGAAATGACCAAAATCATGGTATTATACTATTTTAAATCGGGGTTTAACCGGTCATATTTCGCCCCGTGGGTCCCGTGAACCCATCAATCATATTCTCTACTCAAACGCCATTTAAAAAACTTGTACATAGCCTCAAACAACTCATAAACCACGGATATGAAGCCAAAAATCAAGAAAATGTAATTTCTCAAATTGGCCTAAAAGTCAGATTTTTGGTTCTATATTTGGAAAATCATAACTAATTCTAGGAAAATGGGAATCAAGCAAATCATAGCTCTCTGGAAAGATTTGGATGTTAAATTCACCCTAAAAATAAATTTCAACCATAATCTCAGCGTTTGGACCATCTTTGACATCGAAAAAGAGACAGAGGTCTAGCTGTCCCTGGTACTAGTGCAGCTTACTGTCATGAACTTCGAAAATTCATGATTAATTCTAAAAAAATCCAATCTGGGAAAACTATACCAATTTCAAAAGCTACAGATGTTAACTAGAGGAGAAAAATAAGTCCTGATCAGTTCAGGAGCTCTTGGACCTCAAAAAAGGATGGAATAGTAACAAAGGTCGGAAAGCTTCCCTGATACTGATACAGAACTTCAGAAAGTCGTTTCTCTCTCTACAGACCTCCAATTGAGGTGCTTCTAGTTGGTATAGGTCACTGTGGATATTTAGTTTATGATCATAAAATTTCATGACAATTGGACACTATTTGGTCCATGAATGACATGGATTCATTTTCGGACTAGTTGCACAATACTATGATCAAAACCATCAAAATTTCCAAACTTCAACAATTCGCCAAATATTACCTAGACCTCCAAATATTACCTACTTTAGCTTCTCAAGAAGCTCTCAATAGGCTCTAGAGGCATGCCAAATTTTATATTAAGAAGAGCTCATTTGGCCATACTTTGATGGAGCTCACAAATATGAAAGTTTTGGCACCTAAAATGGTTCAAAGTGGGTCCAATTGGCCTCCCACATGTTCTAGTATCTCTTGGGCAAGTTTGAAAGTATAAACATAGCATATATGAATTACTCAAGTGGTCCAAGTCATCATACATTGTAAATTCACTATACTACGAAACAAAATGCACTATTACATAGGAGCCACAAAAGGGCCAAATTCCACATTTTCATTGCATTGACTTACTCTACAATTCATACATCATTTATACATATGTTTACACGTGCTCACATATTTACAACTCAAAAATAATAGGTGCATATTCATTTTGGCACCTCTTCACATCAAAAGATCTAAAATAACTACACCACTTCCTAAGCATATTCAACTAGGCTCCATGATGTGCACTTAGTTCTCCTTGAGCTCCACCTAAGATGTTAAGATGGGAGAGGGAGGGGGTGAGATTCAAGGAATCTCAATAGCTCATACTCATTCAAGAAGCAATCAAGGCATATAACAAGTCAAACCATGCAACCATTCACAATTACACAACACATGCTTTCCATGCCATGAATATCATATCAATGCCAAGAATAAGCTCTAGGGAATTTTGGTCTAGCCTCACCTGAGTTTTGGGACTTTTGGATTGGCCTCACCCTTGGTTTAGGGACTTTTGGCTCCACCTCACCCGTCTCAAGGGACTTTCGGCACCACCTCACCCGAGCAATTTTCACAATTCATATCATAAGCATATTGGTACCAATGCATCAAAGCAACATCAAATGGCATATCTCATCATACAAGCACATACATAATCATACAATGACTTTTACATATCTAAGAATGCAACAAGAAAGAGTGGAGAGCTACCTCATAAGCCAATACCAGCCTTCCCTTTCAATTCCTCTTCTTCCTTCTTGATTTTACACTCACAACTAGATAGAGTTGCTTCCTTTGAGCCTAGGCATAACAAAGAGCATGGAATTATTCTCTCATAACTCAAATGAACACTCATAAAGCTAAAGGGGCTCTTCATCGAAGCAAACCCCCACTACACATGTAAGAAACTAGGGATGCTCTCTCTAGAATTTCACTCACTCTCCTTCCTCTCTCAAGCTCTCAAAGAGGAAAGAAAAGAAGAAGAAATGAAGCTACATGAGCTCTAGCCTTCTTCAAGAGTGGTTTTCCACTTTCTCTCTTCTGAACCAAACCCAAATCAACTACCAAAACTATAAAAAGAGAGGGAAAAGAGAGAAGAACAACATGCTAAGAAGAAAAGCTATAGAAATCTCAAGCTTGCTTACCTTTTTGCTTGTTCTCCTTCCTTCTCTAGGTCTCTCTCTCTCTCCACAGCCCTTTTCTCTCTCTTGGTCGAAGCTTAGGTCAGTTTTCAGAGAAAGGATGAATCTAGACTCTTTAAGAAGTCAAATTCTCCTTTTTCATGCTTTTTCAGACTTACCCTCGCTATAGCGAAGAATAACCCTCGCTACGGCGAGCACGTATCAGTTCCAGACCCCCGCTTTCGCTATGGCGCGCGCTACGGCGAGCAACGCCCTGGTTTTTGCATGGGATGTTCGCACTCACTATAGTTAGAAGCATTTTCACTATAGCGAGAAGGCACTCTCGCTATAGCTAGACTATTTCTCGCTATTGCCTTCTCGCTATAGCGAACAGGTACATTCGCTATAGCTAGGCTATAGCTAGTAGACTTAGAAAATTTTCAGCCTTTGAAAATTTTCAGCTTTCTCTTTCTTTTTCCCGGTTGTTACGTTTCCACCCCCCTTAAAAGAAATTTCGTCTTCGAAATTTAAATACATACCTTAAGGGAATAATTCTTGATATTTTTGCCTCATTTCATCCTCTAATTCCCAGGTTGCTTCTTCAGATGTCAGACCTCTCCAGATCACTTTCACCAGAGGAATGTTTTTGCTCCTCAACTGTTTCAGCTTAGCATCCACAATTCTCTCTGATTTCACTACATAGGAAAGATCTTCCTGCAATTGTACATGCTCATATTCTATGACGTGTGAGGGGTCAGGCAAATACTTTTTCAATTGGGAGACATGAAAAACACCATGGATTTGGACTAGGTTAGGAGGCAAGGCTATCCGGTAAGCCACGGGTCTAATTGTCTCAAGAATCTCAAATAGACCAATATACGTAGGACTGAGCTTCCTTACCTTCATTGACCGACCTACTCCCGTCACTGGAGACACTCGAATGAACATATGGTCTCTAATCTCAAACTATAACGGCCTCCTTCTCTTATCGGCATAACTTTTTTGCCTACTTTGGGCCGTGAGGAGTCTCTTTCTAATCAATTCTATTTGTCGGGTGGTCTAGTCCACAATCTCAAGTCCTATCATACTCCTCTCACCTAGCTCAACCCAACACAGAGGGGATCTTCACTTTCTCCCATACAAAGCCTCATAAGGGGCCATCTGAATACTGGAATGGTAACTGTTATTATAAGCAAACTCTGCTAATGGTAAATACACATTACAGTTACCCTTCATTTCTAGCACACACACCCTTAACATGTCTTCTCAGGCCTGGATGGTCCTCTTAGTCTGACCGTCTGTTTGGGGGTGATATGCAGTACTAAACCGCAACCTGGTCCCTAAGGCATGCTGTAACGACCTCCAGAAGTTCGACGTGAACCTGGGGTCTCTATCCGAAACTATGCTACTGGGTACTCCATGAAGTCGCACTATCTCTCTGATATACAACTGAGCTAATCTCTCCAGTGTATAAGTAGCTTTGATTGCTAAAAAGTGTGTGGACTTCGTCAGTCTATCCACAATTACCCAAATAACATCGTCTCCAGAGGATGTCCTGGGTAACCCCATAACAAAGTCCATGGCTATACTATCCCACTTCCACTCAGGGATATTTAGAGGTTGCAACAGCCCAACCGGTCGTTGATGTTCTATTTTTACCCTCTGACACACTAGGCATCTAGCCACATAGTCCATCACCTTATTCTTCATGCTCGACCACCAGAAAATTTGTTTCAAATCTTGATACATCTTGGTGGCACCTGGGTGGATAATAGACTTACTCTTATGTGCCTCTTCTAAAATGCTTTCTCTCAACTCATTCTGACTAGGCACATAGATTCTATCTCGGTATACTATCATACCATCCTCAGACACTTTGAAATCTGAGGTCCTACCTTAGGAGATCTCATTCTTGATCCGTCTCAGGAACTCATCCTCTCTCTGGGCATCTAAGATTTGAGTTCTCAATACATTCTCAATTCGGGTTTCACTCAAATACAATTTACCCGAGACCACCTGACAAGAGAGGTTTAAGTTTCTGAACTTCTCTAGGAGCTCTTGCTCCCTAATCATCATATGGGCCACATGGATGGATTTCCTACTCAGGGCATCCGCCACCACACTGGCCTTGCCCGGATGATATTTTAACACATAATCATAGTCTTTTAGAAACTCCATCCATCTCCTCTGTCTCATATTGAGTTCCTTCTGGTCAAATAAGTATTTCAGACTCTTATGGTCACTATAAATCTCTATGGTAGCACCATACAGATAGTGTCTCCAGATTTTAAGAGCAAACACTACGGCGGCTAACTCCTGGTCATGTGTGGGATAATTCTCTTCATGAGGCCTCAACTGCCTAGAGGCATATGCCACTACTCTACCCTGCTGCATCAACACGCATCCTAACCCCTTGCCCGAGGCATCACAATAAACCACAAATGGCTCACTAGGGTCAAGGATAATCAGTACAGGGGCAGTGGTCAAACGGAGCTTTAACTCCTGGAAACTCCTCTCACGGCTATCATCTCACATAAACAGTATCTCTTTCCTAGTTAGCCTCGTCAGTGGTAAGGCCATATGAGAAAAGCCCTGAATGAATCGTCTATAGTACCCTGCCAAACCTAGGAAACTCCTAACCTCAGTGATCGTTCTAGGTCTATCCCACTGTAACACAGCCTCAACTTTATGGGGATCAACTGCGACCCCATCTCGTGAGATCACATGACCTAAGAATCTCACTTCAGTCAGCTAAAACTCACATTTACTAAGTTTGGCATACAACATTTTCTCTTTCAAGGTTTCTAGGACTAATCTCAAATGCCTCTTGTGCTCCTCAAAAGATCTAGAGTACACTAGGATATCCTCAATGAAGACTATCACAAACTGATCTAAATACAGTATGAATACCCTATTCATGTAATCCATGAACACAGTAGGCGCATTCGTCAACTTGAATGGCATCACAAGGAACTCATAGTGCCCATATCGCGTTCTGAAGGCCATCTTGGAGATGTCTTCAATTCTCACTCTCAACTGGTGGTACCCAGATCTAAGAGCTATCTTGGAAAACACAGATGCCCAGCCAACTGATCTAACAAATCATCAATTCTAAGGAGAGGATATTTATTCTTGATGGTAACTTTATTCAATTCTCTATAATCGATACACAAACGCAAACTACCATCCTTCTTTCTCACAAATAACACCGGAGCTCCCTAAGGTGATACACTAGGGCGGATAAACCCTTTCTCTAACAATTCCTCTATCTTCCTTTTCAACTCTATAAGCTCAGTGGGAGCCATCATGTAAGGAGCCTTGGACACTGGTCTAGCCCCAGGTACTATGTCTATAGGGAACTCTAGTTCTCTCTCAGGGGGTAGACCGCTAAAGTCAAACTCTTTAGGGAAGACTTCTGGGAATTCCCTGACAACTGGGATCTCCTCTATCCCTTCCTCTACCTCAGCTTGAATAGAGAAAAAGACTAGAAACCCTTGACATCCACACTCTAAATGCCTCTCAACCTGGGCAGTAGTCATAAAAGATAACTTAGCTCCTACCCTAGGTATGGTCCCACAAGCAGGTAAGGAAATGGTTTGGTGTTCACAATTAAGTACCGCATTATTCGCGGCCAACCAGTTTATACCAACAATCAAATCAATATCATGGAAGGGCATACAGATCAAATCAATAGTGGTATGACAATGATTGAACTGAACAGTGACATTTAAACAAGTATGGGAAGTAACCATGTGGCCTCCAGTGGGTGTAGTGATGGACAAATCAAATGACAAGACACTAATAGCTAGACCTAATTACCTCACACAATCATAGGATATAAACGAGTGACTAGCACCCGAATCAAACATAGCAACTACAGGAAAGCTATTCACTATCAGCATACCTCGAATCAAATTGGGGGATGCGCTGGCTTCCTGCTGAGTGAGTGCAAACACTCAACCCTAGGTCTGTGGCCTAGGAGGAGGCACTGTGTCCATCTGAGGACAGTGTCTAGCAATGTGCCCTAGCTTCCCATACTTGAAGCAAGTCACCAAAGGCTACTGGAAAGATAACTAGCCCCGAAGAGGTGGCATCAGCTTACCCTGCTGTGGCCTTCGGTTCCATGGCCCCTTGCCTCTCCTCTTGGCACTGGGTGTCATACTAGAACCCTCTTTCGGTCTCAGCCTTTTCAATTCTGAAACCTCCTTCTGACTAGTTGTAGCCGCAACAGGCATGATAACTCGCAGGTTAGTCTCAATCACCCTGCTGACCTCCACAAGGGTATTAAACTTCCTGATCCGCTGTGGAGGAACTCTGTCACTAATCAGGGGCTTCAATCCAGTTTCAAATTGCTCATATCTCCAGGGTTCATCATCATACCTTTGGAGGTAAGAGGAATACCAAGACAACTCCATGAACTTGGCCAGATATTGGTCTATAGTCATCTCATCCGTCTGTCTCAAACTCATGAATTCCACCTCTTTCTTTTTCCTCACCGAACTAGGAAAATATTTCTCATAAAACTCAACCAAGAAACTTTCCCAAGTTATCGATATATCCTTGGTCTCCATCAGGGGTTTCGTGCTACACCACCATCTGTCAGCTTCCTTTTATAGCATGAAAGTAGCTAGCTGAGCTTTCTACTCAGTGGTACAATCCATCACCGAGAATATTTTCTCTAGCTCCCTAACCCAAGCCTCTGCCTTATTTGCATCCAACTCCCCATCAAACGTGGGTGGACTGTTTTGCTTGAACTGCTTCAACAGTTTTTGGATAGGCGTCTGGGTCTGAGCTACCATAGGCTCTTGAGAAGGTGCAGGTAGGTTGCCAGATGTGGATGGCTAAGGTACAGGGGCTTTCCTCCTGGCTTCTCCTTGCCTGGTCAGGGTATCTTGCAAGTGCATGATCATATCATGTTGTTGTTGGGCAATATGCCTCTGCTGTTCTAACATCTCCTGGTGCTGGCCCATCATGGCTTCATACCAATCCAACCTCTCCATGATGGGTCGCAGAGAATCCTCAGGCCCAATAGGAACCTCTAACTCAGCTCTCTGAGCCCTGGGTGGCCTGCCTCTACCCTTGCCCTGTCTAGTCTCAACCATATCTGAAAGAAGTAGCAATCCTCAGTTCACAATCATATCACAAGCACATATGCATATGAATGTTACCACTTTCATGGCAATTCACACCAAACACAGACAAATCATATCATTCACGAGCCCAACATCGAGCAAAAGTGCCTGAACCTTTGCTCTGATACCAAAAAATGTAACACCATAATGACTTAACTCCAACTCATCTCCCTCTAGGCTTGATTCCATATGATTTCCAAAGGAAAGGACCAAAATCGTGGTATTATACTACTTTAAGTCGGGGTTTAACCGGTCATATTTTGCCCTGTGGGTCCTATGAACCCATCAATCATATTCTCTACTCAAACACCATTTAAATAACTTGTACATAGCCTCAAACAACTCATAAACCACGGATATAAAGCCAAAAATCAAGAAAATGCAATTTCTCAAATTGGCCTAAAAGTCAGATTTTTGGCTCTATTTTTGGAAAATCATAACTAATTATAGGAAAATGGAAATCAAGCAAATCATAGCTTGCTGGAAATATTTGGATGTTAACTTCACCCTAAAAATAACTCTCAACCATAATCTCAGCGTTTGGACCATCTTTGACATTGACAAAGAGACAGAGGTCCGGCTGTCCTTGGTACTGGTGTAGCTTACTATCATGAACTTCAAAAATTTGTAATTAATTTCACAAAAATCCAATCTGGGCAAACTATACCAATTTGGAAAGCTACAGATGTTAACTAGAGGAAAAAAATATTCAGATCAGTTTAGGAGCTCTTGGACCTCAAAAATTGATGGAACAGTAACGAAGGTCGGAAAGCTTCCTTGATGCTGATACAGAACTTCAAAAAGTCGTTTCTCTCTCTACAGACCTCCAATTAAGGTGCTTCTAGTTGTTATAGGTCACTCGGATATCTAATTTATGCTCATAAAATTTCATGACAATTGGACACTATTTGGTCCATGAATGACATGGATTCATTTTCAGACTAGTTGCACAATACCATGACCAAAACCATCAAAATTTCCAAACTTCAACAATTCGCCAAATATTACCTAGACCTCCAAATATTACCCACTTTAGCTTCTCAACAAGCTCTCAATAGAATCTAGAGGCATGCCAAATTCCATATTAAGAAGAGCTCATTTGGCCATACTTTGATGGAACTCACAAATATGAAAGTTTTGGCACCCAAAATGGTTCAAAGTGGGTCCAATTGGCCTCCCACATGTTCTAGTATCTCTTGGGCAAGTTCGAAAGTATAAACATAGCATATATGAATTACTCAAGTGGTCCAAGTCATCATACATTGTAAATTCACTATGCTACGAAACAAAATGCACTATTACATAGGAGCCACAAAAGGGCCAAATTCCACATTTTCATTGCATTGACTTACTCTATAGTTCATACATCATTTATACATATGTTTACATGTGCTCACATATTTACAACTCAAAAATAATAGGTGCATATTCATTTTGGCACCTCTTCACATCAAAAGATCTAAAATAACTACACCACTTCCTAAGCATATTCAACTAAGCTCCATGGTGTGCACTTGGTTCTTCTTGAGCTCCACCTAAGATGTTAAGATGGGAGAGGGAGGGGGTGGAATTCAGGGAATCTCAATAGCTCATACTCATTCAAGAAGCAATCAAGGCATATAACAAGTCAAAGCATGCAACCATTCACAATTACACAACACATGCTTTCCATGCCATGAATATCATATCAATGCCAAGAATAAGCTCTAGGGACTTTTGGTCTAGCCTCACCCGAGTTTTGGGACTTTTGGATTGGCCTCACCCTTGGTTTAGGGACTTTTGGCTCCACCTCACCCGTCTTAAGGGACTTTCGGCACCACCTCACCTGAGCAATTTTCACAATTCATATCATAAGCATATTGGTACCAATGCATTAAGGCAACATCAAATAGCATGTCTCATCATACAAGCACATACACAATCATACAATGACTTTTACACATTTAAGAATGCAATAAGAAAGAGTGGAGAGCTACCTCATAAGCCAATACCAGCCTTCCCTTTTAATTCCTCTTCTCCCTTCTTGATTTTACACTCACAACTAGATGGAGTTGCTTCCTTTGAGCCTAGGCACAACAAAGAGCATGGAATTATTCTCTCATAACTCAAATAAACACTCATAAAGCTAAAGGGGCTCTTCATCGAAGCAAACCCCCACTACACATGTAAGAAACTAGGGATTCTCTCTCTAGAATTCTACTCACTCTCCTTCCTCTCTCAAGCTCTCAAAGAGGAAAGAAAAGAAGAAGAAATGAAACTACTCGCTATAGCTATGAGGCATTCTTGTTATAGTTGGACCATTTCTCGCTATAGCAAACAGGTACATTCGCTATAGCTAGGCTGTAGCTAGCAGACTTAGAAAATATTCAGCCTTTCAAAAATTTTCAGCTTTTTTTTTCTTTCTTTCTTTTCTTATTTCCTTTTTTCCTGGTTGTTACATGGGTGGAGAAAGTTATGGCCTGAATAGGGGATAGAGTGAATGGAAAAAGGGAATACATGATGGAATGGCATGAATTGATGTGTGGAATTTATGACTTAAGCTCTCACGTGCTTCTCCTTTCAGCTCATATGCTACCTTCATGCCTTCTCACGTGCTCTTTAAGTTTTTTTGTTCTTTTATGTGCTTATGTGTCCAAATCAGAACCATTATCTACTCACATCACCTTTCTAACCATGTCACATCTTTTTTTCTTCATTTCCCATGTCAGCTCAATGAATCCGTAGCTTTGTTCTGTACCTCCACACTTTCAAATTGTGTTTCTTCTTTATTCTCAGCTTTTCCTTTCATATATGTGCAACTTCCTTTATACAGCTACTGCATTAGAACCCATTACTCTTTCTCTATTTCTTATGTGTGTGTTTGAGTTTCCTTCTCCTCACTAACCTATAGCTTCTTCTCTATTCTTGCTACTCTTCTTCACGTCATTCACATTCTGTTTTACCTAGCTCATGTTTACCATGTGTTTTTCTCTCATTCCATATCAGAATCTATACTTGTATTACAATGTTCTTTTCTTCGTAAACCATGTTTTGCCTGAGACTCATGTATTGCTTCTTTCCACATGCTTCTGTCTTTCTCCTCCTCAAAAAACACCAAAACTCGTAGCTTTTCTTCCATTAATGTTGCTTCTGCTGCTGCCCTTACTTCTCACATGTTTTGGACTTCATTCTCTTCATGTGTTTTGCTTAGCTCTTGTTCCTCATCCACCTAAGTGTTTGAGTCAGCCATGAAGTGTGTTTAAGTGAAGCTTTGTGTGTTGAGAGCTCGTGAAAGAGTGTGTGTGTACAGCCACAAGGAGGAGCCCGTATGTGTTGTGTTAGTGAAGTCCTTGACTCATGTTGCCTCCCTCAAACTCGAGTGTGTATCGTGTGTATGCTGGGCTATAGCTGTGTGTTTGCTACATGTATGACCTGCCCTCTACGTGAAGATGAAGCTACTAGATGTGTGCATCATATGCGTGTCAACATGCAAATGCAAGAAGCTTGTGACTTTATGTAATGCCTCCCTCGTGTGTGTCTATGTGTAATGGAAGAGAATGGATTCTTATGGCAACGAGCATGAAGACTACGTGGGAGTGTGATTGAATGTGAAGTTCCTCCTTTTTTATTTATTTTTATTTTTAGTTCCTAAAAATTTCATTAAAAATTTTGCCCAAATATTCTCTCCTATAAGTTGGAAAAATGTGGCTTCCACCTTTGAAATCTTGGCTCTTCAATTGATCTTATAACCTTAAATTCTTCTTCAAATTTTCTTTCTACCATAAAAATCCCATTGCCCTTTAAAGTCTGCACAAATAATAAGAAAAATTCATAAAATTATTTAAAGGAAATTATGCATTAAAATTCAAAAATTTTGTAAATAAATTCCTTGAGTGCAGAAATGGTCACTAAACTCAAATATTATCTAATAAAATCCATTAAGTCTTATTTAATTATTAAATGCCTAAGTTTAGAGGAGTTAATATATATAATTAGTGTTCATCAGTAGGAATTATATTTATATGGCAATGATGATGCTTAGAGAACAAAGATTAATTAAGGAAGTGTGAGATCTGAATTTGTCTATGACTATACACCCTAGTAGTTTTGTTTTGGGTAAGTTAAGAGTAAAGAGTGACTTTAGAAAGAGAATCAAGGAGGCCTAAGAGTTAGATAAATACTTAGGTAAGATTAAAGAGTAACTAGGGAATAAAGAAGTTAAGGATTTTAACTTATCAAATAATGGCTTAGTGAAGTATTAGGGTAGAGTGTGCATACCTAGGGATGAGGAGATGAGAAAATTAATGTTATTTGAGGCCCATAAGAGTAGGTATACCATCCATCTGGGTACCACTAAGATGTATAAAGACCTTAAGAAAAGTTTTTGGTGGCTAGGAATAAAATTGGACATAGTAGAATCTGTTACTAAATGCCTAGTTTGTCAAAAGATTAAAATTGAACATAAAAAATCCACGAGCTTGTTACACCCTTTCAAGATTCTGAAATGGAAATGAGATAGCATATCTATGGATTTTGTAATTGATTTGCCTATGAGATCCTCAGGTTATGATGCCATTTGGATAATTATGGATAGGCTAATAAAGTTTTCTCACTTTCTAGCTAATAAAGCCACTTATTCTTTAGATAAACTAGCACAATTTTATGTCCATGAGATTATAAGATTGCACAATTTTCCTAACAATATTGTGTCAGATAGAGACTCCAAATTCACATCAAAATTTTAGAGGTCTTTATAGGAAGCCTTAGGCATTAGTGTTAACTTTAGTATTGCCTATCACCCCTAGTCAGATGGACAAACTAAGAGGGTTTTTCAAACTCTTGAGGATATGTTTAATGTAACACCCCAAAATTAATTAAGGTATTAATAATGTATTTGGACTAATTAAGAATAATTATTATGGAATAATTGAGTAAGCTATATGAATGAAAATTTATAGAGAAATAAGTTATTCATATGGATTTAAGATTTCAATTAGATTAAAGCTTAATTTGGGCCTAAAATTTAATTTGAGTAAGCCATGGATAAGGATTTATGGAGGCCTAATGATTTTGGATGTAAGCCCAACTTCTTTTCATGAGACTTGAGCTAAGAGAGATCACCTAGCAATGACCCAATTTAATTTAGTGAAATAGAGGCCCACGACCCAATTTACATAAGCCCTTATAGTTGGCCTAACACACATTATGCAAACCCAAATTGGATTGACTCTTAAAATTTGGCCTGACCCAACTACAACTCTGAAGCCCAACTTATGAGACTTAGCCCAACTAACACTAACCTTTGAACCCACTAGGATTTAGGCCTTAAGGTTAGCACACTTCACCTTAATTCAAAGTGTTCTGCAGCCTACCTCACCAAATAAAGCCCCAATTACTAGAAATGAGCCTAAATGGACTTTGGGCTGATGGGTTGGCCTATTTCCCCCTAATAACCTTAAAGGTTCAGCAGCCTCCCACCCCATTTAGCAGAAAACACAAGAGGCAAAGGAGGAAATTTGGAGGTTTAAGGGAGGCTAGGGTTCTACCAACATTACAGCTCCATTTTTGACTCCTAGAGGATGATTTGGCCAAGGTGAGTTATATATAACTTGACCCTCTCATTCTACTCTTCATCTTGGTTTGATTAGCTTATGGTTTTGGACATTTCCATCTCCTTCTCAAATCTAAAACTTGGTGTTGGGTGATTGTTACAAGATTTTTGGAGTTAGAAGTTAGATGGATGATTGGGTAAGTATTTCCCTTCCATTTTGTGTATTACTTTGTTGGAAAATGCCCCTAAGGATTGATTTTCATAATGGGTTCTGCTATTGTGCAAAATTACAAGGAGATGAAGGTGAAAAACTAAAATTTCTGGGCTTGATGACTCAAATTCGAATTTTGGAATTTCCCATGGTGTGTTCTTGATAGTTGAGGCTCAACTCAATCCATTTGACCTCTTAGTATATGGGTAAGTGTTCCCTCTTCTCTTATGTGGTATATATACTGAATTTCCATCATTTGGACTGACTTTTAGTGCATGGCTTTTACATATACGAAAATGGAGATATTAGAAGTGACCCATTGTGAGTTCTTGTTGTTGTGACATTGAATTAGTGTTATAGACCCTTAGGAAGCTTGGGTAAGAAGTTCTTAATGTACTTTTGTTAAAATTAATCTATGGATAGAAAAATTCCTCACTAATGGTAGTTAAATAATGATGATTATGCGTATGTTAGGCCTGGTGTGCTTTGAATAATAATAGTAGCTAGAGGATGAGTAATTGGCTTCATTGAGGCAACTGGAGTTACTTTCCTAATTCCATGTATATGCCTATGTTAATTTGATGTTTACTACACATTTGATTTTGAGATGCCAAATGATTGGTTGACTACTTGAATTGTTATTGTGATTAGACCTTGTGAGTCCATGATGGACCTGTGGTACGGCTGCCTGTAACACCCTATAATTAATTAAAGGTGTTAATCATGGATTAGTTTAATTAAGAATAATTAATATAGAATAATTGGGCAAGTTAAGTGAATAGAGATTTTAGAGATAAATTATTAATATGGGTTTAAGATTTAATTGGGAGAAAGATTTCATCTAGGCCCAATTAATGTAGAAGATCATGATAAGGGGCCAATGGGTAACCAATAAGCTAGGTGCAAGCCCAATATAATTCAATCTGATAGAGGCCCAAGATCCACCTTGTGTAGGCTCTTATAATTGGCCCAATAAACCTTGTGCAGACCCAAAACAATGGAGATCCTAAAACTTGGTCTGGCCCAATTGAAATTTCAGTAACCCAATACCTTAAAACTGGCCCAGCAAAGCTACAAATCTGAAGGCCATTTGGAGTTAGACCTTGGAGCAACTCATGACCCATATTTGACCCAACTTAAACCCTAATGCTTCAGCCTTTTCCCCACTTGCTAAAACACAAAAACACAACTCAAATTCGGAGGTCCAAAGGGGAGGCTAGGGTTCTTGGCCTAAATCCACCATTTCTCACCTCTAAGCTCAAAATCAACCAAGGTAATAGTTATATAATTTAATCCTCTCATCTTTTTCTTCATTTTGGTCTAATTAGTTTTTCATTTAGAGTATTTTCACCATACCTAAAATCTGAAATGTGGGTGTTTGGGGATTTTCTTGATGAAATTCGTAGGTTGAGGCTAGGGCTGATATTAGGTAAGTATAAACCCTTCATTTTGATGCTTTCTTTACTAGTTTGAGACCCCTATAGTTGATTTATAATATGGGTATTAATTTTCTACGAATTTGCTTAGGATTTTGGATTAAATATTGAAGTTTCTGGTGGGGGACATACTTAATCCGAATTTGAGACTTGTAGTAGTTAGGTAAGTGATTCTTAGATAGTCATTAGCATTTTAAATTCTTTGGGTACTGATTTCAACTGTTAATGATGAATTATAGTAGTAATTCTATGATGCTATGGTTATAGGAGGATTTCTGCACCATTGGTGACTGCTGCAAGTGTCTACAAGTGAGGTAACCGGGTTTATAAAAATTTAATGCATATATCTGATTTAATTTCATATGTTGATGTACATAAATGATTTTAAATGTTGAATGGATTAGTTGTCTATCTATTGAATTGTGATTGGACTTTGTGAGTCCATGGTGGAGTTGTGGTGCAGCTGCCACACGTGCATGTGCTTCGATCGGGCACTGAGTTATGATCAAACTCCAAATGCACTGAGCCTTGGTTGTGCTCAATGAGGAGTAGGTGCCGTGGACGAGCCTCTCCCGGTGTTAATGGCCTTTAACATGTAGAAATATGATTGCTAGTATGGGATAGTAATCTGAATAGCCTACTTGTTTCATTTACTGATATGATTGGTATTTTGCTGTTGCTTATGTGAAATTATGCATGTATGCTAATTAAACTAGAATATATGATGGAATTGCCTTGGTTACTGAGATTTATATCTCACCCCGTTTTATGGGATTAATATTTCAGGTGAAGGTTCTTCGGATAAGGATAAGGGTAAGCAAGTGGATGAACATCCATGAGCTGAGGCCGGGTGTGGGGAGCTACACTTAGTCTGAGTAGTATAGAGTAGTTGCTAATTTTGTTAAATTTTGTATAGCATCATCATGTATCTGCATTGCCAAGTGTAGGAGATTGTATTTTGTTAACATGGAATGTAACTAATGAGTAATAGGCTTTATATTAGCTGTTGATGGATGTATGAATCTTGACACTCATTTTGGCTAGTGAACCTATGATATATTGACTATTTGAGTAATGTAATTCTATGATATATTGATGCATGAAATACTCAATGAAAGTATGATTGAATAACCATTGTGAGAAATTATAAATCTGTTGATTTAATGGTGGGATGGGTAATGATCTAATGGCTAGGGAATTTAGTAGATAAGTGCTAATAGAACCTTACAATAAGTGGGAGAGTGGCCCTAGAGAGTCCCTAGATAAAGAGTGGAAAGTATGAGGAAAAGTTTTAAGAGTAGTAGGATCAGAAAGCATTTGGCTGCGGCCAAAATAAGATTAGTCGCGGCTAATAGTGGCGAAGTTACCCAGGGAGAGCACCAGAGAGCAATTCGCCACGGTGAATAGGGAATTGGCCACGGAGAAATGGGAGAAGCTAAACTAGGAGTCATCCAGAGGGGAATTCACCGCGATGAATTAAGTAATTGGCCGCGGTGAACTTTTGCGAAAATGAGCCAGGCATTCTAGAGAGGAATTGGCTGCGGTAAAAGTAGGTATTGGTCATGGCCAATAGCAAAAGGCGAGCGAGGGAAGTTCTAGGAAGGTTCTTCGCCGTGGCACCATGTAGGTTGGCCGCGGCGAAGGTCTAACTTGCTGCGGCTATTGCCGCAGCGAAATTAGTAGCGATGCGAGGGGTGAAGCCGAGGGGAATTGGCCGTGGCTAAACAGAAATTGACTGAGGTGAATGTCCTGAAATCCCTATATTGACTAAGAAATCTTGGTTTTCCATATTGTAACCCTAAGGGATGACTTGTAAACATTGATAAAAGATAAATGTGAGTTGAAATGATAGGTAATAGAATCAAGGCTCATAAATGAATGTTTGTTTTCCCTGAGGTACGTAAGTGTTCGTAATTATATGGTTGATGACTTTAATGAAAATAAGGTTCAAATTTTCTTATATTTCCACAACGTAATTAGTCTTAATGACATGTAACCATGGATTAGGGTAATCACGTATTTAACCTTAATTACAATGATTAGAAGTTAGGGTCGTCACACTGCCACCCGTGCATGTGTTTCGATTGAACACCAGGTTATGATCAGGCCCTAGATGCACTAAGCCCTGGTTGTGCTCATTATGGAGTAGGTGCCATGGACAGACCTTTCCTGGGGTTATTGGCTATTAACATGTTATGTATGATTGCTGGTATGGGACAGTAGTCATTGGTAGCTCAACTAGTTCATTTGTAAATTAAATTGATGGTTCTAGTATTAATGATATGAAATTGCATTGTATTGATTAATTTGTACATATATATGAAATTTTTCTTTTGTTACTGAGATTATATATCTCACCCTAATTGTGGGCTAATATTTTTAGGGACCAGACCTCTTAGTGGCAAGGAGAAAATTAATGGAAGTTTATTTTGTGGTTTGGTAGTAAATAGGTTTAAAAACTTTGTCAGATTGTATTCGTATAACTAGACTACTAGTTTTATGTAATTGCCACATTGTATCATGAATTGCCAAGTATAGGAACTGTAATCATTTGATACAACATATGTCAACTTAAACTAGTGATGTATGGAATTTCTAATGGGACTTATGTTTAAATGGAAATGTGAGTAGTGTATGAACTCTTTGCTGTCATTGATCTATGAACTCACTGGTTTATGGTGGTTAGAGGGTTAAGAATCCACATTTGAGTTTTGAATCGGTAATGATAGATGTGTTAGGTAGATTAGGTAAAAGAAAGACACTAAATCTTCACAAACTAAGTTAACGTGGCCTAGAGTGTTGCTAGAGGGGGAATTAGAGAGCATGAAATGAAATCTTGAGAGTTATAGGAACATAAAGGAATTGGTCGTGGCCAAAATTTAATTAGCCTCAGCTAAAAGTGATGAAGTTGCTTAGGGAGGTAACAGAGGGAATTGGCCATGACCAAAATTTAATTGGCCTCGGCCAAATAGTAACAGAGGGTAATTGGCCTCGACCAAATGTGGCAAAGCTGTTAGGGAAGAAAATAGAGAGTAATTAGCCGTGGCAAATAGTGAGGTTAACCGCGGCTAAGTCTGAGAGGCAGGTCTAAGGGTGTTCCAGAGGGCATTTGGCCTCAATGAAAAGGATATTTGGCCGCGGCAAAATGTACAAAATTTGTGAAGGTTTAGGAGTTGAACCCAAGAGTAATTGGCCACAACGTGAGGGAATTTAGCTGCAGCGAAGGTGCTCAATTTCTCATATTCATCTAGAAACCTTAGTTTCTTTTATGGTAATACTAAGGAATGATTTAGAAACACTTGTAGGAGGTTTTTATGAGTTGGAATTGATGGATGGAAGAATCAAAGGCTCCTTATTGATGATTAAATTCACTTGCACATTCGAATAATTATGGTTGGCTAATTAATAACCCTAATAAGGTTCAAATTTTCCTACATTTTTCGAATATAATTAGTTGAAATAACTTTCAATATTGATTTATGATTATTAATTACATTTTTAACCTTAATTACTATAATTTGAAGTTAGGGTCGTTACACTTAAGGCTAATGTGCTAAAGTTAAGGGAAAATTAGGATGTGTACTTATCTTTAGCAAAGTTTGCTTAAATAATAGTTATGATTTCAATATCCAGATAACACCATTTGAGGCACATTATGGGAAAAAGTGTAGATCACCCTTGTGCTAGGTAGAAATTGGTAAGGGTCTGGATATAGTGGATCGAATGACCTATCAAATTGAACTCATTAGGAAGAAATTGATAGCTGCTCAGAGTTAGGTAGAAAAGTTATGTGGATAAGAGAAGCAAACCTTTAGAATTTAAGGCAAGAGACTATGTGTTCCTTAAGGTTACTCCTTTAATGGGCATAGTGCATTTCATTAAATCAAGAAAGCTCAGTCCTTGTTTTCTTAATCCCTTTTAAATCCTTGAGCAAATGGGGGTCGTGGCCTATAATGTGGCTTTACCTCCAAATTTGGCCTAATTGCATAATGTGTTTTAAGTATCCCAATTGAAAAGGCATTACCCAGACCTTTCACATATCATTAAGCATGAAAATATGCATATGCAAAATAACTCATCTTATGTGGTTGAGTAGGGAAGGATAGTGGAATCAAAAGTCAAACAGTTATGTAATATGAACATCTTCCTAGTAAAAGTGGTATGGAAAGGACCAACTTTTAATAAAGCAATTTGGGAAATGAAGGAAGTGATAAGGAAAAACTATCCAATGCTCTTTGAGTAAGGTACATCTAATTTTGAGGACAAAATTCCTAAAAAGAGAGAAATGTAACATCCAAAAATTTATTAAGGTAAATAATAGAGAATTAAGGATTTAATTTAGGGAGGATAGATAATTATTATGGGAATTTAGAAATAAATTATAGGTAACTATCATTTTAGGCATTTTGCGGTAAATAATAATTATTGACCACTATTAACTGAAAATAAACTTAATAGGGAATTTGAACTTGATTAAGAAAAATTAACTAAGTGGAGATGAACATTTAATATTTAGACCCTATGATTAATTTAGTTATGCCAAAAACCATTTAAAGAAGCCCAGTTTCATTTTTATGGAGGCCCAACCTTTTTTGACCCACTTGAACCCATGCATCTATGGCCTAATATTTAGAAAATGAGCTTAAATGGACCATGGGCTTTTAGGTCAACTTATTACCACCTAAAACCTAAAAATTTCTGCATCCCTTTTCCCTATTTTTGCAGAACACACAAGAGACTCAAGAGGGAAATTCGCATATGCAAAAGAGGGCAGAGTTTCTTCATATTTTAGCTTTAATTTACACTCTTAGAGGGAGATTTAGCCAACGTAAGTTATATGAAAGTAGATCCTCTCATCTTCTTCTATATTTTGGTCCAATTAGTTTTGTGTTTGTTGAATTTTCATCACATCTCAAAATTTGAAAATTGGTGTTTGGATGTTTACATAATTTTTGGAGGTTAAGCCTAGAAGAACCATTGTGTAAGTATTTTTCCTCTATTTTGATGTGTTTTATGCTTGAAATTGGCCCCAATGATTGAATTTTATATTAGGTTATATTATTGTGCGAAAATACAAAGAAATTAGAGTGGGGCATTGTAGTTTTTAGTATTGGAAAGCTTAAGTCCGAATTTGGAATTCATTGGAGACTACGCAAGTGATTCTTAAGTAACTCATGATGCTAGGAATGAATGGGTAACTAATTTTTTTTGTAATGGATGATGACTAAGAATTTGATTTTGGTTAATTTAGGAATTTTAGAATGTTAGCATCTATTCGTAGCTTCTGAAGAAACTGGCACAACTAGGTGAGGTAACCAAGGGTTCATTTTAATTCCATATGTATGTTCATATTAATATGATATTTACTATACTTATACAATTTCTATGCTAAATAATTGGTTAGCTACTTGATTATGTTAGACCGTGATCGTGTCCTTAATGGAGCTATAGTCATATTGCCACCTGTGCATTTTGTCATGATCATGCATTAAGTTGTGATCAAACTCAATAGAATGCACCGAGCCATGGGCGTACTCAATGGAAAGTTGGGGATGTGGACTGGCCTTTCCCTCTATTTTTGGCCATTAACATATTATATGTGATTCTTAGCATGAGATAATAGTCCTTGGTAGTCTAACTAATTCATTTATTGATTATATTGATATTTTTGGTATTTTTCTATATAAAATACGTTTATGTTGATTAATTTTTACATATGTATGAAGTTTCCCTTTAGTTGTTGAGATTCATATCTTATCCCATTTCATGGGCTAACAATTTCAGGTGAAAGTTCCTCGACTAAAGAAAAGGGGGAGCAAGTGGATGGCTACCCCTAGATTTAGGCCTTGTGTGAAACTCTTGCACTTAGAAGCTTTTGGTTCTTGTCTAGAGGCTATTCTTTTAGTAATCTAACTTATATAGCATCATAATCTATTCATTTTTTCTAAGTGTAGGTATTTTGATATTTGTAACCAAGGATTTAACCCTTAAGAGACTAGGTTCTAAATTATATGGATTCTAATGTATTTACACATAACTATGTACCTATGAACTGATATGCATGTATGAAATTTGCCTTATCAATCTAATGGATATGATTATGATGTCAATTGGATGATTGGCCTTGATTCTGTTATATGTATTTTCTTAGTTATGATGTATGTCTTGCATGTGAAATTAAGATGTGCCATTACTATAATTTGCATTTGAGATTTCTTTAGAGCTATGAGAGTAGTAATATGCTTAATTAGTTCACTGAAACTTGCTCCAAGTGGTTAGAGGACATTTGGTGGTGTATTGAGTGTTTTGGGTTGCCATTTGAGCTTATAGGCCATCTTTTGTTGTCATAATGATGTGTGTATTGATATAATATGATATTGCATTGGTGTGGTTAGTTATGGAGTCCATGAATTACATAAAACTAATGATCTGGGAGTTAAGATGAGTATAAGTCCTAAAAGCTTAGCATTTAAGGTCTTAGGATGGGATTTGGGAGTTACAAGTTAGTTAATTTATGTATCTTGGTTTGAAGTGATAGTGAAGGTTTGAGTCATAGCTAAATTTACTTAAGTCATAGCCAAAACTCATCTAGGGCATTACAAAATCGAGGTGCACCACAACACAGTATGTTTCACCGTGGTACAAGTCAAAAATTTTAGCCTAAGAGTGTTACAGAACCAAACTGCATTGCAGCACAGTGGTTTTCGCCATGGCACAAATTGAAGAAAAATGGCGAGAGTTATTCAGTAGGCATTCTCATTGTGGCACCATGTAGGCTCGCCATAACAAGACTTGGGAATTTAGTGTACAATAAGGCCAAGGAGGTGCCTCACTGCAACATGGGTAGCTTAGGTCATAGTGAGGATCGGGTTTTATTGAGAATTGGTTCCAATCTCTAGCTGAGTTGCGGTATAGGATCTTTAGGCCGCGGTGCAAGTATATATTTTAATTCTAAGGTTCCAAAATTGAACTAAGTTGCGATAGGAAATATCTGAGTCATAGCCTAAGTCTTTAAACCCTTATTTTAGCCATTAAGTCCTAGTTTTCACTGTGATAATGATAAGTCATGATTTGTAAACCAATTTATAGGAGTTTTATGCCTCTAGAACCATTTGTGAAGGAAATGGAAAACTTAAATAAGAAATTATATTTCCATAAACACAAATCTTCTTGTTTGTTTGAATGGTAATTATTGATGATTAAAAGATTCAAATTTCTCCATATTTTCATCTATTAATAAACTATTATCTGCATGACCTCAAGTACCAGTAATTAAGAGTACAATTATGCTTAGTTAGCTCAATGAGTAGTTAGGGTCATTACAACATTTATATGACTTAAAAGAAAGTCTATTCATGAGAAAGATGAAGAATGTTAAGCAAAAGTAGTTGAGGCAAGACAATGTGAAGTGAGAAATGATCTTCAAAGAGAAAGTAAAAAGGGATTTCGGGAACTACAAGGATGATTCTCAAAGAGAAAAGTAAAGCAGGTAACTTTTAATTTCTTGATTCTTCGTTATAGATCTATTTTAAGGGATGGCTTAGTTAAGAGAAAGTGTTGAGCAATTTGGTTGTTGTTCACACAAATTAGTAGATATATAAAGATAAAGGTGTTATTCAACCATTAGTATGCATGCAATATGAGATGATATTATTCTACCATTGGTATACATGCAATATAAGATGATATTATTTTGTTACAAGTATACATTATTTGACATTAATACACGTGCATTATGAGATAATAATATTTTGCCCTGAGTTTGTAGTATTATAAGATATGTTCTTACAACTTATGTATTTAATCACTATAAATACATTATAGCCATGAGAATAATTTTTGTATCTTGATACAGTTGGTACCATCATGAGTTTTAATCAATCGTTAGTATCTACTAAAAATTTATGTTCTTAGTGTTCTTATGATGTATCCAAATTAAGATGTCCTTCTAACTTACGTATTAAGGTTGAGATAGTGAGGATAAACATACATTTAGGGTTGAGATGATTTACTTATAGACAATGATGAGATAATGGTGAATCTCTCAATCAGCAGCTCAGAGCTAAACCCTAACTATAAGGTATCCTTAGAGTTACCTATAAGCATAATTAACAAGCAATCAATACTTTGACAACTTAGTTGATAGCCAATGTTCTCAATTTAGCTAAGTTTACTCTTTTATCAAAAGCCTTAATTCTAGCTTATGTTCAATATTCTTATTACAACACTAATATTCTATACTTATCCTATTAATTTTTAAATCAAAGATTAAGCTTAGAAATTATCTTAAAAAGATGAAAAATTACAACAAGAGAGAGGTGGGTATCAAACTTCAAGAACACAAGTCAAAAGAGTCATATCTAACTTATCTCACTCATTCACATCATTTATGGAATTAGGGATGCAGTTCACATCCACTTTTAGGTTTTTTGATACTAAAATTGGCTTGTTTTCATGTCATATGGAGCTATAAGGGTCCCAATTTGTTTCTTTCTTTTCCTTATTTCCTATTTATCATAAAAAAATTTAGTCTAGCTCATTAAGTCAGAATTTATATGCTAGAAGTAAGCAAACCATAGTGGACCCAAAATGGTATAACATACCAAAAATTGCATTAAATTTCGGAATGTATAACTCGGGCTCTATAACTTGTTTCACGCAAATTAGGTTTCTATGGAAAGATTAGGAGGTGGCTACATGCTATAAAAATTTTAGGTGAAATTGAGTTCATTTGACCTATGAAATTCAGTGAAACAGTACCTGTCCTCAGAATAGACTCATATAACAGACCCTAAACTTTAAAAATACATATCTTAAGCTACACAACTCCAATTTATGTAAACTTAGTGGCTATGGAAAGCTTATAATGCCAACTATATGATTATAAAATTTCATGAGTATAAGAGTTTTTTTGGTCCCTCAAATACATGAAAAACCAAAATTTAGTTGAGTGAACAATATCAAGACCAAAATGCAAATTCTATAGAATTTCAAAAATTCATGAAATATTCTATAGAAAGCCAAAAATTCTGTTTCTTATCTTGTTAAAAAGCTCTAATAAGAGTCTAAGTGCATGCCAAATTTTAAACTCAAACTAGGTCATTTAGACCATGTTTGACATAGAAGTTGTTTAAGCCTCTTTTAAGACTAATTTTGGGATCAATTTGGACCATTTGGTGTCCAAATCGTTTTCTTTCACTTTGTGCACATTTATTTCTTCCTAAAAGGCATTTCTAATCATTTTAATACATGAAAAAAGACTTGGATCAACATTTGGCTTCTTGACACCCAAGAACACACATTTACATATTGGGACCCTATAGGTCATTTGCTATACTAAAATATTATCATAAGCGACCATATGTTCGTAACCTCATGTTTTTACATATGATCCCATCATAAAACATGGAATATCAACATCATTTACATCTTAAATCCATAATGATACAAATAAAGTGTCATATAAGTACATACATCAAAATCTAATACAAAAGATAATACTACTACATCATCCCTAACATTTGGGTCTTCTCATGGTCTTGCCTTTGACTTGGTGACCCTAAAATGGTTAATAGGAGCATAAGGGTGAGATTCGAGGAGAATCCCAGTGGTTAATCTCAACCAATTTAATGCATATATAAATATCATGAGTAAATGCAATGCATATGGTGCAAGGATGCTATGCATATGCACTATGTAAGTCGAAGGCATTATATAGCATAAAAACTCATTCATACATGTAAGCCATGGCATCATCATAAACTTCCTAAACTCAACCAATCTTAACTCGAGGCTAAGGAAGAGCTATTACACTCAATTCCATGCCTTAGGGAGGTAAGAGCCATCACATAAGCTTTTCATACACATACAGTACTCATATAGCTTATTTGGAAAACATAATGAAACATAATTCATAAGCATCAAGCAACAATACACACAAACATTTAAACTCAATCTAGCATTCACATGCATGCAAGAATAGGAGATGAAGCTACCTTAGGAGTTGTAGAAGCTCACAATGCCACTAAGCCACTTCTTAATTCACTTAGCTTGGTTTTCTTGGGCTTGACAATCGCACTTGGGTGAATTTGAGTTAGATGGACCTACATATAGCAATTACAAGATAAATTAACCCACTCGAACTCTTTCTAGGTGTTATCATCTCTAATGAACCTCATTAAAGCCTAAAGTAGTACATAAAGCTAGTTGAGGTCCATTATGAAGCTACCCTTCGTCTTTGCTTTCCAAACCCCATACTCATGTTTGCTACAAGCCTTATAACTCTAAAGAAACTCATTTAATTCATTACATGCTTGATTAGAGGGTTTTAGAACCAACTTGCTTCATTAATTCAATTTAGACCTTAAAAATTCAATTCATTCTAGATCTCCTAAATTCAATCCAATAGTTTCATAATTATTTATTCATCACGTCTAAGTCTCTAAATTCATTAGAACTCAAAAAACACTCCCTAGGTACTCTGTTTAAGTCTTGGCCGAACCACCACCCAAGGAGAAGCCATATGGAGTTTTGTTGATTCTTTCTTGGATTTGGAGGCATGGCCATGTTCATTGGCTTCTCTTTTATCTAATCATACTTTCATATAGCTTAAAATGTCGTATAATAGTTCTAAAACTTCCTAGGTGCAATTAAAACCCTAATTTCCATATCTTGAATTCTAAAGCTTCTCTTTGCATTCTAATTGCATATTCTTATTTCTCATGCCTCAAAACCCATGTTTCTACCTTACTATCATTTAAAACACTTTCCCTCATACACTCCCTTGAGGTGGCCCAACCATGGAGAAGAGAAGAAGCAAGTTTCAAACCATGATTCATACATCATCTTAAAGTTCATCAAGGAGGAAATTTAGTGTTAATCTTGGTTTCCTCAAATCTTCATCTTCCTCTAAAAGTTCAATCATGAAAACTCACTTTTTAGGAAACTAAAACTACCAAGAAAGAGAGCATGAAGAGAAGAACAAGTTTGATGAAGAGATTAACCTTTTCAGAGCAAGATTTCCTTACCTAAGTTGGCTTATTTTTCTCTGTAACACCCTAAAGTTAATTAATAATGATTATTTGAGGATTATGGTATTATTAAGAGGGATTTAAGGAAATTATGAGGAAATAGGAATTTTAAAGAGAATGACAAGTTTGAATATCTTAACCTAATAATTGTGAATTAGATCATTTTGAGGAAAATAAAAGAATATTTATGGATTTAAGGATGATTTGGGCCTATGATTAATTTATGTGTACTAAGTACATTATTAGAAGCCTAACTTTGTTTTTATTGGAGGCCCAACTTCATCTTAATGTGACCTAACTCAATTAAACCTATTGAACCTTGGCCCAACACCATTGGACTTATCTAGTTTTTAGCCCACATTTAGCAAAGATCAGACCACTTGAATAATGGGCCCATTGGACCAGCCCATTCTCTCTAAAACCTTAAGAGGCCTTTTTCCCACTCATTTGGCTATTAAAACCTACATGTTTTGCAGAACAAGAGGAAATTCGCATATATGAGAAAAGTACTAGGGTTCCTCATCTTCTAGGCTCCAATTCATAAGTTTAGAGGGAGATTTAGCTAAGGTAAGTTATACATAAGTTGATCCTCTCATTTTTCTCTTTTTTTTTAGTCTAATTAGTTTTTGGTTTGGTGGATTTTCATCTCCTTCTCAAATCTGAAAATTTGGTGTATGGATGATTCCTTACAAGATTTTCAAAGTTTAGAGTTAGTGGAGCCATTGGGTAAGTGTTTGCTTTCATTTTGTAGTGTAACCTTGCTCAAATTTCATCTTATAGGCTAACTTTGGTATATGGCCGATTGTATGTGGGAAAATCCAAGTTTTAGGAATAGCCCATGGTGTGTTTTTAATAGCTAAGGCTCAACCCAATCCATTTAACCTCTTAAATATATGGATAAGTGTTTCCTCTTCTTTTATGAGGCGTATATGTTAATTTCTATAATTTGGATTGACTTTTAGTGTATAGCTTTTACATGTATGAAAATAGAGATGTTGAGAGTGACCCATTATGAGTTCTTAATGTCTTGACCTCAAATTGGTGTAATAGACTTTTTGGAAACTTGGGTAAGTGATTTCTAATAGATTCTTGATGAACTGGATCAATGGATAAGAAACTTTTTTATTAATAATGGTTAAATAATGATAATTATACTTGTCATAAGCTTGGTAGGCTTTTGGATTATGTTGGTAGATAGAGGAAAAGTAATTAGACTTCATTAAGGTAACCGAGGTTAATTTCCCAATTCTATATATATGTTCATTTTAATATGATATTTGTTACACATTTATGATTTTAAACTATTAATTGGCTACTTAGATTGTTGTTGTTATAACTGTGAGCATGTCCTTGGTAGAGTTGTGATGCAACTGCCACATATGCATTGTGTTTTGATTGGGCACTAAGTTGTGATCAAATTCATAAAGGCATTGAGCCTAGAGTGTGCTCATATTGTATGTAATTAGCCTTTTCCTGTGTTATTGGCTATTAACATATTGTATGTGATTTCTAGTATGGGATAGTAGTTATTGGTAGTCCAATTAGTTCATTTGTTGATGAAATTGATGTATTTGATTTTTTTTCTATATAAATGCATTATATTGATTAATTTGTATATGTATATGAAATTTGTCTCTTATTACTAAAATTATATATCTCACCCTGGTTGTAAGCTAACATTTTCATAAACCAAACCTCTTAATAGAAAGGAGAAGCTAATGGAAATCTACTGTGGTAATTTAGTAATGTATAGGCTTGAATGCTCTATTTAAATTGGGTTTGTATAGTATATATGCAAGCATTGCTTATTGTGTTATATAATTACCACATTGCACCTTGTATTGCCAAGTATAGGAACTGATTTTATAATCTAAGATATTATGGAATTAATGCTTGTGATTGTGTTTGAATAATTATTAATGAGTACCTTGAAATTTCATGACCTCTAGATATCTAGCATTGTAGAATCAATAATTGAATTATTAGTATATTAGATTGGGATGTTCAAGCTAGTTTGTATATATCCTTTAATCTTGCTTAAAGTGCTTAAAGGAATTTATAGGGCATAGTTTGGATTGTGATTTGTTATTTAGAGATTGTAAATATAACTCTTAAATGTTGCTGTCATATAAGAAATAAAATGGATGTTAATACTTGAACCATGGTTGCTTTGGGTTGATCATGATTTAAGAGCCTTGGGAGATATGGTTAGGTTGTTTTAGTCATGTTGGTTGTGAGTCAATCCATCTCTTGGGTGCACCTCAGCTCATTTTTGCTGTCATGAGAAGTTATTGGGTGATTCTAGGGATGTTGCATAGTCATATGTTTTGTTCTAGAGTTTTGAGGATGAGGACATATTTATTTAGTTCATTAGAGCTTGTGCAAAGTGGTCTAAAGTCAATTGGTAAAAAAAATTTTTTTGAAGTTGTCACTTATGGCTTCATGTATCTTTGCTGTCGTAATTAAAGTTAGAATGCATAAGTTAGCTTTTAAATCCTTAAGTTAGGTAAGACAATTGGATAGAGATTATAAGAATGTAAATCCTTTAATAACCTTGCCTTTTAGCCATCAAAAGACCCTAGAATTGATCTTAAGGTGGTAGCAAGTTGTTAGTTCATTTATTTAAATGTTTGGGTGTAGCAGGTTTTCAAGTCGCAGTCAAGTTTCTCAAGTTGCACCCAAAATGAGTTAATAGTGCTCCAATAGTGATTTTGGCCATGGTACAAACACTTTATTATGGCGCAAAATCATCCAGTTGGCTGCAACGTAAATATTTTTTGTCACAACGCAAGTTGTGTCTATATGAAAAATTGATCCAAACCTAAGTTTAGCCGCGATGCAAGTTCTTCAAGTTATGGTGTAAGTGTAGAATTTAGCTTTTAAATGTTCTAGAGGCCAAGTTAGCCATGGCACAACTATTCTAAGCCACGGCTTAAGCCTTGAAACTCCCAATCTAGCTATAAATTCCTAATTTTCACCTCAGTAATGAATTTTAATCCAACATATAAGTTTTTAAGCTTCTTGGAGGTATTTTAGTTGACACCAAAAATTGTTAATAAGAATTTTAAATTTTTAGGAATAATAATCTTATTATACAACTTAATGGTGAATATTGATTAATTAGATGTTCAAATTTCCTTGTATTTTTATCCATTGTTAACTTATTAACTAAATTAGACTTAAGTGCACTCGATTAAGAACATAATAATGCTTAATTAGCTTAGAAAATAGTTGGGGTCATTATATTCTTTTTATTCTTCTCCCCTCTGATGCAACACTAGCTATTGGTTTGGAGAGTGCAAAGTCGACCTTGGTCTAGTGGGAGGTGGCGTGACACTAAATAAGAAGAAGGGAGGTAGATTGTAACAATTTTCATAATTTTGATTATGCCTTTCAACTTCAATTCCTCCATTTAGGTTCATTTTAGCTCCTTTTTAGTATTGTATTATCCATATGAAAATTTAAATCCTCTAATTTATTAAAAATATTTACTTTTAATTTTATGAGGTTCAGGGCCATCTTGATTCATCTAGTTAAAGTTTGGGTCAACTGATGGCCTAAAATGTACACTGAAAGGGTTTTGGCCATTTTGAGAGTTCTTAAGATTTTTAAGGCTTTTAAGAACCATAAACAATTTAATTTTATCATTTAAAACTTCCTCCTTTAAGTTTCTAAAAAGTTGCCTAAAATTACAAAATTACTACTACATATACCATTAAATTTATTTAGTCATCCTGGCTCTAGTTTCAGGCCATCTTTAATCTTGTATCCTCATTTCTAGATGCCTAATTTATTATTCTAAACTTGCTTAGCCTTATTTCATTTTATTCCAGAGTCTTCCTTTTGTATCTCATCGATTTTGGTTCAATTTAGGAAAATCGGATATTACATTTCCCTCTCCCCTTTAAATAAAATTTCGTCCTCGAAATTTGGGAGACATAGATGTCATTTTATGTTTCTTATACTTCTAAGGGCTAATCTTTACCTTTTCTTTGTTTGCCTTTTTTTTTAGGGACTAATCCTTTTTAGACTTTTTTCTTACCAAAAGGTTCAAATATTATTCCTTTCCTTTGGTGTTACTTCTACAAGCTTATAATTGCTCGTTATTTATGTTTTAAGTTTTCATCGGGATTGGGACTATTTCCTGACACTAAAACATATTCTAGTAACTATGATCTATCATTGGGAGAGCTTACTATTTTGTATTTGATTAGTCTAAGACCAATTTATATAGGTTGAGCTATCCTATTTAGTAAACTTTCTTGTATTTATAATTGGAAACATCTTGCTAGTATCGAATCTTCAATATCACCTTTTAATGGCTTTTCTGCAAAGTCTTTTTATTTTTTTTCTATTCATTTTTAGTCATTAGAGATTTCTTCCTGTCTAACTTATCTTGCTTAAACATTTAGTTCAATGTTTATCCTTACCTTCTTTCTTACTAGCTTATCATATAATAAAGGTTCATGTCTTCTCCCACCTTGGGCCTCATACACTGTCCAATTACTGGAATTATGACTCTTTTGATGAGATTATGTCCTTTATTGTCCCACTTCCTTATTTACAACTATACTTTCCTTTTTAGGTCTAAATTTCCTCTACTCTCTTTAGCTACTGGAGGGTGGGTATTATTCATGTTCTCAATTTTACTATTGACTTTCCATAATCCTTAACTGTTCTATGCTAATATTGAAGAATGACTACCACTGACTAATACATGTTCATGTGGGATACTGGCTTTTCATAGAATTAGTTTCTAGAGGCATACTCTGTCACTTACCCTATCATGAGGAACTATACCCAACCTCTTTTCTAGACATGCAACTCTAGTATACTAGAATTTCATTGTCCCTTGGTCAGGCTAAATGACTATTGGGCAATGGTTTATCTAACTATAACTCTAGAAAGCTACTCTCTTATTTTCGGCTTCTTACATATCATACTCATCTATCAAAGAAATCTAGTTAGTGGCGTAGGTATATGAGTAAAGCCCTAATAGCTCTGTTGTAATAGTTTGCCAGACCTAAGAGATCTCTGGTCTCTGAGACTAAAGTTGTCTAAAACTAAACTAGTCTCTGAGACTAAACTAATTTGTAAAAACTGTTCTAGGTCATTGTCTCTTAAAAGAATTATTGAAATTGTTACTAAGGACTCTCTGTAACTTTATGGGGTCTACTATGACTCCTGAATCTACTGCGACCTCTCAGAGCCCTGCTAGGGTCTACTGCAACCCACTATACTATGTTAGAATCTACTGTGATCCATCTCTAGGAGATTTCAAAGCCTAGGATCACTATCTCTATAAATAAAACTCATACTCACTAAGTTGGGTAACTATCATTCATAATCTTTAAGGTTAAACTCAAACATTTGTTGTGTTCTTTTGTATGTTCTTCATATGAAGTGGATTTTTAAAATATTTTTGCCTCTTTAACATCCCATTGTAATAATACTCAAAAGTACTTTAATACTTACTTATTGCTCTTAATGGGATCATTGATTCCCCACTTTTAGTCTTTGATTACTTGCTTTCTTTATTCTTACTAACTTACTCTACTTTACTCAATAATGTAATTCAAACTCACATTGTATATGAATTCATTCTATCTATTCTTTTTTAGCTTGTAATCTCTAACTTAGCTTTTATTTTACTCTCGACAGGTTTTAGCACAAAAGTTCTTTGTATCTAGTAATGCACCTTACTTTTAAGTGTGTTTATATTAGCTTGTAAGATAAGTTTTACATGTTGGTCCCTTTTGAAATTTAATGTTGATTATCTCATAAGGATCCATGTTATATTTACTAGATTCATACTATTCAATTTATAAAACTTTAGTGCTTTAGATACCTTTAATTTACATTCCTTTTTATCTAGATTTCCTTCTCAATACTTTTCTTTAGCTCATCCAACTTAACTAGTTAGGACATTCTTCAATTATTGGAACACTCTTTATGGTTGATACTATCATTTGCTATGCACTTAGGTTACATTACTATTGAGTTGACTAAATCATGTAACCACCATGGCAGGTGTAATACCATATGAAAATAGTCTTTAATTTACATCACAAAGGCCTATATTATCCATTTTCATAAAATAATTACCTTTAGCAGTGAAAAATTATCAGTTATTACATAACAATAAATGTCATACCATGATAAAGCTTATATACTAGATACAGTTAAATTGGAAGGAAACTCTTAACAGAGGCACATAATGATAAATATGTAATGTGCTCAAAAGTCACCAAAGCATGCTAAAATTTGAAATGATTAGTTGGTGATTAGAAAAGAAGGCAAATTTAGCCTAGCTAGATATTAATATGACAGAAAGTTGCGATTAATTATCAAGAGTGAGTTGAGTCATTAAACTCTCTAGATACCCTTGAGTGGGAAAAGAAATGATATGGACATGGATTCCATCATAGGGTTACCATGGATATTGTTTAGACATGGTATATATATGGGTAACCCAGAGTGTCTTAATAGGGCTGTGCGGTGTTATTGATTACAGTGATGTATGCACTAAATAAATTGCCCTGTCACATATGAAAGAATTAATGTAATCTCATGGGATTCTAAATAATGTTGTATTTGATATAGACCTCAGGTAGAGATTAGATTGAATTTCAATACTACCATTGATTATCACCCTTAGATAAATGGTCTGATAGAAAAGGCCATTTGGACTTTAGTGATATGTTGAGGGGATATGTATTGAGAAATGGATAAAAATTGGAATGCATGATTATTTATATTTGCATTTGTGTGAATGATGATTATCATTCCAGTATTTGAATGAGCTTATAAAGAACGTTACATAGGAGAAAATATGGATCATTTTGTGTTGAGTTGAGCTAGGTAAAAAGAGATTGGCAGGCTCTAAGAATGATAGACCAGACCACTGGATAGACAAAAGTTGATTAGAAAGAAACTCTTTACGTCCTCAAATGAACATAAGGTTATGTAAATAAAAGTATAGAGTCATTAGAGCATAATTTGTGATTGGAAATTATATGTATTGAGTCATTCGAATGCATTGGTCTATCAAAAGGAGAAAGGGCTTAGTCTTGGTTAGATGGTCCATTGAAAATACTTAAAAGGGTTAGAGCAGCTGGTTATTAAATTACCCTATCTTTTCTCCTGACCTAGCCAGAACCTGCATTGTGTTTTGAGTCTCCTTTGTTTAATTGCTAATCCCCTCACTTGTTATAAAGTATGAGAATTTCAGTGGTAGTATAATTTTCTATGGTTGTAATACTAGAGATCCATTGATATTATAATCAAATAGTTAGGAAAATAAAAATGTTTCTTTGGTGAAAGGTGACCAAAAAGAGTTATAATGATTTAATTGAGGTATGTCCTAAATTTTGAGGACAAAATTTATTTTTAATGGGGGTAAAATATAATGACCAGTTTTTAGAAACTAAAATGAACATTACAAATTAATACTGGAACGCACTAAAGCAATGCAAAATAAGACTAATTGAGATTAAGATATTAATTAAAGCATCTTAAAATATAGATTAGAGCTTAAGATTAGCCCGAAATCGGAGCCAAAATGGCCAAACGGAAAGCCACAGAGGCTAGTGGCATTTTCTTAATTTCAGGAAACTTTTGGAAAACTCAAAAAAGAGATTTTAAATGGGAAAATTGAGTTTCTCAAGGATCTCAAAGGTTTTAAAAACTATAAGAACCCCTGAAATGGTCAAAACTCCTTCGATTTGTATTTTAAAGTGTCAGTTGACTAAAACTTTAAGAGAATCATTCGATAAAGGTTTAAACCCAATTTGAGTGAAACTAAAGGCATTTTATGAATTAGAGAACCTAAATTTTATAATGGACAAGACAGTTCTCAAAAAGGAGTTGAAATGAGCTCAAATGAAAAGAATCAAGTTGAGGGACTAAATTGAAATTTTGAAAAAGTGTTATAACTTGGCCTTTTGCTCCCTATATCACGTCCCACTTCTGCCCATGCCCCTAACTAACTTTCCTCTAGTCTAAAAGAGATTCAAATGCAATCCTAAGAGGCACACCCAGTGAGGGACTGTGACGATCTCTAACTTCTAATCATTATAATTAAAGTTTAACTACGTGATTAATAATAATAAATCAAGGTTTCAAGTCAAGATTAATTACATCGGGAAAAAGTGAAAAAATTTAAACCTCAACACATTAGAGACATTAACAGAACTACCGTAAGTATTTGAGTGCACAAGTGAATCTAATCATCAATAAGATGTCTTACTTCATTTTACCATTGATTCTAACTCATAAAAACCTTCCACAAGAGTTTCTAAATCATTCATTAGCATTATCATAGGAAAAACTAAGGTTTCATGGTTAAAATGAGAAATTATGAATCTTAGCCGTAGCCAAATTCCTTCTCGCCGTGGCCAATTGCTCTCGAGTTCACTCCACTCAACTTCACGGACTTCGTCATGGCTAACTTGGAGCTTCGTCGTAGCTAAAAGACCCACTGGAGCCTTCCCAAGTTACTCCCCGATATTGCTCGCGGCCAATTCTACATTTCATCGCAGCTAATTACTTTTTGGAACACCACCAGACTCGACTCTCGCATTTAGCCACGGCTAATTTCTTTTTTGCTGCAGCCAATTCCTTTTTATTACCTTCCCTGGGCAACTTTGTCATATTTGCCCTAGGCCAATTGAATTTTGGCCATGACCAATTCTTTTCTGTTTCTACAACTCCTAAATTTTTTGTCCCATACATTCCAATTCACCTTCTAGGAACACTCTAGGACCACTCTCTCTCAATTTGTGAAACTCTAATGGTATTTATCTACTTGATTTACCTAGTTAATCTATCATTATCCATTTCAAGATTTAAGTATTGATTTTTACTCACCAAACTATCACACATCAGCAAAAATCCATAATTTAGTGACAGCAAAAGTGCTCCAACCACAAGGCGAGTAGGGCCAATGCTTAATGTTCATACAAGATCAAGTCACTCATCTATTGTTAGCCAATTACAACCATAATGTTCAATTTTATGATAATTATATTACATGTACAGTCCCTATACTTGGCAATTCATGATGCAATGTGAAAATTATATAAAACTAGTAATCTAATTACATAATACAATCTGACAAGGCTTTCAAACATATGTGCTACCAAACCATATAATAAGCTTCCATTAATTTTCTCCTTGCCACTAAGAGGTCCGGTCCCAGAAAATGTTAGCCCACAACCAGGGTGAGATATACAATCTCAGTAACAAGAGGCAAATTCCATATATATGTACAGATTAATCAATACAATGCAATTTCATATCATCAATACCAGAATTATCAATTCGATTTGCAAATGAACTAGTTAAGCTACCAATGACTACTGTCTCATACCAACAATCATACACAACATGTTAATGCCCAATAACATCGGGAGAGGTCCATCCATGGCACCTATTCTATAATGAGCACAACCAGGGCTCAGTGCATCTAGGGTCTGATCATAACTCGGTGCCTGATTGAAGTACATGCACGGGTGGCAGCCGCACCACAGCTTAACCATAGACTCACAAGGTCCAATCATAATAATAATTCAAGTAGTCAACTAATCATTTAGCATTTCAAAATTAAGCATGTGTAACAAATATCATATTAACATGAGCATATACATGGAATTAGGAAAATAACCCTGGTTACCTCAATGAAACAAATTATTCTGCCTCTAGCTATCATTATAATTCAAATGCACACCAAGCCTAAAACAAGTATAGCCATCATCATTTCTAGCAATAAATCATATATCCAAAAGGTTAAACCACCAATGGCTACCAAAAAGTTACTTACCTAGCTTCTTAAAAGGGTCAATTGCACCAATTCAAGGTCAAGACGTCAAAGCTCATAATGGTTCACTCCCTACATCTCCATTTTCGCACATATACAAGCCATGCACTAAAAGTCAGTCTAAATGATGAGAATTTAATACATACATCTCATAAAAGGAAAGAAATCACTTACCCCATACATCTAAGAGGTTAAATGGACTGAGTTGAGCCTCAACTACCAAAAACATGCCATGGGACATTCCCAAATTTAGATTTCAGTTATCAAGCCCAGAAAATTCAATTTTTCACCTTCATCTCCTTGTAATTTTACACACTAGCAGAACCCATTATGAAAATCAACCCTTAAGTAAGGACATTTTTCAGCAAAATAATACACAAAATGGAAAGGAAATGCTTACCTAATCATCCCTCTAACCTTCAACTCTGAAAATCTTGCAACAATCATCCAAGAACCATATTTCATCCTAAGAAGAGATGAAAATTCTCCAAATGACAAACCAATCAGACCAAAATGTAGAGGAAGATAAGAGGGTCAAGTTATATAGAACCTACCTTAGTTAAATCTCCCTCCAAGAGTACAAATCTGAGCTAAAATGTTAAGAAATCCTAGCCCCTCTCCTAACATGCGAATTTTTTCTTTTGCCTTTTGTATTTTCTGCTAAATGGGTAGAGAAATTACTGAATCTTTAGGGTTATTAGGAGGAAATGGGCTGACCCATCAACCCATGGTCCACTTGGGCTCTTTTCTAATCATTGGGCCTTTGCTTGGTAAGGTGGGCTGCAGAACACTTTGAATTAAGATGAAGTAACACTTTGAATTAAGATGAAGTGTGCTAACCTTAAGGCCCAAATTCTAGTAGGTTCAAAGATTGGTGCTAGTTAAGCTAAGTATCATGAGTAGGGCTACAGAGTTATAGTTAGGTCAAGCCAAATTTCAAAAGTCCATTTATTTTGGGTCTGCACCTATAATCATTGAGCCCAAATATTATCCATGGTCTAATTTATTTTTAGAATTAGGCTAAGGTTCATTAGTTTGGGCTGCAGAATTTTTGTGTGTTGGGGATGGAGTGTGTTGATCCAATAGCCCAAAACCTAATTGGCTTTATTTCCCTAAATTTGGGTTAAGGCTAAATGAGCTCTTATTGTCTCATTTAAATTCACTAATAAGGTTTGGGCTTTGCAGAAAATTTAAGTTAAGCCCACAAGGAGACTAGTATTGGGCTTTCCTACTAAGCGTATGGCATAATTGAGCTTCTACATTTAGTCCAAAACTCAATTAAGTTTTCTATATGGCCCGAAGTAAAAGTCCACCCTCTTAATTAATTTTGTTAATTAATCCATGTTACTCCCTAATCAACATAATTAGTCTTAATTAATTTTGGGGTGTTACAGGGAGCAAGGGGAGGAGAATAAAGCCTTGAAAATGTAAGAATATGCCACTTGTCCATGCTTTTTGATTTATTAAACATCTTTTCCTCTTTCTCCTCTCTCTTCTCATGATTTTGGTGACTTAATTGGTGATGTTTTATGTAACATCTGATTTTCTGAAAATCCAAGAAAATGTAAGGAAACGCGAGAAATGTAACATATGGTTTCTCCGTCAATATACGAAATTCACCAGATATGAAAGGAAGTCCCTCAAATAGAATAAATTGAGGTCTAATAAAATTAGAATAATATTCTAGACCGTAAATAATGATAAGTCAAGGCTAGAGGTGCCCTAAAATTAGGGCTAAAATAGATGAAAAAAAGATCCCGAAGAGCCTCCAAAGTCAAGTATGAAGGAGTCAGGGACTAAAATGCAAAGAAAAGTTATATACCAAGAAAAATGTATAAATTGCCCTAAAGTTCAGGGAACCCTAGTTTCACCCTCCATTCGTGGCTTTAAGCACGAATATCAAAAAATCGAGCAAGAATCTTAAAAATCTGTGACCCACGGTTAAACTCAGTTTAATGAGACGGATCTAATAATGCCAAGTTGTCTGGATGGGCGAGCGGGATCCGGTCTGGGATCTGGTTATCCCAATCAGTAGCTATGAGCAAAATAGAAAAAGAAAGTTGTAACAACTATAGAAATAAAAATAGCTAAAGGGTTAAGAAACCCTAAAGGAATTTCAGGGACAGAATTGCAGTAAATGAAAAGTTTATAGCACAATCATAATATAGAATGATGAAAATTACACCTATAAACTCGGGTGTCTGATTGACACCGAAATCTGTAAGGATTGAGGTTAAAGGCCCTTGAACCATGTTTGAAGTTCAGTATGGCCAGAAAGTAGAGGAAATAATATTTGTAAATTTTAGAAAGTCTAAAGGTATGTATTGTACCGTAAAATCTTAATTAGGCTCAGACACCGATGTTAGACTGCGGTAAGGCCCAATAGCTTATTCTAAAGGCCCAAAAAGAGAAGAGAAGATATAATTAGGGTTTTAGAGAAGATGAAACCTAAATATAAATATAAAATGAAAGGGAGAGAAGAAAATGATTTTAGTTATGTTAAATAATTCACCATAGTTAAGTTAGAAACTAACTATGGTTGAGTTAAAAGTAGACCATGGATGAGTTAAGAAAATTAAACATGGTTACTATCCATAACTTAAGGGCTAAGAAAAGGCATCCAAGTGTGTGGCCAAGGATTTTTTAAAGAAGATATTTAGTTATGAAATTAGAAAATCAAAAGAAAAAAGAATGGAAGGCTAGGATTTAATCTTGAAAAGGTTGATCCAAGGGTCCAAATTTAGTATAACCCTTTAACTTCATCCTAATCTATCTCCTTCACCTCCATTCCACCATTTTCACACCACACACAAGGGAGGAGGAGAGGAAAACGTGAAGAGAGAGAGGGAGGGAGAAAAAGTGGAAGATGAAGTGAAACCAAACAAAACTACCGCCATTCTTCACCAAACTTCTTCATCTTCTCCATCCTCCAACCTTTTCCTCCAAAGGGCAGCTGCATATTCATCTTTTCTTCAAGGTGAAATGTTGCTCTAAGTGGGAAGAGAAAGGATTTTAGTGTGAGAAAAGAAAAGGAAGCAAGGCTTAAGCTTAAAGAGTAAGTTTTCTCCATCTTATACTTGTAAATCACATGCTTTAAGCTAGTTTTGTTAAACCCTAGCTATGAGTTATTTTTGGACAGCATATGAATCATTAGAAATGGAGTTTATATGTTGAATATGAAGGCCTTGAAATGAAGTTTATATGTTGAACATGAAGGCCATATGAGCTTAGTTATTGTTGTTATGTGTTGAAACTTTGGAAAACACAAAGATTATAATTTTTGGGAAAATAGAAAGCATGGGGAGATGGTGTCAGAATTTTTCCAAAATTTTTATGGTGTTTTCTTGATGTCTTAAAGTCATGTATACCAAATTTCAAGTCCTAAAACATAAAGGAAAAGGTTATGGAATTTTTAGAACCAAAGAAACGCACTTTGAGCCTAAAATGGAGCTAGATTATGTGATGACCAAAACGTGATGTTGGGGCTGGAATTTGATGATTTTATCCATTCCAATGGATTCAAAAGGGTGTTTTTAGCTAGGAATACCTATGGGAAAGCCCCTAAAGCTCATGGGATAAAATTCCTAAATTTTGGCTAAGAAATGCATACTATTCGGCCATAGTGAATGGGAAGAGAAGGAGTTAGATTTTTCTAATTCCAATGGTCCCATTAAGTTTAAAAGGGGTCATTCTATTTTAGAAGTTAAAGTTTATGTGTTGATTGTAATGAATTATTATTATGATTATAGGATTTGATGTTGTTTTGGGAACTCCAAAAGCAAGTAAACCGAGTCCCAAGGATTGAGGAGCAAAGTTTGCTAAGGTAGTAGTTTTCATCTCTCTTTCTTTAAGTTTGTATGTTTGTATAATGATGAGTGTTATGCTATATCAAGTTGTCATTTATGCTATAAGATGAGACATGTATGCTTAGATTGTGCTTGGCCTTGTATGAAATTCTTTGTATTGTTATGCGATATGTGGCATCTTGATTGGCATCATGTTATATACTTACGTGCTTGCTTGTGAATGAGATTGGTTTACTACTACTGAGATTTCATAATCTCACCCCAAATATAACTCATACTAGGTCCGAATTCAAGCAAAGAAAGACCAAAGAATGTGGAGACATAAATCGAGGACCTTACTTTTATGTACCACATTTTGTCATGTAATTAAATATTTTAGATTACTGCGTGTATGAGTTATATTATGACACTGTAAGGTACTCAGGTATGAAATGGAAAGTCATGTATATACCTAACCCTGAAATAAAAAGAGTATGACTAGCGTGCCTAAGATGCAAGAATGTTTGTACTTATATAAAGGCAAAATAATAATAATATGACCAATGAGGGGTAAAACTGTCCAATTTGTTGTAAGAGCAACTTTATATGAATTTATATGTGCTCCGCTAAGTAAGTATTTTTCTTGTGTAAAGGGCTTAGAGAGCTTGAAGTAAAGCCCTGAATTAACCTCATACGATTTTTTTTATAATTAAGTATGTATTTTCAAAGTTAGATAAGAATTTGGAAATGACCAAATGAATAGTGAAATTGTATGAGGAAGTTTTAAAATGAAAAATTTTTATCAGTTCAAGTTTCTGTTGACTCCTCTAAGTTTTATATGAGGTAATTGTAGTAGGAAAAGTGTTATAAAATAAGGTATGACATTTTGTGGCTGGTTTAGTAAAGGGAAGAAAGAGTATGGGAGAATTTTTGGAAGCTTGTGAAAGCTCTCTTAAAAAGCTTCAAAATAAGGTAAGAAACTATGGCCTAAGTTGCTTCTTCTTGACTTTCCTCCATGATCATGTTTCAGCCAGAATTAGAGACATATGTGAGGGACTTTATTTTGATCCAAACATGATAGAAATTGAGGTTTTAAAGCCTAAGAAATCATATGAAAGCAATAGGATTTAAAAAAACCTATAGATAACAAGTTATGAAAATTAGAGTTTTGATTGTACCTAGAGATTTATGAAACTTTTTAGTGATGATTTAATTTGTGTAAGAGCATGTTTGAGTTCTCAAGACATCTAGGAAGCTTTGCAAGTAGCAAATTCCTTAGAAAGACCAACAAAACCCCATGGCCATTTTAAATGCTCTATGCCTCGATCAAGAGAAGGATTTCATACTTAAAGAGAGTTTTCTTTGATTCCAAGGATACAAATGACCTAGAAAAAGATAATAGAGACTAAAGAAACTATTAGTTTGAATTTAAAAACCATATTTTAAAAGTTGGAAGTTTAGGTTCTTTTTAGGCATACAGAAATAATTTGTTGTTTGGCTCATTGAAATGAGTTTGTGATGACTCTAATAAGTTTAAATGGAGTCATGTGACTTAAATTGAGTGAGAAATTGGAGCCAAGATCATGGGTTATATGAGTCATTTCATTATGCCCTTGTATGGAACCATAAGCATGCCATAACCTAGAAGTAGCTTATGTGGATTTTATGTGAGGCGAGAGATGGTTCCATTCATGTGTTTGTGTCTTGTTTAATGTATTTAGGCCAAGCAGATCAAGCCTCCTCTAAGTATGTATGTGAAGCCAAACCAAGAACATAAGGGAATCGAAGAGGAATTGTGCTTCTTGACCTAAGATAGCTCTCCATCCTTTCTTATATGCATTTCTTAGTTGTTTGATTGTCATTGAATGCTTGTATGTGTGTTTGGATCACGAAACATGCCTATAGCTATTATTTTGATGCTATGATACCATTATGCTTCTTGAATTGCTTTTGAATTATGAGATTGCTCTTTATGGGTGAGGTTGTGCCAAAAGTCTCTTAGAATGGATAAGGAGAAGCCAAAGTCGCTAAGAATGGGTAAAACAAGGCTAAAAGTCTTAAGAATAAGTGACGCTAAGTCAAAAGTCCTTAGAAAGTGAGTGAGACTAATCCAAAAGTCCCAAATAATAGGGTGAGGCTAGACCAAAAGTCTCTAAAATTTAGTTTTGATCTTGATATGTTTATGTGATATTGAAAATATGATTTGACTCTTGAAAGTGTTTGGTGCATACTTATATTCTTTGACATGATTATATACCAGGTATGCTTACTTGAAAAGGTGAAATAGCTATTGAGATTCTTTGAATCTCACTCTCCTCCACTTTCTAGCTAACCTTGTCTATATGAAGCCCAAAGAGCAAAGAATGGGAACCAAGGAGCATAATTTGTAATACTTTGACAATAGGATAGTTTTTTATGTAATTAATATCAAAATATGTATGTACAAGTTATAAATGATATGTAAATCCTTAAGCATATGTAAAAGCATATAAATATGTTGTATAAACCAAATTTGGAATCACATGTATGAAAATATATGATTTTGACATCCTTAATGTAACACCAGGTATAGCTAACATTTATTCTACATCATAAATAGCTAAACGTGTTCATTTTTATGATTTTAGCACTTTTGGCAGTAGAATTTACTGTCATTAAAAGCTAAACTAATTCATCCTTGACTTAATGGACCATGTGAGTTTACCAAATTCATTTTCCACCCCTAACACATTTTCCCAATCAAAAATATCCCAATTTGAAGCTCAAAACTCGGATCCAAGACATATAACATGAAATCACATTTCACTTTGCATTTTGCCATAAATTTCATACTCTGATATAAACTTTGAAACATCATAACTAATTCTCAAAAATTCCAAATCATACATACTATAGCTTTTTGTAAAGCTCAGAAGGTCCTCTAACTACCATAAAAATTTCAAATCAAAACAGCTAGGTTTGGCTAATGAAATTCAATGGAACAATACCATGGGTCACTAGTTCATCCTACAGCAAAACCTGATTTTTCAAAAATTCATATCTCCCTTTACAAAGCTCCAAATGGGGTGCTTCTAGTTGCTATGGAAAGCTTATGGTGTCTATTATATGCTTGTGAAATTTTATAAGCATTGAATTTTATTTGACTCCAGAATGACATAGAAAATCAAACTGACTATATGAATAATGACAGTGACAGTGACAGTGACAGTTTCTATATAATTTGTCTAACTTTGAAAAATTATAATAAATTCTCTAAAGCTCTAAAAATAATGCTCTTTAGCTTTATGAAAAGTTCTAGATGAGACCTATATGCCTACCAAATTTCATGCAAAAATTTGTCCATTTGGCCAAATTTTAGTTCAAGGTAAGAATATGATCAATTTTAAGATCCAAATAGTAACAAATGGTGTCAAATGGCTTTCTACACATACCATGACCATTTGAGCACATCCACAAGTTTAAACACAATATATAGAAGCATCACAATAGGTCCAAAACACCATGAAATTCAAATTCACCATCCCATATGTTTTTATACATAAGTGCATTATGGCTCAAGGATGCCAAAACCATACATTCTCATTCATTTGGCTGCAAATTTGATTCATACAACATATTCACATGATTTTATATGTGCTCAATGGTTTACATCTTATATATAACTTATACATATATATATTGACATTAAATTATATCAAAAACTATTTTATTGTCAAAGTATTACAAATCATGCTCCTTGGACTCCATTTTTGCTTCCTTGAGCTTCACTTAGACATGGTTAGATGGAAAGTAGGGGAGAGTGAAATTCAAAGAATTCCAATAGCTCTTTCACCCTTTCAAGTAAGCATATATGGTATATAATCATGTCAAAGAACACAAGTATGCATCATATGCTTCCAAGAGCCAAACATAAAATATTTTCAAGATCACATAAGCATGTCAAAATCAAAATCAAAATCAAAATCAACCTCTAGAAACTTTGGTCTAACCTTACCCTATTACTTAGGACTTTTGGATTAGCTTTACCCACTTTCTAGGGACTTTTGACTTAGCCTCACTTAGTCTTGAAACTTTTGGTTTTGTCTCATCCATTCTTAGGTACTCTTGGCTTCACCTCACCCAATCCAAGGGACTTTTGGCACAACCTCACCTATAAAAAGTAATCTCACAATTCAAAAGCAATTCAAGAAGCATAATAGTAGCATAGCATCACATCAATAGCTATAAGCATATCTCATAATTCAAACATACATATAAGCATTCAATGACAATCAAACAACGAAGAATTGGATATAAGAATAGATGAAGAGCTACCTTTATTCAAGAAGTACAAATTTTCTCCTTGGTCTCTCACTTTCCTCTCTTGGCCTCACAAGCATACTTGGGAGAGGCTTGATTTGCTTGGCCTAGACACATCAAACAACACACAAAGATATCAATAGAACCATCTCTAACCTCACACAAGCCTTATATAAGCTACTTCTAGTTCTAGACTTCCATATAGCTCCATATTGTAGCATAATGAAGCAACTCATACAATTCATTATCTTGGATCCAATTTCTCACTCAATCTAAGTCATATGATTCCATTTAAATTCATTAGACTTATCACCAACTCAAATCAAGGAGTTGAATACTAAGTTGCTTCTTTATGCATAATGGAACCTTAAACTTTCAACTTTTAAAATATGGTTTCTAAATTCAAATCAATAATTCCTTTAGTCTTTATAATTTACATCTAGGCTACTTATAACCTTGGAATTAGCAAAACAACTCCCTAGGTACCTAAATCCTCATATGGTTGAACCATGCACAAGAATAAGGTTCCATGGAGTTTTGGCTCTTTCTTTGGGAATTCCAAGTCTCTAACATATCCATGATTCATATCTCATTTAGTTATGATATTAGAGAGCTTGATTAACTCTCCTAAAGCCTTGAATATTCTTAAGATCCATTTAAACTCTAAGTGAGCTATAAGCTATTCTTTAGCCTTTTTGTTAATTCTAATGGCATAATCTTAATCTTTACCCTTCAAAACCCTTAATTCTATCATTGTTTCATCAAACAAAATCTTTTTTCTTACACTCTCTCAAGGCTGAACATGAAGAAAAGAAAAGCTCAAAGGAAAAGCAAACCTTCTAGCATAAACTATACCTAGTTTGAATCCTTGTCAAATAGGGATTTTTGTGGTGTAATTAGTTTCTTCAAACTCCTTTTTTCCCTCAAGTGTTTAGCCATCAAAATTATCTTTTCAAGAAGCCAAGACTACCATTAGAAAGAGCAAGAAGAGGAGAGAAATGTTTCTAGTTAAAAGAACATGAAATTTTGCATATTTTCTTAACTTTTTTGCTCCTTTTTCTTCTCTCTCTCCTCCCCTCTCTTGGACTCCATAGCCACTGAATTCAAAGGTCTCTAGGTCTGTTTGAAGAATGAGAAGACGTGGTTGGGCTAGAATAAAAGAGGTAGAGAAGATATTTTATCATTTTTCCCATAATTATACTTTTGCCACTATACTTTGACTGCCCAGTTTGAGCTTGTTTTAATTCCTTTTTTAGAAGCATCTTTTTCATCATAAATTTAGATCCTCTAATTTATAAAATGGCCTTTGTTTTACCTAAATTAGATTTAAAACCTTATCAAATGATTCGATCAAAGTTTGGTTAACTGACACTTAAAAATGCATACCGAAGGGGTTTTGATCATTCTATGGGTTCCTATAGTTTTTAGGACTTCTAAGAACCCCAAAAAATTTAATTTTTCCATTTGAAGATCCCCCATTTGAGTTTTCTATAAGTTATCCAAAATTATGAAAATGTCACTGGCCTCTGCAACTCATCATTTGGCTATTTTGGCTCTTGTTTCGGGCTAACCTTAGACTCTAAACCACAATTTAAAATGCTTTAATTAACATTCTAATCCTATTCAAACTTAATTTTCCTTACTTTAGGGTGTTCCCATACCAATTTATTGGATTCAATTCAATTTCTAAATTATCAGCTATTACACAACCATGATGTCTATATGTATATATGCAAGTAAGACGGTGAATTTGAACTCTATGATGATTTGGACCTATTGGGATACTTTTATATGCTATGTTTAAGCTTTTGGACATGCTCAAATGGTCATGACATATTTAGAAGGTCATTTGGTACCATTTGATGCTAATTTGACCTTAATTTTTGCCATATTCTTACTTAAACCAAAACTTGACCATATAGACCAATTTTTGCATGAAATTTGGCATGCATATAGATCTCATCTAGAAATTTTCACAGAGCTAAAGAACACTATTTTTGGAGCTCTAGAGAATTTATTATGATTTTTCAAAGTTGGCCAAGTTATGCAAAAACTGTCACTGTTACTGTACATATGGTCAGTTGGATTTTTGGTATCATTTAGGGGACAAATAAAATTCAATACTTATGAAATTTTATAGACATATAGTAGACATCATAATCTTTTCATAGCCACTAACAGCACCCAATTTGGAGCTCTATAGAGGGAGATATGACTTTTTGAAATTTTTGATTTGCTGTAGAATGTCCTCTAAACCTAGTTACTGTTCCATTAGATTTTCATAGGTCAAATGATATTGTTTTGATCTAAAATTTTTATGGTAGTTAGAGGACTTCTGAGCTTCCTAAAAATTCATAATTTACATGATTTGAAGTTTTCTAGAATTAGTTATAAATTTTTAAAATTTTGGACAGAATATGGAATTCAAGAAAATGCATGTTTGATCTTGAAATGGTGATGCATGGTCCAAACTCGAATTTCATGCTTCAAATTGTGATGTTTCTGGTTGAATAAATGTGTTAAGGATGGATGGTGAGAATGGTAAGCCCAAATTGCCCATTTGACCAAAAATGAATTATTTTGGCCTTTGATAATGATTATTTCCACTGCTAAAAGTGTTAATTTGGTGAAAATGAATGTAATTGCCATTTGTAATATATCTTAAGGGATATCTTGATATGGTATGACAGCAAGCAAATCATAACATCAATCACTAATATACAAACACATCATGACTGAGCTTTTAGTCACTATCGCTAGTATATTACAAGTTTCTCAATAATCTAAAGTATCCTTCTATTACCTTTTTGAAAATTTTCCTATATGTCATGTAACCTTTTTGGGAGAAAGGAAACCCTCTCCTTAACCTCATGTATATTTTATATTATCCTAGAGCTCTCTTATGTTGCTCTATTATTTTTACTTAGGGTATTACAATTTACTGTATAGGCAAGTATATCAAGGTCAACAGTACTTTCTAATATGCTCAATTATGCTACTTTCTCATTTGTTCATAATTTTATTATGTCTTTAGCCCTAACATTGCTTCATCCTTTTTCTTTAATTCATACTACCATTTTACTCATGTGAAGGGTCCATCCTTTCTTGTATTCACTTTCTCGTTAGTACTTTATCTATTCATGCTCAAGAGCTTGCTCTTACCTTCTAGGTTTATTTTAACTCACTTGTTTTTATAAAAATGGAGGGGGTTAGTTCCTTTTATTCTTATCTTTTAATCTTCAATTGGACCATTCCTTTAAGAAGGAACTCATTCTATATGGACCCCAGAGCTTATATTTGTAGCTTATATAGTTATTCTTTCATATTCTAGAACGTACCAACTTAATTCATCCTAAAATGTTTGTAGCTTCCTTGAATTTATTAAGGCACTACTTACCTGTCTCAGTTCACTTCTTCATTATGATCAAAGAATAGAATCTCTTTTACTCAGTCTTTTATATTTGTATATTCAGGAGCATAATTTTACTAATCTTTAGGCCTTTGACGATCGTGTCTCGCAACCCCCAAAATAAAACTAGGTTGGATTAAATTTTATAGTTAGTGGTACAACCTGGGCCATCTCCCTTGGAAATGGAATTCAATGTTTAATTGGATTTTCTATGTGTATAAAAGATCTTAGAATTATCTACATTAAGTTGGTTTTTGATCTAATTAAACTAAGTAAAATGAAATTGAATTAAAATGACTAACTACCTAATTGTATGAATTATGGTTGAATGATAGACATGTGACTAGCTTTGGATTTGTCCCTAGGTATCCACTATCCTTATCGTAATTCAATTGTGATTAATTTTAGTCTAAAAGTCCCTAATTGTGTTCATAATAATGTATCTTGAGTTACTACGCAAGAATCAAGAGATTAACAATCTAATGTTGAATTGAAACCTCAATCCCACATTAAATCGTTAATTCTTGTCTTTAGGATTAATGAACACTAAATTTGATTGATTAAACGATTAATTAGCCTTTGAATTATCACCTTAAGATATTTAATTAACTAATTAAACTCTAAGAAATCCTCAAATCAAACAATTAAATACACAATTTCACTCATGCATTTCATGGAACACCTTGATGGCATACATGGAAAATTGGAGAATAATGAAAATCTAGCACTAAAATTAACAATTAAACATTAGTTGCTCTCCTAGTTAGTGTCTAACTAACTACTAATCATAAACTACATTAATTCCAGTCAATTACTAGCTTAACCAAGCAAATAAAATAACAAAAATTAATATAGAGAGAGAGGAAATAAAATAGGAAATTCTTAGCCAAAATCTCTTGATTATCCCATGGATTTAAGCTTTTGCAAGAGCCTTCCTCCTAGCTAGCCATAATCTTCAATTAAACTCTCATGGAGGTGGAAGAAAAATGGAATGAGATAGATGAAGAGTGGCTATGGCATGGAGGTGGATGAGTCTGGAGTGTATGAATGGAATAGCATCTTCATGTGTTATTTTATTCGATGATTGAGTGAATATATTGGATGATGTGTGGCTACCCTTGATGAATGGATCTAGTGCCCTTCATTAAAAATCACGTTCCCATCATGCTTCATTTTTAATTCATTATGCTTCTGCTCCTCACGTGCTCTTCCTTTCATTATGTCCATAGTAATCCACATTCTTTAATCACGTATGCTGCTCCATTTAATTCTTTCTCATGTGGTTCTCATCTCTCTTGCCATGTACTCCTCACACGTGAGCTGACATGGTCATCTCATAACCTATAGCTTCTTCTTAATCACGTGAGAATCTTCCTCCAGCTCACTAACCTGAAGCTTCATTTTCCACATTTTGCCAACTGCTATGTGTGTGTAATCTATACTCGTGGCTTGCTCATGCTTCTCTTTATAGTCTTCCATTCCAAAACTCAGCCTCCTGCCACTTACCACCAGAACCCATGTTTATGTGTAAGCTGTCTTCTTCTCTTCACATCCTGGACCTTCCAACCTGAGCCAAACTCTCATTCTGAACATCCCCTCCTCTTGCCATGTTTATTGTCATCCTCTTCCTCTCATTCCAAGTAAAACCTAAGCCTTTGTTAGACCACATGAATCTCCCTGTGTATGCTTCTCTCGAGTTCTTGCTAAATGGACGTGATTCCACATCAGCTCCCTCAGAAAAACGTGCTCTGTTTCACGTTATGTTCGTTGCTTGGTTGCTCAGCCTCCAGCTCATCTTCCTTCATTCACTTTCATATCCATCTCATTTCCTCCTTCTACCTCTGCCTAAATCATGCCATTCACGTGTGTTATTTGTTAATGCATACTTCCCATTCCATGTGACTTTTACCATTTAAAACCTTTTTCCCAGCTCATGCTTCTTCTCCATTTATTTCATTCTTTCTCTAGCTCGAAAAACCTATGCTTCTCATGCTTTCTGGACCTCTTTGTTCTCAGCTCCTTCCATGTTAATTTTCCTCTCCCTCTACCCAAACTTCCCATGTAAAAGTCTGCATGTGAATTTCCTTTATTTATCACGTGATATCCTTTCTAAACTCTAACTCATGCTTCTTCTCTTTATACCATTCCACGTTGCTTTGCCTTTGTTGCTTCAAGTGAGGGAATGTGTTGATGACGTGGCTGGACTCATGGTTATGGAAGTGTTTAATATGGTGTTTGGTGTACATGTGATTATATGAGTGAGTGTACATAGCTGGAGGAATGAGAGCTATATGGAAGTGTGTGTGTTTGAAGCTACGTGGATGAACTACCTACATGAACCATGCATGAGTGAGCTATGCATCTTCTTCCATCCACAAAAATCCCTCATTTCTAACTGCAAAATGTGGCTTCCCTCTTTGAAATTTAGCTCTTGATTCAATCTTGAAGCTTCAATCATTTTCCAAATTAATTTCCATCCTTAAAATTTTCATTGCCTAACAAAAATTTGCATAAATAGTAAGAACAATTTAATAGGAAAAATTCATAAAATTATTTAAAGAAATTTATGTATTAAAATTCTAAAATCTTGTAAATAATTTCCTAGAGTGCAGAAATGGCTACTAACATCAAATTTCACTTAATTAAACCCCTAAAGCCATATTTGATCATTAAAATGTTTAAATTAGGAGGATTCATATATATAAAACTAGCATTCATCAGCCTTACTTACCCAATTCAAGTCACATATTTTTAATAATCTTAAATCTATTTTCTTGACAACTTTATGCTTCTGCAGCTAACTTGGCTATCATGTACCTTTACATTGTATTTATCTCATATTAAAGAGGTCATTTGATTTAGAGCAAATTCTTATCCTTTCATTTATTGGGTTCTAACTATCATTTACATCTACTTTTACTTTATCACATAATTGCTACTATAGCAAAGATTTCTTTCTATGTATTGGTTTCTTAGCTCTTTCTTGCTTTCTTTAGGCCCCTGTGATTACAAATTTAGGGTCCTATTCCTTAAAGTAATGCTACTCACTCACTAAGTGGTCCTTAAACTCTTTATACCATATTTCTTTTTATCGGACTAGAGAGAATATTCTTTTAGTTAACTATCTAAGCCTTTTGCTTTTTTGGATTAAGAGCTTTTCTCTTAATTATCTCATTTTACATCTGTATTGATTTTCATTGTTATTCTTAGGGGACTACTTGTAACTTAGCCTAAGACATTTCTCTGATTAAAGGTTTAATCTAATTTTCCAAATAGTAGCTCACTATATGTAACACCCTGAAATTAATTAAGAATGATTATGATTAATTAAGGAGTAATATAGGTTTAATTAGGAAAATTAATTAAGAGAGGAAGGCAATAAATTAAGCCTTATAATTTATTTAATTATTGATTTGGGTTAAGTGTAGGAGCCCAATCTTAGCCTTAGGGAGATCCAATTCTATTTCTTAGAGGCCCAATATTTATTTGTGCAGACCCAAATATTAATGGACCATTTTTAGCTTGGCCTAACTCTTATCTAACTCTTGTAATCCTAGAATCCATGGCCTAATAAGCATAAAATTGAACTCACTTAGAATTGGGTCTTTGGGTCAACCCAAGACCCAAACTTAAACCCTAAACCCTTAATAGCCCTTTTACCATTTTGTAGAAAACAAAACACACAAGAGATACAAGCATTTTCAGAGGTTTAAGGTGGAGGCTAAGGTTATTGGCATAAATCCATCATTTCTCACTTCTATAGTCAAAATCAACCAAAGTGAGTGTTATATAACTTGACTCTCTTTTCTTTCTCTTCAATTTGACCTAATTGGTTTCTCGTTTAGAGCATTTTCACCACCCCCGAAATCTGATATGGGTAATTTGATATTTTCTTGGAGGATTTTCAGAGGTTGAGACTAAAATGGATATTAAGTAAGTGTAAACTCCTCATTTTGATGCATTTTCTAGTGGTTTAATACTCCCATAAGTGATTTGTAGTATGAGTATTAATTTTGTATTAATTTGCCTAGGATTTAGGGCGATACTTTGAAATTACTGGTGGGGGAAACATCTAATATGAATTTTGTTTTTGTAGTGTGATAGAGGTTGTCTATTGGAACCCGTCCAAGATGCCCTCTCAAATTCGACTATATACCAGATCATGCAATTATTAAGACAAGCGCACAAAAGAAACATAAATCAAAATCATAAAAAAAGGAGAAAACATAAATAACACAAAGAAGGAGAAAGAAAGAGGATAGTCGGTCTTGAGAGGGACTAGACTCCAAGAGAACCTGTCTCTTTCACCCTAGCCATAAGATGCCACAAGGTGGACCACCCTTGAAGAATCTTTAATTCTTTGTAGTACCCAAGAGAGCAAGAACAACTCATAAGAATTCTAAAAATTTCATTCATTCATCTTCTTCCTCTAAAGTGGCATACAAGATAGTCTTAAAAGAAAAGTGAAACCCCAACAAAAAAAATCACTATAAAGTCCTAAAAGTAGCGCCATATCTAAAGGTATTTTGGGAATTCACATTATGAATATTAGTACCTCTTAAATGGCACATAAAATACAAAAAATAAAATATCCAAGTTTGCAAAGATAATCCTACTCAATTAAACACAATCTAGGTGGCAGCCACATTACATGATAAAATAGGAAATTAACAATCTAAATAATATAATTAAGGTGGTGCCTTTTTTATTCATATAAAGTAAATAAAATAAACTAAATAATCAACTAAGAGGACGCTTAAAACAATGCATAGATGGCACATGACTTCGAAGTGAACTAATCTCAACCACAAGATCTTCTTTTAGCTTGAATCTAGTCCATTGATTAAGCCCAACATGTGGATGCCTTCTCTACTCTTTTTAGCTTCAAATTCAGCTAAGTGTAAGGCCTCCATCTTTAATAATTTATGTATTACTCCATTCAAGGCTTCCTTCATCACTTTAGCTCTTGATCTTGTCACTAGTCCTTCTAAGCCTCGCAACAGCTCCTTAATCTTCCTAGTTGGTTGCACTGGCTCACATTGTTGCTCTCATACAAGCTCTCCAAGGTTGTCTCCATCATTCCCTCCCTCCTAAAAAGGATTCATCCTTGAACTAAAATGTCAAAAAGAGAGAGGTCAGATACATTAAATGTGGCACTAAGATTGCCATAAGAACTAGACAAGTCAATTTGATAGGCGTTGTCATTTATCCTCTCCAGGACTTGGAAAAGACCATTACCTAATGGGTGTAACTTGGATTTCCTATGATCAGGAAACTGCTCTTTCCTTAGATAAATCCACACCTAATTTTTTAGTTCAAAGACAACCTTCCTTCAGCCTTTGTTAGCTTGCTATGCATATTGTTCATTATTGCGCTCAATGTTCGCCTTGACTTTCACATGAAGAACTTGCACAAACTTAGCCTTTTGCTTACCATCAAGGTTAGTAAACTTATGAGAAGGCAAAGGAAGCAAACCCAAGGTAGTTAATGGATTAAACCCATACATCGCTTCAAATGGAGAAAAACCAGTAGTAGAATGCACAGCATAATTATATGCAAATTCAATATGTGGCAAACATTTTCCTTAGTTTTTAAGATTCTTTTGCAACACAACACTAAATAAGGAAGAAAGTGTTCTATTCACTACCTTAGTTTGCATAGAAAACACAAGTTTAGTACCTAATTTAGCCCACAATATTTTCCAAAAATGACTTAAAAACTTGACATCACAATCACTCACAATGGACTTGGGTAAACCATATAGTCTAACAACCTTCCTAAAGAACAAATCAGAAATGTGAACAGCATCATACGTTTTGGAGCAAGCAATGAAATGTGCCATTTTAGAAAATCAATCCACAACAACAAAAATGCTATCCTTTCCACTAGACGTCCTAGGCAATCCAAGCACAAAATCCATGGAAATATCCACCTAATGATGGAAGGAACAGGTAAAGGAGTATACAAACCATGCAGATACATCCTAGATTTACCATGCTTACACACAATGCATTTGTCACACATGACAATAATATCTTTATGCATTCGTGGCCAATATAAGTGTTTGTGCAAAACAATCAAAGTCTTTTCTACTCTAAAGTGTCCCGTTAAACCACCCCCATGGGACTCTTTTACAAGCAATTCACGCAATAGAACACACAACTTATTTCACTTAAACAAGAAGCCATCAAAATGATAAAAGTTATCAACACCATGCCTTTCACATAACTTCCAAACATCAACAAAGTCAACATCACATTCATACATGCTTTCAAGAGACTCAAATCCTATCAATCTAGCTTGTATAGATGTAATGAGACTATATCTTCTAGGCAAGGCATTAGCTACAACATTCTCATTACCATGTTTATGCTTAAGCACATATAGAAAGGATTCAATAAATTCAAGCCAAATTGCAAGCCTACGATTCAATTTATTCTAGGTCTTAAGGTATTTCAAACTTTCATGATCAGAATGTAAAACAAACTTTCTAGACCACAATTAATGCCACCAATGCTCTAAAGTTTTTTTTAGTGCATATAACTCTTTGTCATACATAGAATAATTTAAATATGCACCAGTCAATTTCTCATTAAAATATGCAATTGGTCTAGCCTCTTACATCAAAATAACACCAATACCAACACCAAAAGCATCATATTCAACTTTAAAAACCTTAGAGAAAGTAGGCAAAATAAGTAAAAGGGCATTAGTTAACTTATCTTTCAGAATCTCAAATGCCCTTTCTTATGTCTCACCCCACTTAAACTCAATGTTTTTCTTTACCAGCTCATTGAGAGGTGTAACAATGGTTGAGAAGTCCTACACAAATCTCCAGTAGAAACTTGCAAGCCCATAGAAGCTTCTCACTTCATTAGCATTCCTCGGTGTAGGCCAATCGCAAATCACTTTCACTTTCTCCTCGTCCACACGAATGCCTTCAACACCTACAACAAAGCCAAGGAAAAGAACATAATCTAAATAGAATGTGCATTTCTCTAAATTCGCAAAGAGCCTATTTTCATACAAACAACAAAGACATCATGTAAATAAGACATATGCTCATCTAAGTTCCTAGAAAATACTAGGATGTCATCAAAATATACTACAACAAATTTGCCAATGAATGGGCAAAACACATGATTCATAAGACTCATAAAAGTACTTGGGGCATTAGTCAAACTAAATGGCATGACCAACTATTCATACAATCCAAACTTAGTCTTGAATGCAGTCTTTCACTAATCCCCCTCCTTCATCCTAATTTGGTGGTACCCACTCCTAAGATCTATTTCGAAAAACACATATGCACCATGTAGTTCATCTACCATGTCATCTAAACGATGAATGGGATATCTATACTTAACTATGATTTTACTAATGGCATGGCAGTTAATGCACATTCTCCATTTGCCATCCTTCTTGGGCATGAGTATCACTGGAACAGCAAATGGAATAAGACTTTCTCTGACAAATCCTTTCTTCATGAGCTCTTCAACTTGTCTTTAAATTTCTTTAGTCTCTTTAGGATTAGCCCAATATCTAGGTCTATTAGGAATTACAAGACAAGGTTTGATCTTTCCTTATCTTTCTTTTATGATTCATCAGATCTATGTCTGTTCATTGTTTTGGTGCATATGTTTCTCAAGTTTCCCTTCATGTTTCTAGACATGTAATAGGTCTTTCTCATGTCTTAAGACCTATTCTTTCTGCTTGTTTTGAAATCATATCAATCCGATATTTCTAAAGCAAGTTCTAGCTATTTCTTTCATGCATGTCATTCTGACCCTTCAAAAATATTATGTTCTATTTGCAAGTTTTTTTCATACGTTTTTTTCTTATGTTTCCCTTTGTGTTTTTGGATGTGTAATAGGTCGTTCTCCTATCTTAAGACCTCTTCTTTTTGCTTGTTTTGGAATCACATCAATCGGATATTTCTAAAGCAAGTTATAGTTATTTCTTTCATACATGTCATTTTGAGCCTTCAAAAATATTGTGTTCTATTTGCAATTTTTGTGTGTGTCTATTTCTTCTGTTTCTTTTTTTGTTTTTGAACATGTAATAGGTCTTTCTCATGTCTTAAGACCTCTTCTTTCTACTCGTCTTGGAATCACATCAATTTGATATTTCTAGAGCAAGTTATAGCTATTTTCTTTCGTGCATGTCATTTTAACCCTTCAGAAATATTGTGTTCTGTTTACAAGTTTTAGCACCTTTCATATTAAAAAAAAGAGAGTATATTGTAGTTTAAAAAAAAGAAAAATACAAAAAAATCAAAATTGCTAGCTACCCAGAAATTCCACATTGTACTCTGTTGAATTGGTTATTCATATTGACTTGTTTCCTAATTACTTGATACCCTATTCTGATTCTGATTGCAAGCTTGAAGGAAATTTTCCTAAAGTGAGGCCTTTAGTCGACAAGCTATATTAGTTTCTTAAATTCCTTAAATTTCGATGGTAAGTTTCTTTCTTTTTACTAATCCTTTCTATAATTCAAAATTTATCCTCTCCACTAGTTTCCTAATTTCTTCCTTCCCTTTGTTTCCTAATTTCTGCCCAATTTTTTTTATCTTGTCTAACATCTCCTTTCCTTCTATTTATCAGATATTGTGTATTCCAAGTAAGTCTTCTTTGCTCCAAGTAACACGCCACTTCTTCCTCTTACT